>OX335657.1:15034281-16292851 GCA_946894095.1 Incurvaria masculella | reverse complement strand
ATAGATGGCGCAACTGTATGGGGATACACATTTACGGCTATGGAAATAGGATGGTGCCAGTTTTGTACCTAGAACTTGCGAAATAGCCAACAGAGATTAATATTGTATGAAACTTCCATCATTATGGGGTGAGCCATCTACTTATGCCAGTAAGTAATTATGAAAACCCCGCCAGGAACGTATATATCCGTCAGAGCAAGGCATTCTGCAGGCGCCATCGTCGGATATATCCGACAGAACACTACCCCACTTCAAACATTAATAAAACTTTACTGATTACGAATAATAATGTGTTTTATTTACATAATTGCACAGTACATACTAGCGTTCATTAGATTTCTACTGTTTCAACAGTGGAAACACACTATTCGCAACAAAACAAACAACAATTGAAGACTGCATATTATCAAAATAATTGTAGTGTGGCGTATTGAGAAGGATTATGCCAAAAAACCTTGGCGGTGAAAGGGTTAACCATGTCATACATGCTGTCCTTGTATTGTCTTAATTAGCTTGAATTTGTGTTATTAGGTCGATCACGTCAACATCTATGATCCCATCAAAATAAAATCGGCTTTGGAAGCAGCTAGCCTAGGTTCCAAAAGATATTTTTAGAGCATTGGTTGACAACCAACAAGGGGGGAGGGGGGGAAGGGTGCATTTCCAATTTGATGAGGTCATGGATGGCTAATACCACATCTACTCGAGTTTGATATACGTTCGGCCTAGTGACAGGCATTGAAAGGCAATTGGTATCAAAATTACGGTGCTTATAGAGGCATATTATAAATCCTATCGGTATAATATTAAATATTATATCATACAATTGTATCATTTTATCGTCTTGATTGAATTTAGAGGGCTTGATTGATTTGTAGTTAGTAGAATTCGATAGTATATCTTCATACTTTTCAGAGCATTTTACTCAGAAATTAATAAAGGATGGTAGTGGCGATTGAACCTCATTCGTATTGTGGTAGCGTAGCGAGTTTAGTTAGTTCCTTGGAGAAATTCGGAACGCGCAACATCGCATGTTCGTTGCACTAAATAGTGTCCTGTGAAGTTCTTAAGTGCTATTATGTCTTTTTGGAACCCGAGAACTGAATTGACTGACCAGCGCTACAGTAAATGTATTTGCTTTCACTAAACACGGTTACGCTACCACTATACTATTTTGTATTATGGTATTATACGGTAACCACTCACTGCTGGTCTTACTACTCCAGAAATCCTTTGAACCAGCCTGAATTTGTGTTCGAACCATCTCAGTGCAAAACTGCAAAACTATTTCAAAATAAATGTATGCCTGACGTGCTGAAAACAATGGTTTATTGTAATATATTGGAATAAATAATGAAATAAACATATTAAAATATTTTTTAATATTGTATAAAAATATTCATGATAATCCCTCCACAAACAATTAATTTTATTTTATACCTCCTTACTTGCTAATATTCGAGAACCCATGTAAACCTTTTTAAATATTTCTGTCATATGTTATGCTTTCCACTCATCCAATATGTCTTCACAGATTGGTTCTCCGTTTTCATCTAACAAATGTTTCCCATTTGTTGCTTCCGATGGACCCTCCCCTACTTTGTTATAAATTATGTATTTAACTTGGTTCGGCGTCTGCCTATCGACAGCTAACTTGCCGATAAAGTCGGGATCTTCGGTATAAGTCGGCGGATCTAACCCAGTTACGATGGATCGGTTGTCTGAAGTAGGGAACACGTGCTTAAGCACTGGAAGGACTTTCCCCACCTCCGACTCCAAGAGATAAAGACAAACATTGGGACCAGCATCACATGTGTACGCAACTTTAATATTTCCACAAGCATCATTATAAGAATGAATCAATCGCATGATTGTGTGTGATACGTCACTCAGGTATACGCACGGAGGATACGTGTCCAAGCATATGGCGTGGAACTGGTTGCTATCTTTCATTGTAATCTCACCAAAAGTGGCAAAGTCTTTATTTTGTATAGCGGCAACCATCTTGTCTACTTTAGCTGGTAATTTCGCCAGTCTACTCTCAAACAGCTCTGAAGTGACGACGTTGCGCATTCCCTTAGTCGACGATGTAGTTTTCTTTGATTCACTTACGACTAAGATCAGAATTCTCATTTCCGGCCATTGGGCTGCGTCGGCGACTTGCGTAGCGATGGAGTCCGATCCGTCGGACTTAGTTCCGGCGTGCCAGCGTACAAACCCCCCGTAAACACTCCTGCAGGCACTGCCGGAGCCGAGGCGAGCTATAGAGCTGGTTTCTGATTTGATCTTGTACAGTTTTGCAAGGGCTGAGACCAGGCAAGCGTAGCCCGCCGCCGACGACGCAAGGCCAGCAGCTGTGGGAAAGTTATTGACCGAGTTGATGTGAACTTTCCATTTCAAGAATTCCTTATCCACGCTGCCTTCTGCGGCCGCTCGACGCTTGATCTCGGCTAGGCAGTTCAGTAGACGGCGATTATCGAAACATTGCTCTTCGGAATTGAGCCACATGCGGTCGCAAGTGAATGCAGGCGATGCACACGCAGAAGTGGTCGCGCACATCACCGCGGTGTCCAGAGAAGCGCTCACCGAGTCGTTGCAGGGCAGAATTAGCTCCTCGTCACGTTTGCCCCAGTATTTGATAACGGCAATGTTCACAGGGGCTACCATGGTCACGATATTCATTTTATTTTGTATTTTCAGAGTAATGTATAAAATGAAAGTAAGATTCAAGCGCAAAGCGTTTTATAGAATTAGAAAGCGTCCAATACAAAACGCTTACATATTCTTTGGCGTCTTCTTCTTCTTCTTCTTCTTCTTTATAGAGAGGATCAAACCCACTCTGTGGCAACTGGTCTCATCTGAGGTTCATTCTGCCAGTGTCAAGTTTTGACATATGCTCATTGTCGTTTTTTCATGCATATTTAGTTTCAGTTAAAGGTAAGCTTAAATTTCATTGAAATGCTTCGTTAGTGAAATGATAGATATTTGTGCCAATATATTTACATATACTTATTTATTTTTATTCTTTCATAGTTTGGCGTCCAACTCCCGCTGCTTCGAATTCGAATTTGAACACATTACAGAAAGAAATTTGCTTCACAGATAACAAGTAGACCCTGCATTCCGAAATACGTGCATTGTAAATATCGCAGAGAAAACGAATACAGTGAATACTTGTGTTCCGAATTTATATGCTCTTTGCCACAATCGCACGATATCAAATCGGAACGAGTTTGAGCAGACATGTGTCAGAGCCTAACCTAACTACCCCGAAATTGTCTTGTAAGTATCGAGAGTGGTTATTTCTGGCCTACAATTGTCTAACTAGGATAACAAACGGCGAAAGGCCTTAGTTATTTAAAAATACAAGTGCACAGGACCAGGGAACTAGAAATAAACACGCTTGATGACAACTCGATGACAGCCATTTGACAGCGTACATGCGCATATGCTCTCAACCGTTGAATGAATGCAGCGCCTGCCCGATGGCTCGATGAAATGATGCCCAGCCCGCAGCTAACTCATAGCGGCTGATCAAGGACCGGCACTGCAGAGCATGCCGAGAAGCAGTCCGGGTAAATGGGAATACCCTCAGGCCCGTACCTGCACACAAATTGTGCAGAAGACCCAGACAACAACAACAACAACCGTGAGCGCTTTTTTACGATCTGTATGTGGTCTAGAGTCACGTCCCTTATCCCAATATAACGTTCACGGAAGTGAATATAAGCAATTCGGAACGGTCGTATACGCTTACATTGTGAATTCTCCGCAATATACGAATTTCGGAATGCAGTGAGAATATCATTAAAATATTGAATGGGGAAGAAAACTGCTAACAGGTGGCGTCTAAGCGAACTCACCTAAAGGATCTATCAAAGCCGTCAGATACCATACAAAATCAAACAGTATAGATTTGAAAATTGTACTGATCTAATCTGTATAATGGAAATGATACATCTCCATTTTATTCCGAAAATAAATTGTTCTTAATTATGCTAATCAAAAGAAGTCTTGGGACAATAAATAACACAAGAACATAACCTATAATATGTATTTCATTTAAAACTTTATCCTGGTCAATGACATTAAAATTTTGTTGGAAGACAGACAAAAGCTTTTCTTTTTCTCTAAACCTTATTCGAACTGCATCATGGAGTACATCTTTCATATTAAAATGTGTAAATAAAACTTGACAGGAATGACAGTTTTTACGTCGTCTGGGGTCTTCTGCACGGTATGTGTGCAGGTACGGGCCTGAGGGTATCCCCTATTACCCGGACTGCTTCTCGGCATGCTCTGCAGTGCCGGTCCTTGGTCAGCCGCTATGAGCTAGCGGCGGGCTGGGCATCATTTCCTCGAGCCATCGGGCAGGCGCTGCATTCAACCACGTCATTCCTGGCCGAACGACGGGGAGTGCAGCAGCAGCTCTCGGGGCAGCGGGCGTCCTTCGGGCGGCCGTGCGTGCAGGGGGGCAAGATTGGTGAGGTGTGGATGTGGTGAAGCATCAGCGCGTTCAAACATGCGGCGCGCGAGCTTCACAATAAATTCCTCCACCGGTGGCATCTGCACGTCGTTGGCGATTACGTCATTTCTGACGTAGCGCCCGGCCCCCACTATCATGCGGAGGGTGACGTTTTGCTGTACCTGGATTCTCTTTTTACGTTATCAAGGTGAGGTCGCTCATGCGACATCTACAATAAGCTTTGAGTTTTCTTCCCCATTGGCATACGAATTTATATTCTTTGGCTTATCCTGAGCGTATGCCTTTTTATTTTTTCCTCGAATGGGGAATGCAAATTATAAATTTCGTGACTCTAGTGCAGATGCTACGTTTTACGTATTAGGAATTACGTAGAGTTACGCTTTCGTAGAAGCAACGTGGACGAGGACGACAAAAGTGTAGCAGTAGTATTCAGAGTGGGTGAACTATATTTAATAGGGGTATTATCGCCGGACTAAATAGTATTTTGTATGGTTAGTCCGGTGCTAGTCCGTATACTAAATTTTGACACTTCACTCTGAAAACGACTAAAACTGACGCGTGAATTACCTTTGTAATTTACCAAAAATCCTGTTTCCATCTGTTCTAGCTGCTCCACTTCGCCGAGATGGAACTCGTCGCTCGTTAAACGTCAAACATAAAATATACAACCGCATATTTCTTATTAAAATTCCATATAGTCTGAATGGAAATTCTTTACACAAATAGAGAGGGATGGTTTTTAAGTTATACTTTTGTATTGTATGATAACGATTGTTTATTATTATGCTGGTTGCAAAAGTCAAAGTGAGATTTCCCATTTGAGCAGGAGTTCTTGCTTCACCCCGTGCAGCATTTCTTCTTATTTCACACGAGTTCAGGCGGCAGAGCATTGGGCAAAACATTGGGCGCTCAACTTACAACTATCAGTCGTATTCAGAGAGCACCTGTCAAAACTTAGTACGAGATTAGCATCGGACTAACCATACAAAAACCGGTTTACTCCAGCGGATTAGTGTTAGTCTTTTATTCTTGTAGGAATGTATTCAGCGAAATAGGAATTATGACCCTACCTAGCGCATATGTGTATCAAAATATCTGCCATGCTAGGAAATATAAGCACCATAATACCTTAAATGCTGATGTACATGACTACGATACTAGACATAAAACTGATTTACAAAATGTTAAGCATAGGTCATCAAAATTTTCAAAAAGTTTTATATGCAATAGTATTAGGTTATACAACAAAATTCCAGAGGAGATCAGGAAATTAGGAGATAAATGTTTTAAGAGCAAATTGAAATCAGTATTAATAAAAAAAAGCTACTACACTATCCAGGAAGCCTTATTAGATAGAAAACTTGTTTAAATTAAAGCTCATGACTACATACTTGACCGGGTACCTAACACGGTACTACCAATAAATTTTTTTTTATTTTTTATTATTATTATTATTTTCTATTATTATTATTTTTTCTGACATGGGTACTACATTGTAGTATGAATTTGTTTATTTACTAACTTATATTTAATTTGATATTACCTTGTATCAAAAATGACGATGGCTTTTTACACCTGAATAATTTAGATCATAATTCCTATTAATTTAGAATAAGATGTCATTATAGTAGTCAAGAGTTTGCTCCTCACCAATGTATATAATGTTCTTATAATAATGTTCTTTGTGAGCAGTAGTAATCAATCAATCACTGTTAACTAGTTTGTAAGTATCACTGGAAAAAATAATAATACAATGACCAACCTGACGAAGTTTCTTGTCGGCTCTTCTTCGCCAGAAGTAATCGAACCGACAGGAAAAAAAAAATGACGAATCCGAGTGTGTAATATACATCTAATGGAGGAAATAAAGAAACTGAAACTGAAACTGAGTCCGCCCACTCTGAATACAGCTGTATGTACGCGACTCCCAGCGTGAGTTAAATAAATGATTGACAAAATCATAATGGAGCAATTCAACTAGACTAAATTCTTCTAAAATTGATGACAAAACAAATGACGAAATTTCAGCTATTTATCTATTTCATGCTTGTCACACTTCACGGGTTTCCCCGGAGCGAAATCCTGGATTCGCGCCTGTTCCGACCGATTCATGCACTTTTTAACCACCTCCAGCTAAATCCCTAATCTTTTGGTTACACCATGTAAATATGCAAGCGATAATCATAACACTGTCTATCCGAAAACATTTTAATAACAATGTGTAAGAATAGTGAAAGTCTAAATAAACATAATTTGCAATGTAACCGAAAGTTTACTATTGTATTTCAGGTAGTTGGGGGTCAGCAGAGCATTGATAAGAACAGAACACAATAGAACCTTGCTTCGCGAACACAACCAGAATGCCATGACCACAGATAATAACCTGCCATGACCGCACGCATTGCACACGCTAGTGTACTACATTAGTCTGTGCGCATTGCCTTATCTTTTTGACAATGCTCAAGACGAAAATGAAACGAAGTGAAATATACTGTTAACGCTGTATGAAATATAGGTACCGTACGACAGCAGCGCTTCAGCGCTCAGCGGCGAGTGGCGAAACTCCGCGAACGCCATATTCGTTGTGACGGCGATTGAGGCGGCGCCGCTGTGTGATGTCAGTGTGGTTAGAACTGGAAGCGCTTGTGTTATCTCGCCCGGTGCGATTGAAGTGACTCGTTTGTTCTGTGCAGTGAACTCAGTGTCGCCGGTGTACCTACTCAACAAATTAAGTGGTGAGTTCAGTTTTTACGACATCCCGATTTTCCCGATACCACCTTCTGCAATTCATTTGCACATTTTCTGAGCACATTGCAAGACATCTCGCCCTCGTCAGCCATACGGCGTGACTCTTCTTGCGTGCTTACGTTTATCTTCTAGTCACGATGGAATGCGTCTGTCCGTTGGTCTTTGTCGGCCGTGAGCTGTCCTCGCGTCTTGATTCATCACCACACCTCACAGTTTTGGTCATAGGCCTAGGTTCATTTAAGCCAATTTACGCCCCCCTTGGAGCTTCAAAGAGTACAAAAAAAATTGCATATTCTACCTGACAATGACCAAATGCAAAATCTAATAAGATTGGGCATTATAGTGCCCGAGGGCTCAGAGATTTTTATTTTACCTCATGGAACTGGAATTCCTATATCTGCTACTATGAATGAATAAATTCTTTATTGTGCATAAACAAAAATACAATTACAAAGAAAACATACAGCAAAACAACAATACTGCACAAAGGCGGACTTATCACTAAGAGTGATTTCTTCCAGTCAACCCTTGGGGTGATGAGGAAAGGCAATAGAAATATCTGTAGGTAGGTGACACACCAGAATTTGTAAAGAAAGACAAAAATTTACTCCATAAACATACATATACCATAATATATACATATTTATACATATAATTGAATATACTAATATACATGATACAATACACTAATACATATTATTATATCCACAAACCAGGAAAGAAAAAAAAACCTATAATACCTATTACCATTGATTCTAAAATCAGTACTATTAGAAGGATAATAAAATTAAATATATATAAATACAGTGAGAACATTTTATCATCTTTACATTTCATTTAAGTAAAACTCCTTGACTTTAAGTTTGAAAGAGCTGATAGTTTGACAGGAGCGGACTGTGATCGGCAACGAGTTCCACAGACGTGCGGCATGAACAGTAAAGGAGTTAGAGAAAAAACACGTCGTATGGCGAGGAATCGCAAGGATACTGTCATTGCTAGATCGCAAAGGGAGACCATGTGAAGAGAGGTGCATAAACCGGGAACGAAGATATTCAGGAGACTTAGGGTTTTTTAGAAATGTGTTCTGTTCAGATCTGTTTTTTTTTTACTATATGTGATTAAATGTTACAAACCTTGCATTAAGTGCTTGCATTTAACTTGTGCAATAAGAGCTCTTAGGTACCTGTTATTTGAACCATATGTGTGAAGTCTAATGTCATGTTTATCGGTAAAATAAAGAAGGGGCTGCCTTGTGTTACCATAAAACAATCGATCGACTTGAATCTATATCAATTATTTTACTCCTATTGACATTAACTTCGGTAATATTGTATTGTATTGTTTTTTTTGTATTGTTTATTCATCATCCATAGACAGTACACTGCACTCGGATTTGTCATATTTTATCATTGGCCAGTTCAGCAAAACAAAACACAGCGAAGAAGAACTGGAAAGAAACTCTGCTGTTTTTTTTTTCAACGTCCACTTAGTCTAAGTTTACAAAAGTGTTTGTCAATTATTTTAACAAAAACATAGGTAAAACACTAAATTCACATGAATACACAAAAATTTACAATCCATGCCGTATGCAACAGTTCATGACAAATATCATTTTATTTGCAAAGACAATCCCCTCCAACTAATATGTTGCCAATTGGAGCAGGCCAGTCCCCACAAACAGCACCCGTTCACGAGCATCACGCCGTGCACAGCCATTACCTCTTTCAACCATATTTTAGGGAAAGAGATAACCCGAGCCAAGCGTCACCATAAGCAAGGACCTTTAAGTGACGCACTGCTCCAGTGGCAACACAACACTGTGAAACACTTGCACATTAGGTTTTAATACTATAAGTTTTGTCATAAACTACTACTTCAGCTGATCACATAATTACATACTATACAATACACAGATACTATAAAAAATATGCTAACTACAGGGGGTTAGCGACAGCACCAACTTTGTTGTCTTGAAAATCTGTATCCAACAGACAAGTCGTGTTTGTCGGATTAATAATGCCTATTTCCATGACCTCCAGCTACGAAAATCCCAAAGTTATCTTTCGGTTACTCCATGTAAATATGCAATATAACCGAAAGTAACTTATCGGTTTCAGGTAACTGGAGGTGGGGAAAACAGGTGTAAGTGGCAAATTAGTAAGCAGAAGGGGATTGTATTTGAATAAAGCCCCTAGAAAAAAATTAAAAAAAATATATATACCTACTAAATACCTCAAAAACATACGTTTGCGCGACATGAGAAGTTGCGGAAACCAAAAAAAATCACGTTTCAAAAAATCAGAAATCATGCTTGAGAAAGCTATCAAAATGGCGTCGGATCTTGTTTGTCCGCCGCGAAGTAAACCGGAAGCGAGTTGCCCACTCTTAACACTAAAAACAGCGACGCAACACAGAACACAAAGCATAAACTAATGTATCTAACCTAACCTAACCTACACCGCCGCCGCCTGCAACGCCGGGGGGCGGCGACACGGACATGCTCAAAAAGAGAAAACGATAACAGACCACCGCACAGTACAACCAAAAGGCGGCTGAACAGTCGACTGAACAGAATGTAGGGAGACTAATCGATTGCATTGATCAATCCAAACTAACTGCACAACGTGTGTTGCCACTATATCATACTATAATTACCCCGACCTATTCTTTTTATGTATTATGGTTTTTGGATCTATTTCGAAAGCCCAACCAAGTGAAGTTGGTGGCTACGCCGAAAGACTCGCTTGGTCGGCCCCTTCGCTTAAGCGACTGCACTCGACCTTCGCCGCGGCGGGGTGGTCGCCCGCTCGCTTCGCTCGCGACCTCCCACCGCCACGCGGCTACGGTCTCGTACCGCTCGCCACGCTCGGGACCTCCTGCGCGAGCTTTCGTCTCCGCACTTCTAAAAAACACTCTAGGGATGACGCACACCAACATGAGTTTTACTTTGACAGCTTGAAGAAGTAAAACCACAGAATATCTAGTAAAAACTTGTAAGGAGTTTGACGTTTTTACGTAACTTTGAAGTTCCATAAATGCTTATTTAGGTGACCACTCAGGTTAGGTTTTGCGGGGAGTATTCTTCGTTCAGCTCAGTACCTGCTTGGCTTCTTGGACTCGATACAGCGCTGTGCCGTGTGTCTCGTCGACGGCCCTGAAATATGCCGGAATTTAGAGACCCTCTAACTCCGAAGCGATGTACAGTCATTCTGTGTTCAATTGGTTCAACTATGATGAATCGTCGAAGCTGCATAACGCAATCCCTCCGTCTCTTTTCTACCATCCAGTTTGTTTTCCTTCCAGTTCAATGTAGCCGAGCAATATAAGGGAGGCTAATATCTGACGTTCAGTTGGGTATTAGCCATCCATATCCAGTTACATAAAAGAGAAAATCTGAATAGCCAGCCATAATATCATAACAGCATGTGTAATATTATCCTGTTCATAAAAAAAAATAGAAGGGTAGCAAATTCATCACTTATTCATTTTCTCATTGGCCGTGCAGTGGGAGCGGCGGGCACTTCATGGTTTGATCGTGAAGTCGCTAAGTAGACAAATTGATAAGATTACACTAATATTCTGTAAACTGCGAAGATTAAACTGGGACACATACCTATAAGCTGCGATAAAACTTATGACTTGGTATCCTAAATCTGGTTTATTAGCTCAACCTGCTACACAGGTGAATTGATAATTCTGTAAGTCCTAGTGAAATAATAGTAATGAATCTAGTTGCTCCCTAGTTACCTCTCAAATAGAATACAAGAAATGTGAACTTTAAATTCAAGGAAATCTTTGGACATGTTCACACGATTCATAAACCAAGGGGAATCCTAAAACCGAATATTCGTTTCTGGTGAGTTAGAAATAGGTCCTGAGCCGGTAGTCTAAGTTGTCACCTAAATTGGCGTTACGGCAAACCGATCGAATGGCGTTTTCAAATGTATGGAGAAATTGAAGAGCACGCGCAGCGGGCGTTAAGCGAACTAACATTTGCGAGTCCGAGCTTGATTTGACAGCTTACTCAACGTTGCCGTAAATACGTCGACGTTGCCGTTTACGTCCACTCCGCGTTTTCATACAAATCGGAAGTCCGCGTTTGACTTTGACAGCTTGAAGAAGTAAAACCACAGAATATCTAGTAAAAACTTGTATGGAGTTTGGAGAAAACGCCAGTCGATCGGTTTGCCGTAAACGCCAATTTCGGTGAGAACTCAGACTGCCCACTCTGTTCTATCATTTGTTGCAATATTTTAATAAAATAAAGTTCTCGTTTTTCGAATCTGCATCAAAAACCCAATTTACCCACGTGACATTACTCTGAAGTTTTTTATCTACTTTCCTATGCTGATTTTGCCAGGGGATATGCGCCTTTGTGATTATTACCTCCGTCGCTTTTAGCATTGCACGCTTATGCCAAAACTATTCCACATGAAACCCAGGCTAAAATGACATCTGCATGAAATTCCAGTGGCAGTTTTGCGTGGGCAGCAGGATGTTGCATAGAGCTCACCGCTTCAAGTGTGCCTGATAGCCCTAGCTTATCCTAGAGATGACTAACTCCTTCCAACGCCCGAGCGCCCAAAACGTTGCAACGATTTTAGAATGGTGTATCTCGACTCAAACTTGACACAAGTTGCAATTGGATTGAAGCCCCTGGTCTGAGTTCTACGTTAATGCAAAAAACCGGTCGACTCACATTTTGAAATGATAGTGATGATAGCGTTCAAATAACTGGCTAAGTGCGAGTCGGGCTGGCACACGAAGGGTTCCGTACCAATCGTATAAGATTTAACGCAAAAATAACACGGTTTTTTGTATGGGGCCCCCTTCAATTTTTTATATTTTTTTATTTTACCTATTTGTTGTTATAGCAGCAAAATAAATACACATACTGTGAAAATTTCAGCTGCCTACCTATTACAGTTCATGAGATATAGCCCTGTGACAGACAGACGGACGGACGGACGGACGGACGGACAGCGGAGGCTTAGTAATAGGGTTCCTTTTTCACCCCTTTGGGTACGGAACCCTAAAAATGTGTTGACCGATAATAATTTTTCTCATGTGTTACACGCTCACAAATGCATGTCTTTGTTATAATAGTTTTATTATTTACCTTTGTCGCCTTCGCAATCAGACTCGAGCATAAAGTTTAGATTGAATGTTCCTGTGATCGTATTCTGTACTTAGCAAGCAGCTATAATTCCGAGAGTTTTCCTGCGGAGCTGGACGACTAGTCGGCTACTCTGACAGGGTGGCGATACGGAGAATGGGATAAAAATGGCCAGAGACCCGACGGCCACAAATGTAACAAGGCCCATTTAGAGGGTCTCATCATATCAAAATGTTGTTATGGGACCGAGGTATATCTGATATGAGATATTAGCCGATTCATCAACTCTTTTGCCTAGACAATTTTACAAGGTTTGCGTGAAGTTTTTAGGGTTCCGTACCCAAAGGGTGAAAACGGAACCCTATTACTAAGCCTCCGCTGTCCGTCCGTCCGTCCGTCCGTCCGTCCGTCTGTCCGTCTGTCACAGGGCTGTATCTCAGTAACCGTAACAGGTAGACAGCTGAAATTTTCACAGAGTGTGTATTTATTTTGCCGCTATAACAACAAATAGGTAAGATTAAAAAATAATTAAAATTAAAGGGGGCTCCTATACAAAAACGTGATTTTTTTGTTTGTTTTTTCTACGATGGTACGGAACCCTTCGTGTGCGAGTCCGACTCGCACTTGGCCGGTTTTTAATGAATATACATAGATTATGACTTGATAGGCTAAGCTCAAATGGCAGTGGGCTGGTCACGTTAGCCTAAGAGACGACGACCGTTAGAGTAACTGTGTCCTACACTGGCGGCCGTGGACAGGAAAACGGAGTGTGGGAAGACCACCCGCCAGGTGGGACGACGACATCAAGTGCGTCGGCGGAAAGCAGTGGTTCCGTACCGCTGAGGGCCAGGAGGACTAAGGAAAAATTGGTGAGGCGTATCTCCAGCAGTGGACGCAAACACGCTGACTGACTGACTATGCGACTTGATGTATTGTTAATATATGACTCTTACTAAAATGGCATTAAACAAATTCATTATTTAATTTTGGACATACCTCTGCCACTTGGCCCTGTCCCAAAATTGTATTTAAAGGCATTTAAAATCAAATGTCTGGCATTTCTTCTTCTCCATCTGCCCAATTACAACTTGAGAATTGCTTACCAGATTTTTATGCTATTTGTCACTACATATAGCTTGATTTTCTGATTAGTTATGAGGATGTAATATACTTAGTTAAGATACTTAGATGTAGTAAAGTCAATAAATAAATAAGTGTCTTTATCATTATTTTATAAATTTTTGCCCATTTAGATATTGTTAATTTCTTATGCTGTTGTTATTTATTAGTTTCTTGTCAAGATTCTACCAAAACACCACCACCATTCGTTATTCCTAATAGAGGTAAAAGTTATATAACATAACATAGAATGACGTAGCGAACATTGCAGTACTTTGTAACAAACTGGAAAAGCATGACACAGAACTTTTTTTGCTCACCAGTAAATGTAATTGGGACATTTCATCGAAAATTGCTGCATTGCCATGCATGAACGTATGTTTGACTGTTGAATATCGGAAGAGGTGATTATACCATATGGTGCTCGTACAGACCCAGCCGTCCTCTCTAGCAGCATGGTCCCATTTGAGGTTGCAACAATAGCACGTTCACGGCTGGTCCGATTCGCGCTGACTGATATGACGTCATCACACAGTGCTCACGTTTTGTAGGTAAGGCACTGCGTGTACAACTGTCGGTGTCACATTTTGACGTTCTGAATGACGACGTCTGTCGTCAATATTAGCCCAATACACCACATTCCCGAAGGAATTAGGTGCCATGCCAGGACCTACATTGGCTACATTGGACTGGATGGAAAACACGGCCAATTTTTCATTGCCGCTTCGACCATCTTTTCATCCAATGCGATTGTACCAACCCGGGCGGGCTTAAACCCTATCACCTAGTAAGGGAAGGGGACCTACAGTTTTAGATGAGTTCCGAACCATGGAGCAGCTCGCATTCGTGACGAAATGCACTTATCCAACTGTTACGGACCCGTCGAAGCAAAACAGTCAGTATAGAGAAGAGACGAATTTGTAATTTAAAAATGACAATTAAATTTACAATTTATTTAACAATTAATAAATCTACCGATGATAACAATAGATTACACAGTGCTCGGTTCTCGGCCGGTTCTGCAGAATCAGTTCTTCAATACGCGAACCCCCGCCTCTCTAGCCCTACGGCGTCTCCTCGTGGTCAGTCATCACATCTGGTTGCCATTAGGGGTAGGTTGGCGGGAGGAATGTCGTCGCTATACGTTAGACTCTATAGTCTAGGTATGTCGTTCGCTTTTGTCTTTGTCGGACGGGTCAGGCGGCCGCAACACCAACTCAGAATGAGAAAGAAAGCGGTGCATGCGAGGATTTGAAACCAGACCTCTGGTATGTTAGGCAACTCCCCAAACCATTTGGCTACGAGCCGCTCGTATACGATGACAGCTCAAAACGGCCGCGCAATAAGAGAGCTTGAAATCGGCACGTATGTAATAATATTTTATAGAGATTGGAACTTTATTTAATTGCTGCCATCTGCATTTACTTAGCAAGCTGCATTGCAAAAATCTGTTCAATAAATTGTCACCGTGTATTAGATGTAAGGTGAAAGTTGAATGAGAAAACGGCCACATTAAAAATAATAGCTTGTCCGATGAACACGCATTTAGTTTTTTATTGCTCCAGCGGCAAGCGGCTCGGTAACTAGCAGAAATTATTTTATAGCGCCGTATGTATACATTGATGACTTATTGAAAATAGCATAATTGCTGGATCACAATATTTGCTCACAGGGTCGTTTGGGCTAGTTCGGTTCCAGCCTTGCAGTGTATTCGTAAAGTAGTTCTTTTTGCTGGGCTCTTTCTTCAATAATGTGTCCTTGCTTCAGGGTCGATTATACATACATGCATATAACATTCATTGGAATAAGCGAAGTACCTGCTTAGCACAAAAAAGGATATTAACTTCTGTATATTCAGCCGCTTCACAAAACAACTTAAGGTTGGCCCGTAAGCATCAGAAAATTTCGCCTCCCATACAAACGTAGTTTACTAATCATTTGTAAACCACTTTTCCAATTTACTTGATATTTGGTATTAAATATCAGGCAACATATATCTGTGTCTGCATGTCCTTGTTTTTTCGTTAAATGTATCCAGGGCCAAACCAATGAGAAAACAAAATTCGTATGAAGATTTTGTTTTTGCTTTCATCTGATTCGGTTTGGAGTTTTCAAAAAAAAACAAAAGCGTGCAGACACAGATATTTGTTGCTTGGTATTAGATATAAAAAAAACAATTTACTCGGAACAGTGTTTTTCAAATGATTAGTAAACTACGTTTGTACGGGGAGCGTAGCTTACGTTCTTAATTGGAACGGCTAAAACCGGCTGATTGGGCCTTTTTTGCCCTTATCTTGATGAGATAATGTTTATTTAATTTGACTATTATTCTTGTAAATAAATATGAGGGCATTCATTTGGAACAACAAAAACATAATATTAAAAAAAACATCACAATGATGTTATGTCACTTCACCCGCTACTCGTATTTGCGTATTTGATTTATTTGGCCAAAACGCCAATGTGTAGAGATAATAGTCTTTATTTGCTCCATATGCTCAAATTAGTCAAATAGGCAAATAGCAAACACGCATAGTCTGCTTGTCAGTTTTTGTTCGTAAATTATGCAAGCATGCAGCTACTTCAAATATCTTTGACCCTTATATGCAGTTTGACGGATACCATTGATCTGTTTGGACGTGTAGTGAGGCGGTAGTGTTTACATACTCTTTAGTGATGTGTATATTAATCCAAAATGGACTGAAAAATTCAAATCCTTTTGCAGTTTTCAACTGTATATTTGTTTACTCTCAAATCCTCTTCACACATATGCTGCTCTCGGCAGCGCAGGACTGGAAATAGAAACAGATTCGAGATCTCTTTATTTCATGTTGACGCCAACCATAGAGTGTAAATGGCTTTGGAATTATTTCTCTTTCCAGTGTAGGTATATCCATACTAATATTATAAACACGAAAGTTACTCTGTCTGTTATGTTTTCACACCCAGCTGAACCAATTTTGAGGTATTTTGAGGTTAAATTTTTTCTGAAATCTTTTCTGTATTTTAAAATATAGTGTGGACCTTGAAGGTTACCCTTTGTGGCGAAAATTAAACTCAAAGGGGGATGAAATGGGGGGGGGGGGGGGGGCTAATATACATAAAATCTTAGGTTCAGCCCGACATCAGTCCGAAACGACATTGACCCGAGCGGAGTCAGGTACCTCAGCAAAAAATGTGTATATTTTTAATTATGTAGATAAATGTTTAAACAATGGATCCAACAAATTCATAGCATCCAAACACATGATACCACTTCCCAACAATGATCCAACAGGAAGTTGAGATATGCGGGAATACCAGCAATCATGCCCTACTACCGAATTCGCAAAGTTTACATTCACACTAGGTAGGTACGTTGCAACACTGGCAATGATATGGTGAGGCTTAGGCCTAAAACACACATTTGGTTTTTTCTATTCGATCTTCGAACACAGCATCCGGATCGGGTTCTTTGGTATGTCGCCACACACATTCGTTTTTTTAGGGTTCCGTACCTAAAGGGTGAAAACGGAACCCTATTACTAAGCCTCCGCTGTCCGTCCGTCCGTCCGTCCGTCACAGGGCTGTATCTCATGAACCGTAACAGGTAGGCAGCTGAAATGTTCACAGTGTATGTATTTATTTTGCCGCTATAACAACAAATAGGTACGATTACTTGATATTTGGAATAAATTATCAGGCAACAAATATCTGTGCCTACACGTTTTTGTTATTTCGGAAAACAAATCGTTGTATAGCGGCAAAATAAATACACACTCTGTAAACATTTCAGCTGCCTACCTATTACGGCTCTGAGATACAGCCCTGTGACAGACGGAGGGCCGGACGGGCAGCGGAGGCTTAGTAATAGGGTTTTGTTGGCACCCTTTGGGTACGGAACCCTAAAAAATTTCATTAATACGGACAAAGATTTCTACAATATATTTTAGAATCCAAAATTTGAAAACTCTAATAAAACCTAAGAGCATGGAAACAGTTATCGCCCGCAGTATTATTCCGGGAGGTAACGACATTTTTGGTCACGATAATATACCAACCCTCTGATACTAAATGTGTAAGTCTGCCTGTGCCAAGTGGTTGCGTTCTCTTGATTGGCTATATAAAATAGATGTTGATATGTAAATGCTGATGAAT
Organism: Incurvaria masculella; assembly: GCA_946894095.1. Taxonomy (NCBI): domain Eukaryota; kingdom Metazoa; phylum Arthropoda; class Insecta; order Lepidoptera; family Incurvariidae; genus Incurvaria; species Incurvaria masculella. Next base: position 16,275,245 of record OX335657.1, on the reverse strand, counting down.
ATACTGATTGATTAGAAACATTGATACTTATTAATTATACAACAATAACCAGTCGATTTGTAAATTAAATACTTAAATATACCTAAAGTTATAACTGTAACCTAAATCGCCTATAACTACGAAATGCAACCAAAGATTTGTTAAGTTTTTGTATTGCTAACCAAGTATGTACTGATACTTTCATGCTTCGTCATTTGCATCCATTTGTTTACCTTATCATATTTATTTTTTGTCACCATAACTACTTTTTCAGGCGCCTTATCTACTTAACGCAACCACTTGGAATTGGCAGACTGACACAATTAGCATCAGAGGGTTGGTCTTTATCCAGTGAATGCAGGTTCAGCCATTTACGTTATCGTTACCATTTTTGTCGCGACCTCCTAGTCTATATGGGGAATTGATAGGGTAACGACTCTCTTAAGTGCTAGGACCACAGACTTGGGTCTTACTATTCTATGGCTAGGACCCACGATCGGTGTGTATTCACATTAGTCATAACTCGGTAACCATGGTTTCCATTCATACAGCGGCAGAGTGTTATCGATTTTGTTATTGATTTCTTTGCAACATTGCTATACGTTGGCATTTTGCATTGAATACATTTCAATGCGTCTGTTTATTTTGACCATGTAACTTATCGTGAAAGAATGGCCTTTGCCCTAAGCGTAATAATATATTCTTATAAGCTCGTAGCTTAGTGTCGCAGGGCCTTGCCTTGCATGCGAGAGGTCTGAGTTTAAACCCCCGTTCATGCACCACTTTATTAGGGTTCCGTACCCAAAGGGTGCAAACGGAACCCTATTACTAAGCCTCCGCTGTCCGTCCGTCCGTCCGTCCGTCCGTCCGTCACAGGGCTGTATCTCAGTAACCGTAAGAGGTAGACAGCTGAAATTTTCACAGAGTGTGTATTTATTTTGCCGCTACAACAACAAATAGGTAAGATTAAAAAATAATTAAAGTTAAATGGGGCTCCCATACAAAAAACGTGTTTTTTTTTTACGATGGTACGGAACCCTTCGTGTGCGAGTCCGACTCGCACTTGGCCGGTTTTTTCTCTTTCCGATTTGGATAAGTGCATTTCGTCACGAACACGAGCTGTTTCATGGTTCAGAATCCATGTAAAACTGTAGGAAGGGGTCCTACAGTTCTGTCACTGTACAGTCTGCTAGGTGGTAGGGTTTTAAGTCAGCCCGGTTTTGTACCACCGCATTGGATGAAACTATGGTTAGAGCGGCAATGAAAAATCGTCCGTGTTATCCATCCAGTTCAGTGTAACCATGCTCATAAAGGGAAAGTCCTGGCATGTCACCTAATTCCTTCGGGAATGCGGTGTATTTGGCTAATATCATAACGGCACACCGCACAACTACCGTCAGCCATCCATGTCAGGTTCCATTGAAGTCGCAGACGTATTGGAGGACTTGTGTGGGTGGGAACCAACTGACTTGGCAAACGTACTTTGCGCATACGGTGGAGAGGTGATAACCACCGCATGCCGTTTCTCCTCCCTTTTATCTTCTGCGGTTGCTGCTAGATATTGTGTTATTGCCGGCGGAGACAGCAGCGGTGTGGTAGCGGCGTGCGTGTCAGAGAAATCCACTCGCGGTTGGCATCGCTAAACGGGTATGCCTCGATGCGCGCGCGCATAGACTTGAGCTCTCGTGAAAATTGGCGACTCCTCCGCACCAGACTGGGTCGGCGATGATTTATACTAAATAGCTGTGGTACCCGGCACCGCTCGGGCCGATGTCGTTTTGGACAATTACCCGAGCGTGGCGGATTTCTGGGAGCTGATGAAATCACCACATGGCGCACGTACATGGCTCGTAGCCTAGTGGCGCGGGGACTGGCCTAGCGTACCAGAGGCCCGGGTTCAATACCAACTTGCACCACTGTCTTTCTCTTTCAGAGTTCGATAAGTGCATTTCGTCACAAATGCGAGCTGCTCCATGGTTCGGAATCCATTTAAAACTGTAGGTCCCCTTTCCCTACTAGGTGGTAGGGTTTAAGCCCGCCCGGGTTGGTACCATCGCATTGGATGAAAAGATGGTCGAAGCGGCAATGAAAAATTGTCCGTGTTTTCCATCCAGTTCAATGTAGCCGTGCTCATAAAGGGAAGGTCCTGGCATGGCACCTAATTCCTTCGGGAATGTGGTGTATTGGGCTAATATCATAACGGTAGTTGTGTGGTATTAGCCATCCATGTCGGGTCGCATAAAAAAAAAAAAAACGTCAGGACCTCACAAAAAAGGCGCCCGAGGACGCCCATGGGCTTTCGGACTTTCACAGGGGCTGCGCATTCTCCATGGCAAAGACGAGAGAATACAGCGAGAGCACCTACATCCCTTCGGATTTGAAGGGTCTCTTAATTTAGGGATACCTTGGGATCGTCGACGGTAAAATTTGTATGTGCATAACTGGGAGGTCCCGGCGTGGCACGAAATTATTTCGGCAATTCGTGACACTAGATGTGGTGTTAGAAATCCGTGCCGAGTTCCATAAGAAAAACATCCGTAGATATATGCAATCAGTTGGCGCATATAATGACCCTGTCATTCAAACATGGCAAACTCCCCATGGACTGGAAAGAAGCCATTGTAACACCGATTTATAAAAAGGGTGACAAACTGGATGCCGCCAACTACCGTCCTATTAGCTTAACCAGTATTGTCTGCAAGGCCATGGAGAAAATCATTGTCGAACAAGTACGACTATTTCTAGCACGCGAAAACATAATTCTGCAGGAACAACATGGATTTATTCCGAGGCGATCAACTGCGACCAATTTGCTCGAGTGTGTTGATAAATGGATACAGGAATGGAACGAGAAGCAACCTGTTGACATACTCTACCTAGATTACGAAAAAGCTTTTGATAGAGTTCCCACCAAACGACTCCTGCATAAATTAGAACACTTTGGCTTCCGAGGAAACCTCCTGTCATGGTTCCGAGATTTTCTAACAAATAGACGGTTTCGCGTGCGAGTTGGAGAGCATATGTCCGAACCTTACCAAGTTCTAAGCGGTGTACCACAGGGATCCGTCGTCGGCCCAGTCGCCTTCGGAGTATTCCTAACAGATTTAGGGGAGATAACACACCTCACCTTCTCTCTTTTCGCTGATGATACCAAATTTTTTGCTAATCCTATTATCGCCCAGCAAAAAATCCAGGACACCCTCGACAAGATTTCTGGATGGACAAACGAATGGCTCTTGTCGCTCAATGCCAGTAAATGCACTGTGCTACACCTAGGACCCAAAAACCCGCATCACTCTTACTGGCTTGATGGAAAAATTATAGAGACAGTGACAACGCAACATGACCTCGGTGTGACAATTTCAGAAGATCTTAAATGGGAGACACACATCACAGAAGTCGTCAAGAAAGCCAATTCCCTTCTATACATGATCAGAAAGGCCTTCTCGTACATAAATACAGAACTATTCCTAAAATTATATAAGGCCTATGTTCGCCCCTTATTGGAATATGCTTTTCTGATTTGGAACCCTTATTTTAGAAAGGATATAGACCTTGTGGAGGGTGTTCAAAAACGGGCCACAAAAATGATTGCAACACTTAAGAATCAAAGTTACGAACATCGACTTAAAATTCTCGGACTCAGCACCCTAGAGGAACGTCGCCAGCGAGGAGACCTCATAGAAACATACAAAATCCTCAATTATTACTATAATTTACCAAATCTCAAAGAAATGTTCACAAAAAATACAAACAAACACCTTAGAGGGCACAGCTTAAAACTGAACCAATCTGCATCAAATTCTAACCCCAGGAAACACTTCTTGGTCAACAGAGTTGTAGACTCTTGGAACAAGCTGCCGGAGGAGGTCATTAGTGCTGAAACTGTAAATGGATTTAAAAACCGACTAGACAAACATTTAAAGGCAATAAAAAAAACAAATAATCAATAATAATAATAAAAAAAACAATAATCAATATATAAAATCAATATAAATACAAAATTTGAATGATAAGTAATATTAATAATACCAATTGAAAAATTAAAAAAATACACAAGTGCACTCCGGGAAAAATGAATTTCACGCATCAGCTTCAAGGTGCTAGTGATAAAAATAACATAATAATAATACGATGGTTTGTCACGTTCCCGCGGATCAAGTTGTGTCGCCCGCGGAACCAATAGGCGCACTCAAGCACGATGCAATTATGCGAGTAGCTGTTAAATTTGCTCCTCTTATATTGAAATCGCGGACTCTTGTCAAATGTGAGAGTCTAAGGGACGAGTGCACGAAAGGAGAATATATCAAAGTCAACGTCATTAAACACGTCACTTTGTGTGGACAGTATGGAAGGAACTCCATGCCGTTCACTAAAAGTTACGCGATAAGATAGAAAGAGGGATACAATTTAAACAATATTAGTATTCACTTCAAAAATGCAGGAAACCCCATCGGGGAAAACCGCAAAAAGGCTCTGGAAAGCCGGGAAAAATCAGGGAATTTTAGTTTTTAGATTCGCTGGACACGCTGTCATTCCTGACCTTTGTGGCCTTCACCTATTCGCATATGTTCACACGAGCAAGGAAGGAAGGGAGTGGCGACTTTAACTTATTCGTATAGCGCCAGCGTAATACACTGAGGGTAGCGTCGGCCATTATGTTCGCTCACGAATTTGGGACGCGCATGATCGAATGTTCGTTGCATTAAATGGCTTCATTTGCAGTTCTTGCGTGTCGTTGGAATACGAGAACATCAGCGTCCTGAGTCCGACTCGTCGATGAGATTGGCGTTAACGCCAAAACGATTGACTCGCGTTTTCAAATGTATGGAGAAATTGAAGAGCGCAGCGGGCGTTAAGGATGTTCCGACCCATACAATGTTTTTTAAACAGAACGCAAAAATTATTGCACTTTAAGGCACGAATTCGTCAAAAATATTAAATATAGCCATAGTAGTTGCAGCGAAAACATATTCACAATTTCAGGTTTAATGGTTTCGTTGTAATTGCCGATTAGAAGTTTTACACCGTTAGATGGCGCTGTTAAATAAAAATCGTATTTAAATAAATTGTAACAAAACCAATAATCCTGAAATTGTGAAATTGTTTTCGCTGCAAGTAATATGACTATATTAAACTTTTATTATTAATTCGTGGCTTAAAGAGCAATACTTTTTGCGTTATGTGTGCAAACAACTTTGTATGAGGCGGAACAGCCTTAAGCGAACTAACATTTGCGAGTCCGAGATTGATTTGACATTATAATCACCGTCGCCGTTAATACGTCGACCTTGCCGTTTACGCCGACTCCGCGTTTTCATAAAAATCGGAAGTGCTACTTTGACTTTGACAGCTTGAAGAGCTAAAAGAACAGAATAAGTAGTAAAAACTTGTAAGGTGTTTGACGTATTTCCGCAACTTCGAGGTTCAGTAAACGCCAATTTAGGTGAGAACTCGGACTGACCACTCAGAGCGCCCAGTCCGACTCGTCACTAAGTATGGAAGGGTACTTACAGTCTTAGGTGGAATCAGACCGGTCGAACCTGTCCAGAACCCGACCACTCCTAGCGTTGCTTAACCTCGGAATCGGCTACCGAGGCCGGTGTGAGTTGGTTACAGAGGCTGAGTGAGATAAATAGTCGTAACAGAAACTAAGGCTGAGATAAATAGTCGTACAAAAAACTAAGACTAACGAAAAGTAGTACTTTGTGACGTCACTCTGACACATTTTGTATGGACGAAATCCCAAAGTAATGCAAAGTGACGTCACAAAGTACTACTTTTCGTTAGTCTTAGTTTCTGTTACGACTATTTATCTCAGCCTAAGACTAACGAAAAGTAGTACTTTTTATTTATTTATTTATTTATGGAGAAAAAACAGAAATAGACCAAATGACAGTAAAAAAGAAATGTAACAAATTTAACAATAGCCTATATCCTAAATATTTCTCACTAAAACACAGGTAACATATTATATAGTTTAGATGACATTACTACAGTGACTTTGTGACGTCAATTGGCATTACTTTGAGATTTCGTCCATACAAAATGTATCAATGTGACGTCACAAAGTACTACTTTGCGTTAGCATTAGTTTCGGTGTAGAATCTTTCCAGAAGCGTGGAAACAAGCTATTGTTAAACCACTACCCAAGAAATCTCAAATTTCTTCACTAAATGATTTACGGCCCATAAGTATACTTCCGACGCTTTCAAAGGTCTTGGAAAGCATCGTAAATACTCAGGTTTCTACTTTTCTTTTAACCAATGAAGTCATACCATCAACACAATCAGGTTTTCGTAAAAGACATAGCACAACAACGGCCTTATTACACGTTGTAGATGACCTACTGGCTTCAACAGACTTAAGTCAAGCCACTGTCCTGACTCTCTTGGATTTTTCCCGTGCATTCGATACCATCAGCATCCCTTTATTACTGGCCAAGCTCTCTTATTTTGGTCTATCTGAAAAAGTTTGCAACTGGTTCAGAAGCCGTCTATTGGACCGAAAACAGGTAGTGGAATGCACGGGAGAGGACGGTGCGCTTAAGCGATCCCAGCCAATAGTTATGACTCGTGGGACTCCTCAAGGCTCTATTCTGTCTCCTCTTCTCTACACGGTGTACGTAGCTGACTTACTTTCATCTTTGCTTTACCTGAAAACACATATGTATGCCGATGATACGCAAGCTTACCTGTCTTTTTGCACAGATCAAACAAAAATAGCTGAAGAACATATTAACCTTGATCTTGCTAGAATTGCGCAGGTAGCATTGAAACACGACCTAAAAATAAATGCATCCAAATCTCAATATATGGTAGTGGGTACTCGCACCCAAATACAAAAGGTGGAAGCAGTTGGGATTCGGGTGCACATCAATGGAGTAGAACTGCCAAGGGAACCATGCGTCAGGAATTTGGGTCTATGGATGGATCAAGAACTTAAATTCAAACAACACATACAGAAAAAAGCAAAGTTCTGCATGTTTAAAATAAAAACCCTATACGCAGTTAGGAAATATCTATCGGAAGATATGAGAGTGCAATTAGTAGAAACACTTGTGCTTAGTCATTTTAATTATGCCGACACAGTGTATGGGCCCAACCTTGACGAAGCATCCGCACGCCTGGTGCAACGCGTCCAAAACGCTTGTGCGAGATTTTGCTTTAAGATTCCCCGTCGTGCCCATGTGTCTCCTTTCATTAATAATAAGGGTTGGCTCAACATGAAGTCACGTCGCGAACTGCACCTGGCGACCCTTCTTTTTGGTGTAATAAAATACAAAGATCCCGATTACCTCTACAGCAAATTGAAATGGGCACGTGACGTGCATATCCATGACACTAGGAGACGCAATGAACTATTGCTGGTCCCTACGCACAAACTGGTCAAATTTAGAGGCAGTTTTAGGTACGCGGCCACAAAATGTTGGAACAACCTCCCACCACCCGTTCTGCATCTGCATACGCAGTCGCTGTCCTCTTTTAAAAAATCTCTGAAATCCCATCTTTTAAGTCAGCAATAGGCCAATTAATCGAATCTATTTGTTAAACATTTTAGTTACATTGATATTCAATCCATTTTATTATTATTCCACTTAATCTCTCCCTCCCACATTGCATGCACACATAACCTCACACAAACACCCTTGTTACAACTCTCATATACGTATATAAATGACACACCTCACATTCTAAATCTCTCTCACACACTTACACACCAAACAATTTTTTTTTTTTACAAACACACACTGTTAAACTTTTTTATAAAATTAAGCTAATTATATTTTCACTTCATTTTATGCTGGCAAACACGAAGCAGCGTCACCTAAACTGCAATGTTTAAAGATAGTTATAGTAGGGATTCGTCTGAAAACCAGCTTCGTAGTTTTCTGCGAGACAGCTGAGATTGATCCCATTTGTCACAAATTGAAGATACCTACAAGAGAATGCAATGTTTAAGTGTTTTTAATTTAGTTTAATTTGTTTTATGTTCATTACTCTATTGTACTTATGTGTTGTGGCAAATAAAATGTCTTATGTCTTATGTCTTATGTCTTATGACTATTTATCTTAGCCTAAGACTAACGAAAAGTAGTACTTTGTGACGTCACTTTGACACATTTTGTATGGTCGAAATTTCAAAGTTATGCAAATTGACGTCACAAAGTACTACTTTTCGTTAGTCTTAGTTTCTGTTACGACTATTTATCTCAGCCAGAGTGGTCAGTCTGAGTTCTCACCTAAATTGGCGTTTACGGCAAACCGATCGACTGGCATTTTGAAATGTATGGAGAAATTGAAGAGCGCGCCTAGTGGGCGTTAAGTGAACTAACATTTGCGAGTCCGAGTTTGATTTGACAGCTTACTCACCGTCGCCGTACAAACGTCGACTTTGCCGTTAGCGCCGACTCCGCTTTTTCATACAAATCGGAAGTCCGAGTTCGACTTTGAAAAAGTAAAACCACAAAATAAATAGTAAAAACTTATAAGGGATTTGACGTGTTTACCGTAAATTCGGGGTTCCGTAAACGCCAATTTAGGTGACAATTCGGACTGACCACACAAGAGACCACGACTCGTCACTTAGATTTGGCGTTTATGCCAAACCGATCGACTAGCGTTTTCAAATGAATTGAAGAGCGCGCGCAGTTACCGCTCTTACGTGGATTCCGAGCCATGGAACAGCTCCCATTCTGAAATGCACTTGTCCAACTCGGAAAGAGAAAGAAAGGGTGCTCGAACGGGGCGGGGATCGAACCGATTACCTTTGGCATAGAAGGCAAGGCATCGCGCCTCTGAGCCACGTGCCGAACTTGCCTCTTTAGGCAAACACTCGCCGACGCGGTTGTCGTAGGTGTCGTTGTAGTAAATTCCTTTTTTAGGGTTCCGTACCCAAAGGGTGCCAACGGAACCCTATTACTAAGCCTCCGCAGTCCGTCCGTCCGTCGCGTCTGTCACAGGGCTGTATCTCATGAACTGTAACAGGACGGCAGCTGAAATTTTCACAGAGTGTGTATTTATTTTGCCGCTATAACAACAAATAGGTGAAATTCGATATAAAAATTTAAGGGGGGGCCCCATACATTATTTTTTGGTGTTAAATCTTGTACAATGGTACGGAACCCTTCGTGTGCGAGACCGACTTGCACTTGGCCGGTTCTTAACGATCTTGACCGAACACACCACTTGTAATTAAAATGACGACGAAATTTATAACCGAAATCCATACTTCCATGCTAATAGTATTGCGAAAGTGACTCTGTCTGTCTCTCTGTTGCGTTTCCACACCTAAACCGCTGAACCAATTTTGAAGATTTTCTGAGCAGAGATATTCTTGATCTTGGAGAAGGTCCTAGGCTACCCTTTGAGGCGAAAATTAAACTCGAAGTGGGTGAAATAGGGGATGAAAGTTTGTATGGGGAACTCGTATTATAGCCAGGAAATGATTCGGCCCGACATCGGCCCATAACGACATTGACCCGAGCGGAGCCGGGTACCTCGGCTAGTATAAAAATAAATATTTTTTAGGGTTCCGTACCCAAAGGGTGAAAACGGAACCCTATTACTAAGCCTTCGCTGTCCATCCGTCCGTCCGTCCGTCCGTCTGTCCGTCTGTCATAGGGCTGTATCTCAGTAACCGTAACAGGTAGACAGCTGAAATTTTCACAGTGTGTTTTTATTTTGCCGCTATAACAACAAATAGGTAAGATTAAAAAATAATTAAAATTAAAGGGGGCTCCCATACAAAAAACGTGATTTTTTTTGTTTTTTTTTCTACGATGGTACGGACCCCATCGTGTGCGAGTCCGACTCGCACTTGGCCGGGTTTTTTTTATGTGACTGGACATGGATGGCTAATACCACACCTCATAGTATTACTAGTAGATGCCCGCGGCTACGCTCGCATTATATTCTGACGAAAAGCAATCGGTTCTTTCCCCGATTCTTCTCATATTTAACCCCACTGCTCGCCCCTAAGGTAATTGGGCGTGATGTTAAGTAGCCCATTATTGATGTGACGAATCAAGCTAATGTAGATATAAATTGCATCTAAATCTGTTAAGTGGTTTTTAAGTATAAATTGATAGACAGATAGACAAGCGCTAAACGTTTAATATAATAATATTGTTTTATGGAACTGGACGTGGATGGCTTATAGCACATTATCCCAGCACAACACATAGGAACTAGGTGCCATGCCCGGGCCTTCCTTATATCGCTCGTCGAAAATAAACTGGAACACATGTCCACGAATTAAGGAAGGGCACATACAGTCTTAGGTCGAACCAGACCGGTCGAACGGTCACCTGTCCAGAATCCGACCACTCCTAGCGATGTTTAACCTCGCAATCGGCTACCGAGGCCGGTGCGAGTTGGTTGCAGATTGCAGCGCTGGCGATAGACAATTGTAAATGTTGAAGGAATCACTTAGGCCTCACCGTGACGCAACCGCGTCGAGGATAGTACATCGCGCGTCGCACTGATGTCATCTCGTCTCCGTGTATCCAGCCACACCTAGAGCGGCTCGTAGCCTAGTGGCGCGGGGACTGGCCTAGCGTACCAGAGGCCCGGGTTCAATACCAACTTGCACCACTGTCTTTCTATTTCAGAGTTCGATAAGTGCATTTCGTCACGAATGCGAGCTGCTCCATGGTTCGGAATCCATGTAAAACTGTAGGTCCCCTTCCCCTACTAGGTGGTAGGGTTTAAGCCCGCCCGGGTTGGTACCATCGCATTGGATGAAAAGATGGTCGAAGCGGCAATGAAAAATTGTCCGTGTTTTCCATCGAGCTCAATGTAGCCGTGCTCATAAAGGGAAGGTCCTGGCATGGCACCTAATTCTTTCGGGAATGTGGTGTATTGGGCTAATATCATAACGGTAGTTGTGTGGTATTAGCCATCCATGTCAGGTCGCATAAAAAAAAAACTCATTTGTTCGTTTTAGTGTTCCTTCCCCAAAGGGTGAAAACGGAACCCTATTACGAAGCCTCCGCTGTCCGTCCGTCCGTCCGTCCGTCACAGGGCTGTATCTCACGAACCGTAATAGGTAGGCAGCTGAAATTTTCAGAGTGTGTATTTATTTTCCCGCTATAACAACAAATTGTAACATAAAAAAAATATAAAAATATAAGGGGGCTCCCATACAAAACACTTTTTTTGTGTTAAATCTTGTACGATGGTACGGAACCCTTCGTGTGCGAGTCCGACTCGCACTTTCCCGGTTTTTTTATGTAACTGTAGTTCAGGAAGGTTGTGCATGCGATTTGTTCGGATAAAATAATCACGGGGGCATGGTAAGTTTGGCCTGGAGTCCCTGAGCCACAGACGATTTGTGGGGTCGCTCAGTCTGTTCTGCAGGTACTACCATGGACGTTGCTCTGTGGAACTTGCATCCCTCATTCCTCCCCATCCTACCTATATCCTGAGCACCCGCCGCAGAGAATCAGAACACCCCTTGTGGTTGAAATTAGGCTGGTATGGTGCTTTGCTGAGCGTGGTTTCGCGAGGAGAGGTGTATTTGTATTTTGTGAGCACGATTAGTCCTCCGGTACCTCCATACCGGTTATTTTTTTGATAAAAAAAGTCATCCATGACCAGTTTAAAAAAAACGGTTTTCGTAATATCGTCGAAGTCTTCGTTAATATACGTTAAATTGTACTCGAAGATGAGTTCGTTAGTACACATATCGTCTCATTATACAGATTGTGCAATAACGCGAAAGAGAACCTAATGGAAAGCGACTCGCAACACTAATTAATCGCGACAATCTGACGCGCATCGCAAAAAACACCACTTCAGACTCCCACAGTTCATCTACGAAACTCGGGCCCACCATACATACATACATTGCTAGCTAATTAATTCCGCGGCCATCGACACTGTGTTCGTAGAAAGTGGTTATATTCTCGTTCTTTTCGTGTTCGCATCCCTAATGCCGTTACGTGGCAATCACGCATCACCCGGCTATCGGCTGGGTTGCGAATACTAATTAATTACCGTAATATGTGTTCATTAGTTTGTAAGTGACGCAGAGACGGGTGTATAATTCGCGTCACGGATTGTGCGAGAGGGGCGCACTGTCACACTTAGGTCGGGCGCACATGTACAGAAATGTTCCGACACACGGGAACGCACTCCGTCTATTTTGCAATAGACCGTGCACACGGTCCGCACGCGTCAGAAAAAAATTGACAGATATTTCTGATAATGTGCGCCAGGTCTTAGGAGCACTTTTTTTATGAAAAACCGGCATGGGTAAAACACCTCGCGAAACGAAGCGCCATGCCAGCGGATTTGCAGACAATGGCTGAGCTATCGAGCTTATTCAAATTACGCTTGAAGACTCCCAGGTTATAGGTATGAGGAAAGGCATCCCCCGGTAGACAGTTCCATATCCTGGCGCTGCAGCAGAAAAAATAGTTTGAGAAACGGTTCGTTCTCAAAAGTCAATGTAAATGTTTAGCGCCGTCTCTTTCATGTCGCGCCTGGCCCACTCGTTCCGAATCGATGCCATCGGAACGAAATTTCAAAATTTCGAATGCGAAATACGAACGCGTGCGGCGCGGCGGCGCCGCGGCGTTCGAAGAATCGGATTCCGAAATCGAATCGGGAAAACGAATGTGTGTGCCCGGCCTTAGACTTCCGTGACGCGAACTGGATTCCAATGTGTGCGGAGAATTTAATGTAATCTCTTCCTGTTCCCTCCGTCATTAATTCCGTACCAGGCATGCACAATTTTATGAAAGCACATATCGCATATTTCAATTGAACTTGTAATGCAGTTGTCATTTGAAGTGTTTGAACATTATTTGATAGCAAAGGTACATCGTTATTGGTGCAGTCGAAAGGTTGATCACTCGGGACTAGTGCATACAATGCTGTTTCGTAGTCGTGCAGTTTGGGTACAGTCGTATTCAGAGAGCACCTTTCAAAACTTAGTACGAGAACAGCAACGGACTAACCATACAAAAACCGGTCTAGTCCCGCGGATTAAAGTTACTCCGCCCTCTCTGGATACGGCTGTTACAGTCGTATTCAGAAAGCACCTGGTCAAAAGTTAGTACGAGATTAGCACCGGACTAACCATACATAAATCGGTTTAGTCCGGAGGAAGCGCGCCGACCCGTGGGTACGTCGACCAAAGTGTTTCGACACATCTGGTTCAAGGAAAATATTAATAGTTGTAATATTTTGACTTTTGGAAACAATGATAAGGCTGACTAGTTGAGAATTGAAAAAAATATTCTGCTGAGTCCAGCGTTCGTTAAACAAACGATAATGGCAACCTCCGGGAACAGCGAGTTTGCGTTAGGGTTCATTGTTGTATGCGCGTCAAAATCGTTTTTAGGCGAGCGAAATTTATGTTTTGGTCTGTAAAGTCTACTTTTTAAAGTGAATTACTAAAAAAAAAATTGTCCAAATCATTTATGGTTTCCAAGCGCCGGCTTATAAACCTAGAAAATAGGTGTTTGCAAACATATTTTTTTAAAGAATACAAGCAACCCATTAAAACCGTTTATAATAATAATACACTATATAATAGTCTAAACTTTGATATTTTGATTTTTCTTGGGGCGTTTATTCTCAACTGCCGCTGAGAGAAAATAAAAATAATCCCAAAATATTGGAGGTTGGCGTCATATGGAGCCTTAACCACTATTATTTTTTACGTCTAACCGGAAGCGTATCATTTAATCTTTGGTTGACTGTACCTTAGCTTGCCAGAGGGGCGGTCAGGAATTTTACTCTGAGCTGTTTCGTGAAAAGTTCGACGATGTTGCCCTGTGTCGTCACGCGGAAGTGAAGTGACGTCACGTCGTGGCATAGCGTGGCGCTGCGCCGCGCCGTCTGTGCTGCGCGAGCGCAGGTCAGTGCGAGGGCGTCGGTCGTGGCGCGAGAGCAAATTGACTGCATCCTCAACAGCCATGCCCGCAGCTGTTCTCTCTGTGCGGACCGTGTGAGTTTTGTCTCGCGCATAGATAGATAGCATAGAAGAGCTTATTTACCATTGTAGTTAAGAATATACGCTTATAATAGAACCTTTATTTTAAACTGTATAATATGTTCTTTTAAACTCTGTTCTATTGTGCTTTGTGCTAAACGAATTTAAATAAATAAAACATTATTAATATTATTATTATTATTATAGATAAAAGCCGGCCAAGTGCGAATCGGACTCGTACACGAAGGGTTCCGTCCCAATAGAAAAAAATCACGTTATTTATATTTATTTTTTTAAGTTAAATAATGTTTATTATTTGATAAGTTTACTTATTAGTTATTATAGCGGCAAATGAAATACACACACTTTGAAATTTTCAGCTGCCTACCTACCTATTACGGTTCATGAGATACAGCCCTGTGACGACACGGTGAGACGGACGGACGGACAGAGGAGGCTTACTAATAGGGTTCCGTTTGGCACCCTTCGGGTACGGAACGCTAAAAAAGGAAAGACACATGCCATCTAGCGCGCTTATTATGAGACCCGCGCTGTCTCTAATTTTCAAATACTGCCAACCCAACCTAAGCGTGCATGACACATGTAAACATAGTCGCAGACGTATTGGATGGTTTTTGTGGGTGGGATCTAAATATGTAGGTCTCCTTCCCCTACGAGGTGGTGGGGTTAAGCCCGCCAGGGTTGGTACCATCGCATTAGATGAAAAGATGGTTGAAACGGGAATGCATAATGTTCCGTTTTCCATTCAGTTCAATGTAGCTGTGCTCATGATTGGAAGGTCCTGGCGAGGCACCCATTCCTTCGGGAATGTAGTTCGTTGGGCTAAATATGACGGTGGGTGTGCGATCAATGTCCAGTAACATAAAATAATCTACTCTTCTTTATGTCTGCTTGTCTGCGATCAGTTTGCTTCTTAACAATTTTGGGCTACGTACCATCATGCTAAATTACCTAAGAGGTGAGCAGTGGGAGTAAATATAAGTGAAGTCGGGGATAAGGGACTGCTTTTCTTCGGAATTCTAACGGAATGTTGGTATCGTGAGCGCTATTGAACTGGTGTGTTCATGTCGCTATTTTACTGCCGTGTTTGTATCATGAAAGCTATCGTGTTTCGTTCGCGTTGGTCAACTCAGTCAAAGAATATATAATACATAGGTACCACTCAGTCGCCAGCATTGAGTGCCCCCTCAGCCAATGACCTAGTGAGTGACTTTCTTTATGTCCATTGGACAATTTTCGGGGAGTTTGAAAATTTGCAACCATCGAATATGTTCCATCCATGAATAGTTCTATGAATGTTATAGTTTGGGCAGTAACTTTTGTAGCATTCAACTGACCGTCAGTCTGTACTCTTATAACTTGAGTACCACTTACCCTATATTGATGCGGTTTGTACGTACTTACAGATTTGTTATTTCTATCCATTATATGCTAGTAACCATCACGCTAAGTTACCAGAGAGGTGAGTAGTGGGAAAATACAAGGGAGACAGAGGACAACTCATTGTTTTTTTTAGAGTTTGTTGAGTTATGTTGTTGATACAAATTTGGTTTATTCTCGTTCCTTTTATGTGCACGTATTGCTGCAGAGAGAACGAAATACGTTTATAAGTTATGTCGTCACATCGATTCTCGAATTTAGATATCTTGGAAAATAGCGTAAGATGATAAATGTTCATACAGCTGCCTATTCCTTTTTACTGGGCTCTTTCTTTAATTAATGTCTCCTTGCTTCACGGTCGATTATACGTAAATGTCACATTCCTTGAAATGTTTGTGGAATTGATAATAAGCCCTTTTTTTAATGCAACGAAATCTGGGGCTAATATCAATTCGATTACCACTTATGACTGCGAATCAAAGCCATCGGGCCCTCCTCCAGCACAGCTACAGTAACGTGCACCACGTTTTGTCGCATTTGGTATTCAGAGGCCGCCGTCACGTGAATAGATAGATGCTTATTATTCCCGGAGCGATTCTCCTATGACGCTGTCTCTCCGCGCCGCGTGTACAGTTGCTGTCGAAGGCGCCCCAGACGCTTCGGCGTGTTGACCGGTGTGAAGTTGTTCGCTGGTGTTGACTTCTAGCCGCCTATGCCTTCTCACCTTACCTAAGAATAAGCCTTTGCGCGCAGAGCTACTAGTCTATTTGATTATATGCATAGATTAAGTAAATCTTTGATCAGTGATTATATGCTCATTATTCCCGGAGCGATTCTCCTACGACGCTGTCTCTCCGCGCTGCGTGTACAGTTGCTGTCGAAGGCGCCCCAGACGCTGCGGCCATGTTGACCGATGTGAAGTTGTTCGCTGGTGTTGACTTCTAGCCGCCTATGCCTTCTCACCTTACCTAAGAATAAGCGTTTGCGCAGAGCTACCAGTCTATTTGATTATATGCACAGATTAAGTAAATCTTTGATCAGTGATTATATGCTTATTATTCCGGAGTGATTATCATATGATGCTGTCCCTCCGCGCCGCGTGTACAGTTGCTGTCGAAGGCGCCCCCCAGACGCTTCGGCCATGTTGACCGGTGTGAAGTTGTTCGCAGGTGTTGACTTCTAGCCGCCTATGCCTTCTCACATTACCTAAGAATACGCCGCGGAGCCGCCAGTCTATTTTCTACAATAATCTATTGATATATTCGTCTATTTTCCTCCTTCGCGAGTAGTAAATACACGGTTGGCTTCGTCATTTCACGGGGAGTTCGATAGCCTCGGTGGAGGATATTACATGATGTAGGGTCTGTGTTATTATATCCTATTTTGCCTTCGTACCCTTTTCAACGTCCCCCCATTCACGTTCCTCCAATTAGAACCAACCGATCCAATATATTAACAATCCAGCCATTAACCACCAACGGACATTCAGACAGGGGTGAAGACGGAGGAGTCGATCCGACGACCGCGCACGAAACGCTTTCAACTTGGCGGGAAATTTCGGACTTGCTTGCGCGGGCCATTCAAAATGTAACCCGCGAAGCTTGCATAGAACATCGATCCCGTGACCCGTGACATGAGTCTACGTTTGAGATGATAATAATAAATACTACACATGCTAGATCTAATATTCAAATATTAACGCCTTCAAGTAACATAATTAAAAAAAAAATGACTGGATTACGATTATGAGATCGAGATATTACCACGGAACTAATAAGAAGTTTTTTTTAAATGCCGTCTTCACATTCCCTTCACTTACTTATGAAAGGGGTCAGTCATATATATTTCTTTAAATTATGTTATTTGAAGGCGTCAAAGAGATTCGTGACAGAGAATGTCATTAAAATAATCGTGAAGTCACCGAGGCTCTGCGATTTGAAAGTTTGGAGAAATGATTTCTTTGTCCATTGGGCAAGGAACCTAACAGTTCCGTACCCCTAATAGTTGTCAGATTTTAACCCAACTGTTTTAATCATTATGGAAAACTTCGTATTCGAAATGTTCGTATTTTTTTAATTTCCGGAAATGTCTCTATTTTTCAGAAAAAAACTTTTTCCCAGTGTTTTTAGCAAATATTTTCCAGACTAGAAGGTAACTTAAGCTAATTAAAAACAGACATAGGTTTCTACAATATATTGTTGAATGCGAACTTTCAAAAACCTAGTAAGACATTTAGAGCATGTAAACAGTTATTGCCCGTTGTATGGCGGATTGATAGGGTAACGACACTCTTAATGGTTGCGACCTTGACTTCGCGATGGCCTGGCAAACTTGCTCTACGAGTCGATTACGATGGCAGGAATGACTGGAGGCTGCCACTTACTCATATGTACACTTCATTAAAACGTCCCACATGTATGGTAGCACTATTACTTATTCTGTGATATAGTTCTTAAGGCTGTTCCGACCCATATAAAGTTGTTTGCACACATAACGCAAAAAGTATTGCACTTTAAGCCACGAATTAATAATAAAAGTTTAATATAGTCATATTACTTGCAGCGAAAACAATTTCACAATTTCAGGATGATTGGTTTTGTTTCAATTTATTTAAATACGATTTTTATTGAACAGCGCCATCTAACGGTGTAAAACTTCTAATCGGCAATTACAACGAAACCATTAAACCTTAAATTGTGAATATGTTTTCGCTGCAACTACGCTGCGGCTATATTTAATATTTTTGACGAATTCGTGCCTTAAAGTGCAATACTTTTTGCGTTCTGTGTAAAAAAAACATTGTATGGGTCGGAACATCCTTAACATGTTTGATGTGTGGCGTCAAGTGGTTGAGTAAGCCAAGAGATTGAATAAGCCTCATAAAACAGTCTAATCGAGTTCAATTAATATGAAAAAAAACGAATAGAATATAATTAAATAAACGTTTATTTCCTCATTTATGTAATTACCGTGAACTTTATGATTTATATCGGTAAAGGGTATTGGGTTTCGTACCTCAAAAGGAGAAAATGATAGGCAAGCTTGTGCCTGCCTAGGCAAACCTATAGCAGGGTCAGCTAATGTCAAATATTGTATGCTCGCAAACTCACTCTTAAATTAAATTTGGTAAGAAATAAGGTAGCTAAAACAGCGCAGGCAAAGAAAAATATGCAATGAAATTCGTTTCTCGGGATCGGTAAACTAAACTAAATTAAGTTGGGACACAAATGTCGTGCAACTGAAATTAAAACTAACGAAAAGTTCTATATTTTCTTACGTCAATTTGAGACACGAAATGTTACTTGTTACACTAGTTAGTTAGTATCACTTTTGGTTAGTCTTAGTTTCTGTTGCGGCTATTTATCACAGCCTCAAATAAAAATAAATTCCTATTTCGCCCGCAGGGAGAGATGATAGATCCCTCGCTTCTTTTACAGGCGTGGTAAATCAACTCACAGGATGAACAGGCATCTATCGTCGTCTTTAATCTAACGTTCAGTTGCATTTCTTACCATCCTCACTGTCGAACAACGTGTTATTCGACCAAGTGAACTGACCTTTACCAGTTAGCATTTATTTATAAGTTTTAGACAGGCAGTATATGCTGGTGCGTCTAAATCCAGTGTTTAAGGCCCTGGTACTAGCCAAATCGCAAAGTTAGACGAGGCACCCCAAGTTAACTAACTAAGTCTGACGATTAGAAGTGTCATTCTTACAATATATGATTCCTCGTCTAGGAATCAACCTATTTTCGTTAATGTATGTTTCCTTTTTATATACAAAATTAATTGCGGAAACTGTGTCCATTTCCGAACTTTTTTGACTAAATGTAGAAATCTAAAAGCAAATGGAATTTTTTGTTTATGCATATATGCTGTTTTTGCTTATATCTAAAAATCGAATTACTTTCAGATTTTTAATGAGAAAAATCAACTTTTTTATTATTTATTATTATTTGAATAAATGATGGAATCAAAAAAATTTAACAATCCATTATCAGTCTGGAGTTCTATTTAGATTTGCTGAAGCGTTTCACTACATATTATTACATTTGTTAAAAGGTGTATTTGTATGGCGCGAGTAGTTGGCTAGTCCTAGCGCCTTAACTTGATCAATTTAGTTGCTAAGTGGTTTTATTTATTTTTTTTGTATTTTTTTTTTGTTACTTTTCTTTACATTCGATTTTGTTTGACATTGTTATCCAGTCTATTTTTGAATTGGTTGGTGGTCGTAGCGTTAATCACATCTTCTGGGAGTTTATTCCATGCCTCTACTACTCGGTTGGTTGTGTAGTTTTTGCGAGTATTCGTTCTAGAGGCCTTGACTTCATGCATGGTCCGAAATAAAACTAAACGTCAAATCTATCCACTTGCCTGTTCAACCGGCGAGTTGATTTACCATGGTGACCCCTCAGGGGGTATTTGTATGTTTGTCTTGGTCGTCTGGGCATGCCAGTTTCAACGGAAACCCCATAGAAAATTTGACACCCTTTGGAACAGTCAAACCGTGCGATGATATGTGGAATATACTTTTACTGTTAACTTGCACTGTCACCAATTAACCAGCTCGAGTTTACTGTCACAGTTATCTAAGAGGCCCCATGTCGGAACAATGCCTTGTTCTATTGTCTTTTGGTTCACAATGGTGAAGGAAACTCTCGCCTGCGTTTGATATTTTTGACCTACCTGTACCTATAGCATATCAATGGAGTTGAATTTGCACTGAGCGATTCTAAACAAACACTTGAGAAATTTGGGTAGCTTAGTTGTATCAACGAACAGCCGTATTCATAGTGGGCAGACTGTACCGGTTTTTTACATGGTGTTAATCTCGTACTATGTTTTGACAGGTGCTCTCTGAATACGGCTGCAAGATGACAAGCATTGACTTATATATTACTTCGTAAGGACCCGGTCAACGCGCACGAATAATGGCACCAGTACGTTGGCCCTAAAATATTAGTTTTAGGGCCAACGCGACTCAGTCGTCTGCGGACCACTGCAGAGTGATGTTGAGTCGTGAAAATGCCCTTGTTGCGCAGTAAAAGGATGCATTAAATACGATACGAAAGTTACAAAGACACATGTAATAACGTATCATCGATAAGTAAACTCAGATAATATTTTTTTCTGTTTAACAATTGAATAATTGCATTTTCAATCGATAATTTAATTAACTACCAAACTTCATAAGCGGGCAAGTGACGCCATGCCGCGCCTCGCACGTGTAGGTGAATTAACCTTGTACGGGCGTCCTTTTTCTTTCTGGTTTATTTTGGAGTGGATATGAGTATGAGTGGGTAATCAAAGATTTGTTTTAATGTGATCTATCATGTGACCACTCGAAGTAAACGTCCCGACCTGATCTACTTGCCTGTTATGTCAAAATTAGTTTTCGTTATATCTTGGGAAACACTGGACATAGACCTATCATGCGACCACTCAATGTAATCGTCCCGACCTGATCTACCTGCCTGTTATGTCAAAATTTGTTTTCGTTATTTCTTGGGAAACACTGGTCATAGACCTATCATGCGACCACTCAATGTAATCGTCCCGACCTGATCTACTTGCCTGTCATGTCAAAATTTGTTTTCGTTATATCTTGGGAAACACTGGTCGTAGACCCATCATGCGACCCCTCAAAGTAAACGTCCCGACCTGATCTACCTGCCTGTCATGTCAAAATTTGTTTTCGTTATATCTTGGGAAACACTGATCGTAGACCCATCATGCGACCACTCAAATTAAACGTCCCGACCTGATCTACCTGCCTGTTATGTCAAAATTTGTTTTCGTTATTTCTTGGGAAACACTGGTCATAGACCTATCATGCGACCACTCAATGTAATCGTCCCGACCTGATCTACTTGCCTGTCATGTCAAAATTTGTTTTCGTTATATCTTGGGAAACACTGGTTGTAGACCCACCATGCGACCACTCAAAGTAAACGTCCCAACCTGATCTACCCGCCCGTCATGTCAAAATTTGTTTTCGTTATATCTTGGGAAACACTGGTCGTAGACCCACCATGCGACCACTCAAAGTAAACGTCCCGACCTGATCTACCTGCCCGTCATGTCAAAATTTGTTTTCGCTATATCTTGGGAAACACTGGTCGTAGACCCATCATGCGACCACTCAAAATAAACGCCCCGACCTGATCCACCTGCCTGTTATGTCAAAATTTGTTTTCGTTATTTCTTGGGAAACACTGGTCATAGACCTATCATGCGACCACTCAATGTAATCGTCCCGACCTGATCTACTTGCCTGTCATGTCAAAATTTGTTTTCGTTATATCTTGGGAAACACTGGTCGTAGACCCATCATGCGACCCCTCAAAGTAAACGTCCCGACCTGATCTACCTGCCTGTCATGTCAAAATTTGTTTTCGTTATATCTTGGGAAACACTGATCGTAGACCCATCATGCGACCACTCAAATTAAACGTCCCGACCTGATCTACCTGCCTGTTATGTCAAAATTTGTTTTCGTTATTTCTTGGGAAACACTGGTCATAGACCTATCATGCGACCACTCAATGTAATCGTCCCGACCTGATCTACTTGCCTGTCATGTCAAAATTTGTTTTCGTTATATCTTGGGAAACACTGGTTGTAGACCCACCATGCGACCACTCAAAGTAAACGTCCCAACCTGATCTACCCGCCCGTCATGTCAAAATTTGTTTTCGTTATATCTTGGGAAACACTGGTCGTAGACCCACCATGCGACCACTCAAAGTAAACGTCCCGACCTGATCTACCTGCCCGTCATGTCAAAATTTGTTTTCGCTATATCTTGGGAAACACTGGTCGTAGACCCATCATGCGACCACTCAAAATAAACGCCCCGACCTGATCCACCTGCCTGTCATGTGTTTCCCAAGATATAACGAAAACAAATTTTGACATTCCAGATAGTTAGATCAGGTCGGGGCGTTTACTTTGAGTGATCGCATGATGGGTCTACGATCAGTGTTTCCCAAGATACAACGAGAACAAATTTTGACATGACAGGCAGGTAGATCAGGTCGGGACGTTTACTTTGAGTGGTCGCATGATGGGTCTACGATCAGTGTTTCACAAGATACAACGAGAACAAATTTTGCCATGACAGGCAGGTAGATCAGGTCGGGACGTTTACTTTGAGTGGTCACATGATGGGTCTACGACCGGTGTTTCCCAAGATATAACGAAAACAAATTTTGACATGACAGGCAGATAGATCAGGTCGGGACCTTTACTTCGAGTGGTCGCATGATGGGTCTACGACCAGTGTTTCCCTAGATATAACGAAAACAATTTTTGACATGACAGGCAGTTAGATCCAGACCAAGCAGGTACAAGAGAAAATTCAAATTGTATTTAACTTGAATACCTTGAAATTACAAAAAACATTTTTCATTCATAAAAGTTAAAAGAACTTAAAAGTTTAAATTAAAAAGAAAACATTTAAGGACGCAGGTACAAGGTTACATCGTTAGACCTAATGCAAAATGGCGGCGAGTTGTCAACACGACTTTGACACGGCGCTCTCGTAGTTCTTCCGAGTTTGGATAGATGGCGCTACTTTTTGCTTGTATGGAGAAGATTTGTTTCAATTCTATATAAGGGCGTATCCTTACCTTTGAAATCATTGATGACAAGTAATTTTTTGTTAATCTTGTGCTGATAATAAAGGGAAATTAATCGTAAAGGGAAGGTCCTGGCATGGCACCTAATTCCTTCGGAAATGTGGTGCATTAGGCTAATATCATAACGGTAGTTGTGTGGTATTAGCCATCCATGACAGGTTGCATAAAAAAAGATATAAATATAAAGATTCCCATTAACCATGCCTTATGTAACGTCTTGTCAAAAAAATTGCCCATAAGTTTAGGTAATTGAGTATCTGAAATTGAACAAATGCTAAGACTGTGAGCTAAGTTATTTTTTATTTTTTTTGAAATTTATACAATACATTATTTCCAGTATTCAATAATTTATCACCGTGCACCATTTTAAATTAATTTTTAACAAAACTCAGGACTACCACTTGATGGGGTAGCTAACATGGTACCACCACTTATTTTTTTAATCGTCCTCCCGAAAGTTACAATTTTTCGCGCGTTTTATATAATAACTTTGGAGGTGGATTGCTCAACGATTAAATAAAAACATATTAAAAAGATTAGTCATCAGACATAGCTGGTTTCATGAAGACGTATAATCAATTAGGTTTTTATTAGATTTTTAACTACAGCGGTCGTGGTTTACTTTTAGCTATAAGTCGTTTTGTAATTTAACTTTTCGTAAACCTTACCAAATCAAACACTATGAGCATTGTCTGCTTTATGGACATGTTGCATCCTCCCCCTCACGGAGCCTGTCTTTTTCTTTGAAAAAGATCATCCCGCGAATGAGTTAGCCCCGCCGGGATGGGCCCA
This sequence comes from Incurvaria masculella, assembly GCA_946894095.1. Taxonomy (NCBI): domain Eukaryota; kingdom Metazoa; phylum Arthropoda; class Insecta; order Lepidoptera; family Incurvariidae; genus Incurvaria; species Incurvaria masculella. Next base: position 16,251,490 of record OX335657.1, on the reverse strand, counting down.
CCTTCAGGTGGGCCCGTAAGCATCAGAAAATTTCGCCTCCCATACAAGCGTAGTTTATTGATAATTTGAAAACCACCATTCCAAATTACTTGAAATTTGATGTCTATAATTAGGCTACAGATCTGTGTCTGCATGTCTTTGTTTTTTCGGTAAATGTATCCTGGGTCAAACCACAGAGAAAACAATATTAGTATGAATATTTTCTTTTTGCTTTCATTTGATTGTTTTGATTTTTCAAAAAAAAAACAATAGATTGTAGACATATATATTTGTTGCTTGATATTAGATATTGAACATCAATTTAATTAGAAGAGCGGTTTTCAAATGATTAGTAAACTACGTTTGTATGGGGAGCATACAGCCCCGACATTCGATGGAGGGAAGGTATTTATATAAAAAATCGGCTGAGTTGAGCTACTGCTGTGGCACCCACAGAACAATTAGGAGGTAAGAATTGTGAAGTGGGCGGAACTCGCGCGCCGGTCTTTAGCGGGGACCCGCTCACTTAATACGCGCATGATTCACTCCTCTGCGGCTGTCCTGTGCATTAACTTATCCGTGATACAATCTAAAATTGAAAAGGAGTAATGCCGTACTGTGCCATAATAACGTGCAAACACGACCGCCGGTGCACAGCCTTCATAATGGAGGAGTTTTGTATCACCGGTAAGTTTCATTTACATGAATAGCGATAAAACTTACGACAAATGCATTACGAAATAATATGGCGTCGCGGCGTCGTATTGCTCGCCGGGGCATGTCTCGCTACGTTGTTTGTGATCACGTGCGTGTGAGGCGCTCGGCCGTGTTCGAAAGTGACGTAACATTTGATTGCAAACAGTATTGGAATTCCAACATAGAGTCATTACGTTAAGGTTCAAATTTACTAAACAAATGTGGATTTGTTGTTTGGTTATCGATTAAGAAGGGATAGCCAATTGCGACTGTTATACATTCGCGGAGCAAAAAGGTCTTAAGTAAAACGGTAACAGCGGTCCTGGACCAAATTTACAAACGTTTCACTTCCTGCCTCCTCAATATTCCGTGGTGGCACCGGTCGCTCTTCTGTGGTGACGTTCCCGATTGTTCTTGGGCGCACGTTGATGTGTCGCGCCTGTTCGTTGCAGCGATGTCGCCGGGCGGCGGGCGGTAGCGGGCGCGGCGCGGCGGGGAGGGGCGGCGGCGGCGGCGGCGCGCGGCAGCCATGCCGCTGCCGAAGCGCTGCGTGGAGCCGGTGCTGGTGTCGCGCGGCACCGTGCCCGAGCGGCACAACGTGCCATCCGAGCTGGAGGCCGTCACCAATGGGACGCTCGCCAACACTGTCCGGTGAGTGACCGACATGGGTGGCTAAAGAATGATTAAGGCGCTAGGACTAGCCAACTACTCGCGCCATACAAATGCACTTTTTAACAAATGTAATAATATGTAGTGAAACTCTTCAGCAAATCCAAATAGAACTCCAGACTGATAATGGATTGTTAATTTTTTTTATTCCATCATTTATTTAAATAAAAATAAAAATTAAAAAGTTGATTTTTCTCATTAGAAATCTGAAAGTAATTCGATTTCTAGATATAAGCAAAAACAGCATATATGCATAAACAAAAAATTCCATTTGCTTTTAGATTTCTACATTTAGTCAAAAAAGTTCGGAAATGGACACCGTTTCCGCAATGTATTTTGTATAGAAAAAGGAAACATACATTAACGAAAATAATTCGATTCCTAGACAAGGAATCATATATTGTAAGAATGACACTTATAATCGTCAGACTTAGTTAGTTAACTTGGGGTGCCTCGTCTAACTTTGCGATTTGGCTAGTACCAGGGCCTTAACTCTAGACCGGCGCCGGGTGACCCGGGCGGAACGTGCGCCGTAGGGATTTGTATGCACGCTACAACGGATCTGCAACGGCGCGGGGATGGTACGGGGAACCCATGGCGCCGCTGTCGCCCCCGCCTCCACGTAGGCGGCCCTTCAGTTGGCGGCAAACGATTTCACAACATTACCAAGTTTTTGCTGTGTGAATTGGCTGTAATATCCATTGTCCTTGGTGAAGAAGAATCGGAATCAATTTTCAAATCACGCACCAACCTGCTTTCTCAAATTCATACGATCGTCGACGACTGACGCTCGCCCCCCCCCCCGCCCGGACCGTGTGAGCACGAGCACACGGGATTCACGAACGGGACGGCGCGGGTGCGGGGCGCACAGTGGTCCCGATTTGAAAAAAAAGGGACATAGGCCCCCTTATGACTATTGACGTATTTTTTTTTATAATTGAAAGCAGACAACCAACATTTGAGATTCTATGTAGGAGTTATTATCATACGTCAAGAAAAGGCGAAGAAAAAAAATATTTAGTTTTTTCTTGTATGGATGATTTCACATTTATATTTTTTTCTACTAAGTGCGGCTAGGATCCGCTTTGAAACTTTTAAAATAATTAGAACCTACTTAAATACACTTTTGGAAAAAAAAATAGCTGCTACCTCTTGCAACCTTCTGAGAAAAAAAATATTTAGTTTTTTCTTGTATGGATGATTGCACATTTATATTTTTTTCTACTAAGTCCTGCTAGGATCCGCTTTGAAACTTTCAAAATAATTAGAGCCTACTTAAACACACTTTTGAAAAAAAAAATTAGCTGCTACCTCTTGCAACCTTCTGAGAAAAAAAAATATTTATGTTTTTCTTGTATGGACGATTTCATATTTATATTTTTTTCTACCAAGTCCTGCTAGGATCCGCGTTAAAAATTTTCAAAATAACTGCAACATATTTAATTACATTTAAAAAAAATTAACCATACATTTCATTTATTAGAATTGGGGTACAAAGTTAAAAAATATTTAGAAAATATAGTAGCTTTCCTCGTAAATGTGATGAATGGCTTGTTTTTTAATGATTTTTTTCATAAAATTAACATTGGTTATTAGACATTGCACTGCTCACTTGTTGTGTCAAGGTTTCTGAACCACAACGTATCAAGCAGCCAGCTTACAGAGTTTACAATTTCTAGACGCTAAACAATCTTGCTGAATTACCCATATTTATCTTTTAATAAAACATAACTAGCAAGATCATTTGCAACACGTACAATGATATCTGGCTTTCATAGACATGTTTTGCCTAAACTAGCTGCCCATATCGTTTTTTTCTCATATCAAACGAATTCTAATTTATATTATATTATATACATGGCTTAGGTAAGGAAAAACATTACACCGTTTGTAATGTTTTATGTGTATGTGTATGTAATGTTATGTAATGACAATGATAGATGGTAAAATAAATAGTGTAGTAACAGGTACTGCAACTTCGACATGTAGCATTTGTGAAGCAAAACCCTCACAAATGAATGATCTTGATAAGTTGACTGAAAGACAACTGAAAAAAGACTTCTATAAGTATGGTCTGTCCACGCTTCATCTATGGATTCGGTGTCTGGAGTGCTTACTCCATATTTCGTACAATAGCGATTTCAAAAAATGGAGTGCACGCCAAGAAGATCATAAATCATTAAGAAAAATAAAGAAGGATCAAGTACTCTTAGATTTCCGCAGTAAAATGGGAATTTTGGTGGATGTAGCAAAGCAAGGAGTAGGCACTACTAATAATGGCAATACTGCAAGAACTTTTTTCAGTAACTACTCTTTATCTGCGGCAATTACAGGACTTGATGAAAATTTAATTCTCCGAATTGCTGTCCTGCTGCAAACTATAAGTTCTGGGAAACGAGTAAACATCCTCAAATTTGAGAAATACGCACGGGAAACGGCACAATTATACGTTTCACTTTACGAGTGGTATTATATGCCAGCATGTCTGCATAAACTTCTGATTCATGGAGCGGAAATAATAAAACATTTCTCCCATACTCCAATAGGAAAGCTATCTGAAGAAGCTTCGGAGGCGAGAAATAAAGACTTTCGCAATCTCAGAGAGCATCACTCAAGGAAAATTGGCAGAACTCACACGAACACAGACATTTTACACAACTTTCTCGTATCATCAGATCCTGTTATTTCTTACATACGTCTACGGTACACGAAGCCTGCACATCTTGAAATGTTTCCAGAAACACTTAACTTGCTTATTTTAGACAAAGTAGAAATGTTCGATTATGATATTGATATCAACATTGACATGGACATTGTATTTTATGTATGTGTGCGTTATATTGTAAATCCACACAACATACTTATATTTTGGGCGGTTGGTATTGACTACTTCGAGATTTCATTTTTATTTACTTTTAGCTAGTGCTTGTTTTAAACGTTAAACATTAAAAAATCCCGTTTGTAATGTTTATAATATGTGTCCTTACATGTATGCCATGAATATAAAGTAATGTAAATTTGAATTCGACTAAATGATATACTTTATGAAACAAAACTGTTTATGCAGCTAATTTAGGCAAAACTTGTCCATGAAAGCCAGTTATTTATTATTTATTGTTTCGGAATAATCACCATGCAGGCATAGAAACATGATAACATTGTAAACGCTTCGAATTTCTGATTCATGATAACTTGTTTGCAGCCGCTATTGCTTAGTTATGTTTTTTTAAAAGATAAATATGGGCCAATCGGCAAGATTGTGTAGACTCCAATAATTGTAAACTCTGTAAGATGGCTGCTTGCTGATGTGTTTCAGAAAAGTTAAAATAAAGGTGAGCACTTCAATGTCTAGTAACAAAATTATGCTATGTAAAAAACCATTCAATAATAGGTCATTCGCCACATTTTAGAGGGAAGGTTCTATATTTTCGTAATAACTTCTTAACTTTGTACGTGTTGCAAATGCTCTTGCTAGTTATGTTTTATTAAAAGATAAATATGGGTAATTCAGCAAGATTGTTTAGCGTCTAGAAATTGTAAACTCTGTAAGCTGGCTGCTTGATACGTTGTGGTTCAGAAACCTTGACACAACAAGTGAGCACTGCAATGTCTAATAACCAATGTTAATTTTATGAAAAAAATCATTAAAAAACAAGCCATTCATCACATTTACGAGGAAAGCTACTATATTTTCTTAATATTATTTAACTTTGTATCCCAATTCTAATAAATGAAATGAATGGCAATTTTTTTTTAAATGTAATTAAATATGCTGCAGTTATTTTGAAAATTTTTAACGCGGATCCTAGCAGGACTTGGTAGAAAAAAATATAAATATGAAATCATCCATACAAGAAAAACATAAATATTTTTTTTCTCAGAAGGTTGCAAGAGGTAGCAGCTCATTTTTTTTCCAAAAGTGTGTTTAAGTAGGTTCTAATTATTTTGAAAGTTTCAAAGCAGATCCTAGCAGGACTTAGTAGAAAAAAATATGAATGTGAAATCATCCATACAAGAAAAAACTAAATATTTTTTTTCTCAGAAGGTTGCAAGAGGTAGCAGCTATTTTTTTTCTAAAAGTGTATTTAAGTAGGTTCTAATTATTTTGAAAGTTTCAAAGCGGATCCTAGCAGGACTTAGTAGAAAAAAATATAAATGTGAAATCATCCATACAAGAAAAAACTAAATATTTTTTTTCTTCGCCGTTTCTTGACGTATGATAACAACTCCTACATAGAATCTCAAATGTTGGTTGTCTGCTTCCAATTATAAAAAAAAATACGTCAATAGTCATAAGGGGGCCTATGTCCCTTTTTTTTCAAATCGGGACCACTGTGGGGCGGCTCCGGGAAACAATATGCTCGCACATTAGTACACGGGACCCGTACGGCGCACGTGCCCGTTGCCGTGTCGTGCCCGGTGTACCGTGAATGCTTTCATAGATATTGATTGGAATATTGTTTGAACGGGCCCCATTGCCGCGCCGGCCTGTACCCGCCCCGGTCTAGCGTGAATCATTCTTAATACCACCACATTCCCAATGGAATGGAATGGCCGTGCCAGGACTTTTCTCTTTGTGAGTACAACTACATTGAACTGGATGGAAAACATGGACGATCAATTATTGCCGCTTCGACCAACTTTTCCCGTACCAACCCGGGCAGGCTTAACCCTACCAGTGTTAGAATTCCGAACCATGGAACAGCTCGCATTCATTAAGAAATTCACCTATTCATCTCATAAAGAGAAAGAAAATGGTTCATGAACGAGGTGGCGATTAGAATTCTGGCATGCAAGAAAGTCCCCGCGCTACTGAGCCAAGGGAAGTGGAAAACACTTGCAATACTTCATTGCCGGTTGGACCATCTTTTACCCAATGCCGTAGTATCAATGCATGCGGGCCCAATCACCTGGTAAGTATGGGAAGGGGACCTACAGTCTTACATGGGGCCCGAACCACGGGGCGACAGGCATTTTCAACTAAAATTCACGTATCAATCTCGGTTATGAAAGAAGGAGGTCCCAAAACTGCAGTCTTAGACAAAAGTATCACATGTGTAAAACACTGTATACACTACGGGCACTACCAGACAGAATATGTCCGATTATGTCCGATGTGTTACAGACTGAACAGTTATGCAATGTTATGTCCTTTTTTCTCTAATTCGGAACTGCATGTCAACGCAAAGGACAGCGCTTTTGATACCAACTGTCAAACGCATACAACATTTTTGACAGGCGATTTTGCCTTCACGATAGCGCTTACTCGATAGCGTTCGATAGCTCCTGTTCACTTCACAATCTAGCTAGGTCACAAAACTATAGAAATCATAAAGATTTTACATTACATGAGCGCAGACCCTATGTACTTCGATACTATGTGATTCGTAAAGTTGTCTCATTGAGTAGGTATGTTCCATCTCCCTCCGACTCGCAGTAGTGATGCTGTAGTAAGCACAACGCGCTCTTGCCAGGTCTGTGGATGTTACGGTGGACATTGAAAAACAGTGACATTGCGTCCGCCTCCCCAAAGAGCCCACCGCCGCGCTGAGTGTGTTCGTGTCGCGTTGCAGGCAGCTCTCGTCGCTGTCGAAGCACGCGGAGGACATGTTCGGCGAGCTGACGCGCGACGCGAGCGCTCTCGCCGAGCGGGCCAACGGTCTGCAGGCGCGCATCGACCGGCTCGCCGTGCGCGTCACGCAGCTCGACTCCAGCGTCGAGGAAGGTGAGCTAGTTATGGAAACCAAAATAAATTTGGGGGAATTCCTCATACATTGAGGTTAGGCTACTCTTCAATGAGAGATGTTTATTTTGTCCACTTCAATTACCCCCCAACGTTGTGAGACTTTAAATTTTTTTTTCTAACAATCCCCGCTGTGCTGATCCACCTCACCTGGATTTCCTGAGCACCTTTGCTCCTCAGGACATTCACCCATACCGGTTTTTCATAAAAAAAACCTCGCGAAACTATGCTCAGCGAGACACCATACCAGTGGATTTGTGGGCTATCGCTGAGCTATCGAGCCTGTTAAAATTACGATTGAAGACTCCTTTTTTTTATGTGACTGGACATGGATGGCGAATACCCCACTTTCTGTCATGGTATTAGTCCAACACACCACATGGGAACTAGGTGCCATGCCAGGACCTTCCTTATATTGCACGGCTACATTGAACTGGGCGGAAAACCCGGACAATTTTCATTGCTGCTTCGACCATTGTTCATCCAATGCGATGGTACCAACCCGGGCGGGATTTACCCTACCACCTAGTAAGTAAGGAAGGGGACCTACAGTTTAACGTTATAGACCCTGTGCAAGAGCTTTACTGTGTAAGTTTCTAAACTAAAATTTCCTATATTATAAAAAATCTTATAAATTTTCGAGAAAGGCATCGGTAAATTCCTTGATGGAAATAGTCTTCTGAAAAATATTGGAAAGATCAGTCAGAATATGGTTTTTCAATACAGACTTGTCGGAAAATTATCAAGCTCTGGCTAGGGTGACCGTCTGCCAATTTTGATGCTTGTAGACCCCAGGTGTTAATAGCTGAAATGATTGCCTTCTTCAATGGTATGATACACATGTGAAGCTACATTCATTTGACACATTACTTGCACTCGGCAAAGCGATGCTCAAACTGACGCCGCGCCCTCCGCTCGCAGTGTCGCTGCAGGACATCCAGATGCGCAAGGCGTTCCGCTCGTCGCGCACGTTCACGCAGCAGATCTTCTCTCGCAACACGATACCGTCGGCGATGCTCGTGACGTACGCGCGCTGCGAGCCGCCGCCGCCGCTCGAGCGGCTCAACGAGTTCCGCGACGACGGCAAGGACGCGCGCAAGTTCTACACGGACCCGGGCTACTTCTTCGAGCTGTGGCGGCACGACATGCTGCAGGTCACGGAGCGCATCCAGCACGACCGCGGGAAGAAGGTGACCTCTCGTTTTTTTTGCTTGGAGGATCGACAAAAAATTTGAATTTTCATGCATGGTAATAACTTCTATGTGAAGATGGGTATCTTAGATTTACTTCACTGACAGTTATATGCATGGAGGTCTCTCTGGGCCTTGGTATATAACTATGATTTAATTTCCTATCTTGTATGTGTATCGTGATCAGTCTTTCCTGTGTGCAAATTTCTACCCTCCAGCGGGTTGGTTTTGATTATTCAATGTTTGTCCAAGTTAGTCTCTCGAAATCCCACTGCTTATAGTAGTGAGTTTGTCATCATCTGCAAAAATATGTCACTTGGATCAGTGTTCTTAGGTCTATAATGTAGGGACCATAAAGCATGGGAGCAAGCACAGATCCTTGGGGAACACCGCTAAGGATATATTTAATTTTAGATGAGACCCAACCATTTGTACTAGCAATTCTTGTCCTGTCAGGTAGTTTATAATCCAAGTTACAAGTTGATTTCTTATTTCTAGGTAATCTAATTTAATTACAAGCTGATTGTAAGCCACTTTGTCAAAGGCATACTCCAAATGTACTTACTATTTTTCGATAAGTGAGAATTGACATTGAATTCACAAGTTTAATTTGAATTCCCCTGTTTTATGTTTTTTAATTCATCATGTGTACCTGTCTCCTTGATTTCTCAAAAAGTTAAAGTTAAAAGTAGTTTATTTTCCTTCATAAGTTGTCACTCACTACAAATAGAGCTGTTGATGTTTGGAACAAGCTCCCGGAAGACGTAATGTATGCTAACTCAACTATTACTTGTCAAAATATTGACAAGTAATATAAACAATGTCCATGTACCTCTCTCTCGTTGTTTTCTTGTGCCCGCGTCAGCGGGCGGGGCAAACGGCGTTTGGGCGGTTTCCCTCTTGGCCGTGGTGTCATACGCGGCCTGCTACTGGTCTCTGAAGGGGCCTTCTTCAGGCCACTGACAATGTTTGACATGACACATGTACCTGACAATGTTTTGTTATATTTGTGTAAATTTGCTTAATAAATACAATACAATGAACTTTAATAAATGAAAACCTAGATTTAGTCATATCACCTTAGGCTGCCTGTCTAAAATAAATAAATAAATTAAGGGTTGAACGATAAAGACGTGCGCGGGCTCCCCAGGTGCGGCAGCCGCGCGCGGGTGGCGCGGGCGGGCGCGCCGGTGGCCGCGTGCGCGCGCCGCACTCGACGCGCGAGCGGCAGCGCGCCGCCGCGGTGACGCGCGGCGAGCACCTCATGCCGCAGCCGGCGCAGACGCCGCCGCACCAGTACCAGCCCGAGTCGCACTATCGCGACCGTGAGTGCAACTCTTCTCTACTCCGCAGTACTCAGTAAAACTGCATCCGTGTGGCGTTTTTCTTTATGTAACCCGAGCTCGTAGTCCCAGTTTTCACCTAAATTGCCGTTTCCGGAACTTCGAAGTTAGGTAAAAATGTCAAACTCCGTACAAGTGTTTACTAAGATATTCTGTGGTTTTACTACTTCAAGCTGTCAAAGTCAAACGCCGACTTCCGATTTGTATGAAAACGCAGAGTCGGCTTAAACAGCAACGATATGGCGACGGTGAGTAAGCTGTCAAATTAAACTCAGGCTCGTAAATGTTAGTTCGCTTAAGGCGCTAGGACTAGCCAACTACTCGCGCCATACAAATGCACTTTTTAACAAATGTAATAATATGTAGTGAAACGCTTCAGCAAATCCAAATAGAACTCCAGACTGATAATGGATTGTTAATATTTTTTTATTCCATCATTTATTTAAATAATAATAAAAATAAAAAAGTTGATTTTTCTCATTAGAAATCTGAAAGTCATTCGATTTCTAGATATAAGCAAAAACAGCATATATGCATAAACAAAAAATTCCATTTGCTTTTAGATTTCTACATTTAGTCAAAAAAGTTCGGAAATGGACACCGTTTCCACAATGTATTTTGTATAGAAAAAGGAAACATACATTAACGAAAATAATTCGATTCCTAGACAAGGAATCATATATTGTAAGGATGACACTTATAATCGTCAGACTTAGTTAGTTAACTTGGGGTGCCTCGTCTAACTTTGCGATTTGGCTAGTACCAGGCCCTTAACGCCCACTGCACGCGCTCTTCAATTTCTCCATACATTTAAAAACGCCAGTCGATCGGTTTGCCGTAAACGCCAATATAGGTGACAGCTTGGACTAGGGTCTCTGACATGGATGGTTAATATCACACAACTACCGTTATGATATTAGCCCAATACACCACATTCCCGAAGGAATTAGGTGCCATGCCAGGACCTTTCCTTTACGAGCACGGCTACATTGAACTGGACGGAAAACAAGGACAATTTTTTATTGCCGCTTCGACCATATTTTCATCCAATGCGATGGTATCAAACCGGGCGGGCTTAAACCCTACCACTTAATAGGGGAAGGGCACCTACAGTTTTACATGGATTCCGAACCATGGAGCAGCTTGCATTCGTGACGAAATGCACTTATCCAACTTAGAATGAGAAAGAAAGTGGTGCATAAATGCGGTGAGGATTTGAACCCAGACCTCTGGTATGCTAGGCAAGTCACCGTGCCACTAGGCTACGAGACGCTCAAAGCCTGGATTCTATGGCTTCTATATAATGTGTTGGTCGGTCGGTCGGTGCAGCGTCGGTGGTGGACGGCGGCGCGTCGCAGTACCGCGCGTCGCAGCCGCCGCGGCCCGCGTCGCAGGCGCAGCGGCCGTGCTCCATCGAGCTCAGCGAGCAGCCCTCGCGGCAGCCGCGCTTCTCCACCGGCAACGGGCACGGTGAGTGTCGCTCGCTGTCCTGTCGCTCCCCGGACGTCTTTTTGTAATTTTTTTTTAATTTATACCATTACATTTAGCAATTGCACCCTAACAGAAATAGGGGTGGCCTGGATTACTACGGGTACAAATACGATTCCGTTTTTGTAGCGATGTTCAATAACTCGAATGTACCGAAGCAAATACAATGCCTCAGCACTCGCCTGCTTCCACCCACGATCACTGGCCAGGATTCTTACGAGTCACACGCGACAACGCATTCGATTAAGGGTTTTATTTTGATTGGAGAGACACATGTTGAGAGTTTGCTTTTGCTCCGACTCCATGTCGCTGCGTTTTGTGTGACGGCGTACGAGACCGCACCGAGCGTAGCGGTATATTCTCTGGTTTTATTTTCATGCAATTGGACATGGATGGTTAATATCAGACATGGGAACGAGGTGCCATGCCAGCACCTTCCTTATATTGATCGTGTTATAAATAATACCTTCACACGATCGGAATAAAAAGTTATTTCTTGCTACATTTTTTTTATGTAATTGGACAGGGATTGATAATACCCAACCGGCATACAAATTAATAAATGTTTATGAATCCGAGTGTGTGAATCCGAACCTGAGGTTCCTGGGTGAGGATACTCACCGCCGAGCCAAACGGGCTAGTCACGCGATACGTTTGCCGCCTTGCAGTGATGGGCGAGGAGAGTCCGTACGGGCCGGGCTCGGAGCCGATCTACGGCGGGAGCCTCGCGGGGACGCCGCGGCGCGCGCGACCCTCCGTGCCGCCGCCCGCACCCCCCGCGCCCCTGTCGCCGCCCACCGCCAACCACACGCCCACCAGGTACCCGTCCGTGACCTCGCAACACCCATAGACAAAGGATGGACTGCTAATGTCATGCAACGTACAAAGCTCTGTGAAAAGTGCTTAAAAAATCATAGACAAGACAATAAATAAATAAGTGCAAGTGCCTAAAAACAAAAGTGCAAGTGCATAAAAACAGTGCACGCGCATCAGCATGATGCTGCTAGTGCTAGTAATTTGCGCTGGTCCTATGACGTTTCTAACCAGCGCCATCTTCCGTCACTGCCAGAACTAGTTATAACATTTAAAGCGAAATAGTAATACTTTTCTAATCGTAAACTTTCTTCTATGTTTTTTCATGAAATTAATACGAGAATGAACTTTGGACTTTTTCATTTTTCTATTAACCAATGGCTCTGAAAAAAATCATCAATATCACAATCACAAATCTCAGATAGACCAAAGTCAATTTAGCAAAAGACCGCAGATAACCCCTTATGCCTTATATGTAGATGTCGCTGGATGTTCGACCGCTTCTGAAATATGGATTTCAGATATGGCAACTATACTTTATAAAAGACGTCCAATAATTCGAAAATGTTCAAAGAAAATATACAAAAATCCCTCAACAGTTAAAATACCTGAGCTATGAATCGCCGGTGACGTGATCAAAGTCTACAAAATACTTACTGCAAAATATGACTGCCCTGATCTGATTGAATTGACTTCATTGCGTGGTCACAGTAAAAAACCTCAACCACTCAGCTCCAAATACCAACATCCCGAAGCGCTTCCTACCTAATCGGGTGATTGACGCCTATACCAGAAGATGTTATCGATTCACCAAACACAAACACATTTAAAAACCAACTAAATAAATACATAAAACAAACACAAGATGAATAAATTCACCAAGCAAAATAAAAAAAGCAAATAAAATATAGTGCAAAACTCTTAAAGCAATAAAACGAAGTAAATTATCATAGATATGAACATATTAATTATATTTTTATATCAACTATATAATTAAATAAAAAAATAATATTACTTCAAACATATAAGCTATTGAAGCTTTGCTCCAGAACCATGTCACAACAGTCCCCGATGCTGTGCAGGTCGGCGCTGCCGCCGCCGCCGCCGCCGCCAGAGGGCGCGCCGCCGCCGCTCACCAACGGAGCCGCGTCGCCTCCGCCGCCGCCGCAGCCCGCGCGCACCGCACTCGACGCGCACCTCGACCACATGCATCGGGTCATGGGTGAGCACTGCACTTCCTTGTGATCATTTATCAATTATTATTATTATTATTATTTTTATTATTATTATTATATACACTAGCAGCTGCAAGCTGATGCGTGTACTTCACTGATTGAGTGCACATTGTTTTTATTTTATTTTTTTTTTTTTTAAGTGTTCATAATACGAATGGTTTTTTTTATATTTTTTACATGATTGTCCAAATTGTTTTTTAAATTGTTCACTGAGATAGCACTTATGTCTTCCTCCGGCAGCTTGTTCCAGTCTTCCACAACACGGTTTGACAGAAAGTGTTTCCTCGGGTTGGAATTGAAGCTATTATGATTGAGTTTCAGAGAATGTTCACGAAGTCTTTGGTCAGTGTTCAGGGAATACATAGCTTTGTTGATAATTATTGGGATAAGGTGGATCAGGTCTTGAGACCCACGGATTAGCTTCTCCTTTAGTCGTGATTTGAATGTTGTATGTGTGTTATCTCGCTTGGTAACTTCGTTAGTTCGAAATATACTTTTTATGTTTTTGACACATTCGACGTTTGTGGTGGTAGCGCCATCTATTGGTATTGTATTGTATGGTATTACTTTGTTTGATTGTATTGTTTATTCATCATCCATAGATGATGAAACTCAGATTCACTCAAATCACAGCGAAGAAGAACTGGAAAGAAACTCCGCTGTTTTTTTTTTCTGTTTTTTTTTTATAGCGCCATGCTAACTAGCTTCTATGCATCTGTTTGTTCTTTGTAAAGGGCGCTAGGTCACCACATTAACTATTTCGTTTCCACTCTTACATCACAATGGTGAAGAAAACTACCCTTAACTATGTGACTAAGCTGTCCTAGCCCCTACAAAATAAAACAGAATTTATTTCTAAATTTTATTTACTCAATCCATCTAATTTGAATGACTCGATTTCCTTGATATTATTCAGAAAATAAATTATCCCAAATTATGCCAATCAAATGAAGTCGAAAGAAAATATCACAATAACGTAACTTATTATATTTAATTTCAAACTTTGTTCTTACATTTAAATTTGTTTGATTAATTTCATCAATTAATACGCAAGGGCAGTGCAGTAGGAACAGCACAGTACCGCTACAATTTGAATGCCCGTTACGAGACAAAACTATAACGTAAACAAGGGCCGCACAGTGAATACTGACCTGACTTTTTTTTCGGGGTAGTTGCTTCCCCACCTATATACACATATACCTATATACCTATACACCTATATACCCCCCACAATAAGTATTCAGACATTCTAGTGCCCTCGTGTCGTATAAGCGAATGCGAGTCCTACTCGAACTTAATGGATCGCCGTCCGGCAGACATGATGCGCGCGGAGCCAGAGGAGGCGCCACCGCCGCCTCCGCCGCCGCCGCCGCCCGCGCCGCAGCCCGCGCGCCCCGCGCCGCCCTCCGCCGCGGAGCTGCTGCTCGGCGCGTCGACGCTGCGCGCGGCGCCGCTGCAGCCGCCGCCGCCCGTCGACCCACGCAACGACCTGCTCAAGTCGATACGCGACGGTACGTCTGCCTCCGTGCCTCCGCTCTTCCGGTGGCCGCTGCAAAAGGTTTCGTCACTAGGCCTGGCAAGGCGATACGCGACGGTATGTCTCCGTACCTCCTGCGCTCTTTCAGTGGCCACTGAAAAAGGTTTCGTTACTTGGGGTGGCAAGGCGATATGCGACTGTATGTCTCCGTACCTCCTCCACTCTTCCCGTGGCCACTGCAAAAGGTTTCGTTACTTGGGATGGCAAGGCGATACGCGACGGTATGTCTCCGTACCTCCTCCACTCTTCCCGTGGCCACTGCAAAAGGTTTCGTTACTTGGGATGGCAAGGCGATACGCGACGGTATGTCTCCGTACCTCCTCCGCTCTTCCCATGGTAACTGGTAAAGGTTTCGTTGCTTGGGGGTGGCGAGGCGATATGCGACGGTATGTCTCCGTACCTCCTCCGCTCTTCCCGTGGCCACTGCAAAAGGTTTCGTTACTTGTTGTGGCAAGGCGATATGTGATGGTATGTCTCCGTACCTCCTCCGCTCTTCCCATGGTAACTGCAAAAGGCTTCGTTACTTGGGGTGGCAAGGCGATATGCGACGGTATGTCTCCTTACCTCCTCCGCTCTTCCCATGGTAACTGCAAAAGGTTTAGTTACTTGGGGTGGCAAGGCGATGCACGACAGTATGTCTTCGTACCTCCTCCGCTCTTCCCGTGGCCACTGCAAAAGGTTTTGTTACTTGGAGCGGCTGTTCTGTATGTCGAAACGAACAATTTTGCTCATAGCTCAAGGGGCTGGGCCTTTCCTGTCATGGGTTCAATCCTCGACCCGTTCTCGGCTCCACCATAGAGATGAGGGTATAGGAAGCGACACTTCCGTTAAAACTGAATATCTGGTGAATCGAAGTGTGGAATTGTCTCAACAAAATATTTAATTCAATCAAATAAATATTAACATGCATTTTTCAAAGAACTAGATTATGTATATTTTTAAAAATGCGTAAGAGTTTCTATTCTAAGTTTCCAGCAGAGAGAGTAGGAACGATTCTCTCACTTTTTCCTTTCACTGGCATTTCCTATCACTGATGGATTTATATATATATATATATATATATATTTCAATAAAGTCAGATCAATGTTATTTTCAACTTTGAAGAAGAACCATAGTAATTGTCCGAGGTGTTTTAGGCATTTTGGTGGAGGAACCCTCTGCCTAGTTTCTTCAATCTAAATTACTAATGTGTATTTTTTTGCTTTGACCTAACCAGGTGTTTTGTGTGGTATTGTTTGTTGGTGTTCTAATGATTTGCCTTTACTTCAATATCTTATTGTTACTTGTTTGTATACAAGCTCAGTGAGAGGCACGCATATACATTTAAGGTCGGCCCGTAAGGATCAGAAAATTTCGCCTCCCATACAAACGTAGTTTACTAATAATTTAAAAACCACTGTTCCAACTTACTTGATATTTGGTATCTAATATTAGGCTACAAATATCTGTGTCTGCATGTCTTTGTTTTTTCGGTAAATGTATTCTGGGTCAAACCACGGAGAAACCAAAATTCGTATGAAGATTTTCTTTTTGCTTTCATTTCAGTCGGTTTGGATTTTTCAAAAAAACAAAAGCATGCAGACACAGATATTTGTTACCTGATGTTAGATATTAAATATCAATTTAATTGGAACAGCAGTTTCCAAATTATTATTAAACTACGTTTGTACGGGGAGCATAGCTTACGGGCCGTTCTTAATGGCTTGGGTTCATACCTTGGACTAAAATAATAACATTTTGTATCTGATTTTGTTGTTCATTGCTATGTTAAAAAATGAAAACTAGTAGTTTTAATTTCAGGGAGTCCGATTACAGAGGTGTCCCTCAATTTGGAGACCCTCCGACTCAGAAGGGTTGTATGGTCTCTCTCTTCTATCGTCTTTAGCATGGAGAATGCTCGTCGGAGCTGCATAACGCTGTCCCTCCGTCCACTTTATACCTTCGCTCAATGCGGAACAGGGAGAAAATGCACAAATTCACAGTCATCATTCCAAAAATAGGCACCCACCGATCCTCGAGATCCTTTATTTATAGGGTCGGAAACAATGGAATTAACTCCCTTCTGAGGTATTTTCCCCAAAGTACAACCTCGGGTTCTTTAAACATAGTATGAAGAAGCATCTCACTGGCCTGCAGGGTTTTTTGAAATTTCGAAATTCCATGCCCGTCGTCGGGAACCTTAAGGTCGGCCCGTAAGCATCAGAAAATCTCGCAACGAAAAATCGAAACGTAGTTTACTAATAATTTGAAAACCGCTGTTCCAACTTACTTGATATTTGGTATCTAATATTAGGCTACAAATATCTGTGTCTGCATGTCTTTGTTTTTTTGGTAAGTGTATTCTGGATCACACCACAGAGAAAACAAAATTTTTATGAAGATTTTCTTTTTGCATTCATTTCATTCGGTTTGGATTTTTCAAAAAAACAAAAGCATGCAGACACAGATATTAGTCACCTGATATAAGATAGTAAATATCAATTTAATTGGAATAGCTGTTTTCAAATTATTAATAAACTACGTTTGTATGGGGAGCATAGCTTACGGGCCGTTCTTAAGAGGTCCTGGCGTACGCCATTTGCTAAACATAAAAAAATCTTGGAAAAAATATAAATAGGTAATTTTTGTGCCCCTAGCATGCTACCTCGGGTAGCCAGTGTTTGAAATGAAATGTCCTATTGTTCTTAATTCTGAGAGGACCTATCTGAATCATGGGTGATATCTATCTTATGTATAACACATGATATTGATATAAATTTTTTGTCCTTGTACAAAACCTGATTAATGGCTTTTCTATTTATTTTTTTCAACAAGTCCTAAAAGATAATTACATGCAATCAGGTAACTCGTCTCATACATAGTATTTTTAATGTCTTTCTGTGCTTAATCACTTCTAAGTCCAAACTGAAACGAGTATACTTGAGAAAAGGTAGTTCTGTTTGCAGTAAGAATACCCTTCGCTTATTTATGGTGTAACCCAATGACCAATTGTACGGTTAAAACGGAAAGGGAGTCGCCATTCCCAGTAACGCCTATGGGAATCGTCAGTAGGAACCTTAGCTCAGTAGGTGATACCGTTGCAGCTTCGGTACTCTTAATGGCGAGTGTATATTCTTTCAGATAGGTACCGGAGCTAAAATACCTGTAGGAGAATTCCAAATTGTGGGTGTACAGCCGGTGGCGAAATTAGTTGACGCGATACCTGCGAATGGTATATTTTGCTGGTTCAGGTCCAGCCTTGCAGTATATTTGTAAAGTAGTTCTTTTTACTGGGCTCTTTCTTCAATTAATGTGTCCTTGCTTCACGGTCGATTATACATACATACATGTCACATTCCTTGGAATAAGCGACGTAGCTGCTTAGTACGAAAAAGTGTATTTACCTGTAAATACTCATCATCTGGCAACAAGTAACGACTAGCTGGCTCCGTGATTACAGGCATCAAGCTACGCAAAGCGGAGCGGCATGAGAGAATACAGCGCAGCCTCGTCGCTCCGGCGCCGGGGCTGTTCGACGTGGCCGAGATACTCTCCCGGCGCGTCGCCTTCGATCTCAGCGACTCGGAGGACGAATCTGAAAACTTGGAGGACACCTGGGACGACACGGACGACGGAGAGTCACGCGTGATGGAGTGACCCTAGCGACCGTTACGACTCGAAGTTATTTTGGCTTTCGATCCTAGAATAATTTGTGTTGCTGTGAAACAATGCTAAAGATATAGAAGATTTTTTATTGAATATTAAAGATGTAGATAAAGAATACAAAAATAATGAAGTGAAAGGTGAATGCTAGCACAAAGCAACTAAGCAATAGTAGAAGACAGCAAAAAAGGTGACAACTTGACAACAACTGAAACTAACTTTAAAAATGGACAAATTTGTGAAAATGAATACGTCAATGTGAATGCAAAGCAGAAAAAGTGGAGTCATTCCAAAACTGTAAAAAATAAATTGCAATAATAAAAATATAAAAACAATAAAATAGCTTACATAATTTAGTAATTTTCAATACATTTTGGACAGAAATGCATGCAAACGACTGTCATTGGTAAAATTCTAGAAACAATATTTTACAGTCTAGTTACTATAACTATAATTGGCATCGAATATGGAGCAGTTATTTAATAAGAAAAAAATCGCATAAACATTCTACTCGAGCATGAATGATCCAGTATTTTCAACAAAAACAACTTGCTACGCTGACCCGAATGTGCCGCTCTCAAACTTATAAGATTATATAAAGACAGAATCACAAAACACCCGAAAATCTGATGTAATCAAGCCTTAGCGGATCACCCCGACATTTTGGCAAAAAATCTTTTGAGTGTGACATCGGAGGCTTGTAGACTGAAGAGAAAGATTATCTAAACACTTTTATGTAATCAATCTAAGCGGAACATATTTTAAGATGCAACATTGGTCAAATACCTGGCCAGATATACAAGAAAGAAACCATCATGCTGCTGAATGTCCTAATTGGAGACAAATTGCAGTAGAAACAAAAAAAGCATGAATGTAACTTAGGCCTGGACAAGGCCATGTCTGCAATCATAATGCGATTTCAATGAAGAAACTACAATAACCCAATGTCATTTCACACGGACAGATCGATCCCTAGTGCAATACAAAACTTACATTAACAGTAGTAACGTAAATGTTTGACATTCCCACATCTAAACTGTCACTACAAGGGCATTATCTGGACTGGGAATAAGGTTATATAGGTTATGACTGTTGGCGGGAAAACTATGCAATGTGACCATTCTCTGAAATATCAAGATTCAACTGAGACTATTTCTCTACAATTTGGTACCATTGACATAGCGTGGATGGATGGCTATCGGGCGTCTACGGAGCCGATGATGGTACGATTATCTGAAAAACTGGATATTAAGGTTCGTAGGGCGATTTATCAAATACAAACCTAATGGTCACTAGCACAAAGAAAATGTTGATAATGATGTCTTCGCGACCAGCGATATGGTCGTGACGCCTCGGCTGCCCGCACTCGTCACTAATACAACATTTCACTCCATAAAGCGTTCGTTATTCACAAAATGTGCATTGTCTTTTGTTCAGTGTTTGCCCATATCCGTCGCTCCATACGCTTACAGCTTCGACCTTCGCTTTGTACGCTAACATGTCAGATGAGTCGTACCCACAACTAAACAGTGCATGAATCACCGAATCACTGAATCCCTTATGAATACTTCTGTGTCATTTTAGGATGGCTCAAAGTATGTGAAGCTGCAAAGGATTACCAATTACCAAAATCTTCAATCTCCAAAGTTCTTTGATCTTTATAAAGATGGGTCTGTTAAGCCAGATTGAGTTTAGATGTTTCGAAAAATTTAAGGGATTCGAAAACATTATTTGTGCTGTCTAAGCCAGTTTTCATAAAAAAAAATTTAACAGATAAATTCCAATTAAGATTTTCATTTAATTTATTTAATCGTCTCATCAGTCTGATCTCATAATCTGCCGGACACTGGAGAAGAATTCGCAAAGAAACTTCGATATTCTACAATGTTTTTTTCGGTCTAGCACTTATGAATACCTACAGTCGTATTCAGAGAACACCTGTCAAAATTTAGTACAAGATTAGCACCGGATTAACCCAGCAACCCTCATGAATATTATACACACAAAATCAAATAAACAGCACAGTGGTTTTCATATGCTTTTCATAGTATGTGTGTAACAAGAACAAGTCAAAGTTAATACTATCTATTTTCATGCATTAAAATTGCCACAAACATAATTTGTGTGTATAATTTTTTTTTATTAATTATGCTAACCCTCTAGCTGGTTTCTTGGCGCCAAATGAAAGGTCGACATTGACAGATCTATGGCGCGAATGCTCGTACATTATAAATACACATACTGTAAAATGTGTTTGTTTGCAGGCATCAAGCTGCGCAAGGTGGAGAAGCGCAGCGACGACGGCTCCGCGGGCCGCTACGACACGCTGCGCGGCGCGCCCGCGCTCCACGACGTCGCCTCCATCCTGGCGCGCCGCGTCGCCGTCGAGCTGAGCGACTCCTCCTCGGCGAGCGAGGACAGCGACTCGGACGGCTGGGGCGTCGAGAGCCGCGCGTGACCCCCGCCCGTCCGGGACGCGCGCCGCGCCGCCGGTCGGCAGCCGCGGAGCCTGCTGCTCGGCGGCGCCTTCGACGCGAGGGAGGAGCCGAAGCGGGGCGATTCGAACGAAGGCGCAAAGGTTGCGGCGGCGATGGCTGATGTTGTAGTGGCAAAGTCGCGGAATAACTCCGAACCTGCAGCGGTGATGGCTGATATTGTTGTGGCAAAGTCGCGGAATAACTCCGTCGAAAGCGCCGATGCGCAGAGAGCTAAGGAGACGGTCAAAACACACAGCGAGCCTGTAGAAGTGAAGAAGGAGAGAGCGATCCCGCCTCCCCGCAAATCATCCGATCCGATGAACAAGACGATGTCCGCTCCGATAACCAGTCCCCCACCTAAAGAAGTCCCCGTACCACTAAAAGTAGTCCCCGCACCACTAGCACCCAGTAAAGACGCAACGCCCAATCTCAAACATAAAGTATCCAATGGTACTTTGCCCCAAAGCGTGCAGGTCCCTTCGCCCCCGGTTGTACAGAAACAAGAGGCGAAAGCAACAGACACTACCAAACCGTCCGCTAAAGAAGAAATTCAGCCGCAAGCCAAAGAGCAGAGCCCACCTAAAGCGGAATCGACGGAATCGAACGGTGTCGGTGACAAGATTCGGCAGTTCGAGCGAGCCGCGGAGGATGCTACCGGCGGCCGGACATCTAGACCGGGCTCCGTCCGGGGCCGGGTGAAGAGCGACATGCAGGAGAGAAGCAATTCGCAAGGGTCAAACCCGTCCATTCCTGAAAACATAGAGGAGAAGAAACAAACGGCCACCGTGGACGATTCGAAGATATTTTCACCTACTTCACTCACGAAATGGCGGAAGGAAGGATCGGAGGCGACTGTTTCAGCTTTTAAAAGTGTTACATCGAAAGCTGAAGAGAAAGAGTCGAAGCCGTCCATCAAGTTCAACAAATTCCCTCAGGACCTTCCCGTAAAATTCTCCTCCAACTTTTCGGATCGCAAGTTGCCGGCCAACATCGCCCCCGATGTCACTTCGCCTCTCCAAACTCAGAAGGCCGCCCGCAAAGAAATCGAGCCATCTAGCGATGTCGTCAATACTCAATCTACTTTTAAGACTTGTAAGTTTAAACCGAAGGAGAGGCACACTCCGCAGAAAGCACCCGCATATTTCACTCGCGGCACCGAGGAGATATGGCTCGTCAAGAAAAAAGACATCGAAGCGATCGAGGATCGCGTGATGGAATCTTTTCGGCGCGCCGGTGCCAGTTCGTGCCGCTCGGAGCCAATAAAAGAGCACTCCGAAGTGGCACGTCACATTCCGTTCGCGGCGGGCTCGAACGCGACGCTGGGCCGAACGAAACGGGGCATGTACGCCCGCAGCGAATCCCTCGACCCGCAGTACGCGTCGCGTTCGCAGACCTTGAAGCGTCAGTCTTCCGTCGCGTGCACGTGCGGCCACGACAAGAAGGGCCGTCCGAAGAGCGGTGCGAGCGCCGAGACTCCGAGGCCGCGTTCGCGCTCGCATGGCGACGATCACTCCCAAGCGCACGTCCTGGACAAGTATGAGACTCTCGTGTAACTTCAAACTGTCTCCAGGGCCCCTACTATGGTCGAAGAAAGCGCTGTCGATAATATCTGTCAAACGCATACAATATTTTTGACAAGCAATATCGCCTCCTCGATAGTGCCTACTCGACAGGGTTCTAAGTAGGGGCCCAGGAAAACGCTAAAATGCTGTAGGATTTATGAATCTATCCTTATAGATCTTATATGTAGCATATTGTCTTTGCCTGTATTGTGTCAGCAGGTTTCTAGTGCGTGCGAGCGGCAAAAAATCTCAACAATAATTTTAACACGCACAATTTTCCTCGCTTGGTTGAACTGAGAGTCTGGAGTGTAGTTTAGTAATACTAGGTTGTGTTACGTAGACGGAAGGTGTGTAAAATCTGTTTGTGCATATGAGGTGCTAGGCTTTTTAGGTGTGTCTGAGAATCGATTATGTTTTGGCGTAATCAGTTTCCGTAAGTGTCAAAACTGCCAAAGACGAGATTATTTTAGCATCTAAAGTTTTTATTTCGTCTGTACCAGATCTGTAATGTAGTTATGAAGATCTATCATCGATCAAAGTAGCGCTCTTTCCATGTGCGCGTTTTTCAGAGCTCAAACAACATGAAATCGTCTTGTCGCTGCCTTTTTGCAAAATTAGCTCCGTTACAAATGGGCCAGTCGTTTAGCGTATTATCCTTGAGCTGTGTTGTAAAATTTGTTGGACGGTAAAAATTATGGAAAATATCTTGTCTAAGAGGATGTAGCATATGAGCAGTAGTTGGTTTAGCGAAACAGCCATCGGTCAAGCAGCTAAACATTTTGTAATGTAGCTAATTTAACAATCTGGTTCAGACACAATCAAATATATTTTATCACTCTTTTTATGGTGCCAATAAAATTATTGTCATTCTTGTTTTTATCACTGTTTTAATATAAAATATGAAACCTTTGTATGGCTCTAATTATGCCTAAGTGGCATGCAATTGATACTTTCAGTAAATTTTGGAGCATCGTCATAGAAAAGGTGCATTTTGAATACTTAAATAAATATCCTTAAAATTATGTACAAAACAATTTTTGTATATCCTCCAATTTAATGAAATACTGATAAAAATAAGGGTACAAGTGTTTTATAACCCACATAGGACTGCTAACGTAGTGAGTAGCTATTCATATACTCTTCCATCCTCTAGATTTGCTTCCAATCACTACTGCAACCCCCATAAAGATGAATGCAGACACGCGTCGCATTTGTAAGGGAATGCATTGGTGATTGGATGCATTCACACGAAATCAATTTGTAAAATGTATTAATTAGGCTTAATATTACGCATAGCATAGTCATTTTTGTACCTACTCCATATTGATGTAAGGTAGGTAGCTAGGGTAAGTTACAATTGCTGTCACTATTTGCAGTCTCGTTTTCGATTTCAAGTCTGTCTTATTTAAAAGAAATTGTAATGTAAGCCTAAACATTGAATTCAAATTGTATTATTGATTTCCTCTCTTTGTTTGGCTATCTTAAAATATTGTTGGCTCTGTATCTTTCATTCCAATAGGAAACCTACATATATTTTTTTCTTTCATGGAAAACTGCCCGTTTTCACGACCTCCAGCTACAAAAACCTGATAGTTAACTTTCGGTTATACTATGTACAGCCATTTCCACCACCTCCAGCTATAAAAATCCGAAACTTACGTTTCGGTTACACCGTGCAATGTAATTGAAAGGTACATATCGGATTTCAGCTAACTGGAGGTGGTGAAAACAGGGGATAAATATGCAATGAAACCGAAAGTTAACTGTCAAATTTTAGGTGGCCGGAAGTGGTGAAATCAGGGGTAAGTCAACAGATTTAATTTTTCCTGTGGGTCCGAAAGCTATGTTACCCAAACATGTGGTAATTATTTAAAAAATACTGTGCAGTTTACTTGATTCTTTAAACTAAATTAACAAGCGGACATAGATATTTGGTATCTGATGCTAGATAAAAAACACTATACACTACATTTGTACACTCAGTGGTTTTTAAATTACTTTTGTATGCGGCATGTATGTTATCTATGTTTTGGGCCCACTCGAAGAAAAATTAAGAAATTAGATGAAAAAAGTTTCCAAAAATAATTACATTTCCGCTCTCTAAAGGAGAATGCCTCTCTCTATGTCCATTTATTGCCAGCCCAGGATAAATATTTGTGTGTCCATAATTAATATCAGAAATAATGATCTAATTTCAGCCTCCTTAACACTTTGACTCTATATTACATATACAAAGTTGGCTCTTTTCGGTAATCTCCTTATCAATATTGCGAAACACCAAATGGCAAATAGTTAAAAAAAAATATATTGTCAACAATAAATCCAGATACATTGAATTGTGATTTGTAGGTTTTCTGTAATGCGGCATTCTCCTTTCTTCAATGTAGTTGTGTACATTCAGAAGTGAGATCTCTCTCAAAATCAATGTCCCTAATTTTCTAAATTATTTCAACGCTGTCCCCCGTGACTCATTCCAAAATGTATTTTTACTTAATTTGCTCACTTCATATCTGTGTTGTTCGATGGTAAACATAATTATATTGTAAAGAAAGGCAACGAATGATAACCAAAATGTTTAAATATTGTTACTGTATGTAGTAATATGTTGGCATTAGTTTTGGTATATTTAGACATTATTAATCCTTTGTAAAATTTTTCAAACTCTGGTGCATTTCGATATGTAGGTATGGATGCCTTTGGGAACCTACATAAAAGATTACATTTGCAATATACAATTGTATTAAAAAAATAATTCTTCAACGATTAATCACCTCAATATTTAACTGGTGATCACATTTAGTGTAAGATGCATGTATGGGAAAATACAGTAAAAATGTATAGAATAAAGCTTATATTAATATAATTAAGCATGTGTATGTATAGTTTATTTCGTCACTATGTTGCAGAGTGCATGTTGCTGATTAATTTATTAGCATTTTTTTATTGTTTATAATTTTATTTGTAATATTTGAGAGCTGGAGCTAGTTGTTGTAATCTCTAACGATAATGTCATTATGTCTAAATAGGAAAATATTTTATAAATTGTTTATTTGCTAATAAAAATAAGACACAAATTGAATGTGTTTTTTATTTAATTATGCACATGTTAAATAAACTTTAACGCGGGTGCCATTTCTGGTTCCCGAGTACATAATATTTAGGGACCCAGTAGGTTGGCCTTGGATGAATGTCATTACCAAAAACTTTTTCAGATTATTTTCAAAATCTGATTACAATGCCTCAAATGTAGATGTCGCTGTGATGTAAATTAACTGCTTATTTATCACGTCAGGTGACACTTAAGCGAGCTCACCTAAACGATCTGTCAAAGCTGTTCGATACCATACAAAATAAAATAGAATAGATTTGAATATTTTATTTACTCAATCTATGTAATCGAAGTGACTTAACTTTCTCCATGTTATTCCGAAAATAAATTGTTCTTAAGGTGGCTCAACCCGGCGGGACTAACTCATTTGCGGGCACTGTACAAAACCGTGCTGTTGCGCTCTGGGACCTTATCTGTTTCAAAGAAAAAGACAGGCTCCGTGATGAGGAAGATGAAACATGTCCACAAAAAAAACAATGTGCATAGTGTATGATTTGGTAAGATTTACGAAAATTTTGATTTCAAAACTACTTATAGCTAAAAGTAAACAAAAACCAAATAGATTATAAATCTTGATTAAATAAGCTATGTCTGATGACTAATCTTTTTAAGATTTTCTTACTTTATCGTTGCGAAATAAACCACCAAAGTTATTGTATAAAACGCGCGAAAAATTCGAACTTTCGGACCTTATAACTTTGAAACCAAACACAATTTTACAATGCCAATGGTCATCAGACATCTAGTTTGATCAAATAAAGCTCTTTTGAGCAAAATTTGGGATCTCTGATAAGAAATATGGGCGTGATCTTCTTTCCCCGTTTGTATGGGGAGGTGAGCGGGTTGGGCCACCTTAAGTCTGGGAAAGAAAATATCACTAAAACATAACTTATAATTATTTCGTTTCATACTTTGTGCTGGTCCAGTTTTGACATCTACAATAAATGTTTCTTACCTATTATGTTTTAGGCGCAGATCGAGTGGCAAGGCCATTGCGTATCCGACTATCGATAGTCTGAGGTCTAGAACGCATGATTGGGATAAAACCGGAGGGATGGAATTTAATAATTCCCAAATACCGGACCCATACGCTTCCATAGGCGATTCATAAAATTAATCCCGTCCTTCTGGTTATATTCCGATCATGTGGTCTAGGCCTTAACCCCATTATAAGTATTTGGGATTCCAGTTGATCGTTCTAAAAGTAAATACCTACATTCACAGGTAATTAAAACAACCTTTATTTAAACATGACTGTTTTATTTTATACTTAATACTGAGAATGATAAGAGTTAGAAAAATCAGTCTTGCAGAAAGTTTTCAAGAACATTGGAGTTATGATTTAAACAGTACATATCGCGCATTGGTGGAAAGGCCTCTGCGACTTAGCCGCGAGCGAGGGCTAAATAATTAAACCACATTGAACCTAGCAGCGAGGTGACACGGTTAAATCAGTTGGTATCCATTTTCTGGGCTGTCTTCTCTTCTTGCTTTCTGACTGGTCCCGTGCGCTGAACTTTCACGGTGCGTGCCTCCTCAATGGCGGCGCGCTTGCGCGGGGCCACCACTGTCAGCACGCCGTCCGATGACAACCGCGACTCCACGGACTCCGGGGCACAGTCCCCGGGCAGCGCGTAACGCCGCACAAACTTCCTCGAAATAAAGCCGTGCTCGTCCTTCTTCTCCTCGTGTTTACCCTCGACTACTACGTACCCGTCGACGGTCTTCACGGAGATCTCTTCAGGCGAAAACTGCTGAACGTCCAGGTTGAGCTGGAATTTGTCCTTGTCGGTGGCTATGGTGGAGCCGAGGTCTCGCGCTGCGCCTTCTAGTTGGCGCCAAGGGCGGTAGTAGTCGCGAGACATCAGCGGGGCCTGCACTATGGACAGCAAGTCGTCCGGACACAGGTTAACGCCGAAATGCTGGTCGAGAAGGCGGCTGGGGCGCAACTCCCTCTCCAGAAAATACGGCAGAAGAGACATTTTGGTTTGATTGATTCTTCTGTCTGATAACTCACTTGGATAAAACTTCCAATCACAACTGTTTGAATTTACTTGCTCTCGTTGTTTCAATATTCTCTTGATCCCGTTCAAATTGTTAACTGGCGCTTTACCACTGTGACAGCGCTTTTATATTCCAAGCAGCGCCATCTAGCAATCAGTAGAAGTTTCTAGCCTATTCGAGAAATTACTTCACCCTGCCATCTATTGGTCAATAGAATGTTTGCTTGAAACAGATGCTCACAACCATTCCATCTAGACAATAATTATGTTTACAAGTACTAGGAATATTTTCGTTATAAAGGTTCATTGTATATAACTTTTTTTTCATATCGTGCAGCCCTTTAGACTGATACTGATGGCATAAATACGCAACACACACGCGTTATTGCCAAAATGGCCTTCCACCAGTCTGGTGTGAAGTCGCCGACATCAGGCATCCGTCACTCCTAAATACCTACTGAGATCTTCGCCTACGGCGCTCGGGAACCCGAGGTTCCAAATTCAGTCAGGGCCGCCGCGCGCACACGCTCGCACGTCCACTACGCCCAGTCGATCAGTCGTTTCGAAAAGCGCACTTTCGCCGTTTTTATTCGTAATAATGTCTAATCATCATAGAATTAAATATAATAACTGTTGCGTGAACGGATGTCATAGTACACGAAAGAATTTGAAGTTACCTTTCTTTTCGCTTCCGAAATATTCTGAAAGGAGAGTTTGTTTTTTTAGTTTAGGTTTATTGACGTTTTGCCTTTATGTATGTAGGTATGTGGTATAGTGTTATGAGGGGCCTATTGAATTGACACGTATTCAACTGGTATCAGCACAGCACTTTTTTATACACTAGGTAGTATTCATCTATGTATTACAAGGAAAAACAACATAAATTGGTTTCGCTTAGTGAAACGATAATGGGCAATCATTCGTGGCAGCTCCAGGTACTTATTGCCTATTCTCCTTTGTTGCATGTAGTTGGTTTTTAGGGTTAATTATTCAATTATTATATTATTATTATCATATTATATTATTATCAACCCGGCCAATAACAACAATAACCCATACAATACCAAACAATACTGTTTGGCGGCGGCATTGTGCTATAACCCTAGCGCAAGCCGCATTCCAGCGATATGGGGCGGGTGAGCGACGACGCGTTTCATCTCGCCGCCGCGCCGGCAATGAGCGACGTAATAAATACTTTATAATAAGGACATTTAGGATGAAAATTGCAAAATTAATTTCGGGGAGTGCAACTTCTGTGCGTAGCACTATTAGTTATTCTGTGCCGACATAAAAAAAGAGAAAGAAAAAAACAAGTATACAAAATGTAACTTGTATGCAGCTTACATTCAGACAACGGTGCAACGAGACAACGGTCGAACATTTTCAAGGACAAGCTCAGGCTAAAGTGTAAAATGTATTCTATTTCATTCTCTCACAGGTTAAATCTTATAGATGTATGTGTTTGTCTCTTTTTAGTGTGGCTTTTTTGTTTCATCGAATTTAAAATTACAACGGACAAAGAAGAAATAAATTACACAAAACACCCAGAATCGCAAAATGCTTTACCTTGCCTACCATGTATGCGATGAGCGTGGATGGAAGGATGGGAGTAGAAACCAAACCTCGCTTACATGGGGACGCCTTACGCCGGCGAGTTAGTTCGGTTACGAATTGGTATATTAACGATTTTCTCGAGCTCCAACGACACGTAAAAATACCTTAGAACTTCACAGAACGCTATTAAGTGCAACGGACATTGAATGTTGCGCGTCCCGAATTCGTAATCGAACTACCTACTAATAAAGAATAACTTATTCCAAGTTCGACTGATAAGTAATAACAGTTAAGACTTTTTGGATTAACTCGTGGCTTCGCTGCCGTTGTGATGTGATTCGATCGCTCCTCCCGTCATTCCATCCTCCCTGATTGCGATGTTGAGGCGTCTAGAGCATAAGTAACATTCAGCGAGTATTCGCTGCGAGTTCAATCTTCACAGGTGAAGTGTTTGCGTGTGACAACCTACTCGCAGCGACGAAAATCCACTCGGCACGAGTAAAAATGCCGCGATTTTTCAATTATTAATAACATTAAATAAATGAATCGCACGCGAAGGTCGTGCGCCATTTGCTTGCGCACCGCATTGCTCCAGTCTCCCACGCCACGCTGCATGCGCTCTGCGCTGCACATTGTTCCCGAGTCCTAGATCCCAAAGAAATCGCAAAACCAAAGAAGCAGGCCCCTTTGAAACGGTGGACTTAAAAAATATTATCACCAATAACTTTAAATTTTTGAACAAAATCGCTGAGAAGACGTCTTTCGGCGTTTGCTCCTCAATCAATTATCTGAGACGAGCGCGATGAGGCCAGACAGACGAAATTTTCCCACGATAACGCTAACCAGCTGTAAAAACTCTCGCAGCGCGCGCGACACTACTCGGTACGTGTGACTGAAATAGCGATATTTGCAGCGAGTAAGTTAGCTGCATGTGACGAGCCCTTAAGTGGTAATTTGTTGGCATCTGTGTCAATGGTCGTAATAAATATAAACAATTATCATAAAAACTTTACTATAACTGGAATCATTGTTTTATCAGTAGCACGTGTTGTTTCTAAATCAGTAAAAATAAATATTATATGGGATGTTAACAGGTTATTTATTGGTCCAAATAAATTATTACTTGGCACATTTGGAGCACAAAAAGGAAAATAACAATTGATTGTACAGTTCAAAATTCCTAGTCCGCATAAACGTGCGGAATTTATGATATATAAGTTGAGTTTATAATAATCTACAAGCCTTATAGGGTTGATTCAGTATCTGATATAGAACAACTTTTGCTAAGAATGTAGGTATGTATTTTTTTTTGTTCCATTTTAATTTTTGAGAAATTTATATTTTACATTCTTCCCAGTATTTTCAACAACTTTTGCGAAGAAACTATGTACCTATCGGTGATTGTTTCGAAGAAATAATTAAATAATCAAATTATTAAATGCGCGCGAACTTCGCTAGAGCGGCGCGTCACCGCTGCACCGCTGCCGCGCCGGCGGCGCGGATAAGCGGCGGCAGAGTCTATTTACCTACCCGAATAGTTTTGCCTCCTTCCCATGCTGACGCACGCTGCGCGCCGCCGGGATATGGATTTGGTCGGCGCGGCTGTAATTTAGGTATGTACACAAGCATTCATGCCCTTTTTCGCCCGATCGGCACTCGCTTCACTTAAATTCACTCACGTATGATACTTAGGTCCGATGCGCGGCATGCACCTTGACATACTAATTGCTTTCAAAACGAAAACAAACGCCCTTCAGTGAGAGGGGCGGCGGCGGGGGAGATGGGGCGGCGGGGCTGCTGTCTGCGCAGGCGGCGGAGGTGGCGGCGGCGAATTGTTTTGTGTCAGTGGGTCACGGTCGGGTCAATGCCCCGTGATTAACCTATTAGTACGAGAGCGGACCGTCGTCAACCCTACGTCATCGAGTAACACCATGGGACCCATTTGTGCTTGTGCAGATTAGAATAGGCTTCCTAAAAATACTAGGTTGCCTGACCCAAACCTGGAACGTTTTGTGCAGTAGGTAATATTAAATCACTTTTTTGGTAGAATTTAACGTCATCGAGTAACAACATGAGACCTAGCACAATCGGTAAAGGTCATCAAGAAAAGCTTAAAAAAAGTAGGTTGGCTCGTCCTACCCTGGCACGTTCTGAGGTTGGCCGGTTTTAAAATGTCGAAAAATAAAAAAAATAACGTCATCGAGTAACAAGATGACACTACCACCATTCGATAGTCCTATGAACATGCTTCATAAAAAAATTAGGTTGCCTGCCCTGAGCCTGGCACGTTTCTTTCGCGGCCATGTTGAACGTCGGATGCGCCGAGTTCCTCTATTCAATCAATTGTTAAAATAATATAATATAACAGTTTTGTGGTATGTCTATCTATAAACAGTGATGTTTTTATTGATCAGAACTCACCTTGAATAGATAAATAAAACCAAAATGAAATATTTGTGATATATATTGATTGATTGGGTGCAATGATTTCAGTACATTGCCGTATCTAATTATTAACTAAGTTTAATTCAAGTAAATAACCAAGAATATTTAACCTAAAGTCATGTTAATTAAAGAATAGTAACTGTGTGATACTTGCGTGGCGATTTATTTTATTATGACTATTAAAAATCTTCATTACATTAGGTTTATATTAATAATAATAATAATAATAATATGCTTTATTGCTTCCATACACATAGGTACATGCAAGGGAGGACTTATTGCCTAAAGTCAATATCTTCCAATCAACCAGATTATGGGACATAAATATTCAGGTAGCAACAAAAGAAAAGTAACCTAAGATAGTTTCTTGTGCACTATTTATACTCTAAATTAGTTATATGTAGAAAAAAATATATATCTGCAGACAAATGTCCGCTAAAGAAAAGAAAAAAAAAAGTTACATAAACTTAAAAATATAAAATAAAAAAAATATATATATACAATAGTTAAATACAATGGTAAAATATAAAATACATACATTAAATAAAGTGAAACATGATAATAAAACTGAAATGTGACAAAAGTAGAACATACTCATTTTGCGAGGAAGTATGATTTTACACGTTTTTTGAAAATATCAAGAGAAGCTGAGCTCCTGATGTCAAGTGGCAATTGATTCCAAAGTCGTGCTGAATTTACTGTAAATGAATCCGTAAAACAAGTGGTATTGTGTGACGGTATCAGTAGAAGAAGGTTGTCGATTGACCTGAGTGGTAAACCATGGGAGGACAAGAAATTGAATTTATCTCTAAGGTATGTGGGAGCACGTGGGTTGTTGAGGACTGTGTATAAAAGAGAAAGGACATGCAATTGTCTTCGACGTCGAATATTTAGCCACTGAAGCTGATCACGGTATGCCGAAATGTGGTCATATTTGCGGAGTCCGTAAATAAATCTTATGCTATAGTTGAGAAGGCGATCAAGCTTATTCAGTAAGTCCTCATTTAGATCTAAGTTGCACACATCACCATAGTCAAGGATGGGGAGAACCAGGGTCTGCACAAGGGTAATTTATGTCTCTGTAGGAATGAACCGGTTCAGTCGTTTTAGATTGTGCATAGCACCATATATTTTTCGGCATACACCGCTGATATGATCAGTCCAAGTCAGTGATTCATCTATGATTATACCCAAGTTTTTAACAGTCCTACTGTAAGGGATGACAACACCATTAAAACTGACTGCAGGCAATTCGTCTTTGTTGACCTTGGAAAGTAACCTGTTGCTTCCTACAATTATCAACTGAGATTTCTTGGGATTGACTATGAGACCAAATCTCTCAGACCAATCTTTTATGCGAGACAAGTCGACATTGACGAGGTCAATTGTGGAGAGAATGTTAGTTATGGAGAAATGGCGGTAGAGTTGCAGGTCATCGGCGTACATATGAAAGAGACATGCTATTTTACTAGTGAGTGTATTTATAAAAAACAGAAAAAAGAAGAGGAGAAAGTACGCCACCCTGCGGAACGCCAGCAAGAAGTTCACTCCAATCAGACAGAGCATCATGCAGACGAACTCTTTGCTGGCGACCTCTAAGATAAGATGTGAACCAATCCAGTACCTGCTGTGAAACATGAAGAGATTCAAGGACTGCCAGTAGAATGTCAAAGTCAACCGTATTGAATGCATTACTAAAGTCAAGTAGCGTTATTATGGTGAGCTGCCGGTTATCTACAGCTTGGCGGATGTCTTCGGTGACTTTGACAAGAGCTGTCGTAGTGCTATGGCATGGGCGAAATCCAGATTGATAGGGGTTTAATAAGGAATTGACGCAAAGGTATTTGTTGAATTGAAAGTGCACTACCCGTTCCAGTACTTTCGATAGAAACGGAAGTATAGAAATGGGACGAAAATTAGAAGGGGTAAGAGGATTATTTATTTTTGGCAGAGGTATGACAAATGCATTTTTCCACGAGCTTGGAAAACACCCCGATACTAGAGAGCTGTTAATGATATGAGTAATTATATTGGTTGGGGAAAAAGTTTCTTCGCATTTTTTAAGAAAATTCAAAACATTTTTTAATATGGTTTATTTACATTTAACTAAAGTATGTAGGTACCATTTTGTTCGATAACTTTTTGCCATCTTGTAGGTAGGGACATGATCCCATTGCTATAAAAATATTGGGACTTCTGATCAATATACCGCGACAAGTGGTTTTGGCAGTCCTCTCGTGATGTTAACCTGACACTGCCTAAAGAATTCTGAAGAGACCTAAACAGGTGGAAATCTGAAGGTGCAAGGTCAGGACTATACGGCGGATGCATTAACACCTCCCAGCCAAACTCTCTTAGTTTTTGCTGAGTGGCTAAAGATGTGTTACGTTATCATGATGAAAAACCACACCCCTTCTGTTGATTAATTCCGGCCGCTTTCTCTCAACTTCTTGCTTTAATCTCATCAGTTGTTCGCAGTAGAGTTCAGAATCGATGGTCCTGCCTGGTGGTAACAGCTCATAATGAATAATGCCCTTCCAATCCCACCACACACACAGCATCACCTTTTTGCGAGTTAACCCGGGTTTCGCCACAGTCTGTGAAGCTTGACCGGCCTTTGACCACGACCTTTTTCGCACGTTCTTGTCGTACGTGATCCACTTTTCATCACCAGTTATCAGCTTCTTCAAAAATGGTTCGGTTTCATTACGTCGTAATAAAGAATCACAAATGAGTACACGGTTCATTAGGTTTCTTTCAGTGAGCTCGTGAGGTACCCAAATATCGAGCTTTTTTGTGTACCCAGTTTTTTCCAAATGCGCCAAAACTGTTTTGTGGTCAATTCCTAGTTCTTCAGCTACGTCGTAACTACTGATATGCCGATCTTGCTCCACTTTTTCAAAAATGGCATCCATTTTATCCGTAATAGGGCGACCAGAGCGACTTGCATCTTTGACATCAAAATTTCCGGATTGAAAACGCTTAAACCAAATTTGTGCTACTCTCACAGACACTGCACTAGGTCCATAAACATCGCAAATTTTTTTCGCGGCTTGCGTTGCATTTTTACCTTTTTTGTAGTAAAATTTTAAAATGTATCGAATTTCTTCATTAGATTCACTCATTTTGACAGTACGAAAAACAAATGAGAATCACACATTTTCCTAATTTGAATTTGGAATTATGTTCTTTAAAATTTAAACTTTCAATGATACCAAAACCAGCCAGATACAAATAGTATAGCCAAAGAGATTTTATTACAAGTTCATTCATACTATAATGCGAAAAGACTTTTTCCCCGACCTATTATGTAATATCTCTTCTAATATTGGGTTAAGTAGGTCTCTGCTCAGATCGTCACAACCAACTGCCTTGCTTTTGATCGAGAGGACAATCTTTTTTATTTCACAGCAAGTAACTATGGAGAAAACAAAGGGTTGAGAAGTGCGGGAATGACTGTGTGCCAGCTCATGGATTGTCATGGTTTAATTTTAATTTTCAATTTTAATTCAATCTGATTTAAAATTACGTAATGACGAGGTCCGTGGCAGAACGTAAAGTGTGCGCCTCTAATGCCGTAGGCATGGGCTGACTGGGGTTGCGATTCCCCACGTTGAAGGATCTATAGGGTAGATTTCGAATGCATATATAGATGAAACTTCCGGTTTTTACTCTTCAAGTATGCGGAGCTACGTGCATCATAACCTAAAGTTATCCTTAATGCAAGCCATGAACTCACTAAATTATGGTTTGAAGCCAATAACATTATTTTAAATGTATATAAAACGAATTTAATGCACTTTGTGCTGGGGACCCAGAAACGTTATGTGAATCGTGAAGCAAGGATCTTAAAGCGATGCACACTCCAGTGGCAACAAGAAAACATTGTAAAACCTGTGTACGATTTAGTCCTTCTGATGAGTCTAGTGTTAGATCCAAAATTAATACTGTTATTTCTGTCATGAACTACTATAGTGACCTGTAACCAAAGAGGCAAATTACAAAACGTTACTATTCTTACAGCTAAAAAAACGACATAATATTAACCTACCACCTACAAAAAAATAAGAGTACAATGGTTTGAGAACAGTCAGTCAATCCGTCAGCGTGTTTGCGTCCACTGCTGGAAATATGCCTCTCCGATCCCCGGCCCTTAGCGGTACGGATCCACTGCTTTCCCCACGCACTTGATGTCGTCTTTCCACCTGGCGGGTGGTCTTCCCACACTCCGTTTGCCTGTCCACGCCCGCCAGTGTAGTCGTCTCGTCGGCTGACGTGACCAGCCTACTGCCATTTGAGCTTAGCTACCCGGTGTCCAATATCGACTTCTTTGGTACATCGGCGGATAGCCTCGTTACGCACCATATCCCGTAGCAATATTCCGAGCAGATATTCGCCGAGAGAACATGAAGTTGGTTGAAAGCGTTATAGAGGAAAATCGGCAGTAAAGTGTTTGCCCGTGCCTTCTCTACCGGCGCTAACCAAATTTAAAAACTCGAGCGAGCTGATGGTGTTGTCACTGCAAGAAAGCCGGATATACTTGATGCGGTGGAAAAAAAATCAAGCTTCGAGCCCAAGCAAACCAGTCGACTCTGATAGGCGTGCGCAGCTCACTAGATACTACACCGAGGATCTGCCGGAGATTAGTGTCTATGAGATAAAGGCTGTTTTGAAAGTACTCAAAAAACACAAGACTCCAGATGAGGACGGGATAACGATGGAACTGCTAAAGGCTGGTGGGAGAGCCATCTTGAAGGAACTGCAAACACTGTTCAATGCAGTTCTCGAAAATGGTGTCGTTCCGGCTGCATGGCGAAATAGTGTCGTTGTCCTGGTAGGGTATAGGGCGAAGTTGAAGAATAATCGACCTATGTCACTTCTAAACCACGTGTACAAGGAGTGCACGTTTTCACGAGTCATCACGAGTTGGCTAATACAGAGGCTGGATCAGTACCAGCCTCGTGAGCAAGCTGGGTTCAGGAAAGGATACGGTACAATGGATCACATATTTACTGTGAGACAAGTGGTGCAGAAGTGCGAGGAGTACAACAAGCTGCTCTTTATAGCCTTCGTAGACTACGAGAAGGAGTTCAACTCAGTTGAAAAATGGGCCGTCGAAAACTCCCTCCTGAGGTGCAGAGTCGACCACCGCTACATCGAGCTACTCCGAAATATGTATCGGTCCGCGACGATGACTGTGAGGCTCCATGAAAATACCCAAAACATCCCTCTTGGCAAAGGCCTTAGGCAGGGGGATGTGATCTCACCCAAGCTCTTCACAAACGCATCGGAAGATGTGTTCAAGACGCTTGAATGGGACAACATGGGTATATCAACGTTAATGGAGATTTCCTCAGTCATCTTCGCTTCGCCGATGACATTGTTCTTCTGTCAAATTCCCGAGTTCAGTTTCAAACCATGCTGGATGACCTTTATAAAGCATCGATAAAGGTAGGTCTGAAAATGAACCGGGATAAAACTGAGGTCATGGCGACTGAGGGTATGACGGGAGGACAAATCGTTATCGACGGAGAAGTGATCGAACAGTTGAAGAGTACGTATATCTCGGTCAAATCCTGCGGCTTGGCAGACAATGACTGTCTATAGAGGTTGAGCGCCGGATTCAACTGCCTTTGGAAAGCTTAAATTCGCTCTGAGGGTCTGGACCCGAATATATGACCTGCACGTCCTCCCGGTTATGACGTACGGGTGTGAAACGTGGACTCTGACGGTCCAAAGGTTGAAAGTTGCCCAGCGAGCAATGGAGCGAGCCATGCTGATAATATCGCTACGGGATATGGTACGTAAAGAGGCAATCCGCCGACGTACCAAAGTAGTTGATATTGTACATCGGGTGGCTAAGCTCAAATGGCAGTGGGCTGGTCACGTCAGCCGAAGAGACGACGACCGTTGGAGTAACCGTGTCCTACACTGGCGACCGTGGACAGGCAAACGAAGTGTGGGAAGACCACCCGCCAGGAGGGAAGACGACATCAAGTGCGTCGTTGGAAAGCAGTGGTTCCGTACCGCTGAGAGCCGGGAGAACTGGAGTAGGATTGGAGAGGCGTATGTCCAGCATTGGACGCAAACACGTAATAAAATTGTACCCATTTTCTCGAAGCACCCTGTCCACAGTCTCCATTTCGGTGACGATATGGTCCTTGGGACACAACCGCTGTGCTCTGAGTCTCAATGCTCTTGCGACCGATTCCAAATGCACCGGAGCATGGTGCGAAGTAGCTTGAAGATAACGATTTGTGTGTGTCGGCTTGCGGTACACTGTGTGGCTTAGGGCTCCATCCAATCGTCGAGCAACAAGTACGTCCAAGAACGCCAAAGTACCTTCCTTCTCACAATCTATTGTGTATTTTTTATTTGTGTGCACCACGGCGAGCCTAGTTGTCCGTCGTCTGCTGCGTACGAACGTGGCGGATGCCTCCTTGACAACGGGCTGAATGATCAGCTTGATACGTCGGCGAATGTCTCCTCCCGCCGCGTGAAAAGCCGTAACATTTTTCAAACTTGTTTAACGACCACGTTAATCTCAAAAGTATCACAAGTAAGGTTATTTCTTAAGGTGGCCCAACCCGGCGGCCCTAACTCATTCGCGGGCACGGTACAAAACCGTGCTGTTGCGCTCTGGGACCTTCACTGTTTCAAAAAATAAGACAGGCTCCGTGATGAGGAAGATGCAACATGTCCACAAAAAAGACAATGTGCATAGTGTATGATTTGGTAAGATTTACGAAAATTTTAATTTCAAAACGACTTATAGCTAAAAGTAAACCACGACTGCTGTAGTAAAAAATCGAACAAAAACCAAATAGATTATAAATCTTGATTAAATAAGCTATGTCTGATGACTAATCTTTTTAAGATGTTTTTACTTTATCATTGCGTAATCCACCTCCAAAGTTATTGTATAAAACGCGCGAAAAATGCGAACTTTCGGACCTTATAACTTAGAAACCAAACACAATTTTACAATGCCAATGGTCATCAGACATCTAGTTCGATCAAATAAAGCTATTTTGAGCAAAATTTTGGATCTCTGACAAGAAACATAGGCGTGATCTTCTTTCCCCTTTTGTATGGGGAGATGAGCGGGATGGGCCACCTTAAGGTATTGCTGAAGACAGATCATTTGCTTTATTTAATACATCACAATTCACATTACGTCTTTGGGTCCCCAATGCATTAAACTCGTTTTACTGACACTTAAAAGTAGGTTATTGGCTGCACACCATAATTTAAGTGAATTCATAGCTTGTATAAAGGACTCCCGTAGTTCTGATATACATATTGCGATTTTTTCGAATTATTGATTTGTCATCAGCAAATAAAATCATCTCAATATCTGTTCCGATGCAGCTTGAAATATCATTTATAACAACATATACAAGTGCGAGTCGGACTCGCACACGAAGGGTTCCGTACCATCGTAAAAAAAAACAAAAAAAACACGTTTTTTTGTATGGGAGCCCCCTTTAATTTTAATTATTTTTTTATCCCACCTATTTGTTGTTGTAGCGGCAAAATAAATACACACTCTGTGAAATTTTCAGCTGTCTATCTGTTACGGTTACTGAGATACAGTACTGTGACAGACGGACAGACGGACGGACGGACGGACGGACAGCGGAGGCTTAGTAATAGGGTTCCGTTTTCACCCTTTGGATACGGAACCCTAAAAACCACGGTCCTAGAACTGAGCCTTGCGGCACACCCATAGTGCTTGATTCTACATCAGACTTTACTTACCGTTTACTTCACGAATTTGTTGTCTTTTCAATAAATATAATTGACAAATACCTCATTTATTTTCCCTAACACCATAAGTTTAGTTTCCCTGGAAGTATTTCGTGATCTACACAGTCAAAAGCTTTTGATACATCACAGAAAATGCCGTGGGTGCTCATAGATTTAACTAGAGAAGTTAAAATAGATATTAACATCAAGGCAATGGAATCTCCTGTTGACCGACCTACCCTTACGAAATCCGAATTGATTATAAATAATAACACTTTAAATGTAAAATAAATGTACTAAGCACTGGTAGTAAGGACACATGCGGATAATTTTCAATATCATTATGAGATCCCATTTTAAGCAATGGTATTACCCTAATTATTTTTATTAAGTCTGGAAATGTGCCATCTTCAAGATATG
Source organism: Incurvaria masculella (assembly GCA_946894095.1). Classification (NCBI taxonomy): domain Eukaryota; kingdom Metazoa; phylum Arthropoda; class Insecta; order Lepidoptera; family Incurvariidae; genus Incurvaria; species Incurvaria masculella. The sequence goes on along the minus strand of OX335657.1, from coordinate 16,211,836 downwards.
GGCTCGATATGGGCTTTAACAAATTAGTAGAAATGTTCCATAAATCTTGCGATCCTTTTGACTTAAAGTCTTTAGTTACTTTTTGAATCTCATAACAGCTAACAGATTTAAAAGTGACAGACTCCTTATTGCGTGGTAAAAATATTTTTAGGTGCTCTAATGCGAGATGTAAAATTTATTGGATGTATTTAATTGTATCTTGCGCGACAGAAGAAAAATATTTGTTGAAATGAAATGATTTGCAACCATTGCACCCAATCAATCAAATATCACAAATATTTCATTTTGTTTTTTTTACCTATCCAAGGTGAGTTCATATCAATGAAAACATCACTGTTTATAGATAGACATACCACAAAACTGTTATATTATATTATTATAACAATTGATTGAATAGAGGAACTCGGCGCATCCGACGTTCAACATGGCCGCGAAAGAAACGTGCCAGGCTCAGGGCAGGCAACCTAATTTTTTTATGAAGCATGTTCATAGGACTATCGAATGGTGGTAGTGTCATCTTGTTACTCGATGACGTTATTTTTTTTATTTTTCGACATTTTAAAACCGGCCAACCTCAGAACGTGCCAGGGTAGGACGAGCCAACCTACTTTTTTTAAGCTTTTCTTGATGACCTTTACCGATTGTGCTAGGTCTCATGTTGTTACTCGATGACGTTAAATTCTACCAAAAAAGTGATTTAATATTACCTACTGCACAAAACGTTCCAGGTTTGGGTCAGGCAACCTAGTATTTTTAGGAAGCCTATTCTAATCTGCACAAGCTCAAATGGGTCCCATGGTGTTACTCGATGACGTAGGGTTGACGACGGTCCGCTCTCGTACTATATGTTTTTAATTAGGTAGTTGAAGAGTTAGTGCACTTTAATAATTTATTTTCTTGTAAACCATTACCGATAGGTGCATAGTCTCTTCGCAAAAGTTGTTTACAATACTGGGAAGAACATACTGTTTAAATTTCTCAAAAAATAAAATAGAACAAAAAAAATACATACCTACATTCTTAGCAAAAGTTGTTCTATATCAGATGCTGAATCAACCCTATAACGCCCGGTTCCACCACCTCCAGCTACAAACATCCCAAAGTTATCTTTCAGTTAAATCATACAAATATTGCATGTAGCCGAAAGTTAACTATCGGATTTCAGGTAACTGGAGGTGGTGAAAACAGGGGTATGTCTTGTAGATTATTATAAACTCACCTTATATAGCCACCATATTTTTATTTGGTTAATAATAAAATGTTTACTACATCTGCTTTGTGAATTTAAGTCGGCTACTGGCCGCTTGATGGCGCTACAAAATCTGTTTTCATTTTGTCCTTTTCGTTCGTATGTAAATAATCATATCGCCATCTCATTGAATGTCCTAGAATAATCTAGAACTGTATTATAGCGCTATCTCTTTTTACAAATAGCAGCGTCTCCTTCTAACTACAAGAACATTCTACGCGATTGGTGGACCGAGTGTTTTCTGGGCGTTTCTCGAACGCCATTCGTTTGTTAGCCAGGAGTATATAAGCGCGAATATTCGAGCGGCAATTCAGTCTTATTTGAAAAGCGAAACTGAAACGTTGTACAAAAGGAGTTCGGCATAATCGAAACCAAACGAGTGATTAAAATCAACTGTAACTAAGTGAATACATATAACACAAAATGCCAGCTATCGGAATTGATCTCGGCACGACGTATTCGTGCGTCGGCGTGTGGCAGCATGGCAATGTGGAGATTATCGCCAATGACCAGGGTAACCGCACGACGCCTTCCTACGTTGCATTCACGGACACGGAGCGGCTCATAGGAGATGCCGCCAAGAACCAGGTCGCGCTCAACCCGAGCAACACCGTATTCGACGCTAAACGACTGATCGGCCGCAAGTTCGACGACCCCAAGATTCAGCAGGACATGAAGCACTGGCCCTTTAAGGTCGTCAGCGACAGCGGCAAGCCCAAAATCCAAGTCGAGTACAAGGGAGAGATGAAGAAATTCGCTCCCGAGGAGATAAGCAGCATGGTCCTCACCAAAATGAAGCAGACGGCGGAAGCGTACCTCGGCCAAAACGTGAGGGACGCGGTCGTTACGGTCCCCGCCTACTTCAACGACTCGCAGAGGCAGGCCACCAAGGACGCCGCGGCGATCGCCGGCCTGAACGTTCTCCGCATCATCAACGAACCGACAGCCGCCGCACTCGCGTACGGCCTCGACAAGCACCTCAAGGGAGAGAGAAACATCCTCATCTTCGACCTCGGCGGCGGCACCTTCGACGTGTCCGTGCTGACCGTCGACGAGGGCTCGCTCTTCGAGGTGAAGTCGACGGCCGGCGACACGCACCTCGGCGGCGAGGACTTCGACAACCGGCTCGTGACGCACCTCGCCGAGGAGTTCCAGAGGAAGTACAAGAAGGACCTGCGCGCGAACCCGCGAGCGCTCCGCCGCCTGCGCACGGCCGCCGAGCGAGCCAAGCGCACTCTCTCCTCCAGCACGGAGGCGACTCTCGAGATCGACGCGCTCTACGAAGGAATCGATTTCTATACGCGAGTGTCGCGCGCGCGCTTCGAGGAGCTGTGCTCGGACCTGTTCCGCGGGACCCTGCAGCCGGTCGGGCGAGCCCTCCAGGACGCGAAGCTCGACAAGGGCGCCATTCACGACGTAGTACTCGTCGGCGGCTCGACGCGCATCCCCAAGATCCAGAGCATGCTGCAGAACTTCTTCTGCGGGAAGAAGCTGAACCTCTCGATCAACCCGGACGAGGCGGTCGCGTACGGCGCGGCCGTGCAGGCGGCCATCCTCACCGGGGACCAGCACGACAAGATCAAGGATGTGCTCCTGGTCGACGTGGCGCCGCTCTCGCTCGGCATCGAGACCGCCGGCGGCGTCATGACGAAGATCGTCGAGCGCAATGCCAAGATCCCGTGCAAGCAGACGAAAACATTCACCACGTACGCAGACAACCAGCCGGCCGTCACTATTCAGGTGTTCGAGGGCGAGCGCGCTCTGACGAGGGACAACAACCTCCTCGGCAGGTTCGACCTTACGGGGATCCCGCCGGCGCCGCGCGGCGTGCCGCAGATCGACGTCAGCTTCGATCTCGACGCCAACGGCATCCTGAACGTATCGGCCAAGGACAATAGCACAGGGCGGAGCCAGAACATTGTCATCAAGAACGACAAGGGCCGACTGTCTCAAGCTGAAATAGAGCGGATGCTCGCAGAAGCGGAGCGCTACAAGGATGAAGACGAGAAGCAGGTGAGGCGCGTGGCGGCGAGGAACAAGCTCGAGGCGTACGCGTTTGGGGTGAAGCAGGCGTTGGAGGACGCGGGCGCCAAGCTGGCAGAAGAAGAGAAGGGCGCAGCGCGGAGCGCTTGCAATGACACTCTACATTGGCTGGAGGGCAACGCGCTGGCAGATGAGGAAGAGTACGAGCATAAGCTGCGCGAGTTGACGCGTGCGTGCGAGCCGATCATGAAAAGGATGCACGGCGTAGGCGCGGGCGCCGACGCAGGCGCCGGGCACACCGGCTACCAGCAAGCTCAGGGGGGCTACCAGGCCCAGGGACCCACAGTCGAGGAGGTCGACTAAACCCAGCCATGACAGACTAGTCAGCGATCTCAATAAACTTAACCAATTCCTGTTATTGTTAGTAGGTCTTTAGATAATTATTTTACTGTGATATAAAACAAATTGAAGATCATCTTGTTGAATAAATAATGTAATAAAAAATAATTTGGAGTTTTAATAATGTTAAGAGAACTAGGGTAATAACACAATAAATAAAACACAATTTCAGCCACATTATTTAAGTCGAGGTGGTCGACTAAGCCCAGCTCATAACAGTATTTATAAATGTGATATCAATAAACTTATCCAATTCCTGTTATTGTTAGTAAGTCTTTAGAGAATTATTCTACTGTAATGTAAAACAAATCGACGATCATCTTGCTGAATAAATAATTTAGGAAATAAATAAAAAATGGTTGTTTTAATAAGGTAAAGAGAACTTGATAATAATTCAACAAATGAAACACAATTTTAGTCACAATGTTTATAGCTATAACACTAAAAAGTCTACTACACCTACACAATTTAACAGGCATGTATGTATTTTACTGATATATGCCGAGCGGGGACGGAGCGCGTGAAACGTGCATACCCTCCCGCTGACATGATGGCACTGGCTATATTCCGCCGCGCGTATTCTTGACTTTACGCTATGGTATATAGGCGCCTTAATGCAGAATCACATCCATCTTATATTTGGATTTCCAAGAATAAGTTGCAGTGCTTGCTGAATAAAGTAGGAATATAATTATAAGGCCCCGGCCAAACAGAATTGACATAAAACGCGATCGCGTCACGGACGTGGTGCATTTTTCATACAAAATGTATAGAAATATCACGACGGAAAAGAAAAGACGGGGTGCAGACACAATTGTGTAGTTTGAAGGCGCCGCGTCCTCGTCGTACTTCTTTTCTGTCCGGCCAGGGCCTAAGAGAACTCGACGATAACTTGATAAATAAAAGATAATTTTAGTCACATTGTTTATTGATAGGTATAATGTAACAATCTAATTAGCTACGCCTACACAATTTTACAAAGTCAAATAATTGTACTGATGAATGAATAATCACATCCATCTTTTAATTTGGTCTCATATCAAAGAAAAACTTGGAGTTGTTTTAAATTTCAAAGGGATAAAAGATAAGAGGTACGCGGCAGCACCGATCATGGGGAAAGGCAGTCAGTCGAGCACAGGTCGCTGTTAATCTTTACTTTATTTTTTTTCTAGATTATTTTTTTTTTATGCGACCTGACATGGATAACTAATACCACACAACTACCGTTATGATATTAGCCCAACTACACCACATTCCTGAAGGAATTTGGTGCCATGCCAGGACCTTCCGTTTATGAGCACGGCTACATTGAACTGGATGGAAAACACGGACAATTTTTCATTGCCGCTTCGACCATCTTTTCTTCCAATGCGATGGTACCAACCCGGGCGGGCTTAAACCCTACCACCTAGGAGAGGAAGGGGACCTACAGTTTTACATGGATTCCGAACCATGGAGCAGCTCGCATTCGTGACGAAATGCACTTATCAAACTCGGAAAGAGAAAGACAGTGGTGCATGTCGGTATTGAACCCAGGCCTCTGGTGCGCTAGGCCAGTCCCCGCGCCACTAGGCTACAAGCTCGATTATCTACGATCTAAGATCGACTGCTCACCTCCTAGACTGCGGCCTGCCTCTTACCCCTTTTGCCTTTGTACATTTTAAGAGCTCGAAAGCCCAATTGAAGACTAACATCAATGTAACCTATGGTTAGACGTCACTTTTTTATTAAAAACATTTTTCAATACACGTTTTATTGATACCATCAGTCCCACGAAATTTGATGTGCTTAAGGTGGCCCAACCCGGCGGGCCTAACTCATTCGCGGGCACGGTACAAATCCGTGCTGTTGCGCTCTAGGACCTTCTCTGTTTCAAAGAATAAGACAGGCTCCGTGATGAGGAAGATACAACATGTCCACAAAAAAGACAATGTGTTAGTGTATGATTTGGTAAGATTTACGAAAATTTTAATTTAAAAACAACTTATAGCTAAAAGTAAACCACGACCGCTGCAGTAAAAAATCGAACAAGAACTAAATAGATTATAAATCTTGATTAAATATGCTATGTCTGATGACTAATCTTTTTAAGATGTTCTTACTTTATCATTGCGTAATCCACCTCCAAAGTTTTTGTATAAAACGCGCGAAAAATGCGAACTTTCGGACCTTATAACATAGAAACCAAACACAATTTTACAATGCCAACGGTCATCAGACATCTAGTTCGATCAAATGAAACTATTTTGAGCAAAATCTTGGATCTCTGACAAGAAATATGGGCGTGATCTTCTTTCCCCTTTTGTATGGGGAGATGAGCGGGATGGGCCACCTTAATCAAACGTTAACGCACTTGTTAACCTAATTTTATAGTTTGATCTCTTTCTGCAACGGGGCCATAGACTTAATTTATCCGTTAATATTAATACAACAATAAATTATAGAAAGAAGATCAGAATCAGAAGAATTCATTGCGAATATTGTCCTAATCTTAGCTCCACAATAAGATGCCGACATTAGTGTATTTATATGCGTTTGTTCTTGAGTAGGCTGTCATTTGGGGTCTACCATCACGGTTGCACATATATAATCCTGGAATCCTTACCAGTGAATCTGCTTAAATATAAGCTGGATCAACAAACTGTATTTCAGATTACACAATGTATAAATTCATACAATGCTTTAGCATTTGTATTCCTTATTGACTATTCATTGAAAATGTTGCCAGATCATTTGTAGAATAGTTAGTTAATAATAGTAAGAACAATGAAGTCATTCGGTTTTCAGGAATACCATTATTGCTTCTGCATTCCCAAATTTTAGCCAGTGTAAATGAGACTACAGTCTTTTCTCAAAGTCTCTCTCTTTGCAGAAACAAGTATTTTACTCAAGATCTACACAATTCAAATGGTTCCCTTGCATGACAAAATGAAACAGGGCAATCGAGAATAAAGCTTATAGACATAATAGCAAAATCATACATATGACCGACACACAATACAGATGCTTACCACAAGTAGAAAATTAAACTAAAATATACTAATTTAAGGCATTGTACACACACAAAGTTCACTTGCGAAGACATTGTGTGAACGGTCTCGTTGGAAATTAACACTTCTCAACAAGTGGCTACAGAAACAGTTACATTTTTATTAACTAACTCTTCCAATATTTTCTTTATATATGTTTTCACTAAGTTACGGACCCGTCAAATGCATCTAAATGTTGCACCTGCGATAATGGAATAACCTAGCTGTACTAGCACATTTGTTGCTGTGTTTCTATAATGTCTATGTAATACTGTGTGGGTAATCCATTTAAGGAGTTTGTTTGATTCAATGCTAGGTCAGTCAGGTGCAGTGGTGTAGACTGTACATGACTAGTACTTATATTTTTATTAGAAAGTCGAAGGAGTAGAACCATACAATTGACATTTTATGAGACACCATATAATTAATAATTAAATTGGGCCCATAAGTAATGGTCTCTATAAAAATGTAGTTGGAGAAATAATTCAAACTACTCTTTCCTATTTGCTTTAATGTCTTTTTGGATCGAGGACTCAAGCTATATTGGTGTCTATGTGTTTTGATGTTTAATTAAACTAAGGCAAATTAAAAATAGAAATCTATTCAGAAAAAATATTTCGCTACAGATAGATTCATTTAGAATTTGAAAAAAAAAACTAAATTGAAGTACATTTTATGAAATTAAATATATTCCTATTTCCTAATTAACTATATTAGTATATATTAATACTACCTAATTGCTAATTAGCTAATCAAATAAAGAAAGGTAGTGGCACAAGGCACTGCTTTCCAGCCGACCTGTGTGACTGGATCTCTGACATTCTGCATTGCCGCAACAAGAAATTCTTGGTTGACGGTTGTTGCTCCAAAGCCATTTCAGTGAATGCCAGCGTAGCGCAGGGCTCTGTGCTGTCCCCAACTCTTTTTCTGCTGCATATTAATGATTTGATATGCAGCATACGCTAAGCAGATGACAGCACAGTGTTAGCCAGGGACACCAGTCACCAGGCCGCAAGCTGGGCTTTAGTGGAGGTGGATAGGCGGCGCCTAATTGTTAGACTCGAAGAGAACATGGAAAAAATCCTGACGCGGTATCTATGAATTCATCAGAGTTTAACACGATCAACACACAGGAGTGTATATTCAGTGCAAAACGGTCTTTGATCTTCCAGGGTACAACTTTGCATATTGACAATCCACATAGGGATTCTCAGTGTCGAGTGAGAACATCGTCCTTAATGGGTTCATCAGTTTTTCTAGATGGACCAAAAACTGCTCAGTCCTATTACAAGTCACAGGTAAGGTCTTGCGTAGAGTATTTATAGCATCTGTATGACTCTTTGGAGTTGATACCTGAGGCATCCCAGAATTTCGAGACCCTCCAACTCCACAGAGGGTTTATCTCTGTTTTATTGTCTCTACTAGAGAGAATGCTCTTTGGAGATGCTATCGCCGTCCCTCCAGCCCGTTTCTGCTATCGTTCAACACAGAACAGGCAGGGAATGGACCCATTAACTGTTGACAGTCCCAAAATAAGAACCAACCAATCCTCTATATCATTTACCTATAGCATCAGTAAGCTGTGGAATGCACTTCCAGCTGAGGTATTAAAACGTGACATACGAAATATGGCGCTTAACATAAAGAGAAAGTTAATAAAAAGAATAAAGTACTAGATTGTGTTAAAAGCTTTTCAAAACACATTTATATGAGACAGTATTTATCTGAGGTTTTTACTGACATAAATAAATAAAAAAAATCTTGGTCTCAATAAAAAAATCAATTGCTGGTAACATAACCAGAATGAGCAACAAAGACACCTACAATATTACACCCCTCTTACACAAGTAAAGTTTAGTGCTAGGTCACGGTGCCAAACATTGATTTAAAATTAGAGATTGCAAAAAATCCTCTGATAGCTTAACTCCAATGCTGCGTAATCCTTTGAGTTGGCCCGGGCGCGACCGCATCGGCCGGAGGGCAATTCACTTGCGCCTGCGATCTTGCGAGCACCGCGGGCAGTACCACTTGCCCTTCGGTTTCACCTGCAGGTCGACGCACGCGAAGTGGAACCACTCGATGGTGCAGTCCGGATTGTCGCAGCCGATCATCTCGCCGTACGAGACCTGCGAAACAGAGTGTGACTGTTGAATAGACATGTCGTGCAACATTGTTATATTGTGAATGAAACTATTGTTTTACATTTTTTTTAACAATGTAGTTGTGAAATGAATAAGGAAAATGGCCAAACATGCTATTCGCTAAGGGTGAACGTGCAAACAATTCAGCTATATTTCACAAATCATAAAAATATTATGTTTTAATATATTTGTCAAAGAAATGGTCTAGATTAATTCTTCTGTCTATCAATAGACTGAATCGAAATAATAAATGACACATAAGTTTTGATTTTATTATCGTCGTCAAAAAAAGCTCTCCTATAAAATCATGATTTGGTTTTATCATTTAGTGATTTCCATGGGATTACTTCAACCGGCACACTAATAGATGCACCTAATATTACAAGAGTAGTCAATAGGTTATATGACTACTTGTACTAATGCCATGAGTCTAAAATATATTGTAGGCTAGTACACTTTTTAGTCTCGTTCAGGAAGCTAAAACTCTGAAATAAAAATATTTTATTATTTAGTTAAATCGGCATCTTAAACCAGACGTGGCAGAGAATTTTGTCCTTTTAAGAATTTACCGATATCTGCAGGAAGATCTAGGGAAAATTCCCTTTTTACAGAAGGGCGAAAGCGTTTTGAATAAATATACCTCCGGCTGAAATATTATTTCATACAGTGATGGGCTAATGCAGTTAAGGTGGCCCAACCCGGCGGCACTAACTCATTCGAGGGCACGGCACAAAACCGTGCTTTTGCGCTCTGGGACCTTCTCTGTTTCAAAGAAAAAGACAGGCTCCGTGATGAGGAAGATGCAACATGTCCACAAAAAAGAAAATGTGCATAGTGTATGATTTGGTAAGATTTACGAAAATTCTGATTTAAAAACGACTTATAGCTAAAAGTAAACCACGACCGCTGTAGTCAAAAATCTAACAAAAACCAAATAGATTATAAATCTTGATTAAATAAGCTATGTCTGATGACTAATCTTTTTAAGATGTTCTTACTTTATCATTACGTAATCCACCTCCAAAGTTATTGTATAAAACGCGCAAAAAATTCAAACTTTCGGACCTTATAATTTAGAAACCAAACACAATTTTACAATGCCAATGGTCATCAGACATCTAGTTCGATCAAATAAAGCTATTTTGAGCAAAATTTTGGATCTCTGACAAGAAATATGGGCGTGATCTTCTTTCCCCTTTTGTATGGGGAGATGAGCGGGTTGGGCCACCTTAAGTCTATTATCCTATTTCCTACTCAAGTTAGCGAGTGTGCGGTTCCACAGCGCCTATTGTGATCGATACTAACCTGGTGACAGAGGCAGTAGGTGGGCTCGTTGGGATCCACAGGCATGTCGAGTACGTCGCTCGGGTGCGTCGACGAGTCCTCCCCCTCCCCCTCCGGCTCCGCGCTCGGCGCGCTCGCCTCCCGCGCCGCCTTCTTCCTCTGTTTCTTGGGCGCCGCCGCCTCGTCCTCGCTCGACGCCTTCTTCTTCCCCGCCTCACGCTTCTTCTTCTTGCGGCCCTTCTTGGCGGGCGCCGGCGGGCCGCTCGCGTCCGACGCCTGCGAGGCGCGCGAGCTCGCCTTCTCCTGCACCTCGGACTCGAAGCGCGCGAGGTCGCCGTCGAGCCGCCGGATGTGCTTGTCGACGAGCTCGTACGTCTGGATGGCGAGCTGCACCTTGTCGTCGCCGTACTCCATGGCCTTGTTGAAGAGGTTCTCCACGGCGGCGAGCTTCTCCTTGCGGGCCTCGGGGTCGAGTCGCGACACGCTCTCGAGCGTCTCGGTCGACACGAGGTCGATGGTGCGCATCACGCCGAGCGCGCGCTCGTCGAGGTCGCGCATCAGCTTGAAGTTGCGCTGCAGCTCCACGGGCAGCTGCTGCAGCAGGTCTAGGTATTGCTCCATGTAGCCGACCGATGCCATACTTAAATTTTAAACCCGCAGTTTAGGAGTACAGCTGTTGCGATATTGCACCACCGTATTACAAAACAATTTCTTCCTATCGCACCAACCACCGCTTGTTCAGATGTATGCGAATATAATTCACTAATTACTTTTTTACGGCTAACAACGTTCTGTTCATTGAATTGGAAATGCAAGACGCAGTGAATGCAATGCAATGCAATTGAAAATGAACGACGATGGCCTCAAAGAAAATCACAGAAGTAAAGAAAATAATAAACGGTTCACCAGCGTATCATGACAAATTTAGTTCCAAGTCTCCCATCTAGCGCTGCAGTCGTAAACATTAATATTATTTGTTCTGTGATTAAAAATAAACTAAAGCCGAGAAATAGTTCAAGCAGACTGCTCAGCATATCTAATCAGGAAACCGAAAGCGAGAAGTTCTCGTGTTCGCTGCTGTCAAACTCAAACTATTGTGTTCAGAGAGGGCATACTAACTTTAATCCGCAGGACTAAACCGGTTTTTGTATTGTTAGTCCGGTCTTGTATTAGATTTGACAGGTGGTCTCTGAAAACGCCTGTATTAGAAAAATTATAGGCATCTATTTATCTTTTCGCTTTCGCTTTCATGAATAGACCCACAGAGCCATTCGGTGCAAAACGGGGCAAGAAATATCGTTTTGGCTAAAATAATGACTGTATATCAACTCAGGAAAGCGAAAACGATTAGTCCCAGATGAAAGTGAAACACTTTCGCCTGACGTCATCAAACATCAAATGCTATGTTGTGTCATTGCACTCTAGTAGGGAAGAAATCTGCTCATTTATCGAGACAGGCGGCATCCAAGCGAACTCACCTAAAACCGGCCAAGGGGTTCCGAAGAAGGGTATCGTGCCATCGTACAAGATAAAAAAACACGTTTTTTTGTATGGGGGGCCCCATACAATAAATGAATCCTTCACCTTTAATTTGAATGTTGAGAAAATTTCAGCTGCCTACATATTACGGTTCATGAGATACAGCCCTGTGACAGACGGACGGACCGACGGACGACCGACCGGACGACGGATGGACGGACGTACTGATAGCGGAGGCTTAGTAATAGGGTTCCGTTGGCACCTTTTGGGCACGGAAACCTAAAAAATCTGTAAAATCTGTCAGATACCATACAAAATAAAACAGAATAGATTTTAAAATTTTACTTCCTCAATCTATGCAATTGAAATGACTTAATTTTCTCCATGGTTTTTCGAAAATAAACTGTTTTTAATAATGCAAATCAAAAGAAGTCGTGGGAGAAAAATTATCTCAAAAACATAACCTAAAATATTATGTTTCATACTTTGGGCTGGTTAATGATATTAATTTTTTTTAAGACAAATGAAAGCCCTTCTTTTCCTCTAAACCTTATTCAATTGTATCATCGAGTACATCATTGATCTAAAAACTCGTAATTCACACTGAACAGGAATGACAGTTTTGACGTTTTTCAGGTTAGGTCGCTCATACGACATCTAAAATAAGTTTTTAGTTTTCTTCCCCATTAGAATAATTAGAAAGGGATAACATTAGGGTGACTTGTGGCTTCATTTCATTAGTACGAAAGGGTTGTCACTTACCGGTGAGTCACTGGTGACACACGGGCGAGAATCTCTGGAGTAGACCCCCAGGCCCGTGTACCTACCTCGGCGGTTTTCGCTGACCATAAGAACGGGTTGGAATCGCTCACGGAACAGCCAGCTCGAACAAAACCAAAGTTTCTGCTCTGTGGTCGTGGCATAGACTAACATTTCCCGCCCTAGCCTCGGATTACTGCTGCGATATCCGAATTATAAAAATCAAAACGTTTGAGTCTTTACTTACAATAGTTGGGGGAATGGAGGACTAGAGATGTCATCAGCTGTATAGAAAAAACGGTAGACATCTTTTCTTCTACATAGGGTTTGATAGCTTATCATGAGATAATTTTCCGTGTTCAATTTAAGTTTAGTTCCCCAGAAACCGCTCGGCCTGGAACGGACATGAGTTCAATTCACAGTTGAAATGAAATCACTTTCGTTTCGCTTTTAAATCAAAATCAAATATTTTTATTTGCACATATAAATAAATTTTTTTACAGGTATGTAACATATAATTATAGTCTTGAGGCAACGTTAGTTTTCTTTTCATCAACGGGTTTTTAAGAATGCTTATAAATAAATATTAGGCTATATGATAATATTAAAAAATGATATTTAATTGGGCTCTAAATATTTGTACATTAATTTGGTTCTCTCGTAATTCTCTCGGCAGTTTATTTAAAATATGTATGCTGTTGAACAAAACACGTTTTCAAAAATCTTCTGTATTGTGTGATTTTTGTTGCATGTTCCTCTTCGCATTACGCCTTTATAATTTGAATTATTAGAAAGGGACAACACTGGCAGCGCCGGCGAGTGAGTTATCTCACGAATTCGCTCACTACTTATTTTCACGATTTCAAATGACACGTCAGTATACGCAATAACATGTAAGATCTTCACAGGACATTATTTAGTGCAACGAACATTCGGTGTTGTGCGTGCGTATAAGCGAACTAATACTAAAATTGGGGCCGAGTGAACGAAAGGACAAAAAATCTAAATCAACTTCAACGTACGATTAAACATGTCACTTTGTATCCTGGAAGGGACTCTATGCGGGTCACTAAAAGTGACATGTTTGAACATTGATTAACTCGGCCGTCTCTTCGTGCAATCCTCTAATTCGTGGGTAAGCTGCTGCTACCATATGAATGCGTTTCGATCGCTACTCCCGGCCTCCGTGCTCGCTGCCGCGCAGCCTCCGTTCGTTATGCCCCCCACCTACCCTACTCTTGCAGTGCACCGAATGATGCAACCTGCAGTGGGCCCGCATCATAAAGCGCATTCTGATGCAACATAACTTTTGTTTACAGCCACTGTGCGAGCTTTGGGTTCTTACGCGTATTTAATTTTTCGTTTCATTTATTTAAACTTTTTTGGTGGTCAAACTACACAAAGTTACGTCCAAACTTATTGATACGCGGATTCTATCAACCAGTAAAGGAGAATCCGCAAATAAACTTTACTGGTTTTCCGTCCACAGTAATGAAATACATGTTTAGATCTTAAGGCTGTTCCGACCCATATAAAGTTGTTTGCACACACAACGCAAAAAGTATTGCACTTTAAGCCACGAATTAATAATAAAAGTTTAATATAGTCATATTACTTGCAGCGAAAACAATTTCACAATTTCAGGATTATTGGTTTTGTTACAATTTATTTAAATACGATTTTTATTTCACAGCGCCATCTAACGGTGTAAAACTTCTAATCGGCAATTACAACGAAACCATTAAACCTGAAATTGTGAATATGTTTTCGCTGCAACTACTATGGCTATATTTAATATTTTTGACGAATTCGTAAAAAAAAAATCGTGTAAAAAAAACATTGTATGGGGCTTCTGCCAAACAATTTCAGTTTCAGTTCAGTTTCAGTTTCTTTATTTCCTCCATTAGATGTATATTACACACTCGGATTCGTCTTTTATTTTTTCCTGTCGGTTCGATTACTTCTGGCGAAGAAGAGCCGACAAGAAACTTCGTCAGGTTGGTCATTGTATTATTATTTTTTCCAGTAGTTAATTCTTTGTAGAACAGCTTTTTTATGCTACCTGACATGGATGGCTAATACAACACAACTACTGATATTAGCACATTACAACACATTCCCGAAGGAATCGGGTGCGATGCCAGGACCTTCCCTTTATGAGCACGGCTACATTGAACTGGATGGAAAACACGGACAATTTGTCATTGCCGCTTCGACCATCTTTTCATCCAATGCGATGGTCCCAACTCGGGTGGGCTTAAACCTTACCACCTAGTAGGGGAAGGGGGGAACCTACAGTTTTACATGGATTCCGAACCATCGAGCAGCTCGCATTCGTGACGAAATGCACTTATCTAACTCAGAATGAGAAAGAAAGTATTGTATGAACGGGGCGAGGATTTTAACCCTGACCGCTGGTATGCTAGTCTAGTCCCCGCGCCACTAGGCTACGAGCCGCTCAAAAAAGCCGCCTGTGAAATGTACCACCGCCATATCGTTCGTGGCATTCAATAATAAGTGCGCTGAGCCGGTAGTCTAAGTTGTCACCTAAATTGGCGTTACGGCAAACCGATCGACTGGCGTTTTCAATTGTATGGAGAAATTGAAGAGCGCGCGCAGCGGACGTTAAGCGAACTAACATTTGCGAGTCCGAGCTTGATTTGACAGCTTACTCATCGTTGCCGTAAATACGTCGACGTTGCCGTTTACGTCCACTCCGCGTTTTCATACAAATCGGAAGTCCGCGTTTGACTTTGACAGCTTGAAGAAGTAAAACCACAGAATATCTAGTAAAAACTTGTATGGAGTTTGGAGAAAACGCCAGTCGATCGGTTTGCCGTAAACGCCAATTTCGGTGAGAACTCAGACTGCCCACTCTGATTACTACTTTGTTTTTCTCCCACGTCTCGGGATCTGCGCGCGCCGCGTCCGACAGTCTGTGTCCGGGCGAGCGCGGGAAAAGTCGGCTCTGGAATTATTTTCTTTTTTTTTTTAATTTCGAGTATACCTTAATTTATTTCATTCGTTTTTTCTTAATTAAGAATACTTCTAACTCGAAAATGACGACGCTCATAAGGAAGATATGGCGCAACCACTCCAAGCACAAAAGTGAGTACAAAATGTTTACTTTACCAGAAAGAGTGCAAAAAAGAAAGAAGTTTTATTTTATTTCATTGCTCTACTGTCGCTGTCCTTCACTCAAATGGTACCTATAACAGTTTTGTCGCTTGCTGTTACTTCCTCGTTGTAATCTTGTCAATTAGTGTTTTCTTTGCTATTTTTATTTTTATTTGTACATAAATTATTTATGTGTATTCTGTTATCTTTGAACTCTGCTAGAAAATGCTGTCGGATATTTCACCAGGGTTATTATACATGTTTTAATGTTATTCTGTCCTGTTTGTAAATTTAAAATAAATAAATAGCGAAACATTTAAATTAGATATTTTTTGTAATAATGATTCATGGTATGGACACCAATATTTTTTTTTACCGGTTTTTATGTGCCGATTTAATCAAATCAGCGCATACGTTTGTCGCAGCAGTCAGATAGAATAAAAACCGGCCAAGTGCGAGTCGGACTCTCACACGAAGGGTTCCGTACCATCAACACCAAAAAATCACGTTTTTTGTATGGGGCCCCCCTTTAGTTTTAATATATTGTTTATTTTACCTATTTGATGTTATAGCGGCAAAATAAATACACACTCTGTGAAAAATTCAGCTGCCTACCTATTACGGTTCATGAGATACAGCCCTGTGACAGACGGACGGACGGACGGTCGGACGGACGGACGGACAGCGGAGGCTTAGTAATAGGGTTTCCGTTTTCACCCTTTGGGTACGGAACCCTAAAAAGTATGATACAATATAAGAAATGTTCCCCAGTTATAATTTTATTTTATTAATAAGCAAGGTTTATCCGTTCAACACAACAAATTAACAAAACACCGATCATTTGTTATTGCCCCTTCAAACTTAGATGAAAAAGGAATGGATAGGGGACTAAACTTTTACGGTCCGTCAAAAGTAAGCTCAGTCAGCCGATATGCTCTCAGTCGGTGTCAGACGTCAGTGATGAATTCAGTTGGGCGAGATTTCAAAGTATCAACAAAATGTCGTCTTGTGTTGTTGAAAAATATGGAAATAACGCCATAAAGGACAACAAGAGCAATGGAATCACATTCCACGTATAAGTGCAAGCATATTCAGTATATTTTTAGTTTAGTTGACCTGAAACCTTTTATGTGTTGTAAAGGCGCAAACAGGGTTGGCACAAGCAAACTTAAATTGTCAGTTCGATTTTTATTTTTGTTTTCATTTCAGTATTATATATTGAACTAAATTTTATTTTACAAACAAGTAGGGCTGCCAAAAAATAATAGTCTACGTACTGTTTATTATTTTTTATAATGTCGTTTAGGATGTTTGTATAATATGTCTTAGTTCTGAGGCTGTGATAAAAAGGTACATCCTTGAAAATGGTCAAAATTTTACATGTGACAGACAGCTCGTTTCCATAAAGATTAAAATTCTCAAGTCGTTTTTTGGCTCAAATGTCCTTTTGTCATTGAATGAGTATTCATTCCTTCAACCTGCTACATTTAATCATAGACTCCATCTTCTTAGGGCTATTATCGAAAAATATGTAAATGTAAAACTTTATCATATACATAAAACCAATCCGGGGATTAAAGCCGCCACAAAAGGACAAAAGCGTAATAAACTGAACCTATTTAAAGGAAATAAAAAAAAATTTAAAAAGAAAGAACTTAGTGGTTTATCAAAATACCATCACACATTTACGGCGAACGGCAATAATCATCAACAGGTTTTACATAACACTGTACTGACTATTATTTGGACTATTTTTTAGCATCTAAAACGCATTGAACGAAATTTTTAAATGCATAAAATGCAAACATGGACAATTCAAGAATAATCAATATTATTTGTTTTGCAATGTTTGACCCATACTTGCAATACATTAATGATTCCCTCTTTGTGTTTATTTTATTTTATGATTTCAATATTTACAAATTGTGTATATTCGACTTTATTAATTTATCCTTAATATCGATGATGTTTACTCAGAATAACGATGGTTTAATGAATGATTCCATTAATATTTTTTTCATTTTCCTGCTTGCAAATTCGCGAAAAGATTATTTGATGCCTTGTTAACTATACAATCATGGTACTACTTGTTCTGACCACTATCACTAAATAAGAACCTTAATATTTTAATGCACAATACAATATATTGTTATTTATTTTCGTGATCATTTTTGGCAACCCTGCCGTTTTCACTTTCATGTTTCATTTAGTTTTGACGCGCCATTCTGCTCAAAGGGCTTAGGATGCGCGCATCGTTGATGTGTCATGATGGATTAGGATGAATTTTGCACTATATCTACGACCAGATGTCACAAATGTCACCATCCCTTTTTCTCATGCTATAACTAATTCAATTTAAGGAAATTGTTGTCTCATTTCATTCTTCCGCGATTAGATGAATCTATTTGTCACTTTTTCGCATGATGCATTTCCTTATACCTTTGTCCTGCTCTTTTACCCTTTACTTATTAGAGTTTGGTGTGCATGTAAAAGTATAGGTGTGTAAGTTTTTTAAAAAATAGGAACGCTTTTGAACTATCATCAGTATGGAGGTACCGTATCCATTCTTTTTCATCTAAGCCTTTAAATGCCTTTTTGTAAGCATACAATACAAACAGTAAACGTTTTTATTGGTACGATCAAAAAATGACTGCAATATGTAATTCTATATCTGCGTCAAATATACGTATTTTTTTCTATGGAATCTGACATATATGGCCAACTAGCTGCGGTACCCGGCTCCGCTCGGGTTAGTGTCGGCTAAATTATTTCATGGATAAAAAGTAGCCCACATAGCTGATCCAAAATAGGTTCAAACTGGTCCAGGACAATGTATCCATCTACCAAATTTAATCAAGATCATTCGAGATGAAATAGCATGATTTAATGAGAAACATCCAATAATTCCCATTTAGAGCTTCGTTGACATTTGGTGGCTATTTAAAAAAAAAGCATTTGCCGCCAGAACCTTTCTGCACTTGCACTGCAACATTGCTTACCTAGTAAGTAAGTAACGTGTAATGTAGGTAAGTTTTGCGTGGACTCCAACCCACAGGTAGCCTCAACATCCAAAACAGTAACCCATCTCGAACCTGACTGCTCCCAGAGATCCTATACATTGATAAAATACGCACATAAATCGGGTTAGTGGTTCGCAAGTTATAAGAATTTTAACACTCTCTATTCACCCTTCAGGTAATGAAGCGTTATATTATGTAGCCTATAAGTTTTGAGTAGAATCAGGCTAGACGTAGATACAATCCGCATCTAAATCTAGTAATTGGTTCTCAAGGATTTTGCCAAGTAGTCCTAAAGTTGCGGGAAATACCAAGCCGTACCCGCCCCCCCCTCCCCGCACCCGCCCCCGTCGCACCGCCCGCCCCGCCCCCGGCCCCGCTAACGCCACCGCCCCCGGCGCCGCTCCCCCTGGTGTGAAGTAGCGCTACCGGCATCGTTTTCGCAGCCCCGTGAAAGTTCTAAAGCCCATGGGCACAATATCTTTATAAATTGTAGCCTATGTGTTATTCTGATGTATAAGCTATATTATTGTAAAGTTTCATTAAAATCCATTCAGTACTTTTTACGTGAAAGAGTAACAAACATCCATCCATCCATCCATCCATCCATCCATCCATCCATCCATCCATCCATCCATCCATCCATCCATTATTACAAACTTTCCCCTTTATATAATAATCTATATATTTATATATTTATTAGATATCACACAACTACCGTTATTATTATTTTTTATGTGACGACATGGATGGCTAATACCACAAGTTCTGTCATGGTATTAGCCCAACACACCACATGGGAACTAGGTGCCATGCCAGGACCTTCCTTATATTGCACGGCTACATTGAACTGGATGGAAAACACGGACAATTTTCATTGCCGCTTCGACCATCGTTCATCCAATGCGATGGTACCAACCCGGGCGGGATAAACCCTACCACCTAGTAAGTAAGGAAGGGGACCTACAGCTTAACGTGGAATCCGAACCACGGCCAGCCTCTCTCAACGGTCGAATGGTCATCCATCCAAGACCAGACCGGACCCAGCGTTGCTTAACTTCGGAGAGAGATCGCCGAAGTGTCGCGCCACTGGGCCACCGAGGCTGACGACGCACGTTATGAAATTAGCGCAATACACCACATTCTCGGAGGAATTAGGTGTTATGCTAGGACCTTCCCTTTATGAGCACGGCTACACTCAACTCAACCATGGTTTCATCCAATGACGTGGTATTAACTCTCTGCCACTAATAGGGGAAAGGGAAACAACAGTTTTGCATGGGTTCCGAAGCATGGAACAGAATTCGTAACGAAATGCACTTATCCAACTCGGAAAGAGAAAGAAAGTGGTGCATGACCGGCAGTGCGATTACGAAGCACGAAACGGGGGAGGTTGGTTGTATCTGACAACTATTGCGATTACGAAATGGAAGCACCGGCCAACCGCAGTGCGATTACGAAGCGCGAAATGAGAAGTAGGTGCGGTAAGTATCCTAAACTGAGGCTGAGATAAATAGTCGTAACAGAAACTAAGACTAACGGAAAGTAGTACTTTGTGACGTCACTTTGACACATTTTGTATGGACGAAATCTCAAAGCAATGCCAATTGACGTCACAAAGTACTACTTTGCGTTAGCATTAGTTTCGGTGACGACTATTTATCTCAGCCTGACAGATGTTGTACTCGAAAGCCGTCAGTTTTCTGTCAATTTGGCGTAGGTGCCGCACCTACACCTGATGCCGCGCTTCGTAATCGCACTGCGGAGCGAGGATATGAACCCGTAGCCTCTCGAATGTAAGGCAAGTCATAGTGCAAAAAGAACTGAACGTACCGGAATCCACGCAGCACAAAATCTCTCTATTTCACAAAACCTCAATTTGTTCAAATCGTAAAATTTAGTTCAGTGTGAAAAACATTTTCGTCTCTACAAACTCGTATCTACATCAGCGGTTCTACTCAGGAAAGTGAACACGAGAAGTTCTCTTGTTCGAAGCTGTCAAACTCTATCAGCTGTATTCAGAGTGTGCGGACTACGGGTTTTGTATGGTTAGGTTAGGTTAGGTGCTCTCTGAATACGACTGTATGTATTTATAAAAAAGTAGGCATCTTTCTTTTAAATATAGTTTGACAGCAATCCAAGTATTTTCAGATTCTGGAATGTGCAACAATTTTCACACATGAATTGTTTTTTGTATGAAAGAAAATATCTTAATGATGTAGAGCCATATTACTGTGTACAATTGCGTTATGAAATAAGTATTCAATGATTTTGTATTACTTAACATTTTCTTGTGTGGGCAGGTACCATGTTTGTTGTTGCATTAATATCCAATAATTTTACCGAAAACACTGCATCATATTAAAATGTTACGAGCATTTTCATAAAAATAACGGCAAATAAAGAAATGAAAAAAAAAAAAGATTCCGACGAATTGAGAACCTCCTCCGTTCTTTTGAAGTCCGTTTAAAATTAATAGCCTATTTACAACGGGCGTTTTATTTACAAAACATAATATTTTAAAGAGTAAGAGAAAGAGATGTTTGGAAAGGTTTAGGTGAGGCCTACGCCCGAGGCGACTACCTACTACTGAAATAAATTAACTTACAAATACATCCATTCACAATTATACATGTAACCATTAACACCTATAAAATATTCTAATCTTATATGTCAAGATTGAATTGTAGTAGAAATAAAGGCAATTTTTATTTTTAGGGTTCCGTCCGTCCGTCCGTCCGTCCGTCCGTCCGTCCGTCCGTCCGTCTGTCACAGGGCTGTATCTCATGAACCGTAATAGACAGGCAGCTGAAATTTTCACATAATATGTATATATTTTGCCGCTATAACAACAAATAGGTAACATTAAAAAATTATACAAAATAAAGGGGGGCCCCATACAAAAAACTTGATTTTTTCGTGTTAAATCTTGAACGGTGGTACGGAACCCTTCGTGTAGGAGTCCGACTCGCACTTGGCCGGTTTTTCATTTTATTTTAATACATTAGTGTACTTTTATTTTAAATAATTAATAAGTTTTTTAACCTGCACTTGAAAACATTTCTGGGGCTTAAACAGTCAGTCAGTCAGTCAGCGTGTTTGCATATACTGCTGGACATACGCCCCCTTCAATTTTTCTCCAGTCCTCCCGGCCCTCAGCGGTACGGAACCACTGCTTTAGTCTTTTGAATTTCATCAAAAATGCGCATGATTTGGAATCACCTTTCGAAGGTGGTGGTAAGCCTACGCGGTTTGGAACCATCGCATTGGCTGAAAGAGGCTGTAGAGTACTTTAATATTAAAGGCCATTTAAGTGTCGATGAGTGTTCCCAGTAGGTCTTGACCAGACCTACTGGGAACACCCCAACAAGCATAAAATCTGGGTGACATTTACAAAATATAAATGTGAAAGTTATTTATAAGAATTATTTGTATATATGTGTAAACTGGCTTAATAAATTAATAAGTGTCGATTAAAATAAATCTGCAGTTAGTGAAAACCAGGCTTAATGTACAAGCCAATATAGTGCGAGTTGGCGGTAGTATCTCATCTCACCCGAGCCTAGTTGGACCAGGATCTATATATACATGGAGAAGACGGAAAAAAGTGGGCCTTAGAAGCGCGAAGAGCGCCATTACGTTGTCTAATCCACATTCCCTCGGAGACAGCCCGCCGACCGGCTCGCCGTGCAATTTCCACCGAGCCACAATGCAAGCTGCCTTGTGGGGCGCGTCCCCAGGAGCTTCACGGCCGCAACCCGCCGGTGGTGATACCACGGTTCTGCAAAACATGATTAGAGATAATTCGGGTCAGGCTGACCGGACTGTGGAACGTGGAGGCAGTGAAATATTGAGATGAAGAATTGAATCCCCTTTATAAGTATATGTACTGATAAAAAATTCCTATATAAAGACAAAAAGGTTTTTTTCCCGTAAGTTATAGCCAGCTTCAGATTTCAATGCTATAAGATTGATAATGACTTTATTTTAGGGTTAAAATTATGGTTATATATAATCCTTTAAATTTTGTCCTTGTTACTTTGTTGGTTTTTTGCGTCGGACTCGCACACGAAGGGTTCCGTACCATTATACAAGATTTGACTCAAAGACATCACGTTTTTGTGTGGTGATTTTTATTTGCTTTTTTTGAGTGTTAATATTTTTTGTTAAATCGGTAACAATAATTGTGAAAATTTCAGCTATCTACATATTACGGTTCATGAGATATAGTCCTGTGACAGCCGTTTGGCACCCTTTGGGTACGGAACCCTAAAATGTAAGAAGATATGCCACGCGTCTACTACGCGACCCGCTGTCTCCAACAATGGTCAAAAGTGGAAACTTTATAGTAGGGCGGCCGGGCGAAGCGACGCGGTGGTAGGGCCGAGGACGCATATACCTAGCTCCGCTCGCGTGCTTGTGCATTATGGTTTTAATACAGAACCCATCGGAGTATTTTAGGAGCATAAACTTATTTATTTATTTATTGAAAAACTTACAGCTTATTCACAATTCATATACAAAAATTAACAATGTAATTGTCAAAAGCCAAAAACATGTTTTCACAGATATAAAATTTACAGTTTGAGTTGACTGCTATCTAAGCGTAAATAACCTTGCTTAAATCTAAACTTAAATTAAACATGGAAAATCAATGATGAAATGAAAATTTTTGAGTGCAATAAAAGTATAGGTACGGTACTTGCAACTAAAAACAGATTTACATTTAATTAAAACTTAAAAGTATCAAGAGCATTTATTGCACACGTGCTGCATCATTACGATAATGGGAGCCTTAAATAAATATCCTACCGATACATCGACCGAACGGAAGCCTAGGTCCGTTCGGTCGATATCGACCGAGTTATTGGCGCCAAAATACGCCTTATTGCAAGGGGAGAAGTAAGGTCGACATTGACAGAGATAAAAAAACCGGCCAAGTGCGAGTCGGACTCGCACACGAAGGATTCCGTACCATCGTAAAAGATTTAATACAAAAAAATCACGTTATTTGTATGGGGGCCCCCTTTAATTTTAATTATTTTTTATTTTTCCCTATTTGTTGTTACAGCAAAGTAAATACACACTCTGTGAAAATTTCAGCTGTCTATCTGTTACGGTTACTGAGATACAGCCCTGTGACAGACGGACGGACGGACGGACGGACAGCGGAGGCTTCGTAATAGGGTTCCGTTGTCACCCTTTGGGTACGGAACCCTAAAAATTAGCTTCAATGCAAAGGGTTAATACGGCATACGGCGTGTGGGAGAAATACTTAAGTATGTACTGAGTCTGGGTAAACAACCTGGGACTTCTATTGGCAGACATCAATCAATTCTTCGTGGGGACAGACATAACGGGTACTCTGCCTGTATCCATCATCGCTCATGTATTTAGTCTCGATAAGGTCAGACCGTACCAGGTTTGCTGCCTCCTAATTGACAGGCGAGTTAGTGTAGTGGCTAAGCCTCGCCTTTTACCTCGTGGCCCAGGTTCGGTGTGGGCCACCAGATTGAGACTACTAGATAGCCTAATCAATCCAGTAGTAAACCAGTTGCAGTCTTGAGAAATGTGAAAATTGTACGAAAGAGATAGAGTACCTAACTATTATAATCAAAACCAAAACATAGCATAATTTTATATATTAATTGCAATGCCACTGAAAAAAAACCGGCCAATTGCGAGTCGGACTCGCACACGAAGGGTTCCGTACCATCGTACAATATTTAACAAAAAAAAATATTTTTTTTGTATACCCATACCCCCTTTAAGTTTTATTATTTATTAATGTTACCTATTTGTTGTTATAAAAAATAAATACACACTCTGTGAAAATTTCATCTGCCTACCTATTACAGTTTATGAGATACAGCCCTGTGACAGAATGACGGACGGAGAGACGGACGGACGGACGGACGGACGGACGGACGGACGGACGGACGGACAGCGGAGGCTTAGGGAGGTGGACACCCTTTGGGTACGGAACCCTAAAAATATACCAAAGTTAAATTTTATTGGTATATCTTAAAAAATAGCTCTAACACCCATAGGTTTGATAGAAAAGTTAACACAATTATTTATTTATTTATTTATTTAATAGTTCATTAACACCGTTTAGTATGAGAACATTTCAATCACAATTCAATTTCAAACAATACATTGAACAATAAAATAATTCAACATCACACATTAATCATAAATACAATTCAACATTTCTTAAAAAGTACAGGGAAGTTAGAATCATCATAAGTGCAGCTCAAATATTAGAAATAAAAATATAATTTGTAATTAAAAAAAAAAAAAAAAAATTATTCTAGAACTTAAAGCAAAATGGTGTTTATATGAAGTTTAAACAACATTTTTATCAAATATTTGGAATAGCGTTGACATTAGCAGCAAGGTACATACAGAATTTTTTATACTAGCCGCGATATGATATGGCCGCGAAATTCATATTTAAATCATGACCGCGATATTTGAGGTTTTGTTCAGATGGATTAGGTAGCGCTATAACGAAAGAATACAGAGATTAATTTTCAGATTTGAAGTGTGTCAAACCGTTGTATTGAGGGGTCAATGGAATGTTCCATGAATTGGTCGGTAGGATGGTTTTGTTGGATGATTACATCGTCTCTGCCTACCCCTCCAGGGAAGTGGCGTAATAGAATGTACGTTTATCACAACAACAAGCCAAATATTAAACATATTGTTCATATCTCACATTCTGGCGCATTTGCATCAGAGCGTCATACACTTATCAACGAAGATGAAGTTAATATCGATCTCTATAACAACACAATGAAACAGACAGACGCACTTCGATTTGCGTCTAACTTTAACCCTTAACCCTCCTATCGGAGCGACCCAGTCTTGTACATTAGCCCATTTTCTCTGAGGCTAAAATTACATGTCCTTGGAAAGCGATAGGCAGTCATAATATTTGCTATAATTGGTCGATATCCGGTAAACGGTCGATTGAATCTGGTTCAATCTAGATCGATTTTGTTAATTTGCGATTTATAAATTCATGTAGTTAACAGTGGCGTGATAACGTCAACGAAATCAGACGTCGTTTTGTGTGATTATAACACCATAGACATGACAAAAATGCGTAATAAATACCCATAAATGTCATCACGGATTGAAAATTAAATAATCTCTATTTAAGACGACATCATTAGGGAATATATCAGACCGACGCAAGAAACGCATGTGTCTATAAAGTCCTAGCAGACGTGAGCGGTGATATATATTATAAAGGCAAGAAAAACATTATTCTTTTGGAAAAATAGATTATAGTGAGAAATGTCTAGATTTCGTAGAATTTACTGCCATGTTTGCAATATCTATAGCCTCTGACAACAACGACAATGCAGGACTTGATTTAGAAAAGTGTATAGAATAAGCATGCGACACACAATTGCAGAAAACTAAATTCACTATTCTTGTTGCAAACTATGCTTAGTGCAGGACCACTTAAAGAAAAGGGATTTCCATGCTCTGTCAGATCAAATTTAGTAGAGCGTTAATATTAAGTTATTTCTTGAATTCCTAAGAGAAGTGCGATTCTATAAAGCTGTCAATGTAATGACGCCAGGCCGGCGCGTCACTGCCGCCGCCGCGGGCCAAGCAAGTGCCCCGTATCAGACAGCAATTTCTAACGATTAATTATGTGCGGTCAGCAGCGATTAGCCGCAGACTGGAACCGCTGACAAGACCACCCTAGATAGACTGCGTCCAAGCGCTGAGTTCACATCGCGCAGGCATTCTATTTTACCCTACCTCGTTACTTCTCATGCCATGGTCATTGGTTCAATACCCACCCAGTGCATGCACCAATTTCTTTTTATTTCTTCACATTGATTGTTGATAGTATTGAGTTAGTTGAAATGCACATACATTTCGTTACCAATGAAAGGTGTTCAATGGTTCAGAATCCATGTAAAATTAGGTGGTATAGGGTTGGTACCAACGTAATGGATGGATAGAATGGTGTAAAATTCTCAGGTTTTCATTCCGGTTCAAGCAGTTCGTGCTCATCTACCTCTACATCACATTCCCGTAAAACTTCTTTGAAAAGCTGTCGCCACCTTATTCGATCTTAAATTATGAAACGTTTATCTATATTTTTCTTTTTTATTAAGGCAAGTTTCGAACAGTTTTTGAAAATGTTCTTACTGCTATTTCCACTTTCGTTTTGGGTAGGGTTGGTTGTAAGGTGGGGTGGCTCCATATAGCAAAGTTTATATGGAAGATTGTTAATGATCATGCCACGAGGTGGTTATATTTTAAAAGGGAATATTTACGGTTGAGGCTTTTCCATTTATGACAATTAAATGTTATTTTCGTTTTAATTATTTCTCGAAGAGGTTTATTAAAATGTTTATTGAGATAGCACCTATCACTTCTTCAGGTAATTTATTTCAATTTCATATCACATTCGGAGAGATAAAATTGTTACCTCGGGTTCGACTTGTTACCAACTAGTGCATAAATATATCCCAACGCTTGTTACTAAGCCTATGGAGTCTCTCATTCGTGTAAATAGTACTATAGTGTTAACTATACAACCCAGAAATGTATGCTTTGAAGCTTTTTTTATGCTTCGTTTCAATCAGGTCACCGCGTTGACTATCCGCTGTTATCTAGTTAGGTCAAGTGCACGTAAGTGATCTTCATGTCTTATTACTCAGAGCCAACGCCATCTTTGTAGCCCGTCTCTGTACTCTCTCTAGTAGGTCTATATCCTTCTTGAAGTAGGGGTTCCAGACTTCCATCGTACTCTAGTGCAGCAGACCTATTCCTGGAATTCCGTAATCAGGAATCTAGAAAACCGCTTTAATAGCGGATTTCAAAGCGATTTTCTTGACGAAAATCTTCCGGAGCATAGTATTTCAATTTGTCATGGTTTTCCGTCGAAAAAATTGCTTCGAAAACCTATCGTGGTAACGCTATGGAAGCGGTTTTCAAACTCAGAATTATTACGGAATTCCTTCAGGACGGAGATACGTTTTGAATAGCTATAGTAATAAGTCGGCATGAAAAGCTATGGCTGTTTCCAAAATAAATGAACAGATTTGATGAGTATTTGAATTTGTTTAATTACCCCAGGCAAAGAACATTCTATATCGCCAGCATGTAAGCTCGCACTTAAACGGCCTGAAGCATATTTTCTTTACCGGTCGCTCAGGGCTGCTGGTGTCGACAGCCCCTCTTTATGATAATGCGCGTGCGCACGCAGATTGCTCCATTGGCCATAAAGTCGTCAACCGCGTTCCGATAGTGAGAGGTTACAGTCCGGCTTATGGACACATTGATGAAAGACAGGAGACGTCCATTAGATAAACGGAAAAAAATGTTTACAATGCTATAAATAGAGAAGTCTGTTCCTCGAATGATTAAATGGTAATTTAATATAAATGTTTATTGTTCTCTTGTGGCAATACTTATCATATTTCCCACAGAGTGGGCCTGAGTTTTGATATAATCTATGTGATGATCTTTTCAGAGCTCTGCGAAGAGTGGGCCCTGGCGGAATGTGACGGATCGGAGGGGTGGTGGGGAGGCGAGGCAGGGAGCGGGACGGGCGAGGCGCGCTACGCCGGCAGCGCTGCCGTCGAGCGCGCCGCGTCCGCGCCTGCCACAGCGCGCGCCGTCAGCTCCGCGCTGCACGTCGCTAGAGGTACCTTCTGCCTGTATACACACAGCGGTGCGGAGTGCGCGGCTCGGAGGGGTGGTGGGGCGGCGAGTCAGGTAGCGGGACGGGCGAGGCGCGCTACGCCGGCAGCGCTGCCGTCGAGCGCGCCGCGTCCGCGCCTGCCACAGCGCGCGCCGTCAGCTCCGCGCTGCACGTCGCTAGAGGTACCTTCTGCCTGTATACACACAGCGGTGCGGAGTGCGCGGCTCGGAGGGGTGGTGGGGCGGCGAGTCAGGTAGCGGGACGGGCGAGGCGCGCTACGCCGGCAGCGCTGCCTTCGAGCGCGACGCGTCCGCGCCTGCCACAGCGCGCGCCGTCAGCTCCGCGCTGCACGTCGCTAGAGGTACCTCCTGCCTGTACACAAACAGTTGTGCGGAGTGCGCGGCTCGGTGGGGTGGTGGGGCGACGAGGCAGGAACTTTGCGGAGCAGATCGATACGCTAGCCTTATATAGCTCGCGGTGTAGGGTTAGAGGACTTGCCTTTTAAGCAAGAGGTCAAATTCTCGCCAAGGTCATGCACCACTATCTTTCTCTTTCTAGTTGGATAAGAGCATTTCGTTACGAATGCGAGCTGTTCAATGGTTCGGAACGCATGTAAAACTGTTGGTAGGTTCCCTCACTAGGTGATAGGGTTAAGCCCGCCAGGGACACCACCGAATTGGATGAAACTCTATGGGCGAAACGGCGATAAAAATGTCCGTGTTGTCCATCTAATAAAAGCAGTAATGCCCATAAAAATGGCACCTAATTTCTTCGGGAATGTGGTGAATTGGGTTAATGTCATGACGGTAATTGCACGATTAACCGTCCATGTCAGGTTCAATAAAAATAAGCACGAATAATTTCCATTGCCTCTTCAAATCATTCAATGTGCTGACCGGGATTAATCATGTCATGGTTGGCGGAGAAAGGGAAGCTATGCTCCCCATGCAAACGTAGTTTACTAATCATTTGGAAACCGCTATTCCAATTAAATTCATATTTAGTATCTTATATCAGGTAACAAATATCTGAGTCTGCACGCTTTTGTTTTTTTGAAAAATCCAAACCGAATGAAATGAAAGCAAAAAGAAAGTTTTTATACGAATTTTGTTTTGTCTGTGGTTTGACCCAGAATACATTTAGCGAAAAAACAAAGACATGCAAACACAGATATTTGTAACCTAACATTAGATACCAAATATCAAGTAAGTTGGAACAGTGGTTTTCAAGTAATTAGTAAACTACGTTTGTATGGGAGACGAAATTTTCTGATGCTTACGGGCAGACCTTAAGATTAACATGAGGACATGTGTTTTAAATGTAAATCTCAGAGCTGTTACTCTCAGGAACGAAACAGTATACAAAACTTGTTTTTGTATCTCTTGGCACTTTTCAGAGACCTTGGCTTACCAGCCTATTGTTTGTTTCAGAGAGCAACCGTAAGATGCGACTCGTGAACCTCACAATCAGCTCCAAGGGAATCGTCGCCACCGACGCAGAGACCTCGGAGAATGTTATCAACTTGTCTATCTACAGGTGACTGTTCTATTATCAGTACAAAACAACAACAGCACGTTGTATTTTCGGCTCAACACTTTCTACATATATCTTTGAACGGAATATCCCAGGTCTTCTTTGCACACCCTGCAATCATGAAACTTGACTCCTGGTATGTTCTTGGTGTCTGTCTGTATGTATGTCTGTTTTATATGTTAAAAACATCCCTCCAGTGATAAACTGCGAGTTTACAGTCTCAGCCGCAACCCATACTCGTGCCACCGTCGCCTATGACCGTCGCAAAAGGAATTCATGATTTCTTGGCCAACAGGAATCGCGATAAATCGAAAGTTCATGTGTCCGTAATCTGTCACAGTAACAAAGTCTCCGCAGGATCTAGTTCTGCTCGGTGGAGCGTCTGCACGCGTGCGCGATCAGGTGGAGGGCAGCTAGAGCGTCTCCCTGTGACGTTCCTAATGCTTGATGCTGACAGATCGTTTTGATCTCTCCGATATCTCTCTGTGACGCCCCTAATGCATGATGCTGATATATCGTTATGCTCTCTTCGACGTCTTTCTTCCGTCTTTCATGATCACTGTTACTGACAGAGTTGTCTCCGGTTCTCAGAATATCCTTCTGCTAGGCGGACGGCGCGCCGGCACGCGTGGCGCACGATCGGTCAGCATCACACATTAGGGACGTCCTAATGTGTGATGCTGACCGATCGTCCTGCTCTCTCCGATGTCTCTCTATGATGTCTCTAATGTGTGATGCTGACTGATGCTTCTGCTCTCTCCGATGTCTCTAATGTGTGATGCTGACTGATGCTTCTGCTCTCTCCGATGTCTCTAATGTGTGATGCTGACAGACCGTTCTGCTCTCTCCAGCGTCTCTCTAAGACTTTCCTAATGTTTGATGCTAACAGATCATTCTGCTATCTCCGATGTCTCTCTGTGACGCCCTTAATGTGTGATGCCGACATATTGTTCTGCTCTCTTCGACGTCTTCTATGACGTCCCCAATGTTTGATGCTACCAGATCGTTCTGCTCTCTCCGATGTCTCTCTTTGATGTCTCTAATATATGATATTGACAGGTCGTTCTGCTATCTTCAGCGCCTCTCTAAGATTGCTCTAATGTTTTGATGCTACCAAATCGTTCTGCTCTCTCCGATATCTCTCTATGACGTCCCTAATGTGTGATGCTGATAGATTCGTTCCCGGTTCCCAGGATATCGTTCTGCTCTCTCCGCCGTCTTTCTTCCGTCTCTCATGATCACTGTTACTGATAGATTCGTCTCCGGTTCACAGAATATCCTTCTGCTCGGCGGACGGCGCGTCGGCGCGCGTGTTCGCCGTGGTGGAGGGCAGCGCGAGCGGCGACGCCCACACCGCGCACGTGTTCGTCTGCTCGCGCCGCCGTCACGCGCGCTCGTTCGCGCTCGCGCTCGCGCACGCCTTCAACGACGCCTATCTCGTGAGTGTGCCCCTCGGTGACCGCATCGACTTGCTATTCAACTCAACCCCCGATCATCCACAAGCTGGTATATTCCTGGCATTCCGTAATCAGGATTCAGGAATCCTGAGACTAGAAAACCGCTTTTGTATCGGTTTTCGAAGCGATTTTTTTTAACAATCAAGGTTTTCCGTAGAAAAACTCGCTTTGAAAATCGCTATAAAAGCGGTTTTCTAAACTCAGGACTCCTGATTACTGAATGCCAGGAATAGACCCGCAGATGCTTCCCTCACATGAAGTTCCCGCTCAGGGGAGTCTCACAGCCAGGTATTCCTAAAGTAAAATGTTACGTTTGAACTTACGAACTTACTCGGGGTCAGTTTGCTTACATCAAAGAATTTGCTAAATTGATTTTTCATGCATATAACTGAACATGGACGGCTGATATCACATATACTGTCATGATATTAGCACAATATCAACCAACAATACACCTCATTGCTCCGGGAATGCGGTGTATGGTGTGCATGGTGGGTGTATGGGGGTGAGGAATGCGGTGCCACACCAGGGCCTTCGCTTATGAGCGCGGCTACAAATAACTGGATAGCAAACACGGACTATTTGTCATTGTGGCGTCCACCATCTTTTCATCACATGCGATGGTACCCACTTGCGGGCTCAACCCCGTTATAATAGTAGGGGAACGACAAGCGGTAACCGAGCGGCAGCCGAGCGTTTACCGAGCGGCAACCGAGTGGTAGCCGAGTGTTAACCGAGTGGTAGCTGAGTGTTAAGGGCCTGGTACTAGCCAAATCGCAAAGTTAGACGAGGCACCCCAAGTTAACTAACTAAGTCTGACGATTATAAGTGTCATTCTTACAATATATGATTCCTTGTCTAGGAATTGAATTATTTTCGTTAATGTATGTTTCCTTTTTCTATACAAAATACATTGCGGAAACGGTGTCCATTTCCGAACTTTTTTGACTAAATGTAGAAATCTAAAAGCAAATGGAATTTTTTGTTTATTTTCTGTTTTTGCTTATATCTAGAAATCGAATTACTTTCAGATTTCTAATGAGAAAAATCAACTTTTTTATTTTTATTATTATTTAAATAAATGATGGAATAAAAAAATATTAACAATCCATTATCAGTCTGGAGTTCTATTTGGATTTGCTGAAGCGTTTCACTACATATTATTACATTTGTTATAAAGTGCATTTGTATGGCGCGAGTAGTTGGCTAGTCCTAGCGCCTTAACCGAATGGTATCCGAGTGGTAACCGAGCGTTTACCGAGCGGCAGCCGAGCGGTATCCGAGTGGCAACCGAGCGTTTACCGAGCGGTATCCTAGTGGCAACCGAGCGTTTACCGAGCGGTATCCTAGTGGCAACCGAGCGTTTACCGAGCGGTATCCTAGTGGCAACCGAGCGTTTACCGAGCGGTATCCTAGTGGCAACCGAGCGTTTACCGAGCGGCAGCCGAGCGTATACCGAGTGGTGACCGTGCGGTATCCGAGTGGTAACCGAGTAGTAACCATCACGGCGGCGCGACTGTTGCAGGCGTGGCAGGCGCGGCAGGAGGCGCGGCCGACGAGTTCGCTCGCCGCCCGACACCGCGCCGAGCCCTGGGTAATTATTACAGTACAAACTTTTTGACCTCCGAATACCTATACGCCGAGTCTGAGTTTGTGTAAACCGCATTTGTGTTCGCGAGTTACTCGCGTGAAGCCTTTTCGAACTAGTGTTGTCCTTTTCTAATTATTCTACTTAGAGTGTGATGACACGGGGACGCATCATGAGGTCATAATTTAGATCTTTTTTTTAAATATAGAAAATAAAAATAACTATAGAAGATCAATTGAGATATATGAAAAACCAGTGAAGTTTCTTTTCGGGTTCTTCGCGGATCTATCAGTGTTAGACGTTCCTTTAGTGTAGTTTGACTACCAAAAGTTTAAGTAAATGAAATGAGACATTATAGATGTCCGAAACGGTAATGAAAATTGCCCGTGGTATCCATCCAGATCACTGTAGCCATTTATTATAATGAAGGTCATGACATGGTTTCAGTTCCCAAGTAGTATGTTGGACTACATAATGTCATGCATTACAACAGGTGTGGGATTAGCCGTTTATGTCCAGTTACATAAAACAATATTTAACCACGGCTACATCGAACTGAATGGAAAACACGGACAATTTTGTATTGTCGCTCCGACCATCTTGCATTGAATACTATTGTCACAACCCCTACGACATTTAGGAAGATGCGTTCCATTTTACATGGGTTCCGAACCACGTTTTTGCCTATTCTCAACGAAAATTGACATTTCCATCTCGATGGGAAAGAAAGACGGAAGATGGAATTCGAATTCTACTAAGCCTCTTGCCCGTTATCGATGTCTCAAGATTCTACAACTTGGTCTGCGTCAGAACATTCACTGCACGGATTAAAGATGTGTCCTTTCTTCACGGTCGATTTTAAATACATGTCAGTCAGTCAATCAGTCAGTGTGTTTGCGTCCACTGCTGGACACACGCCTCACCAATTTTTCTCTAGTCCTCCCAGCCCTCAGCGGTACGGAACCGCTGCTTTCCGCCGACGCACTTGATGTCGTCGTCCCACCTGGCGGGTGGTCTTCCCACACTCCGTTTTCCTGTCCACGGCCGCCAGTGTAGGACACGGTTACTCCAACGGTCGTCGTCTCTTCGGCTGACGTGATCAGCCCACTGCCACCTGAGCTTAGCCATCTGGTGTCCAATATCGACTATTCTGGTACATATACGAGGTGTCGTATCGGCCAGTACATCAATTTCGCCAGCGTAATCCTCGTGCTTTTCCGAGACAAAAAGTAAAAAAAAAAATCTCTTACAGGGTCTAGTTACCGAGATATACATTTTTGAAAATTATATTTTCGGCTAGTGTAATTTGACGCGACGTTGTAACCGCGCATAAGTAAGGTCTTGGCATGGAACCTAGATCCCGCGTGGCGTGTCAGGCTAATGTCATGACAGTAGGTGTGATATTAGCCATCCATGTCCAAGTACATAAAACGTTCCCACGTTATAACGGAACATTAGATTCTTTTTACACTAAATTATTGAATTAGTGTGTACAGAAAGTCTAACTTTTTATTTAGAGGATTAGTGTGTACAGAAAGTCTAATTAGGGTTCCGTACCCAAAGGGTGAAAACGGAACCCTATTACTAAGCCTCCGCTGTCCGTCCGTCCGTCCGTCCGTCCGTCTGTCACAGGGCTGTATCTCGTGAACCGTAATAGGTAGGCAGGTGAAATTTTCACAGAGTGTGTATTCATTTTGCCGCTATAACAACAAATAGGTAAAAAATAATAATCATAAAAATTAAAGGGGGGCCCTATACAAAACACATGATTTTTTGGTGTTGATGGTACGGAACCCTTCGTGCGCGAGGCCGACTCGCACTTGGCCGGTTTTTTATTTAGAGGATATTCAGCAAAAAGTTATTCAACTTTTTTGTTTTTTTTTAATCCCCATAAGCATTTCCCAAAAATGTACTGGCCGTTACGACATCCTGTATATAGAATTGATGAATTCGTTTTTCACATGACCAATGTCGCTAATCCCCGCAGGTCTCCTTCGCCGGTGACGACTCGGCCTCCGAAGATGAGGGCGAGGACCCGCAGCCACTCGTCACGTTCACCTGAACATGTCAGACGTCATTCAAAGGAGCGATGGAACATTGGAGCTGTGTGTTTTGAGGCTATAAGGTGCATGAAAATGCTCATGTCTAACCGGCAATTTTAGTACAGAGTGGTCAGTCCGAGTTCTCGAACCTCGGAGTTACGTAAAAACTTCAAACTCCATACAAGTTTTTATTAGATATTATGTGGTTTTACTTTAAGCTATCAAAGTCAAACTCGGACTTCCGATTTGTATGAAAACGCGAAGTCGCCGTAAACGGTAACGTCAGCGTATTTACGGTGACGGTGCGTAAGCTGTCAAAACGAAACTCGGACTCGCAAATTTTAGTTCGCTCCATACATTTATTTCTCCATACATTTGAAAACGCCAGTTTGGTATAAATTGATTAAAATAATTTTATTACCATTTGATATAAAATAAATATACAAAGCCGATAACAGATATTTGTACTAATGTATCCGTTCGAATTTGTTAATAGTTTTCTAAATTTAAAATGTGAATTATATTTATTGCACATGAAAAGAATTAGACTTACAAAAAATATAAAAGATTTCATCCAATTTTTCGCTGCAAAGCAATTTGGTAGAATTAATTTCAAATTGTATTGCAATGGAAACTTTTTATTTGGACGAATTGTTTTTTTGCGTCTGTTATTAATATTATTAGGATATGATCTACGATTAAGAACCTATTTTTAAGAATTATTTTCCATGCAGGTGGGGTTCCCAAATTTCCTACAATTAATTCTAGGACGAAAATAAAATGCAATAATGACGTTTCGTTAGTATCGTGTTAATTTTGGATTCCATCTTGATATACGAGTTGATGTTGATTGAGTCAGGTATGGTACCGTTACCCACATTGAAAAGCTGCT
This sequence comes from Incurvaria masculella, assembly GCA_946894095.1. Lineage (NCBI taxonomy): Eukaryota > Metazoa > Arthropoda > Insecta > Lepidoptera > Incurvariidae > Incurvaria > Incurvaria masculella. The sequence goes on along the minus strand of OX335657.1, from coordinate 16,176,188 downwards.
TGTATTTCGTAAAAATATTTAACTTTTTCCTAAGCGGATTAAATCCAATATGTGGAAGTCTTTATGGTTTTTAAAAACCGAAGAATAGCCCTGCACAAAGATCTTAGCGTTAAATATTGACTTATTCTATTATTGTTAAAAAATCTCTTAGAATTAAATGTCTACAAGATTAATTTAGAGTATAAGTGTACATTTCTAGATATATTTGTTATGACTTATATGTAGGTAGTAATCACAGAACAGGAAATGAAGTAGAAGTGCCGTATGGACACATTGTCCATGTAATCGTATGGGAAGCCCGGCCGTGCGTCGTGTGGCACAGGCCAAAGACCGCCACTGTGCGCGAATGCGCTTCAGAAATGCGTTCGCCAAGTCAGTTCCCACTAAGACCAATACGTCTGCGACTATATTTCCGTGTGGCGTGTACGTTTAAGTTCGTTTGGCAATTTTAGAAAATTTGCGACAGCGGGTCTCTCAGAAGGGTACATCTCTTTCCTTTTTCGATCTGCGGTAGTAGTTGACATGATTTAGGGTAATGAATAGTGTTAGTATGCATGGTAGGCAGCTTTATGTATTTTGCTCTGTGTAACCGCAGTACCTATCCTAATGTTATACTAAAGAGTTCAATATAACGTAACCAATATAAAATGTAATAACATATTATTTTGGGATTTTTATAGAATGGACAGGAAGAGAATGCCTCGAGGCGATATTGCAGTCAGACATAGAAACATTAGTATACATTCGTTTTCCGCAAATCTGTTTAATCCAATCAATATTGTATTATTCGCAATTATGAAATCTTTTTTAATAAATACTGTAAAGTGTATACGTTTCTAGATTTTAAAAATTAGTAGATGTTTTTGTGTTTGTCCAAAAGCCAATTTCAGTTTTTTTTAAACATTTAAATATTATACAAAAGTCCAGTCAATCATCTGTTGGCCTTTCAGTAAAGGGCGATTTTATTTACAGATTTTTTAATGTTTGCGTTATAGTAACTAGTGTAGGTATTTTTCTCGTGTGTCTTTTCTACTTTTACAATAAACGATACAATTTCTATAACATTTAGCTTTATTTGACAACCATAAGAAACATTTGAACGAGTCCCGAGAAAATACACCCGGGAATAACGCATTATTTTTAATTTTCCCAAATAAAAAAAAATATACTGGGTAATTTTTTTAAAGTGGGCCTTCACGGTCAAATCCGAAACAATGAGAAATAGCGAAAAATACTCAAAGGAGTCATTAGGCCGATTTTTATTAGAATTAAAACTTAATTAGTCAATTTTTGAAAAAAAAAATCTCCGAGCCGGGAATCGAACTCGTTGATTTTGACAAAAATAATCGCACCTGTAAATAGTGTCCTTTATAAGCAAAACATCCTGTGAAGTTAAATTATACGACAAACTTGATTTGATTTTTAATAAAGTAATCAACATTTTCGAGCATTCATACATTACCCGTGCCTTCACTTGTCAAAGCGAAGCTCAAACCACCTATATTAGACCAGTATCCACCTGCATTCAGGATCACAAAATTGGTTCTTATTTCAAAATTGCATTTTGTCTTTTCGGTTAAACAATAGAAAGAATAAAGGTTTTAAACAATTTTATTAGTATATATATACCTTGTACGAATATTTGAAAATTTGATTGAGTGTTTTCCACTATTTCTTACAATTTCGGATTTGGCCCTGAAGGGCTTGTGCACTTGAAAAAATCACCCTGTAAGTATATAAGCTTGCAATTCGATATCATATTATTTGTGTTAGGTGGGTGGTGGTAAAATAGCTTCTGACTAATATAGCAACCCATCGACGATGAAACCTGGAGTGTATATATTTTTTGACCACGGTAACTGATGGTATCCTTGTCACCATGATGTCAGAAGTGGCACTGAGCGAAGCGCTCTAGCCAGCGGCGATCTTTGGGTGAGGTATTGAGCGGCGACATGCAGCCATATTGCATTTTGAAGAAGTGGTGACGATGTCAGAAGTGACGTTGAGCGAAGTACTCTTGCCAGCAGTGAACGTTGAACGCCGATTTTCGCTCATAGATAATATCTAAGAAGCGCTGACGATATTGAACGAAGCGTTATTGAACGAGAGTGGTATGTAGTGGTATTGAGCGAAGCGCTCCAGCCAGCAGTGGACGTTGGCGAAGCGATTGAGCGGCGATTTGAGCCCATAATGAATTTTGAAGAAGTGCTGACGATATCAGAAGTGGCACTGAGCGAAGCGCTCTAACCAGCGGCGACCGTTGGGTGAGCGGTTGAGCGGCGACGTGCAGCCGTAGCCACCGTTGCCGTTAATCATCATGTAGTCGAAGCAGTCTGTCACACCGTCGTCGTTGCAGTCCTGAAACATAAACAGTCGTATTCAGAGAGCTCCTGCCAAAACTGAGTACGAGCTTAGCACCGGACTAACCATACAAAACCGGTTTAGTCCGGCGGATTAAGGTTAGTCTGCCCACTCTGAACCATAGAAATAGGCGCGCTGCACGCGCATGCTAGGTCTATGCTCTGAACACACATGTAAGAGTTTATTATTTCACTGTAATTTTCAGAAGGAAGGGAGCACAAAAAACATAAATACTACTAAATACTACTGTCAGATGAAGGGCCATTCGAGTTTTTGGTAAGAAAATCGACGATCTTAACTTAAGGCTGTCGTGAAGACAGCGGAAATAGAAGATTTTAAATTTTAAGAAATGCATTCTTTGTCCATTTGCCAAGGTACAATTTTTCACGGTGACTGCCATTAAACCATCGTCTTCCAGGTCCTAAAACCACAAAAAGTTGTCAGATTTTAATAAATTAAAATAAAAATGAAATGTAAAATGATGACGGATAATTTATATTTTAAATTTATTACCGTATCTTTTAATTGTGTGCCATTACTGTTTTCTCTTACTGTTGTCCTAACTGTGAGAAAACTGTTTCCAACTTTTGTATTTTTTACATTCTTACTTATGTTTTTATATTCAGTGAAAAGGTACTGTCCAATCTGTTTGCAACTGGACAGTTGCATGCCTGATTTGTGGTCAGCCGTAATGTTATATCATTTAAAACAACGGTTTCAAAATCATCTGATCCGGCACACGTGTTATTTTCACCATCGGTTAAAAAAGTCGTTTCATAGTTACGGTTTGCGCTCATAATAGATACTAACCGTAATAAAATTAAATTATAGATGTAATGATATATGTAACGAAAGCAGAACTACTTTACCAGAAATTACTGAATTTGAACTGTGCTAAAACAAAGAATAGTTAGAAATCATTTTTTTCACTGCGACTGCTCTTCGTCGAACGCAGGTGATACCGCCCAATTTTGCCAATTGCCCTGTTGTTAATTAGCATTAAATATATTTAAAATAATATCACTTACTTTACCAAACCGCTCGAGGTATCCACCAACAATGCGAAGAGCGCAGTGGTAGTTCCTTGCACAGTCTTCGAACGCTGGAACATGTAAACGAATGATTACAATTGTAAATTGGAGCGAAACATACAGATTAATACAGTTTATTTCAATGCAACAGCAATTTGAAGTTATAGACACAGAATTCATTACGAATGTGTCCGCAGTAAACGCGGGAGATGTTGAAAGGTCCGCAGTAGCCGCCGGTGCAGCCGTGCAAGAGATCGCAGGCGACTACGTGACACAGGCAGATTTAGCAGGAGTCGTTCAAGTTGGAGAGGTACGCGCCTGAAGTAACAGCGTCTAGTTACCGTGGCTGCTATCCGGATCGTCGTCGGGCAGGGTCCGCTTGCCGGTGTTGATCCAGTAATCGCGGGAGATGGTGAAGCCGTCTGTACAGCCGTGCGAGAGATCGCAGGCGACTACGTGGCACAGGCAGATTTAGCAGGAGTCCTTCAAGTTGGAGAGGTACGCGCCTGAAGTAACAGCGTCTAGTTACCGTGGTTTGCTATCCGGATCGTCGTCGGGCAGGGTCCGCTTGCCGGTGTTGATCCAGTAATCGCGGGAGATGTTGAAGCCGTCTGTACAGCCGTGCGAGAGATCGCAAGTGACCACGTGACACAGGCAGCGGTAGCAGGAGTCGTTCAAGTTGGAGAGGTACGCGCCTGAAGTAACAGCGTCTAATTACCGTGGTTGCGATCTGGGTCGTCGTCGGGCAGGGTCCGCTTGCCGGAGTCGATCCAGTAAACGCGGGAGATGTTCAAGCCGTCTGTACAGCCGTGCGAGAGATCGCAAGTGACCACGTGACACAGGCAGCGGTAGCTGGAGTCGTTCAAGTTGGAGAGGTACGCGCCTGAAGTAACAGCGTCTAGTTACCATGGTTGCGATCTGGGTCGTCGTCGGGCAGGGTCCGCTTGCCGGAGTCGATCCAGTAAACGCGGGAGATGTTGAAGGGCCCGCAGTAGCCGCCGGTGCAGCCGTGCGAGAGATCGCAGCCGACCACGTGACACAGGCAGCGGTAGCAGGAGTCATTCAAGTTGGAGATGTAAGCGCCTGTAATGCAATGTCATAACATAAGCAGAGCAAAGTTTCGACTTACAGTCGCATCACTATTTTTTGGTGCGGGAATATTTATTTGATTTTCAGTACGTATTTTTTTCTGGCTGAGTAAATGAAATGAAGAAATGATGGTTAGTTATGAAATAAAAGCACGAGGTTACAAAAATGTAATACTTTCATTTATGTGAATATATAATTTTTTATATTATCATACAAGGTGAACTTGAAAACTTGTACAATTCACAAATTGATCTTATTTCTGCCTAGGAATGTTGCGGTTAAGTATGTGAAATAACAACACTCACGATTTGATTTAATAAAAAACTGTTAACTTTTTCAGTAGGTAGTTAAAATGCAAGAGTTATTTGTTTCCGTTCTTTTCACCACAAAATGACGTTTCATCAACATTAGGCGCGCTGTCATTATCATTTTGAAAATAGAAGCAGGGTGAAGTTAGGAACAACAGTTCGAGTGACGGACCCCATACATGCATTCTTTTGTTTTATTGTGGTTTGTATCTTATTAGTAAGAATTTTATCATGGTGTAACCAAAATCGCACTTTTAAGATGCGCCTAAGGGTGTCATTACTTGCTATCATTGCTTTGTCATCATGATTTCATTTGTAAGGAATGCATTGCATGCGGTTAGGTGGTGCGATCACACATCAGAGTGATTATGGAAATAATTGATACGGTTACTTACCTAGAGAACCGGTTACCCAAGCACAACACAGCACAGCTGCCAATGCGCGAAAACCGAAACACAACCTGCGACTAGTCATTGTTGTGATGTAAACATGGATCTAATTTAAATTTAAAGAAGTTACTTCCGAATTTTGCAGTTCATGAACACTTTTTAGCGTAAAAATTCTCGATGAGTTCACAGTAAAAATAACAAAATCCGATCGCTTGAAAATTTAACTAACTTGTTGTTATAAATCACACGTCACAATAATCACCAAGCAAATGGATGTTGTTTTTGTTTAGAATTTGTTTGGAATGTTGCACATCCGCGTCCATTGAAGGCGAATGGGCTAGTGTAGAGGTGAGGACCGACACACGAGAAGCTGGGCCGATCAGGTTCTGCGGGGTTCAACTCACCGGCAAATCGTCTTTCTAAGTTCGTTTGATGCGTCTTTATCCTCGTACAAAAAGTGAAAACACAATGAATGCACTTACACGCATCTAATTGTTTTAACGTATCGTTGTAAGATCGTTGCTCTAAAAAGTTATGAGAAGTTATGTAGATGCGTGGGTCATGCCAAAAGAAATTAAATACTCTTTACTCATTTGCTGGACACTGGCAAGTTATAAATTTTCGTAAATATTGTTTCTTTACTGATAAATTTGAAAATGGAACACTTGTGAATTTGAATTATTATTTTTTTTATATTTTTTTCTTAGAGAATTGGGCAAGAATATGAACTCATTCCTTCATCAGACATGGAACTCATTCGACTAACGCCATTATTTATAATGATTATAAGGATTAAAACCCCAACAATATTTTGAATCATTAACTAGTACTTTTGGCGAGTCTGCTAGCTCACGGGCAACGGTTTTGAATTGGTTTGCTGATTTTAAAAGAGGAAGAAGGAAGCTTTGAAGATGAGGCGAAGACAGGTTGGCCGCCAACCGCGGTCACTCAAGAAAATGTGCGAGTAGTCGAAAAACTTATTTGTGAAAACCGAAGAATTACATATAAAGAACTGGGCATCGGAGGATTGGTGTCGATTTTTGATAGATAAATTCGACGCTGGAAAAAAAACGTTTATAATGACGAAACATGGCTATCGATCTATGGTTCTTTAATCCCGAAAATTAGCGACAGTTGACAATGTGGTTCTTTGAAGGTGAGTCAAATCCAACGACATTTCACCGTGCACGAAGCACACAGAGACAAATAGTCGCCGGATTTTTTTTAAAATTTTATTTTATATTTGATTGCCAACAGACTTAACACAATATATTTGCAATTATATATGTAACAATTTTGGTAACGTGAATCAGCCCAATAATAGGCAAACACAACATGCTTATATTGGTTTTAGCTAAGCAGCCACAATGGGGTCGAGTCAGGGGATCTACCATGGGTATATTATGAAATAATATATAAAATAAAGATAGAAACAGTAGTGTAGCAGTAGTGAGCGCGCTCCCAGTTTTCCCAATCATACAAAATTGTACCAAACGTGGTGTTATCTCATAACGCTAACATTGGAAAGCGGACTTATCTATTAGCGGACTTTGCCTTCAGGACAAAGAGGATCAAAGAACGGTTCATATTTAGACTTTCCTCGTGGTGCTATGTTGCGCTAAGTTGCGGTGCTATGTTCACCGTCGTGGTCTCCATTATTGGCGCAACATACCACACGAGGCTTCAGTTGCCGATACCATCGAGTAGGGACACCGTAAGCATCGTTTGCACGGATAAATTTATCGCTGAGCAACGTGCTGTGGAACTACCCTCATCGGCGGCTGGACCTACCCACAGCTACAATCGCTGCCGGCGACCTGCAGTCGACTTCTGACTGGACGACGTGTCGGAAGTCCTCCAGGTCGCGCCGCGAGTCCTGAATGAAGCTCCACAATGCGGTGGACGAAACGTCGACTCAAATAAGTAAGCGATTTATAACACTGTCTATCCGAAAACATTTTAAATCAACATCATTTCATCAATCATTCTAATCAACGGTTTACTAAAAATGGTATGTGACCGTTAGAGCCCCAAAAGTATTATCAGCTTGGTGTAACAACGGCCAAAGTCTGGAATCCGTCAGTTTACTCTGGCACCATGACAATGCCTCGCCGCACACGTCTGTCAGAACACTCAACTTTTTCCATTAAAAAATGTGCCCATACTACCTCACCCGGCATATTCCCCTGACCCATGTGATTTTTAACTGTTGCAAAAGCAAAGTAGATGCGCTAGCTGCTTATAATTTTGAGATTTCTGAAGTGTCTAAAGAAGAGTGGTCAGAGGGATTTTCCAAGTGGTTAAGCCGAGTGGAAAAGTGTATACGTGCTCAGGGTGAATACTTTGAAAAGATCGATACCTAAATTACAGAAAATAGAAGCATCCAAGCAATATATTTTTTTCTGACTTCGCTTACAAATATAGCAATGCATAATTAAAAAAGTATAAATATTAAAATAAAATATAGCCTATATTAGACGGGAATAATGCAGCTTTCGATTGGTCAAATATTTGTTAAAAACGGTTCAGCAGTTTTTAAGATTACCCCGTACAAACAAACAAAAATATGAACATTACCTCTTTATTTAAAAGTGTAGATTGTAGAAACCTTACAAAATATTCTAGTTAATTAATTTACGATTTCTACCATGATCTCGTAACATCTCCAGGAAATAAACCAGACCACCATCTTTTTTGTCAATGTTTCCAGGTCTATGCAATGTTGGCTATCTAGAAATACCGATACGGACCAAAGCATCTTGCTTTCCGGATTATATTTTGTCAGTAGTTTCAAAAGCTTGTTTTTGAATTGCTCCAAAGTATCGCTCTATAAATTGTGTGTGTGTTTATTGTGATAATGGTCCATGTAAAATGAACTAAAACTAAATAAAATAAGTTTTGTTAAGTACATATGTGTCTTTGAATAGTTTGCAAATAATAAAGTTGAATGAAAAGAAAAAGGTAGCTAGTTGAAGCGGCACTGCTGGAAGAGTTTAAGCCGCGCTCTGCCCACTTTAGAACGCATTAGTGGCTCTGAACAGGCGGCGCCTCCGTGGTGGTTGATCATCATGTAGTCAAAGCAGTCCGTCACGCCGTCACCGTTGCAGTCCTGTAACGACATTGTATGACGCTGCATGAGAAGGGAGAGGTAGCTGGTTGAAAGGTCACAGCTGGAAGAGATTGGGGCGCGCTCTCTTAAGGTGGCCCATCCCGCTCATCTCCCCATACAAAAGGGGAAAGAAGATCACGCCCATATTTCTTGTCAGTGATCCAAAATGTTGCTCAAAATAGCTTTATTTGATCGAACTAGATGTCTGATGACCATTGGCATTGTAAAATTGTGTTTGGTTTTTAAGTTATAAGGTCCAAAAGTTCGCATTTTTCGCGCGTTTTATACAATAACTTTGGAGGTGGATTACGCAATGATAAAGTAAGAACACCTTAAAAAGATTAGTCATCAGACATAGCTTATTTAATCAAGATTTATAATCTATTTGGTTTTTGTTCGATTTTTTACTACAGCGGTCGTGGTTTTCTTTTAGCTATAAGTCGTTTTGAAATTAAAATTTTCGTAAATCTTACCAAATTATACACTATGCACATTGTCTTTTTTGTGGACATGTTGCATCTTCCTCATCACGGAGCCTGTCTTATTCTTTGAAACAGAGAAGGTCCCAGAGCGCAACAGCACGGTTTTGTACCGTGCCCGCGAATGAGTTAGGCCCGCCGGGTTGGGCCACCTTAAAACGCATTACTGGCTCGAAGCAAGCGGTGGCTTTGTGGTGATTAATCATCACTGTTTGTGACGCTTTCGCCGTTGCAGTTCTGTAACGACATTGTATGACGCTGCATGAGAAGGGAGAGGTAGCTGGTTGAAGCGTCACAGCTGAAAGGTATTGGGGCGCGCTAACTTTGAAGGCATTAGTAGCTCGAAGCAAGCGGTGGCTTCGTGGTGATTGATCATCACTGTTAGTGACGCTTTCACCGTTGCAGTCCTGTAACGACATTGTATGACTGCATAAGAAGGCAGAAACTGAGAAATATCAATAAAGTGGTGCATGAAATGGCGGGGATTTCTCTGGTATGCAAGGCAAGTCCCTGCAAAGCTACGAGCCGTCTGCTTGATGTACTCAAAAAGACAGTACCTTTCCGAATCGCTCCATGTAGGCGCTCACTATCTTTATCGAGCAATGGTAGTCACGAGCGCAGTCCGAATATGCTGAAAACATAAGTTAAGCATTAAAATATTTAACGAAATGATAAAACTGAATATAAGTCTTGGTAGTTGTGAAAATTTTTATGAAAATTTACATGGATTCTGAAGCCTAAATTAACCATGATTGCTATGATATAAGGTTTGTATTGTATCCTTAACTTTTATATATGAATGAATGAATGATTTATTGCATACATTTATACATTTATCGACCACTGTGCATCACACACACTAGAAGTTCATAGGTAACAAAACAATGAGATAACTAAGGACCTTTTGGTGAGCATTGCCACCTAAACTGGCCTAACGGCTGTACCATAGGTGGCCCCTTCGTGCTCGCTTATACATAGCTACATTACATACCAGTTACATAGGTATGTAATGTAAGATGATAGCGCAGCCATTACGTACCTTTAGGGTACTTCAAGCGGGCTCCAAGCAATGTTAGAGGGTCAGGGTTCGTTCAGTACTAATCAAACGCAAAGAGCCGGTGAGATCCGGACTGGCTAACGTAGTATAACCAAAAGAGAAGTCGCTATGGAGCCGGCGAGGTCTGGAGTGGAGACCACGTACGCCCAGCGGCTCGTTGGTCCGACAGACGACCTTGTAAACACTGTTGGCGGTAGCTGGACGAGCTGGTCGGAGGAGGCCTACGTCTATAGAGTGGCTGGCGAAGCGTTGTACCTTCTGGGCGCTCAGCGTCGTCGTCCGGCAGCGTGGGGCGGCCGGCATCCGTCCAGTAGACGCGAGAGATGTAGAAGGGGCCGCAGTAGCCGCCGGAGCAGGCGTGCGCGGTGTCACAGCCGGCCACGTGACACAGGCACCGCAGACATTTCTCGTTCAAATTCGGACGAGCTGGTTGGAGGAGGCCTACGTCTATAGAGTGGCTGACGACGCGTTGTACCTTCGGGGCGCTCCGCGTCGTCGTCCGGCAGCGTGGGGCGGCCGGCGTCCGTCCAGTAGACGCGGGAGATGTAGAAGGGGCCGCAGTAGCCGCCGGAGCAGGCGTGCGCGGTGTCACAGCCGGCCACGTGACACAGGCACCGCAGACATTTCTCGTTCAAATTCGGACGAGCTGGTTGGAGGAGGCCTACGTCTATAGAGTGGCTGACGACGCGTTGTACCTTCGGGGCGCTCCGCGTCGTCGTCCGGCAGCGTGGGGCGGCCGGCGTCCGTCCAGTAGACGCGGGAGATGTAGAAGGGGCCGCAGTAGCCGCCGGAGCAGGCGTGCGCGGTGTCACAGCCGGCCACGTGACACAGGCACCGCAGACATTTCTCGTTCAAATTTGATATGTAGGCGCCTGCCGAACATTTCATATTATTGAATTCCTATAACTGAATTCCTTTGGTTTTGCTAGAAAGTTCTAGCCACGGCGGAGTGAGGTAGAGAGGAGATGGTCTAAGCAAACTGGGTCTGTGTCCACCGAGTGGGTCTCTACGTCACAGCCCACGTGATAAGAAGGCGTGGCTTAGCGTCATTCGCGACATGGCGCTGGCGGTGTTAGGTTGTGGCAGGCATCCGTCACTCCTAAATACCTACTGAGATCTTCACCTACGGCGCTCGGGAACCCGAGGTTCCAAATTCAGTCAGGGCCGCCGCGCGCACACGCTCGCACGTCCACTACGCCCAGTCGATCAGTCGTTTCGAAAAGCGCACTTTCGCCGTTTTTATTCGTAATAATGTCTAATCATCATAGAATTAAGTATAATAACTGTTGCGTGAACGGATGTCATAGTACACGAAAGAATTTGAAGTTACCTTTCTTTACGCTTCCGAAATATTCTGAAAGGAGAGTTTGTTTTTTTAGTTTAGGTTTATTGACGTTTTGCCTTTATGTAGGTAGGTATGTGGTATAGTGTTATGAGGGGCCTATTGAATTGACACGTATTCAACTGGTATCAGCACAGCACTTTTTTATACACTAGGTAGTATTTATCTATGTATTACAAGGAAAAACAACAAAAATTGGTTTCGCTAAGTGAAACGATAATGGGCAATCATTCGTGGCAGCTCCAGGTACTTATTGCCTTTGCTGTATGTAGTTGGTTTTTAGGGTTCCGTACCCAAAGGGTGAAAACTGAACCCTATTACTAAGCCTCCGCTGTCCGTCCGTATCTCAGGAACCGTAATAGGTAGGCAGCTGAAATTTTCACAGAGTGTGTAATTATTTTGCCGCTAGAACAACAAATAGGTAAAATAAAAAAATAATAAAAAGTTAAAGGGGGGCATACAAAAAAAAAAGATTTTTGTTTGATCTTGTACGATGGTACAAAACCCTTCTTGTGCGAGCCCGACTCGCACTTGGCCGGTTTTTGCCATACCATTACCTTCCTTTCATGAGCACGGCGATATTGAACTGAATGGAAAACACGGACAATGTTTTATTACCGTTTCGACCAACTTTTTATCAAATGTGATATTATCAACCCGGCCAATAACAACAATAACCCGTACAATACCAAACAATACTGTTTGGCGGCGGCATTGTGCTATAACCCTAGCGCAAGCCGCATTCCAGCGATATGGGGCGGGTGAGCGACGACGCGTTTCATCTCGCCGCCGCGCCGACAATGAGCGACGTAATAAATACTTTATAATAAGCACGTTTAGGATGAAAATTGCAAAATTACTGTCGGGGAGTGCAACTTCTGTGCGTAGCACTATTAGTTATTCTGTGGTTGTGGGTCAATATTATGGTCTGCGGTGCAATTTTCCGCGAACAGTCGATTACACGATGAGATTTTGTGTAAAATGTTGCAAACATGACACAGGACAAAATAATCAAAAATTTGTGGGTGGAATTTAGTTTTGTTTGTCAGTAAAACACCTCATATTTTATAATTTGAGTCAATATTTGACCATTATATCGATGTATTGCTCTTGCTATGTGCCAATAGATGGCGTGCACTAATTTTCTTTGTACGGTAAGAAATTTTGATCTCATCCCACCAAAAATTTCATCTCACCAAATTTTTATGACATTTTTAAATTAAAATTATTTGAATCCGCGCGAAGGTAAAGATTTATATTTCAAAGGTTTTTTTATAGAAAAAACTAACATTAAAAGAGCATAAGGCGCCATCTAGTTGTAGTCTTGTAACCACTAAGGATAGCTCTCGGAATAGCTGCTAAACGAATACCGGTTCTTCCGGTAGATGGATTTAGCACAAAAGGCGGAGCTTGAACTCCCACCATGAAATGTTTTTCCCCCCGCTTCATTCACGTTCGTCATTTGACGTTCAATCAAAATCTCTGCCATGAGTTAGTTACATATGGAGATCGTCTGTCTTATTACAACCTGGAATCTTTAGCTTTACGCCGATCAAAGTTTGATATTGTTTTTATAAATTAAATTTTGAATGATATTTTCGATTGCCCAGACCTACTGCAAAGAATAAACATATTCGTTCCCAGGTTGAATTGTAGACAAACAGGTCGAAACCCTTTCTTTATTGAGCGTAGTCGAACAAATGTTGGGTCACATTCACCAATATCTAGAATGTGGGCGCGATGCAATGCATGCAAGGATGAATTTGACATTTTCGCGGACCCGTTTACTAAAATAAAAAAGGGAAAACTACATATGTTAAAATAGATTATAAGTTTAGTGGTGTTTTTCCAATTTCTTGGCTTTGACTGAATATTTTTTGTTTTTTTATTCACATTATTTTTGTTTTTGATTTAAAGTTTTATTTTTACGTATTTGAGTATTATATTAGCTTTAATTTCAGTTTTTTGTGTTCGTTAAATAGATAGTCATAAACTAAGCATGCAGTATTCACAACGTAGTAGGGTGTACATTGCTGAATTAATATAAGTTTTTTTATTGTAATGTCTAAAATGTATAACCCTGTATGTGAACCAATAATTAAATACATAAATAAAATAAATATTTGTTTTTAATTTAATGTTTATTGTTTATTCATCATCCATAGACCCAGGCGGGATTAACCCTACCACCTTTAAGAAGTGGACCTCTGCCAGGAATACGAACCACGAACGACGAATTCCTTAGTCGGCTAATGCGCGGAAAGAAATGAAGTGGGGCTTAATAGTTTCAAATTAGGTACGTGTGTTACTCTTTTTTTAATAGTTAGAGTAAGTAAAATAATGTGATTTAGCATAACTAAGTGAGCCCGCTGCGTATCCAATATATCCGTTGATATACCCGTTGCGGAGGTAAGGTAAGCTCGAACGGGAAGTTGTCGCCATCACTTCGGTTGAAAGTTGGTCGAAATGGAAATAAAATACTATCCAGTTCAATGAATGTAGCCGTGCTCATTTAAAGGTAAGGTTTCTCCTTTGTAACTGGATATACTAACTATATGCCAAATACGACACCTACTGTCATGATATTAGCTCAACCTGGTTTGATTTACATTTTTTCCTATATTTCAATTAAGTATACTACATGTCTACGCCCTGGTTTACTGTTATGTGAAATGTAATTGTGATGTGTATACATAAATAAATAGGGGCACGGCTACACTGAAATGCCTTGGTGCCCTTAGAACGAAAACGAAAAGCTTTTAAAAATCCAACGATGACCTACATATAACATAGGTAACATACTATTTTCATTGAATTATCGATGGCTGCCCGGTAAATGATAAAAATCAACCAGTAAAAGCACTACTAATCTCAATGAACTATGAAATCGTCAATTGAAAATAAAGGCATATCTCAGTGGCTAACCATATCGCAAAATTTTTTTTTTCATTACCTTACCTTGTAAATGATTCACTAACAATATTGAGACGACGATTCCAACCAACGTAAGCATATTTTACTAAATTTACAAAAAGAAAAAGTTTCACTTCACCAATTTAATTTTCTGTTAAGTATTAAAAATATATTTACAAATGTTATCGCGTATGTTGTGTTGTTTAAGACACCGTAACATTATGACTAAAGCAGGACCCAAGACGATCTCTCGAATATTATTAAAATGGTATTACCAATAAAAAAACTAATGGATTCAGCGTCCCATAAGTCACGGCCATTTCCAACTAAACCGAGAAAAAAAAACAACACATGCTTAGCCGATTGCACACCCAGTGCTAGAGTGGATAGAATGGATGTCACTTTATCGCCCATTGAAAATGAGAAAATGGCCCTGAGAGGTGTCGTGTTTCTTGTTTTATTGTTCCCAATGTATGCTCTATCAGAACCTAAGATGGTTTCTAAGCTACATAAACTCGAGATAATTTTTTTTTTTTTTTTATGTGGCTGGACATGGATGGCTAATACCACAAGTTCTGTCATGGTATTAGCCCAACACACCACATGGGAACTAGGTGCCATGCCAGGACCTTCCTTATATTGCACGGTTACATTGAACTGGATGGAAAACACGGACAATTTTCATTGCCGCTTCGACCATCGTTCATCCAATGCGATGGTACCAACCCGGGCGGGATAAACCCTACCACCTAGTAAGTGAGGAAGGGGACCTACAGCTTAACGTGGAATCCGAACCACGGCCAGCCTCTCTCAACGGTCGAATGGTCACCCATCCAAGACCAGACCGGACCCAGCGTTGCTTAACTTCGGAGAGCGATCGCCGAAGTGTCGCGCCACTGGGCCACTGAGGCTGACAGATAGATACATTCATAGCGAGATACATTCACTCAGCTTACACTGGTATATATTAAGTTAAATTCTTGATTAAAAAGACACGAAAGATAAAATGGAACATCAAGTAACAAAATGTAACACATATATAACATACAGGAATGATTTGTCATACTATTTATATTGTGTACGTGAACGAAAAAAAAGCAATAATCAAACATGTTCTTCTTCTTCAGACTTTTGTTGTCCACTGCTGGACGTAGGCCTCCCCCAGACTTCGCCAAGTTGTGCGGTCTCCTGTTTTTCTTCGCCAGTTGTCATCTGCGGTCTGACATGTTACAATGACACAAATCATATCTCAATTTCTAACATTGAAATTTATAATGTAACGGATGCCTGCTTTAATGTTTAATGGTAAACAATCTGTTTTTACTCACCCCTCCCCCCATATGATTCAGCACGATGGTACAAAGATTGGTATTCAAATTCAAAGAGGTAATGCCATAGGTGTATTAGGGACAATAGCAGCCTCCGATAAATTTAATGAAATTTTTTTAAGTTAATTTAATATTTTTATGTAATAATTTTTTTTATAATAAAATAATTTAATAATAAAAAACTATTTAAGTTAATTTTTATTTCTTATTCTATTATTAACCTTGTATATTCTCTATCTTAACTATATTAAAAGGTAATGCACGAAAAAAAAAAGATTGGTACTTACTCACGAGTTGCATTCAAATCGGATCAGTGGATAG
This sequence comes from Incurvaria masculella, assembly GCA_946894095.1. Lineage (NCBI taxonomy): Eukaryota > Metazoa > Arthropoda > Insecta > Lepidoptera > Incurvariidae > Incurvaria > Incurvaria masculella. The sequence continues at coordinate 16,160,461 of OX335657.1, read as the reverse complement.
ACGAACAGAAAGAACATGTGTTAGATTTTTTTAAGAGTTTCAGTGATAATAGGCTAGGCTTGTATTTCATCTCTTCAGGTCGAGATCACAATGTGTTTGCCAGCAAATGGTTCGAAATATGCCTTTTTTATTCATCGGTATCTCGAGTAATATAATTTCAAACTACACAATACCAGTAGGTGTGCAATTTTAGGAACAATGGGTGACGCAGTTAAAGCAGGAGTGGGTGATCGAAGATTTCTGGTAACTGATATACCGACCGAAATATTCTTACTGATTTAATGTATAGATTACCTTTTATGGTTACCTGACATGAATGGGTGACATCCTACTTGTGTTAAAAGCGCTGCATTATTTTTTTATGCGACCTGACATGGATGGCTAATACCACACAACTACCGTTATGATATCAGCCCAACACACCACATTCCCGAAGGAATTAGGTGCCATGCCAGGACCTTCCCTTTATGAGCACGGCTACATTGAACTGTAGATGGAAACCACGGACAATTTTTCATTGCCGCTTCGACCATCTTTTCATCCAATGCGATGGTACCAACCTGGGCGGGCTTAAAACCTACCACCAAGTAGGGGAAGGGGACCTACAGTTTTACATGGATTCCGAACCATGGAGCAGCTCGCATTCGTGAAGAAATGCACTTATCGAACTCTGAAAGAGAAAGACAGTGGTGCAAGTCGGAATTGAACCCAGGCCTCTGGTACGCTAGGCCGGTCCCCGCGCCACTAAGCTACGACCGCATCAGGAGTGATTACAGCGACACCCTGTGGTACTCACCCGGACGCCATGGTGGAGGACCTGTCTACCACCTAGTTGTTGTTCGTTTGGCACTACCCAGGAGACACTTGTAGCATTTCGAAGTATCAGCAGCCACGGAAGCGAACAACTCCAGCTCCCAAACAACTTATAACACGGCACCACTGATTCAATGTGGCCATGTTATTATGAAAGTAACTGATTGTAGCTAGTGAAGTTCGCCAGACGCGGAATCGTAAAATACTATTGATCACCAGCTGCCACAGGCTCGAGAGGTGTGAAGCGATTATGATTTACTCCTTGTAAACTCCTCTCTCTCATAGTATATAGTCTCTCATTATATTATTAAACTGAATGCCATAAACAAAGCCTTCTGTTTTTCTGAATAGGTCGCTTAACCGCACTCCTTGGACCGAATTATGGAAGTCCGTGTTTAACGGAAAAACCGTCCATGCAATTCCTGCCTCTCCACACTTCCACATTATTATTATTACCTATTGGTGTGTCGTTTTGTTGATAAATTAACTTATCCGTGATATAAGCCGCTAAAAAATTTTATACAATTACAAAAAGGCGTATTGATATCTATTATTTGCTTAGTAACTGTTTTTAGAGCACCTAACATACATATTCTTTAATAATTTTTGTATTCTAAAATTAATGATATACATCATCTTTTCAAAATCAATAGAGTTCTTGAATATTCCTGAAGGCGCCTTCAATGCCATTTTTGAAATTTAATGATAATAATGCATTTTCTACCATATTAGGTTCTGGCTAGTTATTCTGTAGATCTAGTCTCAAAATGCTTTGAAAAACGCAGTCATATTTTTGGTTTACTTAAGAAATAAAGGGGTTCATGGCAATTAAAAAATAAACAAACATTGATGGCACTAAAGACATTTTATTATTATAATTATATCCTAAAACACTAAAATATTATGGGGAGAGAGCATAAACAGATAGTAATTCTTTAATATTAGTAATTTTTTCTTTAATACAAAATCGTAAAGTAATCATGGCATTGAATCACACATTACAGAGTTAAAAGTGCTGAGTTATAAAAATATATTTATAATGCTTTACGATGATCATTATTATATTATAGTACATCTGCTTGAGAAAGTCAACATTCCTGCTATTTATGGTGGGTATAAACATTATATTTTCTTTATTCCATATTTTTTCATGTTTCATTGTTGGAACTAACATGAAGAAAGGCAACGATTAAGGCTGTTCCGACCCATATAAAGTTGTTTGCCCACATAACGCAAAAAGTATTGCACTTTAAGCTACGAATTAATAAAAAAAGTTTAATATAGTCATATTACATGCAGCGAAAACAATTTTACAATTTCAGGATTATTGGTTTTTTTACAATTTATTTAAATACGATTTTTATTTAACAGGGCCATCTAACGGTGTAAAACTTCTAATCGGAAATTACAACGAAACCATTAAAACTGAAATTGTGAATATGTTTTCGCTGCAACTACTATGGCTATATTAAATATTTTTGACGAATTCGTGCCTTAAAGTGCAATACTTTTTGCGTTCTGTGTAAAAAAAACATTGTATGGGTCGGAACATCCTTAATTACAAATCACACATAAAAATTTACTCATCAATTGCTAACCATTTTTCATATATTCATCTGCTTACAAGATTGGAAAAGTAGGGTATTATTTCACTAAAAATCCATAATACTAATAATCTTTTATATTAATTTAAACACTACTATTTAATAATATGATTATTCTACTTTTACAAGTAAAACAATTTGTTTTCTACAACCGTGCAGAGCTCGTCATTGTCGTGAACATATGGATTTTTAGTATAAAATTCCCATTCCTGTCATTCCAGTGAAATCATCCAATCCCATACCTAATTTCTTCTACATTATTTTTACACGTACCTACGGCACGGTGGCAACAGTCTCTCTCTAACCACGCGCTCTGTTTCAATACCTTAAGGTGGCCCAACCCGGCGGGACTAACTCATTCGCGGGCACGGTACAAAACCGTGCTGTTGCGCTCTGGGACCTTCTCTGTTTCAATGAATAAAACAGGCTCTATGATGAGGAAGATGCAACATGTCTACAAAAAAAGACAATGTGCATAGTGTATGATTTGGTAAGATTTACGAAAATTTTAATAACAAAACGACTTATAGCTAAAAGTAAACCACGACCGCTGTAGTAAAAAATCTAACAAAAACCAAATAGATTATAAATCTTGATTAAATAAGCTATGTCTGATTACTAATCTTTTTAAGATGTTCTTACTTTATCATTGCGTTATCCAACTCCAAAGTTATTGTATAAAACGCGCGAATAACTCGAACTTTCGGACCTTCTAACTTTTACATTACTTTTACATTACAATTTTATAATGCCAACGGTCATCAGAGATCTAGTTCGATCAAATAAAGCTATTTTGAGCAAAATTTGGGATCTTTGACAATAAATATGGGCGTGATCTTCTTTCCCCGTTTGTATGGGGAGTTGAGCGGGATGGGCCGCCTTAAACGAGCCTTTGTGTATCCGAATTTGTATTGTCTAAATATTCGGTATGTAAACTTGTTGTGTCTGGAGAGTGATTCTTCTGGGCAGTCCACGATTACTCTACGAATTAGATCTGGCTATTGACGGGGGCTAGAGACATGGTGGGAGCTGGTGGGACCAGGGACCTATCCCTGGGATTGGGCGACCGCTGCGATGCACTGGTTGAACACGTTGACGTACTGGAAGGGCAGGTCGCCGGAGCACCCGTAGCCGCCCTTCTTGTGGATCGCCATGTGGTCGTAGCAGTTGATCTCGCCGTCACCGTTGCAGTCCTGCAGACACGCACGCGCAAACCTCAATACAAATGGCATCGTCTTCTGACTGATTTATATAGTGACAAAGGGTGCGGCACCTTTCTTTGAATGACCTGTGGTTCAACAAACAAATCCAGCGGAGTTTCTTGCCAGTTCTTCTTCGCTGGAATTGCTGAACTGGCTAATCATAACATATAAAAAATCTGACTGGTGAGTACCGTCTATGGACGAAGAATAAATGATAAACAAATAAATGCGGAAAGAACATGAATTTGTTCCCCGCTCTGAACTGAACGTAAAACACAGACAACTTTTGGTTTAAAACACGGACAATTTTTGGTTGCCGCTTCGATCATGTTTTCATCCCATGCGATGGCGGGGTTGACTCTATCACCTAGTACGGGAAGGGTTTACATGAATTCCGAACCATGAAACAGTATACAACTCAGTAGAAAATGCCTCCGGCAATGAGTTGTGCCTTTTGCCCACGGAGGAGCCGCTCGAGGTGGGCAATAGTCAACCGTCGCGAACCTTGACACGGTATATCGGTGTCCAGGAGCCAGAAATGACCCCCGTGGTACTGTTTCTCGGGGGTTCCGTACCCGAAGGGAGCCAACGGAGCTGTGTTACTAATCTTCCGCTGTCCGTCCATCCGTCTGTCCTTCTGTCAGCGGGACGTATCTCATGAAAATCGGTAGACAGCAAAATGTTCTATTGCCGCTTCAACATTAAATAGTAAACATTACAAAAGAATTAAGAGGGGCTCTCAAACAAGAAATATGATTTCTTTGGTTAAAATCGTGTACGATGGTTCAGAACCCTTCCTGTGCAAGTCCGACTCGCACTTGGCCGGATTTTATATTATTTGCTAAGATAACATATGTTGCCATACAATTATTGTTCTCTTTTCTCTTCGGACATATTTTATAAATTCCTTGTGTTAGTCATAATTCCTTAATGGTTCTTTGATATACGTATAATTTTAAATTACTTTCATTATTTGATCTATGTATTTGTACGTTGTTATTTAAGTGTTCATATAACAATGTCACACCTCTTGCATAATTTTATTTTTAAGATACTTACAGATTTTAGGAATAAGCTCTACTTTTCCTTACTCTGTGGCAACTGTTATTGTATGTAGATAACAAGCTAGTTGTCCTTTTATTATATTGATATGTTTTGTTGTCCTAAAATAATAAAAAATAATAAACAACAATTTCTCAAAGTGTTACCCGATAGACTTGACTTTCATTATGCATGCGGTGCTTCCTTTAGGACAACGTCAAACTGACGGGCCGCCATTTTGTATTTGAAAGTTCCTCACCTGTCCGAAGCGTGCCATGTAGCCCTGCACGGCCTGCGCGGCGCAGTAGGGGTCCGTCACGCAGCGCCGGAACGCTGCAACACGAAAACATACAGTCAGTGGATTTCATATTGACATTCAGAGAATCGTTACCCTATCAGTTCCACATGCTACGGGTGAACTGCCTCTAACCTCCGTGGGTGAAACCGTTTACATGCCCTAAATGTTTTAATATATTTTAGAAATTTTGGACTCTAAAATATAGTGGCAAAATATACATCTGTTTGTTTTTTTTTTAATACACCTTTTAGTTTGGAAAAATATGGGCTAAAACATTAGAAGCAAGTTGACTTGAAATGAAGGAAATTTTGAAGGAAAATACAGATACATATTTGCCAAAAAAATTATTATTAAAATCTGAAAACGATATCGCTAATGTACTGGAAGGCGCCGTGCAAAATGGCGCCTTGGCCCATTGGACAAATAATGCATTTCTTAAAATTTTCAAACCTTTTTGTTTCCGCAGCCCGAAAGAAATTTGTAAAAAATATACTGCAAGGCTGGACTAGAAATCCCGAAAATCTTTCGGGGGAATTGCTTGCACCGATTCCCCCACCTGCTGTATACCCATGATTTGCAATTCTCCTATAGTCCTTCGTCCCATTATCGATGCCTCCCACTTTGCTAATACCACACCAACTGTCTTGATTAGCCCAACACACCACATGGAAACTTCTTCCTTATATTGCAAGAAAACATCGTACAGGATGGAAAACAAGGACCATTTTCATTGCCACAATGTGATGGCACCAACCTGGACTGGATTAACCCACATCATGTAGGAAGTGAGGATAGTACACGCGTTTTATGTGGTATTTGAACCACAAATGCACGAATCCCTTAGCCGGCTCGACTCAAGCTTTCGTTCTTAAGACTATATAAACAGGAAGAAATGCAGCGGCGACAATTTTATACTTATTACGTGTCGTAAATAAGTACCGGAATTATTTTAACTAATATTAGCATAATACGTTTCCCTGACTCCACATGATTAATAGGAAAAAAATTGTTACGCAATCACGGTGTTCGCTACTCAGAGTAATCTGCGGAGAAACCGGAACGTAAATAAGTACCGGAATTATTTTAACTAATTTGGCATAATGCGTTTCCCTGACTCCACATGATTAATAGGAAACAAAGAACACACGATCTCGAAGTAAGGACGGAAATTGTTACGGAAAGACGGTGTTCGCTACTCAGAGGAATCTGCGGAGACGGAACGTGGACGCTCGAGAACTCTACAAAAATGTGAATCTAACGTTTCAATGTCACGAGGAACCGGTCCATACCGGATGCGGACCGACGGTAGCGAACTGTAATCGATTTTTAATAGGATGTTGTTAAAATGTGACGAGTCGTAACAATTATGAATTGCGGTAGTGCTCCCGTCGGTACATTGTCTGTTCGAAACGGCGGAGATTCGTGTCGATTGTTGAATTACACGGCCGTGGCTCCGGCAGCGGCAGCGTAACGAGCTGTCAAAGTGTGGTTTACACCAATCTGTGTTTACACCTGTCGTTTTTGATAGACTTGTGTGCATGCTTTTGCCAATGGTTGGTAGCATAGGTCTTTTCTACCCATGGAGGTAAAGAATTTATTTGACCATCTTTGGATGCAGTTCTCAGTAGTTATCGACCTAAATACTAGCAGTCGTATTCAGAGTGGGAGGACTAACTTTTTGTATAGTTAGTCCGGTGCTAATCTAGTACTAAGTTTTGACAGGTTCTCTCTGAATACGACTGCAGATTTTTTTATGTGAAATTTTCCCAGAGACAACGATCGTTTTCTAGGCTTGGACCACTACACTGGCAAATATGGCATTGATTGTACAAAATTAAGTCGATCATATATAGTTCAAGTGTTCTTTTATAAGTCAAGCAATTTTAAAAAAACGGGCGCTTTCATAAGGCTATCATTTCAAACAGCAGTCTGGTGATGTAGCATCTCGTAGATGCAGCTGAGGCAAACGCCCTTCACTGGCGTCTGCAAAACAGCGCCCGCGTTCTCAAGAGAAGACCATGGCAACCAAAAAACTAAGGGTACCAACCGTCAGGCGCCTCCGGGGACTCGCCGCCGAGGGTCGGTTTCCCGCCGTCCGCCCAGTACGCCCACGTGATCTGGAACATTCCGCACACGTCGCCCTCGCACTGGGTGCCCTGCCGGCAGCCGGAGATCGCCTGGCAGATGCAGCCGAGGCAGACGTCGGTGACTGGCGTCTTCACCAGTGCGCGCTCGCCCGCCGCCTGCGCTCGTGCTGCAAAGGGTGAAGGGGCTTTGAGATGACGGGCTTAGGAACCTTTTTTAAAGGGGTCTATATACTTTTTTTGCATAAAAAGCAGAATGACCTGCGAAGCCTTAATGCCGGTGTGTGCATATTTCTCGCGCTCCAAGTACTGAAATTTGAAAGAGCTAATGTCTGGAACTACCGGCCGGATTTGAAAAAAAAATGTTTGCATTGATATCCAATTCTTGAGGATAGTTAAAGGCTCCATTCATTTAACATCACAGTATGGCCATTAAAAGCCAAGCAAAAATATTTTTAGGGTTCCGTACCCAAAGGGTGAAAACGGAACACTATTACTAAGCCTCCGCTGTCCGTCCGTCCGTCCGTCTTTTTTTTTTTTATGCAACCTGACATGGATGGCTAATACCACACAACTGCCGTTATTATATTAGCCCAATACACCACATTCCCGAAGGAATTAGGTGCCATGCCAGGACCTTCCCTTTATGAGCACGGCTACATTGAACTGGATGGAAAACACGGACAATTTTTCATTGCCGCTTCGACCATCTTTTCATCTAATGCGATGGTACCAACCCGGGCGGGCTTAAACCCTACCACCTGGTAGGGGAAGGGGACCTACAGTTTTACATGGATTCCGAACCATGGAGCAGCTCGCATTCGTGACGAAATGCACTTATCGAACTCTGAAAGAGAAAGACAGTGGTGCAAGTTGGTATTGAACCCGGGCCTCTAGGCTACGAGCCGCTCACACACAACACTCTGTCTGTCACAGGGCTGTATCTCATTAACCGTAATAGGTAGGCGGCTGAAATTTTCACAGAGTGTGTATTTATTTTGCCGCTATAACAACAAATAGGTAAAATAAAAAAATAAAAATAATGGGGGGCCCCCGTACAAAAATCGTAATTTTTTGGTGTTGTACGGAACCCTTTGTGTGCGAGTCCGACTCGCACTTGGCCGGTTTTCTTTTTAAGTCAGAAATAATGCCAAGAGAAAACTAAGTAATAGCGTGCGCGGGCGATTCCACGCGGTGATTCGGGGGCAGAATATAGTCGCATTTTACCGGGCTCCGTTGGATGATGTTTAGGGTCCCCGTACCCAAAGGGTGAAAACTGTACCCTATTACTAAGCCTCCGCCGTCCGTCCGTCCGATCGTCCGTCACAGGGTTGTATCTCATGAACCGGAATAGGTAGGCAGCTGAAATTTTCACAGAGTGTGTATTTATTTTGCCGCTATAAAAACAAATAGGTAAAATAAAAAAAAATAAAGATTAAATAATGTGATTTTTTTATGATAAATCTTGTACGATGGTACGCAACCCTTCGTTTGCGAGTCCGACTCACACTTGGCTGGTTTTTTTCACTACGAAACTGACCCAGGCGGCGCCCGGAACCTCAGCTGGCTTATCATATTGGGCACGAAAATGCAGAATGGCTTCCGAAGCCTTAAGGCCAGTGTGTGCATATTTCTCGCGCTTCCAAGTTCGGCAGTGCAATTACGAAGCACAAAATTGGGTGTAGGTTGCTGTACTTACAGCAATATGACAGCTTTTGCCATTACGAAATCGATGCATTCACAAATGGTGCGGCACTCAGCGCTACCCGCAGCAATTGGGTCAACTCTATACATTTCGCGTCGAATCGGTATTACGAAACGGCAAAGAACTGTCAAATGCGGGGAGGTAAACGCCTATTTCGTCTGCTCGTCTAGTCAAGTACCTCAAAAGTTGACCTATTGTCGACACAGATTGGTCCGTGCTGGATGTAGGTGGATGAAAAACGGCTTCGTAATCGCGCTTTAGAAATGACGGGGGCGCACCTACACGTACCGCGGCACCGTCCTCAAATTTTGCGTAATCGCACTGCCGGTTGACTCGCGATGCGTCGGTTTCTCAGACCAACGCGGTCAAGGCATCGCATTGACCTCTAGCGAACTGGAAACGAGGCAGGCCTATAAAATGTACTCGATCGGGCATTGAATCCGTGAAACCAGTTTGTATTCCTGGCCCATCCGCGGAGAAACATTATTTATGCCAGTTGGTTAGTTTAGATAGAGTAAAATATCGGCAGAAATCACCCCAAGGGTTGACTGGAAGAAATCCCTCTTAGTGATAAGTCCGCCTTTGTGCAGTATTGTTGTTTTGCTGTATGTTTTCTTTGTAATTGTATTTCTGTTTATGCACAATAAAGAATTTATTCATTCATTCAGAAATGCATAGATTTCTTCTTTCCTCAAAATGGCTATACGTAAATGAAATGTCTTGAAATAATATTTGTATTGGACAAACTACTTTAATGACATATTAAAAGAAGAACGCACTAAATATCTAATCCAGTCTGCAGGCCCGTCCGCTGGTGATCCGATTTTGATGCGGTTTTTATCGAAGTATACCTAGCTTGAATCTTAACATAAATGGTAGTTTTAAAAAGCGACAGGATTTCTGGAAGGTATTAAAAGCTGCCTTGATACATTTTCAGCGCCTGCTTCTAGTGCATTACGTGTATATTGACTATTTTACAGTTACTAAAACAATATTAAATGCTGAACAGTTACGTGTAAACTCAATGTTTTTAGACAAACCGTTTCGAATGACTGAAGTAAGTAAACATACAAAATTATAAAATAATTTATTCCAATCGCGTAGAAGATGATGCACTTTTAAAAATAACTTATTTAGCATCGCTCGATGCTCCTTTGTTTTCAACGGATTTGACCGGGCTTTCAGCTCAGTCAATAAATCAATGAATCAAATTTGAATTCCTAATTTTGAAAAAGTTTCAAACCATCCATCAAAAATAATGGTAGGAAAGAGGGGGAGGGGAGCGAACACTGATGCGTTATGAAGCAGAATTAAGGCGCTAGGACTAGCCAACTACTCGCGCCATACAAATGCACTTTTTAACAAATGTAATAATATGTAGTGAAACGCTTCAGCAAATCCAAATAGAACTCCAGACTGATAATGGATTGTTAATATTTTTTTATTCCATCATTTATTTAAATAATAATAAAAATAAAAAAAAGTTGATTTTTCTCATTAGAAATCTGAAAGTCATTCGATTTCTAGATATAAGCAAAAACAGCATATATGCATAAACAAAAAATTCCATTTGCTTTTAGATTTCTACATTTAGTCAAAAAAGTTCGGAAATGGACACCGTTTCCGCAATGTATTTTGTATAGAAAAAGGAAACATACATTAACGAAAATCATTCGATTCCTAGACAAGGAATCATATATTGTAAGGATGACACTTATAATCGTCAGACTTAGTTAGTTTACTTGGGGTGCCTCGTCTAACTTTGCGATTTGGCTAGTACCAGGCCCTTAAGTATCACATGTACCAAATTTGTACTTGAAGATGAACAATTCTAATTCAATAATAGCTCTGATATCATAATATAAAGTTTCAAATAAAAACTTTTTCTTAATGGATAGTGAGTGTATACTAACTCATAAACTTTAACTTTTGTCGTCTGTGTCATACACATACTCACAACTTGAGAATGGTTCTCACGATTTTGGTGCTGTTTATTTCACGATTATTCCCATCAATAACTAACTTCGTATAATGAAGATTTCATAAGGAGCAGGCAGTGGGCTACAAAATCCCCAGGGTTCTTGTATTCGATAAATCTGTGTCAGACTTAAAAATATTTTTCTCCTTTGCTCTGAATGTATTTCTTTGCCGGATACCAACGCCCTAAGATCTTATAAGACTATTCCGGTATTTGATACAACATATATTTATTTGCCTGAAGACATATAATTTTACGATATTCCCATTTTAACGTCCGATTCAACTGGCATGACTAATCCCATAAAAACTCGGATGTTTTGCGACGCAGAGGCATAAACATCACGAAATAAAAGATTTGTATTCTAATGCTGTCGTGTTTTATGTTTGTTGCGAGAATCCGATCAGGAAAACTGCTGACAAAATAAAAATAAGTTTATTCCTTCACAAAAATAATAAGAGTGTGCAACTTTTTGCGATACAAATAATAATTTTAGAAGCAACGTTTTTATTTGTATTTGTATTTGTATATAATTCAGCCTTCAGCTCAAAATAATAAATATAATTCAGCTCAAAATCTATTCCATGGAAAATATCTAAGTTTCAAGTTAAAAGTTAAGGATATTTATATGTTATGCGTAAAACTGTAGGTCCTCTTACTTACTAACTGGTAGGCTATATCCCGCCTGGGTTCGTCCCATCACATTAAATGAATGATATTCATATGAAGTGAGCAAAGCAAGCACAAACATGCTTAACAAAAAAAAAAGAGAAAAAAATACTTTCCGACGAATTGAGAACCTCCTCCTTTTTTTTAAATCCGTTAAAAATAGCAACAAAATCAAATTCACCGTAATAAATTAGCACAAGTTATCCACCTAATAGCATTGGGATTGGCAATGGGTGCTTTGCTAAGTTTATTCGCATCCTTACGTTGTTCATATGTTTCCCATGTTAGGCTCCATATGTTATATAAAGTTACATAAAAATATGGTTTTAAATAAGGCAACATAGATGTAATTACTGTATTAACGCGCACTACGGCCAATACTTTTTTCTTATTGTTTATACGGGAAAGGTTAATATCATGAAAGGAAACCTTAATGAACGCGTTGAAGTCTTTCGTTCGCAAAGAAAGCAGGAGTTTAAATAGCCATAGTTTTTGCTCCCAGTTCCACTTTTATGTTCTAAATTTATTTATTCTAAATTTTCTCTTTATTACAAATGCATGATGTCACGAAAATATTTTATTTGTTTTTGACTGCAGAAGAAATTATTACTCAATGTATTGATTTTTTTATCTAACGCAACCTTTTTTTTTCGTAACTTAATGAAAGGTAAGGAAAAGTAGGCTTTAGAAACTCATAAAATTCAACGTGCCATACGTTGAATTTTATGAGTTTATGAGTGTCTGTTCGTTTGTAACTTGAAAACCACATAACATTCTTTGATACGGTTTGTATACAACTATAACTTATGTATTGTATACAAGTACAGTTTATTAATTCCCTCATTTATATTTTTGTGTAAATAACGCCATATGTCGACGCCAGGCCCTTATAGGGGCCCAACGACGCCCATGGGCTACTAAACTAATAATAATAAATAATAATAATGTTTTATTTATTTAAATTCGTTTAGCACAAAGCACAATAGAACAGAGTTTAAAAGAACATAAGAACATATTATACAGTTTTTTTTTACAAATAAAGGTTCTATTATAACTGCGAAAACCATGGCGGGCAGCTTTTTACACCATATTTTCATACACATATACCTGGGGTAGGTTGTACTTTTTGGAAAAATACCTCAGCAGAAGTGCATGCCCCACTTTACCGACCCTATAGGTAAAGGGTCTATAGGATCGGCTGGGTCTCACTTTCGGCAGTGAATGGGTGTATGCTCTGGCTGTTCCGCGTTACGCGATAATAGAAACCCCTTTTTACTATCGGCGCAGCGTTATGCACCTCCGAAGAGATTTGGTTAGCTCGGGCTTCATGTTACCAAAATGCCACCCGCTTTTTTATGTTTAAGTTAATTTTAAATTTAGAATTCACTATGTATATTTCGGTTACTGTTCCATCGCGTGTAAGTTATAATAACCATCTTAATAATGCCTTATCCAGTCGTGCGGCATAACCTCTGCCAATGCCGCACCTCCAAACCTCCGCTGCGCTGACATCACACCTCATCACAAATTCACAAACCACGTCTTTGCTACCAACATACCACTAAAATAGTCACTTGGTACAATCAGAATTCAATTATCGGTTCTTGTGTATGTATAGATAATTTTTGAAAATATAAGTACCTAAGATATACTTTTGCGTACTAAGCTATTACGTTGCCTTTTCAATAAATGTGATACGTATGTAGAATCGACCGTGACGCAAGGACACATTAATTCAAGAAATAAAGTTTTAAAAAGAACTAATTTATCAATCCAGCTACTGCAACGCTGGATTTGCATGAGCAAGCAAAACTTTCGTGGTACGCCTACAGATCCGGTGGCGGAATTGGTAGACCCAATTCCGCCACCTGATCTTTAGGCCTATTCTTGGAATTCCGTGCTCAGAATTTAGGAATATGTCCGTCAAGAAAATCGCGCTCCAACAGAAAACCGCTATCAAAGCGGTTTTCTCGACAGAATGATTCCTGATTACTGAACACGGAATTCCAAGAATGGGCCTAGTGTACCTGTAGGAAAATTCTAAATTTTGGGTAAGGATAGGTGGTGAAATTGGTAGACGCACATGGTCCATTTAAAGATACGTGTTAAATAACGTATCTAAAGCAACATATATGATTTTAGTCGATCGTGGAATGGTCTCACAAAACTAATATTTATAACTAAAAAGGTTTATTGCACGGAACCGCCCTTGAGGCGTACGCAGTGGGAGGTTATTGGTAGTGGAAGGAAGAGTGGGACCTGTTATAAAAATGCTTAGGATGCCACCACGTACAAAAATAAATCATTTGTCGATCGGTCAACTATTCGTGGATCCGAATTTGTGTTAATTTTGCCACGGTCGCCTCGCATAGAGCCTTCAACGTTTAGCATAGCTTGTTCGGTTCCTGGGGTCAGTTAACCGCAAAACCAGTTGCACATCTCGATTCTGCGTATCGTAGACTGGTTCGCCCTGCCTATTTGTGTCCTCTAGATTATAGGATGGATATTCGCTCTAAATGTATCTCGACTGAGGGAAGCGAGCCACAAGCATTTCGCATGAAGCGTAGTGGTAAGCTTTCTGCAGATTTCATCTGCATCTTCACATTGCATGAAAAACATTTTTGAGCATTATTTTTTATGCTTGCCTTGGTGATTTTGTAAAATGTTAGTTTAGTTACATTTTATTTAAAAATCTAGACTTAAGTGAGCCTCTTGCCATGATAGCGACAGATAATGAACTTTTTATGCAATCATTTTATGAAATGTTAATTTTTGACGATTACAATATTTCTTGCAGTGCGATAATTCTAGCTAGAAGGACCGAAGTACTCGTAATATCGATCGTAGAAATCTTTATTAAGCTTACATACTAGGAAGTCGCGACAAAAATGGTAACGATGACGTAAATGGCTGAAACTGGGTTCACAGGATAAATACCAACCCTCTGAAGCTAAATGTGTTGCTAAGTGGTTGCGTTACGTAGATAAGGCGCCTGAAAAAGTAGTTATTGTGACAAAACGTATATATGATAAGGTAAGGTTGCAAATAACGAAGCATGAAAGTATCAGTACATACTTGCTTAGTAATACCAAAACTGAACAAATCTCTGTTTGCGTTTCGTAGTTATAGGCGATTTAGGTTACATATATAACTTTAGGTATATGTAAGTGTTTAACTTAAAAACCGATTGGTTATTGTTGCATTATTAATAAGTATCAATGTTTCTAGACAATCAGTATTTTCATCAGCAGGTACATACCAACATATATTTTATATAGCCAATCTAGATAACGCAACCACTTGGCACAGGCAGGCCGACATATTTAGCATCAAAGGATTAGTCTCTAACATGTGAATCCAGATTCAGCCATTTACCTTATCGTAACCAAAGATGTCGGGACCTCCCGGAATATAAAGAAATGTTTCTATAAAAAATCTACTTCATGAGGTTGGAATGCATTTTTTAGTTTACAGTAAGTATAAATACGACAACAGCTGACTTGCTATCTTTGAACTGTCCGACCCCTGATAAAACAACATAACAAAAACAGAACTTAATGCAAATTGTGTCATGGTAACATGAGATAATTTTTAATATTACGGATGACATATTCAATATTGTTGCAATGGAGCAAAAAACAAAGGTGACTTGATGTATACATTTTGAGACTATAGCAGAGTATATATACATAGCGCCAATAGTGATTTATTATTTTTACCATAATTGTAACATTTTTGTGTGGGAGTATAGCTGTTGGTTGATAATTGATTTCTTTACAAATTTTATAACCCTGCTAAATGTCATGAAATATATGTGGTAGGCTTTAGTTGCGCGGACAGCCTGATTGTAAATTATTTCAACTTTTTCATCTAACTATTCACAGTAGTCGAACAAAGAGTTAAGGATACACATCCGGTTGAATGAAAAGATGAACAGTCGAAATACTTTGACTTTTGGAAACAATTATAGTGTTGAGTATAGATTCAAACATAGTTGAGGATGTCTACTAGCTGCTGAGTAAACAAAACCCTAACATAATGATATTAGAGGTTGTATTTGAACACCATTTATTTTTAAGTTTAACCGGAAGTGTATCCTTTAACCTTTGGTTGACTGTACAGGGAAGGTATTGAATAAAATTTATTTTTAGATTCGAAATTATTATTTGTTAATTAAGTAGGTAAACATATAAATATTAATATGGAATGATTCCCTTCTAATTAATTGAACTTGGTTAATTGAGGTGTTCGAGTAAGTAAGTGCGAACATTAATACAAAATAGTGTTCCTTATCATAGACCTCCGGAGACTGGCATTGACACTCAAACACCCCTGACTTATATTTACATATTTCGTAGCAAATCCGGGTCGTCTTGTAATGACATCCTTTGAGCCTCTCTGAGTAATAATTTTCCTTTTTAGGGTTCCGTACCCAAAGGGTGAAAACGGCACCCTATTACTAAGCCTCCGCTGTCCGTCCGTCCGTCCGTCCGTCCGTCCGTCCGTCTGTCCGTCTGTCACAGGGCTGTATCTCAGTTACCGTAACGGTAGACAGCTGAAATTTTCACAGAGTGTGTATTTATTTTGCCGCTATAACAACAAATATGTAAGATTAAAAAACAATTAAAATTAAATGGGGCTCCCATACAAAAAACGTGTTTTTTTTTGTTTTTTTTTAAGATGGTACGGAACCCTTCGTTTGCGAGTCCGACTCGCACTTGGCCAGTGTTTTCATGTAGCTCTCGCCCCATATTTCAATTTAATAGTTTATTTGTCCAACAGTTTCCTTAATGGCCAGCGAGAGTATAAAACAGTTATTAAAAAAGTTATTGATTCAGAAAAAATAAGGTTTGAGAAAGAAGTAAATGTTATGAAATATTTAACGCAATTCACACTGTTTGTGAAGCCCATGCCAGTCGATCATGTACACACTGTGGACACTTGACACACAATTTGACAGCAGCTTGTTGCGTAAGTTCATTAGCACTGCAGCAACGCTGTAACTTAGGTCTTTAGTCCATTACATGCCTTCGCTATATGATCTATGGCAAGGATCATTTTTAAACGCATTTTAAATCGTATACATTTTTGTAAGTTTGGTTAGTCAATCTCTCTTTTGAATACCACGCGTTAGTATATAGATGCCATCAAAGGAGCAATATATATCATGCGTGATGTTAAATTTACCACCAATTCATTTAATATCTGATAACTGCACAAGTTCCTATACATTCTAAAATGTAATATTAACATTAATAAACTAAACATCCTCTTAATTTATTCTATGATTTTACTTAATGTAATCGCAAGCCTTCATAAAATCACCAAATGGATTATCATTCTTACAAGATAAGTGTAATA
The DNA here is from genome assembly GCA_946894095.1 of Incurvaria masculella. Classification (NCBI taxonomy): domain Eukaryota; kingdom Metazoa; phylum Arthropoda; class Insecta; order Lepidoptera; family Incurvariidae; genus Incurvaria; species Incurvaria masculella. The sequence goes on along the minus strand of OX335657.1, from coordinate 16,143,706 downwards.
TAATGGCTGCTAATATAATTGGTTTTAAATATTATTGTATGTAGAGTAAGAAATACGTCTCTGTATCTCCCGTTAATTGTTTAATAAGGAATAATGTTCAGTTGTTTTAACACTTACAACGTGATTCAGGTTTCAAGGATTACTATTGATGGGTTTGACTTAGTTTTCTTCCAGTCAAAATTAATTGAGTACTTGTTCCTTTAAAAAAAAATGTAATCGAAATAACAAACAAACAATATCATTTGATTTGTCAGATATTTTGAATGTTTTTTAGAAGCAATATTTCTCTCAATATCTAACTGCTACTAGTCTGGGGAAGACGATATGGCAACATTGACACAAAGGGCCTGCCGGAACCAGCCTGGCCGAATGAGTGACAGAGCATAGCTAAATGTCACCGAGTTACCTTGAGCCGCCAACATGGCGAGCACTACCACCGCACTGAGTCTCCACGCGGGTGACATCATCTCGAATCGATTCGAATTTGAATTTGGAACGCTGCGATGTTTACCGCGCCGGTGCTTTCGCGCCACTGACATTGAACGCGCCATATTGCTTTTTATATCGCCACTGGTTGTATCCAAAGAGGAGCCGGCGTCATCGTCGGTATATGTGTGACACATATGTACGCGGAATTTAGATAAAGAGGCAATATTAAATAAATCAGCAATTTCTGTAAACAGCCACGTAGTTTTCCTGCAACGTATGGGAGTTTATTTTTCTCAGTTTCTTGCAATTAACTGAGCAAAGATTTAAGCTAAGCAAAACAAAGCCAAGGCCTTAAATTCTTAATAATGCATATTGATTCCCAAATGGTCATCGTTATTTTCTATTTCTTTCCTTGATATAATTCGCAGGTTTAGTATGTTATAAATTTACTAAATTAATTTAATAATTTCCTCTGAAGAAATGCATGCATGATTACACGCATAAATTATCAATCAGTATAAAGATCAGTAAACTCTTATTAGATCCAACGTATTTCTTTCCGTTCATCCGTTGTGAACCATCGTTCATCAACTTGTGAAGCACTTACCTGATTTTGTTGTAGTTTATATCTACGTTTAGTTCGATTTTTTTGCCGCCAATTATAGGCTTAGCCTGGTTTTCATCAAGTGCATTTTAATCGACAATTAAAGAGCCTTTATTACTAAAATGCTGATTATGTTGCACTGGTATTGATTGCATGTTGCTAAGACAGGCCCTTAAAATGTGGCGATTTAGTTAATCAGCGATAGGTGAAAAATGCCCTTATTAACATAAAAGCGTTTACGTGTTGAGCGGCTCGTAGCCTAGTGGCGCGGAGACTAGACTAACATACCAGAGGTCTGGGTTCAAATCCTCGCCCCGTTCATGCATCACTTTCTTTCTCATTCTGAGCTAGATAAGTGCATTTTCGTCACGAATACGTGCTACTCCATGGTTAGGAATCCATGTAAAACTTTAGCTCCCCTTCCCCTACAGGTGGTAGGGTTTAAGCCCACCCGGTTGGTACCATCGTATTGGATGAAAAGATGGTCGAAGCGGCAATGAAAAATTGTCTGTGTTTTCCATCCAGTTCAGTGTAGCCGTGCTCATAAAGGGAAGGTCCTGGCATGGCACCTAATTCCTTTGGGAATCTGGTGTATTGGGCTAATATTATAACGGTAGTAGTGTGGTATTAGCCATCCATGTCAGGTTGCATAAAAAAACTCTAAATTTCCTGAAATGTGAGCAGGGTTCAATAAAGTCGGAGAAAATTAACTTTTTTTCGTTGAACTTTCACGCGGGCGCAGCCGAGGGTATTGCATATAAATAAGGCTGTTTTGAATAAAGTTGATGTAGGATGCAATCGACGTAACAATGAAAATGATAACATCAACCGACTTTGTTTTAAGGTCAAGTGCATTAGGGAATCCCAAAGACCGTTATGTTGCGTCTCCGCTGGATTGAATTTAATTGTATGTATTATTGTGTCTGTAATCAACTAAGTAAGACACATAATTGACTATAACAAGATAAAATATGATACTTACAAGAAGATAAAATAGGATGGAAAAAATATTGTCCCAAGTGACATTACGGTTACAGTTACGGTTTACGTTGACATAATTTTCAGCGATATTTCTTGCCAGTTCTACGTGTGATTGTTGAACTGGCCAATGATAAAATATGGCAAATCGGAGTGCGGTGTACCTATGGTTGATGAATAAATAATAAACCATTTGCAGGCACATGTGCGCCTCAATAATGGACACAAACGTACCTTTCCCAGGTAAGACCGCGGATAAATTGGACGAGTAGAAAATCATTTTTCTGGCACGAGTTACTAGCACCTGTCGCGCTAGTTGCCGCGTCCAGCCCGTAAAATTATTAGCCACTTTTTCCAATCTTAAGTAATATAAAAAAAAAACAAATGTACAGACATAGATTTCGACAATATATTCTAGAATAAAAAATTTCAATAGCCTAGTTAAACATTAATGGCATGTCAACAGTTATCACCCGTGGTATAGGGAATTGGCAGGGTTCTCTTAAGGGTCGTTGGAACTCGAGAAAATCAGTTACGAATTCGTAAGCGAACTCGCTCGCCGGCGCGGCGCTACCGTTTTTGCCGTCTCCATACTAGCGAACTTCGGTTACTAATCCCGTCCTAGCACGCTTGCTGCGCTAATATAATAAAGGTGGGTGTGGTATTAGCCAGTTACATAAAAACTCATAGTCAGTTACATAAAAAACCGTAGCCAGTTACATAAAAACTCATAGTCAGTTACATAAAAAACCGTAGCCAGTTACATAAAAACTCATAGTCAGTTACATAAAAAACCGTAGCCAGTTACATAAAAAACAATTCGGCTTTGTTTACTGTTGGAAATACGTTCCTCGAGAAAAGTTTTACTAATTGAATTAACCGGACTAGTTCCCAAATAGCTTTATAGTTAGCAAATAGTTAGTAAATAGCGAACTTATTTCATTTCATTTATTTAATGCTTTCTTAGTCAAACTATACTATGTAAGTTACGTCACAAACCGTTAGATCCGCGGATTCGGTCAACAAAGAAGAACCCACAAAGAAACTTCACTGGTTTGCTTATTTTTTTCGTTCACAACAATGAAATACACACTTAGATCTAAATGCTACAATTAACTGTAATGCTGTCACACGCAGATAAGCTATAGCTTCGCGTGTACAGGTGCAGTACTTTTGTTTAGAGTTATATTTATTAAATAAACGCCACGATGGTGGCACTGAAACTGAACTGAACTATTTGGTAGAACAGATAGTATAAGGAGTTTAGTAGTTATAAATCTATGTTATAACTAACCAAGTTGCTCAATAATTTATATATAGTATCACAAGTATTCTCCAGTGTTAAAGTCGTAAAACTAAATCAAGGAAAACCGGGAAGCAGCTACATCGCGCTGGCGCCTACAAAATTGAAAGAGGAGCGTTCTGAAAAGATGAGATTCCAAGAAAATTCAAATCTTACATAATAATAACAACCCGAGAAAGCTGAATATCTTTAATAATCGGAGAAAAAAATAATTTAATATATTTTACTGGTGGTAATAAGTTAAAATACAAGTGGCTGATAAAATCGCACGAAAAGTTGAATTTCGTACCATCGTAACTGTGAAACGAAACTATAAGTATACATTTTTTGTAAGTAGGTAAGGTATAATTATTTGGATGAAACAAAAAAATGTCGTGCAGTCCATGGAATGGGCCCGAACATAGCGAATCAGTGCATATGTCGGATAATTTCATTAAAAAAAACCAATTAACAAATAAAGCCAAGAACGCATTATTTTGACGTAGTATTCTGTAGGGGACGTGCACACCCCTGACTCTACCTGGCTGCTCAAGCTGTCAAAATTAAATCATAGATTATTAAATACTATGTTTTAAATCAAACGAATAAGTGAAGTGAAGTGATAAAACTCGCCAGATTCGCTGCTGTCATTCGCTGTAGATAGGAGTGAACAAAATTTCAATTTTGGTGACATTTTATATGCTCGCAAATTCTTCCTTTTCGTGTGTGTTTTGTGTTTAATTTCTTCTGGTGATCGAGGGTTAGTGTATTCGATGGAGTTTAGCCGCAATATGCGGCCACCCGACCCTGGCGGAGGGGAGTCTGTGTCCACGGATTTGTTGGAGGTTGTAGCCACCAGAGCTGCACATGATGCCGATAGGCGCTCTCTTCCCTTGCCGCAAATTTGTCTGCCTCCATCTCCTAGCGCTTTCGAGGAGATACTTTCGATCGACGTGGATCAATCGATTCCTTTAGGCCAGCGAAAACCAAAAACCATAAGACCAAAAAAACAAAAGAAGAATATCGGCGAACTTTCTGATACGTCTTCAACTTTTTCAGATAATGACACACCACGTCACAAAATTAACACACAAACCAAAACGGTTTCTCAAAATGATTCACTGTTAAAGCCTCAAACTCCAACTCAAAATTCATCGCTCACTGTACCAGTGGGTCGTCAAAATTACACGGACTTAGATAAATCCCCTTTCATTGTGCATGTATCTCGTATTGAACCGACGCCTGTGTCGGGAACTTCACTACATCCAGTGAAATTTGGTCTTTTTTTAATGAAAACATGCATTAAAAACATTAAACGGGACGGTGTGAAAAGTGTTGGCCGCAACCGAGTTTCGGTTGAATTTACATCGGCGGATGCTGCAAACTCCTTTATGATTAACGATCAGCTTCAAGCTGCCAACTATAAAGCTATGATTCCATCGTATAATGTCACGAGAATTGGAATCGTCAGGGAAATCCCAGTCGAGTGGTCTCCAGAGGAAATTCTGGAACATGCAAAGGTGCCTGATGGTTACGGACCAATTATTAAAATAAGACGCCTTAATTTTAAAACGAATGTAGACGGCAAACCAGTATGGAAACCATCCCAGACTGTAGTCTTGACCTTTGATGGTCAATCCCTTCCTCCTCGAATTTTTTGCGTATACACCTCCCTACCCATTGAACAATATCAATTCCCCACTATTCAGTGCCATAATTGTTTAAGGTTTGGTCACACTAAACTGTTGTGTCGTTCTAAAGTTCGATGCCCCAGATGCGGTGATGATCATTCAGATAACGCTTGCTCGCGCAGTCCTCAAGATGCCATTTGCATATGGTGCACAGGTAATCATGTTGCCACCAGCAAACATTGTCCAGAACAAGAGAGGCAGCGTAGGATTAAGGGACGCATGGCTGAAGACTCCATATCCTATGTTGAGGCTTCAAAAATGCTTCCCCGCGTTGGAAAATCCTTTGCCGATGTAGCTAGATCCCCTAAACCATCCCTGCCAACTCAAACATCTTATAGAAAAACTGTTTTTTTAAAACCAAAATCTCATGCCCCATTATCTCCTGGTTTTGACAGGCAAGCCCATCAAGCCATCCTAAATAGTTTCTGCATACCTTCTTCTCCCAACGGATCCGCTCTTCAACCTGGAAATATTGTACCCACAATAGATTCCAGTGTCAGCTTTTTAGAGACCCTCATTGAATCTCTTATTTCTGTTTTAACTCCGCAAAACTTACCGTCCAACGTCGCAAACAAACTTGTTACTTTAAATCAGCTTTTTGCTAACCGAAATGGCCACAACAGCAACAGTGCTGCAGTGGAACCCTCGCAGCATCCGCCACAAAAAAACTGATTTTTTATTTTTATTGAATAAATGTCAACCTATTATATCTGCAATCACGGAGACATGGCTAAAACCGGGTTCTTTTTTTAGAGTCCCGGGATATTCATGCCTGCGTGATGACAGAGATGATGGATGGGGCGGTGCCGCCTTATTCATCAAAAAGTCCATTCCTTCATGCCAGGTGAACCTTCCCACTCACAGCAACCTTTTCAATGCGGTGGCTGTGAGGGCGAATGATATCACCTTCATCTGTATATATATTCCTCATCCTCATAATAATATAATTTCTGATATTAGATCTTTGTTTAATAGTTTACCTTTACCTTTTATTGTTCTTGGAGACTTTAATTGCCACCATTATGCATGGGGCTCTTCACAATGCGATTCATTTGGTTGCAAAATCCTAGATTTGGCCGATGATCTAAATCTTTGTTTTCTAAACGATGGCTCCCCTACCCGCCGGGCTTCCCCAATTCAACGTCATAGCGCAGTTGATCTAACGCTATGCTCTGCAAATATCTCTTCTTTATTGACATGGGAGGTTGACAGTCTTTCATTTGGCAGTGACCACTTCCCAATTAAGATTACTATTCCTCTTAAAAACATACTCGAAAAGAACCCTGCACCTCTTCTTAGGTATAGGGTTGGTGATGCAGACTGGGGTGCATTTGCTGCAGCTGTTGAAAAGAGAATCTGTTTACTTCCTGCGGTAACCATAGATACACTCTTACCTTGTTATAACGAATTTATTGCATCTTTAATTTCATCTGCTGATGAAGTTATTCCTCTTAAAAATACTGACTCCAAAGCCCCTTCATCCCCTCCATGGTGGGACAAAGAATGTTCCCTAACTATTAAAAATAGAAATAATTCCGAGAGGAAATATTGTTTTGACATGTCGATGGAGAATTTTTTAAATTTCAAAAGAGCACAAGCACTTTCAAAACGTTTATTGCACAAGAAAAAAAAAGATGGTTGGAATGAGTTTTGCTCTTCTATTTCTCCGAGTACAAAACCATCGCAGGTTTGGATCAACATAAAAAGGTATAGGTCGGCATTATCACATAAAAATGACCTTAAAGCCGATCCAACAAGATGGGTCGAACCCTTTCTAGATAAACTAGCCCCCCCTATAGCTCCGGGTTTAGAGGAAACACCCCAAGTATTTATTCCATACTTTACCTCAGATCACACATACATTGATTTAGAAATGAAAGCGCCTTTCACGCTTGCTGAATTAAAATTAGTCTTAAACTATGTTAAAGATTCCGCTCCAGGAGTCGACGGAATCCCTTATTCATTTATATCTAAATCCAGTCAAAATACTCTTCTCTATTTTCTTGACCTGATAAACCATTTCTTTAATAATGGTATTATTCCTGATTCATGGAAGTCCCAAATTATTATTCCGATACTCAAACCCAACAAGGATCCAAATGATGCTACTTCATATCGCCCAATTGCGCTATCATCTGTTTTGGCCAAGGTCACTGAGCATTTAATTAAAAATCGTCTTACTTGGATAGTGGAAAATCGAAATATTTTTGCTTCAAGCCAATTCGGCTTCAGAAAAGGAAGAAGCACCGCAGACAGTCTAGGTATTTTTACAACTGATATCCGTCTTGGCTTCAGCAGAGGGGAATCAATAGTGGCAGCATTTCTCGATATTTCGGCCGCTTACGATAATGTTCTCCTTCCGATTCTTAGAAATAAACTTCTCCTGTTAAATATTCCTTATAAAATTGTTCATTTCATATTAAACCTCCTGTCATCTAGATCAATAACCCTTAGAATTAATGAAATAGAGACATTGCCCAGAACTATATGGAAAGGACTTCCCCAAGGATCAGTTCTTAGCCCAATTTTATACAATCTCTACACTCACGATCTAGAACAAATTATCACCCCCCATTGTCGCATACTGCAATATGCGGATGATATTCTCTTATATATTCCTGATAAATCAATACCGCAGGCAGCTAAGAGCTTAAACTTAGCCCTAAAAGCCCTTCATCTATGGCTATCTGACCATGGTATGGATCTGTCAGCAGCAAAAAGTAGCGCCGTAATTTTCACACGCAAACAATCTATCCCTGACGTCATTATCCATTATAATGAGCATCCAATTACAATTCAGAACCACGCCAAATTTCTTGGTGTGATCCTAGATTCAAAAATGAACGGAAAATTACACCTCAATTATATAACCGGAAAATGTGAAAAAAACATTAACATTCTTCGTACTCTTTCCGGAGTTTGGTGGGGAGCCCATCCATTCAATCTAAAATTGCTATATAATGCATTGATTCGTAGTCACATGGACTATTGCTCATATATTCTAGAGCCATGTAATAAGAAAGCATTGTTCGCACTGGAATTGATCCAAGCCAAATGCATGCGTTTAATAATTGGCGCAATGAAATCTTCTCCTAAAAACGCTCTACAAGTCGAATGTGTAGAGCCTCCGTTAGTCTTGAGACGTCAATATCTAGCCGATAGATTCTTATTTCGTGCTGCTCAGCTTTCATCACATCCCATTTTTCCCAAACTTCAACTGTTAGAAGAGTACACACATAATAAAAAATACTGGTCCCGTAAGTCTTCCACTCCTCTAACACAGAGTTATAACCGATTTACTACTATTGAATCACCAATCGTTCGATCGTCTCCCATCCCTCCATATAATATTCCTTTTGCATCCATTATTTTTAAACCTAATATAGAATTCTCCATAGGCATCGACAAAGACTCATTGAATGCAAATAGTATATTTAATAAAGTATCCTCTCGAAAGTGGCCTTTTTGGCAAATGATTTTTACCGATGCATCCAAGTTGTCTAGAGATGGATGTGTTGGAGCAGCTTTTGTGCATTCAAACTCTAACATTTCTAGATCATGGAGGTGCCCTCCTGAGTCATCGGTTTTCACTGGAGAATGCGTGGCAATACTTGGTGCAGTGTCGTATGTCAGGTCATCTCAGTTTGAAAAAACAGTTATATTCACCGACTCTCTTAGTTGCCTTAAAGCTCTCCATCAAAACCCATTCAAAAACAAACCTCATAACATTGTGTTGTCCATCAAACATATTCTTGCAGATTGTGATGTTGATGAGTTAAAGGTTGAACTGGCATGGATTCCTAGTCATGTCGGTATTAAAAACAATGAACTTGTGGACACTATTGCCAAAAATGCTATAGAGACCGGTGAACATACCTATTTTACTGTACAACCCTCAGACTTACTCTGTTTACCTAAAAAAAGGATGTATGAATGCTGGTCTATTGATTGGATTCGATCTAGAAGATCAAAAGGCAGACATTACGCATCTCTACAGCCCGAAATACCTACAAAACCATGGTTTTCAAAACACAAAAATCTGCCAAAAAAGGAAACTTCCATCATATGTAGAATGAGACTTGGGCATTGCTGTTCTCCTGTATTCTTGGCTAAGATCCATGCCAGAGACTCGTCCCTTTGTGAATGCGGACTACAGGAGGGAAACCTTGACCACATTTTTTTCTCGTGCTCTCTTAACAATAAAACTCCGTCGTTATTTAAATTACTCTCTGACTCTAAAATTGCTCTTCCCACTAACATCAACACGCTACTAACCCTTGATCAACCCTCAGTACTTAATATTCTGTCCAAATTTATCAGAAACAATGATATTAAATTATAATTTACTCTTTATTGTAAATAGTTAAGATTCATGTTATCCTCTTATGTGTAATATTTTTAAGTTGTAATGTTTATTTTTATGTGGGAACTTCCAATATATTTAGTTCATTTATTTAGGTTCAACCGAAGTAGGTATTATTGTTTTTATACTTAATTTCAAGTTTGTGAAAGAATTTGCGAGATTTCTCAAAATATTTGGTATTCATATAATCTACTCCAAATTATTCATCCATTACTTCATTAAAAGTATTTAACCGAAAAAGATCAAGTGAAACTCGACGCTGGCAAATTGTCGCTTATATAACGACAGAGGCCACAAAGGAATTTAAAAAAAAAAAAAAAAAAAAATTCGCCAGGACAGCAGCAACTTCTTTACTCTCCGGTTGATCACCCAAGTCAGTGATCAAATCTGACGTTAAGTTAGTGATATGATACGCTAGTAATATAATAAGTATATGCGTTTAGTTGGATAATTGATAACTGGGTATCTAAATTTAAGTTCACTTGGCCGAAAGTACGTCGTATGACAGTTAGCATGGTACGAAATACAACTAAACGTCATAATCACGCATTCAATCCGGCGAGTTCATTTACCATGTAGCCCCTCTTTAAATAATACTCTAAATGCTTATGTTCTAAGAAATCAGTTTAATTTGTATCTGACATTATACCCTGCAGTCCCACCTAGGTTAGGTTTGGTTAGGTTAGGTTAGGTTAGGTTAGGTTATCTGACATTATTTTATTTTTATGACATTATTTATTATATCTGAATTTTTATCTGACATTATACCCTGCAGCCCCACCTAGGTTAACCAGTGGTTTGGTTTCCTTAACATATGCTACCACGTGGTTTGCACACGCTCCCATAATGGGCGCAAAAGGCGTGTGTTTGAACTGACAGGGGGCAATAACTTATATTATTCTCGTGTTGTCACCATTTATCTCGCAATCATGGACACTGCGAATCTGCATAAAATGGCTCATTTGAATAATAACAACCTACCTATAACAAGAGTAAAGTAAGGATGATCAACTATGATGGGAGATTAGTCCAGAATCGTGATGTTGGCATCAGATACATTGTAGATCTACCTACTTCTTTACTATTTATATCGTATCTGCTATCTTCTGAGACGCTTACCTGGCGATTTAATCCATGTTTTAAATTTAAGTAAATCACTTCATGGTAAATACCGGACCAATAGATAAGCAAAACGTTTATTTATTAATATAAAGCCAGCAAACACGAAAATATTTACAAAAAGATAAAGTTAGTAATGTGTGGAGTATAACATTCCTGGTATATAAACCAATTATTAGGTCGAGTATTAGGTGAACGCAATACATTCAACAGTCAGTCTAACACCTAAAATACTTTTAATACACATATGTATATTACATTGTAAATTAATGCTATATTTTTGCACATTATTTCAACTTTGTTTAGTTAATTTCTATCTTGAATTCCATTGCATTGAGGGTTTGCTATTTCTTTAGTTATTTACGTGTGCGTGGTGTGTTAGTTCATGTAGACGGCGCCAAAGTCCCCAAAATAAGGAAGATATAAACTACATATAACTGTATTGGCGAGAACACTAAGCAGTTGTGTATTTCATAAATTATTTTTTGATAACTTTTATGAAATTAAATAGAGAACCGATTAAGTTATAGTTTGTAACTAAACATAATCATAAAGAGTAATAGCAGAAATTGATACGAAAGACCATGGCGGCATCTACCTCGACGCACGCTGTTCTACCGACAATTGCCAGGATATTTCTTTCCCTTCCGGCTGGGAAAGAAAAATACTGCTCTGTTTTGGCAGTCCGGTTGATTCTTGGTTGACGATAAATGCTCCTAGCCCATTTCAGTGAATGCAGGCATACCGCAGGGCTCCATGCTGTCTGCTGCAAATAATTGATCTGCTCATTTTGTGCACAACAACATTGGTTGTGTATTTCGTGCGAAGTGCAGCTCCTGCCTTTCAGGGTACAACTATGCGTTTGGACCATTACATTTGGGCAAGAACGATAGAAAAGTAATGTAGATACGTGATACATGCCCTCCAACCGCGTGTCGAGTGTTGGCCTCTTTAGGCAACTTCCATATAACAAGCCCATAGTGATGTCGACTACGCTCTCGTTTTGATATAAAAACGGAGATTACTCTTTAGAGCTACCAGTGACGTAACAATAGGGTGGCAGGGCTGGCAAAATGCCACGGGCCCCCGACCCAAGAGGGCCCCGGTCCAACAAAAAAAATTGTTTTTCATTGTACCTGAGTATTTTATTTTATTTGAAAAGTATATTTTATAAGTTCTGCATAAGGTGGCCCAACCCGGCGGGCCTAACTCATTCGCGGTCACGGTACAAAACCGTGCTGTTGCGTTCTGGGACCTTCTCTGTTTCAAAGAATAAGACAGGTTCCGTGATGAGGAAGATGCAACATGTCCACAAAAAAGACAATATGCATAGTGTATGATTTGGTAAGATTTACGAAAATTTTAATTTCAAAACGACTTATAGCTAAAAGTAAACCACGACCGCTGTAGTCAAAAATCTAACAAAAACCAAATAGATTATAAATCTTGATTAAATAAGCTATGTTTGATGACTAATATTTTTAATATGTTCTTAGTTTATCATTGCGTAATCCACCTCCAAAGTTATTGCATAAAACGCGCAAAAAATTCAAACTTTCGGACCTTATAATTTAGAAACCAAACACAATTTTACAATGCCAATGGTCATCAGACATCTTGTTCGATCAAATAAAGCTATTTTGAGCAAATTTTTGGATCTCTGACAAGAAATATGGGCGTGATCTTCTTTCCCCTTTTGTATGGGGAGATGAGCGGGATGGGCCACCTGAGACAACTAAAGATCATAATACAATTTCAAGTTAATCGTTAAGCATTTCAACCAACCAAAACAATAAGATGTTGATTCATTTTTAGAGATTTATGGGCCCCATTAAAATAATTTTCCACGGGCCCCAGATGGTATTGTTACGCCACTGTACATTACGTTCCTTGCATGTGCACCCCTTCACTGCAGAGATTCTTACTATAAGAACCAAGCGATCCTGTAGATCCCTCGTATTCGGGTCGGTAAACTGTGGAATGCACTCCCTGTCAAGTTATTTCCCCCAATGTACGGAGCGCATCACCCTCGGCGCCACAGTATGTATTAGCATTTGCAAGAAAAACGTATGTGGGTCAAAGTCCAATGTGTGGCGTCTAGGGTGATGCCTTTTGCACAACATGGTATTCTTGAAACATCATGTGAAGAAGCACCTACCCTGGTTGGCATAGTTTTCTCAGCTCGCTCAAAATTTTGAAAGTTTATGGGCATAGTTGGACGACTCCTAATTAAGAGTCTGGCGTATATTTGCGCCTAAGACCACATCATTGACGAAGATACTGGCTAACGGGAACAGCCGCCAAAACAAAATTGTAACATCCAAAGTCGATGTGCATATAAATTATTACAATAAATTTGAACGCATCCTTTCTCGTGACGACGTGGGTGACAGCTGACAGTGAAATCGTTCCAACAATCGTGAGTGAGCGCTGATTGTATGAACTATTGGATATTTTATAGCGTATTCATTATTGTCCTAGTATTAGAGGGAGATAGGTCTATTTGTTATTGCAGTATGTGCTCTGCAGCTATCTGATGGAACCTAATTAATTTGACGTTCAGCGATTACATACTCTTTGGTACAGTATTGAATTTCAGCAGCGTAGAAATAAGGAAGGATTTTAGGAATTTCCAGTAGTCTTTCAGTTTCCATAACACAGACGAATGAGGAAGTGCAGCTCTCGGTCAATTTGAGCATAGAATATCTAACAATTAAGGTAAGCAGCCTCGTTTACTATGCATAGCCCTATTGCTCTACGTGGTGGCCCTCCGGCTCTGTTCTAGATTCTCCTGACCTCTGCCCTGTGACCTACTAAAATAGATTTGGTTCATCCCTCATCAACCCTTTCAGGAAAGTTCTACCGGCAAACCATTTTTCCTTGAGCATTACTATTCATGGTTATATTCGGCACCATGTACTCTCTGAACCTACGTTTCTTGTACCTACCCTCTTGGTACTCCCTTGAAGAATAAAATACTGTTGCTAGTCGGCAGGATACAGACAGTGGGTGGTAGGTACTTGGCCTTTGGGGATTTAGCCGATAATACTACACAGACTCAAACACATTCTTAGGTCAGCAGAAAGGAGGCACATATGTGCAAAGCAAACAGCTTCAAACTTACGCGGCAAGGTGGTGGCACCAGAACAAGTAATTTGCAATCTACTTGCATTTGACATGTTCATGACTTGCGTTTTGCCATTTATTTATTTGAATTCGAAAACCCATTAGGGTACACAAAAAGAAAAAAAATCTAGAATGAACCATAAAAACATGCATTTCTGCATAGATAAAAATAAGCCAAGTGCGAATCGGACTCGCACACGAAATGTTCCGTACCTACGTATAAGATTTAACACAAGAAATCACTTTTTTTTAAGGGGGATCTTCTTACCAAATCAAACACTATGCACATTGTCTGCTTTGTGGACATGTTACTTCCTCCTCATCACGGTGCCTGTCTTTTTTTTTTTAAACATAGTAGGTCCCAGAGCACAATAGCACGGTTTTGTACCGTGCCGGCGAATTAATTAGTCCCGCCGGGAAGGGCCACCTTAAATCACAGCTTAAACACTTGTGTAGCTTCTTTTACCTACCTAATCCTGACGTATTTTCCTCTGCCGTGGGTTGAAAACATTTTGTACACATACAAGCGTATATGTACATGTTGGTGAGTTAAGAAATTGGGTCAACATGCATGCCGTGATTTACAAAAGTGCTGCTAGTACGCAATGCTATCAACTATTTATAATTATATAAATAGTTCTAAACTATTCAAGTGATTTATAATAATTTTAAAAATTAATAATTTTTGTAGTAAGTAATATTTTGGGCCTGTTTTGTGTAAACAATTATTAAGAAATCAAATTGTAATGTTGGACATATTTACACCAAGTGTTCCAGTTTCTTAACTTATCAATGCCATCTTATCTGTTATCAAATATAGTCTTCGTCTTTGCTATTATTTTACTAATGGTAAAAAATACTTATATCCTAAGGTAGGGCTATGTTATAAGTTCTCAAAACGATTGCATTTCATTAGCATTTCGACCCTTCCCCCATCCATTTTAGGATAAATCTCATTTTAAGAATTTTTTATTCATATCATTTAAATTCATTTTAAGAACCGTTTCATTGGAAAAAGATGGGACAAGTTCGATATTAGGCGGGATTTCAGATATTTTTTTACAAGCAAAAGGCTATGTAGTATTTCTCACAAAATTTAGCTTTTTTGTGTACCTTTGGTACACACCTATGTCATCACATCACACATAAATATATGTGCCATCCATATTGGTTTATCATATTTTTTTTATTATTATTATTCATGTAAAACTTCTTTTGGACCTAGGCCATAAGGTAATTTAACCTGGATCAGACAAAAAAGTGGAATGTAGGCCTTTCTTCGATTTCAGAGGTCCATCCAGACACCGCCCAACTCTGAAACCTTCAATCGTACTTCCATCATAACTTGTCATGCGCAGTGTAAACAAATGCTAGAACCTGATTATTTTAACTTCTAACGTACGAAAAATTCATCACATTAAATTCACACGCAACTTTCCCTACGTTCCGAAATGCGTACATTGCAAATATTACAGAGAAAGCGAATACAGTGAATTTATGTTCCGAAAAGATATCACTGCTCTTAGCCACAATGGCACGATATCAAATCGGAACAAATTTGAGCAGACATATCGTCGCACTCTGGACATAAAGGCGTATTCCCAATTAAAGTTTTTATATAGATATATATTTTATTTTTATTTTATTTTATTTTATTTGGGAAATCAACAGCGTGTTACATCACAAGTTAACATAATACATGAGCTAAAATATGTTGCCAATTACAGATTTCCTCTAATATAAACAAAGTAAAAGTAGACACCAGACACAAATTCTGGTTAAGTATAGAACGTTCATTACAGTAAGTTGTATTTAAATTACATAGGTAATAAGCTAATTGCTTAAATTTAAATGATACATTTTCTTTCTAGACGACCTTGTGCTTGTTTAATGTGTGAATGTGAGTGGGTGTTTGTGAATGAGAGGGTCTGAGGGTGTGAGGGTGTGTTAGGGTGTGCGAGGGTGTGTTAGTGTGTGTGTGTATGTGAGAGAGAGAGGGAGGGTGTGTGTATGGGTGAGTGATATGTGTTTCATATTTATCTGTTTTCTGTATCTTTTAAGATATTTAGTATTTTTATTTTAAACTCTCTTTTTGTGTTTATAAAAGGATCAACATCATTAAAGATACGATTGTACTTATTGAAGATTCGAAACATGACCGAATTTTGAACGTAGTTTGTGTAATGTAGGGGGATATTGAATAAGTGTGTATGTCGTGTGCGTCGCGTTGGCACGTTAATTCCAATTTCGCTGACGAGCTCTGGACAGTCGACTCGACTATTCACTAGGTCATACAGCAGCCCCATATCCAGTAGGGTTCTTCTATCTTCTAGTGGAAGTATATTGTAAAAGGTACAACTTCTTTTATAAGAATCAAACTTTTGCTTACTTTTGAAGTTTAAAAATTTAATGAACTTTTTTTGTATTCTTTCAATTAGGTCTGAATGGGTTATGTATTGAGGAGACCAAATACACGAACTATATTCAAGAATACTTCTGACATATGCAAAGTACATTGTCTTTAAGCACTCAATATTTTTAAATGGTTATAATACATATATTAATTTATTTGCTCTATTATTTATGTTTAAACTCTTAGAAAAGCTTCTTACCAGTTTAGCATTATTTGCAGTATATTCACTAAAATATGAAAGAAAACACAGAAACTATCACTTTTTTAACTGTATTGCAAATTTAATAAAAATTAGATATTACTGTACGTCCCGGGTGCGACGATATTTGTCAGAGCCTAACCTAACTACTGGTTTTGGTGGTTGAAGTTAAAAATACGATCCGATTTGTATGTGTGGCCGTTTGACCTACACCCCACCTATTGTAACAAGACGGTGTGCATGCTTTCAGTGCGGTAGGATGCGCTTGCAGCTGTGGCTGTGCGCCGCCGCGTGCCTGCTGGCTGCAGCCACGGCGTACGAGGACATCACCACGCTCGAGGACGACGACTTCGCTGAATTCGAACAGTTCGAGGCGGACGATGATCTCGATACCGTTGGTAAGACACTGCTGTATATTAATATTTATTTTATTGTGGCAACATTTGTTAATAAGGGCATATAAATAAAAACAAAGAAGACGAACATCCATCTCTCGTGAAAGTTCTCGAAGAAAATTCGGTGTCAGGGTAATGGTAATGGGGAGATGGCAACAAGACCATCGCTGTTGTTATCCAGCTCTCTGTATACCTCTGAACTGTAGACCTCTGAGCTGTAGATCTCTGAGCTATAGACCCCGCAAGTCTGTCTTTGCATAGGTTAAAACGGAACGGTGTGCGGTGAACATTTACCGGACACCTTAAAACAAAATCCTATTATTTTTCATGCATTTTCTCACTTCGTATTTATTTAATGGGTGTGTTTTGTTTGGGCGTGGTTTGGTCTTGTCATAAAACAAAGTTTCTCCGCCATTTTGAAAATTTTCCAAAAATAAATCGACAAAAAAAAATATCTATATACTTGAGAAACCACCAACAAAACAACAGAGTTACTGTAGCCCAAAAACCGTCAGCACAATATAATAAGAATGAATTTCCTACCCTGCAAAATACCCAATTGAAAGCAGAAGAACCACGCACTAAAACCTATTCAGAATCCCTAAAATCCCACCCCAGAAATATCCCTACAGATAAAAATGATGTTGAACCACAAATAAAAAACTTTACTATAGAGAACATGCTCCAAAAACAATCAGATAAATTTGATTTGATCTTACAACAAATGAGTACCCTGTTAGGCCTCATAACAAAACTTGTTGAAAAACTATCCAAATAATGGCGCTTAGAATGGCAACCTGGAACACAAATGGACTAGCACCGAACAAACACGAAATCGAACTGTTAATGAGCATGCATAAACTTGATCTCATTCTTATCTCTGAAGCGCACTGTACCAGCCAAACCAAAATCACATTCCAAGGATATAATACGTATGTAACAAACCACCCTGATGGAACTGGACATGGAGGAACAGCCATAATTATCCGAAAAAATATTAAACATCATCTACTACTTGATTTCAAAACAGACTACTTGCAAGCAACAACAATTGCAGTAGAAGATTTGTGCGGACACTTCAATGTCTCGGCTATATACTGCCCTCCAAAACACAAAATTAAGGAACCATTGTTTAATGCCTTCTTCAAAACACTCGGAGGACGGTTTATAGCCGGAGGTGACTGGAACGCCAAACACACGTACTGGGGGTCCAGGTTGACTACCACAAGAGGCAGATGCTTAAAAAAGAGTATTGAAGAAAACCATTTGAGTGCAATATCCACTACAGAGCCAACATACTGGCCAACAGATGAAAAAAAAATTCCTGATCTCTTGGACTTCTTTGTTGTTAAAGGAATGTCTAGACACTATTTTAAGCCTGAAAGCTGTTTCGATGGGTCCTCAGATCATACCCCGGTAATTCTTACGGTAAGCACAATGCTCATTAGTTGCGACACTCAAGATATCCTCTACAATAAATACACTGACTGGGCCTCATTTCGACACTATATGAATGACCACATAAACCTAAAAGTACCACTTAAGTCCCTTGAAGATATTGAAAATGCTACCAAGTATTTCACGTCACTTGTACAAGAAGCATGCTGGAAAAATACTCCTACCATAGAGCACAGTGCACATCCTACAAATCATCCACTAGAGATAAGACAACAAATCCTAGAAAAACGCAGGCTCCGCCGTTTGTGGCACCAGAGTAGAAACAAAGCAGACAAAACTGTGCTTAATAGTGCTACTACAAAACTAAAAGCATTACTACGTGAATGGCACGACACCACACTCAGTACGAAACTGGAATCTCTTACTGCTACTGCACCTACTAACTACTCGTTGTGGAAATTCACCAAGTCCTACGATAGACCCCAGGAAGCAACTCCTCCTATAAGAAATAGCGACAACAAGTGGGCCAGAACAGCACAGGAAAAGGCTAATACATTTGCTGAGCACCTGGCCGAAGTGTTTGCACCACACGAAACCAGTGACAGTGAAACAGAGAGAATGGTAGATGCCATTATTGACCAAGACTTCCAGTTACACCCACCTCCTAAGCCAGTCACAACACAAGAGGTCAAAAGGACGATCAGGGAACTAAAGGACAAGAAAGCACCAGGTTTTGACCTAATCACCAAGGAAATACTGAAAGAATTGCCCAAAAAGGCAATAGTTTTCCTGACCACCCTCTTTAATGGAATTTTGAGGGTTCAACACTGGCCAGGTCTATGGAAGGTATCGCAAATTATAATGATACGGAAAATTGGCAAACCGGCAAACGATGTCGCTTCCTACAGACCAATAAGCCTATTGCCAGTACTGTCAAAGGTGCTCGAAAAAATTCTACTCTGGAGAATGTCGCCTCTACTTACAGAGAACCAAGTAATACCCAACCATCAATTTGGATTCCGGCAACAACACTCAACAGTGGAACAGGTTCACCGAGTCTGCAACAAAATAAGAAAAACACTAGAGCAGAAGGAATACTGCTCATCTGCGTTCCTTGACATCCAACAGGCATTTGATAGAGTTTGGCACAAGGGTCTTCTCTGTAAATTAAAAAAATCCCTTCCACATAACTACTTCTCCATATTGAATTCATACCTAACAGAAAGACTATTCCAAATAAAAAGTGGTGACGCTACCTCTTCTTTCCATGAAATCAGGGCAGGTGTACCACAAGGATCAGTGCTGGGACCTGTGCTATACACAATTTACACTGCAGATCTCCCTGAAGTTCCTGGAGTAGTCACTGCCACCTTCGCTGATGATACTGCCCTCCTGGCTAGCGATAAAGATCCTGAAGTGGCATCACAATCATTACAAAAGGGACTTAATGCCGTTACTGAATGGTTGCAGGCATGGAAAATAAAAGCATCTGCCTCCAAATCGGTACAGGTGACTTTCACACTGAAAAAAGGCAATTGTCCACCAGTTACCCTAGAAAACTCCATCCTGCCACACAAAGACAGTGTAAAGTACCTCGGCTTACACCTGGACCGTCGCCTAACATGGAGGCAACACATAAAAACCAAAAGGGAAGAGTTAAAAGTCAGATATAACAACCTTCACTGGCTGCTTGGCCGCAACAGCAGACTGTCAACGGATAATAAGCTCCTTATCTACAAAAGCATCCTCAAACCCGTATGGATGTACGGCATACAGCTGTGGGGTAGTGCCAGCAACTCAAACATCGCCATGTTGCAACGGCAACAAAACATGATTCTAAGAACCATATCAAATGTCCCATGGTACACCATAAACGCTGAAATCCATGATCATCTACAGATGAAGAATGTTAAAGACGAAGTCCGGTCCACTGCAAACAAATATCAGGAGCGACTGAAAAACCACCCTAACATATTGGCTGCCCAACTAATTCGACAAAATTACCCAAAGAGTCTCAAAAGACATGACATCCTGATGCTGCAAAATCGTTAGCAGCTGCATTAGCCTAAGGAGATGATGTCCCTAGTGGGGGGCACACTCCACACAAGATCCGAGCCATCAACAAATCCGCTTATAGTCCAAGGACTGATCGCAGATAGGACCATAAAAAAAAAAAAATATATACTTGAGAAAAGCAACGTGTAGAGGTTGAAAGAAAGCTTTAATTTATGTCCGTATGTTATGATTTTTTTGTAATTATCTGTATTTTTCAATAAAAAAAACTTAAATGAATCATGTCATAAATGAATAAGTCCAATGTTTATCAGCCAATATTTCCCAATCTAAAAGGAATATTAAAAAAATTAAAACATGCAAACATAGATTTCAAAAAATATTTTAGAATCCGAAATATCATAAACCTATTGCAATATTAAGAGCATGGAAACAGTTATCGCCCGTATTATGGGAATTTGATAGGGTAACGAAAATGATGTCTCTTAAATGATGCAGCATTTTTTTTAATGTCTCAATCATCAAAGTAGAGATTTTAGATGTATATTCTTTTAACTTTTAATTAGATTTATTTAGTAAGTATTTAAAAATCAATTAGTAATGAATCATTACCGATCCCACTACCTAGAATTCCCTAATTTACAGTGAATTCTCGGGTGTGCAGGTTTTGTGCCGGACCAAGACTCGGCACAGTCGAGTGACGGCGGCGGCGGCGGCGGCAAGGCGCGCCCGCCGCCCCCCTCTCCCGCCTCCACACCGCGCGACCACTTCCCCTCCGACGACGTCGACGACGACATCATAGTGGAGGTAGCTGTTGGTCTCGTGTTGGAATTTGTTCCTTATCGTGCGTTTGCGGAATGAGGGCTGGACGGAGAATTGTGTCCTTGACACTTTTGCTGTCATACTGACATTGACCCGAACACTCTTTACCTTGGAATTTGACATGTATGTATGCATAATCGACCACGATGCAAGGACACATTAATAGAAGAAAGAGCCCATTAAAATGAACTACTTTACCAATGCTGGTTCGGGTCCAGCCTTGCAGCATTTTTGAATTGCGAATAAGCGATGTACCTGCTGACCTGTGACATCTCAGCTTTTGTTTTATTTTAAGATACCCTGAATTTCTATGAAATTTTAATCAAATTTAAATCTCGCCAAAAGTACCAGGGCCGCAGATATTGTTAGATGTATTTCTTTCCTGTGGCCTATGTCCTGAAATCGAGACAATCCGCCAGTTTCCAGTTTCTGTGCTCCTTGGTTGTTATTTGTTTCTCTCTCTCATTGATATTTGTCACATTTTCATGCGTCGCAGGAGATGTTTTGAAAATTTTGGAAAACTGTGATCTGTGGCCGGTACAGTTTAGTACAGTCAATATCGCGAAAGGAAAATCATTCCTACCGGGTGTCCCACAGCACCTCTCGTAATTTGATCGCCTTTTCTCCTTCAAAACGATAGTTGTTTCAATGTTTCTAAATCTTAAACCGCTTGCTCTCAACAAATCAGCCTCGGTAGCTCAGTGTGCGACGCCTTGCGAATCGATAAACTTGGGAAGCACCTCTAAACGCGGTTAGGTTCTGGATGGGTGACCGTTTTCATCCGTTGAGGCTGGCCGTGGTTCCGATTCCACGTAAAACTGTAGGTCCCTTCCTTGCTAGGTGGTAGGGCTAATCCCGCCCGGGTTGGTACCATCGCAGTGGATGAACGATGGTCGAAGCGGCAATTAAAATTGTCCGGATTTTCCATCCAGTTCAATGTAGCCGAGCAATATAAGGAAGGTCCTCGCATGGCACCTCATTCCCATGTGGTGTGTTAGGCTTATATCTGACAGTCGGTTCGGTATTAGCCATCCATGTCCAGTTACTTAAAAAAAAACAAATGAAATCAATATAATAAGGCTTTAAAAGTTATTTCAGTTTCGGTAATACCGTTTACTGTTTTGTTGCTGTTAATGTTTTTAAAATAATTCTGATGATCACTATGTTATGTTTCAGGATGAAGACAGTGAGTTCGAGCACTTCCAAGACCCCGAGGAGTTCGAGGGCTTTGCAGAGAGCGTCCCGCGCTCCTCCGACCAGCCCAAGATTACGATCTCCAAGGTAACCTAACTTCACCCAGCGCCCAAAATGAGACATCAAATCTAGCGGAACTTAAAATTGTCCGTGTTTTCCCTCCGGTTCAATGTAGCCGAGCAATATAAGGTAGGTCACCTAGTTCCCTTGGGTTTCGTAATAGCTATCATGTTACATAAAAAAACTGGGTAATAGATTTTATGTGAATAGAAATGTAATAATGTCTTATGTACGTGGAATTGACGGTGAATTTACAATTATTATTATTATACACTTATTACAACTTACACATTAATTAAAGAAATAGTGCTGTAAAAAGACGTACTTTATGAATATATTGCAAGGCTGGACCCAAAACACCAAAACGTACCTTTCGTGGGTACCGTGTCTACCAATTTCGACACTTGCTTTATGTCCATAATTACCCGCTAGAGCGTCTGATGCCAAATACTGTTTTGATGACGGTGGCAATATATTTGAATGTTCCTGAATGAATCCTTGCAATTCAATGTGCAAAATGCAGGTAAAGTGGTAAATAAATGTATGTATAATTTTAAACAATGTGTTTGGAGGCATTTATTAAGGGTGGAAGGACTGTAGGATAATTCCAAATTAAGGGTATAAATCAGGTGGCGAAATTGATAGGCGCAATTTTCGCGGAAGGTTTGTTTTGCTGGTTCGGGTCTAGCTTTCACTTTATTTGTAAAGTTTTTACAGTACAGTTTTTTTAATAAAGTGTCATTGCTTTACGGTCGATTCTACATTCATATTACATTCGTTGAAACACTGACATACTTGCTTCGTACGATAAAGTATATTTTATATGAGTTACTTCTCATATGAGGCTCTAGTTCGTTTATTGAACACTAGGTGCCGATAATGATCCGTGCGCGCTGGGACGCGTACTGGCTGGAGGGTATCCTGTGCTGCGTGCTGGCGACCTACGCGCTGGGCTACGCGCTCGGCCGCGCGCGTAACACCGCCGTCGCCGCCAACATCCTCCGGCTGCACAAGCCGCTGCTCGACGACAACTTCACGCTAGTCGGTGAGTCGGCGCACGCGTGCGGCTGGAGGACATTTTGTGCCGGGTGCTGGCCTGGTCACGATCATTTTTCTTGCAAGCTTTATGACTCTGTAGAGACAATAGATACAGTCATGTCCTGCCGGAAGTGGGTTACAAAAATATATCCATACATTTTACGGTCATCTTTGCACCCGTCTCCTACACAAACCAGGAATTGCTATGGTGGCCAGCCGACAGTACTACTGGAGCGATTGATTTTGGCCCCTATCATGGTGCGATCTTGCAGGAAACCCATAGCCTTTTTTCTTCTCTTTCCAACGGTATAGGTTTGTCCCTGTCTGCAGGTCTGGATGTCATAATATGACATAGCTTTATTTCATTAATTTTAAGTGACATCTATATTGAAGCATTGATATCAGATTTAGCAAATAATGAAATCGATATTCGTCTAAAGCTTTGGATTATATGTCCATTCTATCCAGACAATTGATCCAATCCAATGAATTTCTTCATAATTTTCTAATCAACACTATGCTTCCCCTATCTGCTACTAGATGGCGCTGATATCGCGTATTAATCCTACGCTTAGGACAAGTCTACGTATGAATCCTTTAGACGAATGTCCAGACCATACATTTTCTGAAGATCTGACGGAAAATCACTGAAGAGTGTTTAGGTAAAGTTAGAGAATTTCAATTTTATTTATTTATTTATTTATTTATAAGTTTTAGACAGGCAGCATATGCTGATGCGTCTAAATCCAGTGTTTAACTTGATAAATTTATAAATGTGTTTGGAGGCATTTATTAAGGGTGGAAGGACTGTAGGATAATTCCAAATTAAGGGTATAAATCAGGTGGCGAAATTAATAGGCGCAATTTTCGCCTATCAACTAGGAATCTTTGCAAACTTCATGGTGCCGGTCTGACCGTGCGCCGGGTGGTGTGCAGGGGAGACGGGGGCGGACGTGGTGGCGGGCGGCGACCGCGGCTGGCGGCGCGAGGCGGAGCACTGCTTCACCATGTGGTGCAGCGGGCGCACCTGCTGCGAGGGCATGTTGCTCACGCTCAAACTCATCAAGGTGCGTACCGTTCAGTCCATCCACGAAGCATGAAAGGGGAGATCAGAGGAGAAACTTTGTAAATAATTTCGGTACTGATTTTCGTTTTCATGTACTCCATTTCCAACGATACGTAAGAACACTTAAGGTGGCCCAACCCGGCGGGCCTAATTCATTCGCGGGCACGGTACAAAACCGTGCTGTTGCGCTCTGGGGCCTTCTCTGTTTCAAAGAATAAGACAGGCTCCGTGATGAGGAAGATTCAACATGTCCACAAAAAAGACAAAGTGCATAGTGTATGATTTGGTAAGATTTACGAAAATTTTAATTTCAAAACGACTTATAGCTAAAAGAAAACCACGACCGCTGTAGTCAAAAATCGAACAAAAACCAAACAGATCATAAATCTTGATTACATAAGCTATGTCTGATGACTAATCTTTTTACGATGTTCTTACTTTATCATTGCGTAATCCACCTCCAAAGTTATTGTATAAAACGCGCGAAAAATTCGAACTTTCGGACTTTCTAAAAACCAAACACAATTTTACAATACCAATGGTCATCAGACATCTAGTTCGATCAAATAAAGCTATTTTGAGCAAAATTTTGGATCTCTGACAAGAAATATGGGCGTGATCTTCTTTCCCCTTTTGTATGGGGAGATGAGCGGGTTGGGCCACCTTAAGGACTCCACTAAACAGTGACACTAACATTTCAAATTTAAATTCAAATTCAAATACTTTATTGGCAACAAAAAACAACAATTAAGTATAATTTAGAAATGTTTAAAAAGAAACTAGTATAAATTTGATGTATCCTAATGAGATAATTGTATACCAAAAGGTTCTAGCTCAGCATAATTCCTAAGCGGCCATTACTACCTGAGTTGAGCTGACTGCAAGGTGCTGGTTTTCAGCACATACCTGTTAATAAATTTATAAAATATTAAATTGTGAGGCTGTTTAAGGATGTTTGATCCGAATTCGTAATCGACCAGACTACCATCAGTGAATTGTTTTAATGTAATCTGACATGGATGGCTAATATCACATAACTACCTTCATGATATCGTCTATAGAATAAAAATGATTGCCTAAATGGGTTGTTAAGAGCAAAACTAGAGAACGGCTTTACCAATCCCGCAAATTTTTTTTAAAAATATTAATCGAAGTCCCAGAATGGTTCTTAGTTATAGTTGGACCCTGGCGCTGTTTTCGCGATCCAGATTTATTAAAATTGAA
Organism: Incurvaria masculella; assembly: GCA_946894095.1. Lineage (NCBI taxonomy): Eukaryota > Metazoa > Arthropoda > Insecta > Lepidoptera > Incurvariidae > Incurvaria > Incurvaria masculella. Next base: position 16,118,292 of record OX335657.1, on the reverse strand, counting down.
TAGCATGGCCACTAAGGTGAAACCACATTGTAGCGGGCTCCGCTCGGGTGAATGTCCGAAACGAAATCGGCCCCATCGGAGCCGGGAAACTCAGCTAGTTATGAAATGAAATGAGAAGGCAGAACCTCTCGCATGAAAGGCAAGTCCTCTAGAGCCTACACCACCGGCTGTACGCTATGCATGTGGTTTCGCTGCCGGTATACGAGTGAGCTTAGGTCGCCACACACATCCTTCATTACTCGCTGGTTCCGGGTGACCAAAGACAGGGGCATCGACCGATGGATAACCTGATATCGAATCTTTGGTTCTCAGGAGCCAATCGGAGACAGGTTTTTTTTTGTCTTTTTAACCGGTGTACAAAACTGATGTATTTGTCTCTATCAGCGTCAATACTCGCTGCTTCTAGGTGACCTAAAACAGGGGCATCGACCGATGGATAACCTGATATAGAATCTTTGGTTCTCAGGAGCCAATCGGAGACAGGTTTTTTTTTGTCTTTTTAACCGGTGTACAAAACTGATGTATTTGTCTCTATCAGCGTCAATACTCGCTGCTTCTAGGTGACCTAAAACAGGGGCATCGACCGATGGATAACCTGATATCGAATCTTTGGTTCTCAGGAGCCAATCGGAGACAGGTTTTTTTTTGTCTTTTTAACCGGTGTACAAAACTGATGTATTTGTCTCTATCAGCGTCAATACTCGCTGCTTCTAGGTGACCTAAAACAGGGGCATCGACCGATGGATAACCTGATATAGAATCTTTCGTTCTCAGGAGCCAGGCAGAGACAGGTTTTTTTATTTTTGTCTTTTTAATCGGTGTATATGTATGTATGTGTATTTGTCTCTATCAGCGTCAAGACCTAGTGCACCTGGCGCTGGACGCGCTGCGACCCTCGCAGGACACGCTTCAGTTCCGGGTGGAGCTCGGTAAAGACGACTGCGACCCGTTCGTGCTGTGCGTCGGTCAGAAAAAGTTCGCCACCCGCCTCGGCAAAGAGATGCAGGATCTCGTATGTTACCTTTGCATACATTACATACAAACTACATTTGTATGGGAAACAATTTTTTCTGATGTTTAAGAACTCACCCCAGGTCGGCTCGTAAGCATCAGACAATTTTGCCTCCCATACAAACGTAGTTTACTAATAATTTGAAAACCACTGTTCTAACTTACATGATATTTGGTATCTAATATTAAGCTACAAATATCTGTGTCTGCATGTCTTTGTTTTTTTGGTAAATGTATTCTGGGTCAAACCACAGAGAAAACTTAATTCATATGAAGATTTTCTTTTTGCTTTCATTTCATTCGGTTTGGATTTTTCAAAATAACAAAAGCATGCAGACACAGATATTTGTTACCTGATATTAGATATTAAGGAGGCCCAACCCGGCGGGCCTAATTCGTGGGCACGGTACAAAACTGTGCTGTTGCGCTCTGGGACCTTCTCTGTTTTAAAGAATAAGACAGGCTCCGTGATGAGGAAGATTCAACATGTCCACAAAAAAGACAATGTGCATAGTGTATGATTTGGTAAGATTTACGAAAATTTTAATTTCAAAACGACTTATAGCTAAAAGTAAACCACGACCGCTGTAGTCAAAAATCTAACAAAAACCAAATAGATTATAAATCTTGATTAAATAAGCTATGTCTGATGACTAATCTTTTTAAGATGTTCTTACTTTATCATTGCGTAATCCACCTCCAAAGTTATTGTATAAAACGCGCGAAAAATTCGAACTTTCGGACCTTATAACTTAGAAACCATACACAATTTTACAATGCCAATGGTCATCAGACATCTAGTTCGATCAAATAAAGCTATTTTGAGCAAAATTTTGATGAGCGGGATGGGCCACCTTAAATATGAATTTAACTGTAATAGCGGTTTCCAAATGATCAGTAAACTACGTTTGTACGGAGACCATAGATTACGGGCCGTTCTTAAGAATGGCCCGTAAGTTATGCATACTAACATCAAAATAAATAATTTATTTATTTATTAATATGGCTTACATGCAGGATAATTCCGTATTACACAAACATAAACACATTTACAGTATTAAAAACGAACAAATTATCCTACAGGTAGTGGGCACAGCGTGTACAGTTATAGCTAGTCAGCCAAGGAAGAAGAAGTATCATTTCAAAACAACTGTTCCAATTTACTTGATATTGGGTATCTAACATCAGGCTACAAATATCCGTGTCAAACCACAGAGAAAACAAAATCTGTATTTCGATTTTCTTTTTGCCTTAATTTGATTCAGTTTAGATTTTTCAAAAAAACCAAAACATGCAGACACAGATATTTGTTGGCTGATATCAGATATTTAATAATTTGTAGCCTGATGTTATATACCCAATATCAAGTAAATTGGAACAGTCGTTTTCAAATTATTAGTAAATTACATTCGTACGGGGAGCGTAATTTTCCGATACTTACGGGCCCACCTTAAGCGGCGTTCCGACCGTGCCCTGTTCAGAGCGCCTACTGCGGCGAGCGGCGGCCCGGCGACAAGCACTCGCTGCCCGCGTCGCTGAGCGTGCTGTCGGAGGTGGCGGAGGCGACGGCGGCGGTGCTGGACACGCGCGTCACCAGCGCGCTGCACCAGTACGCCGACCACATACAGTACCTGCACATCTCCGATCAGTTCTCGGGGCCCAAGCAGATGGAGTGAGTCCTCATTGCCCCATTATATTGTGACCTCTACTCATGGCCGCGTTGATTAGCCCTTTGCGTTAAGTCATTTTTCGCGCCAAAATCTGTCGATATCGACCTTACTTCTCCTTTCGCAATAATGCTATCTTCGCTAAATATCGACATTACTTCTCCCTTTGTAATAAGGCTTTTTTCGCGCCAAAATCTCTGTCAAAATCGACCTTACTTAACCCTTTGCAATAAGCCGATTTTTGCGCCAAAATCTGTCAATATCGACCTTACTTCTCCCTTTGCAATAAGGCATATTTTGGCACCAAATACATGGTTGATAGCGACCAAACGGAAGCCAAGCGGTTCAAGAAAAACCGTTGCAAATATTCTAATATGTCGCCTATGTCGGCATTGCGCTTCTAGTATTTCGTTGCAAAATGTATTTGCTCGCGGATCTATCTTGATCCACAGATGGCGCTATTTGCTTGTTTACACGGTGGGCTGGTTATACAATGCTGTTATTATATATACATATCCTCCGCCTGCTAAAATTGTAACGATCTCTGGAACATTTGGGCTACACCTCGAGGGAGATTGTCCTCGAATGGTGCACTATGCGGGACACCTAGATATCAGTGGAGTTTTCTAGAAAGAAGCTCCACCGATATAATAGGTGCCTGCGTGCTTGGGACAGTTACACATTTTTAGGATTCAAAACAAGTGATACCAGGTGATAGTGAGACCTCAACTATATAGATATCCCACCGCCATAGTGACGGATGTTTCGTACAATATGTACCATATTCCAATCCATGTACCATAGTCCAATTTTGAAACAAAATTGTGTTATGAATCTATGAATAAATCCTATGTTTGTACAGCGCTATCTATTGGCTATTTCTAGGTACGAAAGTGGCGCCACCTATTTCCATAGCCGTAAACTTGTATCTATGCAGTTGCGCCATCTATTGTTCATCCCTTTGGCATTGACCTATTGGTGAAACATCTATTATGCCTCAACCATATTTTAGGAAAAGAGGTGATTTGGCATTGGCACGCTTCGTATATTTATAAACATCGGTTTGCGCGTCAGGGAGGCGAGCGCGACGAAGCCTCCGGACACGCAGAAGGTGCTGCTGCTGAGCGTGAACGTGAGCGGGGAGGGCGCGGGCGAGGAGCTGCGCCCCCTCATGCTGCTCGTGTTCTATCTACTCGAGAAACTCAAGCGGATGCGGCTCAGTAAAGAGGTGTGTGTTGGTTTTTTTTTATGTTAAGCTCAGCATATGGGATCCACCAAGACCTATTAGGTGCCCGACGATGCCCATGGGTTTTCGAACTTTTAGGGCCGCTACGAAAACCATGGACACTGATATCTTCAAACCTGAATCGTGAAATCTACTCCGGTCTTAGCTTGCTAATCATAGTTTTACCTTCGGCTGACTTTCATAATATTAGCCAAACACAGGGCATCTTTTGGAGATTAAAAGGACACCAGCGGTGTTGTTTATGGGGAATAACTGACACATGCATTCAACTTTGGACTTTTAGCATTCAGTTTGATTCTTCACAATCCCATTAAATTTTGTTTTATGTAATTGGCCGTGTATGGATTACCACACCCATCATCATATAGCCCGACACACCAGATTTCCAAAGAAATAAGGGCCATGCTAGGAACTTCCCTTTGTGAGCACGGCTACATTTAACTGGATGGATTCTTCTTCGCCAGATTTGGAGATTGACAAATCCGTGTGTAATCAACATCATCACGGCCTCTAGAATGAATACACGTCAAAACTATCAGCCGTATTCAGAGAGCACCTTTCAAAACTGGGCTTAAACTGCCTTTTACGGAACTTCAAAGTTCCTAAACGTCAAACTCCATACAAGTTTTTACTAGATAGTCTGTGGTTTTACTTCTTCAGGCTGTCAAACTCAAACTAGGACTTTCGATTTGTATGAAATCGCGGAGTCGGCGTAAACGGCAACGTCGACGTTGAGTAAGCTGTCAAATCGAACTTGGACTCGCAAATGTTAGTTCGCTTAACGCCCACTGCTCGCGCTCTTCAATTTCTCCATACATTTGAAAAAGCCAGTCGGTCGGTTTGCCGTAAACGCCAATTCAGGTGACAGCTGGGACTACGGGCTCAGATACATTTTTACTACAAGTAAAGCCCGCTAAAGTTCGTGGATTGCAAGAGCTGTAAGAGCTAAGCGGTAACTCCGTGCGGTGCGTTGCGCAGGCGCTGGCGAAGGTGGAGCGCAACCGGCAGCGCGCGGCGGAGGCGTTCGTGCGCGGCACGCACGCGGCGCGCCAGGAGCAGGCGGCCGCGCGCCGCGAGGAGCGCCGCAAGCAGGAGAAGGAGCGCATACTCGCCGTACGCATCCGCTTTTATTAACACGATTCCTTTTTTAGGGTTCCGTACCCAAAGGGTGAAAACGGAACCCTATTACTAAGCCTCCGCTGTCCGTCCGTCCGTCCGTCCGTCTGTCCGTCTGTCACAGGGCTAACAGGTAGACAGCTGAAATTTTCACAGAGTGTGTATTTATTTTGCCGCTATAATAACAAATAGGTAAGATTAAAAAATAATTTAAATTAAAGGGGGCTCCCATACAAAAAACGTGATTTTTTTGTTTTTTTTTTCTACGATGGTACGGAACCCTTCGTGTGCGAGTCCGACTCGCACTTGGCCGGTTTTTTTTGCAGTGGGCCTTCTGGGCCAAATCCGAAACTTGTTTTTATTTATTTATTTTTTATTTTATTTTGAAAACAAACAGAAAAATTACAATTATAAATAAGAATATCACATAGACCTATAGTTCCCAATTTTTACGATAAATAGTATAATATATTTAAGAAATATAAACTATTCAGACACTCAAAGGAGTCATGAGGCCGATTTTGATAAAAACTAAAACTGCATTATTAGATTTTTGAAAACGAATCAGTTTATTAAAAATCAACACTATCCTTTAGTTTGTCTTATAACATTACTCCACAGGATTTGTTTCTTATAAGCTAAACTATTGACTGGTGCAATAATACGGAATGCTTTATTTTTCTCAAAATAAAGAAGTCGATTCACGGCTAGGAAAACTATTTCTACAAAAATCGAATAATGCAGTTTCAGTTTTTATCAAAATCGGCTTCATTACTCCTTTGAGTGTTTTTCGTTATTTTTAATAGTTTCGGATTTGACCCTGAATGCCCTGTTTAAAAAATTCTCCTGAATGTAAAAAAATCAATTGCCGTGCGTTAGTCTCGCACTCGAGAACGGCTCAGCCGATTTGATTTTTTTTAATTTTGTTTTGTTCCCCTTAGTACTGGTGTGGTTTAGTTTAAAATAATAGTAATAATAGTAAGTAATAGTAATAAAATAGGTGGCGCTGTTGTCGAAATATTGACCCGAGCAGAGCCCGGCACCTCAGCTAACCATTTTAATTAAACTAGTGATTCTATGAGCTGCAGACCTCGCTAGTCTGTCTTTTTGATCATTAGAAACATTGAAAATTTGTCTAATTTGAGAACACAAAATAACTTTAAATTATAGTTAGACCATCAATCTTCTAAATATGTTTTGTCGGATTATCAAAATTCGTCATTGTTATTTTTAGATATAATTAAACATTGTTTTACTTATGTCCTTATCAAACTGAACGCAATCAACTATTATCACACCCTTAATATATGTCCAAATTTTAGAAAACGGGCTTGTCTAAAAATTTCTACATAATTATTGAACCTGCTCACAAAATTCACAAGAATCGCTTGAGAAATGCGACCAGGGGGTCTACCATGGTGAGTTTATTCGCCGAGGGAATTACAAGTCAGGGAATAAAGCTGACGACTAGTACCATCCTCGCTGTCAAACGACGTAAGTTCACTCGTCACTCGTTTATGCAGTGTCGGTCAAGCAAATCCATAGGAAAAATTTAACATTTTTGTACCATTTCAATAGTTTGACAGATGAATGCATGGAGGTATACCTCCATGGCTGGACTGGATGTAATCAAACGTGATTTGGATAATATTTGAATCAATCAAACTCGTCTACCGAAAATCAACTTATTCCGAGCCATGAATTGGAAAACAAAAAGTGTAAGTACGACATCACCGCCGACAACAGACTTTCGGAAGTGCCGTGAGACCGCGCCACTTCTTCCTCAACCAAGGAGACCCGACAGCATCTCCCCAGCCCAAACAGTAAGAACATTCATGAATGCAATATCACTGATTTGGTGGGGCCGAGGGACTCTTACTACCTTATTGTGAGAGATAGCATGCAATATAAATTACGTGGTGGATAATTACCTACCCACTCGTCAAAATATTCGTCCTGAAGTGGGCGTAGATTGGCGGATAATTTACCTCAAAATATTCTTGATATAACCTAGAATTGTATTTGTAATTACTTAAATATGTCTCAATTAAACCTACCTACGCTTATTAAAAAAATACCTTTGCTTTACTTATTGTTTGTTATGCTTTCAGATAATAACTACCCTTGCATTTTTTGCGAGCGGTGACTACCAACGTATATGCGGTAGCACCGTCGACTCCTGCATCGCTCAGCAAATAGTGTCAATTGTGATACATCAAGTGATTGCAGCCTGCATATTTTGGCAAAATTCATCTGCTTTTGCCTGAGCAAAAACGAGTGCAAAAGGAAAGAAATAAAACTAGGGTTAGATTAGAACCATTTTATTGTAATAGATATCAATTTGAAATAAGAAAAAATGTCACCTAAATGCTTACCCATGCATAGCCATACCATACAAATAAAAGTAATTGTTCCGACTCTTTCAGATTTTTTTTTTATTTGGCACGCCAGTCGTTGTGGGCTGCATTGACTACACTACTTGTCCTGAAATGTTCAAATAGTTGGTTGGTTACTATGTAGATTTGAGGTCCTTAAGGGGACATATGACCTTAGAACGACCATATCCAATAAGTTATCGTTTTATATTTTTAGTTTTATAAATAGGCATTTATTAGCAAACATGATTATCGGAAAACCTTGACATGAAACCATTTTATTATTTAGATTAATCTTACATGCTTACTTATATAAAAAAACCTCAACATGTATGATTTTGTCATGACGATTTAATAAAATCACCATAAATTTAATTAATTCATACCCATAACAAAAAAAAAAAAAATCATACCCTAAATAGTGACCGTAGGTATATTGGTGGCGGAATGAAATAAGCCAAGGAGATTAGAAGCAGAAGTTCATAGGTATTTAATACGTGTGTGTATTTTATATTTATCATCCATAGAATGTACAAACGGCATCACCCTAAACGCCACACATTAAACTTTGACCCAGATAAGTTTTCCATGCAAATGCCAATGCCTACTGTGGCGCCGAGGCCGATGCGCTCTGTGCACTGAACTTGACTTGAAATAGTTTAACATTTAGCATTTAGCCACAATAATCATAGAGAAGAATAACTGGCACAAAATTCCGCTGTTATTTATTTTAAAGTTCACTTAATAATGTTAATAAAATCTTTATAAAGGCGATTGCCTAAATATACATATATACATACACACCTTTACGCCGCTTTCCCGAGGGGTAGGCAGAGATAATAGAGCATCATACGGTACGACCACAGCACACTTCTTTCGGTTCATCTACAGACATAAATAGTTTCATACATACATGCTCTACGATTAAATATAGTACGGCTTACTATATTACAGAATTAGCTAAAAAATCTATGCATACAAATGTAATTCTAATAATTTCCTCAACGCTTTCCATGATTTTATGCACCCTCTCGATGCATTTTACTGCTCGGCCACACTCTTCCATAGGTGCGAAGCTCATTGCGTGGCGTCTGGGCGTAATAGCGGGGGCTCGCCATTACCGGATTGCGTTCTCTGCTATGCTGACGGTTTGGTTCTTTAGGTCTGCGCGCTGGCCATCAGCATCTCCTGCACCGTCATGCTAACGATTAAAGCGGATATAGAGCTGCTGCACTTGATGGTAGAGCGTGACAGGGTACAGAGCCGGCAGCTCCAGCCTGAGGCAGATGATAGGGCAAACGTAGCGGCTGGGAGTTTTTTATGGAACTAGATATACATAGCTTTTACCACACTTATTGTCATAACATAAAGTTGATGTACCACATTCACGAAGAAATTTCATAGTTGCCATGTCAGGGCTTTCCTTTTATAAGTTTGGCTATATTGCCGGATGGAAAACACGGAGAATATTTATTATTATTATAAAGTAATGCACTAGCAGCATCATGCTGATGCGTGCAATTACTGTTATGCACTTGCACTTTTGTTTTTAAGCACTTGCACTGATTTGTTACCCGACTGCGCAAGGAGGGTTGTTTTTTTTATTTTCTTGTCCATGAATTATTAGATTTTAAGCAAGTAAGATTTTTTGATAACATTTACTGACGATGCACATATTATTTCCTCAGGAAGGCTGTTCCAATTATCCACAACTTGGTTTGTTAGGAAGTGTTTTCAAGGATTTGTTGATGCTTGGGTGCGATTGAACTTTAAGTCCTCTAGCCCCTACACCACGAACTGTGAAAATGTCTGTAGAGGGAGCAAAAGTATGTTGTGATCGTACTGTATGGTGTTCTATAATCTCTGCCTACACATCCGGGAAAGCCCATCTATACTTATGATAGTTTTTCGGGACTGGTATTTCTTCCTGTTAAAGTTAATATAAAATGATAAATAAAAAGTCATTAGTTTGTACGTTAGGTTAAGCATGGGCGAGCATTTAGGTAAGTGATGTTTGTTCTTGTTTCATGTTGATAGTTATTGAAGCTCCGAATAAAAATATTAAAAATGGTTCAAATCAAATCCTCGTTTTATTTCTTCTCTTTCGCGCTCGTTCTGAGGAAAGCAGATGAATGTTGCCAGAATGTGCAGGTTGTTGAGGGCTGCAATCACTTGACGCATCACAACTGACACCATTTTTTGAGCGATGCAGGAATCGACGGTGCTATGGCACATGCATTGGTGTGCATGCAAGGGTAGTCATTATCTGTAAACATAAAAAACAATAAGTAAAGAATAGGTATTTTTTTAAATAAGCATAGGTAGGTTTAATTTAGACATTTCACATTTTCAAACTGGATTCATAGTCAGTAATTACAAATTATGAATTACTTACTGATAGTATTTTTTATTACTGACTTAACTAAGAATATTTTGACGAATGGGTAGGCAAATTATCTGCCAATCAATTTACATTTCATGCAATCTCTCACAAAGGCAATCTATAAAGGCTACAAAGGCATTTATAAGCAAGTTAGAGTCTCTCAGCTCCCTACCAAATGAATGAATTGTATTGTACTTTCATTTCGTCAAATTGTTCTTGTCTACCATATGACAAAGGTATTTTTTAAGGCTGCTGATATTGCATTCATTAATGTTCTTACTTTTTTGGCTGGGGAAATGCTGTCGAATCTCATTGGTTGAGGAAGAAGTGGCGCGATCTCCCAAAAAAGCTCCTCAAAGAGGTCCGGAAAGTCTCTGTTGCTGGCGGCGATATCTTACTCACAGCGCAGTCGGAGGCTTCATCGAGTACAAGGAGACCGTCGGCGCTCTTCGCGCCGCAACTCTCCCACAAACACAACAGCCAAAAATCCATTTTTATTTTAACAATCACAGACTAACAACAGGGTTTACAAATACATTGTATGAAACAAGTTGATTCTCGGCTGGCGAGTTTGATCTACGAGCTATTCGTTCACTTGAGCCACAGAATAAGAAATATCGCTATGAAAAGTGGATTTTCGGTAATCCGCTAGCTATTCTTTTGATTTTATTCACTTTAGCCACAGGAAAAGTTATATTAGTTTTCATAAATGTCAATGCTGGTGCTGTCTAATACAGTGTTGGTAGGCCGTTGTTTAGTGATATTTTTTGGTATACTATGGTGTTACATGCTGTATTTTTTGTTCAAAGAATACCCAAAACCAATAAACACCTAAAACACTACAGAACTATAAATTATTCCAAACAACTCCAACAAGAACATCAAAGAACCCAAAGATCACCAAATAACACCAAAAATACTGACGAGCATCAAACATTAACGAATAAATCCATACCACCTCAAACTATACCAATTTACACACAGACAATACATACAAATTATAACAAGGAACCTATCATGGTCTACATAATATATTTATTACAGAATTATCAACTTTTCCATAGTATATGTTCCGACCAAGCAGCACGGCAGCTAAAATAAGATGGTACAAAAATGTTACTTGGATTAGTTTGGCCGACACTGCATAAACGAGTGACGAGTGAACTTACGTCGTTTGACAGCGAGGATGGTACTAGTCGTCAGCTTTATTCGCTGACTTGTAATTCCCTCAGCGAATAAACTTACCATGGTAGACCCCCTGTAGTATCTGTCTGTAAATATGCATGGTTTATTGCAATATTGACTGTTATTTCTGCTCTAGTGAAGAGCCATCTCTGTCTCTATTATATGAAAGTATTATAAAAAAGAAGCACGCTCCAATGCGACCCACGTACTCGAAGCTCTACTGTGGATAATTTGCTAGATCGCTGTATTTCTGACAGATATTAGAAGATCTATCAATCATGGTTGTGTCAATCAATGTTGACCTTGGACTGAATAGATGAAAAGCCATTCTCCATTTTCATTCTATGCTGTGAGCAAATTTCCATTGCTCGCTTCATGCTATCATAATGGTCTGATCACTTTGAAGAGGAATTTAACCCTTTCCCCGCCAGGAACGTATATATCCGTCAGAGCAAGGCATATTGCAGGCGCAATCGTCGGATATATCCGAGAGAAAACTACTCCACTTCAAACATTAATAAAACTTTACTGATTACGAAATAATGTGTTTTATTTACATAATTGCACAGTACATACTAGCGTTCATTAGATTTCTACTGTTTCAACAGTGGAAACACACTATTTGCAACAACACAAATAACAATTCAAGACTGCATATTGTCGAAATAATTGTAGTGTAGCGTATTGAGAAGGATTATGCTAAAAAACCTTGGCGGTGAAAGGGTTAAACTTAGCGGCTGGAGTGCTCAACTAAACTGTCCATGTCCCCAGGAGGATGATCCGGAGAAGCAAAGACGCTGGGAGAAGAAAGAGCAGAAGCGCCAGCTGAAACGGAAGACACCCAAGATGAAGCAGCTCAAAGTGAAGGCGCTGTGAACAAACCGTAGCGGACGAGGCCATCGCAGTGCGAGTTTTGAACAAACCTCAATGGATGCGACCGACGCAGTGCCAATGCTGTGCAATACTTTCTCTGTCACTCCTTGTCTTAATTTTAAGTTTGTTACATTCTTTCTAAGTCAGTGCGAATATTAAATGTTTCGAGAATGTATTGTTTTCATTTGGATGCACAAAATACCTTGAGAACCCATCAGTGGCACGTTATATATTGTCAGTATACTGATAAACCCTTTAATTGAATTAATGAGTTTCGAAATGATGAGCCATAAGAAAGAGCTTGGAAAATAAGGTAGATCTGCATTAACTCATTTTACCAAAAAAATTTCAATTAGCGGGTTTTACGAGTATACGGACGAAATGTAAGTGTGTAAGTTCACCAAAAAAATGTTTTTATGTAGCTAGAAATGGATGGCTAACACCAGACTGACCGTTTGATTGAATGAATTTTGACGTTCGTTTTTAAAAAAAAAAATAACTGGATGGAAACATGGACAATTTTCATTTCCGCTTCGACCTCCGTTCAATACGATGGTACCAACCCGGGCGGGATTAACCCTACCACCTTGTAAGTAAGGGGACCTAACAGTTTTACATGGAATCCAAACCACGGCCAGCCTCAACGGTTGAAAATTGGTACCCATCCATAACCCAACCGTGCTCAGAGGTGCTTCACCAAGCTTATCGAATCGCAAGGCGTCACGCCAGTGGGCTACCGAGGTATGGAGGTTGGTCATGCAACATCTACAACTGTTTGCTTACCCATAGGAACAGTGGTTTTCTAACTTTTTTGTATGGGGAACGCAATTTTCAGATGCTTACGGAAACAAAAAACTAACGAAAAACAAAAGCAAGGTTACGTAAACATGCTTTAGAATCGGAAATGGGATTAATTTATAATGCATTAATAAATAAAAGCTTCAACATAAATTTATTAACAAATTACCATTGTAAATGACAACACTTAATGTACACACAAATAGTAAAGTTTGCGCGATGACAGGGCGACGGCATCGCATGAGGTAGCACGGATCAAAGTCCTCACACAACTTCATAAAAAGGTTCACTGCACACGGAATAAGTCCGTGACATTTCGATTAATCAATACATTTATCCCTCACTATCTAACTAATGGCTGGGCGTGGCATTATGCAAGAATGCCCATATAATGACAGTATGGACAGCATTCTTTTTCTATTTACAATTATGTATATGTTACCATCCGTAAACACCTGAAGCCGTTTTACTAGTAAATGCGGGAAGTAACTATTGGCGTCAGAAACAACCGTTCTTACTGAGGCAGTTACCTCAGAAACATAATCTGATGCTCTTAGGTTGAGATAAATAGTCGTAACATAAACTGATGCCGAGATTCGTAGAGATTACTTGTACTTGGCTGAGCCAAAGTCCGACTGTCCATTTTGACATTGGCTAAGCCAAGCACAAGTAATGTCTATGGCTGAGATAAATAGTCGTAACAGAAACTAAGACTAACCAAAAGTAAGACTTTCAGGCGTCATTTTGTGACAAAATGTGTCAACATGAGGTCACAAAGTATTACTTTAAATAGTCGTCACCAAAACGAATGCCAATGCAAAGTAGTACTTTGTGACGTCACTTGGCATTACTTTGAGATTTCGTCCACACAAAACGTGTCAAAGTGATGTCACAAAGTACTACTTTGTGTTAACATTAGTTTCGGTGACGACTATTTATCTCAGCCTTAGTTTCTGTTACGACTATTTATCTCAGCCTATGAATCTCAGCATGAGACTAACGAAAAGTAGTACTCTGTGACGCCACTTTGACTCATTTTGTATGGACGAAATGTCAAAGTCATGCAAGTGATGTCACAAAGTACTACGTTTAGTTAGCCTTAGTTTTGGTTACAACTATTTATCTCAGCCTCAGATACTTTTGGTATTTAGTAGGAAAAACGAATTTACGGATTTTGGGAATTTACAGCAACATTTCCATTAGAAATGTTATGCAGTAAAAGTATTTACAGTAACATTTCTATCAGCAACTTTAAGCAGAAAACTTAGTTAAGGTCGATCGTTATTTGTTTTATCTACAATAATAAAAGAAACATCTGAGAAAACAAAATATTTTTTTATGAAACTGGACATGGATGACAGCACCCGTCATTAAAATTAGATCAACCCCCACATTCCAGGACCTCCTTATATTGAACGGCTACAACTGAATGGAAAAGATGAACAATTGACATTGCCGTTTCGAACAATTTTTTTTCAATGCGATGGTACCAACTCGGACGCGATGTATGTAAAGATGTAATGGTAAGGAAGGTGGAATATGAACATCAGTCTCAGAGGTCGAAAACGGCCACCCATCCTGACATTGAGGTCTACACATTTTCGTTCTTTTTTAAATATAAATGAAGTAAAAATTACCGGAAAAAAGAACATTTTTATAAAAAAAAGTTTCTTCTCTGTGGTTTGACAATTGATAAAATTTTGGAAAAAAAAACAAAAACGTGTAGATGGATATTAATTGTCAGATATTAGATCCCAAATATCAAGTAAATTGGAACAGATTTTAACTTTTTTCATTTTGGAACAGACTTTTACTGTTGTTATACATTATTGAAATGTAATTGCTAAATCACTGGTTTATTTAAGTCGAAATTACCTCCACCGCAATGCCAAACCCAAACAATGCCAAACAAGTAAGCAATCTTATGGGAGAATTTAATTTTGTACTAAGATATTTAATAGTAGCAATAGTACCCGAGGGCCTTCCACAACCTTACACTACCTATAACCCTACTATTAAATATCTTTGCATTCTAAGAAATTACATCATGTATTGCACTAAGCCCATACAATTTTAAATGGGTTCATTAAAATACCGAATTTTGCTTGAAGCCACGTAGATAGTGAGGGATTCCGTTAGTATACCTTAACAATACACACATTATGGCAACATTTACATGTTTGGTTTCCAAAAATTTATAAATTATCACAAACTGCTTGGAAATATTCTGTATTCTGTCACAAAGGCAACCCAACATATCCAAGGTTTTACATAAAAAATATAGGATGTCAAATAAAACAAACACCAAAATCAAACATTTTGAGTGAAATGTGGCTTCAATTTGAATGCAAGGATCCAAAAGCTACGCACCCCATGCAAACATAGTTTTCAAACATGTTTAAAACCACTGTTCCAATTCATTGGATATTTGGTATTTGTTTTATCAAAAAAAAATGTTCAGGGTGAAGCCACAGAAATTTCATATTCTGCTGTGGTTTGACAAAATTTTCATTTAAAAAAAATTACATGTACAGTCGAACAAAGAGTTTAGGATACACATCCGGTTGAATGAAAAGATGAACAGTCAAATACTTTGACTTTTTGAAACCATTATAGTGTTGAATATGGATTCAAACATAGTTTAGGATGTCTACTAGCTACTAAGTAAACTGAACTCTAAAAAAATTTAATCAGAGGTTGTATTTAAACACCATTAATTTTTACGTTTAACCGGAAGTGTATCCTTTAACCTTTGGTTGACTGTACACAGACAGATATTTATTGCGTAATATAAGATACCATCTATCAAGTAAATTGGAACAGCGGTTTTCGAATGATCAGTTCACAACGTTTGTATTGGGCACATAGCTTACAGGCCATTCTAAGTAACAAAAAAAACTCAAATGTTAAGACATTCCTTGGGATCGTCTTTTTATAAGCTCTGTGAAATTATTATCTAACACACAATTTAGAAATGTTGCTACTTAGAAACAAAACAAAATTTACAGTAGTGCTTTGAATTTAGTTTCATCAAAAATTATGTAAATGCACTGTATAAATACTGCATACTGTATTGGGTCGATCTCATTGAAAATACCATAGTTTTCACTATTAGGCAATATCAGAATGAGATTAGGACACATCGAATCATAAGCTACAATACTAACATGCTTCTAGCATTATACATTCATAAAAAAATACAGTGACACAATAGAAACCTAAAAACACAGCATAGTTACACTCAAGCTCACCCTTGTAATTCATACTAATAAACACACCCACGATTCTAAGTTATCTTCGGATTATGAATTTGTTCCCAAATATCACTACACGACACAGCACTGCGCTCATTCGTCCACTTGCAACTTCTCGATCCTCGTCGAGACGCCCTCCACGTCGTGCTCCTCGCCCCGCGCCGCCTCCGCCGCACCGCCGAGGCTCTCCGCCGACTGACACCGCTTCAGCGTGCCGCTCTTCAGCACCCACCCCTCGAGCGGCGCAACTTCGCCGTGCACCTCCGCGTCCTTCTCCGAGCTCTCGCTCCTGGTGCGGTGGCGGTGGGGCGGGGAGTACGGGCAGACGCGCGCCCGGAGCGTGCGCTTCATGCAATAGCCGACGGTGACGTTGGAGACGAAGCGTGTGTTCATGCGCATGATGCCGAAGTTGGTGCGACTCTCGCGAAGGAAGTCGCGACGCGCCTCAGTGATGGAGCTCAGCATGCCGAGCTGGTGCAGGGCGCTGTCGAGTCGCGTGCACGCCCCTATTGTCTCCTGTGACACAACACACACAAGGCACAGCTTAATAAGCATGGCTATAAAATAAGTACGGCTGGAGCGGCTCGTAGCCTAGTGGCGCAGGGAGTGGCCTAGCATACCAGAGGCTTGGGTTCAATTCCGACATGCACCACTGTCTTTCTCTTTCAGAGTTTGATAAGTGCATTTCGTC
The DNA here is from genome assembly GCA_946894095.1 of Incurvaria masculella. Taxonomy (NCBI): domain Eukaryota; kingdom Metazoa; phylum Arthropoda; class Insecta; order Lepidoptera; family Incurvariidae; genus Incurvaria; species Incurvaria masculella. Next base: position 16,101,693 of record OX335657.1, on the reverse strand, counting down.
ACGAATGCGAGCTGCTCCATGGTTCGGAGTCCATGTAAAACTGTAGGTCCCCTTTCCCCTACTAGGTGGTAGGGTTTAAGCCCGCCCGGGTTGGTACCATCGCATTGGATGAAAAGATGGTCGAAGCGGCAATGAAAAATTGTCCGTGTTTTCCATCCAGTTCAATGTAGCCGTGCTCATAGAGGGAAGGTCCTGGCAGCTAATTCCTTCGAGAATGTGGTGTATTGGGCTAATATCATAACGGTAGTTGTAAATAATAAAAAAAAGGACATTTTTAGCCTTGCATACAAGCAAAATCCTGTATGCTCCTTTAACAGACACCTATCGAGTCATGCTCACACCCCCAATATCAGCCGTGTCACAACACACAGCTGTCGAACTTCCCTAGTGTGTAAGTACTGCCTGTCACAAAACAAAGTCAGCTGTTGAGTCGTGCATTTCTGGTTTCATTACATTACAGTTTCTCTTGCCACAAATATATAATAGGTACAACACGGTATCGAGTCGACCTGGGCTGCGGTTTACATTAGGTACACATTCTTAGCAACTAGCTGGCGGTCTGGGATGTTAATTTGGACTATTACGAACCATCTGGTGAAAGTATTTTTATGGGCACGACTCTGGTAATTAAAAAAAAGGTAAAAGTTAATCATTTTCATCATAACACTATGTAGAATGCCTGGGAAGGATGTTGCCCTACCCCCGGCTAGCGCCAGCAGCTGCACAGAGACCAAACCCGATATAGTTTTGGTTGCTGTTTGCGAGTGGAGGGGACCGGCCAACATCCATCCCAAGAATTTAATAGACAAATCGAAAAAAAAATATTGTTATGACACCGATATGGACCGCTTAGGTTGTGGTCTATAAATAGAATAAACCTTAGTAATTTTTTTATAGACCTCGGCACCGACATGGACCGTAGATAAATAAGAATCACGTATTTTGAGGGCCGATTGAGTAAGTATGTTTACCATTAAAGGTTTTTGTGCTGTCAAAACATGCACACTCTCTGCACTTTGGTTTGTTATAGCATAGATTTCTCGGCTGATATAGTCAAATCAGAAAATCAAATTTTGCAAAGGGCCTTATAAATCTGAGATGCGGGACTAATAACATGGCTATTTCTACAAGTTCGCCTAAACCCTAACCGCTCCATGGCCAGTCCGAAGATCAGTTTTAAAAATACAAAATGTCTTTGATTCAAATTAGCCTTGTAACCCAACCCCAAAAAAACATCGGAAATAGAAAACCTAACCTAAAAAAATCTTTAAAAAATCACTTTCTTTAAAATCCTGACTTATCCACTTATGCTTAGGAAAATACCACATGAGAACAGTTCGCTAGACCTTTAGGATGACTACAACGGTCAGGGGTTATTGACGTGTTTATAATTGAATTCAAATTTGTACGCAATGTGCATGAGCAAAATATTCATAGAATAAGCATTCAATTCAATACAGAACAGAACCTGAGGTTTGGTGGTTCTACGCAGATAAAATTCTACCAAAAACGGTGGACATCCATTTGCAAAACATTACCAAATCCTGCATGTGTACTCACGTCTTTCTCGTCACATTTCATGTTCAGACCAGTGAAATTGGAATGCGACTTGAAATGTATACTTTAAACCCCCAGCAGAGCTCCAGCTTCAGCCAGAAAAAGGAATTTTAGCTCAAAATAAACATCACAAACACAAACTACAAAACACAACACAGCAACGCAACGCCACAGATTGCCATATATGTGTTCTGTTCTGTGTTAACAATTATCATTAACACTCCATATATCTCTCGGCAATATCTGCCTCGCCAATATCTCCATCGCTGGCGAGGCAACTGCGGACCGGTCGCATGTCTGTCGCCAGCGACGGAGCTGCGACTGGCCCGCGGATGCGTCGCCAAGGAGGTGCCCATGTATTTGCCTTCTCCAATCATAGAATATAGAATATTGTCTCCAATATTTGCATCGCCAACATATGCATCACCAATAGGGAATGCAAGAGATCTCGTTTTCGATAATGCGACACGTCTACCGTTATGATATTAGCCCAAAACTAGAACTCGACTGCAACATCGGAAGACGAGAGAAGTCTTTGATAACATTTGATCCCTGACCATGTTGGGTACAACACAATCAGTGTTACCTATACTAAATTATCGCGGCTCCTGTAACATCTACACAATCGATTTATTTTTGCGTTGATTTTTTTGAACCGTTGGCCTTGGATAACGGAAACTAGGTATTTTATGATATTCTAAGAATATGAGTTTCGTGGCTTTGTTCTATTCAGAAACGCACCTCAGAGCAACATCTCTAATATAAGGGCCGAGTGCACGAAAGGACAAAAAATCAAAATCAAAATAAACATGATTCAACACTTCACTTTGTATGGACAGTATGAAAGGAACTCCATGCGGTCCACTAAAAGCGACGTGTTTGAACATTGATTAGCTCAGCCGTCTATTCGTGCAATGAAAATTTAAATAAGTTTATTAAAAATCAACTCTTTCCTTTAGTTTGCCATATAACATTACTTCACAGGATTTGTTTGATGTTTTGATGAGCAATAATACAGGTTGCTTTATTTTTCTCAAAATCAACGAGTTCGATTCCAAGCTACGAAAACGGTTTTTCCAAAAATCTAATAATGCAGCTTTAGTTTTATCGAAATCGGCCTCATGACTCCCCTTAGGCCCACTGGAAAAATTAACTTGTATGTACTATCTTTATCATATCACTGTATTTGCCTGCTACCCTGCTGACTTCAACTACAACAAAAAGTAACCCATTCCAAGCAATCTAGTAGAAATAATATGAATAGTGAGTGGGGTACATGAAAACAAGTGGCTAGGTAGTATCCCATTTTAAGTTTGGGAAGAAGAAAAACCGGCCAAGTGCAAGTCGGACTCGCACACGAATGGTTCCGTACCATCGTATAAGATTTAACACAAAAAAATCAGGTTTAATTTTGCCTATTTGTTGTTATAGCGGAAAAATAAATACACACTCTGTGAAAATTTCAGCTACCGACCTATTACGGTTCAAGAGAAACAGTCCGTGACAGACGGACGGACGGACGGACAGCGGAGGCTTAGTAATAGGGTTCCGTTTTTGTACGGGTACGGAACCCTAAAAAGGGCTAATAACAAAAATGAAATGCCATCAAAATATACATATTATGTAGGTACATATGTTAAAAGGATCCAAATCTCGTACTCACGTCTTTCTCGTCACATTTCATGTTCAGACCAGTGAAATTTGAATGCGACTTGAAATGAATACTATAGACCCTCAGCAGAGCTCCAGCTTAAGCCAGAAAAAGGAATTTTAGCTCAAAATAAGCGCAAACTACAAAACACAACACCGCAACGCAGCGCCACAGATTACCATTGCCAATTACAATTTCACAACAATGTATCGATTGCCAATTTAAGTATGAAGTTAGTAGCGCGCGTTGAATGAAGATAGACGCGTTCTCTTGATACTATACAATTATAACAAATATTAACATTATTCGTCGCTGAAAATTCTACATAAGCGGAGGTGTGCAGCTACTATTACTAGCAGCTACAGAAAACCAGATTAGCTGTTTGACTTATTTATTTATGATATTCATTCTATAGGCAGAAACAATACAAATTCTGCATACCTGCTTACATAGAAAAATAAACGAAACCGTATGAAGCAAGTGAACGGAAATTGATGAGAAATTGACACGGTCGTTTTATGATCAATCATGTTAAACCAATAAACGCATCAAAACACCGTTATCATATCTTTTGCTTACAGGAACCGTGACCCGCCGCCGATGGGTGGTATCATGTTGAGGTAACAAACGCGCAGTGTCTGTTTCGACACAGTAGCAACAAGAACGATTTGAAATGGAGACTAGATCAAAGATATATTATTGTGAGTATTTTTCAGGTACCTATTTAATCTGAAAAACTACATAATTATTTTATTTATTCTTTACGATACTATTTCAGTTTATTGGTTCTTGATGCAAAGTATTATTTACATGATGTTCGCTGTTTAAATTCAAATCTTTCTTTTCATATGTGTGAGAAGTATTAATCCCATTAGGTGTGAATCATTCTACAGATATTGAATGATTGTTAATATTTTCTGCCGTGAAATAAGCCGTATCTATCTATTTATTTTATTTTAATCAGTTATTCCATCCACAACTTTTTCTTTCAATAATTTTAAAAAGACAGAGTCACAGCGTATTTCTTCCTGAATAAATAAACAAATTCCTGTTGTAAATAAAAGATCAAAATCGATGTGACAATTTAGGGTCTGTCAAATAAATCGTGATTGCCCAAATAATACGAGGGAGTCAAAAATCATAGTATGGCAACATTGAAAACATCGGGGAAATTAAACTACGATTATCTTCATACTTGAATATTAAAAAAATCGTTTGATTTACTATAACCAATACTTGCGTCAAAAATAGGTCCCTCGCGTCCGGCCCCAAATCCGGCATTAAATGTTATATACTCGTAGCGATCTGTTGGAGTATATCATATGTTGTATGGTAAATAACATTATTATCGTAAGTTACAAATGTACAAGCTTCGCGCTGTACACGATTTCGTTACATGACAGTGGAGGCAGCACCTCAGCCGAACCTCGAGTAAGACGTTAATCGAATTCACGTCAAAATTTTGTAAGCTCAAGCAAGTAGATTTTTTAAACTGACGCAGCTTAATACAGCTTGATATCTTTTGGTAAGTAGGTATATGTTAAAGGTAGGCCGTCATGAAATTAAATGGTATTTCAGTTTAATATTCAGGCAATAAACCTTCAACTTTTAACCTGGAAAACATGTTTGTGTGTTCTCATTAAATCAAAATGTTCCTTTTAATTTGAGGTTTCACAGCGACACCTGAATGAAACACATTAGAAATGAGTTTAAAAAAATCAGCAGAAAACATTTTAGTCTGATACAAAAGTATGTCTAAACTTAAGAAAGAAAGTCTGTTTGTTATCTTGTAATGGTATGATTTAAGTTATTTATTTTTTATGGAGAGAAAGGTACGTCTGGGGGGACATTTCTACGCTGTGCGTGACGCCAGTTGTGACGTATGGTTAAGAGGTTAATGCCATGTGGATATCAGTCGGTGAGCGGGGCCAGGTCCTTAAGGGCCTGGTACTAGCCAAATCGCAAAGTTAGACGAGGCACCCCAAGTAAACTAACTAAGTCTGACGATTATAAGTGTCATCCTTACAATATATGATTCCTTGTCTAGGAATCGAATGATTTTCGTTAATGTATGTTTCCTTTTTCTATACAAAATACATTGCGGAAACGGTGTCCATTTCCGAACTTTTTTGACTAAATTTAGAAATCTAAAAGCAAATGGAATTTTTTGTTTATGCATATATGCTGTTTTTGCTTATATCTAGAAATCGAATGACTTTCAGATTTCTAATGAGAAAAATCAACTTTTTTTATTTTTATTATTATTTAAATAAATGATGGAATAAAAAAATATTAACAATCCATTATCAGTCTGGAGTTCTATTTGAATTTGCTGAAGCGTTTCACTACATATTATTACATTTGTTAAAAAGTGCATTTGTATGGCGCGAGTAGTTGGCTAGTCCTAGCGCCTTAACCATACGTCACAAGATGGGTATACTCTAATTCAGTTAACCGCGATGCATAAGCCCCTCTCACTCTATGTACTGCGTATGACAGAAAAGGAGAGAACACAAGTGGGCGGCAACCCTTACACCAAATCACGTGCAAATATTCGAAATGTGCGGGCGGCCCGTTTTACACGGAGGAATTTTTAAAAAAATTAACATAAAGAATTTACCCGTATTTTTTATAAAAGTTGTGTTAACAAACCATATTTTTATTTTATGATTACACGTTAGTATTGATAACACGAATGTTATTTTAATCGCTAAGAATAAAAAAATACAGTCATTTAAAATATAAAAAATAAGATTTTTTTCATACATTGCTCATATTATTTTAAAGACGTCCCCATTTTGGAACAAATGTTTTCTTTTGGAATGTCCCTTCCCTTTTTGTGTATTTATAAAAATACCTGTCATAATAATAATAAAAATAAATCCTTTGCAATTTTTGACTTAGTATCATATTTTTTAAATAATATACATGTGTTTTTTTTATTCCCAGTTGCCACAGAAATGCGACATCTTACATTTTTAATAATGGCCATGAATGGCTCCTCGCACAGTATATGTTTGGTAAAAACGTCCGTACCGTACAAAGTCCGAGTCACAACTAAAAGAAAGCGCACGTGTGGAATAGGCCGGATAACCGACGCCGTCGAAGTTAACGCACTAATCACAAGCAAGCCTATTGTTCTCGTAAAAGTGGAGGGGTGCGCGGTGCATCGCACTTATCTGAAATAGACTTATAGTAATTCTGTCTCACCAAATCAAAAGCACAGATAAATTAAGTTAATGCACCATGTATTATGAATGATTAAATATTTACAAACAGAAACAACAACCGATGTTCTAGTACGAGCATAAACACAAAAATATACAAGTAGGTAAAGAAATACAGTAGGTTTCTAATTGGGCCCCCTAATACGAACGACGACACTGAGAAGTGTTCCGCGCACTGACTCTAATGCCAGCAAAAACAAAGTTCGATACGGTACCTAGTTGAGGTGATGCCTGGAGCACGAGGTTGGGCGGCGAATGGAACCTGCCCCCGCGCGGCGAAGTTTGAGCGGCTGTATCCGCTCAACTGTGGACGCACCGCACCACAGGGCGAGTCGATGGAGGACCCCACTCGGACTCAGGGGTCATGGAGCGCCTCGAGCACGTGGTCGGGCGGCGAATGGCGCCTGCCCCCATGCGGCGAAGTTCAAGCGGCTGGGCCTCTCCTCAGGGCTGGACGCACCGCAGCACAGGGCGAATCGTTGGCGGAGCCCACTCCAAGGAGCACGGGGTGGGCCCCGAAGAGACGGAGGGTGCGGTTGTGCTGCACTGAGCCAACCCGAGAGCGGCGACGGCAAGACCCCGGGACGCGACTTGCGTCACTCGCGGCGGTTGGCAGTCTGTGGTGGCGAGACGCGATCGCGCCGTGGCGGGCGAACAAGATGGCTGCCTTTGTGGTCCTCTCCCATTGGCTCTGTGTAGGATCGCCTGACGTTCGCTAGGCGCGCGCGCATGAGGGAGACATCCTTGAATTGCTGGATGGTAGAAATAGACGGTACCAATGTTCGTGGTTTGTTGTCTTGTTTCTAGAATAATTTTGACGGTTGGTTCCTAGAAACGTGTACTTTTCCATTATGTAGATAACTATAAATGTCCATTGTGTGTATGCATAGACACTGACATTGTTCTGAAGGCTACCGCAAGTGTAGTTCAATACAATTCAAATGCTGATAATGCCTAAAAATAAAAAAAATAATAAAGTAACGTATGTTACAATCTTCAGCTGGGTCAAAATAAGACTTTTGTTTAGTTCATGTATTCAATTTTATTTCCATTTTAATTATTAAGATGCATCAATTAATCTTTAAATAAATTTGACTATACAGTCACTTGTTGTACAGGTCTGGTATTGACATGTCTGTCCCACGTCCTTGCGGAGTCCCCGCCTGCGTACGACGCGATAGTGGTGGGCCTGGGAGCATCCGGACTGGGCGCGCTGTCCAGGCTGGCGGAGCGCGGGCACCGCGTGCTGGGGCTGGAGAGCAAGGGCCGGCTCGGCGGCAGGGTCAACACGCAGGAGTTCGGCGGCGGCCTGGTCGAGTTCGGCGCCGAGTGGATCCACGGCGAGGTACTGTACTGGGAGCCGGCTGTCCGAAGGGTCACTCCTGCCCTGCATCATGCGGAGTCCTCTACGAACCACGCAACAGTGGATGGTCTGGGTGTATCCGTGTTTGGAACTCTGTCCAGGGTGGCGGAGCGCGGGCACCGCGTGCTGAATTGTCGGCTCGGTGGCAAGGTCAATACGCAGGAGTTCGGCAGCGGTCAGGGGGTAACCGGACTAAGAACAAGAATAAGGAAACCGATGTCTGGATTGTCACTGTTACCATGAATTATTCGGAGTTCCCCACCTGAAATAGTGGGCCCGTGTGCGCCTGGGCTGAGCTTGAGGATCTAAAACTCATTCACCATCCTGCGATCCTAAAGAAACTTGGTGCAATGCCAGGACTTCTCCTTTATCTGAAGCACGAATTTCTTTAACTAGACGGATTTTTTTTCGTACACTTATTATGTGAATATAAATATGTATTACTCAATTGCTTAATTAATTGCAATTAATGCAACAGAACATTAAATATTTAATCCTTTGTTGCACTTTGGCTTAGTATGTTTCTTCGCTGCCAAGGCATAATATATAAACATAATATTTATACATATACACACATCATTTCAGTTTTATTTAATGCAACAGATATATGAAAACTTCACTTATTCAGTACCTGCGAAACACGAAGATATTTTTTTTTATGTGACTGGACATAGATGGGTAATACCACACTTTCTGTCATGGTATTAGCCTAACACACCAGATGGGTACTAGGTGCCATGCCAGGACCTTCCTTATATTGCACGGCTACATTGAACTGGACGGAAAACACGGACAATTTTCATTGCCGCTTCGACCATCGTTCACCCGAACCCGGGCGGGATTTACCCTACCACCTAGCAAGTAAGGAAGGGGACCTACAGTTTAACGTGGAATCCGAACCACGGCCAGCCTCTCTCAACGGTCGAATGGTCACCCATCCAAGACCAGACCGGACCCAGCGTTGCTTAACTTCGGAGAGCGATCACCGAAGTGTCGCGCCACTGGGCCATTGAGGCTGAGCGCCTCTTCTTCGTCCAAGCAGAGATATATTTTTTTGCTTGATGGTTTTCCAAGCGTTCTCCATGGTTGGTACACACCATAAAAACAGAGAAAGACCCAACATCCCTTCAAATTACCATTTGTATTTGTTGCAGAACGTAGTTTACGAGATAGCACGTCAAAACAACGTGTCAATACGTTACACAACTTCTCGGCCACACTTCATCAGAACGGGCAACTTGAACGAAACATTTCTAGATGATGTCTTGAATCGTCTCCATACCCTGTACGAAGAGGGAGCTATTCCTCATAACCTCACAGTTGGCCAGTTCTTGACTGAACGGTTCTACCAATTTGTAAAAGATAAACCTGCCATTGCTTCCGATAGAGAGACCTGCAGAAATATCTTACGATTGCTTGAGCTCGAGCTGAGTACAGCAGACGCGTCTGATTCATGGCATGATATAAGTGGCAAGGGACTCGGGGAGTACGAAGAATCGTCTGGAAGTCAGGAATGGTCGTGGCACAGGTTCTCTATTTATTCACATACTGTCATTACGAGAAGATATTACGCGTAATTATAATCGGTTAAAAATATAAATTTAAGATTATTCTTTTTTATTGGAACTGGACATTGATAGCCCTATAATTAAAATCTGTGGCAATGAAAAATAGCCCAACCCACCTTTTCCTCATATGAGCACGGCTACAATGAATTGAAAATACTACCGTCTGACTATATTCTATTCAAATGTGATGGAACCAGGCACCCGCTACCGTTTAGTAGGTATAGCAGATCTACACATTTACATGGGTTACTAGCCATGGATCCGCATCTTTTACGAAAATGCGCGTTTTAATCCATAGAGGTGAATAAATAACAGGAGAACGGATGGAACTAAAAAAGTATCGACACGTTGAATTGTGCCGCCGCCGGAGGAATTTGGCTTTTGTGTCTGCACTCGCTGAATACAACAACGACCATGTGGTTTATTGAAAAAAATATTCTTATATTTATCAGTTTACCTACCAATTTGGGAGACTTCAAATTGGATTTTTCTCCGTTTTCATCACTGCGCTACAAATGTGGACGGCGATATAATATTGTAAGCCGCGTGGCGTCATTCAAGTTATTTCTACATACATTCTTTACCTCCATGGTTAAAACAGAGATGCACGAGTATACCCAAGGATTTAGATCCGCGGTCTTCGATACAAGAATGTCTTTACGATCTACAACAAAACCCTTTCTCTGTAGCGTCACTGAAACGATATCTTCGCTACGATATCATTCGTTTCTTGAATATTGTGTAAATTTACTGTATATTGTTTACTTCACAACAATAATACATGATTATATATGATTGCATCCAGGATTGGATATAGAACCCTCTACGATATCCTGCTTCATAAATACAACAATGGCTCGGGTCTACCAGTGGATATCCGTCTCAGTACCAAGGTAAATCACTCTTATTAAATCACTTTCTTGAATACATGAAACCATAGCGTAACATTTCGATTTCACTCTGCAGGTGACGCAGATAGACTGGACTGTGGATGGGGTCGTTATCGTTACAGCTGGCGGAGACACATACCGAGCGAAAGCTGCCATTGTGACAATTTCTCTTGGAGTTTTGAAGCACAGGTTTATTCTCCTTCAGCCATATATGCCATTAGTTACTCTCGCAGGAAATATGTTGTTCTGTAAATTGCCTATTCCAAACCGAATTAATTTATAACTGATTTGAGTGTTCTGTGGGTGTTTAAACTATTATCTGAGATTGGCTTACCACAGTTATTTTCCTCGGTCCTTTTGGCCGACGCACGTGTCGAACTGTAACTGAATTAATTTAATTTCAGTCGATGGATGTCTTTATCTCTTTGCAGCCACGCAGCCCTGTTTGAACCATCTCTACCTATAGAGAAAGCGCGCGCGATTGCTGCTCTTTCATTCGGCGTTGTAGATAAAATATGTCTATATTACGAAGATATCTGGTGGGGAGAGCAGAAATGGATACTTTTCCTATGGTCTAATGGTATGTTGGCGACTAATGAAATATATTTCTGCAAATCCATGAACGAAACCACGTTATCTTTCTTTGATAACCAATATGTACAATAAGAAAATAATGAACACAATCAAATAATAGTAGGTACTATAAATTAAAATTACCTTTATCGGAACTTACCGGCCTTTCGGCCTTGCAATTAAACAGATGGCCGAAGCAGTGTTTTCTCGTGAATATACCGGCTTATCCTCTGACTCAGGTAGCTCTGGTAGCACTATTATTTATTCTGGGGCTCTTGGCACGTGTGTCTCCAGGTGCCTAACAATAATACCCAAGCCGTGACGACTACCTATATTGATGTGTCTGAGTTTGAACTGCAACTTCGACTTTGAAACGCAAAACATTTCGATATTCCTATTGTTTTGTAATGTCTACGTCTGCTTTTGTAAAACCAGTCTGATCGACGTTAATCAATGAAATAAAAATCAAAATCATTAGCAATTGCTCCAATATATAAAAAAAGTTTTATTAGAAAAAGGTTTAATTAAATTAGATTCTAAGGTCGTTATGATATGATATTTTAAAGGATACGACAAAACCGTTATCTCCTGCTGACGAATGTCAGCAGACCAAAAGCGTTTTCTGTTTATTTTCAAAATCTTACAATGCTTCAATGTAAATGTTGTCGTATAACCTCAAATTAAACATTTTGATACATTTTGGTACCAATAATTCGTGTCCTAACGTTATTATGACCCCACAGTATTCAAATCTGCAGACCAACAGACATTTTATTATTATTTTCCAAATTTAGAGGACAGACGCAAGTTTCCGGCGGAGGATTGGTGGCTTCAGGAAATCGGCAGCTTCTCGGTGCCTACTAGCAACGAGCACGTCATCGAGCTGTGGATATCGGGTGCCGCAGCCCGGCACATGGAGACCCTGGACGTGGCGCTCGTCGAGCAGAAGACTAAGGGACTGCTGGAGTTCTTCTTCAGGGACAGCAACGTGACTGTTCCTGATGCAAAGAATATTCGCAGGTACTTCAATGGTGATCAAGACGTTGCTGCACTCTTCATTCGCAAGTGCTATGATTGCCAACGTTTTTTCAACAATTTTGTCTATAAACTATGGATCGATGGTACCAACCAATCGAACTAGATGTCTGATATAATATTAATTTTTAAGTTGTAAGGTCCCAAATTTTCGAGCATTTATACAATAACTTTGCACGTGGATTACTCAACGATAAGATAAAACACAGTTATCATTCGATACCGCTGTATCGTTGCGTTTGTGCTCCCGCTAAGTACTGCTATGCCTTTCTAGTCACTCTCGAGATCGACCACACAATATACAATTAGTTAGTAGTAGTTAAAATTTTCATCCCCTCCAGGTGACAACATATAGTAGTATTTTCTATATCAGTCCTGTCTCTCTAACGCAAGTTTAGTTCCACCATAACCATTATTAATAATTGGGCGATCCACGCCTCTAAACACCTATTGTTGTCAGGTCAACGTGGTACTCGGACCCCGACGTCCGAGGCTCCTACTCCTTCCACGGGCTCGTGTCGGACGCCCTCCCCGCGGCGGCGGAGGACCTCGCTTCCCCACTGCCGAGCGCCGCCAACGCGCGGCTGCTGTTCGCCGGGGAGGCGACCAACGCGCGCAACTTCTCGACGGTGCACGGCGCGCTGCAGAGCGGCTGGCGGGAGGCCGACCGCTTTCACGACCTCTACCGCGGCACCGCTGTCTAACAAGATAGTCTAACAAAGTCTATGTCTAACAAAGTTATCGTTTAAAATACATAGAGGTGAAGAATGTATGGAGAAATACCTTCCATACAACGAGCGCGCAAAATATGACGCCACGCGACCTTATAACATTATATCGCCTAGCACGTTTGTTACGTAGTGATGATCCAATGGAAAAATCCAATTTGGTAGGTAAAATTATTATGCTAAGCACTGATGGTCATGGGTGATTCACCGAGAGCCGAATCCGGCTGTCACGCCTTCCGCGGCACAATTGTGGTGTCGACACTTTCTTGGGTTCCGTACCCAAAGGGTGCCAACGGTACCCTATTACTAAGCCTCCGCTGTCCGTGCTTCCATCCGTTCGTCCGTCCTTCCGTCTGTCACAGGGCTCTGTCTCATGGGAAGGCAGCTGCAATTTTCATAGAGTGTGTATTTATTTGGCCGCTATAACAACAAATAGGTAAAATTTAAAAATAATAAAGGGGGCTTCCATACTACACGTTTTTTCGTATTAAATCTTTTACGATGGTACGGAACACTTCCAGTTCGTCCGAATTGCACTTGGCTGGGTTTTTAGCATCCGCGCTCCTGTAATCTCTTCACCTCCATGTTGAAATGTCGTTGATTCCATAAAAATACTATTTTTTAATACCTTTGAATTGTAAGATTTTCAACACGTTTGTTTCTTATGTGAAATATACGTTTTCGTACCAAGCCAGTATTTCGCTCGTTTTCGGCAATGAAGGAAGAACATATTAAACTAAACAATAGAGTTGTAAATGTTTACAACGAAACATTGGAAGTATACATGTGGGTGAAAGCCACCGTCGATCCTGTTTTTTATATATATAAAGGTTATATATTCAATATAGATGGAGGTTAAATTCTTCACCTCCATGCATTTAACACGTTATTTTTTTTATTTTTTTTTGGTCTTGAATTGGTCAAAATGCTTTTAATAATAATTAAATTTCAAGTGTATGCAAAATGAACTGTTTTGAGATTATTCAAATGCGAATATGTCGTAAATTACTGTACAGAGTTTAATGCGGTTACAACATTACTCATGGAAGAAAAACGCAAAGTTCTCGCACGAGTTGCTGTCATCCTCTACGTATAAAAAAAGGATTAGTATGGACGAAATGTCAAAGTAATACAAAGTGACGTCACAAAGTTCTACTTTTCGTTAGTTTTAGTTTCAGTTACGATTATTTATCTCAGCCTTCGTTTCTGTTACGACTATTTATCTCAGCCTTAGTTTATGTTACGACTTTTTATCTCAGCCTTAGTTTCAGTTACGACTATTTATCTCAGCCTTAGTTTCAGTTACGACTATTTATCTCAGGCTTAGTTTCTATTACGACTATTTATATCAGCCCTAGTTTCTGTTACGAATATTTACCTCAGCCTTAGTTTCAGTTACGACTATTTATCTCAACCTTAGTTTCTGTTACGACTATTTATCTCAGCCTTAGTTTCTGTTACGACTATTTATCTCAACCATAGTTTCTGTTACGACTATTTATCTCAGCCTTAGTTTCAGTTACGACTATTTATCTCAACCTTAGTTTCTGTTACGACTATTTATCTCAGCCTTAGTTTCTGTTACGACTATTTATCTCAGCCTTCGTTTCTGTTACGACTATTTATTTCAGCCTGAGTTTAGAAGCCTTAGGCTAGAAGCCAATTCGTAGCTACGTTGCCGCCACAAGAATGCGTTTTGATCGAGAATTTGGGCAAACAATACTGGCAGCTTAATTTGTATTTAGAATTGCAAATTACGAAACGGTTGAAATCAAAAAGACTGTCAATCGTTCGTCGTATGTCGCGTCAATTTTTTACTTTCGGATAATCTTTTAAATTCATGGGTTCTTGAATAATTTATAGTTTTTCTAAATTTCAGTGATCTCAATTACAATGTCGTTAGATAAAGGACGAATCCTCAGTGAGTTGAACAGCGTTATGTCTCAACTACAGGGTGCTGATTGGTAAGAGTTTTACAGATTATCCAAGCAAACTTTGAATTCAGCTCAAAATGGTTGTAGGATTCAGGCATTGACATATATATTACTACGTAAGAACAGGCCCTTCCATACAAAATAAATGGAGCAACAATAGTGGTGTTCTTTGCGTCGCGGGGACACCACTTTGTCGCCAGACAGCCGCCCGCTGTTGTTTGTTGTTGTTATGGCTAATAATGCGCCCCAAAAAACCCCAATTGTGTGGTAAAACTGTGCAAGAATTACATAAAAAACGCAAATAAAGAAGGAATATCGGAATACAGCAACAAGCGACAGAATTGTATGCAAGGCCATTTAACATATCATTAAATTTCGGTGTGAGAAATGGGGGTCTCATTAAGAAGACGTACATTTTGAAACTGAATGTACGGACATGATGGATGTGCGCCAGATATTTAAAAATACCACAGCCATTTAAACATTTAGCTTAGTTTTCACCAAGTGCGGATTATGTCTGATCGACACTGATCGACACTGGCCCGTACGCACCATTTTCGGTTCTCTAAAACATAAAACATAGCGAACGCGGAAGTATTCCATGACGGGTGAGGGGGGGGACTTCTTTGGTCACCCCTTCCTCTGCTCTGTTGGATTTTAGAGGGGGCATATGCCCCCGCCCCCCACTTTCACGCCCTCTGCTCATCAGTTCCCAGTGGTTGACTAATGTCTTTTTCGCCATTGATGTGTTATGGCACACTGAACGAGTGGTGTGTCCATTTCTGAATCACCTAGCCGTTGCTAGAGCCTAAAGGTAGTGGGCTTCCTCAATTTAATCGTAAGCATTTGTGTATTGATATAAATAGAAAGATTTTTAATCGATTAAAGCACTCTTTACTTTTCAGTCCAGTAGTTCTCTGCGTTTTCTGGAGTAAATTAAACTCGACACTCATTTTCATTACATGTATCAATTACAACAAATGTTTGCGTGTCATTTTCAGTGGCTGCATGGGCAAACTATTTTCAAATCCAAATCAGCAACAGCAGCCAATGCAAAGAGGCTGTGGCAACACCGGCGGATGCTGTCGGCGGGCTCCGTGCCAGCAGACGGTGGTCGCTCCCAACTGCGGACACGCATGCAATCCGGTCAAGATGTACACCGACACATACGACTATCTTAATACGAACCTCATGCAGCCTACGGTCAAAGAAATCATGGATGACTTCCAAGGCATGAACTCTTCTAATACCACCACCGGTTCGTCCGGAAACGCTGGAGGTGTGCCAGGTATGTGCATGGGTGCTGGAAACCCAAGCACGGGCGGCATGGGTGCGCAAGGTAAGATTGGGATGCCTAATATGAGCCAAGGTATGGGTGGCCAAATCATGAAAATGATGAACATGTCTGGAGGCGATTCCGGCAAGAAATCAGCGAATTTCTCGAATGGTTCTCCAGGAAACACAGCGAAAACACACAATTATATGCAAGGCGATCAAATGTCTGCGCAGCATGGGAATACTAATTTGTTTATGAAACAAGCCCGCACAAATCCAATGAATATGATGAATACAGGAATAGCTGGTTCTGATTCCAATTCGACGCAGAGAAACACATGCATGATGCAACCGCTTGGGCAGGTACCTGTAGAAGGTGGACATCCTACTATGCGGGGCCATAATATGAATGAAATGGTCCCAGCGCAGGGAACTTTGAATATGGGAGCAAGTCCAATGAATCGAATGTCGCCAAAACATAACAATATGCGTATGGCACAAAACAATATGAATCCGATATATAGCGGAGGACTTAACACTCTTAATGCAATTCCGGAATCGGCTATTGTTACGTCTCCTAACATGATGCCTAGAAATATGGGGCAAGAAGGAATGAGCCACGGGAAAGCTCATCAAAGTGGAAACATGCTGCAACCAACCCCAAATGCCCCCTCTCCTAACGTAGTACAAGGGAAACTGAAAAATCCTCGTGGCCAAGGAAATGTCAATGAGGGTGCACAGAACCCTATGGGTAAACGATGCTGCTGTCGAGGTAACGCGGCTCCCAAAGGAATCACATTCAATCAGATGTTTCCGGGAGCAGTGGTCGGTCCAGATGGCGGAGACGTAGGGTTCGATCCCATGGCAATCGCGTGGCAGATGAACCCGAATAATCAAAAAATGGCCGCCGTCCAGATGATGAACAACCTGATGAGCAATAATAAAGGGTTTTCAAAATACATGCACAATTTCATGGGAAATCCTCAACAAACGGCTCCTGCACAAGCGATCCAGCCACCCGCGGCAGGCATCGCAGTGGAAGATATTCAGCCGCGCGTGCAGGAATCAAACGAAGTACCTCAAAGCGACGACCCAAACAGCATGGCATTAGCGCCAAACGAACTAGGATCTCAACCGGTCGCGACTCCCGGCCAAGTAGCCGAAGCGCCCGTCGTGCAAGACCCGATTTACCCCGCAGAAACGAACAGTCAGCCTCCCCGGCCTCCGAGAGAGCAGTACGAGTTCAACACACTAGGGCAACCGATCCAACTGATCCCTTCGAACCGTTACAACCAGAGAAGTTTACCACTGCCGCAAACCCTGCCCCCGCCATTCAGCGCCGTCAAGTCTACCATCAGCAAGACTTCGATCCCGCGGCGCAGCACCATGCGCATACCGAGCAGGCCTCAAGTGAGCCTGAACAGGGGCACGGCGTCAGCGACGGGGCCCAGCGCGAAGGCGCCTACTTATGTCGGCTCGCAATCGGAAGGCAGGCTGCACGCGCCGCCCCAGCAGGCATCGAAGCCGGTTCCGATCGAGGCGACATCCAAGGTGGCCGGGGATGACACTTCGGGTCAAGATAATGCAGTTCCTGTTAAGGTGGAAGGGAACAGAGGGTTACCTGAGGGAACAGCAATTAACGAGGTAGGTAATAAGCTGTTTGACAGTGATTTGGTTTTGACGGTCTACGGCTTAGGTCGATTTTATAAGCTGTATTTCTTGTTAGCTAGGCTTTCCTCCGATTATCCTGGCTTGAGCATTAATTCTAGCCAACAGGCAAAGACAAGAAATGGCGAGGCTGAAACTATCAATCTTTATGTACTGACAGACTACAACTGATTGAAAGCAAAAATAACTGTGGAGCGCCTAAAATCTCAATGTCCTCATCAAATACCCATGCTATCTTTTTTTATATCTGGAATAGACAAGTTTAATGTGTTTAGCATCACTGAATGAACATTAATCTAAATCTAATGTTGTATGTACTTACAATCGATGATGAAGCAAGGACACATAAATTAAAGAATATACTTCCGAGCCAGCTTGTTTGAATGTTCAATATTGACCGTTACGTCCGTTTACGGGGCTCTTTCTTAAATGAATGTGTCCTTGCTACACGGTCGATTAGATATATAACTGGAGATGGTGCACTTCAGCCTTAATGGTGTTTCCAGACCGGCGGCGGTGGAGCTATGTTGAGAGGCAAACACAACGGCCTGCAAGACCGCGATTTCACTCCATGTCCGAACTCCTCCTGGTCTTTCGGGACTCCTCGGCTGCCGTACCCCCACCACTACGCGCCCCCGCCGCCGCAGCGGGTCCAGAGGAGAAGGTTCCGATGAAAACCACGCCATGAAACAATTCGAAATTACCTAAATTGTGTTGTGAAGTTTCGTGCCGTTAGTAAATATGTCGTGTGGCTTTGAATTAAGTTTGTGTTAAAATTGGTTTTGTTTCTCATGATGTAATAATAAAATTAATGACTAAATAAAATAGTACAACTTTTGAATGGTTTTTGTCTGTATCGCCCAACGATCGTGAAACTGCAGTCCCAGTTCTCACCTAAATTGGCGTTTACGGAACTTCGAAATTACGTTAAAACGTCAATCGCATAAGAGTTTTAATTCTTCAATCTGTAAAAACTAACTCGGATTACAAACGGCCAACTTATATACGGCGAAGATGCGTTGTCAAGTCAAACCGAGAGTCAAACTCGGACTCGCAGATGTAATTTCGCCCACTGCGCGCGTTCTTCAATTCTCCAGTCGTATTCAGGGAGAACCTGTCAAAACTTAGTACGATATTAGCACCGGACTAAACATACAAAAACCGCTTTAGGGCCGAGTGCACGAAAGGACAAAAATTTAAATCAACATCAATGTACGATTAAACACGTCACTTTGTATAGACAGTATGGAAGGAACTCTATGCGGTTCACTAAAAGTCACGTGTTTGAACATTGATTAATTAGGCCGTCTCTTCGTGCAACCGGGGCTCAGTCCGGCGTATTAGCGTTAGTCCGCCCACTCTGAATACGTCTGTCTGTTTATTCCGGAGTATAAAAGTTAGTTCGCCCACTGTGAATAGGCTGTTATGAGTAGTATGTGCTAACCGCGAAACATTTTTTGTCTGGGGAGGAAGTCAATGAGGAAGGCTTAAAAGGCTTTACTTGAAGGTATTTCACACCTCGTACATACTATACCCCAACTACTGTGCATTACACTACAGCTTAAATTAAAATACGAACACACTCAGGTGTGTAGCATTGATTAAAAAGACTAAGCCCTGGTTGCACGAAGAGACAACGGAGTTAATCAGTGTTCAAACACGTCACTTTTAGTGAACCCAACGGAGTTCCTTCCATACTGTCCATATTGTCCCCTAAGGGCCGAGTGCACGAAAGGACAAAAAACAAAATCAACGTTAACGTATGATTAATCACGTCACTTTGGATGAACAGTATGGAAGGAACTCCGTGCGGTTCACTAAAAGTGACGTGTTTGAACATTGATTAACTCAGCCGTCGTGCAATCGGGGCTAAGTCAATTAAGATCATCTCAACCTTTTGGTGATAACGGACCATTTGACAAAACGTTTGTCTTGCCATGGACCACCAACTGTTGAAGGTAAGGCAAATAAATACAAAGAAAAAATAAAGTAATTTTAATCTAAATCTATCTATCCAATAACGCTCATACATATGTTTTTTTTTTATTTAACTTTACCGAAATAATAAATACCTATTATAAATAGTAGGAGGCATTGATTACGGGAAGAGCAGGTGGCGAAATTGGTTAGACGCAATACCCGCGATACGTATGTTTTGCTGGTTCGGGTCCAGCCTCGCAGTATATTCGTACAGTAGTTCTTTTTACAGGGATCTTTCTTTAATTAATGTGTCCTTGCTTGGTCGATTCTTTGTCGGCATGGCATTCTAGATTCCGGCCGCATACAAATAAAAATGCTTGCACTGTCACCGATTGACACTACCGATAAAATAAATGATGTTATTACACGTATTGAATTCAATAACTTTTCAAGATTAAAAACTTGACTAATAACGCATTACAAAGCTATTTTAACATATAAGTAAGCGTCTATCGGCTAACATGCCGGAAATTTTGAAGGAGTGGCTCTGTGAGCGGCTCAAGCTGCCAATCTCTTGGGAGGCGGAGGAGTTCGTCGCGCTCATGCAGGACGGAACCATGCTCGCGCGTCTACTGCTCAGTTACAAGGTCATCAACGAAGAGCAGCGCTTCCTCATCCGCCCTGCGACCGCAGACCACGACGTCGCCGCCAACTGGAGTCATCTCGTCGTGTGGCTAGACAATATCGATATCCCTCTGGGCGACGCCGACCTCAAGCAAATACTACAAGGCCGCGGCTCCGCACTGCTCCGACTGTTTTACCAGCTCTTCTTACAGCTGGACAGGAAGGATCGAACAGACTTTATTAAGCATGAAAGAAAACTCGTTTCCAACCTCGTAACGAAGTTAGGGGGCCGATTCAATGTAGAGAAAGTTGACGAGCAGACAATTCCAGTCATAGATTACCTAGCGAAGCCGCTAGTGGACGAAAAATACTTCTTAGAGTGGCAGAAAAAGAAATCGGAGGAGTTGAAGCAGTCGTACGATTACTTTCGGAGCCAGTTTCGTAGAACGTGCGAGAGAATCGGAGAGGCGAGTTTGGAGGTCAAACGAGAACGAGTAGAAAAGCCTTTCCAGTTCACCAAGGAAAAATACGAAATCGACAAATTTGAAAAGACTCATCCATGCAAATACGAAAACTATACGTACGAAAAACTTGTAGTTATGGACGAGAGAGTCAAAGAAGATGCGAAGAAGAATATTTTTGATGAACAGTGGGCGCAAAACTATATATCTCGTTTGCAGTCCAAATTTACGAATTCGAAAGAGACGAAAGAGTTTCAGGCGCGACTGAGACATGAAATATCGAATACTTTGTGGCAGGAAACTATCAGCGAAGAGGAGGATCGGAACGATAGAGAACTTGCGGAAAAGGTAATGAAATTATCACACTTTGAAAAACAAATGTGTACGCAACTGATGGAAACAAAGCAGCAGGCTCGTAACCTGATAAAGAACAGAATCGATACGGACAGAAAATTGTCAGTTCAAAGGGAACAACAGTTCGGTCAATATTTAGATGACTTGAAACATCACATTCAAGCAGAACTTGTGGAAATCGATTTTGAAAAACAAAGACAGAATCTGTTGCACAAGAAATTATCTGCAGAGAAAATGAAAAATAAACGTCAACATTATTATGAAATTTGTTACGATAC
This sequence comes from Incurvaria masculella, assembly GCA_946894095.1. Classification (NCBI taxonomy): domain Eukaryota; kingdom Metazoa; phylum Arthropoda; class Insecta; order Lepidoptera; family Incurvariidae; genus Incurvaria; species Incurvaria masculella. The sequence continues at coordinate 16,080,587 of OX335657.1, read as the reverse complement.
CATGTTGTCGATCGTAGATTATTCTGTGAAATATGCTTACACAAAGCTGCTTACTGGTTCAGAAATTCCAACTCACTTTATTATTGAATGGAAAACTTTGTTTTATAAGAATCAAGCCATTTTTGACGTGGTGGAAAATGTTGAAAATATTTTAAGTGTGCATGACCCGGAAGATTTAAGCGAAGTGGAGGATATAATTCATTTAGAGATCGATCGACAAAATTGTTTGAATAAAAATGACTTCTTGGAATATGACAATGCGTCTGGGCCGTGGAATATGGAAGAATTAATACCTAATTTTGTTTCTGGATCAGTTGAAAGTCATGTAGAGAAAATGGGCCTACGTGTTCTTGGTCATATTGTTTACAAACTGTTAGAAATAAAATATCCTTACCCACCCGAGAAACTGCCAGCAGATTTGCCTAAGTATACATCAAAGGCAATATTAAGATGTTTACCAAATCAGTCGATGACGATTCCTATGCAGACTTTACTAAGCAACCGAAAAATATGCGTACTCCGTGTGGAATCTGCCATTAATTATTGCTTAAAATCCTTCAAAACAGAAATGATAGGATGTATTGATGTAGATTTATCGTTTGAAAAATGCATCGCTACTGCTTCAGAATATGACAAAAATCTATTAAAATCTATGAAAACTGAAGGTGATGTTGCAGCAGTAGAAAATGTTGCTTTAAATGGAATAGTTCCCGGAAATATTAAGCAAACACAAACTCCTAAAATCATTCCAGAAGAAGATATTGTGTTATCGCCAGGGGCAGAACTTGGTCATTATGCCTACGAATCATTGTGTGGCGGAGAAGCTTTAACGGATTATTTGATTTCCGCAAGTTTAGTAGAATATCTAAAGACTTTGAAAAACATAGATGGTTTTGTTTTGATAAATTATCCAAATTCATACCCGCAAGCAAAAATATTGGAAGAAATATTAACGGGCCGTGCACCACCTCACGTGGAGTACTTGGATAACGAAGATGACGTTTATTTGGAACAAAGTATAGCAAGGATGTCTGCTAAGGTCACCGATATTTATGAAGTCGTGAGATATTCCAAACTAGTACCAGATCCGCACAATAAAAAGGACGTTCCGCCTTTCACCAGTTATTTCACTTCATACATTCGTTTAAAACCAACATTAAATATTCTAGCTGAAAAAATTATTTGGGATTTGAATCAAGAAAATTCTGAAGTAATCGATAGATACTATGCAAGCCAATATATTAACTATAGTATTTACTACGAAACTATAGACAAAGACGTACTTGCTCATATTTGTAAATACATAATAGGTGATTTCAAGTTGCCCCTTAAAGACGAAAATGTACTGTTTGGATCTGGCGTTTTGACTACTTTAGAAATTCCTTCATCCGAGGACAAAAGACAAAAAATTAAAGTACTCAAACAAGAGTTATCGAATATGAACGCAACACCGAAGAAAAAAAGAAAATCATCTACAGCCAGTAAGATGAGGATCAGGTCAGGAGTTCCTTTAACTACGCCTATCGATTCAGACCATACGGTCACTCTTCAAGGCAACGAGGAAAGGGACACAATCTACGAGACGGTTGCTTTAAAGGAGGAAGTAGAAGAAACCTCAAAACCAGGCGAGGAAAAATGGCAGTATTCCGATCTACCCCTAGATAGTACTTTTGCAATAATATTAGCTTCAGTGTGGGAGGAGGCAGAGCGGGCTTACGTTACCGATCTCGAGGAATTATTTTTCGCTGTTCGCCTTCAAATAAACAGCGTGGTTCCCTATACGAGATTCGCTCGAGACAAGACAGAACAAGTTATCACGAGACCGAGTGTGAAACAGGAACTGGTTTCAAAGTTTCAACAAGAATATAACGACTACGAACACGATTGGCGCTTCCCAAACGTTGCCAAGATAGAATGGCATTGTCGTGTCGAAGAATTGCGAAAGGCTTTACTTGATATCTGCGATTCAAGAAAAAAAGATGCGCTGAGTGAAAGGCAGCAGTTGATTAATGAAAATTGGACGATGGAAGAGCTTACAGCAATGGCAAATACTTACATATCGTGCATGCAATCCGAGCTCAACAGGTCGGTATCAATTTATTGAAAAGATCTCTAAAAAGTGTAAAATGTTTTACTCGTTGTTTGTTTCTTGCTTCATGACCTACATTGGAACCGTCGAGATTCCTAACTCGATAACGTTCTGATCCTCGATAATCGTAACGCAAGTAAATATTGGTTGGATTGGGATGAATAGATACACACTACCATCGACACACACTACTTTTTAAGATATTAGCCAAGAAAACAGCATTCCCGAAGGAATTGGGTGCCATGCCTTCCCTTTATCTTCTTCCTTTTTTTTTATGCGACCTGACATGAATGGCTAATACCACACAACTACCGTTATGATATTAGCCCAATACATCACATTCCCGAAGGAATTAGGTGCCATGCCAGGACCTTCCCTTTATGAGCACGGCTACATTGAACTGGATGGAAAACACGGACAATTTTTCATTGCCGCTTCGACCATCTTTTCATCCAATGCGATGGTACCAACCCGGGCGAGCTTAAACCCTACCACCTAGTAGGGGAAGGGGACCTACAGTTTTACATGGATTCCGAACCATCTCGCATTCATGACGAAATGCACTTATCGAACTCTGAAAGAGAAAGACAGTGGTGCAAGTTGGTATTGAACCCGGGCCTCTGGTACGCTAGGCCAGTCCCCGCGCCACTAGGCTACGAGCCGCTCAGCTTTTAGCTCTTCTGAGTATTTCCAAAATAAATATGTTTAAATCAACCTATTATTACTATTTGTTTATAAGAATACGTTATTTTTATGACTTTTAGACAGGGCGTGAAATAAAACTGAGTGATTTGCTTCAGTATTTTCGGTTTTACTCGGTAGGCTAGTAACACGATACCTAGGCGTTCATATTTGAGGTTAAGCAACCCTGGGTTCGGTCAGTTTCTGGATGGGTGACCGTTTAACTAGCGATGAAGCTGGACGTGGTTCGGATTTCACGTAAAACTGTAGGTATTCTCTATTCACTTAGGTCCCTCCACTAGGTGGTAGGATTAATCACGCTTGGATTGGTAATGCCGCCTTGAATTTAAGACGGGCGAAGTGGCACTGAAAATTGTCTGGTTTCCATCCTGTCCTATGAAGCCGTGCACTATAAGGCCCTGGCATGGCACCTAATTCTCATGTGCTGCGTTGAGCTCATATCATGACACAGGCATCAATGTCAAATCTCATTAAAAAAAGATTGTGTACAATTGTTGCCTTTCAATCTTCTGCTCCTATTGTAGCTAGTGAGTATCGCGATAAATATGTAGGTAGTGCTTCCATATTCTATTCTAACTAGTTAACTCGATTGTCTTGTTTCAAGGTCCATTTTGACTTATCAAGTGCTGCACGACTTTTACTTCACAATGGTTAAACGGCCACTCGCAGTTGACAGAGTTTCTACAACGGACTTGAGTAAGATCATGAAGGAATCGGATGACAGCCCTCGAAGCAAACGCTCTGTGGATGACAAAATTTTTGCAAAATTGAAGTTAGCTTTCCAGGAAATGCACATGAAAAATATTGCGGTAGACGAGAGCAACAATCCTTATAACTTCGTCCTAGAGAACAACATGAAATTAGCCATAAAGAAAATGAAAGAATTAAACGTTCGGTATCAGACCCTTATTGCGAAAGAGCACAGCGAGGTATCAAAAGCAACAGCAACGAAAACGAAGAAGACGGAAGTAGAGGTGGTAAGCTCCGATCAACTGGACGAAGAGTACGTAAAGCTACACTCGACGAAATGTCTTGAGGAGTGGAGGACAGCCATCGACGGGGAAGTGAACCGCGTCTGCACGAGACTGCAGATGTTGCTCAGCAAGGCGCACGTCGACCTCAAGCTCTTCAATGACTACATGTCGCGCACTTTCTTGGAGCTAGAGGAAGAAATAAACGCGCACTACTTGAGAGAGATCGACTCTGTGAACCATCTGTGCGAGTACATCCAAATGGCGATAGAGCGATGCGAACGAATAAGGCCGACACTAGTACTAGATCAGGACAAGTTTATTGTAGACCACGAGTATCAACAGTACCCTTCTGCACAGCCGAGCCCCGAGACGTCACTGGGGGAACGGTCTCCGGAAGGAGAGTTCACCGTGGCGCAATTGCGACGCCTGCGCGACGGCTGCAAGTTGGTAGCACCCACTGGCTTCGTTCTCGAGCCCAAATTGATATACCTGCTGCAAGATTTCTTGCTTTACGGGAAGGAGTCGTGCGCCGGCCCGCTCGTGCCGGCGGCCTGGAGAGCACTGGAGCCAGAGCAGATTCCGGAGCTGGTGCTCCGAGTGTACGGCGAAGGGGCGTCCGTCGACTGGAGAGACTTCCTCGTCTGCTGTCTCAACGTGAGGTTTCCGAGTGTTCAAGAGTTGCTGGAACTTCGAAAGAAACTACGATGCATCGACAAGGAGGAAAATGGGTTGATCGAGAAAGATGACTTTATGAAGATAAAATTATGGTTCGAGGCCGATTTCGATGCGGAGGACCGAAGCATTGCTTTGAAGCTCGATTTGATGAGAAACTTCTTGTTTGAACTTTTTGAGAGCGTCCCAGGTTTGATGAATATTTCTGCCTTTCTACTGGCCTTTTGCAAGAGCCCTGATCCTATAGAGGGATTTGCCATGGCTATAAGCATGGCTGTCGGAAGTCCAGTTTGTTATAACCTGGACGAATGTGGACAGATCATAAAAGAAATGATCCAGTTAAAGAAGTACAAAGACGCGGTCCGAGTATGCACGATGGAATGCGCGGCCAAATTCACAGACACTCTATTAGATAAGGTAATTGTTCATTGCGAGGGAATCACTATAACTGGGGTGGTTATTTCCCCGAGTGAGTTGGAAATAAACCCAACCGACAAGAAAAAAATCAAATCGAAATCACCCAAAGGGAAAGTGCACCAGTCAAAATACATGACATCATCGCCTCGAATGACAGAGCAAAAAAGCCTTTCGCATCCATTGATTACAGATGCAAAGCAATTGATTGAGCCTAGTGAAGAAGTGCAGACTTCGAAGGAATTCGATGAACAGATAGACATAAAAGTTGCAAAGACAGAAAGTGCGGAGGCAATCGCAACGGATTCTAAACAGGAAACTGTTGCTCCGTCTTTTATCTACAGTATTAGTCCCCAAGTCATTAAAAACATATTGGACATCCGTTTGCCTTGGCACTTCAAATCTGAAAGAACAGAAATGACATACGTGGGACAGATAGCGAACGTTTTGGAGAGATTGGGGAGGGACACAGAGAATGGCGATATTTATGTCGCTAAGTTTTTGAACGAAGAGGTTGTCTGCAAGATGCTGCATAAAGTCAAGACATTTCAAGCCGTCCGTCTGTTGGACATAGTTAAACAAATTTTAATAGAAAAGGTGACTACTTAAAGTTACTAGTAACTTAGCCATTAATATAATATTCGTTGGAATTTTGTGCTAACTAGTTTGATTACTTATGCAGTAATTCTTTAATATTTTTTTAAAAAAATGTTACATTTTAAAAGTTTTCCTGTATCGTCGGATGTTGATGCAAACTAATACTTTAGAATGAATCATTTAACTTATTACATATCTACATATAAAGATTAAATTACACAGTAAGTTCAGGTGGGGTAAGAAGGACGAAAAGGGAACATGGATTAAATTCGAGTTCCATAAGTTAAGAATCAAAGCTAGCTTAGTGCGCAGACTAGCACCGGACTAACCATACAAAATGCTATTTAGTCCGGTGTTCACACCCGTATTAAGTCCGCCAGAGCCCACCCACTCTGAATACTACTGTTAGTTGATAAAACAGAAACGGCGAATTAGTTACAATGTGCTAATATAGATGTCGCACCGATAAGTTGGGGCGATACTACCTTACCATCCACTGCCCGTGTACCACAATTATTATGGTTTTAAATGTCTGCCTAAATTAGCGCATGGAGTGCTTTGGTTATATTAAAGTTTACCTACCTTACTATGACATGGAATTATGTGGGAAATATCATTTTTTAAGATGGAGGTTGAGGCTGCGGGGTTGTGGAATTTTATAAATGTCAGTTATATATACATTAATCTTTACATTTTAACACAGCTAAATAATTACTTGATTCCGATTGGAATGCTTCCAAAAACTTAGCACCTTTTAATTCGGGCACTTCATGTCGGTCGGCACTTGCGTTTCTGTTTAGCTCAATTAAATACAATTATGGGAATTTCATGCATGATTAATGTAATGGGGAAGAAAACTCAAAGCTTATTGTAGATGTCGCATGAGCTACCTTACCTTAAAAACGTCAAAACTGTAATTCGTGTCAAGTTTGATTTACGAGTTTTTAGATGTAGGATGCAATCCATGATGCAGTTAATAAGGTTTAGAGGAAAAGAAGAGATTTTATTTATCCTTAAACAAATTCAAAATTTAAAAGTCATTGACCAGCACAAAGTATGAAACAAAATACTATAGGTTATGTTTTTGTGAAATTTTCTTTCCTACGAGTTCTTTTGATAAGCATAATCAAGAACAATTTATTTTTGGAATACCTTGGAGAAAATTGAGTCATTTCAATTACATAGATTGAGTGTTCTATAGAGGAAAGCAGTGGTTCCGTACCGCTGAGGGCCGGGAGGACTGGAGAAGGATTGGAGAGGCGTATGTCCAGCAGTGGACGCAAACACGCTGACTGACTGAGTAAATAAAATTTTCAAATTTATTCTGTTTTATTTTGTAGGGTATCTGACAACTTTGACAGATCTTCTAAGCTCGCTTAGACGCCACCTGTCGTGATAAATGAGCAGTCTTGTTCCCCATTTGTTTTCCTATTTTGGCCCATTGACCTGTTATACACTTACTTTTACAAACAAAATTTTGTCTCATGCCTTATTCAATACACTCACAACTGACTAAAGACATTACACATGCCGGTTTTATGTTCAAAGCGCACATGATTAAGTTACGATGGAAGTATAATTGTCAATTTTTGGAGTTGGACAGTGCGCGTTATGTAAAATTATAAAATCAGAGCATGTTCGAGTAGGAAATAGGGGTAGGTAGATGTACATTGAAAAGCCCAAATCTCTTGAAACAAACAAATATTTTATTCGCCACAATTCAGTTAAAATAATATTTAATGATCATATCACTTTGTTATAATATCGTAAACAATCTATTATTCAATTAGTTTACCTTACATTACAAAATGGATGGCTACGGAAACTTGTCGTTACATCATGCCCACACTCTGACCCCGATGCAATGTATCTAGGCCAGCTACTAATCGCATTGTATGGGAGACCAAATCAGAAGTGGGATACTGCCATATCTATAAAAATTGACTTTACAAAGACACTGCATCTTTTGTCGAGAGTAACCTGGTATCTTACATTGATATGGCTTCCTATTGGAACCACAACTCTAAGATAAGGCCTATGTAAGTATGTATGTAAAAAACCTCTATTTTACTGTACCAACCTGCCTACAACGTTCATTTACACTGCAATCGTATAAAAACTACCGTTTATTAGCAATTATCTATGTTTTTTTTTATTAAAATTTTATACAGATCTAAGACCAAGTAGTAAAGACTAGATATTATATTTTTACCATACTCAACGATTTTCCCCTTACATTATATTCCAATATTCGAGTAGTTTACGTAAATATACAGTATTGACATTTGAATTGTAGATACGATTTACGGTTACATGTAATTTTGGACATTGATAATTTCTCTTTTACTTTGATGAATTAAGGGGGTTTATACATCCATATGCTCGCCACTACAGTTGTAGTTAGTAATTTCCTATGTCTGGGGATTTATAGCAGATATAGTGGCGCCCTCTACTTGGACGCACAAATCCCATTAAGAGCATAGAATTGTTGGAAGCAGTATTGTCTAATTGTCTGTTTACCTATGATAATTCTGATATAGGCCTGTATTGGTAAGGTTTCTTTTTTGCCAAGTACCTAACGGATTTACACCTCCAAGCGGCGAAGAAATAATTTAGAGGCAGATCGGAACTATATATATACATTTCTATAACTATATAAAACAGCAAAGAAGCCATCATATTGTACTTATATTGCGCTTCATCATCATATCACAATATTTACAACCTACCCACCAATGTACCCACACGATAGCAGATGTGCATGCAATTAGAAAAATAAATCTGCAAATGCCAACAATAATGCAACACTATGTTTATGGATTGAATATTGTTTTATATAATATTTTATTTTAATAAGTATGCAAACAAATGAAAACAGGCACCTCATGTTTTCTTTGCTTTTTGCTTCTTTCGCTGAAATAATTTTTGAAATATAGAAAATTTCATTAGGTATTACATCTTCCAATTCTACTGTAAACACAATAATAGGTAAGCACATGACTATGTAAGTTTGATATAACATTATGTATGGAAATTAGAATAATATTGCACTATTCCAACTAAACCATGAAAACATTCCGGTAATACATTATTATTATGTAAGTCAATGACATAAAAAATCAGGTTGAATGTGTATTGAAATAACATATATACACTGCACGTACAAGCACATATATACATGGTATGGTCCTAGTAAGTGCCAATGAGTTTTAACAGAATAAACAATAAAATGACTTAATTTATGTTAACTCGAACCAGGTTCATGTACGTTTGTCTGTCAAAAGATCCAAGCGAGCATTGCATCAGTAAACGACCGACTGTTCGAAGCCCAACGGGTATCTTTCTCTATCCCTTTACACACCTCGTAGAGTATATACAAGTGTCCCGAATTGATATCGCTCCTCACAGACACATACGTCACTATGACTATGATACCCAAATAGGAACTAATATGAGCAAGCGATAAGTTTCAGAGATTGTTACAGACCTAAAACGTGTCCAACTGCATTAACAAACGCTGAAACAATATCGATATTTTAAAAATACAAAAGAGACCAGAGAACCACAGACCGACCGCTCTGTGTGACTGTTCTATGACAGTCAGTGAGACAGCGTACACTAAGGAACTTTTATCTATGTAACTAGAATTTGGACTTCCCACTAAAACCCGGTCCGAGGGAGATAGAGATGTGAGAGGACAATGTCCTTTTCAGTAGGTTAACATCAAGTAACTGAAACGTTTTCTGCATATTTTTTTAGTAGGTATGTATTATGTATGTATATATATAACGAATTCATTAATAAATTTTACTAATTTAACTAAAATTTAAACGAGCAAAACGCATCCACAGGTAAGTACTACAATTGAAAATGTGACCGCAAGACGTTAATTTGATTAAATATGCACCTCCAGTGTTGCCACAATTGGCATAAGGTTATTTTTAATTAAAATTTTCTCATAAAATTTAATTTTAATAACCACAATAGAAACAGGCGGATAAAGAAAATTTTATTTTATTCCCCTTAAAGGTTTATAGATATTCCTAATAAGTCAGTATTTTTTTTATTCTATTATTAATATATATATATATATATTATTATTATATTTAGAAAGGGACAGAGTCCTCTCGCGGCGCTATCTCCCTCGGACTGTCATTCTCTCCTAGCACTGAATAATCATTTAGTGTCTTATTAAAAATAATTTAAGTTTAGTTTTATATGAGTGCACATTTCAGTTACATAGGTACACGTTTCTTGGTCTGTACACCCGCCCAGCTACCAAGCGTGCGATCTTTGTAACATCGGTGTAGAGTTTTAGTGTGCGATATAAGCAATTCGGAACGCAGGGTAATCTCAACAGCGTAAATGTCACTCTACCTGCTGCAACACTGCTATCTAAGAGTTCCAAGAGATTCACGCTATTCTATTCGCTTTAACAGACAAAGGAATACGCTGGCAATTTCGAGGAAAAAAAATTAAATCCTTTAAAAAATATCGCATATCCAATAAGCGCATCGCTTTAGTCTTTCCTTGTCATGCGTTAAAACGAATAGACCTCGACTGGCATCAGATGCCAAACACTATGTGTTGGGTAGGTACCTAAATAGTAGAATAAGTAACGCAAATCACTGCTTTCGAAAACTATTATATTAAAAAGACATTTGGAAACAAGATCCAATAATTTCCATTAAAAAAATATATGTAAAATAAGTAACATCACCTAGGTATGACCAATTAATGAGAAAAAATATAAATAGATTAAAAAAATTTAACTAAGAATCTTGGCGGTCATTAAAATTCTCCTTCAAAAAATAAATTACTATTCTAACAACTACTTTTTGGGATTTCTACAATTCAATCTACTCTAGTCGATCGGAATAGATTACTTCAAGTGATAAGTCCGCCATTCCACTTTTATTTGCTCCTGCATGACTTTACATGCAACGAAGAAGGTCCAAGCTTTCGGAGCCATTTTCATACACATATCACATTTTAATGGCCAGCCACAAAAAAAATCCACCGCAATACCACAGCCATTGAAAAATAATGATTGTGATTTGATTTCAGTCACATTTTATAGAATTATATTAAAGAAGTGGTCTAACTCTGTCATTTTCATTTAACAACGGGCATTCTACAGTGGCAAGTGGTGAAAGAATGAACTTCACTAGTCATCTTTTTCTATACAGTTAGTGGAGCGAAATTACAAGAGATTTTATAACCAACTAGATTTAGAACCTATTAAGATATTCATATTACATTCATATAACATAAGCTAGGAGAATAGAAAATGTATTATATTACGTTTGCCCCCACTAATTATATTACAGTTGCCCCACTTATTACATTACAGTTACCCCACATCACGGTTTCCCATTAAGGGCCAGTCTGCTTCTGATACAGATTCCCCGCTAGCTTAACTTGAACTAGCTAATAGATGGGTATTAAGAATCTTCGACTTTGGATAAATGGACACACATAATGAGATGAATGTTACAAAAAACCAGCTCTCCAGCTAAGCAGATTGGGGCAATTTTGTCCAATTCTTTAATATTGCTTCCGTTAACGAGTGATGTTGAAATTTTGTAAATTTAATCTAATACTAATCAACTTTTCAAATACAGACAAAACAAAGGAAATCATCATAAATTAAAGCCATTCCATTTAGTTTTGCTTTTATTTCTTAAATAATTGACTATAAAAAACGAGTTTCAGATCTGAGTTCGCAATATTTTTTGTGCCAAATATTTTTTTTAAGAATAGCTAATATAATAAAATAGCTTAGTTAATAAATCTAACCCGACGGATTTTTTTTTGCGTTTTTCATCACGAACGTGTCTCCTGCATACCACACGGGATAAGAAACGCAAGTGAATAAATGATCATCTACTTCAAAGTACTCCAGAAGACCTCCTCACAGTATGGTTCCACTTTTCAAGGTTTAAGAACGGCCCGTAAGCTATGCTCCCCATACAAACGTAGTTTACTAATCATTTGGAAACCGCTTTTCCAATTAAATTGATATTTAATATCTAATATCAGGCAACAAATATCTGTGTCTGCACGCTATTGATTATTGAAAAATCAAAACAGAATCAAGTGAAAGCAAAAAGAAAATCTTCATACTAATTTTGTTTTCTCTGTAGTTTGACCCATGATACATTTACCGAAAAAACAAAGACATGCAGACAGATACAGATATTTGTAGCCTAATTTTAGAAACCAAATTTCAAGTAAAATGGAACAGTGGTCTTCAAATTATCAGTAAACTACGTTTGTTTGGGAGAAGTAATTTTCTGATGCCTAAAAACCTTAAGAACGCCAGTTACACTATTTGAAAACAGTTCTCTTAACTCCATATCAGATAGGTTAGGAATTCGAAACCTGTAAAGCACCATACAATACCAAATATGCTGATAAATGAAGGAGATATGCTGTGATGGCACCCGTTATCAGAAATAGGGGCCTGTCGCCGCACATCTAAACCATTGTGTACTCGTCACATCACGGCGTTACCCAGATACACTTTTGGTTATTTATTCGGAGATATGGCACCATCGCTATATCATTTGTACAGTCGTCCAAGGAACATTTTCTAACACACTATGTCCATATTATAATAATTATTTACTACTAAGCACGACAGTAACAGAAAAATACAACTTGAAATTAAATATAGCATTCTCGTACTCTCAAAAGACATACATTTTGAGCTTTCTAAGCGTGATGGCTGGAAATATAAGTTTCTTCCACTTATGATCACTTATGGTCACAATGATTCAACTAAAGATTAAATATGTGGGTATTTTTATAAAAGGCCTATAACTCGGACAAAAATAAAATTTAGTATCGCAATTTTTTAAAAGATCAAGCGTTTCGGAAAAACTCGCTGATGGGATACAATATTTTTTCAGTAACTATCCTGTCTGGACCGTTTGCATGCAAAAAATTATGATCGTAGTAACAGTGATCCATAGGGGAACATACATAGACACAGACAACGAGCCATACAATTTCAAGTGCTGTCTCGTCCCCAACAGTGCAGGGCGTGTATTCTTGGCAATCAGTCATTGCGGATTCAGTAGAGTTAACAGTAATGTCAAAGTAAATTCTTCTTCTGTTAACTATACTGAATCCGCAATGACTGAATGCCAAGAATACACGTCCAGAGCACCATCGGTCTAACCTCAGAGCACACACGTACACACAAGAAACCTTTACTATTAGGGTTATGCGTCACCCTCGCCCTGATGATCTGTCTGAACAGGCGCGGATCCAGGGCGATTGCCCCCTCCCCCTCCCCCTCCCCTTCCCCACCCTCAGTGACTGCATCACTTTATTTCAACCGATTTCTAAGTATTGCGATGGAAGTGCCCACCCCCCGATTGTTTTTTAGTCCTCCGAAAGCAAAGCCCCGCTCCCCCCCCCTCCCAGGAACTTACTTGTGCTTTCCTGCAGTCCCCCCTTGGCAAGAGCCTTACTTTTGCCAACTACCCCGCTCAGTAAAATACTGGATCCGTGCCTGTGTCTAAAATACTAAACAACGGGCATATATCAATAAATTGATTTTCAGTCGACATGCGTTTGTAAGTAATTTTAGTACTCATAGGGAGGTCATTTTAAATAAAGTAGTATTTGGGGTAACCTAGAGCAAGTGTAAAAATAATATTTTGCAGAGTTACTATGAGTTAAAGATACAACAATACAGTTAAATTTTTTGAAAAGTTTTTGCCTTTGAGGAGTCCTGTAGGTCAAAATTAACAACTTTCATAGAACAATCCTTTAAATTCCAAACATCAAAATAAAATAATGACCTCTAGACTAACCTTCCGAAGTAACACTATGGAGTGTCCGGTATCAGCGTTTGAGATATTTCTATTGTTCAACATCTCGCTCTATCTGTCATTGTCAAACAGCAGCTTGTCCATGCCTAGCACGTTCGCGTCTCCATCTGTCATTCTTGTCCATGCCTAGCACGTTCGCGTCTCGCTCTACCTGTCATTGCCAAACAGCAGCTTGGCAATGTACTCCCATCAGCTGCGCTCGTCGATGTTGGCGAGCACGTGCGTGTAGAGGCGGTGGCGCGTCGTCTTCTCCGGCACGTACTCCAGCGACGAGAGCCCGTCCGTCTTGTACAGTTTGTTGGTGAGCGAGAGCAGCTGGTACCTGTACAGCAAGCGCATCACTTACATTTTTGAAGCTAAGCAATTGGCCGCCGGCAAGGACATCGTTAGCTAATGGCTAAAATAAACTCAATTAAATCTCAAGTTCAATCTCAGAGATAACATTTAATTTATCGGAGATATCCAAGACATCAGTGGCCATACCTGTTGTTATCTACTCGTGTAAAAACACAATGTATAAAGGGTGTAACATGATGGGATTAATAGAAGGGATAGTTACCGCTTGGGATTGGGAGTCTGAGACTTGTGCTTGAGCATGGTGTACCGCGCCACGGACATGGGGTAGCGGGCTATGTGGAACTTGTTCTTCTTCAATCTGAAATGTGCCACCCACATATTTAGAGATTATAATAAATTTCGATCGGGATTTTCTCTCTGAGTTCATCCATAAGTCCATGAGTCCGATGGGTTGATGAGCTTCCGTAGTAATGACCTGTTTGAATATTTTGACCGATTTCAAAGCAAATTATTCAATTGTTCCCGATTTAAGATGGAATGAACCACTTTTGCCAGCCCTCTTTATTTCATCCAGAAAGTAATTCCTACCAAAAACTTTTTTTTTAAACTGTAGATTTTAAATTTGCCTTTAGCGCAATTTCAACCAGTCGGTTGCCCACCACTTCTAGCCCATTGCTTTTTTAACATTCTCGGGGATAGGTATGAAAAAATCATAGACCTAGCATAGCGCGCAGTGCTTTCAAGACGAACAAAGCGTGGGAGTGAGACCTCAACTCAAGTACCACTACCGCGAGTTAGAGGGAGATGGAACACATCGGCCCGATTAGACCACTTCTCAAATCGTTATTAGTACATTGGAGTTGCGCTCATGGAATGTGAAAGGTTTTTTTATGAAATCTTTATGATTTCTCTAGTTTTACTTAAAAAAAGCATGGTGACCTGTGCATTTATAGATTGTTAAGTGAACGGGAGTAAAAAACCTGGACAAAAACACATTTTTTATGGTAAATAAGGGGTGACTCACTAATTCTTTGTCGATCAAATTTCTTAACTTTTCCTCAATATTTCAAAGTAAACATTAAAACACAACTTAAGGTGGCCCAACCCGGCGGGCCTAACTCATTCGCGGGCACGGTACAAAACCGTGCTGTTGTGCTCTGGGACCTTTTCTGTTTCAAAGAATAAGACAGGCTCCGTGATGAGGAAGATGCAACATGTCCACAAAAAAGACAATGTGCATAGTGTATGATTTGGTAAGATTTACGAAAATTTTTATTTCAAAACGACTTATAGCTAAAAGTAAACCACGACCGCTGTAGTCAAATATCTAACAAAAACAAAATCGATTATAAATCTTGATTAAATAAGCTATGTCTGATGACTAATCTTTTTCAGATGTTCTTACGTTATCATTGCGTAATCCACCTCCAAAGTTATTGTATAAAACGAACGAAAAATTCGAACTTTCGGACCTTATAACTTAGAAACCAAACACAATTTTACAATGCCAATGGTCATCAGACATCGAGTTCGATTAAATAAAGCTATTTTGAGCAAACTTTTGGATCTCTAACAAGAAATATGGGCGTGATCTTCTTTCCCCTTTTGTATGGGGAGATGAGCGGGTTGGGCCACCTTAAGATCATTATGATGAAGCTACACAGCGATTTAGAAATTTTCTGGAGTAAAAAAAGAAGTTTCAGTACATTTTGTATGAAACGATTTTGGTCTCATCCGTCAGTTGACTCTGTATGTCTATACATTCTGAGCCTATGGATAAAATGTCCAAATCTCGACGGCACTCACCTGTAGAACATATCGTCGTCTTCGCCACCCCAGCCCCAGTACTTGTTGGAGAAGCCGTTGACCGCCTTCACCTGCGCGACCGTCATGGCCGACACGCCGCCGAATATCTCCGTGTACGGCATCCTGGAGTGAGTCGACCCATCAGTCACATAGCTGTCCGCTCGAACGGTGAAGGATGCTCATTCAATTCGTTTATTTGAGTATAAATTTATGTTCATTCAATGAGAGAGGAATCAGGAAACTTTACCATCACCTAATCTTTCTAAACAATAATAAAAACTTCTTGCTATACTTTTTTTTTATGTAACTGGACATGGATGGCTATACCGAACTGACCGTCAGATGTTAGCCTTACACACCACATGGGAACTAGGTGCCATGCCAGGCCCTTCCTTATATTGCTCGACTACATTGAACTGGATGGAAAACATGGACAATTTTCATTGCAGCTTCGACTATCGTTCATTCAATGCGATAGTACCAACCCGGGCGAGATTAACCCTACCACATAGTAAGTCAGGAAGGGACGTACAGTTTTACGTGGAATCCGAACGACGGACGGCCAGCCACAACGGTTGAAAATGGTCACCCATCCAGAGCCTAACCGCGCTCAGAGGTGCTTCCCCAACTAATCGAGAGTCGTCGCATACTGAGCTACCGAGACTTATGCTGTGTGGGTTCCGGCGTTTATAAATAAAACATATGTTCCACCAAATTTTTCCATTGCCATTGTAAAAGCCTACTAAGCGATTTGTCGTTGCGTCCGTTTCTAAGTAAAGTTTACGTTCCAATTCTTACTTACTGGGTAGAGTCAATCCCGCCTGGGTTGGTACCACCTTATTGAATGAACGGGATGGTCGAGGCGACAATGAAAGTAATCCGTGTTTCCTATCCAATTCTATGTAGACGTGCAATCTATTTTCCTGGCGTGGCACCTAGTTCCTATGTGATGTTTTGAGCTAACATGATAGTAGGTACGGTATTGGCTAGTTGTTACATGAATAAAACATGAAATTACCTAAATATGTTGACGATGAAGACATACGATTATAAAAAAAAAGTAGAAGTGATTTCTAATTATATCTCTTTTTTATGTAAATTCTTGCAGCTTTGACATCCAAAAATCCCATATCTTTACGCTAGGTAGGCGGCTTTTCCAAGTTTTTACAAATCTTACAATGCTTGAAAACGTGGGATATGTTATCTTGTAAACAGGTTCTTTAGATTAATATACCTAGCTTGGTTTTCACCAACTGATGATTTATTTTAATTGACACTTAAAGGGCCTTTATTACTAAAGTGCTGAAAATCTTGTACTGGTATCGATTGCGAGATGGTAAGAAAGCCCCTTTAATGTGAGGATTAAGCAAATGGTGGAAGAGGCTCCTAAAATAGTAATAATTCAATGGACAGAAGAAGAACCAGCGCACGACAAGGATACCGACTTGTAGTTGTACTTGTCGATGGAGACGCTCATGTGGCGCGGCTGGCGCGGGCACGAGTACATGTTGCGCGCGTCGAGCGGCAGCAGGTCGATGTCGTGGAACACGAAGCAGTCCCAGCCGCCGGCGCGCGACTTCTGGCCCTCCGCGAAGCCGACGTTCATCAGCTTGGCGCGATTGAAGGGACGGTCACCTGCGCGAGAATGGCGAACCCGTCTGTGATGTATTGTATTGTTTTATTTAATTCATAGGTAGGTAACCTACACTTGAACATGTCAAGAATCGTTATCGCTATCTTTATGTAAATAAGAACTGGCAAACATACTTTGCAAGTCACAAAATAAGTTCGAAACTTAATTAAAATTTAAGTAGTTAATTAATCACTCAAAAGAAAACGTTCACAAGAAAACGTAAGGAGAAACATTAAAAATATAAATTAATAAATATCGTCCCCGTATTGGGAAAAGTCACCAACTAACATTTTTAGCGAAGTTGAGTTATTAACACCAACCTACTTTTTATTTTTTTCTTTATTTTTCTGCATACCCAGAAAATGACATTTCCCAACGGTTTTCCAGTTATTCGAAGTGGAAAAATCGTTAAGTAAGAAAATTTAACCGATGTATGCATGGAAAAATAATTAATTCCCTTAAGGACTTGTCCTTATATTTATGTTATTCTAACTAACTAAACGAAAGTCACTAATATCATTTATCTAATCTTCCATAAAAAAAAGTTACGAAAATTTTGTGGAAAAATCGATAATGACACTTAATATTTTTTTCAAATTAAATATTGAAAAAATATTTTACTAACAAAAATCATTAAGTGCATTTAGTTAGTTTTCCCATAAGGAAATCTTGTATCCGAATTCACTAAATGCGTTTAGCTATTTATCCTAGAAGTCTAAAATGTTTTCATAAACATTCAATGGCTAATAGTTACTTTTCCCATAGTGAAACCTTGCATCCGAAGGCAATAGATGCGTTTAGTTATTTCTCCTAGAATACTAAAATGATTTCATTCACATTCAAAGGCTTTTAGTTCGTTTTCTCAAAATTAAACTTAGTGCGCAAAGTTCCTAAATGAAGTTAGGTATTTCTCCAGAGTCTTTCGCTCCACAACTCATCAAATCGCATCAGTCAGCAGCGCAGTCAGGGAGTGTGAGCCGGCCAGTTAGCATCGTGTGATGTGATAAAGAAACCTTACATTGCTACAAGTTCGCTAAAATATTATTTTGTAAAAAATTCAAATAACATTCGGGTGTGTAAAGATTTTTTTAAGAAAACTCTATGCATATCAAATGGGCCCATTGACAAGGCCTTGGCAGGCAAGAATGAATATGGAAGCTTCGGAGGAAAATATGTTTGTGGCTCTAATGATCCTGTGAACAAGACATCTCCAGTAGACATTAAATTTGTCAAAGATCAAATCACCATTTTTTCTACAATGGAATCTCACTATTGTAGGAAGAAAACCAAGAGGCTCATCCATCTATCCATTTCGAAAATGTATGAAGATTATAAAATGTCTGCTATCAGAGAAAGTCTTAAAAAAGGTTCGACTATAGAAGGCTATGAACCTGTTTCCATGGCAGTCTATCTATCTTTTTTCCATCCAAAGAAAGACCAATGTCCAACTTGCAATCGATATAACAATTTCGGTAAACCTGAATCCTTAAAAGAAGAGTACGAAGAACATATCGCTAGAAAGGTCTCTGAAAACTCTGCTAAAGAAGCAGACAAAATTAAATGTAAGAAGACTCTGCGTTTGTGTCTGTGACACTGGATTTGAAAAGTGTCCTACAAATTCCCAGTGGTGACATCGGTCCACTTTACTATTCCAGGAAAATTAACGTTCACAATTTGACGATTTATTAAGCGAAAGAGCCCAACAATGCCTTTTGCCTTATATGGAACGAGCTTAAGGATGTTCCGACCCATACAATGTCTTTTTTACACAGAACGCAAAAAGTATTGCACTTTAAGGCACGAATTCGTCAAAAATATTAAATATAGCCATAGTAGTTGCAGCGAAAAGATATTCACAATTTCAGGTTTAATGGTTTCGTTGTAATTGCCGATTAGAAGTTTTACACCGTTAGATGGCGCTGTTAAATAAAAATCGTATTTAAATAAATTGTAACAAAACCAATAATCCTGAAATTGTTTTCGCTGCAAGTAATATGACTATATTAAACTTTTATTATGAATTCGTGGCTTAAAGTGCAATACTTTTTGCGTTATGTGTGCAAACAACTTTATATGCGTCGGAACAGCCTTAACGGAAAACGTGGAAGTGTGGAAATTGCTACAGGGATTTACTGGTAGATCTGTCAATTATCGAAAGAGGTAAAAGAAGTGTAGTTATTTTCCGATACTTGCTCAGGGCAAAACAGAAATCAGTACATAGCTGCTTTTTTCTACATATTGTTCAAAATACTGACTTGGAAGTGATCGAACAAAATATTTGGAAAGTGGGCACTCGTATATGGAAGTGGACAGTATGCCTAGCGCGATAGAAACAGAAAAACGGTATATTCAGGTATTTTCAATGATAGACTGGAAAAATATTATGAAGAAAGCTAGGTCAAAAAGACACCGAACAAATGCCGAACAATATGAAGTAGTAAAATTGAAATACAAAGACATGCTGGACGTGAAAGCTCTAAACGAAAGAATAATACAGAACCGATTGTACTGATGAAAATGGGAACAGCGTAAAATGGGTAAAAATTAAATGCCTTCATTTCGAAAAGAATTATCCAGGAATTATCAAATTCCGGTACGACCACAGCGGCCCCTATATTGATTTAAATACACGCCAATTGCAACAAATAAAGTTCATAAATAAAGAAACATCAGTGGAGACTCGCGCAAGACGGGGGAAAAAACGTGACATCCCACGCCATGTAGAAGATAGATTGGAAGACTCATGATTCGATATACCTATTCCAAAAGCGTACAAACATATTTTGCCAATATCAAAGGCAAAAGAAAGAGACTTGATTGATTTGTGCAAGAAAGGCGTAATTCCAAGCGAATTACATCCTTGGTACAATGCTCTACCCGATAATACAGATACAGTCGATAGGCTGCCAGAACCAGATAGTATTTATAAAAACGAAGAAAATAAGGAGTCTTCTGACTATTCATAGTCATAGCTGCGGATAGTCAAAGGGCTGAATACCGAATAGCGGGATTCTTGTATTTTGTACCCAAAAATGGCACATTGAAGTTAAATCATTCAAAAAATAAATCTTAATATCCCTGTTTTCTTAATTTCTCCGCATGTTTTTACTTTGTAGGTACTTAACTGTTTGTTTGTTTCGCATTGTGTGATTACTTTTTCATAATAAAAATTAGAAAAATAAAAAATAAGATCTCGTTTCATTAAATTACCTAAATTGAAATGATAAAATTTGATAATTTAATAAATAACTAAGTGTAAATATATTTTTATGTGATTGGCCAAATTAACCAAAACGCTGAAAAAAATAATTAAATAGTATTATCAAATGCAGGAAAACTCACTAACTCCTTAGGTAAAGTCACTAATTACAAAAGTCTACAAATTTCAGTTTATGAAAAATCACCAAATTGGTTAATTTTTTTTTTCCTTAAGGAAACCAATATTTAAGATTGGATTTGAATTCTGTTTTACCATTCCATGAATACAACGAATTTTTAAAAAATATAACTATACAGATATCTTTGTAGGGATAAGAGTTGCTATTTTTCAAAGTTGAAAAAATCTTTAATCTCGATTATCTCGGAACTAGTATTTTGCAATTAGTGACTTTTCCCAATACGGGGACGATATATATATACAAAAATAATAATCATGAATTTTACAAACTGACTCTAAATCTGGTGTATAGTGCCATCGTCAATGTAAAACTAGTCAAAAATATTTTACGAACTTAATCTAAATCTGGTGTGTAGTGCCATCGTCAATGTAGCTAAATCTAGGTACATCTACAATCTAGGTACAATCAAGGTACAACAGTCATGTTGGATCGAAAGCGTGTTTGAACGAGCCACCTTCAGGCAACCCAGTCATTCTTAAAGCCGAGGAACACGTTGACCTTGCCACTTTTGAATTTGAAATATTTAAAGCGATGGGATGTTTTGCTGCACCAGCAGTGTGTAAAGATTTGGGGCGGAACGTAGCGGCAGATAATGTCGGCGATTGAAGGGCCGGTCACCTGCGCGAGAATGGCGAACCCGTTTGTGATGTCGGATTGAAAGCGCGTTCGAACGAGCCACCTTTAGGGAACCCAGTCAGTCTTAAAGCCGACGAACACGTGGACCTTGCCACTTTTTAATTTGAAATCTTTAAAGCGATTGGATGTTTTCCTGCACCAGCAGTGTGTAAAGATTTGGGGCGGAACGTAGCGGCGGATAATGTCGGCGATTGAAGGGCCGGTCACCTGCGCGAGAATGGCGAACCCGTTTGTGATGTCGGATTGAAAGCGCGTTCGAACGAGCCACCTTTAGGGAACCCAGTCAGTCTTAAAGCCGACGAACACGTGGACCTTGCCACTTTTTAATTTGAAATCTTTAAAGCGATTGGATGTTTTCCTGCACCAGCAGTGTGTAAAGATTTGGGGCGGAACGTAGCGGCGGATAATGTCGGCGATTGAAGGGCCGGTCACCTGCGCGAGAATGGCGAACCCGTTTGTGATGTCGGATTGAAAGCGCGTTCGAACGAGCCACCTTTAGGCAACCCAGTCAGTCTTAAGGCGAGGAACACGTGGACCTTGCCACTTTTTAATTTGAAATCTTTAAAGCGATTGGATGTTTTGCTGCACCAGCAGTGTGTAAAGATGAGGCGGAACGTAGCGGCGGATAATGTCGGCGATTGAAGGGCCGGTCACCTGCGCGAGAATGGCGAACCCGTCTGTGATGTATTGTATTGTTTTATTGCATTCATAAGTAGGTAACCTACACTTGAACATGTCAAGAATCTGTATGCTGTGCTATCGTTATGTATACAGAGTGTCGTAACTGCCAGTACATTAAATTTGGGAAATTATTATTGGGATTGAAACAAACAAAAAAGTTTAATAACTTTTTGCTGAATATCTTCTCCATAAAAAGTGAAACTTTCCATGCAAAGTAATTCAATAATTTAGTGTAAAAATAATAGAATGGTGAGTAAGAACGTGGGAGTGTTGTGTGTACTTGGACATGGATGGCTAATATCACACCTGCTGTCATGATATTAGCCTGATACGCCGCGTGGGATCTAGATTCCATGCCAAGACCTTCCTTAGCTAAACTAAACATTCCTTATCAAATTAAACTAGACAAAAACATAAATAAAAAAAAAAATATCTCGGTAACTAGACACAGTAGAGGAAAAAAAAAACTTTTTTGTCTCGGAAAAACATGAGGATTAACGCTGGCGAAATTAACGTACTGGCCGTTACGTCACAAATAAGTTTGAAACTTAATTCAAATTTAAGTAGTTAATTAATCAATACCACCGCTCGTAAGAAAAACATAAGGAGAAACATTAAAAATATATATAAAAAAATTATAATTATGAATCTTACAAATTTAACCTAAATCTGGTGTATAATGCCATCGTCAATGTAAAACTAGTCAAAAATATTTTACGAACTTAATCAAAATCTGGTGTACAGAGCCATCGTCAATGTACCTAAATCTAGGTACAATCAAGACAACAATCATGTTGGATCGAAAGCGTGTTTGAATGATCCACCTTTAGTGAACCCAGTCAGTCTTAAAGCTGAGGAAAACGTAGACCTTGCCACTTTTGAATTTGAAATCTTTAAAGAGACTGGATGTTTTTCTGCTCCACCAGTATATAAAGATGGTGTGGAACTTAGCGGTGGATGAATCTTTTTTCCGCCGCATTATAGTGATGGGTATAGAGCAGACTGCCATCACTGTCCATACTCCAAATACTCTAAACACTTCTAAAGGAGCACGAAGATGAGCAAGGAACCTCTATCCTGAGCATGAAATTTGGAATCCAGTAAATAAATAAATTAAGTAATGGCAAATCTTACATAATGGCAGAGGTGTTGAGAACATGTTCATTCTAATTCCTGCCATAAGAAGTAGTTTGGGATAAATATATTGTCCTCTGCATTTCCCAAGCATTATAGTAATGAAGCCGCCTGCCATCACTTTACACACTCCAAAGATTTTGTACACTTCTAAAGCATGGCGATCATAAGCTAGAAACCTCTTTCCTGAGCATGTAATTTGGAATCAAGTCATTAAATAAATGACTGGTCAATGTAATATACATAACGGCAGAAGTGTTGATTAGATGTTTATTATAATTCCTGGCATTAGAATTACTTTGGGATGTTTTGATGTTTATTCTTGCAATCTTTCAGCACACAATTTATTGCTCAATGAACTCATACCAATACCAAGGACATTGTGGCATTATTACATCACCACCGAGAAGTTGAAACAAGAAACAATTAAAGATAAATGGAGATGCAAGGAAAAAGGTTAGTTATATTTATTAAGGATATAGTGATATGGAGATGCAAGGAAAAAGGTTAGTTATATTTAAGGATATAGTGATAGTAAATCAGACCCTTTTGCTCCACGACGAAGATGCCATAGTCGAGTTTCTGCGACATGAGAAATGGGTGCATGTGGCGTAGGAATATCGCAAGGTGTTGCTCCCGGTCCCTGAAAACCCCAAAACCTTGTCAAGAAAACTTATACATAGAACTGAATTAGAACAATCTTGACAAGGGGGAATTAGATCTTAAAACCCACATATTGTAAAGGGCACTCAAATGGCAAGGTTATGTGCACGTGTTTTTATAAATTAGCTAAAAATTGTGTTGTGTAATGAATAGAAGAACTTTTTTCGGATTCATGAATGGTTTGATATTTAAACAGTTGCTCATGCTTTGCTAGTTCCCAACACAAGTTATGGTCGAAATGTATAATATATTTTCTTGAAGGGTATCTTCGAGATAAAATCAGTCCAGTTAGATCATACCAGACAGCAGGCGAATCAAAATCAACGAATTATGTGCCGAAAGCGCCAAGGCGACAGATCTTGTATTGATTCTAACAAAACCAAAATTTTCACAATATACCTACTCTGCTAGAATAGATAGCCGTTAAGGAACGGACCTGTATGGTATGACAATGGCGACCTTATGCAAGGCAAGGCAATCTGTCGGCGCGTGACGACCGCCAAGCTGCACTTCTGGGTACAGTTCCTCCACCATTTTCAGAGTCACCTCGGTTGTATTCGCCGAGACAGGTCCTGTTTAACAGTGGCATCAAACATCTGAGTCAAAATTGAGCCAATTGCTTAGCGGCACCAAGTCAGACGACTTAGTGGGTACAAGTATTTGATAGCGTATGAAAGTAAGTTTAACTCTTCGTTCACAGAGAAGTTGGCATCAAAAGTGGCTTCGCAATGTTTTGCAATTAGAAACGTTATAGTGGGATGTCGCTATTTTCATGAGGAAGGTAGGTCAAACCTTTTTAAAAGCCATGTAGTGTGGTATTCGATCACTAAGTGGCAGGGTTTGCACGGTTTATTTTTAACAGTTATTTGGCAATGCCTATTATTTAGAAATTTGTAAGCTCAGTTGCCATCTCTCCTAAAATTCACTTACCTACAATTTCTAGGCATCGTCAAAGTTAGAATTTGATGGTCGCTTCATAATTTTACATAAAGTGGTCTTCTGTTCACATAGCCATTGTTTTTCAACAATAAACTTTGCACAAAACTTTATTATAAATTTGTCAGAATTTCTCGGGATGCTCAGACGCTCAGTGAATTAATGAATCAGCTACATGTAAAGGTGAAGTTCTTTGCTGACAACTTCACCTGACACCAAAGAAACTGCATTCAAAGACATTTTCTTAAGACGGCAATATGTAAGAACTTACCCAAATCCGGCGGTGCAGGAGAGCACGATTTCAATTTCACCTTCGCTTCGGTATCTTTCGCCTTTTCACCCACACCAGTAACGTTCACTTTTAAAATGTCTTTTAAACTTATCACAAGCACGTTCGCACCATCGTCGGCCACGGTACTGGAACCGTTGGTCGGCTGCGTCGTGTTCAAGTTAGAGTTCACGGTCGACTGAGCCGTGACGTTGAGAGGGAGACTGAGCTCGCTCGTCTCTCGCTCGGGACTGTCCGAGGAGGTCGGCCTACTCTTCGTTCTCTTCGGCCAAGGATAACCCAATCTGGCCGTCCTGCAAATACAATCAATGATGAGGATCTAGTGATTGAATGGAGAGTGAACAAATTAGTGGTGCAGTCAATGAGTGTGTGAGAATTGAATGAGATGTTTGTGAAAAGTAAGTGAAAAGAAATAAGTGGGAAATCAATGGTGAAGAGGTCAATACATGTTAGGAAAGTAAAGAATAATTAAGAAATCAATAAGTGTGTAAAGAAATCAATGAGTATGTTCGATAATTCATTAGTGTATTTGAAAATGTTAGATAATTTATAAGCGTGTTGGATAATCTATGCGTGTGTTGGGGAATGAATGAGTGTTTTTGGAAATTAATGAGTCAGCACGAGAATCCAATAAAATCATAAAAGAAATGATTGGATTTTAAGGAAATCGCATAGTGTATTAGGGCATTAATGAATGTGTTTGGGAATCAATGGGTGTGTGACAAACTAAATTGGCGTGTTTGGAAATCAGAGATAGTGTGCGCGAGTGAATGAGTTAAGAGTGTTAAAGAGGGTGTGTGTGCGTGTGTGAGAGAGAGAGAAATGGTGTGTGTGAGGGTGAGGTGTGTGAGGGTGAGCTATGTGAGGGTGAGGTGTGTAGGGTAAGCTGTGTGCGGGTGAGGTGTGTGAGGGTGAGGTGTGTTCAGGTGTGTCACCTGGCGGAGGGCGCCACGGCGGCCGGCGGCGGCGTGTAGAGGTACGCGCGCAGCGTGCCGGTGCCCGTCTCCAGGATGGAGCCGAACATGTACTCGACGGCGGCAAGCGCCAGCACCGCCAGCAGCAGCAGCCGCAGGCCGCGCCCGCCGCAGCCGGCGCCCGCGCCCCCCGCGCCCGCCGCGCCCGCGCCGCCGCTCATCCGCCTAGCCACCGCGCCTCAACATCTGCGGGGGGCGATAGCCGAGACACATCCGGCGTTCATAAAATGGCATAATATTTCAATTACATTTATTCTAAAGGTGTCCGTACACGGGCAATATTTGAGGCAATTAATTGCTGGGAAACTGTTGCCAAACATAGTGGAGCAATAGATGGAGAAATATAGAGCAACCCCACCAAATTTTCGGCTATTATCCCAGCGATATGGAGCGATATACTTTTCATGTCGCGCCGGTGAGTTGTTTTTTTTTATGGTCGCATGGATGGCTAATACCACCCAACTACCGTTATGATATTAGCCCAATACACCACATTCCCTAAGGGATTAGGTGCCATGCCAGGACCTTCCCTTTATGAGCACGGCTTGCGAATTGCCACGTATCCCTGCACTTGTTAGCCACATTAATTGCTCCATAAATGGTTTCATACTTGTCCATAAACCAAATTGCAGAAGATTGCTGGATGTTGATCGACGGAGATTGCTGCACGTTGAGCGACTTTAGGTGCCCGTGTACGGGTACCTTTAGCTACATTGTGTATCGCGCTACGTGTTGACTCGCCCGCCGACCATGTCGATTCTCGACACTCTATTGACTTTACAATCGAGTCGATCGATTGCCAAATTTCAATCCAGTTGCGTTTGAATTTGGTATTCTTGAGTTCAACTGTGTTCGGATTTTGCGATCGAATAGCATGTTAGTAGACCGAAGTAAAGTTTGCATCAGGTTCGCAGCAAGTTAGTAGTCCGACTAGCAACGCTTTTCAAGCAAACTAGGTTGTTTCATATTTAATAGTACAATAGAGAGGGATAGAAGATCGAATGGTTGTCGAACCCATAACACAACGCACCTCGAGCGAACGTTCTTTCCATTTCCCGCGCTTTTTTTCCGTGTTGTTTGTCCGAGTTGATAATTTGATTTCGGTATAATTTGATTATTAAGAATGGTTTTCCTACAGGTTAAGCATTGTACTGACAACTTAGCAATAAACTATGGAGATTTTTTTAAATATCTCCTCACTACGTAATTGAGATGTGTGTGTGAAATGCAAATATTGTGTTGTAAATATCTACACTATTTAATAAACATAGTCAATGCCTTACTTTCTTGTAAATTTTAAGAAAAATAAAGGCATATGAAAAATTTTGAGATTGTTTAACTATCCGATAGAACGTGAGATCGGTGCCTGTGACATTGCTGTAGAAGCCCTTTAGCCTAACATTGTTTTATTACTCCCCGAAGCATAAAATTATAATGATGTGAGTGCAAACATAAAATAACATTTATTAATATCTAATCTGTTTATTTTATTATTTTCATTGACATTGAGCATGCATTCAATTAATAAGTAAGGTTTCAAGATAATATTTTGCGCGAGACAGGTTGAGACAAACCGAACACACAAATCAAACAAAAAAAAAAATCACTACAGACGAGGCGAGCCGTATCCTTCACCTTCGAAGCGCCAGCGTTGCGCACGCCGTAACCAAATCTGATTCAGTTTTGTGTCTGCGCAGCGGCCGGCGCCGCTTACAAAGGGAATTACTTAATTTGAAGTGAGGCTCAAAATTCTTTGGAGGTTTGGAATTTAAATGAATTGAAGTGAGGTTATGTTGTATGCAAAGACATTTACTCAGAGAAATATTGTTTTTGTTGAATTCAAAATCATCAAATATTTTCCATAGGTGTTGTAACAGGAATGAAATAAGAATATCGCACTTTGATCGCATAAAATAGTCTAACCGGTCTCAAAAAGTACCTCCTTTATAAACTGGAAAGAAATTAACTGTAACTCGATCCTAACCCAGTTCGAATCCAGCTGAATAACGTCGGGAATACCGATTCTGACGTTTCTCCATACATCGCGATGACAGTTCGATCGCAAACTCGCTCGAAATTAATTCCGCTACTACTCGCTGGATCGAGGGCGCTGCTGTCGTTTTCAAGAATACCAAAGAGCTGTCTGTCAACTTGCTAAGGATAGAGTAAGTTCAATAGAGTGTCGGGAATCGCCATGCTGGACTGTAAACCCTCTGCTGATTTAATGAAACATATATGCTGCTCACAATTTTTACATAATTAATTTTGGGGTATTTTCTGTTGAATTCCACTGAGACGTTCAAGAAGGGCCAGTCCGCATAGACTACTAATTTAAAAAAGGGATGCGGGAGAAATAAATTAGCATTTTTTTTCTCTTTCATTTATTTTGCCTCAAAAAAATTTGGATTCGCTACACAGCCGAATTCACCAGATCAAGTTATCTGTTTACAACTATTGTTATTTTGTTTGTTAGTGCACTGTTCATTCAATACGTTTTTGTTTGGTAGATAGTTTTTACGTTATGATTGTAAGTGACTTATGTGGGTAGGTATTCCTTATAACTTATACTTTTATCACTTTTATGTACATGAATCAGTATCAGTTATGTACATGTTTATTTATTGAATTAATTATTTAATTATTAAAGTTTGATGATTTCATTGACCTGATATAATATTACGTCGGATGTGTTAAATATTAGATGTATGCATAGGTTATTTTTTGCACTTTGTATTTTGGTGTTTTAAACACTTAATATGTTCCATAGGTATTAGATGACACTTGTGCAGGCTTATTTGGTGAATAGACACGTACGATACATTTTGTATACTGATGTCATTTTAAACAAATATTTACAATATTTTGGTGTACGATCATATCTACTACGCATAGCTACTCTTGACGCTCCGGACGTTTTTAGGGTTCCGTACCCAAAGGGTGAAAACGGAACCCTATTACTAAGCCTCCGCTGTCCGTCCGTCCGTCCGTCACAGGGCTGTATCTCGTGAACCGTAATAGTTAGGCAGCTGAAATGTGTACAGAGTGTGTATTTATTTTGCCGCTATAACAACAAATAGGTAAAATAAAAAAATAACAAAAAAATTTTATGGGCCCCATACAAAAAACGTGATGTTTTTGTGTTAAATATTTTACGATGGTACGGAACCCTTCGCGTGCGAGTCCGAGTCGCACTTGGCCGATTTTTTCTGCCGTACCATCAATTCCTTGAAGCTATTCAAGGCACTTTTACCCCCTTATAACTTCGTTGTTGGCTTGAAGCCTACATTTTAAGTGACCAAGAGGTCATTAATATGTATGTATAGCTGGACATATTCCCAAATTACACAAATTGTCAGTCGAAGTTCTTTAATTTTTAATTCTAAGTAAGGAAAAACTTAAACATCCCGGAAATTTAGTCTACTGTTTCCTAAAATTCAGTGTTGTTTCCTTTGTGGTTGGTTAATTTAATTGTCAGCCTCAATAGCCCAGTGGCGCGACACTTCGGCGATCGCTCTCCGAAGTTAAGCAACGCTGGGTCCGGTCTGGTCTTGGATGGGTGACCATTCGACCGTTGAGAGAGGCTGTCCGTGGTTCGGATTCCACGTTAAACTGTAGGTCCCCTTCCTTACTTACTAGGTGGTAGGGTTAATCCTGCCCGGGTTGGTACCATCGCATTGAATGAACGATGGTCGAAGCGGCAATGAAAATTGTCCGTGTTTTCCATCCAGTTCAATGTAGCCGTGCAATATAAGGAAGGACATACCATGACAGAAGGAGTGGTATTTGCCATCCATGTCCAGTCACATAAAAAAAAATAGTTAGTATAAGTGCATAGTACTATAAGTATAACATTAAATTATATACTACACTATAACTAGTACTTTCTATTACTAAACTACACCAAAAAAATTATAAATAATAATAATAATAAATTATTTATTTCAAATCCAGGATCCATATAAATATTAAATTACATACACATACATATACAATTACAATAAATTAAATTAAATTAAAGTCATATGCAGCAAACATTCAGGAGGTGCGTCAAGTGTTACCGGAAGACACGGCTCCAGAAGGTATAAAAAGTACAAGTCATATCCGTGGCTACACCACCGGCGACTAGAGGGTTTCTGAATTTCAATATCCTTGCACTGAAACTCCCAATCGTCTTACGGTGCAGCGCATAGAAATCGTCCACTCTGTGCTCCGCAAACATACCTGAGGCGCTGCACCAGGGTGGCAGACGCAGCAGTGCTCGGAAGGCGTTGTTATATTGGACTCGCAGTGCGTTGTATGCACGCGCTGTATAATTTGTCCAATGTTGACCGGTACACAGCGACTGACAGAAGCTTTTAAGGTGGCCCAACCCGGCGGCCTCAACTCATTTGCGGGCACGGTACAAAACCGTGCTGTTGCGCTCTGGGACCTTCTCTGTTTCCAAGAATAAGACAGGCTCCGTGATGAGGAAGATGCAACATGTCCACAAAAAAGACAATGTGCATAGTGTATGATTTGGTAAGATTTACGAAAATTTTAATTTCAAAACGACTTATAGCTAAAAGTAAACCACGACCGCTGTAGTCAAAAATCTAACAAAAACCAAATAGATCATAAATCTTGATTAAATAAGCTATGTCTGATGACTAATCTTATTAAGATGTTCTTACTTTATCATTGCGTAATCAATGCCAATGGTCATCAGACATCTAGTTCAATCAAATAGAGCACCTTAAGGTGGCCCAACCCGCTCATCTCCCCATACAAAAGGGGAAAGAAGATCACGCCTATATTTCTTGTCAGAGATCCAAAATTTTGCTCAAAATAGCTTTATTTCTCATCATCATCATCATGTCTCATTCAGTCTAAGATCTCATCAAAAACATGTGAGAAACGTTGAGAATATTTCATTTTCATTTCATTTCATTTATTTATTCAATTTCTGGTAGTAAAACTACACTAAGTCATGTCACAATTTGATTGATCCCCGGATTCGATCAACCAGTGAAGAAGAACCCGCAAAGAAACTTCACTGGTCTATAAATTATGTTTTTTTTTTACTTTTTTTTCGTCCAAATAAATGATGTAACACAATTGTGATTTCATACCTAAATGCTACTGCCAAACTTACATTGGTAGAACGGTCTAAAGCAAAGAACTAAGAACTACGAGGAAACAACAACCCACAATGTGAAAAGTCTTAATTAATCAATAAATTACTTAACTTAATAACTGGTTATGGTGCTGTCTCTACAACAAACACAAAAACAACAATCGTTGTTATTAATATTATGTCTTCCTACAGAACCAATACGGTAAAACTAACTAAATAAGTAAATAAATAAATAAATAAGTAAATAAATAAGAAAAACAGCTAATCTGGTTATATGTAGCTGAACGCCCCCTCTTGTGTCCCGCGCCGCCGTCTCTATGCGGATCTGATTTCAGGATCGGCTCCCGATTCCCGATCCTGCACTCCCTGCACCCCATTGCAGCTCCAGGGGCGCGGCTCGCGCCATCCGATCCGCATAGAGACGGCGGCGCGGGACACAAGAGGGGGCGTTCAGCTACATATAACCAGATTAGCTGTTTTTCTTATTTATTTACTTATTTATTTATTTATTTACTTATTTAGTTAGTTTTACCGTATTGGTTCTGTAGGAAGACATAATATTAACTTAATAACCTAATAATTATACATACATACATAAATATTGAGAAAAGTGAAAATAAAGGGAGAAAAACTTTTAAGATTAGACGCGATGAGTCCATAGACACCATTACATTTTAACAATGCAACGATTAACTAATGAATAATATAATTTTAATATAATTTTCCAAACAGAAAACAAATCAAACATAAAAAATAAATAAATAAAAAAATATCAACTGCGGTCACCGGTTATGGGGCCGTCTCCAAAAAAAACGCAAAAAACAACAATCGTTTTTATTAATATTATTTCTGCTTACAGAATTAACATCATAAATAAATAAGAGAATAAGAGATGATTTTGTAGGCAGAAATATTATTCTTAAGGCTGTTCCGACCCATATAAAGTTGTTTGCACACATAACGCAAAAAGTATTGCACTTTAAGCCACGAATTAATAATAAAAGTTTAATATAGTCATATTACTTGCAGCGAAAACAATTTCACAATTTCAGGATTATTGGTTTTGTTACAATTTATTTAAATACGATTTTTATTTAACAGCGCCATCTAACGGTGTAAAACTTCTAATCGGCAATTACAACGAAACCATTAAACCTGAAATTGTGAATATGTTTTCGCTGCAACTACTATGGCTATATTTAATATTTTTGACGAATTCGTGCCTTAAAGTGCAATATTTTTTGCGTTCTGTGTAAAAAAAACATTGCATGGGTCGGAACATCCTTAAGATAACATTTTGCCGTGGCATTGTTAAGTCATTATATTTAATATAGAAATAAAGATACGGTCATTGTAAATGTTGGCATGTTTGGAAACAATTTATGACTAAGTTGTTCAATAGGTCCATAGATACTGACAGCTGTCAAAGTCAACTCGGACTTTCGATTCGTATGAAAACGCTGTTTCGGCGTAAACGGCAAAGTCGACGTATTTACGGCAACGTTGATTAAGCTTTCAAATCAAACTCGGACTCGCAAATGTTAGTTCGCTTAACGCCCACTGCGCGCGCTCTTCGATTTCTCCATAGATTTGAAAACGCCAGTCGATCGGTTTGCCGTAAACGCCAATTTAGGTGACAGCTGGGACAACGGGCTCAGTATAAGACAACTAGAACTTTATTAATAAAGGCCCTTTAAGTGTCGATAAAATAAATCAGAGCCCGTAGTCCCAGCTGTCACCTAAATTGGCGTATACGGCAAACCGATCGGCTGCCCTTACTCAACGTTGCCGTAAATACGTCGACGTTGCCGTTTACGCCGAAACCACGTTTTCATACAAATCGGAAGTCCGAGTTTGACTTTGACAGCTTGAAGAAGCAAAACCACAGAATGTCTAGTAAAAACTTGTGTGGAGTTTGACGTTTTTACGGAACTTCGAAGTTCCGTTAACGCCAGTTTAGGTGACAACTGGAACTAGCAGCTCCGCACTTTGTGAAAATCAGGCTTGGATGCACAAATGGGTAAGCTCACCTGACAGGTCCCGCGCTGGCGGGTCGCTCGGCGCGCGCGCCGCTCGCACGACTGCGACCGCGCGCCGCGCCGCGCCCGCCCCTCCGCACCGCCGCCGCCGCCATCTGCCGCCCGCTCAGCGGGGCATCTGCGGGCGGACACGGGACACGTCAGCGATAGCGCGTTGTTGTTGCGAGAGACGTGGATACCTATTCCGGGTGGCCGCTATCGTCGAGCGGGTCTATTCTTGAAATTGCGCGCTCGGGAATCAGGAGTGTCTCCGTCGAGCGAACCACTCTGGGGGCGGTCGAGAAAGCTTTTGTTCTCGACGAAATGGTTCGCTCGACGGAAACGCTCCTGATTCATTGGCACGGAATTCCGAGAAAAGACCCCTGTGCTCGCTGAACGAGAGCGCGTGTACCGGCGGCGGCGAACAACGAGAACCCCCAGCCCCGCTAATACAGTCCATCCTTGCTTGCTGGCCCTCTGCGACTACACACCGACTTCAGCACAAGGGGGTTACCATAGCAAATTAATTCGCCAAGTGAACAGGCAAGTGAGTCATTAAACCTGATGTTTAGTCGCACTACGTACCTAACTGTACCAGAGTTCAGTTCCGACATGCACCACTGTCTTTCTCTTTCCGAGTTCGATAAGTGCATTTCGTCACGAATGCGAGCTGCTCCATGGTTCGGAATCCATGTAAAACTGTAGGTCCCCTTCCCCTGCTAGGCGGTAGGGTTGAGCGAGCCCGGGTTGGTACCATCGCATTGGATGAAAAGATGGTCGAAGCGGCAAATAAAAATTGTCCGTGTTTTCCATCCAGTTCAATGTAGCCGTGCTCATAAAGGTAAGGTCCTGGCATGGCACCTAATTCCTTCGGGAATATGGTGTATTGGGCTAATATCATAACGGTAGTTGTGTGGTATTAGGTGCTCTGGTCAACACCTGAATGCGATGCTCTAGTGATGGAGGGAGGAATGTTTGAGCGAGCCTGCATGAGATTTTTGGAAGGGAATAGGTAATAATTTTGTTCATTTTCTTTGTTTTTTGTAACTATTTGCTGTAAAGTATTATGTATAAGTATAATAATATATATAAATAAATTAGCCATCGTCAGGTCGCATAAAAAAAAGACGTGTTATTAGGCCAAGTGAACTAAAATTTGCCGGTGAGCATGGTCGAGTCAGATTTAATCAGTCTTTTGCCTGATCTCCCGGCGAGTAGTTTACCATGTTACCCCCCAGATGTGTCACGCATTCGATATCAAGGCAACCCTGGACGGTTTCTGGATGGGTGACCGTTTTCGACCGTAGCCGCTGGCCGTGCTTTGGAATCCACGTAAAATTCCTTATTAGGGTTCCGTACCCAAAGGGTGAAAACGGAACCCTATTACTAAGCCTCCGCTGTCCATCCGTCCGTCCGTCCGTCCGTCCGTCCGTCCGTCCGTCCGTCTGTCCGTCTGTCACAGGGCTGTATCTCAGTAACCGTAACAGATAGACAGCTGAAATTTTCACAGAGTGTGTATTTATTTTGCCGCTATAACAACAAATAGGTAAGATTATAAAATAATTAAAATTAAAGGGGGTCCCCATACAAAAAAACGTGATTTTTTTGTATACATTTTTTTACGATGGTACGGAACCCTTCGTGTGCGAGTCCGACTCGCACTTGGCCGGTTTTTTATAGGTGGTAGGCTTAATCCAGTCCGGGTTGGTACCATCGCATTGATCCAACGATGTTCGAAGCACCAATCAAAATTGTTCGTGTTTACCATTCAGTTCAATGTGGTCGTGCAATGTAAGGAATATTGTTTATTCATCATCCATAGACAGTTCACTGCACTCGGATTTATCATATTAAATCATTAGCCACTTCAGCAATCCTAGCAAAGAAGAAATGGCAAGAAACTCAGCTGGATTTTTTTTTAAATGTCCACTTGGTCTTAGTTTACAAAGGTATTTGCTACTTCTTACAATCACAGGCAAAAACACTAAATTAATACGAATTGACGAGAATCAACAATTAATGTCGTATGCAACAGTTCATGACAAATATCAGTTTTTACTCGTATGTAAAGACCATGCCCGGAATCTAACATATTGCCAATTGGAGCAAGCCAGTTCCCACAAAGACTCTGGCATGGTACCTAGTTCCCATTCCCATGTGGTGTGTTGGACCGAAAATATGTTTATTATTTTAGCCATCCATTACCAATTACGTAAAAACAATATGAAATATGAATGAAATAATAACTACAACATAGTTTCGTGGGCGAACGATTTCTTGGTTATCTGAAAAATATAAAAAAAAAAATTACCTAGATATCGATAATATATTTTAGAATACAACATTTCCAAAACCTACTTAAAAACATTAAGAGCATGTAAACAGTTACCGCCTCTTAGTATGAGGAATTGATAGGGTAACTAACGACCCTCTTAATTGTATTACCGAGATATATGATTGGAGTCTGAGAAAAATATGTCCATCAAAACTGTTTAGTTTGGGAGGCAATTAAATGTGGTATGGACTAATGAAAGGATTTATTTGTTCAATAAAAGATATATGGATATGAGATAGAATTGTGAGAGATTCAAAGCATATTAGTATCGATAAAATCTGAAGGAAGTTCAGTAGTAAAGGGGCTCTAAGTAGAGTATTATCGAAGACCACTTACCACTATTCGATATCAGTGCACTAAATAACTAAGTCCACATATCGAACTAACTGTCCCACGTCCCCCGCCTTTCACCCTTCTTGTCACTTAGGTAGCGACGCTGTCAACTGCTGTCAACTGCATCTAGAAAGACGCTGTCAACTGCAGCCAGAAAGACGCTGTCAACTGCAGCGAGAAGGAGACGCTGCTAACTGCAGCGAGAAAGAGACGCTGTCAACTGCAGCGAGAAAGACGCTGCTAACTGCAGCGAGAAAGAGACGCTGTCAACTGCAGCGAGAAGGAGACGCTGTCAACTGCAGCCAGAAAGACGCTGTCAACTGCAGCGAGAAGGAGACGCTGTCAACTGCAGCGAGAAAGACGCTGCCAACTGCAGCGAGAAAGAGACGCTGTCAACTACAGCGACCAAGACGCTGTCAACTGCAGCCAGAAAGACGCTGTCAACTGCAGCGAGAAGGAGACGCTGTCAACTGCAGCGAGAAAGACGCTGCCAACTGCAGCGAGAAAGAGACGCTGTCAACTACAGCGACCAAGACGCTGCTAACTGCAGCTAGAAAGACGCTGTCAACTGCAGCGAGAAGGAGACGCTGTCAACTGCAGCGAGAAAGACGCTGCCAACTGCAGCGAGAAAGACGCTGCCAACTGCAGCGAGAAAGAGACGCTGTCAACTGCAGCGAGAAAGACGCTGCTAACTGCAGCGAGAAAGAGACGCTGTCAACTGCAGCGAGAAGGAGACGCTGTCAACTGCACCCAGAAAGACGCTGTCAACTGCAGCGAGAAGGAGACGCTGTCAACTGCAGCGAGAAAGACGCTGCCAACTGCAGCGAGAAAGAGACGCTGTCAACTACAGCGACCAAGACGCTGCTAACTGCAGCTAGAAAGACGCTGTCAACTGCAGCGAGAAGGAGACGCTGTCAACTGCAGCGAGAAAGACGCTGCCAACTGCAGCGAGAAAGACGCTGCCAACTGCAGCGAGAAAGAGACGCTGTCAACTGCAGCGAGAAAGACGCTGCTAACTGCAGCGAGAAAGAGACGCTGTCAACTGCAGCGAGAAGGAGACGCTGTCAACTGCACCCAGAAAGACGCTGTCAACTGCAGCGAGAAGGAGACGCTGTCAACTGCAGCGAGAAAGACGCTGCCAACTGCAGCGAGAAAGAGACGCTGTCAACTACAGCGACCAAGACGCTGTCAACTGCAGCGAGAAGGAGACGCTGTCAACTGCAGCCAGAAAGACGCTGTCAACTGCAGCGAGAAAGAAAACAGAAGGCCCGTGAGCGGAGGGTCGGCGGCGGGACGAGTGGAAAGAAACGCAGACGCCGCAACAATACCGAGAAACAAAGTACGAGACAACAGAGACATAAAGATAAGTGTGTCACCCGACTACAGCGCGACCGAGACATGTTTGCACCTGTCAAATGGGACGCCTGGAATGAGTGAGAATGTGCATGGCGCCATTTTTAATTACGCTTATTACTAAACCTCCGCTGTCTGGCCGTCCTTTCGTCCGTCTGTCACAGGCATGGAGGGTTATTTCCTCACCTCCATGGTCACAGGGCTGTATCTCATGAACCGTAATAGGTAGGCAGCTGAAATGTTCACAGGTGTGTATTTATTTTGGCCGCTATAAAAACAAATAGGTTAAATTAAAAAGTAAGAAAGTTCAAAGGGCGGAATACAAAAAACCGGCCAAGTGCGAGTCGGACTCGCACACGAAGGGTTCCGTACTATCGTAAAAAATAAAACAAAAAATCACGTTTTTTGTATGGGAGCCCCCTTTAATTTTATTTATTTTTTAATCTTACCTATTTGTTGTTATAGCGGCAAAATAAATACACACTCTGTGAAAATTTCAGCTGTCTACCTGTTACGGTTACTGAGATACAGCCCTGTGACAGACGGACAGACGGACGGACGGACGGACGGACGGACGGACGGACAGCGGAGGCTTAGTAATAGGGTTCCGTTTTCACCCTTTGGGTACGGAACCCTAAAAACGTAATTTTTAGTGTTAAATGATGTACGGCTTTCTACTCACGGCATTATATGTGCGGAGCACATGCACAACGTTTCGAGCCAAACATTTGGCTCTCGGGGAATTCACCTGAAGGTGAGCCAAATGTTTGGCTCGAAACGTCGTGCTCCACGCAAATAATGCCGTAAGTAGAAAGCCGTTAATCTTTCAACATTCTTTTATATCTTTACCGTCGTATTCATAGTTGCCTGTCAAAATTTATAAATAGGATTCTCTGCGGATTTACCGTACAAAACGTAATACATTGAACCCTCAGATAATCCAAGTTATAAACACATCACACCAACTCTGAATACAACTTTCGGTGTATCCTGCTAGTTCGCCGATATACAACACAAATATCAGTGTCTTTTAAACATTACTTTTGACAGGCGCAAACATATTTACGCCGAGCAACAACGCGCGTTGTCCCTGACCCCCCTTCGCGGTCTTACTTATCTTATACAAGTTATTACGTTTATCAATATCTTATACAGGTTATAACGAGTAGTGTGGTAGGCATGACGCGCGTATATATATACAGACCGATGGAGCTACAGTTAATGCATATACGAACTGACAAGCGAATGTTGCAAGCGGACTTGAGGGAAAACACGCACGGATCGCATGATGGTGATACGGTTTCTATTCGAGACCTCAGATAAAAAAAAACCGGCCAAATGCGAGTCGGACTTGTTCACGAAGGGTTCAGTACCATCGTACAAGATTTAACACGAAAAAATGACGTTTTTTGTATGATCGTGTATCATGTTTTATATTTTTTTGATTTTACCTTTTTGTTGTTATAGCGGCAAAACACACTCTGTGAAAATTTCAGCTGCGTACCTATTACGGTTCATGAGATACAGCTCTGTGACAGACGGACGGACGGACGGATGGACAGCTGAGGTTTAGTAATAGGGTTCCGTTTTCATCGTACACCGTTCACGTAGTCAGCCTCAATAGCCCAGTGGCGCGACACTTCGGCGATCGCTCTCCGAAGTTAAGCAACGCTGGGTCTGGTCTGGTCTTGGATGGGTGACCATTCGACCGTTGAGAGAGGCTGGCCGTGGTTCAGACTCCACGTTAAACTGTAGGTCCCCTTCCTTACTTACTAGGTGGTAGGGTTAATCCCGCCCGGGTTGGTACCATCGCATTGGATGAACGATGGTCGAAGCGGCAATGAAAATTGTCCGTGTTTTCCATCCAGTTCAATGTAGCCGAGCAATATAAGGAAGGTCCTGGCATGGCACCTAGTTCCCATGTGGTGTGTTGGGCTAGTACCATGACAGAAGGTGTGGTATTAACCATCCATGTCCAGTCACAAAAAAAAAAACCCTTTGGGTACGTAACCCTAAGAAGGAACGAGATGTGACGTCTAGCGTAGAACTACAACTCATCTTAGACGTACATTTCACACGATAACAGTCGCAGACGTATTGGAGGGTTTGTCTCGGTGGGAACCATAGGTAAAAAGGAAGGAGATATGCAATCTAGTGCGCCTACTATGAAACCCACTATCTCCAAATATTCATAAACTACCAACCCAACTTAAACGTATGTAGATGCGACATGCGAACATAGTCGGAGACGTATTGGAGGGTTTGTGTGGTTGCACACTGACTTGAACATGTGTGGCGTATGAAGCGCCGCCAGATGCCCATACAATTATATGGTCACTTTGACCATGCGGCGGAGACGCGATATGGACCGCATGCCACTTCTTCCTTTCACTTCAGTGGTGGGAACAGGGGCTTCAGGTAAGAGTGAGTTCGAGTTCATGTTTGCACTTCTTGAACGTCATTTTGTCAGTTTGGTAAAAATCGTGTTGGTCCCATAAATACGTTAAAGGCAAAATAACAGTTTCGTTATTTGAATAATAATACTGATTGTAGCAATTTTTAGGTTAACTCACTCCCGAACTCGAAGTCACTCTTACCTGAATGGGCCCCTATGGCGAACGCCATCGACGTACCAAAGCAAGGTAATATCGATGGAGAACGCATTTCGGGAGCACATTCGCCCGCGGTGGCTATGTTTGGACTGTGTGGCACGCAGCGTTGCCTACAACCACTCCCCCAGTTCCCCATAGGCGTTCTTTGGAGTCCCCGAAATTCCCCGAAATACATAAACATCCTGAAAAGGAACCAGGCCCATATCAACTTTCGGGAGAACATGAAATCCAAAGTAGTCCCTATCGCTTCAATGTTCGTCATAATTTTCGAATGACCAAAAAAAAAAAGTCACGCGGCCAGAAAGCGGAATTCCCCGCGAATTGGTCAATTCCTCGCAAATTCCCCGCCGCTTGCATTCCCCACCATTTTCCCCGCAACACCTCAAATTCCCCGCGATTCGGGGAATCGGGTAGCGATCGGCTTCACCGTATTTTACTCTCCTGTGTTCAAGACGTGTTAACATAAATAGGAAATAAAAAAAACCTAGGAATAAAATATAAAAAAATCTAGACCAGAGATTCTAATACTTATTTTGTCTACCACCCAATTTAAAAATCCAATATTTTCCAGCGGCACCCAAAATGTTAACTTTACCACATCTAACAAAATTGTGTTTGCGCAATCATTACTTTATTAAAAAAAATATTGTGAACACATGAGTTTACTATTTTATCTTGTATCCGAGTTCTAATGAGCACAATAATGAACCGTAATAATTACAATATTATCAACCTAATTTAATGTAGTAGGTAGGTTTTCATTTTAGATTAAAGTAGGCACTAAAAAATGGTGGAAAAACACAAATCAGCCATCGCCCCCGTGAACCACTTGAACGCCCCCTAATTTCCCCTTTAGGGGGCGGCCCCTGTAGGCCTCTAGCGCCCAAAAGGGGGCGTTATCGCCCACTTTGAGAAAGACTGATCTAGAGCATCATTAATCAGTGGGAATGCGCGAATTGTGCATTGGTGGCGTATTATTCCGGGAGGTCACGGCATTCTTGGTCACGATTAGGTAAATGGCTGAATCTTGGTTCACGGGTGGATGTAGGTCTGCCCGCGCCAAGTGGTTGCGTTAGCTAGATTGGCTATACAAAATTGATTTCGGTATGTAGCTGCTGATGAATATACTGATTGTTTGGACGTATTGATATCTATTAATTATCCAATAATAACCAGTCGGTTTTTATATTGTATACTTGAATATACCTAAAGTTTTATCTGTAACATTAATCGCCTAAAACTACGTAATGTAACCAAATATTTGTTTATTTTGGTATTGCTAAGCAAGCATACATATACTGACACTTTTATGTTTCATTATTTGCAGCCATTTACCTT
Organism: Incurvaria masculella; assembly: GCA_946894095.1. Taxonomy (NCBI): domain Eukaryota; kingdom Metazoa; phylum Arthropoda; class Insecta; order Lepidoptera; family Incurvariidae; genus Incurvaria; species Incurvaria masculella. Next base: position 16,039,746 of record OX335657.1, on the reverse strand, counting down.
ATCACTTTTTTTTTTGTCCCGAAACTACTTTTTCAGGCCCCTTATATCGGTAACGCAACCATTTGGCGCACACAGACCGACACATTTAGCTTCACAGTCAGTCAGTCAGCGTGTTTGCGTCCACTGCTGGACATAAGCCTCTCCAAATTTTCTCCAATCCTCCCGGCCCTCAGCGGTACGGAACCACTGCTTTCCGCCGACGCACTTGATGTCGTCGTCCCACCTGGCGGGTGGTCTTCCCACACTCCGTTTTCCTGTCCACGGCCGCCAGTGTAGTTCACAGGGTTGGTCTTTATCCCGTTTCAGCCATTTACGTTATCGTTACCAATGTGAACGACGGACCCTCAACGCCAGTTTTTGCTAACTGAATAGTGTAGATTCAGTGCATGGCCTGTCATATGAGTGCATGGACACTCGAGGGCGAAGTGAATTCTCTTATATGAACTTTGATTTATCTTGTTATGTTGTTTTCATGATGTCTGTATTGCAAATGAATTTATTTCGGCTCGTGGAGCCACTATTTCCGTGTGTAGAAAGAGAATAAAATCTGTCCATCTCCCTCCCTCCTGGAATGCCCTGCGCGCCCGCACTCTCAGTGCAGAGGTGGCGCCGCTCCGCATTATAAATTGCGATGCGCGGTAAAAATAATGTGTCAGTCGACAGCGGTACATCGGAGCAGCGCACCACTAAATATGAAGACAGAATAAGGGCACCTGGGAGCGGGGGATCTGGAAGATGTCAAACTCAGCAAGTGGTTTCGTTTGAAGCTATAAGAACCTACATACAGTCCTCTACCATCAAGTCGAGCGCAGTCTGTTGCGGAGAAGATGTTCCTGACAAGCTGCGTTGCGCGCGACAACCATTTTTGTCGTTTATGTGTTCTTATCAATGATTTCAAAGGTAAGGATACGCCCTTATATAGAATTGAAACAAATCTTCTTCATACAAGCAAAAAGTAGCGCCATCTATCCAAACTCGGAAGAACTACGTGAGCTCCGTGTCAAAGCCGTGTTGACAACTCGCCGCCATGTTGCATTAGGTCTAACGATGTAACCTTGTACCTGCGTACTTAAATGTTTTCTTTTTAGTTTAAACTTTTAAGTTCATTTAGTACATTCGAAAAAAAAATTCTACTAACAAAAAATAAATTCTTTTTGTGTGAATAATGTTTTTTTGTAATTTCAAGGTATTCAAGTTACATACAATTTGTATTTTCTCTTGTACCTGCTTGGTCTGTGGTCTACCTGCCTGTCATGTCAAAATTTGTTTTCATTATATCTTGGGAAACCCTGGTTGTAGACCTATCATGCGACCACTCGAAGTAAAGGTCCCGACCTGATCTACCTGACTGTCATGTCAAAATTTTTTTCGTTATATCTTGGGAAACACTGGTCGTAGACTCATAATGCGACCACTCAAAGTAAACGTCCCGACCTGATCTAACTATCTGGAATGTAAAAAATTGTTTTCGTTATATCTTGGGAAACACTGGTCGTAGACCCATCATGCGACCACTCAAAGTAAACGCCCCGATCTGATCTACCTACCAGGCAGGTAGATCAGGTCGGGACGTTTACTTTGAGTGGTCGCATGATGGGTCTACGATCAGCGTATCCCAAGATATAACGAAAACAAATTTTGACATAACAGGCAGGTAGATCAGGTCGGGACGTTTATTTCGAGTGGTCGCATGATAGATCACATTAAAAAAAAATCTTTGAATACCCACTCATACACATATCCACTCCAAAATAAACCAGAAATAAAAAGGACGCCCGTACAAGGTTAGTTCACCTACACGTGCGACGCGCGGCGTGGCGTCACTTGCCCGCTTATGAACTTTGGTAGTTAATTCAATTATCGATTGAAAATGCAATTATTCAATTGTTAAACAGGAAAATATATTATCCGAGTTTACTTATCGATGATTCGTTATTCCCTGTGTCTTTGTAACTTTCGTATCGTATTTTATGCACTCTTTTACTTTGCAACTAGGCATTTTCACGACTCAACATCACTCTGCCGCGGTCCGCAGACTACTGAGTCGCGTTGGCCCTAAAACGAATATTTCAGGGCCAACGTACTGGTGCCATTAGTCGTGCGCGTTGACCGGGTCCTTACGAAGTAATATATAAGTCAATGGTTCTTATGAAGCGTCCCGTGAGAAGGCGTGCTTTCCAAATCGGCTTCAATATTGTCGTCATTCGAATACTAGAAAAATCTAATTTTGTGTCTCATAACACTGGATCGATGCACCTCAGAAGCACTAAATGCAAGCATAAAAACCGGCCAAGTGCGAGTCGGACTCGCACACGAAGGGTTCCGTACCACTGTACCAGATTTAAAACAAAAAAATATAACACCAAAACTTTTTTTTAGGTCTATAATCACCGTTTTAATGTTTATATTATTTATTGTTACGTATTTGTTGTTATAGCGGCAAAATAAATACACACTCTGTGAAAATTTCAGCTGCCTACATATTGGGGTTCATGAGATACAGCCCTCTGACAGACGGACGGACGGACAGCGGAGGCTTTGTAATAGGGTTCCGTTGGCACCCTTTGGGTACGGAACCCTAAAAATGATCGTGAAACAAATTTAAGAAGATATTTGCATAGATTGAACGGCTCGTAGCTTGGGGCGCGGGGACAAGCTTTCCATGCCAGAGGCCATGCGGTAAATACCCGCCACGTTCGTGCATCACTGGATAAGTGCATTTCTTTACGGATGCGTGCTTGGTTCGGAATCCATGTAAAAGTGTACCGTGCGTGTAAACTTACCTCACCTATTCTAACCGAACCTTACTAGGCCCGCCCGGTTTCATACCATCGCATTGAATAAAAAAATTGCTGTTAAAAGCGGTAGAAAAACCGGCCAAGTGCGAGTCGGACTCGCACACGAAGGGTTCCGTACCATCGTAGAAAAAAAAAACAAAAAAATCACGTTTTTTGTATGGGAGCCCCCTTTAATTTTAATTATTTTTTAATCTTACCTATTTTTTATTATAGCGGCAAGATAAATACACACTCTGTGAAAATGTCAGCTGTCTACCTGTTAAGGTTACTGAGATACAGCCCTGTGACAGACGGACGGACGGACGGACGGACGGACGGACAGCGGAGGCTTAGTAATAGGGTTCCGTTTTCACCGTTTGGGTAAGGAACCCTAAAAATGTCCGTGTTTTCCATCGAGTGCAATGCTGCCGTGCTCATACAGGGAACGTGTGATGTATTAGATATCCGTGTGCAGCTAGATAACATTTGATTTGACCATCTAAAGATGTTGGAGGCCCCCCTTGACTATACGGATTTGCCGTGTTCTTGTCGGGACCAGTATTTCGGTCCAGTGCCCCTGCCGAGATCAAAGGCTCCCCTCCCGAGGAAAGAAACACGCGCGGAATAAGACTCCGAGCTGTCAAGTTGTCGGTGTCAACGTCAGTTCGCTGTTATTGCAACATTTCGCGGGATATAAGATTCTAGCTAGGTTCTCCCACGGAGGTGAAGAAATAACAGGAGAACGGATGGAACTAAAAAACCGGCCAAGTGCGAGTCGGACTCGCACAGGAAGGGTTCCGTACCATCGTACAAGATTTAACACAAAAAAATCAGGTTTTATTATTTAATTTTTATTATTCTTTCATTTTACCTATTTGTTGTTATAGCGGCAAAATAAATACACATCCTGTGAAAATTTCAGCTGCCTACCTATTACGGTTCATGAGATACAGCCCTGTGACAGACGGACGGACGGACGGGTGGACGGACGGACAGCGGAGGCTTAGTAATAGGGTTCCGTTTTCACCCTTTGGGTTCGGAACCCTAAAAAGTGTCGACACGTCAATTGTGCCGCCGGAGGAATTTGGCCTTTGTTTCGGCATATATTCTTTGATTTCGGCACTCACTGAAAACATCATTACGAATGAAGAATAACTTAACGAGCATCTGGTTAATTGAAAAATAATTCTTATCTTTATCAGTTTACCTAACAATTTGGGAGACTTCAAATTGGATTTTTCTCCGTATTAATCACTGCGCTACAAACGTGTACGGCAATATAATGTTGTAAGTCGCGTGGCGTCATTTTTTGCGCGCTCGTTGCATGGAAGTTATTTCTCCATACATTGTTCACCTCCATGGGTTCTCCAAACCAAACCAGTACAATACCACATACGATGCTATTCAGTGCTCATACAAAAATTTTAGTGCACGATACACAAAAATCAGCCAAGTGCGAGTCGAACTCGCACACGAAACATTCCGTACTATCGCACAAGATTCAACACAATAAGTCACGTTTTCTATGGCGGGTTCCGCACCCAAAGGGTGCCAACGGAACCCTATTACTAAGCCTCCGCTGTCCGTCCGTCCGTCCGTCTGTCACAAGGCTGTATCTCATGAACGGTAATAGGTAGGTAGCTGAATTTTTCACAAAGTGTGTATTAATTTTGCCGCTATAACAAAAAATAGGCAAAATTAAAAAAAATATAAAAATTCAAAAAACCTGATTTTGTTTTGGTCTAAATCTTGTACGATGGTACGGAACCCTTCGTGTGGAACCGTTTCGGAACCATCGTATAAGATTTGACACAAAAAAATCACGTTTTTTGTATGGGACCCCCCTTTATTTTTTTATTTTTTATTCTACCTATTTGTTGTTATAGCGGCAAAATCAATACACACTCTGTAAAAATTTCAGCTGCCTAACTATTACGGTTTATTAGATACAGCCCTGTGACGGACGGACGGACAGCGGAGGCTTAGTAATAGGGTTCCGTTTTCACCCATTGGGTACGGAACCCTAATAATAGGTATTTATGTAAAAGCGATACTTAGCGATAATGAACACAAGTGCTTAAAATGGACAACAGGGAAACAGTATATAGCTCGTGGTGTAGGGACTAGAGGACTACCTTCCATGCGAGAGGTTAAGGGTTCAAATCTTCGCGATCATGCACCTTTTTCTGAGATGGATAAGAGCATTTCGTTACAAAAATGCGAGCTGTTCAATGGTACGGAACCCATGTAAAAATGAACTGACCAAGCCCTCCCGGGCTGGTACCACTGCATTCGATTTCGCTATGGTTAAAGCGGTAATGAAAAAATTGACCGTGTTTTCCATCCAGTTCAGTGTAGCCGTGCTCATAAAGGGAAGGTCCTGGCATGGCACCTAAATGTAGTGTATTGGGTTTATTATATTTTCCGTTGGACAAATATCATGACGGTAGCTGTGTGGTATTGGCCATTCATGTCAGGTTGCATAAAAAAAATCTCGAATTATGTGCTGCAATACTAACTGAGCCCGTAGTCCCAGCTGTCACCTAAGTTGGCGTTTACTTCAAACCGATCGACTGGCGTTTTCAAATGTATGGAGAAATTAAAGAGCGTTAGTGTGGGCGTTAAGCGAACTACCATTTGTGAGTCCGAATTTGATATGAAAACTTATTCAACGTTGTCATAAATACGTCGACGTTGCCGTTTACGCCGACTCCGCGTTTTCATACCAATCGAAAGTCCGAGTTTCACTTTGACAGCTCGAAGAAGTAAAACCACAGAATTTCTAGTAAAAACTTGTATGTAGTTTGACGTTTTTACGCAACTTCGAAGTTCCGTTAACGCCAGTTTAGGTGACAACTGGGACTAGCGGCTCTGATAAATATGAACGTTCTTAGTTTGACCTGAATGCATGCATATTGAGGGCTTCCTTTTACATAATTTGCTTGTATCCTATTACAATCAGAGGTTCTCAAACTTATTTTTCCTACCGCCCACTTTGAGGATCCATTATTTTCCAGCGCCCCCCAAAATGTTTAGCTTCACCATATCTTATAAATCACAATCGCAATTATTGCTTAAATAAATTATATATTTATAGCGTGCTATATGAGTTTTTTTAATTATACCTTGTTTCTGAGTTCTAATGATGGCAATTATACGAAACTTTATAAATACCATTTAGCAAAATAATCGTTGCAGTAGCTACAATGAAAACCTACCTACTCCAGGTATGTTTTCATTTTAATTTAAAGTTTTTTTTTTAATTTTTTTTTATGTGACTTCTGTCATGGTATTAGCCCAACACACCATATGGGAACAAGGTGCCATGCCAGGACCTTCCTTATATTGCTCGGCTACATTGAACTGGATGGAAAACACGGTCAATTTTCATTGCCGCTTCGACCATCGTTCATCCAATGCGATGGTACCAACCCGGGCGGGATTAACCCTACCACCTAGTAAGTAAGGAAGGGGACCTACAGTTTAACGTGGAATCCGAACCACGGCCAGCCTCTCTCAACAGTCGAATGGTCACCCATCCAAGACCAGACCGGACCCAGCGTTGCTTAACTTCGGAGAGCGATCGCCGAAGTGTAGCGCCACTGGGCTATTGAGGCTGACACCTACTTTAAAATATTAGAAAAACACAAACCAGCCGTCGCCCCCTAAAGAACTTCAACGCCCCCCAGTTTCCTCTGAGCCCTTTACCGCCCCCCTGTAGGCTTCTAGCGCCCACAAGGGGGCGCTATCGCCCACTTTGAGAAAGGCTGTTATTACATGATTGCTTTCAGATTCTCTCCCCAGTACCAGTGTCTGTGCAACTCATTTGGAACTGTATTGTTATTTTGTGTTAGTCCCACCGCCAAAACAATAATACATTTTACAAGGCATTCGTCTATTTGGCTAAGATATGTTTATAGTTTGCTAATATGAAGTAAAATTGAAGCAGAAGCAATGACAAAATCCTTCCTATACACTGAAAAAAATATTATGAGCAACTAACTGTTCTCTGTTTTAGCTCAGTTAAAATTCAGTAATTTATAGTAAAGTATTACTCATTACCATTAATGCATTACGGTAAGTATCTATAAATGAGGTTAAACGGTTATATATTAACAGTTATTTTAACCGATAGAGTACCACTTGACAAAAAAAAACACGTGTGACAGATCAGATGATCTAACTGACGGTTGTCCTGCACGAAGAAACGGCTGAGTTAAACAATGTTCAAACACGTCACTTTTAGTGAACTGCATAGAGTTGCGTCCATTCTGTCAGCACAAAGTGACGTGTTTAATCATACTTTGACGTTGATTTTGATTTTTTGTCCTTTCGTGCACTGGGCCCTAAGGCTGACTAAAAATCAGTCGTGCAACTGTCCAGCGTCAAGAGGTACAGTAATTTAACGGATTGGACGGAAAAGGTCACTGAATATAAGACGTAAGTAAGAATGGAAAAACTTGCTTAAGGTGGCCCATCCCGCTCATCTCCCCAAACAAAAGGGGAAAGAAGATCACGCCCATATTTCTTGTCAGAGATCCAAAATGTTGCTCAAAATAGCTTTATTTGATCGAACTAGATGTCTGATGACCAATGGGCATTGTAAAATTGTGTTTGGTTTCTAAGTTATAAGGTCCGAAAGTTCGCATTTTTCGCGCGTTTTATACAATAACTTTGGAGGTGGATTACGCAATGATAAAGTAAGAACATCTTAAAAAGATTAGTCATCAGACATAGCTTATTTAATCAAGATTTATAATCTATTTGGTTTGTGTTCGATTTTTTACTACAGCGGTCGTGGTTTACTTTTAGCTATAAGTCGTTTTGAAATTAAATTTTTTGTAAATCTTACCAAATCATACAATATGCACATTGTCTTTTTTGTGGACATGTTGCATCTTCCTCATCACGGAGCCTGTCTTATTCTTTGAAACAGAGAAGGTCCCAGAGCGTAACAGCACGGTTTTGTACCGTGCCCGCGAATGAGTTAGGCCCGCCGGGTTGGGCCGCCTTAAGCTAGAAACAGTTTTCACACAGCTAGGGAAACAGTAAGAGTAAACAGTTATGGCACACAGTTAAAAAAACAATTAAAGATATAGTAACATTTAATGTTTAAGGCTAACTGACATTACTCAGTTATAGTAACCAATTCACTTGGTTGGCTCTATATGGTTGTCATTATCGGAATTACAGTTAGATTCAATGATTTTTTTTTCAGTGTTTAAAAATAAGTTGAAACCCCACCAAAAATATCCAAAGTTTGAGCAACTTGATCATGTTATGTATTTAATGGATATGCCATTATCGTTATTTCATCAAGTTGAGGTTACCCAACATCTAAATAAATGCATGGTAATCAGATTTTGAAAACGAACAGAGAAAGTTTTCGGTCTGGACATTTTTTTTTTTTTTTTTATGTGACTGGACATGATGGCTAATACCACACCTTCTGTCATGGTATTAGCCCAACACACCACATGGGAACTAGGTGCCATGCCAGGACCTTCCTTATATTGCTCGGCTACATTGAACTGGATGGAAAACACGGACAATTCTCATTGCCGCTTCGACCATCGTTCATTCAATGCGATGGTACCAACCCGGGCGGGATTAACCCTACCACCTAGTAAGTAAGGAAGGGCACCTACAGTTTAACGTGGAATCCGAACCACGGCCAGCCTCTCTCAACGGTCTAATGGTCACCCATCCAAGACCAGACCGGACCCAGCGTTGCTTAACTTCGGAGAGCGATCGCCGAAGTGTCGCGCCACTGGGCCATTGGGTGGAAGCAAGATAGTCGTATGCTAGCGTATCGACAGTGTAGTCGATATTACTATTAAGGCGATTACCTCTTTAAGGCAAACACTTAGCGTTTGCTCTGAGTGTCTGTAGTCCAATGGCTGTGTTCGGGCAACGTGCTCTGAGCCATTCGGTGCAAGCAGGAGCAAGAAATGGCGTTTTGGCTAACAGAATGACAGCCCCGTGTACCTACCTCGTCCGTTTTAGCTGACCATAAAACGATTCCGAATCGCTCAAAACCATTCATCTTTGCTCCACCTCTCCGAGGCGGAATACGGAACCGGAGCAAGATCTGTCAACTGTCACTTTGACGTGGGTCAACAACTCAATGCAAGCGAGTTGATCACCCACGCTCAAGGTCATTTCTAGTTGAATTTCGTATCCATTAGAAATTAGTTGAGTTTTGAACTCATTTAGATAGAAATTGCTTGGTATTGCGCGTTTCCCTTATGTGATTAGAAGGATTTTAGTGTGTGTAATGTCAAAGTGGGGTTCATCTCTGCCCTTTTTTCGTGTTGGCGTTCGGGCTGGCTGAACGGTTCCGCCCGATTCCGTTCTGCACCGGACGGCACGGGGCGGCATGGAATCATGTTTGCCCGAAAAAAGTTCTTGGCTCTGTTGATAAAGAATAAGAATAACAATAAGATTTGTTATGAACCTTATATAGCTCCGCGCTCGGTTATTTTTTGTTTGATTCCAAAATTTATAAATAACGAAATCAGTTAAATAATTTTAACTTTATTTCAACGTTAATTTAATTATATTTTAATGAATCCTAATGGTTACTTTAATTAAATTTAATAATTTTAACAATTTAAAACATAATTTTAATTATATGTTTGTTCAAATAACTTTTCTTAGGTAATCGGTCCTACTGACCGCTGTATTAGTAAATTAGGTAAGTCACAACCCTAAGGTTAGAAAACTTACTAATCAGCGTTTGTTTATAACATGGTGCCGCATCACCATAATTCGAGGTGGCAGAAAAGTTTATCGTAACTATACCACGACACCTGGTCGTTTGAGCAAACGTTTAGCATAATTTTCTGCTACCGGGATAGGTAGAGTTTGTGTCGTAGAATGATACACCTCCGTCCCGATTTCTGAGCGATTTTGGAGGGTCGTAAAGCTTTCGGATTTTACTATCCAAGAGTTTTAGATGTGAGATGAAGGTTCCCCGACCTCATTTAGCATCGAGGTGTAAGTTAGCCGCTCTGATTTGTTCTCTTGACATTCTAGATAGGCTAAATCCCTTGGGGAAATTATTAATCACCGGAGTAATGGAAGAATGTCGCCAGATATTCCTGGCGATTAATAATTATTGTTAAAAAGGTCTATTTCATAAATAGAGCTTATTTTAGTCTGTCACTCGCGAGATCTTGAAAAGAAAATGTATTTTTCTTCACGAGTATTTTTTTATTAATTCCTTATTATTATTAGCTTCTTTATTAATTGAATATAAATTAAGTCAAGAGATCCAGGTGTTTCATTCCGATTACCAGAGCTCCGCTCCCAAGTCAAAGGTAATTTCACCACAATGCTATTGTCTCGGTCGCACAGCCTTACAGTGGCTGCGTGAGTATGTGTCCTACATGAGCTTAGATGAAAAAGGATTCTTTTTCATCTAAGTACATGAGTACATTATTTATCCTTCTGACGAGTGAAAAGTATGCAGCATCGGTTACTATGCAGAGTCGTCTGTTGCGATGGCAAACTGAATAATTCATGTTCGGGACAACTCGTCGGCTACTTGACTCACTTGGGATAACGACGATTTGCATGCGACCGCTCTGCTGCCGGGGGAAGAACATTCTAGAATAAAAAAATACGAGAGGTGTCCTGGGACACCCGGTAGAAAAAAAATTCTTTTCGCGATACATTATGTACTAGCACAAACAGGGCCCAGCCACAGATCACAGTTTTACAAAATTTTAAAACATCTCCCTCTCCTACTACTTCCGGGTTGGTACCATCGCACTGGATGTGAAGATGGTCGAAGCGGCACTGAAAAATTCATCCGTGTTCTCGACCCAGTTCAATTTAGCCGCGAAAATAAGGGAAGGTCTTGGCACCTAGTTCCCATGTTGACGATTTGAGTTCGTGCCAATTCATTTTTAGGGTTCCGTACCCAAAGGGTGCCAACGGAACCCTATTACTAAGCCTCCGCTGTCCGTCCGTCCGTCCGTACGTCTGTTACAGGGCTGTATCTTTTGAACCGTAATAGATAGGCAGTTGAAATTTTCACAGAATGTGTATTTATTTTGCCGCTATAACAGCAAACAGGTATAATAAAAAAATATGAAAATTAAAGGGGCCCCCCAAAACATGTTTTTTTGTGTTAAATGTTCTATCTGTATCTATTTGCTTAGCGGCAAAATAAATGAACACTCTGTGAAAATTTCAGCTGCCTACCTATTACGGTTCATGAACTACAGTCCTGTGCCAGACGGACGGACAGCGGAGGCTTAGTAAAAGGGTTCCGTTGGCACCCTTTGGGTGCGGAACCCTAAAAACAAGAATAAATCGTTTCATCGGTCACGTTGCATCCCAATACGGAATCGGGAGCCGACTGGATTCCGCCCGTACTCCGGAGCCAGTTCCGGAAGTCGACGGCTAACTTGGAGGCACGCGCGGCAGTTAGCAAGCAATTTGACAGCCGGAACAAGATTGAGGTGGCGCTTCAAACTTCCTCCCGGCAACTGCTTGCACCGACGACTACGCCACGACCAAACTCTGAAGTAAGAAACACTAGATATGTTGTCTAACCTCAAATTGATCAAATCAAATGAAATCAAATTTTATTTTATAAAGGTACAGTAGAAAAACAGTTACATATGTTCCCTCTTTCCCAAACTAGTGCTTGACTGTATCATGGGAAAGAGGTTGCGCATTAAAAAAAATAATAAACAAATACATGAACATCGATCCGAAGTTGTGATTTGGATGTTATGAAACGCTTTGATTTTGTGATAGTGTATGTGTATAGGTATTGTGTGTGATGTTGGTATATGTGTGTAAGGTGATAGGATGTGTGGTGTGGTGTAATGTGAGGGAAGGGAGGGGACTCGTAGAAAATAGTTGGCTTTATAAAGTCGTTACTAGCTAACTATACAGAGTAGATTTTCTGTCTGTTCATAGTTTTGTGCTAGTAGCCACCCATTTACCTGCTGTTTAAAATCGTGCTTGTTAGTCCTAGTAAATTTGTTGTAAAGTAATATTCTGTTATATATGTACGGGCCAAGAAAGTAAGCGAAACGCTGAGCGAAAGAGAGAAAGAGCGAGAGACGGTAATGTATCCAAGGGTGTCGTGGGAGGTGCCCTGCATCTCCATCGCCAATATCTCCGTCGCCAAGCTCCATCGCCAATATGTGCATCGCCAACATATGCATCGCCAATATCTGCAACGCCAATATCTCCATCGCCAGCGACGCATCTGCGGTCCGGCCGCAGATCCGTCGCCAACGACCGGAGACGCATATGCGTCGCCAAAAACTGGAGGCGCAGATGCGTCGCCAAAGTGGGTATGGTGATATGTAAATTAGGTTGGGTTAAATAAGGTTAGGTTATGTTAGTTAACGTAACCTAACCTAACCTTACTTAACCCACATTAATTTAAATATCAGATATTCAGATATCAATATCAGATATTGGCGATGCAGATGGTGACGAGGCAGATGGTGGCGACGCAAATATTGGCGATGGATATATGTACTACCGTCGTGGGACGCACGGTAGGAATTAAGTTCCCTTTAAGGATGTTCCGACCCATACAATGTTGTTTTTACACAGAACGCAAAAAGTATTGCACTTTAAGGCACGAATTCGTCAAAAATATTACATATAGCCATAGTAATAGTTGCAGCGAAAACATATTCACAATTTCAGCTTTAATGGTTTCGTTGTAATTGCCGATTAGAAGTTTTACACCGTTAGATGGCGCTGTTAAATAAAAATCGTATTTAAATAAATTGTAACAAAACCAATAACCCTGAAATTGTGAAATTGTTTTCGCTGCAAGTAATATGACTATATTAAACTATTATTATTAATTCGTGGCTTAAAGTGCAATACTTTTTGCGTTATGTGTGCAAACAACTTTATATGGGTCGGAACAGCCTTAAGGAATCTAGCAGGGCTTTTTTCACGCAATATTAAAACTAATATATGCCAAAGAATAACGCAGTCCGTCCTGTCATCCCATAGAAGTGTACTCAGCGAAGCTGAGTATTATTTGGAGGGATTGAGAGAAATTGATTAAGAATGTGATTTGCTCGCGAATAACAAAAAACAATAATTCACCCTAGCGGATATGGGCCAATCTGAAAGTTGCATGAATATTGCATCTAAATCGCCCACGACGCCGTTCTTTCAATTTGGACATTCACCCGAGCGGAGCATCTAAACTTCCGAGACATATCAAAAAATACCAGTCGCGGGTATTGCGTCTAACCAAATCCGCTACCTGCTGTATACCCATAATATGGTATGTTATGTTTTGCTGGTTCGGGTCCAGCCTCGCAGTTTATTCGTAAAGTAGTTCTTTTTACAGGGATCTTTCTTTAATTAACGTGTCCATGCTCCACGGTCGGTTACGCATACATACATATCACATTCCCTGAAATAAGCGACGTACTTACTTGCTAAGTACGAAACATTATAGTTACTAAAGCACTAACAGTCGTATTCAGAGTTTATTGTTTATTGTTATTCATCATCCATAGACAGTACACTGCACTCGGATTTCTCATATTTTATCATTAGCCAGTTCGGCAATCCCAGCGAAGAAGAACTGGCAAGAAACTCCGCTGGTTTTTTTTTCTACGTCCACTTAGTCTAAATTTACAAAAGTATTTAGACTCACAGATAAACACGCTAAATTGATATCATAGAGTAATGTTAATATGAATTGACCAGAATCAACAATTCATGTCATATGCAACAGTTCTCCACAAATATCAGTTTATTTGTAAAGACCATGCCCGCCATCTAACATGTTGGCAATTGGAGCAAGCCAGTCCCCACAAACAGCACCCGTTCATGAGCATCACGCCGGGCACAGCCATCGCCTCTATCAACCATATTTTAGGGAAAGAGTAGACCCGACCCTAGCGTCGCCGTAGCGATGCACTACTACTAGAGTGCACCTGTCAAACTTAGTACGAGATTAGCACCGGACTAACCAAAGAAAAACCGCTTTAGTCCGGCGTATTAAAGTTAGTCCGCCCACTCTGAATACGGCTGGAAATGTGTTCATCGCTCCCTAGATCCTGAGCTGTCAGCGTGACGGGTTCAAGTGCGTCTGTGTAGTGTCAACAGGTCGATACCCGGCGCGCGTGTACCGGAGGGTTGGTCGACGACACGAGTTCCATTATGCGCATCGATTACCGGCGTTCTCTTAGCGACACAAGGAGTGTGATGTGGTCGTTACAAACATCTTTCAAAATTACTCCGCCATTTTGAAAAAAAAAGACTGGCTCAACTAAATTTCTTTATAGGGTTCCGTACCCAAATGGTGCTAGGGGAACCGTATTTCATTTCATTTATTTATTCAACTTCTAGTAGTCAAACTACACTAAGTCATGTCACAATTTGATTGATCCGCGGATTCGATCAACCAGTGAAGAAGAACACTCAAAGAAACTTCACTGGTCTATAAATTATGTTTTTCTTGTCTTTTTTTTCGTCCACATTAATGATATAACACAATTATGATTTTATACCTAAATGCTAGTGCCAAACTTACATTGGTAGAGCAGTCTTAGGCAAAGAACTAAGAACTACGAGAAACAACAACCGACAATGTGAAATGTCTTCTATACCATTAAAGTTCATAGTTCAAAATATTTATTCAGTAGAGTATGTTATTTCAAGTGCAGCTAACTGCACTTAATACTATAGAACATGTCAACATTTTACTATAAGTAAAATAATAATAATTCATAATTCATACAAAGAGGAAAAGTTTGATTGGTTGTGTATTTGAACTGAATAGGCTCCGAAACTACTGCACAGAGTAACATAGGCTATATTTTATTTCAAAAAAAAATAGGGATCCTTACCAGAACTCCGATAACGTAACCAAGGTGGAAAAAAATGCCAAGAATGTTCCTTACTTCGCGAGCGCTGCGAAAACTATTCACGATAGAACAAAATGATGTACTACAATTTTATAGAACACATCATTATCTACAAAAGAATGTCGCGACAGCATACATCTAACTATTATCGTTAAGTCACAATAAGTGTGTATTTGAAAAGCCGCCGTTGTTAGAAAAGGCTCCTTATTTGTACCTAGGTATTTTTTAAGACTGCTTCAATACCTTTATATAACTCTTTGAATTATTATATTCGGACATTCCATTCGAAATATATCACGAGTTAAAAAATTAGAAAAAACTCCGCTCGGCTAGCTATGCGTTTTATGAGGCATCCGTCACTCCTAAATACCTACTCAGATCTTCCTCCACCGCTCTTGGGAACCCGAGGTTCCAAGTTGAGTCCGGGCCGCGCACACGCTCGCACGTCCAGTCAAACATTCGTTTCGGAAATCGCACTTTCGACGTATTTATTCGTAATAATGTCTTATCATCAGATAACGTAACATAATAACTTTTGCGTGAACGGATGTTACAATATACAGAAAAAATTGAAGGTACCTAAAGATTCTGAAAGGTAAGTTTGTTTTTTGAGTTAATGTTTCTTGACATTTTGAATTGAAGTTTTGCCTTATCTGTTTTGCCATATGTGGTATGAGGGACATGTTGACACTTAATTAACTGGTATCAGCACAGCACTTTTTTAATAAATTAGGAATTATTTATCCATATGTTATAAGGAAAAAACGACATTAATTGGTTTTTCCTTATTTTATCCCCTACGCAGCGGTCGTGTGCGGAATTGAAAAAATTGTCGCTTGATAATATTTTGTCGCTTGATGATAATTAGTTTAGTAGGTAACTAAACGCATTCAAAAAGTTCTTTTCAGAACTAGACCCATTAATATATGTTGTACATTTAGTTATCCTAATAACTAAGTGACTTAAATCGTTTTTAAGATTTATGATTAAATCTTTTTTAGTTTGCAGGTTATAGCAGTAGTTGTAGGTAGCTAATAACAGTTAAGCTAATTATTTAGTGAAAAATAAAATAAAATCAAATATTGTTTACGGGGGGCTTTAACTGAATAAATTAATTAATGGCTTTTGTTCTTTGGTTATGACCTTTTTACAATAATTAATAGTATGAAAAATATATAAAAACCAATATTAATTAAAAATATAATAAAAACATACAAAAAAACATTATATTCACAAAAAAAATCAAATAATATCTAAGTTTTTTTTATTCCAAAGATTTCAGTGTAGGGATATGCTCTTTTTTTAGGAACTCTACGCAAAAAGGGTTTATTTGTGTATTATTGTGTCAAAAGAATATTTTTTTAAATTATATTATGGCCGTGTAAAGCCGAGACGGGCTATTTTAGTAAATTGTAAATTACTTAGCCTGTTTTTCACCAAGTACTGATTTATTTTAATTGACACTTACAGGGCCTTAATTACTAAAGCTGACTATCTTGTACTGGTACAGATTGCGAGATGGTAAGAAAGGCTCTTTAATGTGAGGATTAAGCTAATTAGTACTTGGTGGGAGAGACCCTTAACCTAATAACCTAAGCCTGCTTGAAGTCCAATTAATTGCGATCACATCTGGCTACATTGTCACTCCACGGGCGCAGCCGGGGGCGCATTTGGCATAGGAACTCCGCCGCGCGCCGCCCGGGCACAAACCAATCCCGGTTATTGGATCATCCTTCAGCAGGGCCGGAACGGGAGGGGGGGGGGGGGGGGAGGCGGGGCGGCTTGCACCACGCTGCGGTCTTCGACAACGTGCCAATTAAGTTGCTAACAGGCCGGGAACAAGGGGACATCGGTTCACTCTCCGTCAACTACCTCGAATCCATAGAGGATTATACCACAGAACTTTATTTATTTATTTATTTGTTCAATATCACACACATAAATTATGTACTAAAAACATTTTGGTTTAAGCATTCCTGTCGACCATAAGGCCCATGGTGAAAGGGTTACAACGATAGGGCAATAAACTTATTGAGTGTTGATACAATAAACAAAACCTAACGAACATTAAAATAATCGGAATTAAATAAAAAAGGGAACAGTGTTTTACATACTTAAATGTTAACTTAACAGGTGTCAGTTATAGCTTAGTTACGAGTTACAAGTATCAATCTGGGATATTTGTTTGTTTTGATGTAAAATGATACGTTGTTCTAGTGTCCTGTGAAGTTCTTACGTGTTGGAACTCGAGAAAATCAGTATGGGTAATCAGAGTATGGGTGTTGTGAGTTGTATGGGTTTGAAAAACTTCAAACCCATACAAGTTGTACAGCTTATTCTGTGGTTTTACTTCTTCAACCTGCCAAAATCATACTCGAACTGCCAATTCGCATGAAAACGTGAAGTCGTTTGTAAACGACAACGTCAACGTATTTGCGGCCACGATACGTAAACTGTTAAACTATGCCTCCCAAATGTTAGTTCGCTTAACGGCCACTGCGCGCACTGTTCAATTATTTATCCATTTGAAAACGCTAGTCGATCGGTTTTGTGTAGACGCCCAAGTCTAACTAAGAGCTCAGTAGTAAGCGGATTCGTAATCGAACTCACTCGCCGACGCTGCTTCCATTATACTCCGCTACTCCCGTGTACAGTCCATATACCAAAGAGTTTCCTGTAAAAGTCAAACAAGTGAACGTTGTTTTAGACATTAGGAATGAATAAGCGAATTATTCATGATATCTGGCAGTACCTTCGGAAATAATACGCCCTCAAGAAATGTAATAGTATACCATTGGATATTTCCTCAGGGCGTAGTTATTTGCATAGGTTCGAACGACGAAATTCGTAGAGGCGTAACGATACCTTGTAATATAATTTGTTCCAACGACCTATTTCACGGGTGATCGAATGAATAACAGGGTAAAGTCACGAAGAGACATGAACATAAATCAAAGATGCATAGTTGCAGGGTATAATCAAATCAGGAATTGAATGCACCCCCGGCACGTTATTTTTATCAAATCCCTCAACGGATTTGGATTTAGTGAAATGACAAAAATGCACATTATTCGCAGTTTTCGGTGTAGCATTAATCAGGTAAACCTCTCCGTCCCCTTTCTTCCTTCGCTCAACGCGGAACAGGGAGAAAATGCACTAATATAGAGTCGACATTCAAAAAATGAGAACCCACCGATCCTGTAGATCCTTTATCTATAGTTTCGGTAAACAATGGAATGAACTCCCTTCCCAGGTATTTCCCCCAAATTACGACGTGGGGTCCTGGCCGGCCGGCATGGTTTTCGCACACCCCTGAATGTTCGATAACCCCGTGTACGCCGTCGGGCACCTTAATAGGTCCTGGCGTACGCCATATGCCGCGCTTAAAATAAAAATAAAAATTAAGCAATCGAAAGGTTAGGTTAGGTTAGGTTAGGGAAGCTTTTTTACTTACAATCGCCTCTAATATTATCAATGTGGAAGTGTGTTTTTGTGTTGACTTCTTTCACGATTTATTGGCCCGAAAGGAGCCGGCTCTCACTGTCCAAACCTATAGTAATATCCAGCGAGCATGGGAAGACAGACTGGTAGCAAGCGAAACCAATTTATATGGGGGCGGCGCGGCTTACGAATTCGCTTACTATCGGTGTTCTCGAAGTCCGACGAAACATAATAGACTAGGAGGTCGCGACAAAAATGGTAACGATAACGTAAATGGCTGAAACTGGGTTCACGGGATAAAGACCAACCCTCTGAAGCTTAATGTGTCGGTCTGCCTGTTCCAAGTGGTTGCGTTACGTAGATAAGGCGCCTGAAAAAGTAGTTATGGTGACAAAAAAATATATGATAAGATAAATGGATGCAAATAACGAAGCATGAAAGTATCAGTATATACTTGGTTAGCAATACAAAAACTGAACATATTTTTGGTTGCATTTCGTAGTTATAGTCGATTTAGGTTACAGATATAACTTTAGGTATATTTAAGTATTAAATAAAAAACCGACTGGTTATTGTTGCATAATTAATAGGTATCAATGTTTCTAAAAAATCTGTATATTCATCAGCAGATATATACCAACATCTATTTTATATAGCCAATCTAGATAACGCAACCACTTGGCACAGGCAGACCGACATATTTAGCATCAGAGGGTTGGTCTCTAACATGTGAACCCAGATTCAGCCATTTACCTTATCGTGACCAAAAATGTCGTGACCTCCCGGAATATAAGAACTTCACAGGACGCTATTTAGGGCCGAGTGCTCGAAAGGACAAAACATCAAAATCACTGTCAAAGTATGATTAAACACGTCACTTTGTATGGACAGTATGGAAGTAACTCTATGCGGTTCAATAAAAGTGACGTGTTTGAACATTGATTAACTCAGCCGTCTCTTCGTGCAATGGGGGCTTAGTGCAACGAACATTCGATGTCGCGCATCCCGAATTCGTAAGCGAACTAACTACAGTCATGATACTTTTGAGATTACCACGGTTGTTGAACATGTCTGGAAACTTTTACGGCTTTTCACGCGGCGGGAGGAGACATTCTCCGACGTTTCGAGCTGGTCGTTCAGCACGTTGCCAAAGGGGGAAGCCGCCACGTTCGTCCGCAGCAGACGACTACAGTTAGACGTTTTGGGCTAACTCGTGGCTACGCCAGCCGCCAGAATGAAATTCGATCGCTACTCCAGTCCGTCCGTGCTCGCTGCTTATATTCTCCAAGAAATAAAATGAATTCACATATTTCTTCTATTGATAATAAATTTCAAAGTAAATAAAATTAACGTCCCTTCTCTATGTGCGCTACGCAAACTGAGCCGGTAGTCTAAGTTGTCACCTAAATTGGCGTTACGGCAAACCGATCGACTGGCGTTTTCAATTGTATGGCGAAATTGAAGAGCGCGCGCAGCGGGCGTTAAGCGAACTAACATTTGCGAGTCCGAGCTTGATTTGACAGCTTACTCAACGTTGCCGTAAATACGTCGACGTTGCCGTTTACGTCCACTCCGCGTTTTCATACAAATCGGAAGTCCGCGTTTGACTTTGACAGCTTGAAGAAGTAAAACCACAGAATATCTAGTAAAAACTTGTATGGAGTTTGGAGAAAACGCCAGTCGATCGGTTTGACGTAAACGCCAATTTCGGTGAGAACTCAGACTGCCCACTCTGATCGCACTGAAAATGAAATCATGTGCGTACTGTAATAGACCTACATTACTGCTGACACTAGCATTCTCACGGTTTTACTATATAAAGGGCGCTGTCGCCAAGCAATCAAGTTCAGTCAACATTCAGAGTCAATCGCGTGCGGATGCGCTGCCGAAATCCGTGTATTATCTAAGTCCGTATATAAATCCAAGTTATCCTGTAAATCAATTCAATTCTGTGTTTCAAAGTGTTTTCTTAGTTTTCTTCCAAAAACTAAGTGGTGTCAGAACTGATAGAAAATCTGTGCTAAAGTTGTGAACCTTATCAAATAAATTGTGTTATAAGAAAAGTGTTTTTTAAAAACCTATTCAAAAGTGCCGTCACAACAAATTGGTGTCAGAAGTGGGATCCTGTTCAGCGATATCCAGCCCCTGGACTAGCCATCAGCGACAGTAAGCCTCGCCGCCTTGGTGGTTGAGTCTGCCTGACTGGTCCAGAAAGGCGGATAGATCCCGCCACACCGCGTCCACATCACGGTCTTCTGTGTCCTCGGATCCAGCGACATTTAGCCTCACCGCCCCGGTGGTTGAGCCTGCCTGCCCGAGCCAACAGCTGACCAAACCAACGACTTCTCGCCTATCCAGATCATGTTCCAGTTCCTGTAAGTTTAAAACTTAAACTACTTCATGTCCGAAGAGGAAATCAACTCTTTATCCGGATCAAGCCGATCATCAACCCCCAGCGTAATCGCAAAAATGTCGGACAAAGTCCCATTAACTGTCCTCATTAAGTTCGTGAAGCCCTTCAATGGACAAAGGGAAGCATTGCCAGCTTTCCTTACAAACTGCGATAATGCCGTCGATCTGGCAAACGACGAGCAGCAGAATATAATATTCAAGTACATACTATCCCAGCTTGAGGGAAAAGCACAAGTTGCAGCATCCCTTAGAGTATTTGAGACCTGGAAGGATCTTAAACTATTCCTGAGGAGTACTTTTGGTGAGCAAAAGCACCACACGCATCTTCTAGCGGACCTCCAGAATTGCCGCCAAAATCTGAACGAGCCCGTAACTCAATTCTCATTGAGGTTGGAAGGATGCCTCACCCGTCTCCAGGCAGACCTACACCACAGTTGCAGAAACAAAGCCGAACTTGTAGGCAGGGTCGCCGAAATAGACGACCTCGCCCTTAACGCGTTTATAATCGGTGTTAGTCCTAGTATAGCTACTGTTTTAAGGTGCAGGAACCCATCGAGTCTTAACGAAGCCGTAGGACTTGCAATAGAGGAGGAGAAAGTCCTTAAACTCACTCGAACTCCCCCTACTTACTTCAAACCTACCCCTCCGAAAGGTCCATTCCCGAAATATAATAACTATAATCGGCCGGTTAACACAAATGAAAACCGACCTAATTCATTCTCAGCGCCGAAGTCAGGCGATAAAACGTGCTTCTATTGCAAGAAGCCTGGTCATGTTATCTCAGAGTGTCGGAAGCGCCAGTACAATAACAGTCACCGGACACCTTAGACCAACAACGGGCCCAGCTCCCGTGAGAACGGCGCTCAGCGATTCGCAGAACCGCGCCGTCCTTCTCAAGATATGAGACAACCGGCACCACGTGTGCATTTCAATGACTCAGCAGAATATTACGAAGATTTAAATGCCTAAAGGTTCCGGAGCCGTGCCTTCCGAAGCCTAGTTATAAACATGGCACAAAATCTGTTGACTTTAATTATAAACAAACGATTAACTCTGACTCTTTGCTAAATCTGAAATATACTAACTCTGAACCGAAATCCGACGACTCTACTAAATCTGTACAAAATCTGAAATCTTCTAACTCTGCTAAATCTGTACAAAATCCGAAACATGCTTACTACGCTAACTCTGTTCAAAATCTGAAGCATGCTAACTCCGCTAAATCTGAAATTATTCCGAAATCTACTAACTCTGCTAAATCTGTACAAAATCCGAAACATGCTTACTACGCTAACTCTGTTCAAAATCTGAAGCATGCTAACTCCGCTAAATCTGTCCTAAATCATGAACCAACTAACTCAGCTAACTCCGTCCTAGATCCGAATCCTGCCAAATCCGTCGAAAATCCGAACTCTGCTAAATCCGTTCCAAATCCGAATCCAGTTCCGAACCCGAATCCAGCTAACCCCATTCCAGATCCGATTCCTACTAACTCTGCCGAAAATCTGTTTACTAAATCTGACGAAACTCACGAAATCTCGAAATCTGAATTAAAAGTTTTTGAAATTAATACAAAATCGAAAATCTCGTTACCACATACTCATGTCTATACCCGCTACTCACATAGGCCACTATGCCTACTTGTGGACACAGGGTCATCAGTAAGCCTAATTAAGGAATCTTCCCTTGAGATAAAGCCCAAGCTCGATGACTTCAAGGTCAAGCTTAAAGGGATAGAAAACGGAGATTCATACTGTCTAACCAGCGGCACTTTTATGATGCCGTTTGGAACAGTGAAATCTGACAAAACCTCTTTATCTTTTAACTTTCACGTCGTTTCCGAAATCTGCATTAATTACGATGGAATCATAGGTAATGACTTTTTCTTTGAAAATAACGTAACTATTGACTATGAAACTAACTCTATTACAATCGGAGATCAAACCCTGAAACTACTTTTTGAAGAAAATATATTTACTATTCCGCCTCATTCGGAATGTGTTATCGAGTGCTCGGTGAAACCAGCATTAGGTCACCGGCTCGAGCCCGACAACTCTTATCTCTCGCTAAGTCAGCAAATTTCTCGCGGCGTGTATATAACCGACTCCATTGTTCAACTTAAACGTAACCGACGCGTTAACGTTATAGTATCGAATACGACTAACTCGGAAATTAAAATTAAAAATCACAAAATTGAACTCACCCCTATTTCCGAAATCAAGGAACCCGAACAAACTTTTGCCGAATTCAACCTAAATCACGTAAATCAGCGAAATCTCCCGAGATCGGACAAAACTACCCTTAGCCGTCATCAGCTTGTTCTCAACCAAATCCGGACTGATCATTTGGACGTAAATGAAAAACAACCCTTATTAGACTTTTGTGCAAAATACACAGATATATTTCACTTAGATGGAGAACAACTGACGACAACGAGTGCTATAAAACATGAGATCGACACTCAAAACAACCCTCCGGTCCATGTAAAATCTTATCGATTTCCGGAGTGTCACAAGGATGAAGTTGAAAAACAAATTCGGAAAATGCTTGAGCAAAATATTATTCGTCCGTCTATGTCCCCGTGGGCCGCACCGATCTGGGTGGTCCCGAAAAAACTGGATTCCTCAGGGAAACAAAAGTGGCGCATTGTCGTGGACTATCGCCGTCTGAACGACATCACGGTGTCTCAGGTCTACCCGCTTCCTCTCATCACTGATATCCTCGACCAGTTAGGCCAATGTAAATACTTTACTACTCTGGACCTAGCGTCAGGATTTCATCAGATCGAGATGTCACCTCAAGACGCGAGTAAAACCGGATTCTCCGTGATTACCAATGGCATTTCAGGTCACTTCGAATTTACTCGGATGCCATTCGGTTTGAAAAATGCACCGTCCACTTTTCAAAATCTTATGAACAATGTGCTGTCAGGTCTACAAGGCGTACACTGTTTTGTCTACCTAGACGATATTGTTCTCTATTCCCGTGACGTAAGCTCTCACATTGAAAAGCTAGATCTTGTTTTTGAGAGGCTGCGTCAATTCAACTTGAAATTACAGCCGGACAAGTGTGAGTTCCTTCACAAGGAAGTGGCTTACCTTGGGCACATAATTTCACGAGAAGGTCTGGCTCCTAATCCGGATAAAGTCAAGGCCGTCGCCGAATATCCTGTTCCTAGAAACCCGAAGGAAATAAAGTCGTTCCTAGGATTAATAGGCTATTATCGCCGCTTTATACAGAACTTCTCGCATATCTCGAAACCCCTGACGTCTCTCTTGAAAAAGGACGCTCATTTTGGTTGGACAGATAGCCAGCAAAATGCGTTCCAAATACTGAAGAACAAACTTATTTCTGCTCCGATACTTCAGTATCCTAGATTTGACCTCCCTTTCATTTTGACCTGTGACGCTTCAGCCCATTCCGTCGGCTGTGTACTAAGTCAAAACCAGGGTCAAGGTCAAGGTCAAAATCAGGATCGGCCAATCGCATTTGCGTCTCGCAAGTTAAATAGCGCGGAAGGTAACTACAGTGTTACTGAAAAGGAGTGTGTTGCGATCATATTTGGCACCCAGACTTTCAGACCGTACTTATTTGGCCTCACATTCACTATAGTTACCGATCACCGTCCGCTTACCTGGCTATTTAACGTCAAAGACCCCTCATCTAGATTAGTCCGTTGGAGACTAAAGCTAGAAGAATTCGACTACAAGATAGTGTATAAACCCGGTGCTATTAATAACAACGCCGATGCACTTTCCCGTATACCTGTCAATGTCAACGAATCTTCTAGTACTACCTACGAAGACTATCTGAAAATATCCCGATCATCTAGGATCCCGTATGACACAGACATCATTGAACACAATGAGAGCCTCTTAAAGACCCATTGTTCCCATGTGCTATACCCGACTGCCCTAGATTTAGATGAATCCATCCCCTTTTGTAAACAAATTCTTGAGCTGTCCACTGAAAATCCTTCGTTCAGGGATGACGAAAGAGAGTTGTTCACCTACTGGATTACATCTAATGAAAAGCAGCATTTTGTTCATCTTTTCTTACGGGTACATCACTACGAAGAGATGTCATACAGACGTATATTCGAAATCTTGCAGAGCTTTAAAACAGGATTCATGATTGTGCACAATGAGATTAAGGAGATCGCTATTTCTGATTTCAAAGATCCTTATTCTCAACTGTCTTACACTAAAATATACAACATGCTGTTGCATATATTTCATGACACTAAAATCAAGATCCACGTGTATAAGAATAAGATCATTTACCCAACTCCCCCGGAAGTCTAAAAGATTTTGCGCGAAAACCACGATACCCCGGTCGCAGGACACCCAGGATTCGCGAGGATGTTTAATCGTATCAGCCAATCGTTCTTTTGGAAAAATATGCGTGCCGACATAAAAAAACTATATAAAGAAATGTAAATCATGTCAAATAAACAAACCCTTGCGTAAAACTAATAGAGCCCCAATGGAGATAACGAGCACCAGCACTAAACCTTTTGAGAGGATCGCTCTCGATATTGTAGGTCCCCTGCCCGAGTCAGGTGTGCACCAGTTCAAATACATCATGACGTTGCAAGACGATCTCACTAAATTATTTACCGCGTATCCCCTTATCACTACCTCAGCTGAGCAGACAGCAACACAGCTGATTCACTTTATCGCTCACTTTGGCATTCCTAAAACTGTCTTAACTGATCAAGGATCTAACTTCATTTCCGAACTATTCAAAAACGTCTGTGACTTATTTAAAATCAAAAATATATTTTCATCCCCTTACCATCCTCAAACTAATGGCGCACTCGAAAGGAGTCACGCCACCCTTAAGGAATATTTAAAATCTTTCGTAAATGAAAATCAAAATAACTGGCATCAATTTCTTCATACCGCTATACTAGCGTATAATACGAATGTCCATACAACAACTAAGTACTCGCCATACGAACTTTTATTCGGCTACGAGCCCTATATCCCTAACTCAGTATATAACGAAAACCCCAACTTGACTTACCCCGAATACATCCGTGCGTTAAAATATAGAATGAACCTAAGTAGAGAAAAGGCCCTTGAGCACATAGCGAATAGCAAGGAGACCTCTAAGCGATATTACGACCATCATTCACGCGAAACACAATATAAATCCGGAGACCTCGTGTATATTAAGAATCACCCCAGACAATCCAAATCACTATCTCCGATTTGGAAAGGCCCATTTAAACTAATTAAACTAAACGGTAGACACACCGCTACCCTGCTGATAAACAGGAAGCATGTGCGTCACCACTTCGACGAGCTGAAACCAGCTCACGAATAAGTAGATTAAATTTAGAATTTTAGGAAAACATAAATATAATTTACCCTATTAAAATAGATATTATTTTTCTTCTATTTCAGGATAATACTCTTCGCTATAAGCACAGCAAGATGCTTCATACAACCTATAGTGCATAGTCCTGGCCTATACTTCGATCCCGAAGGCACAGTTCAATACTCTGACGATTATTGGAACGTGGTAACTCACGTAGACCTTTCGTATATAGAACCACACCTAAAAAATGTCGAAACTAATATGAATATCTTAAGTTCTATATGCCATACCTACCAACAACATCGCCGTTTCAGTAATCTTTGTAACGCTACAATCCAACCCCTTAATGTCTTACTGCAGCAAGATTTTTCTCATCTGGAATCTTTGTCTCACATTATCTCAAATGATAGAGCTAAGCGAAGCCTCATGAATTTCGGAGGATCTATTCTTAAATTTTTCTTTGGAACATTAGACTCTTCAGATGCTGAAAAATATAATAACGCCATAGAACACTGCGAGCAGGACGAAACTCAGATAACCAACCTAATGAAGGAAAACATCCACGTCGTCCAATCTACTATTAACTCTTTTAACGAAACTATTTCGAAGCTTAACTCTAACGAAATAATATTAAATAATGGAATAACATATATAAATACTTTAATAAGAAATATATCTAATGAAAGTACTCAGTTTAAAATCTATATTAGAATAAACTCCCTTGGATCCGCGATGGAAAGCTCACTCCTTACTCTTTCTTTCGCCCTTGAAAATACTATAAACTCCATTCTTTTTGCTAAACTTAACACCCTGCATCCCTTTGTAATCACCCCTACTAAGCTACTTTCGGAATTAAATATCCATAGTAATAGATTTATTAAAAGTAGAGATTTTCCCGTAGCACTTAATATTAATAATATCCACACCCTTACGAATATCTCGCAATTATTTTCATACTATCTAGACAAGAAGATAATATTCGTTCTAAGAATACCCTTAGTGCAACCGACGAAATATATCCTTTACAAAATTATTCCTCTCCCGACTCCGCATGACTCAGCTATCGCAAGTACCTATGCGCTCATCTCGCCAACTTTCAAGTTCATGGCTATCAAGCAAGATAAGCTAATGTACTCACCTGTCGAGAACCTCGAACTTTGTAAACGAACCGATAAGAGTCACTATGTTTGTCCTTTAGAAAATGTTTATTCTGCCATAACCAACCCTTGTTGTGAAACTAAATTAATTTCAGAGATAGTTACTACCCTTCCGGTAGAATGTAATTTTAAAATCATTTATGCAGAAGTCGATATTTGGCAGCGACTCAACAACAATAAATGGATTTTTGTACAATCCAAATCTAGCAAAGTAAGTATTAAATGTAATGATAGCTATATAGATTTTACTATTATTGGCACTGGAATTCTAACCCTACCTGTGAATTGTATTGCATATCATAAACTGTTAACTTTTAAGCCTGTTTTGTTTGAAAATATTACAGTGCAACCCTTAACTTCTAATTTTGATATTATAAATGATGACTGTTGTGTTCAAGAAAATTTTAACGAAAGTTTACAAAATATGTCTCCGATAAAATTGTCTAATATAGATCTAGACTCTTTGAGATATTCATCTCACAAATTGGACCATCTAAGTGATGAATTAAATAAAATAAAAACTCAACCGCATTATATAAAATATGGAAACATTTATTCTGGCCTTGTATACTTAGCATCTTCATGTATAATATCTTACCTTGTATACAAACTTTACAAATACATGTGTTGTAACAATGCAAACCTATGTATTAAAGTATATAATCAATGTTATAACAAGAGACTCGCTAGAAGCTCTTCTAAAGTAAGTAACTCAATAGAAATGTCAGAAATCCAAACTTCTGAAGATGATGTAACATCTATTACGCCAAGTTGTGCTAGAAAAGCTATGCTTAGAACTAAGATCAATGTAAACCACTAGTGTACATTGTAAACCACTAGTGTATTGAATGTCAAATTTTGTATTTCATGTATTGTATAGCTATGTAAATCAGTTTCAATCATTTTTCTAGTATGACACTTAACTTTGTGATAGCCTTGGAAGCAGTTTAACTCCTCGCTTTCTTTTGTCTATCCTGAAAGCTGCGAGCTTTCCCAGGGGAGCTGTAATAGACCTACATTACTGCTGACACTAGCATTCTCACGGTTTTACTATATAAAGGGCGCTGTCGCCAAGCAATCAAGTTCAGTCAACATTCAGAGTCAATCGCGTGCGGATGCGCTGCCGAAATCCGTGTATTATCTAAGTCCGTATATAAATCCAAGTTATCCTGTAAATCAATTCAATTCTGTGTTTCAAAGTGTTTTCTTAGTTTTCTTCCAAAAACTAAATGGTGTCAGAACTGATAGAAAATCTGTGCTAAAGTTGTGAACCTTATCAAATAAATTGTGTTATAAGAAAAGTGTTTTTTAAAAACCTATTCAAAAGTGCCGTCACAACAGTACGTACCTTCGTCCCGATGTTTTTTGCCGTGTTTGTTCACGCGTGATCACGTGCGTGATTAAGAGAGTCGTTATCGCTACCCTATCAATTCTCCATACTACGGGCGAGAACTGTTAACATGCTCTTAATGTATTACCAGGTTTTTGAAATTTTCTATACTAAAATATATTTTCGAAACCTACGTCCGTAATATTTTTTTTAACATACCTTTTACATTGGAAAATATTGGCTAATAAACATTGGGGAAAAGTGGCCCTCCCTTTATTTATATGTAAAAAAACCGGCCAAGTGCGAGTTGGACTCGCACACGGAGGGTTCCGTACCATCAACACTAAAAAAATCACGTTTTTTGTATAAAAATTGAAGGGGGGCTCCCTTCAATTTTTATAATTTTTTTATTTTACCTATTTGCTGTTATAGCGGCAAAATAAATACACACTCTGTAAAAACTTCAGCTGCCTACCTATTACGGTTCATGAGATACAGCCCTGTGACAGACGGACGGACGGACGGACGGACGGACGGACAGCGGAGGCTTAGTAATAGGGTTCCGTTTTCACCCTTTGGGTACGGAACCCTAAAAAAGATACGGACATGAAGACAGATATTTTTTGGTTTTTGAAATTTGACAACTTTTAGGGGTAGGTGAGCCTAAATGCCTGGAAGACGATTTCGCTAGTGTCGTGCAAAATTGTGCCTTGGCCTATGGAGAAAGAATACATTTCTTAAAATTTAGAAAACTGAGATTTCGACCCGCGAGCAGTCAAATATGGCTCTCCTGTAAATGACACACTCGCACTATTTTCGCATTTTTATAACAAACTAGCTGCGGTACCCGGCTCCGCTCGGGTTAGCGTCGGCTAAATTATTTCATGGATAAAAAGTATCCGACATGGCTGATCCAAAATAGTCAAAATAATCAAGATCGTTCGAGATGAAATAGCATGATTTAATGAGAAACATCCAATAATTCCCATTTAGAGCTTCGTTGACATTTGGTGGCTATTTAAAAAAAAAGCATTTGCCGCCAGAACCTTTCTGCACTTGCACTGCAACATTGTTTACCTAGTAAGTAAGTAACGTGTAATGTAGGTAAGTTTTGCGTGGACTCCAACCCACAGCCAGCCTCAACATCGAAAACAGTAACCCATCTCGAACCTGACAGCTCCCAGAGATCCTATACATTGATAAAATACGCACATAAATCGGGTTAGTGGTTCGCAAGTTATAAGAATTTAACACTCACTACTCACCCTTCAGGTAATGAAGCGTTATATTATGTAGCCTTTAAGTTTTGAGTAGAATCATGCTAGACGTAGATCCGCATCTAAATCGAGTAATTGGTTCTCAAGGATTTTGCCAAGTAGTCCTAAAGTTGCGGGAAATACCAAGCCGTACCCGCCCCCCCCCCCGCACCCGCCCCCGTCGGACCGCCCGCCTAATCACGAACTAAACAAACACTAACTAACTAAACACCTGCACAAAACACGATATACGAATTTGTTTCGTGTATCAGTTGACAAAAGCAAACTTAGTAGATTAGGTAACAGACAACTTTTTTTTTTTTTAATTTGATATGACTTGAAGTCAAATCCTTTTAAGCCGTACGAATTGTTTTATTTATTTAAAATTTGGATATTAAAAATAATAAAACACTGTTGGTAACGCGATTTTTGTTTGACTGATGTAATGACGTGGAAACTGATGCAGTTTATCTCGCGTGCCGAAACTAATACAAAAGAAACGCGAGTTTCGGAACGCGACATTAAACTCCTCCAACTATGTATTCTGTGCTCCAACGCACACACGCACATTGTTTTGATAGATATGATCTTTGACGTTAGGAACACACCTACATTACTTAGACAACTGTGAGTGCTTGTAATTTAATATGAACTTTATACCATAGCAATAAAGCTCAAATTGACTACGTTTTAGTTACAAATCATTTGTATGGGAAAAAGAAAAGGGCTATTTTTAGGGTTTTTCCAGCAATAATTCAAATTTTTCTCGCCGTAAAAACCATCCTTGAACTTCAACGAACATTTAAAAAAAAGATTTGGCCAAATTGGTCCAGGCGTTGTTGAGTTATGCGCTTACCAACACATTTTGCGATTCATTTTTATATTATAGAAGATGTAAGTAAGTGTCTACGTAAGTAAATACGTTTTCGTGCTAAGCAAGTACGTCGCTATCTTCAAAGAGAGTGATATGCATGTAGAATTGACCCTGATGCTTGTGAAGACACATTAATTAAAGACAGAGAGCTATAAAATAATTACTTTGTGAATAAACTGAAGGGCTGGGACTTTAACCAGCAAACTTTTTTTTCTACACTCTCTTTTTTATAGCGCTCTTTCTTTCATGAATATATCCTTGCTTTACGGTCGATTCTACATACATATTATACAATACATATTAAAATAAGATAAATTGTTTAATTCTTTCATATGTGATAAATTGTTTTGTATTTTAAGTTCACTTTAAAACTTGAAGTTTTGTTTCTTGTTAGATCTTTAGTTTCTTATAATCTAATAATATATTGTTTTAAATAAGCTAGTGTCTACTGTATACGTATATAGTCCATGTTGTGTTCACCGTTTTTAGAGTATATGCTAGATTACTTGTTAGATTGATGTTTTCACGATGTATAGCATATCATTCTGTGTGTGAAACTAATAAAATAAAAAAAATCACATCTAGACGTCGATCTTTTGAAATAACTTAGGAAACTGTGGGTAATACAATATTCCTACACGAGGGCAAAAGTGGTAGTATAGTATGGCAGTCATTTCTACCAAACCCGATACTGCCATTTTAAATCAAATGAAATGTTTTCAGTTATTTCTGGGGAAGAACAATATTTTTATCCTATTACAGAGATACAGGACAGACTAATATTGTAAAGACTTATAACTTATAAAGAATTATACAACGACAGTGACATATTTTATGATAATGTGCAAAAAATCAAAAGAAAAGTTATTAGTGCTTCTGAAACTCAAGAAACATGCGATCAAATGTAAAATGAGATAGCCTACAACCCTTAATTAAGAACATATTTATCTTAATAACGTATAAAAAAAAAACAACATTTTATATTATTGTGTTCTGTGTTTTTTTTTTAACAATCAGCTACGTAATCAAAACAAAAAATTAAAGTTTAAAAAGAAATAAGGAATGTGCAAACAAACTTATACCTATTTTATATAATTATAATTACAACTTCATATCTATATATATTTATATAATTTAATATATGTATCGTATGGTGGGGGGACTATTCTATTTTTTTTTTTATCTATAAATGCTTGCATAACATATTTAAAGAAGTGCCGCTCATTGCACACAAAAGGATTAGTCGAGATACAGGCGACTAGCCTTTCGATAGCCTTTCAGCCACAACCTAG
This sequence comes from Incurvaria masculella, assembly GCA_946894095.1. Lineage (NCBI taxonomy): Eukaryota > Metazoa > Arthropoda > Insecta > Lepidoptera > Incurvariidae > Incurvaria > Incurvaria masculella. The sequence goes on along the minus strand of OX335657.1, from coordinate 16,008,006 downwards.
AAAATGTGAAGTGACACCGCTACCCGCATCTGAAAATCTTCATGTATGTTTCAACAATACCTACTTTGCATTTCTTGCATGTACAAAACCTTGTTATTGCGTAATACATAAATAAATAAATTTGAACTCTTATATAACGTATTTTGTATTTTAATATGTTATTGTGTTCCTGCGAGGAATAGGTAGTAAATAGGAGCTGTAACTTAATTTATGTTTTATTTGTGTTAATGCTGTCTATTTCTGTTTTTCCTCCTGCAATAAAAAAAAGACACTACATAGCCCATGGTCCGATCTTAAACGTCAAAGTTTACAGCACGGCGAACACAATAGTCCGGATTCAGATTGCACGCTCAAAGCTGTCAGCATCACAAACGAATCCGACAGTTCGTGTGTGCGCTGACGGAAACATAAAACAACAGTCGGGTTGATTTCGACAAGAATAACACAGCCTGTATCATTACACCAGCCAATAGTGCCGCTTACAAGGAACAAATCAACATTGTACCATTATATACATATTACTATACATAGCGGCAGCGTAGCCTCGCATTAGTGAAAAACCTAACCTAAACTTAAGGTATAATCTTAAACACTGTATTAATAGGAGCCATTTATTACGGGAGGAGGGACTGTAGGAGAATTACAAATTATGGGTATTCAGCAGGTGGCGGAATTGGTAGACGCAATACCCGCGAATGGTGTGTTTTGCTGGTTCGGGTCCAGCCTTGCAGTATAGTCATTCTTTTTACTGGGCTCTTTCTTTAATTAATGTGTCCTTTCTTCGCGGTGGATTATACATACACGCCAAGCATAGAGTAAAGGGGACATTTCGAACTGTTTCTCCTCTCAGTGTATAGATTTGAAAGTAAACGACTGTACTGCAGAAATGTTTCACCCCTCTGCGAGACGGACCTAGACACGCTCCTACGTTACGAATATCTTAAACAAAGTGTCATACCTATCAAATAAATAAATAAATCAGTAAGTTACGAGTCGTTCCAACGAGGTTCCCGTAGGTGCTGCAGGCGCCAAGGCCCCTCGGACAGCCCAATTGGCTCGCTTTGAAGCTATTCCGGCCGCAGGCGGTGAGCGGAAGAGCGACCGGGGGTAGGATACAAATTGAGTGCAACCAACAAGTCCCCACGTACAGTCTCGGCCACAGCAGGGTATACATTTAGGATTTACATACATTAGGGACCCTTTACATAGAATGTGTTCGCTTTATAATAAGAACTTATCTGACCTAGACATCTTCTTTGAATCTCAGCGTAATTTCAAGCACAATATAAAAAACATGGCTCAATAGGATTGTCACTCTTATTTATGTATAAATTAATTAGCGAGGAATAGGTCAGGATGCAGGTTAGTTCTGTAGTCTTTTATTTACCAACTCTTTTATTACTTTACCGGTATCTGTGTTTCCTCCAAATAAAGTAAAAAAAAAAAACACAACACAAGAAGATAAATTCGTCAGAGTGGCTTCTTTTCAATTGTATGTTTGGGTGTTATTTTTTAATATTGCTTAAGAATTTGTTATACCGCCCGGGACGAAAGTTTTCCTACCCTCTCCAAACGCCAGCGGCTGCGCAGAAACCGAATACGATATAGTTTTCGTTATGCACAGCAAGCACGGTGGAGGGAACCGGCCAACATTAATTTCGACAAGTGTTGTATTTTAGCTTTTTCGTTTTGGAAATTATTTTTGTAGAGAAACTGTTACTTTTTTGCTTCCTAAACAAAAAAATATACTTTTAGCCTAGAGGTAACTCTTCTGCGTTTTCTCGTACATCCCAGATTGAAATGAGCATTTGTATTTAGAATGCGTATCACTTCATGGTTCAGAACCCATGCCAAATTTCGTCTAGATCTATGTAGCCGTGGTCATGTTGAAAAAAAATCAGATATGGCCACAGAATAAGTAATAGCGGCATGTAGCCTAGTTACTTCAGAAAAGAGATGTGATAGCCTTCAGGACGTATGATCTGCCATTAATATCTTAGGAATATTAAATAATTTAAAAAGCCGATTCGAGCGGCTGCCATAGGTCATAGGGTCCTGCGCCACAATATTTTTTTTCTGAGTGTGATAAGTGCACTTCTTCTTCTTGTCAGAAAGGGAACTTCTTGGCATAGCACCTCATTCATTCGGGAATGCTGTGTGTCGGGTTCATATCATTACGGTGGGTATGTTATTATCCGACAATGTTTAGTCACATAAAAAAAAAACAAATACGAAGACGGTTGTAGCGAGCGCTCTCATATAGTGTATGCATTTTTGTAATGATACGAGCAACGATTTTCCTCTTGCATCACGAATACACCGTAACACCACACTGACGCAAAACCAACGCAGACCCACACTGTGCCGCGGCGTCTGTAATAATCCTAGGCATGAGCGGGACAAAAGATTTGATGCTTTCGCAATCCACTCTAGTACTGGGCCGGCGCACGGTCTGTGCTCGTTGGCAAGTTTCTTGATTCCAGCACTTCTGCTATACATCTTAACGTGCCCTCCACTGTACATTAGAACTTAGTGCCGCCCTGTTTACGTCCACTGAGCTCTATAAACGATATTGAGTGGCCTGAAATCCCGAATATTAGGTATTTTAGTTCGACTGCTACGGACGAAGAACGAACAAAAAACTTCGCCGAGAGACATTTAAATTTATTGTACAAACTGTATTGTTCTTTCTTAGAGAGACCACTTAAGACAGATTACTGTTTACATGCTCTAAATGTATTACTAGGTTTTTTTTTATTTTTGATTCTAAAATATATTGACAAAAAGTATGTCTGCATGTTTATTTTTGTAAATTACCTTTTAGATCAATTTTTTAGGGTTCCGTATCCAAAGGGTACCAACGGAACTCTATTACTAAGCCTCCGCTGTCTGTTCGTCCATCCGTCCGTCCGTCCGTCTGTCACAGAGATGTATCTCATGAGGTAGGAAGCAAATTGGTAAAATTTAAAAATAATAAAAATGAAAGGCGGGCTCCTGCATACAAAAACGTGATTTTTTCTGTTAAATATTGTACGATGGTACGGAACCCTTTGTGTGCGAGTCCGACTAGCACTTGGCCGGTTTTTTTTAAATAGTTCACGTTTCTGCACTTCTTGAACGTTATTTTAGTTTAGTAAAAATCTGGTCCGTCCCATGAATACGTTGGGAGGCAGAATATCACTTCATGTTGCATCTTGCTCATCACGGAGCCTGTCGTTTTCTTTGAAACAGAGAAGGTCCCAGAGCGCAACAGCACGGTTTTGTACCGTACCCGCGATTGAGTTAGTCCCGCCGGGTTGGGCCGCCTTAAATAATAATATTGTTCCCAGCTATTTTTAGGTTAACTCACTCCCGAACTAGAACTCTTACTTGAATGGCCCCCCTGTTAGTATTTCACGAAATGTGTTGGAACCAAATACGACAAGTACGTACCTTTTCACGCTCCGTTAAACCATATTAGGTACGATTCAACATTAATATTTATTCCGCAGTCCGCGCTGGCCCACGCTTATTTATGCATAGGAAAATTAACGGACGACACCGTATTAACATTTCGCTCGTGCAGGCTTGTTTAGCGCGCTTTCCCGCCACGGACCAGCACATTCCGCGAAAAGTCGGTTCGGAAAATCAGAATGGATCTGATTTGCTCTCTGCCCGATAGCACCTGAGTGGTCAGTCTGAGTTCTCACCTAAATTGGCGTTTACGGCAAACCGATCGACTGGCGTTTTCTCCAAACTCCATACAAGTTTTTACTAGATATTCTGTGGTTTTACTTCTTCAAGCTGTCAAAGTCAAACGCGGACTTCCGATTTGTATGAAAACGCGGAGTGGACGTAAACGGCAACGTCGACGTGTTTACGGCAACTGTCAAATTAAGCACGGACTCGCAAATGTTAGATCGCTTAACGCCCGCTGCGCGCGCTCTTCAATTTCTCCATACATTTGAAAAAGCCAGTCGATCGGTTTGCCGTAACGCCAATTTAGGTGACAACTGAGTCTACCGGCTCTGATTGTAACCAGTTCGTAAGGCCGTAAGTGAAACCATATTATTTTAAAAGATTAAACGGCTTTCTACTCACGGCATGATTTGTGCGGAGCACGACGTTTCGAGCCAAACGTTTGGCTCGAAACGTCGTGCTCCGCACAAATCATGCCGTGAGTAGAAAGCCGTTTAATCTTTTAAAATGAACAGTAACCACGGTAATCTAAAAACTTACATAAGAAACCATATTATATTATTGTTTTAAATAATTTATACTTATTTTGTAATTTAAAAAAAGATAAAATATGCATTGATGGTCTAGCTTTTTTGAAACCCATAACATAACGGTAAATATCTGACGCTCATATTATATGTTATAAGTTATAAATCCTCCCTTGCATGTACCTATGTGTATGGAAGCAATAAAGCATATTATTATTATTATTATGTTCAAACTTTTTTTATGATAGTTGCCTAATTTAAGAACACGAAGAACCAGAGACTCACAGTCACCAAATTATAGTTAAACCGTCAATTTTCACGTTTATTTTTCTGATAATCGAAATTAGTTGCGGTTATTTTTTAAAACGAATTAAATGTTATTTTACTTACGCAGTCGGCTCCTATCACGCCCTTAACTGTTTTCTTCGCAAATAAAAAAATCTCAATACAAACTTTGCCACCCGCGGATGGAATTTAGAAAAATCCCTCTAAGTGCACTACTAGGGCACTGGACGGTTTTATACGTGTAGACTGCACGCACGCGCTTTAAGCATTCTTTTAACAAAACAAAATTAGAATGTAAAGCACAAAATTAAAACGAAAAACAAAGCTTCCCCGCTTTCTTTCTCTCATTAAGAGAGCACAAAGTGCGCCTTTCACACGTTGCAGTAGACACACACCCCCCCCCGACCCCCTCCACCCACCGCCCGTCAACAATGGTGCAGTCCCCATTCGGAAGGCTCTCTCGCGGGCAATCAGCCGCCCGCGAGCATTTTCACATCTCCGCGCCTAGGGTTACCACACGCCCAAGAATGCTCTTCGGAGTTGGATAACGCCACTCCTTCGCCAAGGAAGGAGAAGTGTCACGCGTTGGTTACTTTCAACTGTACCGTATGAACAAATTGTGCATATAATCATATGGGTAGCTGGCCGCGCGTCGTATATCAGACAGTCCAATCATCGCCAACGAACCGCAAACAAATCGCTCCGATACCTTCCATAACGTCTGCGACTAAATTTACATGTGACATCATGCACGTTTAAGTTGGGTTGGTTTTTTTTTATGCGACCTGACATGGATAGCTTATCCCACACAACTACCGTTATGATATTAGCCCAAAACACCACATTCCCGAAGGAATTTGGTGCCATGCCAGGACCTTATATGTAGGTAGTTATAGATACTAGAAGGTAGTCTTCTAGTGGGCGCGCTATAGATGGCCTACTTCTTTTTCTCCTGCAGATATGGATATTTATTAACTGATGTCAGATACAAAACATCAAGTGAAAAATTTGGAGGTTTCACATTATCTCCGTGTGCGTGGACACACTCTTGGATTTGGGTTTTTTTAAAGACGATTTAATACTAGCTAGGAAGAAGAAAAACCAACAAGAAACGTCGCCGGGAATGACGATATTTTTTTTTTATAATCTTACAGTTATTAAAATAATGTAGGTTTACAAAAACATTAGGAGTATTATGGCTTGAGAACATCCACAACAATATATAAGTATAATATGATAAAGATTCATTCTTCGCACACCTAGAACCAAATGATGCTTAGAGCCGTTATCATTTATTGATACGAAATTATATAAACTCATACATTTTTCTTATATCATACTAGTTTCTGTCACCCTTTATGTATTGCCTACACATTTTAAGTTCTCACCTTCATCGCCCCAAAAGTTGACCAGAACAATCACTTTTAGTCATAAGTCCGCCTATGTGCAAGTCCATATCTTCGACTTAATTACTCTGTGTTTCATTGTTATTATAATTGCACGATAAAACAATTATATAATAGTCTACTGTTTGTAAAGAGAGCACCGTTTACAGAGCATTCGGATTCTCTCATATGAGGACAAGTCGTGACGTCTGGCAACCCTATCGGCGACCCCACCCCGCCGCCCGTGCGAGCGAGACGGAGCGGGAGCGAGCGAGAGGGCGGCGGCGGCTGCAACGTTACGAAATATCCGCATGGGTCGACGCTGCTGCCTCCTCGGGGCGCACTGTTGCACCAGTTTGATTAGCCGGGTAGTTTCGCCTATTATTATATAATATGCAAGTTTACAGCAGGAGCACCCCGTGTTCTGATGTCTATCGTCCGTTTTCACCACCTTCAGTTACAATAATTCCAGAGTTATCTTTTGGTTACACCAAGTAAACATGAAACGTAACCGAAAGTTAACTATCGGATTTCAGGTAGCTAGAGGCAAGTAAATCAGGGGTAAAAAGGAAACACAATCAGTGAAATCATTCCCAAAACTTTACACTGAAAAAAAAAAAGTGAATCTAACTGTAATTCCGATTTTTACAACCATCTTCCAGTATTAAAATATACCCAACTAAGTAAATTGGTTACTCTAACTGACTGAAAACAGTAAGCCTTAAAATTAAGAGGATAACGAAGTGATCAGAGAGTTCCGATGGGTCGTGCCTGTTTTCTCAGTCAAATTAAAAATATTTTTCTGAAATTTTGCACATTCAATAAACCATCTAAGACCTACGTCTGTACTTTTTGATTGTTTCGATAACACGTGTTATTTCCCCAAGCGGTACTGTTGAATCGGTCAAAATAACTGTTTTGGCACATTTACAGATATTTACCGTATCTCGTAAACCGTAATAGGTATGCAGCTGAAATTTTCAGAGTGTGTATTTATTTTGTCGCTATAACAACAAATGGGTCGAAATAATGAAAATTAATGAATGAAATTATCAAACATTTAGATTGTTTTGTGTTAACGCCACAGTCGTTCGCAGTCATTTCTCCTCTTAAACATAGGAAGTTACAAACTATAAGTGTAGTGGCGAGCACATTATTCCGTTATGCATTTAATCTCATTAAACAATTACAAGCATAAGCTGTAATCGCGTAGAATATTGTAAGGATGTGTGCAAAAAGTGGCCATTTACAATTAGCAACGTTTCGCACCTTATCTCATAATAACCTAAAAAATTATACCCTTTTTTACAAAGTATTGTATGCGATTAAATACATAACTGCGGAGTATGCTCGCCACTACAGTTTTGGCTAGAAACTTCCTATTTTTGGGGAGTTATAGCAGAAATAGCTAAGAACTACGGTAGCGCCATCTACATGGACGCACACACCCCCTTAACCGGTTTTTATCTGCAGCTGGCCAGGCAGTCGATTAAAAAATAAATAAGACTGCGTCTAACAGCCTTAACAAATAGTTTCTCAGCGCGGTCCCAGCGCGGTATCGCGGTCGGCGCAGTCCACTCAGCCCGCCTTATCTATTGTTGGGCGCGCGCTGCGGATTGCCGCCCGCCCACACCCTCCCCCGCCCAGGCGCCGCCCGCCCGCCGGAAGCGGCACCGCCGGAAGCGACGTAACGACCGCTTCCGGGCCACCTATGCACGGCTAGTTGCGGCCGCAGCCGTTGCCTCTCCGTGCGTAGCGGGAACGAACGGATGGAGAAGCGCCGTTTGGCAACGCGAAATAGTTATACATACCAGCGCTTGTACTCATGGAACGAACGCGAGTTCAATTCGCAGTGTACGTTCTCTCGAATCTTACCTCCGTCGGTGAGTCGCTTGCGAGCTGTCATCCGCTATACAGAAAAAAATAAAGACCGGCCAAGTGCGAGTTGGACTATGAGGCCCCCCTTTAATTTTACATCTTTTTTTATTTTACCTATTTGCTGTTATAGCTGAAAAACAAATATACACTCAATCACAAATTTCAGCTGCCTACCTATTACGGTTCATGAGATACAGCCCTGTGACAAACGGACGGACGGACGAACGGACGGACAGCGGAGGCTTAGTAATAGGGTTTCGTTTTTAACCTTTGGGTAGGGAACCCTAAAAAATGTGGGCATATTTCTTTTCTACATAAAGTTTGACACTTTCCGATGCGTGTTCGCTTTCTGAGTATCCCCGTAGATCACTAATGTTTCGCTTACGTAATTTTATGTTGTGTCATCGCATTCTAATAAAGAGACAGCACTAGGGTAGCTTGTTATTATTTTATTTTTGGTGTTATAAAAATGTGTCCTTCACGTGCAGCAAAATCCGGGCAACAATCTCTTGTTAGAAACGTCCAGCCATGCAGTATATTCGTAAAGTAGTTCTTTTTACAGGGATCTTTATTTAATTAATGTGTCCTTGCTTCACGGTCGATAACACATACACACACGTCACATTCCTTGAAATAAGCGACACACAAGGATACACATCCGGTAGAATGAAAAGTGTTGAGTATAGGTTCAAACATAGTTGAGGATGTCAACTAGCTACTGAGTAAACAAAATCCTAACAAAATTGATTCGGAAGTTGTATTCGAACACCATTATTTTTTACGTTTAGCCGGAAGTGTATCCTTTAACCTTTGGTTGACTGTACATGCTTAGTATGAAAAAATATATTTACTCCTAAATGTCCTTCACAAAAATACCGAAAGTCGTAATCGAAATGCTCCGGCTATTCTCGTCGTATAATATACATACGAGTAGGTTTGATGAATGTATAGCGCGATAATGACGGCCAGCTAACCACATGGGGCCGCATTGTGTTGCGGTGCGGGAGCGCCGACGGCGAGCGAAGCCGGCTCTCCCGTCACCGGCGACCGTGGAGGGACGGGAGGGGCGACCAGTTCATTTATTTAAGGCGGCCCATCCCGCTCATCTCCCCATACAAAAGGGGAAAGAAGATCACGCCCATATTTCTTGTCAGAGATCCAAAATTTTGCTCAAAATAGCTTTATTTGATCGAACTAGATGTCTGATGACCATTGGCATTGTAAAATTGTGTTTGGTTTCTAAGTTATAAGGTCCGAAAGTTCGCATTTTTCGCGCGTTTTATACAATACATTTTGAGGTGGATTACGCAATGATATAGTAAGAACATATTAAAAAGATTAGTCATCAGACATATCTTATTTAATCAAGATTTATAATCTATTTGGTTTGTGTTCGATTTTTTACTACAGCGGTCGTGGTTTACTTTTAGCTATAAGTCGTTTTGAAATTAAAATTTTCGTAAATCTTACCAAATCATACACTATGCACATTGTCTTTTTTGTGGGCATGTTGCATCTTCCTCATGACGGAGCCTGTCTTATTCTTTGAAACAGAGAAGGTCCCAGAGCGCAACAGCACGGTTTTGTACCGTGCCCGCGAATGAGTTAGGCCCGCCGGGTTGGGCCGCCTTAATGTGCAAAATATGGGGACGCATCATAAAGTCCAAAAAGCACAAGGTCCAAAACCCATACCGTCAAAAGCACTAATGAATACGGAACTTTTTCAATTAGGTTAGGTTAGGTTAGGTTAGATTATAATATTTGCATTTATAAATACATGCAAAAATACATACTTTCGGATGTACTGGGTTTTGGACCTTATGCTTTTTGGACTTTATGAAGGTGACCCAAAAATATCAGGAACATAATGTCTTAAATTGACCTAGGAAGAAGGCACGAGTTATTGTGTGAAACTCGATCACCTCATAATCCTCTTAAGAATGGCTCTTATAATCTACTAGCTGCGGTACCCGGCTCCGCTCGGGTTAGCGTCGGCAAAATTATTTCATGGATAAAAAGTATCCGACATGACTGATCCAAATTAGGGTCAAACTGGTCCAGGACAATGTATCCATCTACCAAATTTAATCAAGATCGTTCGAGATGAAATAGCATGATTTAATGAGAAACATCCAATAATTCCCATTTAGAGCTTCGTTGACACTTGGTGGCTATTTAAAAAAAAAGCATTTGCCGCCAGAACCTTTCTGCACTTGCACTGCTACATTGCTTACCTAGTAAGTAACGTGTAACGTAGGTAAGTTTTGCGTGGACTCCAACCCACAGCCAGCCTCAACATCGAAAACAGTAACCCATCTCGAACCTGACTGCTCCCAGAGATGCTATACATTGATAAAATACGCATATAAATCAGGTAAGTGGTTCGCATGTTATAAGACTTTAAGACTCACTACTTACCCTTCTGGTAATGAAGCGTTATATTATGTAATCTATAAGTTTTTAGTAGAATCAGGCTAGGCGTAGATACAATGCACATCTAAATCGAGTAATTGGTTCTCAAGGATTTTATTCTGTTGGTCGCTCCTCCGGCGATTTAGCGTGATGCCAAGTAGTCCTAAAGTTGCAGGAAATACCAAGCCGTACTTCAGTAAAAGTAAGCGCTGCCGCCGCAAAGCCGAGCCGTGCATAGCATTGCAGTTTGTATGACAGCCCCATCTTAGCGTAAGCGGAACTGAATTCTATTTAGCCAATCCTAATTCCCGGGTAGTTAAATGTACATGTACTAAGTTTTACAAATCGCTAGTGCCTTGAAAATTCGCCAAACGGACACCAAACAGTCACGACGTCTGCCCTCCGCCCGCCGCCGCTCCCCGCCACCGCCCCCGGCTCCTCACCCCCTAGTGTGAAGTATCGCTACCGGCATCGTTTTCGCAGCCCCGTGAAAGTTCTAAAGCCCATGGGCACATAAATTGTAGCCTATGTGTTATTCTGATGTATAAGCTATATTATTGTAAAGTTTCATTAGAATCCATTCAGTAGTTTTTACGTGAAAGAGTAACAAACATCCATCCATCCATCCATCCATCCATCCATCCATCCATCCATTATTACAAACTTTCCCCTTTATATTATTTATTATTAGATGATCAACTGGACAAATTTAGTTTAGTAATCATTTGAACACAACTGTACTGTTTCAATTTGATTGATATTTATCATCTGATATCAGGCAACAAATATCTGTGTCTGCACGATTTGGTTTTTATGAAAAACCTACGCCGAATCAAATGTAACCAAAAATAAAATGTTCATAAACAATTTAATTTCCCTGGGGTTTGACCCAGGATAGATAAAAAACTAAGACTTGCAGACACAGATAATTGTTGTCTAATATTGGACACTTCATATCAAGTAATTTGGAACAGTGCCTTTTAATTTATTAGTAAACTATGTCTGTATGGGGAGCGTAATTTTCTGATGCTTACGGTGGTACGAATTCTTAATCCCTGAGGAATTTGGGACGCGTAACATCGAATGTTCTCATGTATCGTTGGAACTCGAGAGATCAGTAGCGGGCGAATTCGTAGGCGCACTCCCTCGCCGGCTAGGCTGCCACTTTATGTAAAAACCGGCAAAGTGCGAGGCGGACACCAAGAGTTCCGTAGCATCGTACAAGATTAAAAAAAAAACACGTTTTTCTGTATGAGAAATACATTCTCTGTGAACATTTCAGCTGCCTACGTATTACGGTTCGTGAGATACAGCCCGTGACAGACGCACGGACGGACGGACGGACGGACAGCGGAGGCTTAGTAATAGGGTTCCGTTTTCACCCCTTGGGTAGGGAACCCTAAAAAGTGGCTACGCCGCCCCATGCCATCGAGTTTCGGTTGCTGGTTCAGTCATTCCGTGCTCGCTGCCAATGACGCTCGCATTGTTAAGACGAAACGCGCCGAGCTCATCGGCGGCATGTAGGCACTGCTGGAATGACGCCCTGCGAGAGGAGCGCAATGCGGTATTGCGTAACGTCCAGGGAGGAGGCATAGAGGCACCCGAATAGTACGTTATCTTCGTAGAACTGCAAGGAGCGCGCGAGAACCGAATTCCTGAAGGATTAGCGAATTTCTCTTAAGAGGATAATGCCCGCTCACCTCCTTTGGTCATTTTGTGAGGATAATTAAGTGATCAAGTTCCATACAATGGCTCGTGCCTGTTTCCTTGGTCAAATAAAGAAATATTTGTCTGATGTTTTGCACATTAAATAAATTAACAGAGAGCTACGTCTGTACGTCTGTATTGTATTATGCATTGGCTTATTTCCGTGACATAGGCATCTAAAATCTTTATACAAATACAAAAATGAGTATATCGTGCATACAAGTTAAGTTATCAAACAGAGCAAGCAACCGTACAGATTCAGCACTCAGTTGATTTATTTAATGTTCAAAATTTCAGAAATTGATTTGTTAATTTGACTGAGAAAACAGGCACGAGCCATTGCATGAACCTCGATCACTTATTCATCCTCACAAAATTACCAAAGGATAGACTAGGAGGTCGCGACAAAAATGGTAACGATAACGTAAATGGCTGAAACGGGTATCACGGAATTAAGACCAACCCTCTGAAGCTAAATGTGTCAGTCTGCCTGTTCCAAGTGGTTGCGTTACGTAGATAATGCGCCTGAAAAACTAGTTATGGTGACAAAAAATATATATGATAAGGCAAATGGATGCAAATACCGAAGCATGAAAGTATCAGTACATACTTGCTTAGCAATACAAAAACTGAACAACATTTGGTTGCATTTTCTAGTTATAGGCGATTTAGGATACAGATATAACTTAAGGTATATTTAAGTATTTAATAAAAAAAACACCGGTAGCACTCCGGGAGTGCCGGCAGAAGTGAAAACTTTAGTATTAACGTTGTGTTTAATTATAAGTACAAAAATACTATCATTTATGAGGTAGAGTGCAATGTTTATTTATTGCGCTATCGTACACAAATATGACAATTTACATGTTATTATTCATAATATTATATCGTTATTTATTTATATATTACATTAATTTTTATCTGTTAGAAAAATCAACTTTCATCCATAATTTCGACGACTTTTTCACCATCGTTATTACCAGAATCATCATCGCAAATTTCTAAAACTGATACAATCGGTTTATGATAGCTGAAGTAAGAAACAAACAGTTTTGATTCGAATCGATGGATGTTTGTTACTCTTTCACGTAAAAACTACTGAATGGATTCTAATGAAACTTTACAATAATATAGCTTATACATCAGAATAACACATAGGCTACAATTTATAAAGATATTGTGCCCATGGGCTTAAGAACTTTCACGGGGCTGCGAAAACGATGCCGGTAGCGCTACTTCACACCAAGGGGAGCGGGGCCGGGGGCGGGGCGGGCGGTCCGACGGGGGCGGGTGCGGAACAAAAAGTGCTCAGCGCCGCTAAAGAAGTTTTCACTTCAATCTTACGCTTTTTCGATCAGCATCACGTGACCCTGACGCGAGTTTGGAAGTTTTTACCCATCCAACAAAAAGTGCTCAGCGCCGCTAAAGAAGTTTTCACTTCAATCTTACGCTTTTTCGATCAGCATCACGTGACCCTGACGCGAGTTTGGAAGTTTTTACCCATCCAACAAAAAGTGCTCAGCGCCGCTAAAGAAGTTTTCACTTCAAAAGTTTTCACTTCAAAAACCGACTGGTTATTGTTGCATAATTAATAGGCATCAATGTTTCCAGACAATCAGTATATTTATCAGCAGGTACATACCAGCATCGATTTTATATAGCCAATCTAGAAAACGCAACCACTTGGGACGGGCAGACCGACATATTTAGCATGAGAGGGTTGGTCTCTAACATGTGAACTCAGATTCAGCCATTTACCTTATCGTGACCAAAAATGTCGTGACCTCCCAGAATAGGAGGTAAACGGGTTTGTTTATTTCGATAGGATAAGAATAAGATTACTACGTAAGACACTAGTGCTCGATCAGGAGACATCAGGATCAGTAAAACATTGCTCGATAGAATAAAAATGGAAGCTGCCTACAAAAGAGAATTTAAATAACAATGACCATTCTATTACCGGGAAGAATAGCGGTGCGGACTCGGAGGCGCTGGTACCAGCTAAAACGCGCAGTCTCACAAGGCACCGAATGTAAACTAGCTAAGTCTGAAATCACCTTTGTTTTTATTTACATAAAAAAAATGAATAAATTTAAATAGACAAATTTTAAATACAAATATAACTAGCGTGAAAATGATCAATAAATTACACTGACTTAACACCACAGAATAACTTTATACTACATTTTATTACATTTATTGGAAAATAACCTTTCTATGGCGCTAAGAGTTGACTCGCGTCTGAGTTATATAATAGCTTACACATGCTGTGAATGAATGTTATAAGGAAAACTAAAGGAAAGTGTTGATTTTTAGGGATCCGTACCCAAAGGGTGCCAACCGAATTGAACCGCAATAGGTAGCTGAAATTTTCACAGAGTGTGTATTAACAAATAGGTAAAGTAACAAAATAATAATAATTAAAGGGGGCCGTGAAAAACGTGATTTTATTGCGGTAAATCTTGTACGATGGTACGGAACCCTTCGTGCGCGAGTCCGACTCGCACTTGGCCGGTTTTTAACCGACTTCAAAAAAGGAGGAGTTTCTCAATTCGACTGTTTTTTTTGTTACCTCAGAACTTTTTAATAAACTGCCCTCGACCGTTTGCACGGAGACAATATACTGCTCCTCTTACCTATACTGCGACCGAGGTGCGGCGCCGTTGCGGACGACACCGGCGAGCGGTAAACGCGTCGCGAGTGACAGACGCCATGATTGAACGGGAGCCGACAAGCCGCGTGTGCCGCGTACGCAGCGCTCGGATCACGCGCGTCGCGCTGAGGTAAGCCCCAATCGAGATCCCAATCTGGAGGCGGACGGTGGCTTCCCGGCGCAATACATACGGTACATCGAGACGCGCCATCGGAATGGAACTCTGTGCCGGCATGCTTCGTACGCATACCGCACACACACATGTATAGGCGTTTGCCTCGCCTCAAGCTACGCGCGCTGCGACACGATCATCGACCAGAACACATGTGTTTCACTCCGGCCTAGCGAGTCGTCATTTCATCCCACTTAAATCATTTCTTTTCAGCATACGTTGAAGGCCTTTTCACGAAGAAGTAAGCAGATCTGATTGAAAGCCATGCAGTACAAAGATAATTTGTAAGAATCAAAATGCTTTTCATAACTTTCTCAGTTAAATTTCCACGTAACAGTTGGCAACACAGGAAAAAATGATTACGTCTATTTTATGGGACTGGACATGGATGGCTAAAACCACCCCCTATGATATAAGCCTACTCTATATGAGCACGGCTACTTTAAACTGGATACGGATTTTTTTTTATTTCCGCTTCGAACATCAGTAAGTCCCATACAAAGGAGGGGGGGGGAGGGCTAGGGTTAGCTAGGGGTAAGGAACGGGGAACAATGGATCAGCTCGCATTCGTGACGAAATTCACTAATCCATCTGAAGAAGGAAAGTAGTACACGAAGGGGGTGGGGATCAAACCAAAGACATGTGCCATAGAAAGCAATTCCTCGCACGACAGAGTTACGGGCCGGCAGGTTGTAATGTCGACTTTCGGACAGTCAACTTTCGATCCGTCGACCTCCGTCGAGTGTCGCGCACGGCGTGCGCGCGGCACCGACAGGTGTAAAATGTTCGCTCGTCGCGGATCAAAATCGCCGAGGCGGCACAGAATCCGGGAGAATTCACGCCTCACATTTCTCAAACTAATCCCGTTTCCGTGGCGATCGACCGCATTAGAATTTCGACTCTACTGCGGGGGCAAGAAGGTGCGAATAGAAACGGAGAGGGCGAATCGCGGGTAAATTCGAAGATTACAGTAACACCGTTGTCACACATTTGGACAGATGTAGACTTTGCCCGTTTCCTTCAAATGGCTTTACGGCAGCTTCGTAGGAACGGTACCAAAGTCACAACGACATTTCCGTCGAATAAAAGTTAAATAATATCTCACAGGTCACAAAGAGGTGCTGGCATGGCACCTTGTTTTAATGTGGTGTTGGTATGTACGTTGCTACGCGGGGCCTGCGTAAGTGTGTGCGTAAGCTCACAAATGTGTGTTTCGCGACCTACCCGACATGCTTTGAATAAAGAGTGAGTTGCCACTGTTCATCTCGCAAGCACGCGTTTCATTGTTCCTGATTCCCGATATATCCCTAAAGTGCATACATACCATTGGCGACGAGTAACGAACTATCTACGGGTGCATCGCAATGTCCAAAATGTTTGGAAATTTGGATATGTTCGACCACAAACAACAAGAATGGGCGGTATACAAGAGCCGCCTACTTCACTGGTTTTTGGCGAACGACATCACGGAAGAAACGGACAAATCTGCAACGAAACGGAAGGCGATCCTCGTGAGTTCATTCTCCGAGGATTCGTACAAGCTGGCGCGAGACCTCGCGTTCCCGCAGGACGTCGGGAGCATCGCGTTCGCGCGGCTGACGGCGCTGTTCGACGCGCAGTTCACGCCGAAGCGGTGCGGCTTCGCGGATCGCGCGGCCTTCTACCGGGCGGAGCAGGAGACGGGCGAGGAGTTCGGCGACTGGGCCGCGAGGGTCCGAGGGCTGGCGCTCCACTGCGGCTTCACGGCGCAGCTCGAGGAGACGCTGCGGGACCGGTTCGTCCTCGGGATGCTGCCGGGACCGGAGAGGGAGAAGGTTTTTGAAAAGGACGTGGCGACCTTGACCCTATCGACGGCGGTGGATCTGGCGCAGGGGGTGCGCAGTGCGCGCATAGCTGCCAAGACAACGGCGGAGGTTTGCAAGGTGTCAGCGCAGGCGCAGGCAGGCACGGCCGCGGCCGGCCGCTCCAGGAGCACGGGTGCCGTAACAGGCGGCATAAAGTGTAAAGTGTGCGGTTATGGTAATCATTCGGTCGAAAACTGCAAGTTTAAGAACTATAAATGTAACATTTGTGCGGAGAAAGGGCATTTAAAAAAAATGTGCCCGAAAAAGGGTACAAAAAGTGCAAGTCATTATGTAGAAGCGCAGTCGAGCGGAGCGGGGCGAGGGAGCGATGACGGTAAGCAAGTTTACAATATCCGATGTGACCACGGGAAGCCTATGACGCAATCTGTCTTGTTGAATAACGTAGAAATAAATTTTCAAATAGACAGTGGATCGGCCGTGACGGCAATATCTGAAAAACTTTATGAAAAATATTTTAGAGGCCTTCAGCTTATGCCGAGCAAAATCGTTTTGGTAAATTATACGGGAGGAAAGATTAATTCACTGGGGACGTTACGGTTGTCTGTCACATACGATGGCCGCACGAGTGAACTAAATGTTTACGTAGTACGTAACGCCGCCACCGCCTTGTTAGGTCGAGATTTTATAAGTGCATTCCAATTAGAACTGGGGCCTGTTAGGTATTGCTCCTCCACTGATGAAGTAGCAATAAAACATATATTCGATCGGTACCCAGCAGTGTTTTCTGAGAAAATCGGATGTTTCAATAAATACGAGGTTCACTTGTCACTGAAACCAAATTCAAAACCGTGTTTTTTTAAAGCACGAACAGTTTCGTTTGCCTTAAAAGACAAGGTCAACGCGGAAATCGATCGCATGGTGCAAGCGGGAGTACTGGAACCGGTTTCTCACTCCGAGTATGCTTAACCGATCGTTCCCGTGCTAAAGGCGAACGGAAGTGTTCGTATTTGTGCCGATTTTTCCGTTTCGATTAATAAGCAACTCGAGATCGACCAGTACCCACTGCCGAGAATAGATGAATTATTTTCGAAGCTGCATGGTGGGGAGGAATTCACAAAATTGGATTTATCCTCGGCGTATAACCAGTTAGTGTTAGATAAAGGCTCCCAAGAGTATACTTGTATCAATACCCAAAAAGGTTTATTTCGATTTACGAGGTTAATTTTCGGTTTAGCATGCGCGCCCGCCATTTTTCAACGGGCAATGGAAACAACCTTAGCAGGAGTGGAGGGAGTATTAGTATTCCTTGATGATATACTAATAACTGGCCGCAACAGAAAAGAACATTTGGAGAGATTACACATTGTATTAAAAAAGTTGCACGAATCGGGATTTACCTTACAACAAAATAAATGTGAGTTCTTCCAAAAGTCGGTTACCTATCTGGGCTACATTATTGATAAGGGCGGACTTCATAAGTCAGGTGAAAAAGTTCGCGCGATGTTAGAAATCGAATCGCCTAAAAATGCGAGCCAATTAAAATCATTTTTGGGACTAGTTAACTACTACAGGAGTTTTATTCCGAATGCTTCATCTATATTGACTCCTCTCCATTCTTTACTAAGGAAGGCCACGAAATGGGAGTGGACGAGTGAGCACGAAGATGTCATTAAGAAAATAAAATCGGAATTAGCATCGGACCGCGTGCTCGCTCATTACAACCCCAATGCTAAGTTGTGTCTCACGGTAGACGCGGGGCCAGGGGGGTTGGGTGCAATTTTGTCACAGCTAGATCAAATAGACGGGAGGGGTGCAGATGAACGCCCGTTATGTTTTGCGTCCCGCTCACTTAACCCGGCCGAAAAGAACTACAGCCAGATCCAAAAGGAGGCTACGGCAATAATATTTGGTGTGAGAAAATTTCACCATTATCTTTACGGCCGGAGCGATCCATTTATTCTTAAAACGGACCATAAACCACTGCTAACAATTTTCGGGTCGCATAAGGGTATCCCGGAAGTATCCGCGAATAGGCTTCAGAGGTACGCGTTGTTTCTTTCCGCATACAATTTTAAAATAGTTTACATAAAAGGGCCAGATAACACAGCCGATTATCTGTCGCGCGCGCCGCTTCCCCCACCGCCACTGCTGACCCCCCCGCGCTCCCCGCTCCCCGCGCACGGTGCGGAGGGGGAGGGCGAGCTGGCGGCGGCGGGGGACGTCGCTGCCTACGTGCACTTCGTAGCGGATGGAGCGCTGCCCCTATCACTCGACGATCTGCGGAGAGAAACTGAAGCGGATAGCTGCCTGAAAACTGTTAGCAGTTACGTTATGAAAGGATGGCCAAAGAAAATCACTGATGAGGAATTAAGACCCTTTTTCTATTGTAGACTGCAGTTGTCTTTGGAAAGCGGCTGTTTAATGCGGGGTCATAAGGTCGTGGTACCTAAAGTGTATAGGGAAAGGATGTTGGAGGAACTCCATCGATCGCACTTAGGTATAGTGAAAACCAAGGCGGAGGCCAGGTCTCGGTTCTGGTGGCCTCAAATCGACGCTCAAATCGAACGTCATATCGGCGGCTGCGACGTGTGCACGCAGCTCCGCGCGGCCCCCCCGCGCGCGCCGCCCGCATGCTGGCCCTACCCGCCGCACCCCTGGTATCGGGTACATTTAGATTTTCTAGGCCCGATCAATAATAAAATATTTTTAGTTATTATTGACGCGTATTCCAAGTGGGTTGAATGTTTTTTGATGGGCTCGGGCTACTCATCCACAGCAGTCATAGAGAAAATACAAGAGGTAATGTCACGGTTCGGCGTGTGGCATACGTGTGTGACGGACAATGGTACGTCGTTTACTTCCAGTGAATTTAATCAATTTTGTGCACTGAATGGTATCTCTCATGTTACGACGCCCGCGTACCACCCGGCGAGCAACGGTCAGGCTGAGAGTTTCGTCAAAATTGTCAAGAAAGGCATAAAAAGTATAGCGCAAAAAAATACGGCACCAAAAATAATGCAAGCGCAGTTATTGGAATATTTATTTGCTTATAGAAACTCCCGGCACTCGACGACGGAGCGCTCGCCGGCGGATATGCTTTTCGGAAGACGTTGCGTTGTAGGCTCGACGTGCTGAGGCCGAGCGGCACCACCGCCGCACCCTCCCCGCGCTCCCCCGACCGCCTGGCTGATACGGTACGGAAACATCAGTCTTTACAGATTAAAAACCACGGAGGTGTTAGGACCAAGAACTTTCAATTAGGAGACATGGTATTATGTAAAATGTATGGACCCAACAAAAAAGAGTTTTGGAAAAAAGGAATAATTAAAACTATATTAGGTAGGAACACATACTCCATCGCCTTGGAAGGTGGGGACTCTATTGTGAAGAAACATATGGACCAAATATTGGAATATAAAGGATCAATCACAGGAGCGTCTACCTCATCGCTCTCACCGCAACCTGCAACACCGAGAGGGCGAGGCCGAGGCGCTCCCACTAGCTCCAGCTTGGCAGGTGGAGATGGCCGATTCGTGGCGTGGTCGCCGCCGCCCTCATCGCCGCAAACACGGCCGGTTTCGCCGCCAACTACGCCGCCGTCACCGTCTTCGGGGCCCGCTCTGCTAATTCCGTCGAGAGGTGAAGAGGTGATTGTCGAGGTAGATGTACATCGCGAATCAGCGGCGGTGCACAGTGACGAGGATGCGGACTCGGTATATGGCGATTCCCAAGAGGTCCCTAGCGACGACGTGGAGGCAGAAAGGACTTTGGCGCCAGAGGGAAGGGACGCCGAAGAAGTAAGGCAGAATGAGGAGGGAGCCGCCACGGAGCTTGATGAGGGAGCGGTAAATGCAACACCCACACGGCGTATAACAAGGGCCCGCAAAATTATAAATTATAAGCTTTAGGTTATTGATTTAGTTATTTAATATTGTTTTTATCTGTTGGTGGAGGAGTGGTATGTACGTTGCTACGCGGGGCCTGCGTAAGTGTGTGCGTAGGCTCACAAATGTGTGTTTCGCGACCTACCCGACATGCTTTGAATAAAGAGTGAGTTGCCACTGTTCATCTCGCAAGCACGCGTTTCATTGTTCCTGATTCCCGATATATCCCTAAAGTGCATACATACCAGGTGTGTTAGGCTGCTATCGTGATAACAGTGCGTGTGGCAATAGTCATCCATTTCTAGTTAAAAAAAAATACCTTAGGAATGATTCATCTTCTACATAGCTTACTTGCAAAAATATATACAAATAAAGTTTTTCCTAAGTCTATAGGTTCATTTTCATGATTTTCAATGAGTTTTATTATTTAATTAATATCTATGTGCAATTTGTAAGTGTATCGTTTTAACGTAACTGTTTATTTGGGGCAAGCCGTCGCCTGCTATGCCAGCCCTATGATATTTGCATGTTTTTTATTATACTCATCTGTATTTTCTCCTAAATACGTGTAAGAAAAACACCGCCTTACAATTTCGAAAATAATGTTTCAAATGATATTTTTTTGTATGGAACCTAACATGGGTGGCTAATACCACACAACGACGGTTATGATATTTTGTTTTATAAAAAACCGGTATGGGTGGCTGTGCTGAGGAGGCACAATCATATTCCTGAAGAAATTAGGTGCTATGCCAGGACCTTCCCTTTATGAGCACGGCTACACTGAACTGGATGAAAAACATGGATATTTTTCCATTGCCGCTTCAACCATAATTTCATCCAATGCGGTGGTACCAAGCCGGGCGAGCTTAACCCTACTACCGAATAGGGCAGGGGGACTTACAGTTTTACATGGATTCCGAACCATGGCACAGCTCGCATTTGTAACGAAATACATTTATCCAACTCACGACAGAGAAAGTAAGTGGTGCATAACCGGAGTGAGGATAACCTCTCGCAAATCCATCCCGAAACCACGAGCTGTACAATGATATGTGCCAGGTTGTACGAAATCCTGAATTTAACGCGAGCGGAGCCGCGAGCGCCATCGATGGTTCATGCCAGTCGTGGGTTAAATTTTGTTCAGTGTGAGACGATCATTTCTGTAATTTGTTTCGAGTTTTACAAATTCACCCTGCAAAATTCCGCCATTCTTCATTAAACAATGTGCTCTGTCCCTTGCGCAACCTTTAGCTATCTTATATAATAAATCATTAACATCATCTGTCTTCCCATCACTTTGGAAAGATGCACACGTGGTTCCTATCCCGAAATCGAATAAGCTACAGGACGTTACCAACTACAGACCGATTTCTATTCTCTCTACCTTCGCGAAAATATTCGAAAGGCTCATATGTCCTGTCATAAGGTATCATCTGAAACAACTCATCACTCCCAAACAACATGGATTTCTCTCACAAAAGTCAACTTGCACCAACTTATTATGCTACACAACTGAGTTAACGGAAGCCGTTGATAATGGCCTTCAGGTGGATGCTATTTATACCGATTTCAGCAAGGCGTTTGACAAAGTGAACCATAGAATTTTAGTCGAAAAGTTAAAATCTGTCGGAGTGCACGGAACCTTGCTGAATTGGTTTAGCTCCTACCTGTCAGAACGTAACCAAAAAGTAGTTTTTGATGGATATGCATCCCGATGGTTCAAAGCGCACTCCGGTGTCCCGCAAGGTTCCCATTTAGGCCCAATTCTATACCTTGCATTTATTAACGATTTATGTGATGTAGTGACCGACTCTCAGATGTTGCTCTTTGCTGACGATTGCAAGTTTTATAAAATTATTAAAAATAGTCACGACTCAATTCTTTTACAAAACGATATTAATCGAGTTTCCTTGTGGTGCTTTAAAAACAAAATGTTCCTAAATTTTCTAAAGTGTGTTCAAATTACATTTACGCGTAAACGAAAACCGGTTTTAACCGAATATTATATTAACTGCAATAAGCTTAAGCAAGTAGATATTGTTCGCGACCTAGGTATAGTATTTGATAAAAAACTTTCATTTAATGCTCATATAGACAACATAATTTCTCGTTCTTTTAAAATGTTAGGCTTCATCAAACGAAATAGCAAAGTTTTTAAAAATCCTGCGGCAAAAATTGCATTATTTAACAGTCTTGTAAGAAGCATACTAGAATATGCTAGTCCAGTGTGGAATCCCAGCTACAAATTACAAATACAACGCATCGAGCGTATTCAAAAGATGTTTTTCAACTATTTATCCTTTTCTGACAATAAAGCGAAGTTGCTCCCAAACTACACTGACAGATTGATTTTTTATGGAGTCCATTCTCTTGAAAAGCGAAGATTGCATTCGGATATTATTATTCTTTTTAAAATTATTAATAATAAAGTACTAAGTCCTTTCCTTTTGAGCCAGATAAATTTTAACGTACCGAGACCAAATTCACGTCCTAACAACTATATCCCTCTAAAACTAAAAAAACATAAGACAAATTTAGGTAAATATTCACCACTTTCGAGAATCTCTTCAAATTATAATGCATTCGTTCATGATCACAGTATTGATATATTGGCCCCATCACTGGAATCATTTAAAAATAAATTAAAAACATGTATTTAACTATTCTCCTCCTTTGTTCTTTGTTCTTTTTGTTCCATAATATTCACTCACTTTTAAACACGTGTTATTTTTACTTGCTATATTTTGTGTTGTAGCGTGTTTATGTTTATGTTTTATGATTTATTTATATTTATTTTATTCTGGTTAGAATTAAGTTAATGCCCTACCGTTAGACGTAAGGAAATATTAATTACCATGTTGTGTTTGTCCATTATTGGTGATAGTTTCAGTTTCTTTTTTATTTCTAAGTTTGTTATTACCGTGTATGAAATGAGTCACTGTTGACGAACCTAAATAATAAAAAAAAAAAAAAAAAAACTGGCGGGTGGCGAAGAAATTCGCTGATGAATATACTGTTTTCCCAAGTCCGATGTTATTTTCCCATCCGGAGGGCTATCTGCTCACACTCCATTTTCCCGTTTTCCCCATCGATCATATTTCCCTCCGCCTTTGTGGGCAGCCCATTGATAAAGCCAACATCTAATGCTTTGATGCGTTGTCCTATTTCTTTATGCATACTTCAAGGCACTTCCCCAATATCCACTAAAACTCGTATAAAATGAAGTCATGAAGGATAAATAATATAACGAAATGCGCAATAAGAAATAATTTACAAAGAGGAAAAACACGACGACGCCGCAAAAAAGGTGAGCGTTACGGCGGGAAAAGAATCCTTCAGCCGACGTTTGGGTGTTTGTAATGTTCGGATGATACCAATTTGAGCACAGATATTTGAGGAAAAATAGTTTGCAGCGTCTTCATAACAAAACTATTGCGTGAGAGAGCGGCAGCAATATATTTGCACGCGTCAATCACTTATTTGCACGCGCCAATCACAGACGTACTGTATATATTCTTTTGTAGTGGTGAGTGATATCTTTCTGCTTCGCGCCCTTAAGAACGGCCCGTAAGCTATGCTCCCCATACAAACGTAGTTTACTAATCATTTGGAAACCGCTATTCCAATTAAATTGGTGGTAGTTCTGATACAGTTTTAAAGGACCTAATAGACCTAAAAACCAAATTTCATACTATTGGTTTGGAGCTTAACTTACAAAAATGTGAAATTTACTCCTGCCCTTCGGTATCAGTCGAAAGAAAACATGAAATTTTGAAACACATAGAACAAATCGCACCCAGAATTCGTATAATTTCAAGCAACGAATTAATTTTACTTGGTTCCCCAGTTCTAGATGAGTCTATCGATGCAGTAATGTCCAAACATGAAAAATGTTTTGTTTCACTTAGCGATCGTTTATCAAATATTAATCCTCATATGGCTTTACATATTTTAAAAAACTGTTTTTACATTCCGAAATTTACGTATTTACTAAGGTCTTGTCCTATTTGGAAATGTATAGAAAAAATTTATGCTTTAGATGATTGTTTAAAATTAAGTATTTGTAACATTTTGAATATATTGCCTCCAGATGATAAAGGATGGACCCAAATAACATTCCCGGTTAAATACAGCGGCTCCGGTATTCGGCTCATGAAAGACGTTGCCCTTCCAGCCTTTCTGTCTTCGGTTCATAGTACTCAAGACCTCGTCGGTAATATCCTAAATAATTTCGGGGTCGTGAGTGGGGACGAAGCCATAAGGGAATGGAAGGAGCGGTGTCCGGATGAACCGATGCCGGACCAACCAAGATTTCAAAAGGGTTGGGATGTTCCCCTAATTCAAAAATCATTGAGTGCTCTCCTCCTGGATGGTTCCATCACCGACCGCGCGCGTATTCTGGCGGCATCAGAAGCGGAGTCTGGAGCTTGGCTACTAGCCTACCCTTCACCACACCTCGGTACTATACTTGACCAGGTATCGCTCCGAATCGCATTTTGCCTTCGCTTTGGCCTCAGAATTTGTCAGCCACACATTTGCATCTGCGGTGCCTCAGTAGGAGACCTCGGACATCATGGTCTCTCATGCTCCAAGAGTGCTGGAAGGTTATCCCGCCACGCAAGCATAAACCAGATTATTAAACGCTCTCTGGCCTCAGCAAATATCCCGAGTCTCCTGGAACCAGTCGGAGTTTTTCGCGACGACGGAAAAAGACCCGACGGAATAACGCTCCTACCATGGAAGCAAGGGAGAGCGTTGATTTGGGATGCAACGTGTGCGGATACCCTAGCCCCTAGTCATGTGGAGGGCTCTAGTCAGGTAGCCGGCTTCGCCGCAGCAAAGGCAGCGTCTGCCAAAAATAAAAAATACCAACAGGTCAAATTACAATTTGAATTCGTTGCCATTGCTGTGGAAACTCTTGGAGTGTGGAGCCAAGATGCAAAAAAATTTACCACAGATTTAGGAAAATTACTCATCGAGTCATCGGGTGACCCTCGCGCATCGTCCTTCCTCCGTCAAAAAATAAGCCTAGCCATCCAGCGGGGGAACGCAGCCTCTGTTTTGGGAACAATGCCTTTAGAATTTATAGAAGATATATTTTACCTATAATGAACTTTTAAATGTATATTACTGTTATTTTAAATTTTCGTGACCGTTTAATAAAAATATATAGCCTATATGTACAATTAAATTGATATTTAATATCTAATATCAGGTAACAAATATCTGTGTCTGCACGCTTTTGTTTTTTTGAAAAATCCAAACCGAATGAAATGAATGCAAAAAGAAAATCTTCATACGAATTTTGTTTCCTCTAACACAGATATTTGTAGCCTAATATTAGATACCAAATATCAAGTAAGTTGGAACAGTGGTTTTCAAATCATTAGTAAACTAGGTTTGTATGGGAGGCGAAATTTTCAGGTGCTTACGGGCCGACCTTAATTCATTGGAAATTTAAGTTTTATTATTACAGGAAGAAATGGACATAAAGCCGGGGACTCGAACCCGAGATTTTCGACACAAAATACAATATCCATTAACAACTCGATCCCACCACTACTAAACTAAACCTGGTTAGAATTCTTACCACGGGTAACATATCTTTACTTATTATCGATAGACGTGCACTGCACTCGGACTTGCCATATTTTAATTTAGCCACTTTAAAAATCACAGCAAAGCCAGAAAATTCACTGACTAGCAAATTCGCTGGACATTTTTTTAACGTCCACTGAATCTATAATTACAATATAGTTTTATTTGCCACTGCCTGCATCTGGTACTGTTTTTTTTAAGCGACCTGACATGGATGGCTAATATCACACAAAGGGAAGGGGACCTACAGTTTTACATGGATTCCGAACGATGGAGCAGCTCGCATTCGTGGCGAAATGCACTTATCGAACTCGGAAAGAGAAAGACAGTGGTGCATGTCGTTATTGAACCCAGGCCTCTGGTACGCTAGGCCAGTCCCCGCGCCACTAGGCTACGAGCCGCTCATATTCCTAATGTATCATACTTATCATCCGAAGATACCACGTTGCACAGTTAATGAAACATTCATGAGCTTATGGCAAATAGTGTAGTTGTATGTTTATTCAGATTTTCACGGTTGTTCGACATAATACTTGATGTTTACTGATATACAGTGTAAAAGCTGATGACTGATGATGTTCACAACGTGATGGACGAAACATCGGAAAGAAATAAGCTTTTACAACAGGCTAATGATAAAATATGACAAATCCCAGTGCAGTGTACTGTCTATGGATGATGAATAAACAATAAACTGTATATCCGTAAACATCAAGTATTAATAGTGTAGTTGGTTAACCATTCAGCATATTACATAAATATTTGAGATGTAGTCAGATGGAGCAGGCCGGTCTTCACAAACAGCACCCGTTCACGAGCATGACGCCGAACTAGGTTGTAACTAGGAAGTATACATTGAAATGTTACAAATAACACAACTACTGCTGTGACAAACAGGAAACTTAGAAGTCAAAAACTAGTTTTACGATCAAAATAATGACGAGAGCCAAACAGAGTTTTTATTGCAGTCAGGGGAATTAGAAAATGTTTCCCCTAAACAAGCTTACTCCGGCTGCGATAAAAAAATCTCCGTAACTATTTCTCCATTCTACGCATTCTACATAAATACGACTAGTTTTCAGCTTTTGAGTTTACGGTTTCTTACGGCATTCCGTACTATTTTATTTTTATGCAGCAGTTAAAACGACGTTTTAAAATCTGCGGCTTTTATTCAATAAAGAAGAGATCAATGCCTTTCGTACGTATTATATGAAGGCTTTACCAAAAACTAGATTCAATTAGGATACATTTACCAAAGCAGAATGTTTCTAGGTACTGTTGGTGTAAGATAGAACATTATGTTTCCCAAAAATCGAACTTCACGTCTGCGACGAGCTAACGAGTTTGGCAGGCTGCCACCCGCTTTCGACAGAACTGCTCTGAGTGGTCAGTCTGAGTTCTCACCTAAATTGGCGTTTACGGCAAACCGATCGACTGGCGTTTTCTCCAAACTCCATACAAGTTTTTATCAGATATTCTGTGGTTTTACTTCTTCAAGCTGTCAAAGTCAAACGCGGACTTCCGATTTGTATGAAAACGCGGAGTGGACGTAAACCGCAACGTCGACGTATTTACGGCAACGTTGAGTAAGCTGTCAAATCAAGCTCGGACTCGCAAATGTTAGTTCGCTTAACGCCCGCTGCGCGCGCTCTTAAATTTCTCCATACATTTGAAAACGCCAGTCGATCGGTTTGCCGTAACGCCAATTTAGGTGACAACTGAGACTACCGGCTCTGTATCCTAAGGACCTTACAAAGCTACCTAGGCATTATAGATATTTCTTCAGGCCCGATCGCGTAGTGACGATGTCAATACGATGTCAATAAATTTTAACTTCGATTTTCTTCTCCACAGCAGAAACTTTGCTCCATAGAAAAAAAATCGCCTAAATAACCTTTTTTTTTTCCACATCTTTTGTTACATTTTCTAAGTAGTAAGCATTAAAAGGCTGAAAAAACACAATTCATATGCATAGCAATGGCCAGGCATAACGCGGGCGGAGCTGCGGACATCTAACAATTAAAAACAAATGCATAGAAAAAATGTAACCGTAGCGTGAAATTGTTTTTTTGTTTCGTTTTTTTTTTCTCCTTCGCGTGGTGTTAACTTATGGATCTTAGTGGACATTTTGTTTATAATCATTAACTTAATAATAATAATAATAAAGCCATTTTATTACTTAATTGATGTACATACATGTTAGAAAATAAAACTAGAAAAAAAATAACAAAAAATTAAGCACCCCTCTACGGGTAAAGGCCTCCTCTATTGAGAGATAATCATTAAAGAAAAATGGACGAAAATCTTGTCTTTTTGCTGCTATTTCCAAGTAAGTCTTTCAGAACCTAGAATCTTTTGGAAACAGTCATAAGTCGATATGTTTTCACCTTTATTGATATTAAGACAGAAATTAATAATATCAGAATTATTTTTGTTCATTTAAAAACGTATCTTCTAATGTACGTTTAATAACTAATGAGTTCGGAGACAGTTTTATTGTCGTACCGGGACTTACGTGGTGGAAGTAATTAATCATTGGTAGTTTATTTGTGGATGTGCACGACGTTTTTTTTTTCTGCGACCTGACATGGATGGCTAATACCGTTATGATATTAGCCCAATACACCACATTCCCGAAGGAATTAGGTGCCATGCCAGGATCTTCCCTTTATAAGCACGGCTACATTGGACTGGATGGAAAACACAATTTTTCATTGCCGCTTCGACCATCTTCTCATCCAATGCGATGGTACCAACCCGGGCGGGCTTAAACCCTACCACCTAGTAGGGGAAGGGGACCTACAGTTTGACATGGATTCCGAACCATGGAGCAGCTCGCATTAGTGACGAAATGCACTTATCGAACTCGGTTATTTTCACATTCAGATTTTTACTTCCACTAATATTACTAAGAGGTTAAATGTATACGTTTGGATGTAAGAGGTTATCGGCGTTAAAGTTCGATAAAAAATAGTCCGTCTGACACCGATTCCGTTTACAGTTTTAGGGATGGGTAACTTTTTGTTATCAGCCTCAAACATTGATTTTATTAATGGACTAAAGACATGCGACAGCGTCACATAACGAGCTCACCCATCATAAGTCGTCTCGGCTGCGCGGTGATGTAAAATGGAACGTCGTTGTACATATCCATACAAAAAACAGAACTATGAATGTGAAGCATTCAAAACATCTGATCATCTCTATGGCTTTAACAATCTTATCTTGGGTATTTTTTTGCAAAAAACTCATACACATTGTGGCGAAACAGGCACAGATAGCCAACTATGAACATCTAGGGTATTTGAATTTGATTTAATCTCTTTGAATGGTATAAATAATCGTAATAGAACGGTCGTTAAAAATAAAAATATACGTAAGGAACTACAGAGATGATGGCAGTATAAAATATAATTAAGGGCAGATTATCTTGCCCGTAGGGCAGTGCGTAGGTGCCTACGAGATAACGATCAGTTTGCAGCAGAGGAGACACGGAGCAGCAAAAGAATGATTCCTCGTAGAGCCTCTACAAGGCTACGACGCGTTGGTGTACATAGGAGTGAATCTCATCGCGGCATAGAAAGAAGATCATTTTCGGGTTTCTATGCTATAAACTAACGGTTGGTAAACGATAGCGCTATACAAAAAATTAAACAAAAAAAAAACGTTCTGCACATCAAGTCAGATCATTTTTGACAGTGCGTTGGTGCCTACGAGATCGCGATCAGTTTGCAGCAGAGGAAACACGGGGCAGCAAAACAATGATTCCTCGTAGAGTCTCTACAAGGCTACGACGCGTTGGTGTAGGAGTGTTTCTCATCGCGGCAAAGAAAGAAATCATTTTCGGTTTTCTATGCTATAATCTAACGGTTTGTGAACGATAGCGCTATACAATAATTTAATCTAAAAAAAGCCGTTCTGCACATCAAGTCAGATAATTGTTGCCAGTGCGTAGGTGCCTTCGTGAATGCGATCAGTTTGCGGCAGTAGAGGCACGGGGCAGCAAAACAATGATTCCTCGTAGAGTCTCTACAAGGCTACGACGCGTTGGTGTAGGAGTGTTTCTCATCGCGGCAAAGAAGGAAATCATTTTCGGTTTTCTATGCTATAATCTAACGGTTTGTGAACGATAGCGCTATACAATAATTTAATCTAAAAAAAGCCGTTCTGCACATCAAGTCAGATAATTTTTGCCAGTGCGTAGGTGCCTATGTGAATGCGATCAGTTTGCGGCAGTAGAGGCACGGGGCAGCAAAACAATGATTCCTCGTAGAGCCTCTACAAGGCTACGACGCGTTGGTGTAGGAGTGTTTCTCATCGCGGCAAAGAAGGAAATCATTTTCGGTTTTCTATGCTATAATCTAACGGTTTGTGAACGATAGCGCTATACAATAATTTTATCTAAAAAAAGCCGTTCTGCACATCAAGTCAGATAATTTTTGCCAGTGCGTAGGTGCCTACGTGAATGCGATCAGTTTGCGGCAGTAGAGGCACGGGGCAGCAAAACAATGATTCCTCGTAGAGTCTCTGCAAGGCTACGACGCGTTGGTGTAGGAGTGTTTCTCATCGCGGCAAAGAAGGAAATCATTTTCGGTTTTCTATGCTATAATCTAACGGTTTGTGAACGATAGCGCTATACAATAATTTAATCTAAAAAAAGCCGTTCTGCACATCAAGTCAGATAATTTTTGCCAGTGCGTAGGTGCCTACGTGAATGCGATCAGTTTGCGGCAGTAGAGGCACGGGGCAGCAAAACAATGATTCCTCGTAGAGTCTCTACAAGGCTACGACGCGTTGGTGTAGGAGTGTTTCTCATCGCGGCAAAGAAAGAAATCATTTTCGGTTTTCTATGCTATAATCTAACGGTTTGTGAACGATAGCGCTATACAATAATTTAATCTAAAAAAAGCCGTTCTGCACATCAAGTCAGATAATTGTTGCCAGTGCGTAGGTGCCTTCGTGAATGCGATCAGTTTGCGGCAGTAGAGGCACGGGGCAGCAAAACAATGATTCCTCGTAGAGTCTCTACAAGGCTACGACGCGTTGGTGTAGGAGTGTTTCTCATCGCGGCAAAGAAAGAAATCATTTTCGGTTTTCTATGCTATAATCTAACGGTTTGTAAACGATAGCGCTATACAATAATTAAATCTAAAAAAAGCCGTTCTGCACATCAAGTCAGATAATTTTTGCCAGTGCGTAGGTGCCTACGTGAATGCGATCAGTTTGCGGCAGTAGAGGCACGGGGCAGCAAAACAATGATTCCTCGTAGAGCCTCTACAAGGCTACGACGCGTTGGTGTAGGAGTGTTTCTCATCGCGGCATAGAAAGAAGATCATGTTCGGTTTTCTATGCTATACACTGACGGTTGGTAAACGATAGCGCTGTACAATAATTTAAGCTAAGCAAAAGCCGTTCTGCACATCAAGTCAGATAATTTTTGCCAGTGCGTAGGTGCCTACGTGAATGCGATCAGTTTGCGGCAGTAGAGGCACGGGGCATCAAAACAATGATTCCTCGTAGAGTCTCTACAAGGCTACGACGCGTTGGTGTAGGAGTGTTTCTCATCGCGGCAAAGAAGGAAATCATTTTCGGTTTTCTATGCTATAATCTAACGGTTTGTGAACGATAGCGCTATACAATAATTTTATCTAAAAAAAGCCGTTCTGCACATCAAGTCAGATAATTTTTGCCAGTGCGTAGGTGCCTACGTGAGTGCGATCAGTTTGCGGCAGTAGAGGCACGGGGCATCAAAACAATGATTCCTCGTAGAGTCTCTACAAGGCTACGACGCGTTGGTGTAGGAGTGTTTCTCATCGCGGCAAAGAAGGAAATCATTTTCGGTTTTCTATGCTATAATCTAACGGTTTGTGAACGATAGCGCTATACAATAATTTAATCTAAAAAAAGCCGTTCTGCACATCAAGTCAGATAATTTTTGCCAGTGCGTAGGTGCCTACGTGAATGCGATCAGTTTGCGGCAGTAGAGGCACGGGGCAGCAAAACAATGATTCCTCGTAGAGCCTCTACAAGGCTACGACGCGTTGGTGTAGGAGTGTTTCTCATCGCGGCAAAGAAGGAAATCATTTTCGGTTTTCTATGCTATAATCTAACGGTTTGTGAACGATAGCGCTATACAATAATTTAATCTAAAAAAAGCCGTTCTGCACATCAAGTCAGATAATTTATGCCAGTGCGTAGGTGCCTACGTGAATGCGATCAGTTTGCGGCAGTAGAGGCACGGGGCATCAAAACAATGATTCCTCGTAGAGTCTCTACAAGGCTACGACGCGTTGGTGTAGGAGTGTTTCTCATCGCGGCAAAGAAGGAAATCATTTTCGGTTTTCTATGCTATAATCTAACTGTTGGCGACGCGATCACAAAACTTTAAAGTAAATTATATAGAATAGTACTGCAGGTGTTCATTTGTATAGTTTTTGTATCTAGCCGTCGTACCGTTAATATTGAATAGGGCTGCACGTGTTTAGTTTTTAAAGTGTTTGATCCCTGTCGCCGTGCCTTAAGATAGTAATTGTTTAGAGTATTTTAGAGGTAAAATATTTCCTCGATTCCCTGTAAAGTTCGTGCACCTGAGGGCTGTAAACGCGGCACGCTGTAAAGCCACTATTGTCTGCCCACCTGCGCGTCCGCCTTATGCGGCGCGGCAGATATCTAAAGGTTCTTTCAGGGAATATTGGGCAGGGCATAGTTTCACGCAGCCGACCGCAATAAAACTATTGTGCGTCGGCCTGGGCTTCAGTTGAAAGAATGCAGGTGTGCGTTTTAATAGTAACCATGTGAATTTACTTAGGTATGTTTATAGTTAGCATTTTGGAAATACCTAAGTAAATGTCTCATATGTACACACATTATATAGATTTAAAATATTGGAAAATTGTATACATGCTTATGGAAATAGCTTTTAGAGTTAGCTTTAAGATACTGGATATAACGTCAGTACATATTATATAGAGTTTGGTTTTGCATATCATACTTTGAGGAAAGCTTAGAAAGTGTAAAGTATGTATAATGGAAATATATAGTGTACAGAAAATAGACATTCGTAATTTTTTTTTGATATATTTAGAGCATGAAGGTTTTAGAGCTTAAGATTATTTGGTGGCTTTTCAAGTGTTTTGTGTATGTTATATGTATATTGGACATTTGTATAATTTATAGAATTGTATTTTTATTATATAAATACCTATTGAAGGGCATTTCAAAGCATGAGGATGTTTTAAAATAAAACGTAACAGAACTAAATGTGTTATAGTTGCTCGAGATATTGTATAGTTAATGGGTTATTGTATATGGTATAATATAAATAACAGAAGATATTTTCCTTTGATAGAAATCACGTCATCAAGCATCTATTTACATATGTATATGTTATAACCTTATTTTATAGAATATGAATAGTTGAGTACAATTTATGTATTGTGTAACACACACAGCTTCAGGACACATTTGTAAGTGTTAGCAAGAAATTTGTATAGTACATATGCATATTTTGTTATAGTATAGTAAATGTTATTAAAGAATGACTGCGAGAAATATTCTCGGCCGATTGTTGTCTGTTCGCCTTCCCTTCTGCCCCCGCACCGCAGACCGCACCGTAACATGAAGAGTCAGGTATAAATAAGGGTCCCCAACACAATGGGGCCAGATCGTACTGGCGCTCCGACTAAACGGGTCGGAGACGCTGCCTTATATAGTTCGCTTCTCTACGCCAACCAAGTGGGTTCGGCAAAGTTGAAAGTTTACATAGTTTTTATAGTTTAAAGTTTCATAGTTTATTTTAAAGTTTATAGTGGCCTTTCGCCTATCGAGTTAGTCTCTGACCAGTCAGGTCGAGTCTGCTTACTTTGAAGTGCGGTGCTCGTGGTGCGATAGCGGTACATGCGGTGCAGAAGTTAAGGCGTGCTGCCGGCAACCTGGTCGGGGGTACAGCTCGGCTCTACATCCAGACGCTTGCGTTTCATTTCAAGTCGCAAAGCGCTCCGGTGCCTTGGGGAGGTTCCATAGCCGGGTGCATCACTCGGTGGCTCGGTAGGTCCCGACGCTGAGTCGGTCCTCGCCGAGGAGGGAGCGGAGTATCGTCGGAGCTGTGCTTGCGTAGCGAAGAGCAGCCAGCCGTTCGGGTTCCGCGTGTCACCCGGGAACCGAACGCTCGCTGGCCGGTCGCTATCACTAACGGTTTGTGAACGATAGCGCTATACAATAATTTAATCTAAAAAAAGCCGTTCTGCACATCAAGTCAGATAATTTTTGCCAGTGCGTAGGTGCCTACGTGAATGCGATCAGTTTGCGGCAGTAGAGGCACGGGGCAGCAAAACAATGATTCCTCGTAGAGTCTCTACAAGGCTACGACGCGTTGGTGTAGGAGTGTTTCTCATCGCAGCAAAGAAGGAAATCATTTTCGGTTTTCTATGCTATAATCTAACGGTTTGTGAACGATAGCGCTATACAATAATTTAATCTAAAAAAAGCCGTTCTGCACATCAAGTCAGATAATTTTTGCCAGTGCGTAGGTGCCTACGTGAATGCGAACAGTTTGCGGCAGTAGAGGCACGGGGCAGCAAAACAATGATTCCTCGTAGAGCCTCTACAAGGCTACGACGCGTTGGTGTAGGAGTGTTTCTCATCGCGGCATAGAAAGAAGATCATGTTCGGTTTTCTATGCTATACACTGACGGTTGGTAAACGATAGCGCTGTACAATAATTTAAGCTAAGCAAAACCGTTCTGTACATAAAGTCAGATCATTTTTGACAGTGCGTAGGTGCCTACGAGATCGCGATCAGTTTGCGGCAGAGGAGGCACGGGGCAGCAAAATAATGATTTCTCGTAGAGACTCTACAAGGCTACGACGCGTTGGTGTAGGAGAGTATCTCATCACGGCATAGAAAGCTGATGGTTTTTTGCTTTTAGCTAATGGTTGGTAACTGAGAGCGTTATATATTTGTATGTAATGTTGCAAATATGTTTTTTGTTGGATTGTTTTCCTAACAACAAATTAGACACCAAACATATCCAAAAAACAAAAAAATTAAGGGTGGATATTTCTTCCGAATGTTTTGTCTACATTTAAAAAACCCGTACTGCTTCTTGGATTCCTTTGCATTTGATATCTTTACATTTTAATATATTATATATCGCAATTACTCACAGTTTAATTGTCTAATCTAAAGAGAAAATATAATTTAATTCATCTGGTGTAGCACCGAAATGTCCGCGGTGAGTAGCGGGGCCCAGGTTGAATTATGCAGTGTTCAAAAATAATAATAACTTTTCGATCGAATTCACTAAATTGTTCACGATTCAGTTAACACGAGCGCAGGTAAGCTTTTGAAGTCCCGCGCACTCAGACGGCGAAGCGCTTCACTTCAAAGGGTTCCGTCGTTATCGGATCTCGGCTCCAAATTGCTTTCGCTGCGGTCATGAAATCAAGCAACCCCTAATGGTTTAATCGTGTACTCTGCGATTTGCGAATTAGCTAGACATTAGATAATACATAGCTATGTACATATTTGAGTGCAAGTAACGTACTGTTCACACTTAGGCCGCGTTCAAACCAAACCGATTGTCAGCGAGCAGGGCCACTGCGAGTGAACGTGAAGTCAAACTGCATTTTTATTTCATACTTTCATTTCATTTCCCCTGTTTTCACCACCTCCAGCTGCCTGTAATCCGATAGTCAACTATCGGTTACATTGCATATTTATATGGTATAACCGAAAGATAACTTTGGGATTTTTGTAGCTTGCGGTGGTGGAACCGGGCGTAAGTCATGTAACAATTTAATTGATCCGCGGATTCGATCAACCAGTGAAGACGAACCCGCAAAGAAACTTCACACGTCTATAAGTTAGGATTATTTTCGTCTTTTTTTTTCATCTACATTAATGATATGATACAATTATGATTCCATACCTAAATCCTTCTGCCAAAACTTACATTTTTGGTGGAACGGTCTAGAACGAAAAGGAAAAGAAACGAGGAAACAACAACCCACAATGTTAAACGTCTTAAATTATAAATTACTTAACCTAATAACCTTTGCCGACAATACGCTTCGTTTCGTAGGCCATTTGGCTTCCGTGGTGCGTAGTGGCGCCGCACAATAATAGGCCCTCGAGAGTAAGCGACTACGGATAGCGTAAAAGCGTATTTTCGGTTCGGTGTGAACGAAAGGTTGAATATGTATGGAAAATTTGTATACTGCGTAACGCGTCCGTTTGGTTTGAACGCGGCCTTAGGATTTTTTTCATATCGGGGTGGGCAGACGAATAGTTAGAATTTAATACCTTCTAAATCCTGGATTTAAGTACTTTCAAGGGGCAAGCCTGCACCAGCGCCCGTGTTTTCTACGTGACGTTTGATACGTTGTAAAAAAAATTTCGTTGCGTAAAAGACTTAATCGGCCCATACATTGCTCCGTTGGTGAAGCATTGCGGGAAAAATACAA
This sequence comes from Incurvaria masculella, assembly GCA_946894095.1. NCBI lineage: Eukaryota > Metazoa > Arthropoda > Insecta > Lepidoptera > Incurvariidae > Incurvaria > Incurvaria masculella. The sequence goes on along the minus strand of OX335657.1, from coordinate 15,971,555 downwards.
CAAACAGTGGCTACATGTACTTTGTTGATCTAATTTATCATGCACAATAGCCTACCTACAAAGTGGTTGCTTTTGACGACAGATTTTCGAAAATATACACATCTTAAAGGTTTTTATCTCACCAGTCGCGCAATTGCACGGACGAGCAGGTAAGCAGCAAGCAGAAACCATTTCTTACCTGAAACCAAAATACAACATGTAATTACTATCGAAACACAAGAAAAGAAAGTAAGCTCGTGATTGCGATAAAAATTGGGTATGTAAAGGATTTTTATGAGGGCTTAACTGAAAGAAAAACTGTAGGTTCCATTTAAGGCGGCCCAACCCGGCGGGCCTAACTCATTCGTGGGCACGGTACAAAACCGTGCTGTTACGCTCTGGGACCTTCTCTGTTTCAAAGAATAAGACAGGCTCCGTGATGAGGAAGATGCAACATGTCCACAAAAAAGACAATGTGCATAGTATATGATTTGGTAAGATTTACGAAAATTTTAATTTCAAAACAACTTATAGCTAAAAGTAAACCACGACCGCTGTAATAAAAAATCGAACACAAACCAAAGAGATTATAAATCTTGATTAAATAAGCTATGTCTGAAGACTAATCTTTTTAAGATGTTCTTACTTTATCATTGCGTATTCCACCTCCAAAGTTATTGTATAAAAGGCGCGAAAAATGCGAACTTTCGGACCTTATAACTTAGAAACCAAACACAATTTTACAATGCCAATGGTCATCAGACATCTAGTTCGATCAAATAAAGCTATTTTGAGCAAAATTTTGGATCTATGACAAGAAATATGGGCGTGATCTTCTTTCCCCTTTTGTATGGGGAGATGAGCGGGATGAGCCACCTTAAGGTATAAGGAGGATGATCGAAGCGAAAATGAAAACCGGCCAAGTGCGAGTCGGACTCGCACACGAAGGGTTCCGTACCATCGTAAAAAATTAAACAAAAAAAATCACGTTTTTTGTATGGGAGCCCCCTTTAATTTTAATTATTTTTTAATCTTACCTATTTGTTCTTATAGCGGCAAAATAAATACACACTCTGTGAAAATTTCAGCTGTCTACCTGTTACGGTTACTGAGATACAGCCCTGTGACAGACGGACAGACGGACGGACGGACGGACGGACGGACGGACGGACAGCGGAGGCTTAGTAATGTGGTTCCGTCTTCACCCTTTGGTTACGGAACCCTAAAAATTGTCCGTTAATTTCCATCCAGTTAAATATAGCCGTCATTAAGGGAAGTATGGCACATTATTCTTTCGGAAATGCGGTATTTCAAGCTAGTATTAAGACGGCACTAGCCATCCGTGCGTAGATACAAAAGCAATATTAGAAACTGTGTGATTGCGCATGTGATTTTGGCCTTACCGAACAATTGCGAGAGCAAGAGCCACAAGTCTATGGTATTGCACCACAAAGATTGCGAAAATGATTTCCGGCATGCAACGCCATTCTTAGCCGACACGTCTCATCCCCGCCACGGCGCTATTTATTTCAATGACGGCGGAACATTTTCATCACAACACAAAGTGAAAGGCAGCCGCGCACGTCATTGATCATAATATTCGGGCGACGCGGACGCCGCGGGTGAATCATTCCTGGCGGACTAATCTGCGGGGCGGGGCGGGGCGGGGGCGGACAGCGGCCACGCGACAATAGACCTAGCTAAGCGCACTGTGCTTACAAGACGAACACAGTGTGGGAGTAAGACGTCAACTCGAGTACCACCACCGCGAGTTAGAGGGAGATGGAACACATCTGCCCGATGAGACCACTTCTGAAATCGTTATCGATACATTAGAGTCGCGCTCGTGGAATGTGAGATGTTTTTTTGTGAAATCTTTGTGGTTTCTCTAGGTTTCCTTAATGAAAGCACGGTGACCTGTGCATTTATAGATTGTTTAGCGAACGGGAGTAAAAAACCCAGATAAAAACCCTTTTTTGATGGTGAATAAGGTGTGACCCACTGAATCTTTCTCGATCATTTTCTTTACTCAATATTTCAAAGTAAAACTTAAAACATAACTTCATTTTACAATTTTGTAACTACATAGCGATTTAGCATTTATTTGAGCAAAAAAAAAATTCCAGTACATTTTATAATAATAATAATAATATGCTTTATTGCTTCCACACACATAGGTACATGCAAGGGAGGACTTATTGCCTATAGTCAATATCTTCCAATCAACCCGATTATGGGACAAAAATATTCAGGTAGCAAAAAAAGAAAAGTAACCTAAGATAGTTTCTTGTGCACTATTTATACTCTAAATTAATTATATGTAGAAAAAAATATATATCTGCAGACAAATGTCAGCTAAAGAAAAGATGAAATGATTTTGGATGAAATGATTCTGGTCTCATCTGTCGTTGACCCTGTATGTGTTTACATTCTAAGCCTATGCACGCGACCGTGTGGGCGGGCGGGTGGCCGGAAGCGCCACTAGACACGTAGGCAGCGGCGCAGCGGGACCGTATGAAAGAGAGACGGCAGCGGGAACAGAGATTTTGAGAAATTGGCCTGTGTTTAGTTCACGTGTCTCTATTTACTACTCGTTTAGACCGCTTCAGCCGTATTCAGAGTGGGCGGACTAACTTCAATACGCCGGACTAAGCCGCTTTTCGTATGGTTAGTCCGGTGCTTATCTCGTACTAAGTTTTAACAAGCTCTCACTGATACAACTACTTATTTTTAACCGACTTCTCTCAATCCAACCTGGAACTAACATAATTTATTCGCTTATTTTCATCCAATACGTGTATAATACACTCTTTGATTTGTAATTTTTCAGGGGGCCGTTTCTCAGCGGGAAAAAGAAAAACTTATAGGTTCACTTCTCAATTTATATCAAATTCTCAGGTCTATAGTCCCGTGGAGCAGTAAAAAAATCAAGCTTAAAAGCGCATATTTCGATAATCGCATATAAATCAAAACCTATACGGTACATCCCGTTGACCTAGAATAATTTCATCTGGCAAGAAGCAAATTGGCACAGCACATATAAATTAAAAAGCGAAAATTGTTAATTCGTAGTTATTACATTAAAAGAATCCAGTGTTGGTAGAACTATCTACGACAAAAATGGGTACGGAACCCTCAGTGCGCGAGTCAGAGATTTTCCACTTGTCCGTTTTTTTTTCAAGTTTTTAACAAAGAAAGGTTCAAAGTAAAATACAAAATTCTTTGTCCGTCTCTATTATAGAGATAAAGATATGATGTTGTTTATTCCTTGTTAACCCTTTTCTGTATTTGAACACAATATATAAAACACATACGAATGTGTGCATGTGTGCACGGTAAATGTTGTAAAAAAAAATTTGGGGACATTTATGAAATGAAATGAAAATATTCTTTATTGCTTACAACTATTACATAGTATGCAAACGCGAGCTTATTGCCAAAGGCAATCTCTAATAGCTAACCTTAATATTAGAAAATATATTAAGAGGTAGCAAGAAACAATAAATTACTTAAAACTAAGCACCATAATCACACTTAGAAAACATTAGATAACTTAAAACTATATAAACAGAAAATATTTGATTGATTTCATTGTTATAACATGTCAAGTACCAAGATTTTAATTTTACCTTAAAAATAGACAAAGAAGCATTTTCCCTAATAGTAAGAGGCAATTGATTCCACAATCGTGCTGAGTGAACTGTAAAAGAACCCGAATAAGCAGTGGAAGAATGTGACGGATTAAGGAGCAGGAGATTATCTGCAGACCTAAGTGGTACACCATGAAAAGAGAGATATTTGAAGCGTTCTTTAAGATAAAGTGGGGATTTGGGATCATTTAAGATCATTGCAATAAAATAATCACAGTTTTAAAAGAATAAAAAGAATGAAATCAAAATAATGATTAATTAAATTTAAGTATAATTTTGATTAATTAATTAATAATTTGATTTAATTAATTAAATTAAAAATATAGATTGTTTCAATATTTATGTAGAAGTATAATAGACCTAGTTGCGTAAATATGTGAATGGTGTGAGCTACGCTTTCTATTTAATTCTATGTTATTGATACATATTTTCTTGTTCTCGGCATCATGTGTTTGCCGTTTGTATAAGTTTGTTGCAAAAATCTATTTATTTTCTTCATTATAATTTAAATACTATCAGGATGGTTTTAAACTTTTCTGTGCAATATATATTTTATATGTCTAATACTAATACTAATCCTGCTGTTATCCATGGAGACAGAAAATAAGACAGAAAAAAGAAGTTTTTGAATTAAGATAAAGATATTGATGCAAGAACGAAACAATTAAACTATCACAAAAATAATAAAAAATCTGACATGCTAATTTAGATTTAGGTAGGTTTAGATTTTGCTCGTCGGCTGAAAGGAAAGCCTCACTCATGGGTCAGCAGCGTGTTTCGGAGTGTTGATACAGATTGATCGATCCCTCAAATGCGGACATTGCCTGAGAGTATCGGATAATCCAATCCATCACAATCATTTTCAATATAAAACGATTTGCTGCGTGATATCAACTTTGGGCGTGAATTGCGAATCACCCAAAAACAATAATGGCGGAAATCATATGATATGGAGTGTATTAACGTTTGCTGAAAGACTGATTAACATGATTTTTAGCATACCATAGCATACCAGAGTTTTGGGTTCAAATCCTCGCCCCGTGCACCACTTTATTCTCTTTCTGAGTCGAATAAGTGCATTTCGTCACGAATGCGATCTGCTTCATGGTTCGGAATACATGTAAAACTGTAGGTCCCCTGCCCATATTAGGTGGTTTAAGCCCGCCCGTGTTGGTACCATCGGATTGGATGAAAAGATGGTCGCAGCGGCAATAAAAAATTGTCCGTGTTTTCCATCCAGTTCAATGTAGCCGTGCTCATATTGGGCTAATATCATAACGGTAGTTGTGTGGTTTTCATGTCAGATTGCATATTTAAAAAAATGTTTTATAAAGATGTTACTGAGCGTGCAAACTGCAAAAACAACTTTTTAACTTGCACAGATAAAACATAACTGCAAAAATATATAGTGTCCTTGCAGCTGAAATGAAAATATTGTTCTTCTTATTAATTTACCCTTCCATATTTACGCACATGAAGGGAGCGAGATTTTATTCATTAAATGATACAGTTTGACCGTTCACCGAAACAGTTTTGTAAATACATTACTTTAAAAATCATAATAGCAAAAAATATTTTAAAACACTTAAAATAACAAAGAAACACAATTTAAATATTTAAATAAGTTTTTACAATTTGCAAAAAAACCACATAGAAGATAATCAGGGAATCAAATTCCATACAAATGGCGCGTGTCTGATTCCTCGTCAAATTAGGATTTTTTTTATTTTGCACAACCAATAAATCAATTGAGAGTTACGTCTGCACGTTTTAGTTTTTGATATATTATTCTATACCCGTGATATACAGCTCTTAAAATTTGTCTACAAATGCAAAAAGGCGTAGTTATAAAAAAAACAAAAACGTACAGACGGTTATTTCTTAATTTCATTATACTCCCTAAATGAAAGTATTAAATAGCAATCAAAGTATTACTATAAAGTAATATAGTGCAACTAACTACGAAACATAAATATAGAGCAATATTATATGTGATAATAACAAAATAAAATACAAAATAGAATTTTCGAACAACAACAACAAAGCAATGTTATTGTAATACAATTAAAGTGAACTCGGCACTGAAACACATCCAAGCACATACACGCTAGGGCGTAGGGTGTAGGTTGCCATTTATATTAGAATATTTCTGACAGAATTCGCTAGACAATTAAGCTTAATTTCCGCTTCCTGACGTAAGCGAAGCTCGCAGGGCTGTGCGCGAAGTCAAACAATGAAATTAATAGTGTTTGCACTACGAGCAGAGTAGATAGATTGTTCTATGAAGATAAGCGTGACTGTTCGCCAAACGCAAAGCGAGGCTAGGAGGGTGATCCCGAAATGCGAAATCAGCGAGCGGCTTCTATTAATCGATCACTCGTCGGTGGGTCGAATGATCGAGTAAAAGAAGCCGCTTATGTTTACTAAAAATCTAATTGGAATAATGGAAGGTGTAAGCGGTTCTAAACATGACATACAAACCTTAAGAATGACGGCTAGGGAGTGGTTATTACATATCAACGTGTGAGTATGATTGCTCAGTAAAGGCCGCGTTAATTTGCGAATACATTGTCTATTGAGGTGATACTAGCTTGACTTTGTAGCCTTAATAATAAATACTTTTCTGTGCTTAATACTCTAACTAGTAGTGGTCATGATTTTCGTTACATTAAAGATGCGCATCAATATATTATAAGATGTGCATAAATTATAGTAGGTCTGTTGATGGACATAATCAAAAACTCTTATAAACCATATTGATAAAAGCGCTATCGACGCTCTGTGTAAGCTAACTATTTACAACAATAAGTGCTCATTCTGATAGATTGGTTACGCCGCACTTAACAATTACATGCTCTAAAACAAACCAACCTATACCTATCCCCCCACCACACTCTTCCTACCAAAAATCCGCGCCAAAACTGACAGTTGAATCTCAACGAACGACGCATACGCAAAGTCGAACCGCGCTCTCGCGATATTCTGTTCCGCCGAAACTCTCAAGGTCATCAGTGTTTAAGTGCTGCGCTATCCTGAAGACCTAGCTCGAGGAAGGTCTCCGCCTGTGGTCGCCTGAAGGCTGCTGCTGCTGAGGCTGCAGTTAAAGAAAAGTGCGAGGACTATCAGATCGAAGCGCCCTGCAACTAGTCGAAGGTCGGTGGCGCTATCATTCTTTGGTCCTTCTTTCCTGGATAATTGATCCTATTCCGCTTTACCGCAATCCTCGTACCTCTTTACTCGAGCATATTAAAATTTAACATTTGTCCATTTAAATGCAATCGCTGAAAGTAAATACTTGATCAATCATAGTATCACTTCGCCTAGTTCATATTCTTAAAACATACATATGTTTCTTTATTGATGTAGTGAGATCTAATCATATTAAAATCAAATCTCATTGCATAATCGCAATACCTACCTACATTATCTTGGTCTCATTTCGTGCCATATTGAGTAACCGTTAGTTATAGTCACCGACGTCACCAAACGTCAACTTGAGTTGAAGTGACGCGTTATTCAAATTCAAATTTAAAATTTCGTTTGCACGAACTTCACTTTCGTCCTCAATATGGAACCATTGGCTCAAGTTACTATTCTTGAAGCAAAAAGAAATAGTCTATTTGCAATCGTTGATAAAATTTACAATGCTAGTCTTAAGGTATCTCAGTCGCATGGCGATGAAAGTAAATTTCTCGTCTCTATTCACTCGTTAGAAAAAACTCGCACTGAGTTTAGTCAGGTAGTAGAGGACATAAACATCGCTAAGTTGACAGCTAACCCTAAGTGTAAACCTGATTTTAATTCATTGGAATCATTCAACGACCTTTATTGCCATATCAAATCTGTTGAACACACACTCAAGTCACTTGAGCGACCCCAAGCCACTGAAACTAAGATTTCAAGCTGCATTCGTAAACTTAAGCTTCCTGCCTTGGAATTGAAGTCATTCGATGGCACCGACAGTAACTGGAATGTTTTCTACGAGAATTTCAAAACTTTAATTCACGAAAACAAGGAACTGTCTAATACAGAAAAGGTGCAATTTCTCATTGGAAAACTGTCAGGGCGAGCCCTTACAGTTTGCGCAGGTATTCCTCCTATTGGTACGAATTATCAGTTAATTTGGGATGCACTTGTGTCAAAGTTCAACGATAAGCGTAGCCTGGCTACGCAGTACCTAAAACAGATTCTCGATTTCAAAGCATTTTCCACTGCTTCTCCCGCCGCACTCGATGCTTTCTCTGAAAAGTTATGCCCCGCATTTGCTGCTCTCAAGCAACTAAAATTGGATGATCTTACAGATTTCATTATCACTCATCTCGCACTGTCTAAGTTAGACAAAGAAACTATTATCTCTTTTGAACAAGCAAGCAGGACGGAGGAAATACCTAAGTTCGAGTTGCTTGAAAGATTTGTGAAAGAACAATCAAAAATACTTTTTAGATCCTCCACAAACATTACCGCAAAGCAATTTAAACAAAACACGCACTCATTTTTAGTGAATGAACATAAAAACTCAGGTTGCTTCGTTTGTGGTGGCGAAGAAAGGCATCCATTATTTCGCTGTCACGCGTTCGAAAAACTATCCGTTCAAGATAAGAACAAGTTGGTGGAGAAACACTCTGTATGCAAAAACTGTTTGGGGTTTCATGCCACAAATGTTTGCAAATCAAAACTGTCTTGCTTCAAATGCCACAAAGCCGGTAAGCCGCACCGGAGGCATCACTCAGCCCTCCATATTGATAACAATGTTAACCAATCTCGCACAAGCTATCCCGCAAAAATAATGGAATCGACCGGTGCGCACGCGCAGAACGAGCGATCCATTAATCCGCCGCTATATTCACGTGGAACTCCCGCGCATGCGCGTACAGCGCCCTCTATCACCGCCACAGGTTCCTCCGCAGGCTTCGCTTCTGCGCAGGCGCCTGAAACTCCGCTAACTTCAGGTCAGTTACCTGAAAACGCATCCGCTTTTAGGGCCGAGTCACACTCGAGTCAATTAAACGATCTAAGTATGATTACCGCAACTAATTATAATCTGTCTACCACTATGTTATTATCAACCGCTGTGGTGTTAGTAACAAATAGTTACGGCCAACAAGAAAAAATACGAGTACTTATTGATAATGGATCAATGTGCAATTTTATCACAGAATCGTGTTTAAAGCGCATTGGTTTAAAAATGTCTCGCTCTCCCGCTTCAGTAAGAGGAATTGGTTTATCTGTGCGACCGGTGAAAGGTTACGCTCGGTTAACAATTACTTCAAAGTTTGATTCGCAATGCACTTACGATTTAAAGGCGTTGGTTATTGATAAAATTACTGACCAATTACCTAACGCAATTGTAAATTACCAACATTTACAACATTTACACGGTTTATCCCTCGCTGATGAGGACTTTTGTATACCAGCTGATATAGATGGTTTGCTGGGAATAGAACTCTTTCCCTATATTCTCGGGTCTAAAAAGGTAATGCATGAATCATCAAGCACCGTTGCTATTGAAACAACCCTTGGTTATATCGTTATGGGGAAAGCCATGTGCTCGCAAGTACAACGTTCCGATAATTCATTTTTTATCTCGATGGAACCGACGCTAGAAACTCAAGTACAAAGGTTTTGGGAACTTGAAAGTGTTGAAAATAAACAGCACATCAGTCCCGAGGACGCCCTGTGTGAACGCGACTTTACGAATAATACAATCAGAGATAAAGATGGTCGCTTCATGGTCGCCTTGCCATTCAATAATGACCCGTCTGCCTTAGGCAACTCGAATGTAATTGCCTTAAAAAGGTTTCTCGCTCTCGAGCGTAAACTGAACGCAAACTCGGAGCTGAAAGATGGATACTTTACCGCCATTCGCGATTATATCGATAGAGGATATTTATGTAAAGTGAAAAATCCGCAAGATGTTCAAAACAATTATGTTATTCCGCACCAGGCTGTCCATAGGCCCGATAAAGTGACTTCAAAAATACGGATTGTGTTGGATGCGAGTTCTAAAACAAGTTCAGGTAAGTCACTGAACGATATTTTGCATGCAGGTCCCAACCTTCAGACTAGTATTTTTGATTTACTTATTAATTTGCGTTTGTTTCCAATCGCACTTTCCGCAGACATCGAAAAGATGTATTTTCAAGTTATGGTTCATCCGGAACACCGTCCATTTCAACGCATTTTGTTCCGTTTCGATTCCAACGAACCTGTAGATACCTACGAATTCTCTCGCGTACCGTTTGGTATTAAAAGTTCGCCCTTTTTGGCTATGCGAGTGATCAAACAATTGATTGAGGAAGAAGGTAAGAGATTTCCGCTAGCAACATCCCTGGCTTCTCGAGCGTTGTACATGGACGACTTAGTACTAAGTGTAGGAAGTGTCGCAGAAGCCCAAGAGTTGTATCGTCAGCTCGCTGCCATGTTCAAAGCTGGAGGGTTTAATCTCGTGAAATGGGTATCCAATTCACCTCAACTAATGGATTGCATTCCGCGCTCAGAGACTATCTCGCAGGTTATAGATTTCAACGAAGAGGCTGAAACTAAAATAATAGGTATGCAATGGAAGCCAAAAGAGGATTATTTCCTTTTTAAGGTAAAATCGCAAGATCAAAAATGTACGAAGCGCAATATTCTTTCAACCGCTGCGCGATTATATGATCCACTCGGACTCATTGCGCCGGTCACAGCCTTTATGAAGCTACTCGTTCAGGAGTGTTGGAAGCTGGAGTTGGGCTGGGATCAGGACGCACCCATCGCTATATATAAATTATGGGTGCAATTTAAAAGCGAAATTGATTTTCTTTCGCACTTAAAAATACCGCGCCACATAGGCATAACAGATGGCTCAATTATTTGGTTATTGTGTTTTTGTGACGCAAGCGAAAAGTGTTACGGGGCTAATGTATACGTACGAACTGCTCTTAAACCCGATGTAAACGGTCTTACCGCATTATTATGTGCAAAATCAAAAATCGCACCTCTTAAGAAGGTATCTCTCGCGCGCTTAGAGCTATGTGCCGCGCACCTACTTTCAATGCTTGTCAAACAAGTAGTTAATATTGTCAGTGCGCGCTGCAATATCAGTGAGATTTTCGCGTTCAGTGATAGTCAAGTTGCTCTTGCCTGGATCTGTTCATCACCGCACAAGTGGCAAACTTTTGTTGCCAATAGAACGGCTTCTATTCAAGAAGTCATACCCGCTTCGCAATGGTTTCACGTGCCTGGGGACCAAAACCCCAGTGACATCGTGTCTCGACCTACTACGCCTAACAAGCTCGATTATGAGACTTGGTTCCGCGGTCCATCCTGGGCCAACTTGCCACGCTCGCAGTGGCCGGTAAAACCTTTTAGCCCAGTGGTTTCACAAGAGATCCCTGAGGCGAAACTAGTCGCATTGCCCTTGTCGATCCCTGAGGTACACCCTCTTCAAGTACTGGCAAATAGGGTATCGTCATGGTCAAGGCTACTTAACACAACTGTTTATATTTTGCGCTTTTCACGCCGCCTTGTATCCAAAGGTAAAATCACAGTTCACGATTTAGAATTGGCTGAATTGGTGTTATTAAAATGTGTTCAAACTGTACACTTTTCTGAAGAGGTAAAATTGATAAAAAATAATAAGCCGTCTTCGCTGGTAAAACTCAACCCTTTCATGGACGATGACGTCATAAGAGTGGGAGGTCGACTAAGCAATTCAATTCTCGACTTCGATCAAAAACATCCTGTCGTCTTACCATCGAAAGATAGAATTGTGGCATTAATCATCATACATTACCATGAAAGAAATTTTCACACTGGTGCTCATTTGCTACTTTCTCTTTTACGCCAAAAGTACTGGATACTCGGCGGACGTAATTTAGTCCGCAATTTGGTACAAAAATGTAACCTTTGTTTTCGGAACCGCCCGAAGCCAACTTTTCCGCTCATGGGTAATCTACCCAACTGCAGGGTCAATGAAGCGAAAAGTTTTTGTCACACGGGTGTCGATTATGCTGGACCATTCCACATTACTTTGACTCGCCGACGCGGTATTAAAAGTCAGAAGGCTTATCTGTGTCTATTTATATGTTTGGTGACAAAAGCTGTTCACTTGGAACTGGTCTCAGATTTGACTACTGAAATGTTTCTCGCAGCCTTCCGTCGTTTCATATCCAGAAGAGGACCGGTCTCCTTCGTTTATTCTGATGGAGGTTCTAACTTTATCGGAGCAAAGCGACACCTGGACGAATTGTACACGCTACTCAATAGTTCATCACATATTGATGAAGTAGAACGCGAGCTGACAAACCGCAGGATTGAATTTAAAATAAATCCTCCTCTCGCTCCCCATATGGGAGGAATTTGGGAAAGTAATATAAAATCGGTCAAGCAACATCTTTTTAAAGTTATAGGAACCCAAATATTAACTTACGAAGAGTTGACTACAGTTTTGGTACAGATTGAGGCCCTCTTAAATAGTAGACCACTGTGCGCTCTCAGCTCAGATCCATCCGAGCCGACGGCACTCACACCCGCACATTTCCTCAACTGTGCCCCGCTACAATATCTTCCATCCAAAAGTATTGCTTGCCAACCGGACAATATGAACCGATACGCTCTTCTTGATCACCTTCTCCAATCGTATTGGAAACGGTGGCGATTGGAGTACTTATCTACCCTCCAAACACGCGAGAAATGGAATACACCAGGTAAACCGATACAAAAGGGAATGATGGTTCTCATTAAAGAGGACAATGCTCTTCCATTACACTGGCCTCTCGGTGTCATTGAAGACGTCTTCCCTGGCAAAGACAACATTGTGAGGGTCGCTCAAGTTAAAACGAAAACTGGTAGCTACAGGCGACCTGTTGTACGTTTATGTCCTCTACCATCCCAATAATTCCATTTATTTAATTAATGTTTAGATTTAGTTTTTTTTAATTTCATTAATGTTCACTTTTATAAACGCTTTACTTACGCTATATCTCATTGAAGGATCCCTTAAAAGGGAATCCTCCAAAGCCGGGGGAATGGTTACGCCGCACTTAACAATTACATGCTCTAAAACAAACCAACCTATACCTATCCCCCCACCACACTCTTCCTACCAAAAATCCGCGCCAAAACTGACAGTTGAATCTCAACGAACGACGCATACGCAAAGTCGAACCGCGCTCTCGCGATATTCTGTTCCGCCGAAACTCTCAAGGTCATCAGTGTTTAAGTGCTGCGCTATCCTGAAGACCTAGCTCGAGGAAGGTCTCCGCCTGTGGTCGCCTGAAGGCTGCTGCTGCTGAGGCTGCAGTTAAAGAAAAGTGCGAGGACTATCAGATCGAAGCGCCCTGCAACTAGTCGAAGGTCGGTGGCGCTATCATAGATTATTTTGAAGAGCGATTAAGAAATGAGACTCGGACCGATGGCTGAAATGGAATTGGATGAAAATCACTTGCAATTTACCGTGCATAACCTCGGCCTTAAAAAACCCAGATGCCTTAAGAAGCCGATCCATGTTTAAGAGCGATGGAAATAAAGTCTTTAACATCAACACTATTTTGCGACCCATGCTTGCATCCAATCGTGGTCGATCGTTAGAAGTCGATCGATGATTACAGAATGACCGCTCGCATAATATCGTGTGCGTACGTGCTCGCGATACCGCGTTGATCCCACGCAACTGTGGTGATGTGGCGTGCGCGGTCTGTGACGTCACTATTAGATTAATAATTATAATTAGAAGCACATCGCAACAAATTCCTGAAAGTATAAAATGTATGCGGGCTCTGTTTTAGGTATAATATTGAAGGTAGTACACACGACGAAATATTCACGGGATGCTAATTATTCCTATCAGATACTGACATTCATTAGGTGTTTTCAAATAAATGGTTATTGGTTGGTTGCATGTCCGTCTGTAATGTGAAACTATTCGCCTATGGATGCCTAATATCTTCAGGCAGTATAAAACTTATACATTTAAATATCATATCATATCATAAGTAATTGAAGTGTTCAATTTGTATACTGTGCTTTTTTCTAGAGCTATTTATTATAACAATAGTAGGTAGTCACAGCTCAGTCTACATTAAAATCTGAGAAAACCCAGGCTGTGCCCCGACTTCTTTAATATTTAACCCCACTGCTATACCCTCAGATAATTCAGGATAGGAACCAGCCTATTACTGATGGAAAGAATTAAGCATACACCTAGATATAAACCACATCAATATCGGCTAAGCGGCTGTTAAGGTATAAATCGACAGACAGACGCCAGGCATTTAATGTAATGCTAGTGGCTCTCTAAGCTGTAGACCACGCGACATTTGTTTTTTAACATTTGATTTTCTTTATCTGCCAATTTTAGATTTTTTTTAAAACTGGCTCGACTAAAAAAATCCGATTTAGTTATCGAACCTGCTTACGAAAGTTCACGCAAATCGGCTGAGAAATGCGACCTGTAGAAGAAAATCGGACAGACATACCACAATTAAACATTTTTCAAAATTAATCCGACATTTAAAAAAAATCAAAAACCAACTCAACCCAATTTTAACCCCTTTAAGGATGGATTTCCTCCAAATTTCAATACACCGATGTGGTCAGTCAGTAAAGTGGCAGATACTGTTTTAAACCGACTTCAAAAAAAAGAGAAGTTTCTTAATTTGTGTGTATTTTTTGATGTGTGTGTATGTTACTCGATATCTCCGTAATCCGTCAACCGATTTGAATAATTATTTTTCTCATTAGTAGTGTATATCTCATGGATGGTCCTTTCATACATTTTTTTAAATAATATCACTCCTAAGGGTGAGTACAATACTAAAAAGAGTAAAAAAAGTAACAGGTTTAAAAAACATTGAACTGACTCTAAGCATATGTATGATGGACCCCTTCTGTGCTTCTGCTAAGTCAGGTTGCTTGAAGTCGGTTCAATGTTTTTAAAAACTGTTATTTTTATAAGTATAGGGATTGAGATGATCTATAATACCACCAGAAATTGCCTTAATTTTTTTAGTGAGTTAATTTAATCTATATGTTACGCTTAAAGCCCGATGTTGGTTAAAGTTTTTCCTTGAAGGTGACTAAGATTTTCAACATATACCTGTATCGAGGAAAAAATAACCTTAACCTATTTATTTTTTGTTTTTTTTTCATACAAAAAATCACTTTAAAGTTGTTTTTTTTTTATTCATATCAACTCCTTATTAGTGCACTCAACATGGATATAAAGGTAGAAAACCAAAAAAAATTTAAGGAAAAAATAATTTCTGACTTTAACCAACATCGGGCTTTAACCGTAATACAAATACCCCGTGACCTTGTAATATTGTATTATATTATCACTATCTCCACGTAGCTGGAACAAAACCGAGTAATTAAATAACCTGTCTACACTAGACTTGACATGTTTGTGCCCGTCATGCGAGCTATCACGAGCAACGTAAAAAAATATGTATTAAACTAATATTAGCAACGGTGGTCGTAACAATTTCTTCACCTATTTTCAGTTAATTACCTGGATGTTTATTCAGAGTCGCGATTTTCGCCGGGCAGATACACAGGCATACATACCTACACACATATAAACATACATACAAACATACATATCTTTATGCCGCTTTCTCAGATAATAAAATGGCAAATTGTATGATAAAAAGCGTACGTATTTCGCTTCCTCTACAATTCTCTGCATAATAACACCCTTTCATACATGCTCTACGATTAAGGGTGCTAAGTACCTAACATTTGTGCGTTCGCCAAGTCAGTTTCCACCCGCACATACCCTCCGATACAACTGCGACTATGTTTGCGTGTGGCATGTACGCTAAAGTTGGCTAGATAGTTTTAGAAAATTGGAGAAAGCTGGCTTCGTCGTGGGCGCGATAGATGGCGCATCTTCCTTTTAGCTGAGAAATTCACAATAGGTACTAGCGGAGGTATTTTTAACCCACTTCAAACCAACTAGGAGATTCTCAATTCGTCGGAATATTTTTATGTGTAGGTATTAACAATATGTTATCGGGGAGGACGAATCTTTTTCAATTCATACAACAAAATTTTATTTCCCTTTTTTCTCCAAATATGCCAAGGACTACGTGGTAAGCGTTCGGACCATACCTGGGCTATCACCCGTATAAAAATGAACAAAACTAAATAGACCCCAGCAGAGTCGGGCTATTATACAGGTTGTTAACCAACGTATGGTCCAAACGTTAACCACGTGTTCCTTGGCATATTTGGAGCAAACAAGGTAGCATTTTTTTGTCCGACTGAAAAACAATTCGTCCTCCCCATAAATTTTGTGTGTAGGTATTTACAAAAATGTATGAAGATGACATTTTTTTTTAAGTTGGACAACAAAATGTCTTTTTTTCGCTCCAAATATGTCAAGGAATACTTGGTTAGCTTTTGGTTTTTGCTTACCTCCGTTAACATCCTGTATAATATCGATATAGTTTTGAGTGATATAGATATGAGTCGAACACAATCATATCAGCGTTCGACAAAATCCCCCGGGGCGGTCGGTGCCGCGTCCCGATGCCTCGGCCCGATGTCCTTCGGCATGCGCCGCGAGGAAGTGACGTCACACCGCCGGAAGCAGCCGTCTGGCGGCCGCCGCCATCGCGATCGGAAATGCACTCGCAACGCTGCGTGCATGCGTATCAATTTGACAACAAAGTACACATTTATTATAAGTATGATAGGGCACATGCAGTAAAATAACAATATTTTTGAACGGCTATATCATATAATATTTTGAACGGCTATATCGTGATAATATATGATATTGTAGGATCCATGCTTTCATCTTGGCTGGTTGTTGCATCGATTAGTCAAATAAGCCGGCCAAGTGCGAGTCGGATTCGCACACGAAGGGTTCCGTGCAATCGTACAAGATTTAATACAAAATAATAAGTTTTTTGTATGGGGACCCCCCTTTGATTTTTAGAATTTCTTAATTATTCCTATTTGTTGTTATAGCAGCAAAACAAATACATATTTTGTGAAAAAATCACTTCCCTATTTATTACGGTTCATGAGATACTTACCGCCTCTGTGACAGACGGACGGACGGACGGACGGACGCACAGCGAAGACTTCGTATTTCTTCGAAGTAGATATAGGTCAATTTTTATTTTCTATTGGGTTATTGCGCGCGTTGATTTCTAGCCGTACTGCGATTATTGCACTATTTGAAATATTAAATAAACTTTTCCGCATTAAAAAGTTCTTCAATATTATCTTGAGGTTAAACAGCGAGATCTACGTTAATGCGTTTTAATCGGATTTTTGGTCTGGACATTTGTGTGAAACAGGATTCAAACCTGCTGTCCAGGCAATTACGTCAGCCACGAATCTTTGCCAGCTCTAGCATTCGCTTAGGGGGTAACCCTTTGAGTAAAGTTTTCGCTACAAAAAGTCCTTTCCCAAGATGAAATTTGCTCAAGAGAGAGAGCTCTCTAGAGCAAATTTCATCAAGATTGGTTCAACAGTTTAGGAGTAAAAACGTAATAGAGAGACAGACAGAGTTACTGTCGCATTAACAATATTATATATAGTATGGATCAGTTAAAACAAAAAAACAATTGTAATAAATAACAAATTATTTAATATAGTAATATACTTACCTTACTGCATATTTCTATATAATATTTTTATTATTTCCATATACCATTGTTTACTAGTAAACATAAGCCGTTTTACTTTGTTTGTTAATAATATATAATACAAAAACCGGCCAAGTGCGGCTCGCAGCCTAGTGGCGCGGGGACTGGCCTAGCGTACCAGAGGCCCGGGTTCAATACCGACTTGCACCACTGTCTTTCTCTTTCAGAGTTCGACAAGTGCATTTCGTCACGAATGCGAGCTGCTCCATGGTTCGGAATCCATGTAAAACTGTAGGTCCCCTTCCCCTACTAGGTGGAAGGGTTTAAGCCCGCCCGGGTTGGTACCATCGCATTGGATGAAAAGATGGTCGAAACGGCAATGAAAAATTGTCCGTGTTTTCCATCCAGTTCAATGTAGCCGTGCTCATAAGGGGAAGGTCCTGGCATGGCACCTAATTCCTTCGGGAATGTGGTGTATTGGGCTAATATCATAACGGTAGTTGTGTGGTATTAGCCATCCATGTCAGGTCGCATAAAAAAAAAAAAAGTGCGAGTCGGGCTCGCACACGAAGGGTTCCGTACCATCGAACAATATTTAACACAAAAAATCACGTTTTTTGTATGGGGACCCCCTTTAATTCTTATTATTTTAAAATGTTACCTATTTGTTGTTATAGCGGCAAAATTAATACACACTCTGTGAAAATGTCAGCTGCCTACCTATTACGGTTCATGAGATACAGCCCTGTGACAGACGGACAGACGGACGGACGGACGGACGGACGGACGGACAGCGGAGGCTTAGTAATAGGGTTCCGTTTTCACCCTTTGGGTACGGAACCCTAATAAAATATGACGCAAAGTGTTGCATTCAATGCACATTCTAACGAATGGCGAACGGGTGCCATCATCCGTACGGCAGCGTATAGGAGCAAATGTCTATATTACATTTGTTTTCGAAGATACTTTTACATATGCCATATTGCTTTCCATGCGTTTATAGACGTGAAAGCGACCAGAGGGTTTTATGATCGATTCGGAGCAAGAAATGCGCTATTTACACGTATTATCCGAACACGTTTATGGAGCGGGGAACACCAGGGCTCGTACCTATACTATGTGTCCGTTTTAGGGGGTGGGGGGTTCGCAAAATATTACGGTTTGTCAAAAGGAAGGGTGGGGGGAGGGGATAGTGCTAAGTCACGTTGTATTTACGTAGTTAATAATATTCGTCGTATATGCGAGTGTGAAACTATGAATACCCACCTATACATGTGAGCTTGGTATTCATTTCCTACCTATTCACTTCCTTGTACCATTCACACCACAATAATATTTATGAAATGGGTTAAAAACCGGTCAAGTGCGAGTCGGACTCGCACACGAAGGGTTACGTACCTTCACACAAAAAATCACGTTTTTCGTATAGGGCTACCCATTAACTTTTATTATTTTTTAATGTTACCGTTTGTTGTAGCGGCGAAATAAATACACACTCTGCGAAAATTTCAGCTGCCTACCTATTACGGTTCATGAGATACAGCCCTGTGACAGACGGACGGACGGACGGACAGCGTAGTCTTAGTAATAGGGTTCCGTTGGCAACCTTTGGGTACGGAACCCTAAAAATGGCAATTTTCTTGTAAATAATTCGCTATTTTATAGTATTTCAAATACTACGTAAGAATGGAGGCGGGGGGAGAGGTTTGAGCACATACCACGGTAGGTCGCAAGGGGGGAGGGGGTGGGTTAAATCGGGAACGTAGTATGGGTACGAACCCTACCCCATTAATGTAATATGAAAATGAGTGCTCCATAGACGTAATCGGGGTCTGAACGTAATCGATACGTATACTAGAGCGAGGTCGTTACACATTACGGCCTGATCTATGTACATACATTACGTTACCGCCGTAGTCGGCGTCGGATGTTGCTCGTCAGCCAAACACGGACACATTACCCAACATCCAGAATTCATTTTAATTAGTGACTTAGTGGTCTGTGCTTTCTCGTGTCGGAGACCACTGGTTCTATACCCAGGGTATGCACCACCATGTTTCTGTACATTATTAAAATGTGAAATACGATTGAGAAATCGTGTTGCATCTTCAACTTGAGCGACTCGTGACTCAGGGGCCGGTGGACTCGCTTTCTATCCCAGAGGCCTGGGTTCAAATCCCTGCCCTATTCGTGCACATCTCTTTTCTCTTTCTGAGTTGGATAAGTTCATTTAGTTACGAATGCGGGCTGTTCCAAGGCCCGGAATCCGTGTGATTCTGTAGTTTCCTTCCTCTACAAGGTGGTAGAGTTAGTCCCGCCCGTGTTGGTACCATCGCATTTGATGAAAAGATGGTCGAAGCGGCTATGAAAAATAGTCCGTGTTTTCCATCCAAATGTATCCGTGCTCATAAAGGTAATAGACTAGGAGGTCGCGAGAAAAATGGTAACGATAACGTAAATGGCTGAAACTGGGTTCACGGGATAAAGACCAACCCTCTGAATCTAAATGTGTCAGTCTGCCTGTTCTAAGTGGTTGCGTTACGTAGATAAGATGACTGAAAAAGTAGTTATGGTGACAAAAAATATACATGATAATGTAAATGGATGCAAATGATGAACCATGAAAGCATCAGTACATACTTGCTTAGCAAAACAAAAACTGAACAAATCTTCAGTTGCATTTCTTAGTTATAGGCGATTTAGGTTACAGATATAACTTTAGGTATTTTTAAGTATTTAATAAAAAAATCGACTGGTTATTGTTGTATAATTAATAGATATCAATGTTTCCAGACAATCAGTATATTGATCAGCATCTATTTTATATAGCCATTATAGATAACGCAACCACTTGGCGCAGGCAGACCGACATATTTAACATCAGAGGGTTGGTCTCTAACATGTGAACCCAGATTCAGCCATTTACCTTATCGTGACCAAAAATGTCGTGACCTCCCGGAATATAAGGGTCCTGGTATGGCACATAATTCCTCCGGGAATGCGGTTGGTCTGACACGCTACGTGGGTTCTAGTTTCCATGCCAAGACCTTCCTTATGCACGGTCACAACATCGCGTCACACTAGACGAAAACATAAATTTCACAAATTAATATCTAGACAATTAAAAAAAAAATAACTTATTTGTCTCGGAAAAACATGAGGATTAAGGTGGCCCAACCCGGCGGGCCTAAGTCATTCGCGGGCACGGTACAAAACCGTGCTGTTGCGCTCTGGGACCTTCTCTGTTTCAAAGAATAAGACAGGCTCCGTGATGAGGAAGATGCAACATGTCCACAAAAAAGACAATGTGAATAGTGTATGATTTGGTAAGATTTACGAAAAATTTAATTTCAAAACGACTCATAGCTAAAAGAAAACCACGACCGCTGTAGTCAAAAATCGAACAAATACCAAATAGATTATAAATCTTGATTAAATAAGCTATGTCTGATGACTAATCTTTTTAAGATATTCTTACTTTATCATTGCGTAATCCACCTCCAAAGTTATTGTATAAAACGCGCGAAAAATGCGAATTTTCGGACCTTATAACTTAGAAACCAAACACAATTTTACAATGCCAATGGTCATCAGACATGTATTTCGATCAAATAAACCTATTTTGAGCAAAATTTTGGATCAAGAAATATGGGCGTGATCTTCTTTCCCCTTTTGTATGGGGAGATGAGCGGGATGGGCCACCTTAAGCTGGTGAAATTAATGTACTGGACTTTGCAACACCCTGAATATTATAACTTACTAACCATGTTTATATAATAGTAGTTTCCTCCAAAAGGAATGAGTTATTTCCATGTTTATAAAATAGTACTAAAATGAATGTGTTCTCTCTTCGTAGAGGAAAACAATTCAAATAAAAATAAATGCGTGTGACCGACAGACACCAGAGCCGGTAGTCTCAGCTCTCACCTAAATTGGCGTTTACGTAACTTCGAAGTTGCGTAAATACGTCAAACTCCATACAAGTTATTACTAGATATTCTGTGGTTTTACTTCTTCGAGCTGACAAAGTCAAACGCGGACTTCCGATTTGTATGAAAACGCGGAGTGGACGTAAACGGCAACGTCGACGTATTTACGGCAACGTTGAGTGAGCTGTCAAATCAAGCTCGGACTCGCAAATGTTAGTTCGCTTAACGCCCACTGCGCCCGCTCAATTTCTCCATACATTTGAAGACGCCAGTCGATCGGTTTGCCGTAACGCCAATTTAGGTGACAACTGAGACTTTGGGTACTGAGCTAGACCTAAGTCCCTTCTTTCGCTTTTTACGGCGGGACCCTAAAATGGCGAGTTGATCAAAATTTACACGAGGAAGGTTACATACCTTCCTTTATGTATCTGTATCGGGAACTCAATTGATCGGTCGAAACATTTATAGTTTTTATTTAATTCCGTTGTTTCTATTATTGTGTGCCAAGATACGGACTTTCCTAACGGAGGGACCACAGTCATCATGGACTTGCTAACAGGGTGAATAAAATACACCAAGATGGGATTTTGGGACGGCTAATACCGCACCAATTGTAATTATTTTGACCCAACACACCGCATTCCCGTAATAATTAGGTGAAATGCCAGAAACTTCTAAGTCACTAAGTCGACATATTAATTGACACAGTTTATCATCGTTATTCATTAAGGCTGCGGTGAGCGTATAATCTGAACAATTCCGAAACCGCCGCCACGCACGCATCGCTTCCCGCGCTCCGTGGCGGCCCGTCCCCTCACCCCTCGTGTCTCAGCGCCGAAGGACCTCCCGCGAGACCCGGAGATTTCATTGATGCTATATTTACGTCATAGAATTCTTTCCCAATTTCATTTGGTCCGGCTTGGGACGGCTTTCACGCAAGAATCTTTAAGCTAGATCGACGTAAGAATTGAGATGTACGTTCCTTTTAAGCGTGATTACGTCGTGTAAAGACTTTTTTCATATATTTCTTTATCTAACTATTATAACTGTGCATATGTATGGCTAATACCACACCTACTGTTATGATATTCACCCGACATACCGAATTCACGTAATACTTAGGTGACATGCCAGGAACTTCTAAGTCACTAAGTCGACACATTAATTGACACAGTTTATCATCGTTATTCATAAAGGCTGTGGTGAGCGTATAATCTGAACAATTCCGAAACCGCCGCCACGCACGCATCACTTCCCGCGCTCCGTGGCGGCCCGTCCCCTCACCCCTCGTGTCTCAGCGCCGAAGGATCTCCCACGAGACCCGGAGATTTCATTGATGCTATATTTACGTCATAGAATTCTCTCCCAATTTAATTTGGTCCTATCTTTGGGATGGCTTTCACGTATGAATCTTTAAGCTAGATCGACGTAATAATTCAGATGTACGTTACTTTTAAGCGTTGTTACGTAAGGACTTGTGTCAAACAGTTTTGTAAACTTAGACTAAGTGGACGTTGAAAAAAATACAGCGGAGTTTCTTGCCAGTTCTTCTGCGCCGGAATCGCTGAACTGGCTAATGATAAAATGTGACAAATCCGAGTGCAGTGTAATATCTATGGATCATGTATTAACAATAAAACAATAAAGATTTCTTTATTTCCATACTAGACAAGTTTATTGTGTAACTGTGCATGTGTGGCTAATACCAAACCTACTGTCATGATATTAGCCCAACACACCGATTTCCGAAATAGTTAGGTGACATGCCAGGAGCTATGCTTTGGTTTTGGGTGGGATACATAATTTGTCACACGCTTTATTCGAGTCTATAACCCTTGTCAGTCACTTCTTTGGTTGGACATTTTAAACAGGACACACGCGCTTACCTTGGCGGATCGCGATCTAATATTGACTAGTTCGTAAGGGTAGAAACCCTTTTTTGAAGCGAGCCTGGCTGATAGGGAGCACCTTACGGGGATGGCTAGAACGGTGGCAATTTGGCTAGGCGGCGTAGCGGCTTCTTCGCATCTGCCTAACCTAACCTAACCTAACCTAACCCCACCCCTGCCGGCCACTCAGTTCAGCACGCCGAGTCGCGACACGGCGATGGAAATCCGTCTTCGATTGCATCCCCGGAGCTATATCCGAAATTAATTTAGAGAACTCCGGCCTAAGTACGCTCCGGGGTGTAATTACATTTAGTGGGAACACCGCCCCCCCCCCCGGCGGGAGGGGATTTAGAGGCTCCAGGGGGGCAGCGGCGGGAAGGGAAGGAGGACATAAATAGGGATATCGCCCACTTCCGACCGAGCCACGGGCTCAAGAACTCTTACGGGGGAGAGATGAAAAAGTTACCCTCATCGAGCCGAGCTCGTTTCGGCTTAAATTAAGTACCTGCGTGTGCCCGCTCTGCGAACTTTTCGGCGGGAGCCGTGTCATTTTCCACCTCGCGGTGTCTCCGATTCGGTGACTTTAATGCTAGGCTTCCGGGAGGTTCGCAATGCGGAAATTTTGTCAATATTGTCGGTGGACATGAAACGGGTGATGCTCTGGCTATCTGCATTGTTTTACTGGAAGAATTCTCGTAAAAGAGAATGCCCAAACTCAGGCCCCTTCTTGACACATATTTGGATAATTTTATTTTTTTATTTATAAATATTTTAAACTATCTGACGGAGTCTCCAATTCTGTAACTTTAATGCTAGGCTTCCGGGAGGTTCGCAATGCGGAAATTTTGTCAATATTGTCGGTGGACATGAAACGGGTGATGCTCTGGCTATCTGCATTGTTTTACTGGAAAAATTCTCGTAAAAGAGAATGCCCAAACTCAGGCCCCTTCTTGACACATATTTGGATAATTTTATTTTTTTATTTATAAATATTTTAAACTATCTGACGGAGTCTCCAACTCTGTAACTTTAATGCTAGGCTTCCGGGAGGTTCGCAATGCGGAAATTTTGTCAATATTGTCGGTGGACATGAAACGGGTGATTCTCTGGCTATCTGCATTGTTTTACTGGAAGAATTCTCGTAAAAGAGAATGCCCAAACTCAGGCCCCTTCTGACACATATTTGGATAATTTTATTTTTTTATTTATAAATATTTTAAACTATCTGACGGAGTCTCCAATTCTGTAACTTTAATGCTAGGCTTCCGGGAGGTTCGCAATGCGGAAATTTTGTCAATATTGTCGGTGGACATGAAACGGGTGATGCTCTGGCTATCTGCATTGTTTTACTGGAAGAATTCTCGTAAAAGAGAATGCCCAAACTCAGGCCCCTTCTTGACACATATTTGGATAATTTTATTTTTTTATTTATAAATATTTTAAACTATCTGACGGAGTCTCCAATTCTGTAACTTTAATGCTAGGCTTCCGGGAGGTTCGCAATGCGGAAATTTTGTCAATATTGTCGGTGGACATGAAACGGGTGATTCTCTGGCTATCTGCATTGTTTTACTGGAAGAATTCTCGTAAAAGAGAATGCCCAAACTCAGGCCCCTTCTTGACACATATTTGGATAATTTTATTTTTTTATTTATAAATATTTTAAACTATCTGACGGAGTCTCCAATTCTGTAACTTTAATGCTAGGCTTCCGGGAGGTTCGCAATGCGGAAATTTTGTCAATATTGTCGGTGGACATGAAACGGGTGATTCTCTGGCTATCTGCATTGTTTTACTGGAAGAATTCTCGTAAAAGAGAATGCCCAAACTCAGGCCCCTTTTGACACATATTTGGATAATTTAATTTTTTTATTTATAAATATTTTAAACTATCTGACGGTGTCTCCAATTCTGTAACTTTAATGCTAGGCTACCGGGAGGTTCGCGCTGCGGCAATTTTTGTCGATATTGTCGGTGGACATAAAACAGGTGATGCTCTGGCTGTCTGCATTGTTTCACTGGAAGAATTCTCGTAAAAGAGAATGCCCAAACTCAGACCCTTTGAAATCAGTCGTGTCTTTTCTTGACACATATATGGATAATTTATATTTATTATTTATAAATATTTTAAACTATCTGAGTCCCTATTCTTTTTAACCGACTTCAAAAAAAGGAGGAGGTTATCAATTCGTCTGTATGTTTTTTTTTTGTTTTTTTTTTTATGTTTGTTACCTCATAACTTTTTCCTGGGTGAACCGATTTTGATGATTATTTTTTTAAATGATAGCTAGTGCTTCCCAAGTGGTCCCATTTTAATTTGGTTAAGTTCTGACAATGATATCCATGAGAAAATCATAAAAGTCTTAAATTTGTATTAAGATGTGCGCGACAAATTGACGAATAACTCAATATAACGCCAACCGATTTCGGTGATTCTTTTTTTATTGGAAAGGACGTGTACAAATTAGTAAGTTTACTTCAGATTCACTAAAAATTAACAAATAAAAAAAAATTACAAAAAAAATAACTTCAAAGAAAAAGCACTAAAGAGTAAAAAATAATGTTCATTTTTGTAGTTACGATTTCTGTTATTTTTTGAGTCGGTGTCAGCCAAGGTTAGGTTAGGTTAGGTTAGATTAGGTTAGGTTAGATTAGGTTAGATTAGGTTAGGTTCTCTTGATTTTTTGGTTCGGCGTCAGCCGGGCACGCAGCGCGTGCCCGGCTGACGCCGACTCAAAAAATAACAGAAATCGTAACTACAAAAATGAACATTATTTTTTACTTTTTAGTGCTTTTTCTTTGAAGTCGGTTATTTTTTTTGTTAATTTTTTTTTTTATCATCGTTTACTCGTTACTTGATTAAAAGAAATCATTCACAATCACCTATTTTCCTACTGTCAATATGAAGAAGACAAGGCCAGGACATAGCTTCAGTTACTGTTGTCACAAGCTGTATCCGGGCAACCTGCTGCGTGCTA
The DNA here is from genome assembly GCA_946894095.1 of Incurvaria masculella. NCBI lineage: Eukaryota > Metazoa > Arthropoda > Insecta > Lepidoptera > Incurvariidae > Incurvaria > Incurvaria masculella. The sequence continues at coordinate 15,945,547 of OX335657.1, read as the reverse complement.
TTCCGTCCGGTAAGGGAGAAAAAAAGGCGTAAATACTTATGTAAAATAATAAACAAATAATGAAAATAAAAACTTCTTTGGGTATCTTGTATGTACCATTATACAATATGAGACCCAAAGAAATCACGGTTATTTGCCATTTTAACCATAAGCTTAGAATGTAAGGACATACAGAGTCAACTGAGGGATGAGAACAAAATCGTTTCATACAAAATGTGTGTTCTTTGTGTAGCTTCAAAATAATTATCTGAATTCCGTGAGCGCGGCAGATGTGTTCCATCTCCCTCTAACTCGCGGTGGTGGTACGTTGAGTTGACGTTTCACTCCCACGCTTTGTTCGTCTTGTACGCCCAGCCCATGCTAGGTCTATGGTCTTAGCCGATTTTCGGCTTGCGGCGACATAGCTCCGGTTCCATTTAACCGTATATTTTTCTCAATCGCGGGAGATCTGCCCGCGCGGGCTCGGCGTGCCATACCTCTGCGAGTCCTCAGCTCCCAATAACTTGACAAGACAGCCCAATATCCGCTCCGCTGTGCGCCGGGAAATAGCCTCCTTAATGAAAATAACTCCGAAAAGGGACGAATGGGAAAAACCGGCCAAGTGCGAGTCGGACTCGCACACGAAGGGTTCCGTACCATCGTACGAGATTTAACACAAAAAGGACACGTTTTTTGTATGGGGCCCGCTTTGAATTTTTTATTATTTTTTATTATACCTCTTTGTTGTTATAGCGGAAAAATAAATACACACTCTATGAAAATTTCAGCTGCCTACCTTTTTTTTTATGTGACTGGCCATGGATGGCTATTACCACAAAGTACTGGCATGGTATTAGCCCAACACACCACATGGGAACTAGGTGCCATGCGAGGACCTTCCTTATATTGCACGGCTATATTGAACTGGATGGAAAACACGGACAATTTTCATTGCCGCTTCGACCATCGTTCATCCAATGCGATGGTACCAACCCGGGCGGGGTAAACCCTACCACCTAGTAAGTAAGGAAGGGGACCTACAGCTTAACGTGGAATCCGAACCACGGCCAGCCTCTCTCAACGGTCGAATGGTCACCCATCCAAGACCAGACCGGACCCAGCGTTGCTTAACTTCGGAGAGCGATCGCCGAAGTGTCGCGCCACTGGGCCACTGAGGCTGACCTATTACGGTTCATGAGATACAGCCCTGTGACAGACGGACGGATGGACGGACGGACGGACAGCGGTGGCTTAGTAATAGGGTTCCGTTTTCACCCTTTGGGCACGGAACCCTAAAAAGTAGGCGGTGGACGGCGCCGGCGAAAGTCGACGGGACATTTTCGGAATATTTTGATTGGACCTTCCTTCCCGGTCACGTATAAATTGAATAGCTGATTGCGGCGACGGCGCTCGTGGCCAAACTTTGTATAGGAATCGGGGGAATATCGGATGAAAGCGGGCCCGTTTGTGAGGAAAACTGCCACATTTCAGATGCCTATCGATGAAAGAGCTTAACGGGATCCGAACGCAAAGCCTCCGAGGATTAGCGAGTGGTCGGCGTCTTCGCGAGAAATTGTTAATAAATTGATTATACCGCCGTACAGTCGAACAAAGAGTTTAGGATACACATCCGGTTGAATGAAAAGATGAACAGTCGAAATACTTTGACTTTTGGAGACAATTATAGTGTTGAGTATTGAGTATTTTGAGTAAACAAAACCCGAACAAAATCGAATCAGAGGTTGTATTTAAAGACCATTCATTTTTACGTTTAACCGGAAGTGTATCCATTAACCTTTGGTTGACTGTACATAGAGACAGGTAACATCGAATTTAATTAGCTATTTTTATGCATACATACATATATATCTTCACGCCGCTTTCCGGGAGGGGTACGCAGAGCTATACGGTAAGATCACAGCACACCTTTTTCGCTTCATCTTTGTTTTTTATGCAACCTGACATGAATGGCTAATACCACACAACTACCGTTATGATATTAGCCCAATACACCACATTCCCGAAAGAATTAGGTGCCACGCCAGGACTTTCCCTATATGAGCACGGCTACGTTGGACTAGATGGAAAACACGGTCAATTTTTCATTGCCGCTTTGACCATCTTTTCATCCAATTCGATGGTATGAACCCGGGCGGGCTTAAACCCTACCACCTAGTAGGGGAAGGGGACCTACAGTTTTACATGGGTTCCGAACCATGGAGCAGTTCGCATTCGTGACGAAATGCACTTATCGAACTCAGAATGAGAAAGAAAGTGGTGCATGCGAGCATTATAACCTAGACCTCTGGTATGTTAGGCGAGTCCAGGCGCCACTAAAATGCAACGTATTCCATATCATCATGCCATACCATACCATACCATATATCTACCTATTTCATCGTATCCTATCTACCTTTCGTTCCTATTACTACATCTTAAATTTCCAGTCCATTATTTCATCAAAAAATCGGTGCTAGAAAACGGATGTACAAACATACAAGGAGTACTTACTAGATTGTCACTGCTAATGTCACATGGGTACAAAAACATATAAAGAGGATATTAAAGACTGTGTTAGTAGGTGGCAAGGATTGCGGGCGCAGTGACAAAGATAATCCTCAGTTATATGTAAAGTTAAAGGTCACGGTTATTTTAAATGTTTATTTTTTAATTAACGGAGTTATTCAACGGTCGATTTCCCAAGCGTACATCTTACATTCTTAGAACAAAAAATACCTATAAAGTTAAACCAAAGAACTCGTACAAAGTACACGTCTTTAAAGTCGTACACTCGCTTCCAACTCGGGCCAAGTTAGCGAGTTGGAAGCAAGATGGATGCCGGGATTGGAATAAAAAAGTTCATTAAACACACTAAGCCGACTCGGCTTCGAAGCCTTTCAGATTGGCAAGAGGCTCGGAAGGTAAACATGTCTGTGGCGAAACACGATCTGTGCACGCGATACAAGTGAATCTTGTTAGCATGTTATTTATATGTAATCTTCAATCTTGACTTTAACAAGTGCATATTTCGTAGGGTTCCGTACCCAAAGGATCCCAACGGAACCCTATAACTAATCATCCGCTGTCCGTCCGTTCGTCCATCCGTTCGTCCGTCCGTTCGTCTGTCCACAGGGCTGTATCTCTCTATCATAGGTAGGCAGCTGAAATTTTCACAGAGTGTGTATTTATTTTGCCGCTATAACAAAAATAGGTAAAATTTGAAAATTGAAGGGGGCCACACAACTACCGTCATTATATTAGCCCAACGCACTTCGGTCTCGAAGGAATTAGGTGCCATGCCAGGAATTTCCCTTTATGAGCACGGCTACTTTGAACTGGATGGAAAACAAGGGCAATTTTTATTGCGACTTCAACCAGTTTTATTCAATGCGATGCTACCAACCCGGACGGGATTAACCCGACCACCTAGTAGGGGAAGGGGAGCTAAAGTTTTTAAATGGGTTCCGAACCATAAAACAGCTCGCATTCGTAATTGATTATTGTTATTTATTATTGCTGTATTACTACTGTCCGGCTGTTCTCCTCTGCAGGTCGTATTTCTCAACCGATTTTCGTGAAATTTTGGAAGCAGAAAAAATATTTAAAAAAATACAATAATTTAGTTTTAGTTATTATGAAAAACGGCCTCGGAACTCCTTAGATTACTTGTCGTTATTTCTTATTGTTTCTGTGGCACTCTTCGTGGCTCCAATGAAAACTGGATCGGAATATTTTAATTAAAAGTAAATATGATATACGTATCGCCTTCTAAAACTTAATATTATCATAACTTCAAATAAATATGTGTTAAGAATAGTCGATCAAAGATTTTTTTATGTAAAATAATGTATATTATGCATGGTACCTATAGTAACATTTACTAAAACGTAGTTACACTGCTTTACAGATGAGTTTCGGATATAATCAAGAGACTTTCATAGAATTCCATATAGTTTACCTACACCCTGACTTTATCTTTAACGGAGCCCTAAATATAGGAATCTAAATACAATATCCCAGAATAACATAGTAAACAGATTAATTAAGACGGGCTCTTCCGTTGTAAATTTCGAAGCAAAGTGACAAATAAGCGACAACTCAACGCAGCAGACGCCGACTATCGACCTAGTAGTAATTTCCTACTAGAGCCCGCTGCTAACTTGCCGCCGTCGTGACGTAATCACACGAGAGCGACGAGCATCGAGCCCAAAACCTGTCTACCGAAAAAAAACTACAAAAAAAAATTTTTACAAAAAAAATAACCGACTTCAAAGAAAAAGCACTAAAAAGTAAAAAATAATGTTCATTTTTGTAGTTACGATTTCTGTTATTTTTTGAGTCGGCGTCAGCCGGGCACGCGCTGCGCCAATCAAGAGAACCTAACTTAACCTAACCTAACCTAACCTTGGCTGACACCGACTCAAAAAATAACAGAAATCGTAACTACAAAAATGCACATTATTTTTTACTTGTTAGTGCTTTTTCTTTGAAGTCGGTTATTTTTTTTGTTAATTTTTTTTTATTTGTTAATTTTTAGTGAATCTGAAGTACACTTACTAATATGTACACGTCCTTTCCTATAAAAAAAGAATCACCGAAATCGGTTGGCGTTATATTGAGTTATTCGTCCATTTGTCGCGCACATCTTAATACAAATTTAAGACTTTTATGATTTTCTCATGGATATCATTGTCAGAACTTAACCAAATTAAAATGGGACCACTTGGGAAGCACTAGCTATGATTTAAAAAAATAATCATCAAAATCGGTTCACCCAGGAAAAAGTTATGAGGTAACAAACATAAAAAAAAATAAAAAAAAAACAAAAAAAAATAATCATACAGACGAATTGATAACCTCCTCCTTTTTTTGAAGTCGGTTAAAAATTCAACAGACTCCACGCAAGTCTAACAACGGTAGCCTAAAAAGCTGCAGTGATATTTTTAAAAAGTATCGAATGTTTCATTCAATTTTTAACTCATTCATCATTCAAAGTCATCAAGGTAGCAGACATCGGCATAGTCAAGAATATGAAGTAAAAGAGATTGAGTTAACATAGTTTTGGTACGGAGCTAAATAACATTTTGCAGGCGTTTGAGAAAATGCATGCTAGCAAAAATGTTCCTGCTAACCTCTCAAACCTGCTTATTCCAGGATAAAGTGTCATCAATTAAGAGACCAAGGTTTTTTACAACTTTGACGTATGGAATAGAAACACTTTTAAAGATTACACCGGGTATGGGGAGCAAGTTGAGCTTTGCTAGAAGTTTAGACGAACCAAATAATTGCTTGCGTTTTCGCAGGGTTAACGATGAGTCCAAATTTCTCAGCCCAAGACTGAACGGAGACCAAGTCTCTGTGAATGCTGAGTTATTTGTAAATTTGCTGAAGAATTTGCCGATGAAATCAAAGTTATGTAGATTAAATTATTTTTCTTGACTCTTCTTTCATGATGCTCCATTATCGCCTTGATAACCTTCTTCTGCGGATACCGTCACATAATTCTACCTGCTTTACCGATTCATTTGCAGTTAATGCAGCCCGACTATGGAATCAATTACCACTTGAAATCAGGAGCTCAGCCTCTCTGGATATTTTCAAAAAACGCATGAAATCATACTACCTTGCAAAATGAGTTATGTTTTATATTGAAATATTTATGTTTGAATATAATGTAACATATATTTAATATAAAATAAAAGAATTGTATCTGGTCTATTTAATGTATGTATTTTGTATAATATATTTTTTGAACTGTTAATATACATATTTTTCTAGCTGACTTTTGTCTGCAGACACCTTCTTCTACATAATTATTTTGAAGTATCAATAAATAGTGCACAATATCAAATCTTAGGTTACTTTTCTTTTTGTTGCTACCTGTATATTTTTGTCCCATTATCAGGTTGATTGGAAGATATTGACTTTAGGCAATAAGTTCGCCCTTGCATGTACCATCGTTTATAGAAGCAATAAAGAATATTATTATTATCGCCCTGAATGGAACAATGAATGCGGTCCAATTCGCTATCGCGTCTCTCTCGGCGCCGCCGCTGCCACTCCGCCATGTTTCCTAATACTACATTAACTAATGAACACGGCTCCGCTCGTCTCCGCACCCAAATTGATTTCGCCAGCAAGCACACACCCACATTGTGCACGACATTCACACCTGATGACCCGGAATCGGAGGAGACGAGAAATTATGCGAAACGAAAAAGGAATTAGAGAACATTTTGGGTAATTCTCTTTGTTGCGTTATACAGAGTCCGTACAGACAAATAGAACACATTGAATTCAAAATTATATTGCATACAGAAATTGCATGAAAAAGTTTTTTGTACAAAAAAAAAACAGAAACATGTGCAGTTTTTTAATACGTAAAAAACACGATTTTTTAATTTGCGAAATTCCGGAAGGTCACGACATTTTTGGACACGATAAGTTAAATGGCTGAATCTGGGTTAACAGGTTAGAAACCAACCCTCTGATTCCAAATATGTCGGTTTGTCTGCGCCAAGTGGTTGCGATGGCTAGATTCTTTAGTTTTGGTATCACTAAGCAAGTATGTACTGATACTTTCATGCTGCATTATTTGCAGCCATTTACCATATCATATTTTAATTGTAACTATAACTACTTTTTCAAGGGCCTCACCTAGCCAACGCAACCACTTGGCGCAGGCAGACCGACACCTTTTGCTTCAGAGGGTTGGTCTGCTTCATGTGAACCCAGTTTCAGCCATTTTCGTTATCGTTACCATTGTCGCGACCTCCTACTCTACAAGTAAATATTTACACATTTAAACGTTTGTTATCTTGTATTTGAAGATTTGAAGAAAGAAGAAGATTGAAGAAAATTGAAGGGGGCCACACAACTACCGTCATTATATTAGCCCAACGCACTTCGGTCTCGAAGGAATTAGGTGCCATGCCAGGAATTTCCCTTTATGAGCACGGCTACTTTGAACTGGATGGAAAACAAGGGCAATTTTTATTGCGACTTCAACCAGTTTTATTCAATGCGATGCTACCAATCCGGACGGGATTAACCCGACCACCTAGTAGGGGAAGGGGAGCTAAAGTTTTTAAATGGGTTCCGAACCATAAAACAGCTCGCATTCGTAATTGATTATTGTTATTTATTATTGCTGTATTACTACTGTCCGGCTGTTCTCCTCTGCAGGTCGTATTTCTCAACCGATTTTCGTGAAATTTTGGAAGCAGAAAAAATATTTAAAAAAATACAATAATTTAGTTTTAGTTATTATGAAAAACGGCCTCGGAACTCCTTAGATTACTTGTCGTTATTTCTTATTGTTTCTGTGGCACTCTTCGTGGCTCCAATGAAAACTGGATCGGAATATTTTAATTAAAAGTAAATATGATATACGTATCGCCTTCTAAAACTTAATATTATCATAACTTCAAATAAATATGTGTTAAGAATAGTCGATCAAAGATTTTTTTATGTAAAATAATGTATATTATGCATGGTACCTATAGTAACATTTGTTAAAACGTAGTTACACTGCTTTACAGATGAGTTTCGGATATAATCAAGAGACTTTCATAGAATTCCATATAGTTTACCTACACCCTGACTTTATCTTTAACGGAGCCCTAAATATAGGAATCTAAATACAATATCCCATAATAACATAGTAAACAGATTAATTAGCCATTTTCGTTATCGTTACCATTGTCGCGACCTCCTACTCTACAAGTAAATATTTACACATTTAAACGTTTGTTATCTTGTATTTCTGAGTATATCGTTCATGCGATGCACCGAAGCGCAATCTCTATTTCCACTCGAGATACATCAAATACTTCAATCGCTTACACAAACAGGCTACACTTTCCGATAAACTGATAAATGAAGCCACGTTAACGTGGGCATGTTTATCAGCGAGCGATATCATTCAGCATGTAATTGAAAGCTTAGTTTGTATAGACTGAAGTGGGTTTATCAGCGGTCGATTGGTTTCGAGTGCGTATCGAATGATGTGTGGAAACATGTATGTCAAATAGATGCACGGACAATGCATGAAGTTATTTCATTCGTTGAATGTTATCATCGAAAATGACTTTTGAATCGTGTCACTGTAGGCGTGGTTTTGTGGGGATAATTCTAGATCAGTCTTTCTCAAAGTGGGCGATAACGCCCCGTTGTGGGAGTTAGAGGTCTACAGGGGGGCAGTAATGGGCTCAGGTGAAATTGGGGGGCGTTGAAGCGGCTTAGGAGGGAGATGGCTGGTTTTTTTTTTTTAAGAATGTATTAAAGAAAATAAGTTAACTAGTAATTTAAGTTTAAAATTAGAAAAAAGATATAATATCCTAATATCTTTGTAGAGGGCACTAGGTCGCCACATCTGCAAAAAAAGCTGTGTCCCTAAAGTGCATACGTCTCTCTGGGGAATTGAGCTGGAGTAACTTTTCTAGTGGATTTGTGTTATTCGAGGGCAGTTTTATGACACTTTTGACCTTCAAGTGGGTAGTTCCATCTATTGATAGTACATGCTGACTAGGTTGTATGCATTTGTTTGTTACATTTTTCGCAGGTTCAAACTAGCACTCTCTGCAGAATTTTACATTAAACAATATCTGACCTCAGTGCAAAGGGTATGGGATCCTGGCACGGTGCCATTCCTTTTTTCAAACCTTCAGTTGTCCTTCAGTCCTGTAATAGAATTGCCGACTAAATGCCTGCGGGTAGGGTAAGCCCCGAGTTTCCGCGGTTAAACAACTATGTTTTCATTAAAATGTTTGGAGGGAAATATGGCAGCCCACACGTCAAGAGGGTACACTTTTCGTGTCGGCCCAAACAAAAGGGAAAATTATTTCCTAGTCCATTTCTAATTATGTTTTGTTTAAATTATGCCAACAACATTATCTAACCAATACGAAGTCATATGTTGAAAATGTATCAAAGTGTTTTATTTACAGGAATATTGAATGCTAACATGAAACATTTTGAATTAAAAAGTAGGCAAAACCAAACTTCAAGAAAAACTAATTTATGAAAAGGAGACTAGCTATACTAAGGTTAAAAAATTCGGACATGTTTTGATGAAGAAACACTTTTCTCCTAAAGGCCACATCTTTGTAGATACATCATTGGGGTTTCAATATTAAAACGTAGGCTCTTAAGAGGATAATGCAGTGATCGAGTTCCATGCAATGGCTCGTGCCCGTTGCCGCATTTAAATTAAGGGCAGATTTTTCAATAGTCAGATAAACAGCCAGATTACTATTAGACGGATTTATTTACGCTTCTGCTTATCCATCCGATATAGTAAGTCCATATGTTTATTAGTAAAATTATAGTCAGATAATTGTGATAGAATATTTAATTCTCCAGCAATGACTATCCATCTTTTTACCAACGTGAATTTGTACTATCAGTCCGATAAGTATTATCTGAGGATTGAAAAATCGGCCCTAAGAAATATTTTTCTGAAATTTTGCACAATAAATAAATCAAATAAGAGCTACGTCTGTACGTTTTGATATATTGAGAATAGAATAGTAGTAAACATTTTGGGACGAATTTATTATAAGGATTTTATTAATGTGTAACTTAGTTTTAATATTATTTACAATGTTATGGGACAATGCACCTGATTGAAATAAATTATTATTATTATTATTATTATATTATAATTTGGTAACTTAACTTATATCCATGATATACACCCTTAAACATGTTGATACAAATCTTTGGTGAAACGAACCCTTCACAACTACCGAGCGGCTTCCTGAGACTTCCCGGGCTGTCCCTTGGCCCATGGCGAGGGTTGACGACGTCGTGACAGACCGGCCAGCCTTCCACTTCGAGGGCGCATTAGCGCTTTTGGACGCCCTTTCGCACACGGCACACAGGTGAGTACAGTAGAGCCTTGATTATCCGTACTCACTTCAGCTAATCCGAACGCCGCTTTAATCCGAACGGCCGACTGTCCCTTTTTGACTATCGCAGCGAAGAGGAGAATTGCACAGAACCTATAACTGATGATGAGATCATAGCCCAACTTACGTAAGAGACTGACGAGTCTGGGAATGACGAGTCTTTTGTTGACAATACTTCTGCTTTAAACATCAAGATTTTTTTTTAACAAAGAAGAAGAGAAGCTTAAAACAAAGAAAACCGTCAAACTAAAATTGATAACTATGTAACAGAATAAGTAACGTATTTTGTGGTTTTAGTATGTATGCTACCGCAGGTACCTCAATAAATATACTTATTCTGTCAAAATATACTTGCATTTTTTAACATACTATAATCCGAACACCCCGCGAGTCCGAACAGGGGTTGTATTTTTTGGTATTTCGGATTATAGAGGCTATATAGTTCGTCCGGCGCGGCGAGAGGTCACGCCGCCGGTCACACGCGGACGGCGAAAGGATTCACCGTAATCCTACGGTCTAATCCGACAGGGAGGTCCCTTCACGCGCGGATACACAGACATGCGTTTTGCTCTTACTCGGATGGCCGAACCTCATATTTTCGTGAGCTTAATTTTTAGGGTTCCGGAGGCAATGGGTGTCAACGGAACCCTATTAATAAGCCTCCGCCGTTTGTCAGCAGCGGCCCGCATATCATGAATCGTAGTAAGTAGGCAGCTGAAAATTTCACAGAGTGTGTATTTCTATTGCCGATATAACAACAAATAGTCAAAATAAAATTAAAATTAATGCCCGCCCGGACAAGAAACGTGATTGTTTTGTGTTAAATCTGGAACGAAGGTACGGAACCCTTCGTGTACGAGTCCGACTCGCACTTGGCAGGTTTTTTTGGTGACTTCGGAGATTTGAACTTCACTGGAACTGATTTGACTAGAAAAGGGAAAGAATATGTGACTCTCAAAACGCTCGAGCCATACTTTTATTCATATATCAACCACTGCTACTAAACGCAAATAGACTTTTTGGAAAACAGGCAGCAGCCTTGTCTAGGAGTTAAAAAACCGGCCAAGTGCGAGTCGGACTCGCACACGAAGGGTTCAGTACCATCGTAAAAAAAAAACACGTTTTTTGTATGGGAGCCCCCTTTAATTTTAATTATTTTTTAATCTTACCTATTTGTTGTTGTAGCGGCAAAATAAATACACACTCTGTGAAAATTTCAGCTGTCTACCTGTTACGGTTACTGAGATACAGCCCTGTGACAGACGGACAGACGGACTGACGGACGGACGGACAGCGGAGGCTTAGTAATAGGGTTCCGTTTTCACCCTTTGGGTACGGAACCCTAAAAAGGACACAAAAGCTAACAGCGCAATCACAAGACCTATCCCGTTGCTTGCAAATATGATTATTATATAAATATTTTATAATATTTTATATTATGTCCGCCTACAGAACCAATACGGTAAAAACAACTAAATAAGTAAATAAATTAATAAATAATAAAATAAATAAGAAAAACAGCTAATCTGGTTGTATGTAGCTGAACGCCCCCTCTTGTGTCCCGCGCCGCCGTCTCTATGCGGATCGGATGGCGCGAGCCGCGCCCCTGGAGCTGCAATGGGGTGCAGGGAGTGCAGGATCGGGAATCGGGAGCCGATCCTGAAACATAACATAGATATCGTAAAAAGCAGTAATATTTCGGCATTCGCCGTTATCAAACTGAATTTTATTTGCTATGGCAACGGTGTTTTTAATTTTGGCATCGTGTGAAAAAGTAGGGTCGATTGCCAGCACCACGCATTCATGGTATTGTCAATCTATACTACTGTTAGAATGTTCTTCTGTGCGGATATCAGTGCATTTTGTTGAGGCCCTCATTAAAATGTGCTCCGAATTGCCAGATATAAGATAATTCGTAAGTTTTTAAGTCAATTTCGGTTGTTGACTTTGAAAATGTTCTTACAATCCGCACAGTGAAACATTCATTGAATGTCGTGTTGTGTGTTCGTGCGTGTGTAGGTATTGGTAATGTAGTTTGTGCGGATGAGTTTACCGAATGCCTGTGTCCATTCATGCGAATGTGTAGTGGCGTAATCGTTTCTCCAATATAAAACGCGTTGCAGAACCTACACTCTAGGATATAAATGCAGTTTTTTGTTAAGCAATTAGCGGAACAGAAAATGCGGAATGGATGTGTCATGTGATGTGTTTTTATTGTAGTATTTGTGTTTATAATAGCGCATGTTTTGCATCGGGGGCGCAGACAAGGTTGTGTACCTAGTGGCGTGTCTGTATTGTTTGGAGTGTATTTTTTATTTAGAATAGATTTAAGATTTTTATTTTGTCTGTATGATATCTGTATTTTATTGGGGAGTAGTTCTTTGGTCAGATTGTGTGTTTGTAAAATTGGCAATAAATTTTGAATAGCATTTTTAATTTTTTGCACCCCATGAAAATATTTCGTAGTGAGTCTAATTTGGTTCGTGTTGTTAGTGTTGTGTATTTGTGACCTAGCATGCCTGGATTTTTTAGAAAAATGTTTTTTAATGAATTTAGAGGGATAATTTCGTTGTTCTAGGGCATCTGTAATAATTTTGTCGTATGTTTCCAAACTATGTGTGTTGTTGCAAATTCTGTTACCGCGCACCGCAAGACTATTAGGAATACTCCGCTTAGTGTGAGATGGGTGACAGCTATCGAAGTGTAGGTACTGCAATTTGTTTGTCGGTTTGAAATGAACGGAAGTTATGAATGTTTTGTCAATGAATGTGATATCCACATCGAGAAAGGTGATTGTGGAATCTGATATGGTGTACGTGAAGTCAAGGCAGCTAAACGAGTTGAGAGCATCAAGGAATACCGACAGTGAATCCCTGCCATGAGTCCAAATTGCAAAAATGTCATCAATAAATCTTACCCAACACAATGGTTTTAAACATTGAGAATTTAGAAAATCGATTTCCAATTTCCCCATAAATAAGTTTGCATACGAGGGAGCCATGCGCGTGCCCATGGCTGTGCCCTTAATTTGCCTATAAAATTTGTCCTCAAAAGAAAAGAAATTGTTTTTTAGGACCAAATCTGTTAAATCAATTAAGAATTTTGAAGAAATTGTGTGAGGAAATTGGCGTCTTTCTAGGAAATGATTCACCGTTTGTAGTCCCTGATCGTGTGGAATGTTAGTGTATAATGAGACTGCGTCAATTGTGACGATCAGTATGTCAGTGTTGTCTGGAATTTTGACTCTTTTAAGAGCTTCCAAAAAATCTTGTGTGTCCCTAATGTGTGAAGGTAGGTTTTTTGTTAGTGGTTGTAAGTGAAAGTCCACAAAACTAGAGACCCTTTCGGTGGGACATCCACAAGAGGCAACAATAGGTCTACCGGGGTTGTTTGTTTTGTGCACCTTTGGAAGCATGTAAAAGTGAGGTGTAGTGGGATGAGGTGGAACTATTGTTAGGATATCAGATTTGGACAAACCCTCCGCAGGTCCAGATTGTTTGATATAATCCCTTATGGTTTTGGTAATTTCATCGCATGGGTCTTTGTCCAAAATTTGATAAAATGTGGTATCGTTTAGCTGCCTATAGCCTTCCGTTATGTAGTCAGATTTGTTTAGTATAACTGTTGTTGATCCCTTATCTGCTGGTAGAATGACAATCTCATTGTCGTTTTTTAAATTTTGTAGAGCTTTTTGCTCTTGGGGTGATAAATTTTGACCTTTTGATTGCAAAGTTTTGAGAAAACTTTGGCTCGAAAATTTTGCCAAAAGTTGGGCAGAGAAGATTTCCAAAGGATGACTAGCAGGTAAGGGGGGTGGTTCGTGGGGTGAAGGTAATTTGAATTTGTCTAAAGACTCGTGCAACGTGTTTGTTTGCGCGATATGATTGGGTGGCTTATTCATCCAAAAATATTTCCATTTTAGATTTCTACAAAATTTTACAATATCTTTAGTAAGTTCAATTTTGCTAAATTCCGTAGTCGGACAAAAGGAAAGACCTTTGTCTAAAACACATTGCTCGAGTCTTGTGAGTGTATGAGAGGAGAGGTTGAGAATATTGTTGTTATGTTGTATCAAATGACACTTGAGACAAGTGTGGGATGTGATGGGTATGAGCGCTAGAGGATATGGAATGAGAGGGATTTGGTTCGAGTGAAGGAGCCTTAAATTGGGGGGTGAATGAATGAAATGGCGATGCTTGTGATGGTGATGAGAGTTTTGATGGCGGTGGCGGCAGACTAAAAAGAAACTCGGAATTAGTGTCCAAAAATGTTAAGCCAAGAGAAGGGGCAATTAACGGATCGAATGGAATAGGGATATTTGAATCAGTGTAGAAAATAATTAGTTTAGAGAATTTATTTGATAGTTGCGATAAATTTTGTTCCATTTTATTTTTTGCCTGCGCCAAAATTTGTTTTATGTCCATGAATATACTTGGAAAAGCGACTAACGCCACTTTGAGTGTGTTCGTGAGTAATTGTTTGTGATGTATGCAAAGAGAACCGTATTGTTGGTGGAGTGTGTGCGTCATTTGTAACCCAAAACTGTATTGTAATGTGATGAGGGAAGCTCTGATAGGGGGGGGAATTGCTGCCAGAGGCATTTTTAACATGAGTCCCTTCGGGGCTATTCCGCAGTCGAAACATCTCCTTAGGAACTCATAGTGGCCAAAATATTGTGCAAGCTTATGGCTGTGATAATAAATCTGATCGAGAACTTCCTCCATTTAGAGTAATGTGAAAAGTGTAAATAAATGAATAAATATGATAAATAGGAATAATAAAAGACAAAACGGTAAAGGTCTGTAGGTTTCAGAAGCCCTGACAGAGCCACGTGGGTGCACGGAGGCCGTCAGGATCGCAAGCGCGACTAAAACTGGTTATGGTGCTGTCTCTATAACAAACACAAAAACAACAATCGTTGTTATTAATATTATGTCCGCCTACAGAACCAATACGGTAAAAACAACTAAATAAGTAAATAAATTAATAAATAATAAAATAAATAAGAAAAACAGCTAATCTGGTTGTATGTAGCTGAACGCCCCCTCTTGTGTCCCGCGCCGCCGTCTCTATGCGGATCGGATGGCGCGAGCCGCGCCCCTGGAGCTGCAATGGGGGTGCAGGGAGTGCAGGATCGGGAATCGGGAGCCGATCCTGAAACATAACATAGATATCGTAAAAAGCAGTAATATTTCGGCATTCGCCGTTATCAAACTGAATTTTATTTGCTATGGCAACGGTGTTTTTAATTTTGGCATCGTGTGAAAAAGTAGGGTCGATTGCCAGCACCACGCATTCATGTTATTGTCAATCTATACTACTGTTAGAATGTTCTTCTGTGCGGATATCAGTGCATTTTGTTGAGGCCCTCATTAAAATGTGCTCCGAATTGCCAGATATAAGATAATTCGTAAGTTTTTAAGTCAATTTCGGTTGTTGACTTTGAAAATGTTCTTACAATCCGCACAGTGAAACATTCATTGAATGTCGTGTTGTGTGTTCGTGCGTGTGTAGGTATTGGTAATGTAGTTTGTGCGGATGAGTTTACCGAATGCCTGTGTCCATTCATGCGAATGTGTAGTGGCGTAATCGTTTCTCCAATATAAAACGCGTTGCAGAACCTACACTCTAGGATATAAATGCAGTTTTTTGTTAAGCAATTAGCGGAACAGAAAATGCGGAATGGATGTGTCATGTGATGTGTTTTTATTGTAGTATTTGTGTTTATATATAATATAAACATTCATTGACAAAACATTCATAACTTCCGTTCATTTCAAACCGACAAACAAATTGCAGTACCTACACTTCGATAGCTGTCACCCATCTCACACTAAGCGGAGTATTCCTAATAGTCTTGCGGTGCGCGGTAACAGAATTTGCAACAACACACATAGTTTGGAAACATACGACAAAATTATTACAGATGCCCTAGAACAACGAAATTATCCCTCTAAATTCATTAAAAAACATTTTTCTAAAAAATCCAGGCATGCTAGGTCACAAATACACAACACTAACAACACGAACCAAATTAGACTCACTACGAAATATTTTCATGGGGTGCAAAAAATTAAAAATGCTATTCAAAATTTATTGCCAATTTTACAAACACACAATCTGACCAAAGAACTACTCCCCAATAAAATACAGATATCATACAGACAAAATAAAAATCTTAAATCTATTCTAAATAAAAAATACACTCCAAACAATACAGACACGCCACTAGGTACACAACCTTGTCTGCGCCCCCGATGCAAAACATGCGCTATTATAAACACAAATACTACAATAAAAACACATCACATGACACATCCATTCCGCATTTTCTGTTCCGCTAATTGCTTAACAAAAAACTGCATTTATATCCTAGAGTGTAGGTTCTGCAACGCGTTTTATATTGGAGAAACGATTACGCCACTACACATTCGCATGAATGGACACAGGCATTCGGTAAACTCATCCGCACAAACTACATTACCAATACCTACACACGCACGAACACACAACACGACATTCAATGAATGTTTCACTGTGCGGATTGTAAGAACATTTTCAAAGTCAACAACCGAAATTGACTTAAAAACTTACGAATTATCTTATATCTGGCAATTCGGAGCACATTTTAATGAGGGCCTCAACAAAATGCACTGATATCCGCACAGAAGAACATTCTAACAGTAGTATAGATTGACAATACCATGAATGCGTGGTGCTGGCAATCGACCCTACTTTTTCACACGATGCCAAAATTAAAAACACCGTTGCCATAGCAAATAAAATTCAGTTTGATAACGGCGAATGCCGAAATATTACTGCTTTTTACGATATCTATGTTATGTTTCAGGATCGGCTCCCGATTCCCGATCCTGCACTCCCTGCACCCCATTGCAGCTCCAGGGGCGCGGCTCGCGCCATCCGATCCGCATAGAGACGGCGGCGCGGGACACAAGAGGGGGCGTTCAGCTACATACAACCAGATTAGCTGTTTTTCTTATTTATTTTATTATTTATTAATTTATTTACTTATTTAGTTGTTTTTACCGTATTGGTTCTGTAGGCGGACATAATATTAATAACAACGATTGTTGTTTTTGTGTTTGTTATAGAGACAGCACCATAACCAGTTTTAGTCGCGCTTGCGATCCTGACGGCCTCCGTGCACCCACGTGGCTCTGTCAGGGCTTCTGAAACCTACAGACCTTTACCGTTTTGTCTTTTATTATTCCTATTTATCATATTTATTCATTTATTTACACTTTTCACATTACTCTAAATGGAGGAAGTTCTCGATCAGATTTATTATCACAGCCATAAGCTTGCACAATATTTTGGCCACTATGAGTTCCTAAGGAGATGTTTCGACTGCGGAATAGCCCCGAAGGGACTCATGTTAAAAATGCCTCTGGCAGCAATTCCCCCCCCTATCAGAGCTTCCCTCATCACATTACAATACAGTTTTGGGTTACAAATGACGCACACACTCCACCAACAATACGGTTCTCTTTGCATACATCACAAACAATTACTCACGAACACACTCAAAGTGGCGTTAGTCGCTTTTCCAAGTATATTCATGGACATAAAACAAATTTTGGCGCAGGCAAAAAATAAAATGGAACAAAATTTATCGCAACTATCAAATAAATTCTCTAAACTAATTATTTTCTACACTGATTCAAATATCCCTATTCCATTCGATCCGTTAATTGCCCCTTCTCTTGGCTTAACATTTTTGGACACTAATTCCGAGTTTCTTTTTAGTCTGCCGCCACCGCCATCAAAACTCTCATCACCATCACAAGCATCGCCATTTCATTCATTCACCCCCCAATTTAAGGCTCCTTCACTCGAACCAAATCCCTCTCATTCCATATCCTCTAGCGCTCATACCCATCACATCCCACACTTGTCTCAAGTGTCATTTGATACAACATAACAACAATATTCTCAACCTCTCCTCTCATACACTCACAAGACTCGAGCAATGTGTTTTAGACAAAGGTCTTTCCTTTTGTCCGACTACGGAATTTAGCAAAATTGAACTTACTAAAGATATTGTAAAATTTTGTAGAAATCTAAAATGGAAATATTTTTGGATGAATAAGCCACCCAATCATATCGCGCAAACAAACACGTTGCACGAGTCTTTAGACAAATTCAAATTACCTTCACCCCACGAACCACCCCCCTTACCTGCTAGTCATCCTTTGGAAATCTTCTCTGCCCAACTTTTGGCAAAATTTTCGAGCCAAAGTTTTCTCAAAACTTTGCAATCAAAAGGTCAAAATTTATCACCCCAAGAGCAAAAAGCTCTACAAAATTTAAAAAACGACAATGAGATTGTCATTCTACCAGCAGATAAGGGATCAACAACAGTTATACTAAACAAATCTGACTACATAACGGAAGGCTATAGGCAGCTAAACGATACCACATTTTATCAAATTTTGGACAAAGACCCATGCGATGAAATTACCAAAACCATAAGGGATTATATCAAACAATCTGGACCTGCGGAGGGTTTGTCCAAATCTGATATCCTAACAATAGTTCCACCTCATCCCACTACACCTCACTTTTACATGCTTCCAAAGGTGCACAAAACAAACAACCCCGGTAGACCTATTGTTGCCTCTTGTGGATGTCCCACCGAAAGGGTCTCTAGTTTTGTGGACTTTCACTTACAACCACTAACAAAAAACCTACCTTCACACATTAGGGACACACAAGATTTTTTGGAAGCTCTTAAAAGAGTCAAAATTCCAGACAACACTGACATACTGATCGTCACAATTGACGCAGTCTCATTATACACTAACATTCCACACGATCAGGGACTACAAACGGTGAATCATTTCCTAGAAAGACGCCAATTTCCTCACACAATTTCTTCAAAATTCTTAATTGATTTAACAGATTTGGTCCTAAAAAACAATTTCTTTTCTTTTGAGGACAAATTTTATAGGCAAATTAAGGGCACAGCCATGGGCACGCGCATGGCTCCCTCGTATGCAAACTTATTTATGGGGAAATTGGAAATCGATTTTCTAAATTCTCAATGTTTAAAACCATTGTGTTGGGTAAGATTTATTGATGACATTTTTGCAATTTGGACTCATGGCAGGGATTCACTGTCGGTATTCCTTGATGCTCTCAACTCGTTTAGCTGCCTTGACTTCACGTACACCATATCAGATTCCACAATCACCTTTCTCGATGTGGATATCACATTCATTGACAAAACATTCATAACTTCCGTTCATTTCAAACCGACAAACAAATTGCAGTACCTACACTTCGATAGCTGTCACCCATCTCACACTAAGCGGAGTATTCCTAATAGTCTTGCGGTGCGCGGTAACAGAATTTGCAACAACACACATAGTTTGGAAACATACGACAAAATTATTACAGATGCCCTAGAACAACGAAATTATCCCTCTAAATTCATTAAAAAACATTTTTCTAAAAAATCCAGGCATGCTAGGTCACAAATACACAACACTAACAACACGAACCAAATTAGACTCACTACGAAATATTTTCATGGGGTGCAAAAAATTAAAAATGCTATTCAAAATTTATTGCCAATTTTACAAACACACAATCTGACCAAAGAACTACTCCCCAATAAAATACAGATATCATACAGACAAAATAAAAATCTTAAATCTATTCTAAATAAAAAATACACTCCAAACAATACAGACACGCCACTAGGTACACAACCTTGTCTGCGCCCCCGATGCAAAACATGCGCTATTATAAACACAAATACTACAATAAAAACACATCACATGACACATCCATTCCGCATTTTCTGTTCCGCTAATTGCTTAACAAAAAACTGCATTTA
This sequence comes from Incurvaria masculella, assembly GCA_946894095.1. Lineage (NCBI taxonomy): Eukaryota > Metazoa > Arthropoda > Insecta > Lepidoptera > Incurvariidae > Incurvaria > Incurvaria masculella. The sequence continues at coordinate 15,925,795 of OX335657.1, read as the reverse complement.
TATCCTAGAGTGTAGGTTCTGCAACGCGTTTTATATTGGAGAAATGATTACGCCACTACACATTCGCATGAATGGACACAGGCATTCGGTAAACTCATCCGCACAAACTACATTACCAATACCTACACACGCACGAACACACAACACGACATTCAATTAATGTTTCACTGTGCGGATTGTAAGAACATTTTCAAAGTCAACAACCGAAATTGACTTAAAAACTTACGAATTATCTTATATCTGGCAATTCGGAGCACATTTTAATGAGGGCCTCAACAAAATGCACTGATATCCGCACAGAAGAACATTCTAACAGTAGTATAGATTGACAATACCATGAATGCGTGGTGCTGGCAATCGACCCTACTTTTTCACACGATGCCAAAATTAAAAACACCGTTGCCATAGCAAATAAAATTCAGTTTGATAACGGCGAATGCCGAAATATTACTGCTTTTTACGATATCTATGTTATGTTTCAGGATCGGCTCCCGATTCCCGATCCTGCACTCCCTGCACCCCATTGCAGCTCCAGGGGCGCGGCTCGCGCCATCCGATCCGCATAGAGACGGCGGCGCGGGACACAAGAGGGGGCGTTCAGCTACATACAACCAGATTAGCTGTTTTTCTTATTTATTTTATTATTTATTAATTTATTTACTTATTTAGTTGTTTTTACCGTATTGGTTCTGTAGGCGGACATAATATTAATAACAACGATTGTTGTTTTTGTGTTTGTTATAGAGACAGCACCATAACCAGTTATAATATTTTATAAATATATTTTCATATAAAATAAAAAAATAAATAAAATGAAAATAAATGATTACGGTTAGAAGTCCGAAATGAATTTAATTTAATTAAACTGCGTTTTAATTGTTGCTATCCATTGTTTACGCTAATTGTAATATTCTAATAATTATATTTAAAATTTCGGTGCGCGTGTGTTCGCCATTATTAAATTTTACAAACAACAATAAACAACAATTCACCTAATCGGCTTAAAGATTAGCTATAGTTGGACTCTGTCCCAATCGAAATTCGAGCGTTCGAAAGTTGAAAAGCCCATGGGCGTCGTCGGGCACCTATTGGGTGAGCGTCGGCGTGGGCTGCAGGCCTCCTCGCCTGTCCACCGTATCCAATTCACACAATTTCTCCCGATCCGACTTACCCCTTACCGTTCCCGGCAACTCGCCGAATTTTGTATTGTGATCGAGTCAGCCGATTCCACTACACTTGCGCGCACACGCGCTATCTAAATGCATGGCACAGAGAAAGGGATTTTTTTTTATGCGACCTGACATGGATGGCTAATACCACACAACTACCGTTATGATATTAGCCCAATAATCCACATTCCCGAAGAAATTTGGTGCCATGCCAGGACATTCCCTTTATGAGCACGGCTACATTGAACTGGATGGAAAACACGGACAATTTTTCATTGCCGCTTCGACCATCGTTTCATCCAATGCGATGGTACCAACTCGGGCGGGCTTAAACCCTACCACTTAGTAGGGGAAGGGGACCTACAGTTTTACATGGATTCCGAACCATGGCGCAGCTCGCATTCGTGACGAAATGCACTTTTCGAACTCGGAAAGAGAAATACAGTGGTGCATGTCGGTATTAAGCCCAGGCCTCTGGTACGCTAGGCCAGTCCCCGCGCCACTAGGCTGCGAGCTGCTCGAGGCTCGCTAGAGGGCTGCCTCGCATCTCCACTGCCGCCTCCGCGCCCGCCCCACCGCGTCGCACGCCGCCCGCCGTATGCGATGGTATGTAAACGTAAATGATTGATATACGCGATTCGACGATCTTCAACATACTTTTGCGTCAATAGATATTGCATAACAATAATTAACGTAGTTTACTCACCTATGAAATATTTGAAGGCCGACTGCGGGCGCTTTGCTCGACTGCGTCGTACGTGTGTATGATTTCTCGCAATGTTTAGGCGAGAGAGGGGAACGCGCGGAAAGCAGCCGGATTGAGGGGGAGGCGGGAATTGATCCTTCTCATACGCAGTATGTATTATATATTACTAGCAGCACGTCCCGGCTTTGCACGGGCATAATATAATTTAAAAAAATATTATTTTGACACAATGATACACAAATAAACCCTTTTTACGTAGAGTTGCTAAATTGAAATATTTGAAATAAAAAAAAACTTAGATATTATTATTACATGATTATTAGATATTAGAGAAATAATAAATTCAAATTGCAATAGGCAGAACCGCGGCCTCCGACGCACTATTTATAGGCACGTTTCCGCCGCCCCGGCCGGCCGGTACCGGCGCAAACACTACGTCCCGCAATTTTTAAATCTGTAATATCTTCGAAAATATTCATTTAAATCATCTGCCGTAAAGGGCCATATAGATCTATATTAAATCAACAATGTATTATACATATAAACCTTCCTCTTCAATCACTCTATATATTAAAAAATACCGCATCAAAATCCGTTGCGTAGTTTTAAAGATTTAAGCATACATAGAGTTTTATTGGTGATATGTCTTTAGTTTCTACAGTGACTGAATTTATATTCTTAATGTATTTTTAATTACTTAATTTTATCATTTTATTGCTTTTTATATTTTTGATGTGAACTTTTTGAAAATTTAATATTGTAATTGACTATTTCTATAGATAGCATGATGGATTTTTCCACCGATAATGCTCGCCGAAATAAAAACATTTTGATTTGATTTGATTTATAGGGATATAGGGACATAGGGATATAGGGACAGAGAAAGCGACTTTGTTTTATACTATGTAGTGATAGAGATAGTGATAGTGATTTGCCCTTACCCACGGAGATCGGACTAGCCTAATCCACGCCCGTCTACCCTATTCAGCGTCGCGTTACCGAACATTTAATCTACCCGAAGAGGGTTTGGAAAGCTTCGTAAGTATGCAAATAGGGTCCGTATGACCTCCAACTATAAGGACACCACGCCTAGGGTCTACTTTAACCTTCTTTGCGCTATAAAATGAAATTGTATGCGAAACGAACCCGGGAGTAGGGGGACCATAAAATCGAGAGAATTGGTATTGTTATCGGAAGGTTAATGGCTAAGTGAGGTCTGTAGCCGTAGGCCATTAACAACTAATATTCAGTCTGGAATTACTGCTGGAATTTTGCAAGCGAAACGCTCCTGTAAAACATAAAAGTTTATGATTAAAGGGGGTGCATCATACAGTCATAAATCCGGCCAAGTGCAAGTCGGACTCGCACATGAAGGGTTCCGTAACATCATACAAGATTTAACTTTAAAAAAACACGTTTTCTGTATTTCTTTTTTATTGTTATTAATTTTCACCGACTTGTTGTGTGAAAATTTCAGCTGCCTACCTATTACAGTTCATGATACAGCCCTGTGGCAGACGGAAGGACGGACCGACAGCGAAGGCTTAGTAATAGGGTTCCGTTGGCACCCTTTGGGTACGGAAGCCTAAAAAGCACAAATTCCAAAACACATTGGATCCAAAACTCAGTTTTATACTTATTAATACCGACGTTTCAAATCTACATAATAAAACGCCCTAATGTTTTTTAGAGTGTACGCTTTTATGGTATTATTTACGACCAAAATATTTTTTTTTATGTTCTATGTTTTGGGTCTTGTGCTTTTTTAGAATTTGTAAAGGCAAAATTGGCATAAAAAATAAATCATTGCGTAATTTTGCTAATATTTATCAATAGGTTTGTCACGTTGCATAATTTGTTAAGTTGTAATGCAATAAATAAAAAAAGTGGGTAGGGTTGTGTCGCAGCACGCAGCTGTCAGTTTCATCGTGAAACATCTTTGTTAGCAAGTAACTTTTAGTGGACTTGAAATTAATACCAAACATGGAGAGCGTGTTCAGTTTAATTTTGAAATGAATCGGTTCTAGATTTTCATTCCGACTAGTTTTCGACGACTTTTTTGTTATTTATTGGTTATTCCAACCGTTATTCGACGACTATTTTATTTTATATTCGCCTATGATTTGAGAAGTAAATTGAGGTCGAACATTGCACGCTAATAGGTATCCAGAAAATGGCGGGTACAGTCACCTACATTTAGTAGCTGCAGCGGTAGAAGGTGCTCGCGAAGTAATAATAATAATAATAATAATATTCTTTATTGCTTCCATACACAATGGTACATGCAAGGGCGGACTTATTGCCTAAAGTCAATATCTTCCAATCAACCCGATAATGGGACAAAATATACAGGTAGCAACAAAAAGAAAAGTAACCTAAGATTTGATATTGTGCACTATTTATTGATACTTCAAAATAATTATGTAGAAGAAGGTGTCAGCAGACAAAAGTCAGCTAGAAAAAAAAAACGTTGAAGTAGACAGCATCGTTTACTAGACATGCCGAGCCAAGTTTGCGAGGCTCCCGATCGAGTCTTGCTCACTCGATATCGAACATTGTAGTAAATTATTAACGGTCCATAACTTCTTCTCTCCAACGAAATATATATAACGTATATTAACTGGCTTTTGCATGCGCTGTGGCTGCCTGAAGTTTTTTTTAAGTGTAATAAAAATGTTTACGTATTACATATTGTTTATTACTTTAATCTTGTCGATCGATTGATCTGTGGGTCGCCTGTTTTGTCTGATTTAGGCAGGATTTAGCTGTTTTGGGCCATAACAAGCGCAGCTGGGCGGAGATGTGTTTCAAACAACCAATCGGATTTCGTTATTTATCAATCTCCGCTCCGCTTAGCTTCAGTGGACACGACTCGAGCTGAGCTGAGCGGAGCGGAGATGTGTCAATTTTTATAGGCCTCGCGATCAAAGCGGAAATGCGAGCGGTGTCTAGCGAGCCGGCAGCCGGTAGCGGCGCGCAGCGGAGGCGAGAGGAGATGTGAGCCGGGGAGGCGCGCTTCTGTTGTCGCTATATCCGCCTGGCCAGCAGTCTCGCTATGTACGGAACTGACCGAACTCCTTTGCTTGCCGGCGCCCACAGCTCCGCTCTAGCCAGCACAAATCTCCGCTCAGCTTCAGTGGGATACACCCAACCCGCTAGGCATCTCCGCTCCTACCCGCTCCGCCCAGCTCCGCTTTAGTGGATAATGGGTCCTAGGCTGTGTCCTCACGGCCAACCCGCTTGCCCGCGAATTTACGGCTCAAAAATAATATTAAAATGATCTCCTAGAGACTAATATTTATGCAATTTTGTAGACCTTTTCGTTACGGTTCACTATACAGTTCTGGTATTCGTATATTTCGGCTTGATTATAACGTTTCACGTCCAAATGTTATCCCAGATAACATACGAATATCACATCCTGTTAGCTCGCAACAGTCACAAATAATGTGCTCACTCATGAACTCAATCCATCGCGGCCCTGCATACCGGAGACCGCCGCGACACTCCATTTAGGACGTCACGTTACCCCGATCTTTCGAGCAATTTCGCGAAAACTACGAGGCGCCATATTCCCCCGGACGGCATCATTGGGCCGTGTGATTTATTCGCGCGATAAATTGTCCGCGCGCGGCTCGCAGCGGGGCGACCCTACCGCGCTCCGCCGCCGCCATTTGAGTAAGCACGAATGAGCGAATGGAGAAGTTCCATTGTGCTATTACTGTGTACATTTAGACAAGACTAGCTTTCGCCGGCGGCTTCGCTCGTGTTAATGTGGATTTCCTTTTTCTGTACTCCAGGCATCAAAATGTAATTCATTATTTGCAGCAGGCCCAGTTGTTAAGCCGGACGACCGTCTAAAAGATATTTTAGGAACAGTCGATTGGGTAAGACGTGAAAGCGCAAAAAACAAACAAACTTTCGTATTAAGAGCATCCTCATACCTAAACATTTTGGACCAATTCTTGCGATTAAAACGAGATAGCCAGAGCCCGACGTCGCTTAGTTAGAGCAGCTCGGAATAATTCTTTCTAGATGTGACTAACCCACATAACGCGTAAAACAGTTTTTTTTATTGTTTCGTTAAATAAATTCTAAAAAGTTAAACATGTTCTTCGCTGAATGTTAAGATCTTTGAAATGGTATTAAAATAAATATTCGTTAATATCAATATAAGCCGCAAACTTGAAAAATAATATATTTGAGATCAGACTTCAACATTTTTTTCCACGCATAAAATATCAATTTCTATAACATATTTCTTTCTGTTTTGTTAGAACGTTAGCTAGAATTATACATGTTTTTTTTTCATGTTCTCATTCCATAAAGAACGACAAATATTTGCTAAATCGGTCCAGCCGTTCTCAAACAATGCGCTTGCTGGCGATGTTTGGGCAAAGATAATACTAATAATTACTTCGGTTTGGGTAAGCGATGCCATGTAGACTAGGAGGTCGCGACAAAAATGGTAACGATAACGTAAATAGCTGAAACTGCGTTCACAGGATAAAAACGACCCTCTGAAGCTAAATGTGTCAGTCTGCCTGTATCAAGTGGTTGCGTTACCTAGATAATGCGCCTGAAAAAGTAGTTCTCGTTACAACAAAAATATATGAACAATACTGGTTATTGTTGTATAATTATTGGGTATCAATATTCCAAGACCATCAGCATATTCATCAGCAGGTACATACCAACTTCTATTTTATATAGCCAATCTAGATAACGCAACCACTTGGCGCAGGCAGCCTGACTTATTTAGCATCGGAGGGTTGGTCTCTAACATGTGAACCCAGGTTCAGCCATTTACCTTATCGTGACCAAAAATGTCGTGACCTCCCGGAATAATGGTAGCGCGTCAGGCGAGTGATATCCGATGGCCATCCAGTGCGAAATCAAATACGTAGCTTTACGGCTGTACTGGTCCTACGATTCGGCAGTTATGTTTTCCCAATATGACTTATAAAATATGATTTATCAAGATTCCTGCCGTTCGGTAAAGGTTAATGATACCGCGACCAATCGAGGCTAATCAAATGTTAACGATTCGAAAACAACAATCTGGGTACAGTTTGGTTAGGCACTTTGGCACCGCCAAGTAATCCCTTGAAGGCTCGCAAAATTACATTACGACATTTAGTGTAAATTTCACGCACAAAATATAAATATATTTTTAATAATGAAATCTTCACAAAACTGGTTGGCGTATTCAAAATCCACAGGTGCTTTTTTGGCCCTGCTTTTTCCACAGTGCCCAATTTTCGGGCCTTCAAAATGAGCAGTCGGGGAAAATAGGTAAAATGAAATTTCCGTTTTTTTTAGTCACATAATAATAAGTACCTATTGAAAAGTATACCTATACATAGTGCAAGGGTAGGTAAAAATTGTAATTTCAAATTACGCCATAGACGTGCCATCTAGCGCGCAGCAGTGAGACCCGCTGTCACAAATTTTCTCAAACTACCAACTCAATTTAAGAGGAGAATGAGGTGATCGAGTTTTATTTGTCTATTGACTTGTTAGTTTTTGTTTTCTTTAGTTCATACGGGGGAACGGCATAACGTATAATATGCAGATCGTATAATGTCATATTTTAACAAAATTTTACAACCATGCACAACGTATAATCGGCAGATCGTATAATCTTATACGTAGTGCATGAAGAAGTCCAAAAAATTAAATTACTTATTTCTCCATGCATAACGTATAATAGTCACAACGTATAATGTTATGATCTTTATTTAACAAAAAAAGAAAACCATGCATATCATATAATCCTAAAATATTTCATACGATAAGCGCCCTTATCGATATAAGATTAAAGATTATACTCGCACGCGACTTTTCGACCGTCTCAATTAGCGTTGTAGCAAATTGTTACTCTTCAACAGATATCGATTCTTAGCAATTTCAGCCTTAAATGTATCGTTGTTAGGGAGCTTTATGCAGTGCTTCTTGGCATATTATACGTTCTGCATGGTTTTCTTTTTTTGTGAATTCATGTTAGGAATATTATACGTTGTGACTATTATACGTTCTGCATGATGCAAAGAGTTTATTTTATTTTTAAACTCATGCACAACGTATAACATTATACGTTGTGAATATTATACGATATGCATGGTTTTAATTTTTTGGAAAAAAATACTATTATACGTTGTGAATATTATACGTAGTGAATACGACTCGTTCATACACTATTGAAATATATGTCCTATATATGTGATATATTCAACAATAATACAAATTGACGATGGTTCTCAGAACTAAATGTAATAACGTTTTAAGTTAAACGTGGAAATATAACGATTCCGACTGCAGCGAGCTGTCTTTCGATGATTAATTAAATACAAATACAAATGGCCGTAAGGGGCGAGATATTCTATATTCAAATTAGTTATATGTTGCATCGGCGCGCGCAATTTCGTTACGAACGAAAAATACGCTCCGATCGGTGTTCTAAATAGGGACAACTGCGAGAAAAATAAAGATGCGAGAGCATTGGCCTTTCTAGAACACTTCCAACTCCGTGCGCCCGTCCGTCGTGTCTATCTAATATGACGGACGATCGCCACGGGGCAGTGCGGAGATTTATCAATATACGAACTGTGGAGGGAAGCTCCCACGTAACAATGGGGAGAGGAGCGGAAGATAATAAAGATTTCGCGTTTTCGGTAAATAAATCCGCGTTTTTTCCTACGGCGTTGCGGATAACGCGTGCTCAAATTCTGCTGAAGTATTAAAATATTATGCGTTCCGCTGTTATATTTGCCATATTTATGATTTGATTAAACCGCCTACACACGTAGGTTTAGTATAGCCGATGGCTACATAGACAAATATATTAACGTATTTTAGTGGATTCAGTGTGAGTTTATGGGGAATCCAATTTTATCCACACTATATTATATTGTTTGCGCACAGATTGAGACGTAGAAAGTTCACATTGTACGCCTTCTGTTTGTCCGTTCGCTTACGACTTGAGAACAACTTTCATGATTTAATTGCGGATTGTATCTACGTATAGTTTGACTTTTTAACGGCGAAATATTTGATAGCAAGTGGTTACATGTGAGAGAAGTAAATACAAGAGTATGTTGAATAGTCACCTACTCAATTTCAATTGGATTTATTTCTGCGTATAGCTTGATTCTTCTCATAATAGTCTTTCCAACTATTTATTTTACTTTAACGTGTCTAATACAAATCGATTTTTGATGACCTAATGCGTTACCGATTCGATTTCTTAAAAAAAATACTTTATTTATGAAGAACCTATATCCGATATAACGCATTGAAATATAATGTTTTCACAATAAATAATCAAAAACCGGCCAAGTGCGAGTCGAGTACAAGACTTAACACATAAAAATCACGTTTTTCGTATGCCCGCCCCCTGTAATTTTTATATATTTTTTATTTTGCCTATTTGTTGTTATAGCGGCAAAATAAATAGACACTCTGTGAAAATTTCAACTGCCTACCTATTACGGTTCATGAGATACAGCCCTCTGACAGACGGACGGACGGACGGACGGACGGACGGACGGACGGACGGACAGCGGAGGTCATATGCAACAGTTCATGACAAATATCAGTTTATTTATAAAGACCATGCCCGCCATCTAACATGTTGCCAATTGGAGCAAGCCAGTCTCTACAAACACGCTGGGCACAGCCATCGCCTCTCTCAACCATATTTTAGGGAAAGAGGAGGCCCGAACCCAGCGTCACCGCAAGCAAGGACCTTAAAGCGATGCACTGCTCCAGTGGCAATTAAACATCGTTTGCGTTGTCCATCCAGTTCAACGTAGCCGTGCTCATAAAAGGAAGATCCTGGTATGGCACCTAATTCCTTCGGGAATGCGGTGTGTTGGGCTAATGTCACGACAGTGGGCGTGATATTAGCTACCCATGTCCAGTTACATAACAGAAGACGTCTTTAGGTATGACGGCCCCAGGTGTCTGATTACACCTAAAGATACACCTTCGCAAAAAAAACCTAAATTAAATTATTTTCCGTATAAAAGCATGCGATATCACTGTGTACAGTCCATTGGCGAATTTCGTTGCTCAACATTTTTATAGCTAGCTCAATCTTATCATTGGGCCAAATGTTTCGGAAAATAGATAAAAAACATTTCCGCCAAATAACATTGATTTCTGGAAGCGTATATTTCTGTCGATAAGAATACAACGAAATGATTTTTCGAACGCGAGAGAAATGTTTGCGAATTTCTATAAGCGGGCGCACGGCGCGGTGGGCGTGGGCGGTCACTTAATTACGAAGAATATTCAATTTTGTTCACTTACTCTCTATTTAAAGGTGGTTTATGCTTCCATGTAGGTGGCGCCATAGTCGTCCTTCGATATTTCTTCCAGCATATGTCTGTATGACCGCTTATTGATTAAGAACCCATTACCCGATTTTGACGCGGTTTCTATTAAGACAGATACATAAATAAGTAGATTCTTCATTACGCCACGTAAAACAATTTTCGAAAGAAAGTACAGTCCAGTAAAGACATAAAATGTTTTTCCGGCCGTCCTTCGAGTGTATGAGATGTTCAATGTGGACATTTTCGTAGGTAGCGGCGGCACGTTGGATTTGACAGTTTAATACGTAGCCTACATTTATATAAATCATTACATATGTACGTATAATTTTTGGGATGCTTTCCATCTATTATGGTACTTACCACAACGCTAAATGACTTGGCGGCCTAATGGGTGAGCAGAGGGGTTAATATGAGATAAGCCAGGAAAAAACTCACTGTTTTTATCTGTGGCCGAAACCGCAGGCACACCTACGACACTCTTCGAAACAATCCGCCCGGCAAAAAAAGTCACGCATGCACGCAAGTGTGTTTGTGCGGCGCGGGTGTGCGTGCAGGGTTGGCAATTTTATGCGACGACACACGGGCTACTGGATGATGAGCGCGCGCCCTACTGGATGACTTTGGCCAAACTACAGCCACAATGGGGAGGCCGGCTGCCAAAATTACCACCCGCCACATAAAACTATGCCACGGTTTCATTTCAAGGTTATAGGTTGTTGACTAATTAAACTGAGTTAATATGAATAGCTACCTTGAAATGGATGTAAAACACGGACAATGTGATTGCCTGTGATTCGCGAGTAAACATAACATCTACGTGATAGATTGGCATAGATTTATGTGGCGCCATCGGGTGGTAAAGCTTTGCGCCGTGCACGCCATTGGGAGTGGCCCGCCGAGGCATTTTCAAGGTCAAGCGGAGTGTCGCTTCTTTATACCCCATTTATTATTTGCTGCATGCATGTACACGCAACTACTTAATTCAAATCGCATGCTGGAAATATCAGTGAATTAGGGCGAACGTTTCTCCGAATCCCGGGAATCTGCCGGTGCGATCAATCATCAATCAAAATAATTTGTCAAAGCCCCGGCGTGGGAGGCGGTCCAGGTGTCGACGAAACAAACACTCCACCCCCGCGTATCCTCCGCGTTCCATGGCAGGCTGTTGGTGCGCTGGTGGCGACGATTTCAGCGCACATTTTAAGAACGACCCGTAAGCTATGCTCCCCATACAAACGTAGTTTACTTATCATTTAAAAACCGCTGTTCCAATTAAATTGATATTTAATATCTAAAATCAGGGAACCAATATCTGTGTCTGCATGCTTTTGTTTTTTTGAAAAATCCAAACCGAATCAGATGAAAGCAAAAACAAAATCTTCATACTAATTTTGTTTTCTCTTTGGTTTGACTCAGTATACATTTATAGAAAAAACAAAGGCATGCAGACACAGATATTTGTTGCCAGATATGTGATACCAAATATCAAGTAAATTGCTACAGTGGTTTTCAAATGATTAGTAAACTACGTTTGTATGGGAGGCGAAATTTTCTGCTGCTTACGGGGGCACCTTAAGAGATCGTTACCCTATTCATTCCCCATGCTACGGGCAATAGCTGTTTACATGCCCTTGATGTTTTACTAGGTTTTTTAAAAATTGTATTCTAAAATATATTGTCAAAATCTAAGTCTGTATTTTTTTTAAGAAGAAACTTATGAGTCACGTATTACTGCGGAACACCTTATGAGGCTGTTGCATCGAAAACGCGGCATGCAATTGATGCAAGAAAGTGGGAATGAATGTCGAATGCCTGAAATTTTAGGTTGCCTTTGTGGCTATAAAGATAGATGGAAGGCATGTGTAAGAAGAGAAGATCTGCCAACCCCTCCGGGAAAACGGCGTTATACTGTTTGTGTTATTATTGTTTTGGAAGGCACACTTTGATCGTATTTTTTTACATAATATTGTGTGTATTTTTTTTTTGTTGTTTCATACGCTTCAACTTACCCACGGCTTTAAACAATATTCCTTATTTTCGGCTTACCTGAAAACAGAAGACCATAATGATTGATTGATTGAAAATTCTTTATTACGCCACGAAAAAAAAAACAATTTACAAAAGAAAGTATAGTGCAAAAACAACATAAGTGGGGCGCAAAGGCGGGCTTATCCCTCGAAGAGATTTCTTCCAGCCGACCTTTGGGTGTTTGAGAAGTTTAATAGGTATATATTCGTAGGTAGTGGCGGTAGGTTTGGTTTGTTACTTTGAGTATTAACCTAAAACTAAGTAATCATTTGGTACATACATACATACATTAGTTATGTAATAAACTTACTTAAAAATATTATAACAATAAACCTACATATATAATATTGCATATAAATATATATATGTTACTTTTACTTAAAATTAAGAGACCAACAGTTAAAAAAATAATTGAGGGAAATTCTATAATTAAAAGAAATATCAATGGCTAAACGGATTAGGATTACATGAAAATAAAAAATAAAACAAGACTTATTTTAGCACTTGGCTGAGATAAATAGTTGTCACCGAAACTAATGCTAACGCAAAGTAGTACCATCCATCCAGTTCAATGTAGCCGTGCATTATAAGGAAGGTCCTGGCATGGCACCTAGTTCCCATGTGTTGTGTTGGGCTAATACCATGACCGAACTTGTGGTATTAGCCATCGATGTCCAGTCACATCAAAAAAAAAAACCTAATTAAACTTTGAGCGAACCATCTCACGCAAAATGTGTTCATTTATGGAACTGGACTATTAGACCAACACACCACATGGGAACTTGTTGCCATTGCAGGTCATTACATTGAAAATGTTTTGTTGCCGTTTCGACCGCCCTTTATTCAACGCAACATGGTGCCATCCCAGGCGGGATTAACCCAGCCAAATGGTAAGTAAGAGAGGTAAACTAAAAATTTCCGTTGAATCCGAACCACGACCTGCTTCAAAGGTCAAAACCGGCCAAGTGCGAGTCGGGCTCGAACACGAAGGGCTCCGTACCATCGTACAAGATTCAACACAAAATAATCAGGTTTTTTGTATGGGACCCCGCCTTTATTATTTTTTTATTTTACCTATTTGTTGTAATAGCGGCAAAATAAATACACACTCTGTGAAAATGTCAGCTGCCTACCTATTACGGTTCATGAGATACAGCCCTGTGACAGACGGACGGACGGACGGAGAGCGGAGGCTTAGTAATAGGGTTCCGTTTTCACCCTTTGGGTACGGAACCCCAAGACGGCCAACCATCCAGAATGTGGCCGCGTCCAGGGTTGCTCAACCCCGTCCCTCCCACCAGCGTGTCGCCCCGTCAGCAAGGTACGCAGCTAGTATCAAGAGCTGAGTCACCTCTCAGCCTGGGGCACAGCAGTTGCTATCGGCCTTCCCACCAGTGACGCCGTCATGCACGCAGCCATGGGCCCCCAGATCAGAGCCACACTTCCCCTACAATCTCTAGGGGAAGATTCTCTATAATTCGCAACAGGTAATAGGGGCCAAATTGTATAAAAAATTGGCTTAGTCATTAAAAACAATTGAAAATAATGATATATTTAGGGGCCGGTTAAAGGACCTGTTAACGAACAGACCCTACTACAAGGTAAACGAATATCTTGATAATGATATTCGTACAATTGTATATTTGTTGACTTAAGGCTCCATATGACGCTAGCCTCCAATATTTTGGGTTTATTTTTATTTTATCTCAGATTCTGTTAAGCGTAAACACCCGTGAAAACATCGAAATATCTAAGTTTAGACTACTATCTAGTGTATGACCATAAAACGGTTTCAATAAGTTGCTTCTATTCTTTAAAAAAATATGTTTGTTAACACCTATTTACAAGTTTTTACTATGTTTTCAAGCCGGCGGCGCTTGGAAACTATAAATTATTTAAACAATTTCCTTTTTTGTGGTACAAGAAAACATCTTTATCTAGTGAATAACCGTGAACCATATATTAATTCACTTTAGAAAGTAGACTTTACAGGTCAAAAACCTAAATTTCGCTTCGTCGCGCTCGGTTTTCACGCGCATACAACAAACCTAACGCAAACTCAATGCTTTCGGAGAGCGCCATTATCGATTGTTTGCTGGAGGAACCTTAAATGATTTTTCTGTAGTTATTTTTTTTATTTGGTTATTGTGACCAACATGACTGTTGACATTTTAATTAATTTTATTTAATGTTATTGTTAGAATGGATAATGTTTTATTTTTTTCTATTGAAAATATTGAGAACGAACCACGAACGACCACCATGTACCTGACAATGTTTTGTTACATTCATGTAACTTTGTTTTATGCTTAAAAAATACAATACAATACATGCCCCTCGCCAGCCCAATCAGAGACGCGCGTCAAGATGTTTAGAGCGGGGCCAACCGGGTGACGGCGGGGACAGAGGCCGGGTTAGATTACATCCTGGCCCGTCGGAGGCGAACGGTTAGTTTCCTACGCATTGTTTAGGAGTAACATCTAAATTGGAATCGGTCGAATCCTGAGAGGGTACGAATAAGGGTCGTCAATTATGCCAGTAACCGTACACACGTAAATTTCGGTCACATGAAAGATAATCATTTGGTAAAGCCTGTTATTTTGTAAATATTACGAAGGTTGTATATTCGTTTTAACGAATTTGATATGTATGTATAATCGACGGTGAAGCAAGGACGCATTAATTAAAGAAACATTTCGATCAATACAAGGTGCGGTGTGGAAATTTCTGCCCTATTTCCTAACGTGACCAAATCGCAGCTTTTTGTCATTTGTTTTCTTAGCAACCCATTTGTAAACTCTTAAAATGGTTCTATTTTCCATTCGGAATTTGTGATATGCATTAAAAATGAATTAACGTCGCTAAATTTCGTTGGAGACGAGTCAGAAGACCTGAAGATTCTGAAAAAACAGCATATTGAGCTCAATATATTTATAGCTTTATACACCTGACATAGGTTAAGCTGACGACGGCTTTTAAACCAGAGAATACTTGTAACGCTATAAATTACATTAATTTATATTATTGCATTAGTAACTTGGTTAGTTGTAAGTAATTTAAACTGAGGGTTGCTGTTTCTATTGTTCTTTGTTATTTGCCTTAATCTGTTCTACCAAGGAATTGTTTGGCAGTAGCATTCGTGTATTTCATAATTGTGAATGGAAAAATATGTTGTGTAAACCCGTGAAGTTTCTTAGCAGGTTCTTTTTTAGTGAGTTGATCGAAGACGCGGATCTTTTTGAGGTAGCTTGGTGAAGTTTGACTACTAAAAAGTAAAAATAAAAGAAATGAAATTAAATATGGCCAAAATAATATTTAAAGTGTAATATAAACATTACACTTTGTAATTTCATAAATAAATTCGATATTTCAATAGATTATGTAAATCGAGCCCATTTAAACTGGTTTATTAATTTAATTAACATAATTTTTAGAGATTTCATGAAAATTTGAGTGTTCTGTGTGTGTTTAACAATTGTCTGATATTGGCTTACCTCAGTTATCTTCCTCGGTCCTTGTGGCCGCCGCCGTTTCGAACTGTCCCGTTCAGTTCATTTCCAAAGCGTGCTCGCGTGCGTGCGAGCAGATCCAGTATAAAAAAACCGGCCAAGTGCGAGTCGGACTCGTACACGAAGGGTTCCGTACCATCGTAAAAAAAAACCAAAAAAAACACGTTTTTTGTATGGGAGCCCCCTTTAATTTTAAATTATTTTTTAATCTTACCTATTTGTTGTTGTAGCGGCAAAATAAATACAGACTCTGTGAAAATTTCAGCTGTCTACCTGTTGAGGTTACTGAGATACAGCCCTGTGACAGACGGACAGACGGACGGACGGACGGACGGACAGCGGAGGCTTAGTAATAGGGTTCCGTTTTCACCCTTTGGGTACGGAACCCTAAAAACTATATTCCAACCCCCAACTAAGGTGTCACATCTGCTTTGCTCCGCGAAGGACGCCCTAAACCCGTTACAGTCCATATGACGCCAACGTCTAATATTTTGGATTTATTTTTATTTAATCTCATCGTCGGTTAAGAATAAACACAAACAGAAAACTCTAACTATCAAAGTTTAGACTATTATCTAGTTATGACTTTAAAACGGTTTTAATGAGTTGCTTATATTCTTTGGAAAAAATATGTTTGTAAACACCTATTAACTAGGTTTTTAAACCGGCGCTTGGAAACTATAAATTATTTAGACAGTTTTCTTTTTTGTGGTACAAGATCACATATTTATCTAGTGAATAAGCGTGAAACATATATTAATTCACTTTAAAAAGTTGACTTTCCAGGTCAAAAACCTAAATTTCGCTTCGTCGCGCTCGATTTTCAAGCGCATACAACAGTGAACCCTAACGCAAACTCAATGCTTCCGGAGATCGCCATTATCGTTTGATTGCTGAACGCTGGTGTAAGTTGGAGCCTTAAGAATATGGCAATGTAAATGGCTGCAAATAACGAAGCATGAAAGTATCAGTTTATACTTGCATCATACCAGCCGTGCTGAGAAGAGTCGAGTTTTCGCAAAAATCATTTAAAGTTAAGCTTTTCTAAACCTATATCTAAAAATCAACCTGATCGTTTGCGCTATAATCTGAATAAAATAAAATGAATATAATGTCTGCCTGGCTTAAACTCATATCCATTACGAGAAATACGAATGAATTCGGAATTGCAAATGAGTCAAGCGTAACCGAAACGATTTTATTACAATTTACCTTACGTGCTCACAAATACTTACCTAAATCACCCAATGGAGCGGTTAACATGGCCGGAGGGAGTTTCGTGAGCCCGATTGAAATGTCGATGACAGTTTAATCGAGTTGCGTGCCATCTGCCGCCAGCGATGCTCAACATTTCAATCAATCCACTCGCACTCTAGCGACCAACTTCTTAAGCTCCGCGGCGAACGATCCCAAATTGAAATGTCACGGTAGGTTTCCACTCTCGCCAGCGTCTCGTGAATATGGGCGAGGTGGCGAGAATGGAAATGGACATTCGTTCCGCCTCGCTTGAGCTCGCAGACCCTCGCCTCGGTCTGTCCTAGGTCGCCAGGTTAACGGTTTTTTTGCCCGAGTCAAAGAAAACTCGCGCGGACGAGGAGCGCTCATTTCCATTCTCGTAGCGAGTCAGTGCGCGCTCGGAAATAGCAGAGAAGTAGGTGATACCATGAATGTAGTTAGAACATATGTAAATATACCAGGCGTGTCTGCGCACCAAATCTCCGTGAAAAAAAGTCGAGATACTTACATAATTCCTAGATAAAATAATACATTATTTGAGACCTATGTACAATCAAAATAAGTAAAAAAGTAAAGTAAGTTCAAGTTAAATTGGTCAATATATTTTACAAGGAACCAAAAAGTCGTGTCGTTAACATACAATATAAAGCCACACAGCATTAGAATGTTTTTTAAGTTTAGAAGCTCAAAACAATTGAAAAATGTTTGGTTAGTAACATTGTTTTGTCACACTGTAATTTAAATACAATTTATATTAAGTTCTACTTGTTATTTTTTTTCTCATACCACAAAACTTAAAAGCCAAGCCTCTAAAAGCTCTCAAATATTTGTACCTTGAAAATATCTCGGTTTACACAGATTTTTAAACAAAATAAAATCATCTAGAACTGCAATAAAGATGTCTACAAATTGTTTATTAAATGTATACAGTATATTAGAAAAGCAAGACCATCGAGTTGTCAGAAGTGTCACGGAGATTACCTTTGTGCGAGAATGGAAACAAAAAGGCCGAATGAAATGCATAAATGCAAGGGTTTCTATCATCATAATGATGGAACATTCAGAATACATATAATATAGCTAAGTATTTATGGGGTAAGTAATATTTGCAAGCTCGTGTGTTAAGTGAATAACTTTTTGTGAATTAAGAATTATCTTTCAAAGAAACAACAAAATAAGAAGGTAGACACGAGCATTATAAGTCGGTTGCAATATAACTGACCTAATTCACGTTCCAGTCATTTGAATTGCGCCCTAAAATATTGTCTTTTACATCGTAACATTGAACTGGTAACTTTATGAGGAAAATAGGACCGGATTGTGACCACGTAATTGTCGAAAAGGGGAAAGCCATGATCACTCGCGGTGCGAATTGGTTGTGATGGCAAAATCACTACATGTGGGCGGGTTTGCATACTTATAGCCATATCATTTTTTTTATGGAAATGGACATGGATGGCTTATACCACACTTACTGTGATGATATTAGCTCAAAATAGCGTATTCGCGTAGGAATTAAGTGCCATGGCAGAACCTTCCCTTTATAAGCCCGGTTACATACACTGGATGGGAAACACGGACGAATTATATTGCCGCTTAGACATTCATAATGGTATCCATTCATAATGGACTACCACCTAGTAAGTTGTAATCCAAAACTACGGAAAACCTCATGGGCCAGCGGTTACCCGCCCAGAAAATTGTTTAACCTCGATGATAGAACACCGCGGCGCAACGCCACGAGGCTATCAAGGCTGATATCTGTCCGGTTAATAACTATGTCCTCTGTTACAGCCTTAATTCGGCCGGGAAGCGTTCAGAGGCTGTCCGGAGCAGCGCTTTTAATCCTTCCAGCACATCGATCAGCCATTAGCGGTGCCCATTAGCCGCTGCCCATTCATCATGCCACGGCTGATGCTCGCGAAGGACGCTTCACGGCTGCGAATTTGATGGGAAAGGAGAAGTGACGATACGCGGACTAGAGCTCGATTGTTTTAAGGTGGCCCAACCCGGCGGGACTAACTCATTAGCGGGCACGGTACAAAACCGTGCTGTTGCGCTCTTGGACCTTCTCTGTTTTAAAGAAAAAGACAGGCTCCGTGATGAGGAAGATGCAACATGTCCACAAAAAAGACAATGTGCATAGTGTATAATTTGGTAAGATTTACGAAAATTTTAATTACAAAAGACTTATAGCTAAAAGTAAACCACGACCGCTCTAACAAAAACCAAATAGATTATAAATCTTGATTAAATAAGCTATGTCTGATGACTACTCTTTTTGAGATTTTCTTACTTTATCATTGCGTAATCCACCTCCAAAGTTATTGTATAAAACGCGCGAAAAATTAAAACTTTCGGACCTTATAACTTAGAAACCAAACACAATTTTACAATGCCAACGGTCATCAGACATCTAGTTCGTTCAAATAAAGCTATTTTGAACAAAATTTGGGATCTCTGACAAGAAATATGGGCGTGATCTTCTTTCACCGTTTGTATGGGGAGTTGAGCGGGATGGCCCACCTTAAGTTGTGGTCACGCACGCATCTACCCACGATATTGTCTCCATGTATGCCACGGACCACGGAATACCACGGACTAAGTAACCCCTCGCCCCTAGGAGGTCGGCCGTATAGAATATAATATTAACTAAATATTACATTAATAACAAATAAATTGTTTTGTTAATGTTAAGTGCGGCACATAGCCTACGCCAGGACCTCACATAACAGGCTCCCGACGCCGCCCATGGATTTTAACACTTTTACGGGGTTTGCATGCCGGCCAGGTGCTTCTTCATTCAATGTTCGAAGGACCCCAGGCTGTACTTTGTGGAAAATACCTCAGCAATGAGTCAATTCTATAGTTTACAGACCTAGATGCATAGATAAATAATCCAGAGGATCAGTTGGCTTTGATTTTAGGAATGTCGACAGTGAACTGGGACAGAGTGCCAGCGTCATGCAGCTCCGATGAGCATTCTCCATGGCAGAGAAGATAGAACACAGAGAGAGACTCTGCATATCTTCGGACCCAGACGATGCTTACGTCGTTGAGGCGAAACATGTCGGCCAAGCACGGCATTACACACCGGAAAACTGTAAGTTATCAAAACATTACGAGCATGTCCAGCGAAGGTGTAAATCAAAGGACATATACGTCGTGTTGACCAACATGGAATAACCATTTAAAATTAAGCGGAATTTCGAGAGTTCGGGAACTCGTCGGCCGACCGAGTGTCACGCACTCTGGTTTAGACTATGACTTATGGGAATGATTTAGTTCCCGAACCCTTTCACGTATTATGCGATCAATCTTGACAGACATTAGTGGCGGACATTATGATTCTCAGAACCCACCGTTTCTCTATTGCACTGTTAGGGTCTAAAACTCTCTCCTGGGGTGCCTATCATTATAGCTTTAACATATCAAATGTAGAAAAAAATACCTCGTTAGCAATATTGTCCGAAAATCAGCGACTAACTAACTGTCATTTTATTTGTGTATTTTCCTCCATACATACACTCTTGGAATCGTCATTTTTTTAAAGAGGGACTAACTGGCCGTGTTGTCGCGAGGTGTAAAGTGAAATTGGCAGTTATGAACAGAACAAAGGACACACAGAGTTAACTTTTAGACTTTCAGAGTTAACGAGACCAACATTTTTTCATACACATTTTATTCATGTAACTGGACATGGATGGCTAATGCGAAACTGACCGTCAGATATCAGCCTAACACACCACATGGGAACTAGGTGCCATGCCCGGACCTTCCTTTATTCCGCGGCTACATTGAACTGCATGAAAAACACGGACAATTATCATTGCCGCGTCGACCATCGTTCTGAAAGTTTACTGAAATTACTTATTCTACTTTAAAACATCTCCAAATCGCCATGTAGAATTAAAATAATGATCTGTAGTTATGTTTCATGTTTTAATTTGAAATAATGAGAAAAACTGTTCCAAAAACAAAACTGTGCAGACAGAGATATCAATTGAGTGATGTTAGATACAAACAATCAAGTAGATTGGTAGTGATTTTCAAATGATTTATTTCATAGTTCCTTGCTGCCTACCACTTTAGGGGAGCGGAATGGATACGATATTTGATGCATACGACATTATCATTATTTCATTGATATAAGGTGATCCAGCGACATCTTCATGCAATGAAGAGGTGCAATCCAATTTTGAAAATACGTTTTTTGCCTGCACATTGTTCGGAAGCAGGATTCCAACTTGCGACTTTTAGATTACATGTCCAGTGCTCTACCGCTGAGCTATCTCAGAGATTTTATCGATTATACTTGAATCGACAGCACTAAACCCTGTTTTCACCACCTCCAGTTACCTGAAATCCTATAGTTAACTTTCGGCTACATTGCATATTTGTATGATGTAACCGAAAGATAACTTTGGGATTTTTGTAGCTGGAGGTGGTGGAACCGGGCGTAAATAATACTTTTTCAGGTTACTTTAAAAATCTGATTACAATGTTTCAGTGTCCCTCCACTTAATCGAATGGGTATGAATGTCAAAACTACGTTTGTATAGGGAACAAAGCTTACGGGATTCGAATTTAGGGAATTCCTACCTCACCTGAATACCGCAGGGACCTCCTCTAGCTTATAAATGAGCCGGTCATCAGACCACAAGGCCGTGAAGCTAACGAAAGACCGAGCAGAGTTTTCCCAAACAATGTAACGTTCATTCAATTTGTCAAGCGCGAACAAGAGCCAGGGAGCTTCAAACAAATTATACATCAAACAGAAATGAAAAAGCCCTAATTATGAATTAACGTCCAATTTGGGCTCCCGCGGAGGCATCCCAACTGCCGGCCCGCGGGTCGCTGTCCGGGTTTCGCATTCGAGTTATGATGTTCACGTTTCTAACTTTCAGTCCACCCGCCAATTAGGCGCAAATTGCGTCATCGTATACGTAGCATACGTTGAGTGTCTGGTTGTATCTTTTTAACCGACCTAATTTATGCTAAGGTGGGCCTTCCCGCTGAACTCCCCATACAAACGTGGAAAGAAGATCATGCCCATATTTCTTGTCAGAAATCCATCAGTTTTATTTGATCGAACTAGATGTCTGATGACCGTTGGCATTGTAAAATTGTGTTTGGTTTCTAAGTTATAAGGTCCGAAAGTTCGAATTTTTCGCGTGTTCTATACAATAACTTTGGAGGAGGATTACTTAACGATAAAGTAAGCACATCTTAAAAAGATTAGTCATCAGACTTGTTTCTTTGTTTGTCTTGTTGATTAATTGTTTTAATATACCTTTTGGATCAGAAAAAACCTAGGAAAAAAGTTGACTTTGTTTATTTCATTTCATTTATTTATTTAACTTCAGAGTGGTCAGTCTGAGTTTTTACCTAAATTGGCGTTTACTTAACTTCGAAGTTCCGTAAAAACGACAATATCCATACAATTTGCCATATATTTGTCAGCCTCAGTGGCCCAGTGGCGCGACACTTCGGCGATCGCTCTCCGAAGTTAAGCAACGCTGGGTCCGGTCTGGTCTTGGATGGGTGACCATTCGACCGTTGAAAGAGGCTGGCCGTGGTTCGGATTCCACGTTAAGCTGTAGGTCCCCTTCCTTACTTACTAGGTGGTAGGGTTTATCCCGCCCGGGTTGGTACCATCGCATTGGATGAACGATGGTCGAAGCGGCAATGAAAATTGTCCGTGTTTTCCATCCAGTTCAATGTAGCCGTGCAATAAAAGGAAGGTCCTGGCATGGCACCTAGTTCCCATGTGGTGTGTTGGGCTAATACCATGACAGAACTTGTGGTATTAGCCATCCATGTCCAGTCACATAAAAAAAAACAAGTTTTTACTAGATATTCTGTTGTTTTACTTCTTCAAGCTGTCAAAGTCAAACTCGGACTTCCGATTTGTATGAAAACGCGGAGTCGACGTAAACGGCAACGTCGACGTATTTACGGCAACGCTGATAAGCTGTCAAATCAAACTCGGACTCGCAAATGGTAGTTTGCTAAACGCCCACTGCGCGCGCTCTTCAATTTCTCCATACATTTGAAAACGCCAGTTGATCGGTTTGCCGTAACGCCAATTTAGGTGACAACTGGGACTTCGGGTACTGGTAGTCAAACTACACTAAGTCATGTCACAATTTGATTGATCCGCGGATTCGATCAACCAGTAAAGAAGAACCCGCAAAGACACTTCACTGGTCTATAAACTATGTTGTTTTTTTGGCTTTTTTTTCGTCCACATAAATGATATAACACAATTATGATTTCATACCTAAATGCTACTACCAAATTTACATTGATAGAACGGTCTAAAGCAAAGAACTAAGAACTACAAGGAAACAACAACCCACAATGTGAAAAGTCTTAAATAATAAATAAATTACCTAACTTAATTACCTAATAATTATACATATTGAGTATTTATTTCGGGTGTAAACGCCTTCGTCAACGTTTACGTTCATATTCGAGTTTTTAACAGAAAAATACAGATATTTACAAAAAAAAAATTAAAACATACCGACATAGAATAAAGCTTTCTCAAGTGATTTTGATAAAAATCTGACCACTTTCAGGGGTAGGGAAACGTTCGCTAGTTGAATGCCTTGGCCAACGGATAAAGAATGTATTTCTTAACCTTTTTAAAATCTTCCAAATTTCCCGTGACTTCTGTTGGTGACTGATTTTGTATGCTGTTTCTCGGTCAACGATTTTCAACGAATCCAAAAGGGGCAGAACTGGCCTTGAAGATGACGACAGAAGTGGAAATCCGCCAACGATTCAAAATAAACGTTGACGGGAGAATTTATAGCGCCACTACTTGCAGAATAATCAGTCCGGGACCGCAGAAATTCGAGACAAAACGGCGGAAAATTGATAAGCGCCGCTTCGGCGCTCGCTTCCGTCACCCCGCCCGCAGCGGATGAGCGATTCGAGACAATACAGCCTTAATACGTTGTCGTAAACCACGCCCTCTGTAGAGAGCTCCTGCCTCGTAGAGTCCTTGCGGAAAGAGAACCGATGTAAGATTTGAGGGCGCACATGTACCGTATATGTCCTGTTGACAACACGTCATTATAGTATGACTGTAACAAACGTCATGTATAATCTTCTTCTTCTTCTTTAAAGGCTTCACACCAGGCTGGTGGATTAGCCTTTTTGGCAATCACGCTTGAGTTTTGCGTATGTATGTATCTATGTCAAATGAAGTTTGACATTTGACAGATGGCTAGGTTGGGTTGCCATGTAAAAATCTTAATGTTAGTTCCATTGTACGCCACGCCGGTTCTCTTTCTGCACGGACTCTACCTCCATTTTGTTTTGCTGGCAGTCTATGGAACTGTGTACGGGCGAGTGCCTTACCTCATACTTTTCACCTGAAATACTTCATAGGATGTATTTGTATTGTCAAGCTAGATATTTACCTCTGCAATGCTTCGCAAATATATTGGTATGTGTCATGCCAGGCCATGCACATAAAAATAAAATAGAATAGTTTGAAAATGACAGTTCCGTGTTCGAAGAAGGGACTAGAAAAGCTAATCTGAGAGAGTTTTGTTTTAGGAAATAAGTTTTTTCCAAAATAAAGTTCTGGTTCCCCATGTTTTGATTCGTTTCACTGAGCTGCGCCACCCCCGAGCACGCCGCGCACACGACATATTATTAGAATCAAGACATGGTAAAAATTGGTTTAAAAAAAGGATTATTGGTATCAGTAGACAGACAGTATGGTACGAGTCGTATTCACTACGTATAATATTCACAACGTATAATGTTATACGTTGTGCATGAATAAAGTTTAAAAATAAAATCAACTCTTTGCATCATGCAGAACGTATAATAGTCACAACGTATAATATTCCTAACATGAATTCACAAAAAAAGAAAACCATGCAGAACGTATAATATGCCAAAAAGCACTGCATAAAGCGCCCTAATAACGATACATTTAAGGCTGAAATTGCTACGAATCGATATTTGCTACAATTTCGAAAGGCCACCCTACGCTATTTGAGACGGTCGAAACGTCACGTGCGAGTATACGCTTTAAACGTATATACGTAAGGGCGCTTATCCTATGAAAAGTTTTTGGATTATATGATATGCATGGTTTTCTTTTTTTGTTAAATAAAGATCATAATATTATACGTTGTGACTATTATACGTTATGCATGGAGAAATAAGTAATTTTATTTTTTAAACTTCTTCATGCACTACGTATAAAATTATACGATCTGCCGATTATACGTTGTGCATGGTTTTAAAATTTTGTTAAAATATGACATTATACGATCTGCATATTAGACGTTCTGCCGTTCCCCCTATGGTACCACGCTTTTTGGCTTTTTCGAGCGCCTTTGGCTCGCGGCATAGCCTGAGATACTCGTCTCTTCTCTACTACTTATAAAATACAACGTATGCCGTATGTCCGTCCGCCTGCTTACAACTAGACAACCACTCAACCGATTTCGATGCAGCACGTTAAACTATCTGAGGGGTGAGCGGTGGGGTTAAATATGAGGTTAAATAAACGTGAAAAAACTGTTTGATGGAGCCGCGGGGATAGCTAGTTTATTACAAAAAAACCGGCCAAATGCGAGTCGGACTCGCACACGAAGGGTTCCGTCCCATCGTACAAGATTGAACACAAAAAAATCACGTTTTATGTATGGGCCCCTCTTTAAAGTTTATTATTGTATTTGACCTATTTCTTGTTATAGCGGCAAAATAAATACCCACTCTTTGAAAATGTCAGCTGCCTACCTATTACAGCTCATGAGATACAGCCCTGTGACAGACGGACGGAAATCGGAGGCTTAGTAATAGGGTTCCGTTTTCACCATTTGGGTACGGAACCCTAAAAGGGTAGGTTTCCGGTTTCGCACAATGAGCATACAGAGATATGGTTTAACGATTTTTCACCTAGTGAAGGCACATGATTACTCAGCAAAGATCTTACCTGTAGCTCGGCAAATGTCACCATGTAATCAGTAAATTGTGAAAATACCTGAAAGAAAAAAAAAACAACTACATTATTCAACAGTCTGTGACCTTATTTCGTTTGAATAGTGTATACAACATCATGGTACGACTCACAATTCCCGCCTGGTAATAGGAGGAATCAGGGCCAGCGAAGCCGCCGTATTGAGAGTGGTACCGACGGGAAAAACGTTTCACGTTGTAGCCGATACAAAACGCCGCTACATTTCGAGGTGAAACCGATACAAAACGCCGCTACATTTATAGGTGAAACCAATACAAAACGTAGCTACATTTCGAGGTGAAACCGATACAAAACGTAGCTACATTTCGAGGTGAAACCGATACAAAACGTAGCTACATTTCGAGGTGAAACCGATACAAAACGTAGCTACATTTCGAGGTGAAACCGATACAAAACGTAGCTACATTTCGAGGTGAAACCGATAAATAATGCAGCTATATTACGTGGTAAATCCGACACAAATTTCAGCTACATAACGTGGTGAAACTAGTGGCTCTCTGAGCTGTAGACCACGCGAGTCTGTCTTTAGATAGCTTACTGAATAAATGTTCACCGCGCACCTTAAATATAAATCCTATTATTTTTCTCGTATTTATCTCACTTTATTAAGTACCTAACGCTTAGGGACAATTTTAGACAAAAAAAAAAAGAAAGTTTCCAAAAACTGAATCGACAAAAAATTCCATACAATTATCGAACCTGCTCACAAAAATACACGAGAATCGGTTGAGAAATGCGACCTGTACAGGAGATAAGCTGGACAGCCCGACATACGAAAGCATTTAAGCCCACGCTGAAACGTAGATGCTGCACGTCGAAAATACATAAAATAATAATACGGCAAAAAAATATCGTGGTGAAACCGATACGAAATGAAGCTTCAGTTCGTTATGAAGCTCAATCAAAATGCAGCTACATTTCGTGGTCAAGCCGATCCAAAATTAAGCTACATTTCGTGGTGTAGCTAATAAAAGATGCAGCAAAATATTGTAATGAAGCTGATACAAAATGCAGCTTTATTCGGCGACGAATTCGATACAATATTCAAATACTTTTCGTAGTGAAGATGATACAAAATGCAGTTAGCTGTGAAGCTGATACAAGATGTAGCAGCGTGGTGTAGCCACGGCATCTTATCAAATATTGCGAGATGGTTGTCACCAAGCTAGACTGCTTAACTTCGACACCATAATTATTCTAACATTTGTTTTTCCTTTAAATATTTTAAAGCGCACGCAGGCAAGTCCGAAGTCGGTAATATAAAATTATTATATATACACAAAGCTCAGAACAATCTCAAGTTTAATCTTGAACTAACTTTACGACGGCGCTGAAATCATTTCCATACTAATCTAAATTGTTTGCTCATAAAAGGCTACACAATTTGATTCCATCTTTATGCTATCTAAACTCATTCGTAGAATGGCAAAGAAGGCAAACGCTTATTAAAGGCTGTCTTTTGAATGACAAAAAATATATGCTAAGAAAATTCTTATTACTCACTTCTCTCAGATCTTCGTTTTTCGGTCAAATTAAACCTCAATTTGTCTCATCTTACGGGAGTGATTCATGCCTAAAGCGCCTTCCGATCCTAATTGCCTCAGACTGAAGAAAGGAACAAATTTGCCACCACCGATCCCCGCCCAAACACAGTAGAAAGGGTAAACAGTAAATTACATTTTTTTATTAAAAGTACATACATACACCGCGCCGCTTACCCGGAGCGGTAGACAGAGATGGAGTTGTACGAATGGACGGTAAGAATGTTTCTATGATCAATGTGGTAGGACATGCTCCAAGGGTGCGACATAATTCGACAAATTCCACGAACTATGTATCTGCTCTGTATATTTGTCATTCTTTTGTCATTCTTTTGGGGACGCATCATAAAGTCCAAAAAGCACAAAGTCCAAAACCCATACCGTCCAAAACACTAATGAATTCGGAACTTTTTTAATTAGGTTAGGTTAGGTTAGGTTACTTTTGGATGTTCTGGGTTTTGGACTTCTTTCTTTTGTCACCCATTCAGATTATATGTCCAAACCATCTTCACATACCTTTTCAATTGTCGCTACCCCATCTAGTATATGACGTCGTTGCTTATTTTGGAAAAAGTTTAGCGAAAATAAAATTTGTGCGTGCTGTAAGACCGAGCTTCTTGACAAATTTATGTTTTGATTTATTTGTAAGTGTCAAATAATGTGGCATATATTGCAGTATTTTTTTATTGTGTTAACTTCGAAGCTTGCTTTTTAAAGCTCCAAGGAGGGATCATATATCTAAGAATTTGTAATTAATTTCAAATTTGTATACAAATAAATAGTACCATCGACGACATAAGTCCAGGTCGGGTTTGTTTTACACATGTGGCGAACCCCTTCCCCCGCCAACCGATTTTCAGGCGGGGGGTGGGGCGCTTCACCTCCGCGCGATACGAGCGCTTCATAGCAATCGCGTTGGAATGTGCTAGTGGATTTTGAATGCGACTAAACATAACAACAAATGGATTGCGATAGTGAAACTTATTCTAGTTTATAGCTCAAAACTGTAGTTTTCTGGCAAAAACTAGTTGCTTTCACATGGAGAAAGATCTGATTCGGTCCGGATTGCTAGTTGTTGATGGAGCAATCGTTTTAAAATAATATATAGAGTACGTACCCTGACATCTCCACCCGCACCGACCGCAGAAAATCATAATCATCCCCCTGTGATAGACATTAGGTTTCTGAGAATAAACAGTTTCTAAAACTCGGTTCTCTGCCGAACCGCCAGGAAATGGAACTGTCTGCCGGCGGGTGTTTTTCCTCAAACTATTACCAGAGAGTCATCAAATGTAATTTGAACAACCTCGATAACTAAGCAATAATCCGCAAATCCAAACGGTGAGGTGGATTCGGCTTTTCTGAGAACCTTTGGTCTCTCAGCACAGCCATGTGGGAATGTGACATGCATGTATGTTTAATCGATTAAATAATTAAATAAATAAAACATTATTATTATTATTATTTATTTATTTATCGACCGTGAAGCAAAGACACATTAATTAAAGCAAGAGCTCAGTAAAAATAACGACTTTACAAGTACACTGCAAGACTGGACCCCGACCAGCAAAACATACCATTCGCGGGTATTGCGTCTACCAATTTCGCCACCGGCTCTGTATCCATAATTTGGAATTCTCGTACAATCCCTCCTCCCGCATCCCTCCGTGGAATAAGCGACTTACGTGCTTAGTACGAAAAATCATAGTTGCTTAAGTTCACCCATAGTGGTTTTTCATGAAAAAATTCACTCACCACCTAATTATATCAATCAACACCGATGTTTGGTTAACCTACTGCTTCCTGATTTCTTCTGCTTACTGTGACACTTCCTGCTCGGCAAGCCTCGTGCTCAGGTACTCGGTGCTCGGCGAGAGAAAAAAGTTACGTGCCAAGTTTCAAATTCCATTTAAGTTTCTCATCTCGCCGCGCCTGGCGCCGCCGCTGTTCAGATAAAGACTTTTTCTTTAATCCGATTGCGAGAGATCAAACTGCACCGGGAGAGAATGCGCGTGTTATTACGTCATACTATTATTTTATATCACGCTTAATTTTAATATTGAATCGCAGTATTTGAACCTAAGATACATACTTATGTAGAAGGGTGTTTTACGATTGTGAAAAAAAAAATTAAAATAATTTTGGTTCCATTTAATATTATTATCTGAAGTAGGATAAAATATTGCGTCAGATTAAAAATTGCCTGCTTAGTTGAAGTACTTAATCAAATTTTATTACTTTCAATGTATAATGTAGAGTATGCAGGGTGTAAAAATACATTGTAATATACATATTCTAAGATCTCGATACAGTACGCAAGACTATCTTTGATTAGGTTTTCGCATCCCCCTTAAAAGTTCAAAAGCGTCGTCGGCAGCCACCTTAAGAGGTCCTAATGCCGCGCTTTACACAAAAAAAGTATTTAAATTGTTGTACCCATCCTGTTATTGCACTCAAAATATGTATTACATAAACCACCACGTCATGTATTTTTTTTTTGTATTTTTATGTCAATGACATATTTTTTTCTAAACGATCTATAAAACTAAGTCCAATGCAAGTACGCAAACGTGCGTTACACGTTATTTCAATAATGTCCCAATAATGTTTTTAATATATTTTCCTGAAGTTTTCTTTAGTATTTTTTATCTTATTACGTAGCCAACGTTGTGAAGCAACCCGTCGTTTATACTATGTACATAGAGGTACGATAATTGAGAATATTGCGATTATTTGAACGTGTAAAGCGAAACAAGTTATTTTAAATCATAATGCATTTTATTTTAAATCCATAGATTATATGTGAAGTCTGTATGTGTACTATCTGAAAATCTTGAAAAGAAAAAAGGAAAAAATGTTAAGCCTATCCAATGGGAGCTCATAAATAAAGGCAATGTTCCATTAGTGGCTCGAATAACTAACAGACACACCTGACGCAGGCGTCGGTAATAGAAGCTAGTCACGTTCGACAAGCACAAGGGGGCCACGAACAATTATTGTATACATTCTCTCCGCGGCCGCCCGCCCTAACGCTCTGGCGGCGGCCCTATTCCGTTGCGTCGCGTTACAACCATGGAGGATCAAGAATGTATGGGGAAATAACTTCCATGCAACGAGCGCGCAAAAAATCGCCGTACACATTTGCAGTGAAAAATCCAATTTGAAGTCTCCCAAATTGGTAGGTAGAAGAATATATGCCGAAACAAAGGCCAAATTCCTCCGGCGGCACAATTGACGTGTCGACACTTTTTTAGTTCCATCCATTCTCCTGATATTTCTTCACCCCCATGGTTACAACACGCAGTAGTCGAACGATACGGGTGATCTTTACTAATATAACTAGTGGCTCTCTGAGCTGTAGACCACGCGAGGCTGCCTTTTTTAAATTTGATTTTTTTATTATTATTTTTTAAAAACCGGCTCGACTAATTAAATCTTTACAAATATCGAACCTGCTCGCAAGATTTTAAGAGAATCGTTTGAGAAATGCGACCTATAGAGTGTGTGTAGACCAGTGTGGCAAGCTCTGCATTTATATATTTTTTCTGATACATAGTAAATACATGATAATTCCATAGGTAGAAAACCATGCAAACCACTTTACACGCATCAACGTAGCAAATGAAAAGACAATATATTCCAAAAACAATCATCATAAAGACATTCCAGATGCAGAGCAGTTATATAAAATAAAAAATAAAAAAAAATTGACTGCAAACAAGCTTGCAAGCGGAACATAACGGAATCGTCCAAGTTGTAAATGTAGCCCAGACGTTTTACAACTCTAATAGATGCACATTACGCTTGAAAATCCAATTTGATAATTTGGCTACATCTTGTTTGCCAACATAAAAGCGTATACGGCGCTAGCGGTACGGAATAGGACAGTACCAATGCATCGAACCGAGATTCACAATCTTACGTATTCAGTTCACGGTTAAAATGGAATAATGTGTGTCTTTTCAGGGTTCCCAAGAAAACCTAACAGCGTATGTTCATTAACTGTCGGTCTGTTCCACAATTTCAGTAAGAATCGCCGCTTGAATAAATTACTATTCTACATTTGGTATGTATGTGGCAATGTGCATTCGCACAACACAATAACCCTGTTACTAATAATCCTAGATCATCAGCAGAATAGTTATACAAAGTTTTTCCTTTGCATTGACAGGCAGTTTCTAATTCGATAGAAAGGGACAAAACATTGTATAACTATTCAGACGATGATCTGGGATTATTAGTAGCAGGGTTTGAGTTTGGAAGTACTGATAACTTTCAGAGGTTGACATATAAACTTCAAAATGTTTCTGTTAAAATAAAAAAAATACTTCTCGAAAAGAGTTCCCTTGAAAAACTCAATGATTGATGAAATTGTATGAAAGCAAAACAATGTTAATAAATAAAATAAACACTAATATAATGCATCCAACATGTACAATGTAAAATAAGTAAACTAAGCCGAAATAGAAATCCTCAAACCCAAGATATAGCATTTTATATCCAACGGATTAGTGAACTAAACTGCAAGAGGAAGTGATCAGTGCCATAACAATAAGCTGTTTCAAAAACCAATTTTACAATCATAATACAAGTCTTCAAAATCATCTTTAAAAAAAAAGTGCATTTAATTAGTAATTTACAGGTATCAGTATAAATACATATGTAAGTGAATTCAAGAATAGTGTATGCTTCATGGATCACCTTGCAAGGTACATTTATGGTAGGCGGCACTTTCCAAATATTTAAGGACACGCCTTGGACAATGAAGGAACGACATTATCAAAGGACAATGGCGCATTTTGTATGGAACGTGATGCCGTTTTTTTTCGCACAGCCATCAATCATACTTAGTTTAATTTAGAATTATGTGACAAACAAAATTTGGTTTTAAATATTTATGCCTAAACTGGGTCCGAATGAAGTGATCAGGGTAAGAAGTTCAAATATTTTCAATTCAAAAATATGATTTTAATTTCTGACCGTTATAACATTATATCCACTGAGTTAAGGCATTGTTTTCAAGTTTTAAAAAGTTTTGTTTGTAACATTATTCTGAATCAAAATAACTTAAGATTGGTTGATGACACAGCGAAAAAAAAAACTTTGATAATAAAGGCACCAATCAAGGAAAGAACTTTCCTTAGAATATTTGTTGTCCTACAGGGCTCTATTCTGGTTCCATCACTATTTCTTATGACAACCCTCCCAGAAAACATTAAGCTAGTCCTAGAAAATGTTATAGATACTTTTCGTTTTTTAATTTTTATTACAAAACAATGAACACACATAATTACTATAATCCTTCTTAGGACTAATAATAAGTTGAGATTAACCGATGTGTGGTGATCGATCTTTATATTGTCTGCCAAAACTGAAGAATATAGAATCCTTCTTGTGACAGCTGTCAAAGTCTATCTAGTCATGGGTAACCAAATTTTGCCACTTATTCGATTCTGCTGTTGAGAAATAAAAATACAGTTTTTTCTATTACAATGAAATTATTGCAAACGAGCATTAAGTCCAAAGTCCTTAATATTCGATATTAAATATTAGCTGAATCTTCCATGCAACTATATGGTAAGGTTATAATTATAATGATAATAACATAAAGTTATTAATAAGTAAAGTTATACAAGGAAATTAGTAATATTTGTTAAATATGAATGCAACATCATAAAACCTATTTTTAAAAAAGGGCATGTCGGCAGGTCCTGAATACTTTCTCAGGCCCTAATTGAATAAGATTGTATCAGGACATTAGAGCCGTATTTATGGCACCGTGGTAAATTACATCCCCTTGCCGCTAGCGGTATTTTTTTTGCGCCCAATGGACTTTTTAATATTTCGGTAACACGAGATCCATTTAGCGGGAGCAGTATTTAAACCTGCAACGGGAAGTAAGTACACATAAAGACGTTGGGCCATTACATTTTTGCTTTCCATTAGCGGCTGAGGCTAGATAAAAAAACCGGCCAAGTGCGTGTTGGACTCGCACACGAAAGGTTCCGTACCATCGTACAAGATTTAACACAAAAAAATCACGTTTTTTGTATGGGGCCCCCTATAAGTATTATTATTTTTATATTTTACCCATTTGTTGTTATAGCGGCAAAATTAATACATACTCTGTGAAAATTTCAGCTGCCTACCTATTACGGTACATGAGATAGACGGACGGAAGGACGGATGGACGGACGGACAGCGGAGGCTTAGTAATAGGGTTCCGTTGGCATCCTTTGGGTGGGGAACCCTAAAAAACGATACAAGTACGAGTCGGACTTATCCTCATATCCATGATATTGCCTCTAAAAAGTTGTATAGAAATACAAAAAGACGTATATCATGGATACAAGTTAAGTTATATAAAAAAGAAACGTACAAAAGTAAATCATTTATTTAATATGAAAATGTTGAAAAAAATATATGTCTTGATTTGACTGAGGCAACAGGCACGCCCATTGTATGGAACGTAATCACCTCAAAGTCCTCTTAGATCAAACACATCGTCGCGGTCATCGTTTCTGGCACCCGAGAACCGAACATTCGGTAGCGGCTATCGCAGCGTCTGACTTATGTCGACCTTGTTCCGCCATTTTGTGAGTCAGGGGGGGGAGGGGGTGTCATCCATCTGTTGCTAGACCCCACACACCACCCAATTAATTAATGTGTTTTCCTCACGTAATTTCCATTCAAAGTAAGCGTTCAATTTAAATAAATGCTCTTTCTCATCAAACTCGAAGAGAAAGAAACGGAGTACATAAATACTCTTTATTAGAAGTAAGAAATCCTAATTTATATGTTTTTTTTGTGTGACTGGACCAATTATCGTTTCATCCAATGCGATGGTGGCAGTAGGGGAAGGGGACCTACAGTTTTGCATGGATTCCGAACGATGGAACAGCTCGAATTCGTAACGAAATTCACTAATGAATACTTTATTTTCCTAAATGTTCTCATGACTAGTACACTTTTTATAGAGCCTAATAAATAGCTACCAAAAAAATATTTGAATTTAAAAAAAAACATTGATTCTACTGCTTACGTCTTATTTAATCTCGACTTAGACATGTTTGATGTAAACAAGAGCACAATACACGTATACGAACCACGGCTCACTAGAACTAATATTGGAAGTAATATTAGAACTAATATTGAAACTTATATTGGAAACTTATATTAGTACGAATATTGGAATAATTGAAAATAAACTAAGGTAGAAGCCTTGCGGAAAGGGGAATTTCCTAGGAGAAGTGGAATTTTGTACCAAGTTATGAGAAGACGTGAGAAATGATGCTGAACTAGCCTGAACGTGCATCAACTCTAGAGGCAGCACTTTGACTCCGCGAATAATATACGTATGTCTAAATTGTTTTTATGCAACCTGACATGGACGGCTAATATCAAACAATTAACATTGTGATATAAGCTCAATACACCAAATTTCCGAAGCAATTAGGTGCCTTCCCTTGATGGGCACGGCTACATTGAACTGGATGGAAAATACGAACAATTTTTCATTGGCGCTTCGACCATATTTTCATCCGATGATGATGGTACCAACCCGGGCGGGCTTCTACTCTACCGCTTATTAAGGAAGAGAACCTACAGTTTTACATAGATTCCGAACCAGGGAGCAGCTCGTATTCGTGACGAAATGCACTTAGCGAACTTAGAAAGACAAATAAAGTGGTGCATAATCGGGGCGAGGATTTGAACCCAGATCTCTAGCACGTTAGGCAAATCCCCGCGCCACTAGGCGTCAATCAACAAAGAAATAAAATTGAAAATCGAGTGACGACTTTTTCACTTCTGGTAAACTTAGAAAATACGCTCATTGCTGAAATAATGCTCAGAGTGGTCAGTCTGAGTTCTCACCTAAATTGGCGTTTACGGCAAACCGATCGACTGGCGT
The DNA here is from genome assembly GCA_946894095.1 of Incurvaria masculella. Taxonomy (NCBI): domain Eukaryota; kingdom Metazoa; phylum Arthropoda; class Insecta; order Lepidoptera; family Incurvariidae; genus Incurvaria; species Incurvaria masculella. The sequence goes on along the minus strand of OX335657.1, from coordinate 15,890,342 downwards.
TTTCTCCAAACTCCACACAAGTTTTTGCAAGATATTCTGTGGTTTTACTTCTTCAAGCTGTCAAAGTCAAACGCGGACTTCCGATTTGTATGAAAACGCGGAGTGGACGTAAACGGCAACGTCGACGTATTTACGGCAACGTTGAGTAAGCTGTCAAATCAAGCTCGGACTCGCAAATGTTAGTGCGCTTAACGCCCGCTGCGCGCGCTCTTCAATTTCTCCATACATTTGAAAACGCCAGTCGATCGGTTTGCCGTAACGCCAATTTAGGTGACAACTTAGACTACCGGCTCAGGCTTTCCGAACCAGAGCGAAAAAATAACAACATAATTTCAGAACACGCCGCCCGAGTCGGCGGATAAGCGCGGAGGCAAGACCCGGCCCGCGACAGATTGAACACCGAACTTCTCCTGCGAAATTCTCAGCACGGAAAAAGTAAAACAACTTCCCTTCGAAAAGCTCTTTCCGGAGCCAGAAAAGCTCCGGGACAAAACGAAGTCAGACAAGCAACTCTCGGTGCGCCGGGAGATTTCATTGAATGATTTTGTCCAGACGACATCGAATTGGACTCGATGCATCTCTACGGATTTCGCGACGACCTGAAAGTCCGGTTTCATCGGATTTGGCAAACAATTTAGTAGAGAAGATCTGCATTCTATTATCTAAGGGCCGAGTGCACGAAAGGACAAAAAATTAAAATCAACGTCAAAGTATTATCAAACACGTCACTTTGTGTGGACAGTAGGAATTCTATGCGGATCACTCAAAATGACGTGTTTGAACATTGATTAACTCAGCCGTTTCTTCGTGCAACCGGGGCTAAAGATTCGATTTTCTTATGACTAACAGCCGATCTGATGCGAATAAAGCCGTGATACCCCAGAAATTGATTTACGAACGAGAAGATGACAAGCCTAATTTTTACCATTCCTCATCCTATATTAATTAAAAGCAATAAAAATACCCGAAAATCACAAGAATCATCTTATGAATTGAACCCTACAAGCAGGAAAGTTTGCGCTCGGTTAGCAGGTTTGATTTTATTAGGGTTCCGTACCCAAAGGGTTCCAACGGAATCTTATTACTAAGCCTCCGCTGTCCGTCCGTCCGTCCGTCCGTCCGTCCGTCTGTCACAGGGCTGTATCTCAGTAACCGTAACAGATAGACAGCTGAAATTTTCACAGAGTGTGTATTTATTTGGCCGCTATAACAACAAATAGGTAAAATAAAAAATATTAAAATTAAAGGGGGCCCCTTTACCAACCTTTAAAAAGGTGTTTTTTGTGTTAAATCTTGTACGATGGTACGGAACCCTTTGTGTGCGAGTCCGACTCGCACTTGGTCGGTTTTTAAAAGTGAGCGTAGGTACATTTTTGACAATATCGAAAGAGGCGAACAGGTCACGAAACGTCATAAGAGAAGGAAATCTGTACGACGGATTTCCATTGAAACTTAAAATCTTTATTGTAGAACAACTACAGTTGACAGAATTGTCCTTTGTCCAATAACCCTTTTCTTTATAGTGAAATAAAAATAGTTTAGTTTAACCGGCTGTACTTTCTGTATTGCTGCAGGAATTCGACATGTCACTTTCGATCGAGGCCATCAATAACGGGCAGGAGAAATGTGTGGCCTTACGAGCGTGACGGATCCATGCGGTGATGCATCGCGGGTGGCAATTGCGGAAAAGGGTCCTTCTCAGTCACCGGTGAAAAGTATATGGGTACCTAGACTTCATCTACAAACTAGGCTGAAAGGACTATTTTTTTAAGTAACTTCTCTAAAAGCTTCAGTATAAATAGGAGAATAAAACAGAGGTCCAACAAAATGCAAAGAGAAAGGCGCAGACGAAATTGTCGATGTTATAGGGTAATTGGTAACATACCATGGTAAATTATATCGCCGGGTGAATAGGCAAGTGAGTGAATAAATCTACGGTAGCATTTCGTACCATACTTACCGGTAAAAATCAGTTCAATTGCTGAATAACACGTCGACGTTTGACAGTGTACAGTTAGTAAGCATAAATGCCACTTAACGACATTTAATCACTCTCTTGCCTATTCACCGGCGAGTTCATTTTCCACGGTTATCTGTGGAAATAGCGAATAGAGTACATGTTTGAAAACTTACGGCTTTTCACGCGGAGGAGAGGAGACATTCTACGACGTTTCGAGCTGATCTTAGGTCGCCGTTCGCAGCTGTAAGTTCAGTGGAAATCTAAAAAGTACGCACTCGTCGTGATCGGACCGCATCACAAATGTTTGCCCACATCTCCGTTAAAACGACAATCACGCTAGCATGCGAAGCAAATTAAATCCTCCAGCAGGTACTTACGCTCGAGCAAGCTCCACTTACTCCTTCAATCAGAGCAAATTACCAAGGGAAAGGATTCAAGCAAAACGGCCACTCCGGGAACCGCCGGACGACACGTCCACTCCGGAACCGGCCGGTGCGCCACGAGACGACGGCGGCGGGGCACTCCAGTTGACGGAGCACACGCGCCGGCGTTCAACTCATTAAAACTCACTCAAACAATCATACCCGCTCCTCGGTCCACATCGCCGTCATCGCCCTAGACGTGAGCTGACACTTGAGGGCCCGAGTACGCCCGAACGCCCGATGAGTGACGCCAAAAACACGACGGCGACTAATTGCGCGCCCGCACTCCGACGATTAGCATTCAAATTAGCTGGGACATTCGGCAAATTGCGCGGCGGGCAACCGACGGCGACTAAATGACACTTTCAGTTCCCTGAAAATTATGCGTGCAATAAGTTATAAACTTCCCAGGAGTTTGACAGAGGTGCCTCCTCTTTAACCCGAATTAGGCTTTTCTACGCGCAAACATTTTAGCATTTCCTCGGAAAACTAAGGCCATTTCACGCTGACCACTTCAAAGCCTAAATCTGCAGCTTTAAAATAAATTTTAATGAAACCGGGTGAGATCCATTTTCTCGCGCTAGTGAACGCCCAATGCACACATATTGTTATAGCAGCACAAGTTGGCAGTGGTCAATTTGAGAAGCTGGCTTTATTTTTTTGCTCAAACCATATACGCCTGAATAGGATGACAGAGCTCTCGCTCGAGTTTCCACATATTAAATCCTTAGGAGAACACATCAATAAAATAATGTAGCAAATAAACTTAACAGGAACTAAACTTTAAAGGCATCAAATATCTCCGCGGTAACAACGAGTGTATCAGTCGCATACCGTCCTGGAAAATTGACAAGAATAATTACAACAATTTGGTGCCACGACGAAACAGTAAAGGTCCAAATATGATCAGTTGTAATAACAAAATGTATGTCACCTGCTTTTTTTAAGAAGAACTCTGAAAGTTACTCACTTACTAATACGTCATATTTCGTGACTAAACCGCATCCTCAAACTAAGCAAATGACGTAGAATCAAGCGACGTAGAAAAATCTATTAAATAAATGAACTATGAACAATGTTGCCAAAAAAAACGTACTTTACTAAGATTAAATACGCCCGCAGCCAACCGACTTCTGAATGCCGAATCGATGTCATTCGGCATTGTCCAAGACGGCGGAGCGGGTGTAGCGAGAGAAGTGCCAACTTACACCGGGCGAACAATACGGACTCATCACGCTGCAGTTTTCATTAAAAGCGCGCGGAAAGGCGGCGCGGGTCCACTCTCGCATTCATGGGGCGTGCTCAAAGGACGCTCATCGGGCGTGATAGCGAAACGTGCCGACGTTAACGGGCGAAATTGGACGGACTATTATTTCGGCTCTTTTTCGATTCAGCACTAAGTTTTCTTTTTGTTGCCGTACATGGATTGTTAAATTTAAAGCTGGACGAATATATTCATATTAGGGTTTCAGAGCGTGTAAGACGAAAATGACGTTTAAAGCATTCATGGGGCGTCCTCAAAGGACGCTCATCGGGCGTGATGGCGAAACGTGCCGCCGTTAATGGGCGAAATTGGACGGACTATTATTTCGGCTCTTTTTCGATTCAGCACTAAGTTTTCTTTTTGTTGCCGTGCATGGATTGTTAAATTTAAAGCTGGACGAATATATTCATATTAGGGTTTCAGAGCGTGTAAGAGGAAAGTGACGTTTAAAGCATTCATGGGGCGTCCTCAAAGGACGCTCATCGGGCGTGATGGCGAAACGTGCCGCCGTTAACGGGCGAAATTGGACGGACTATTATTTCGGCTCTTTTCCGACTCAGCACTAAGTTTTCTTTTTGTCACCGTACACGGTTGTTTAAATTTAAAGGTGGACGAATATATTTATTGTTGAGCGGCTCGTAGCTTAGTGGCGCGGGGACTGGCCTAGCGTGCCAGAGGCCTGGGTTCAATTCCGACATGCACCGCTGTCTTTCTCTTTCCGAGTTCGATAAGTGCATTTCGTCACGAATGCGAGCTGCTCGATGGTTCGGAATCCATGTAAAACTGTAGGCCCCCTTCCCCTACTAGGTGGTAGTGTCTAAGTCCGCCCGGAGTTAAGTACCATCGCATTGGATGAAAAGATGGTCGAAGCGGCAATGAAAAATTGTCCGTGTTTTCCATCCAGTTCAATGTAGCCCTGCTCATAAAGGGAAGGTCCTGGCATGGCATCTAATTAATTCGGAAATGTGGTGTATTGGGCTAATATCATAACGGTAGTTGTGTGGTACTAGACATCCATATCAGGTTGCATAAAAAATAGGGTTTCAGAATGTGTAAGAGGAAAATGACGTTCAACTAGGTTTTCCAAATGGGATGAAAGCTGTGCGCCGAGAACGTAGTCACAGATTATCATATTCCCCACCCATATTATTCGACCCATTTGTTGGTTTTCCCATCAAAAGTTGCCGACCCGCGTGCTTCGCGCAGCCAAGAGCCCAGCAAACAATCGGCCACTTGAAAGACCGCTCAAGCGTTCTCCATTTTCGGTGGCCATTATCGTCGTCTTGCAATAGCCACGGAATATTCAATCGCGCCTGAATACCAAGTCCTCGAAGCCTTTGAAGGAGTCTGGAGTCGACGGAGCTCCACGTAGCGATTCACCCCTCGCGACGCCCTGGCAAATCTAGTGAGAGTGTTTCTAATTGAGTGATGCGATGGCTCTTATCAACTTCAACGTATGGCGTCTCTCGACCCGATCCGCTTTGATGCAGTTTGTATGTACGCATAGCTTGACTCTTCCAAATTGTGCTGTCATCAGACCTAGCTTGTTTCATGAAAATTTATAATCGATTTTGTTTATGTTGGTTTTTTGACTACAGCGGTCGTTATTTGCTTTGAGCTATAAGTCGTTTTGTAATTAAAATTTTCGTAAATCTTACCAAATGAAACACTATGCGCATTGTCTGCTTTGTGGACATGTTGCATCCTCCTCATCAAGGAGCTTGTCTTTTTCATTGAAAGAGAAGGTCCCAGAGCGCAATAGCACGGTTTCGTATCTTGCTTGCTAATAAGTTAGTCACGCCGGGCAGGGCCACCTTAAGTAGTTTTTTTGCAGGACTGTTTATTTAATTAATGTGTCCTTGCTTTACGGTCGATTCCACAAACATATCACATTAATTAATTTACAGTAACATAGGAATAAAATCAGAGGCTCTATTACGAGTTACAAATCAGTTATCGATATTTCGCTGAACTCTTCGTTACCGTAGATTTACAACATTTAAGCGGCTCGTGGCCTAGTGGCGCGGGGACTGGCCTAGCGTACCAGAGGCCTGGGTTTAATTCCGACATGCACCACTGTCTTTCGCTTTCCGAGTTCGGTAAGTGCATTTCGTCACGAATGCGAGCTGCTCGATGGTTCGGAATCCATGTAAAACTGGAGGTCCCCTTCACCTACTAGGTGGTAGTGTCTAAATCCGCCCGGAGTTAAATACCATCGCACTGGATGAAAAGATTGTTCATGACGACATCGTCGAAGCGGCAATGAAAAATTGTCCGTGTTTTCCATCCAGTTCAATGTAGCTGTGCTCATAAAGGGAAGGTCCTGGCATGGCACCTAATTCCTTCGGGAATGTGGTGTATTGGGCTAATATCATAACGGTAATTTTGTGGTATTAGCCATCCATGTCAGGTCGCATACAAAAAAAGAATAGAACAGACATTTGAGGGATACGCTAAATCGCCCGCCCATGGATTTTTACATTTGTATAGAACTATGAAATAATAGAAATGTGTCGAAAATATGTAAATATGTTGAAAATGTGCGTGTGATTAGGCGCAACGATCAGACGCCAGTGGGCGGAAATGAAACGACAATATCCGAGGGACGGGGGAAATGAGACCAACTCGACGGACGCGAAATGCGAACAGGCCGGGGGCTCATTCCGGCGTTCAAATATCACTCAAAGTATGATTGGCCCTCGCGCCAGACGTCAATAAAAGCGCTGAACTCATCAATACGGCCTACTTGGGTGAATGCTATGCGGTTTCAGCAACAACAGCTTTCTCTATATAGACTAGGAGGTGGCGACAAAAATGGTAACGATAACGTAAATGTCTGAAACTGGGTTCACAGGATAAAAACCAACCCTCTGAAGCTAAATGTGTCAGTCTGCCTGTGCCAAGTGGTTGCGTTACTTAGATAATGCGCCTGAAAAAGTAGTTATGGTGACAAAAAATATATATGATGGTAAATGGCTGCAAATAACGAAGCATGAAAGTATGAGTACATACTTGCTTAGCAATACCAAAACTGAACAAAGCTTTGGTTGCATTACGTAGTTATAGGCGATTTAGGTTACAGATATAAATTAGGTATATTTAAGTATTTAATTAAAAAACCGACTGGTTATTGTTGTATAATTAATAGGTATCAATGTGTGTAGACAATCAGTATATTCATCAGCAGGTACATACCAACATATATTTTATATAGCCAATCTAGATAACGCAACCACTTGGCACAAGCAGACCGACATATTTAGCATCAGAGGGTTGGTCTCTAACATGTGAACCCAGATTCAGCCATTTACCTTATCGTGACCAAAAATGTCGTGACCTCCCGGAATAATATTAACTCGCTATAGGCTAGTCAACACGTAGCGCCATAGAAACGTACGAGTATGTAGTGAAACGCATCAGTAAGTCCAAATGGAAATTCAGACGGGTAATCGCACGTTAGTAATTTTTATGTAATACATGTTTAACGGTAACCCACCCGGAACCTGACTGCGCCCAGAGATCCTGTGGGTTGATAATATACTAATATATATATTAGTATATTATAAATCTAATATATTCGTTGCGTGGTTAAGAAGTGCCGCTGCCGCCGGCTTCTCCCCTTCAGCTGCTATCCCTCTCTCTTTCAGCCGCCACCCTCCCGCCGGGGCGCGCGAAGCATTTCGGTTTGTATGACAGCCACATCTTAGCGTGAGCGGAACTGAATTCTATTTAGCCTATCCTGTGTTCCTGGTAGTTAAATGTACGTGTACTAAGTTTCATCTAGTATTGATGATCGGTTTAAGAGTTATGAAGGAACATACATACATACGTACAAAAAAGATTTCTAAAAATCGTAAATTTCGTTTTAGTATGATACATGAGTCCACAAACGCAGTATCTTTTAAAACAAAGTAACTTACTCTATGAACATACCTTGCAGATTTATTATTAGTATAGAGTATAGATAGGACAGCAAAAAGTGATGAAGGGTTAGAAATGAACACTTGTTCTTCCAGTGTGCTGCTGCGTTCGGGCGTAGCAGCTGCCTCCTCGTCAACGGCCTGGATGTTGTTGTTGTTTCTTTGAAGGATTCAACAGAAACCCCCTTTATGGCAACTGCACTGCCTTGTGCCAGATTCAAAGTCTCAGAAAGTAACGGGCTAAATGATCAGCTCGAAACGTCGGACCAAGTCTTCTCCCGCCGCGTGAGAAACGATGAGTTTTTTAAACAACTTATTACTGTCGGTTGCAAAAACGTCATATGTTTTACTTAAGCACATTAATAAATTGTGATACTCGTATGTTTGAAAAATGTTACGGCTTTTCACGCGGCAGGTAGAGATATTCTCCGACGTTTCGAGCTAATCATTCAGCCCGTTGTCAAGGAGGCATCCGCTCCGTCGTCTGCTGCGCACGAGCGCGGCGGATGCCTCCTTGACAACGGGCTGAATGATAAGCTCGAAACGTCGGAGAATATCTCTACCTGCCGCGTGAAAAGCGGTAACATTTTTCAAACATGCCTAACGACCGTGGTAACCTCAAAAGTATCATGTGATACTCGTAGTTTGTTATCAATACCATTGTCGCCATAATGGTATATATTGGTTATACCGAGAGAAAGCGATAATAATTTATTTCCACGGATGATAAAATATTTTGTAACGCTTCACTTTTTCCATTTAGCACGCAATAAACTTCCATTCTACAACAAAGCGAATCGCGCGCGCAGTCGACGTTAGCTGAGGTTCGTTGAATGGCGTATGCCTGTTAAGGCGGCCCAACCCGGCGGGCCCAACTCATTCGCGGGCGCGGTACAAAACCGTGCTGTTGCGCTCTGGGACCTTCTCTGTTTCAAAGAATAAGACAGGCTCCGTGATGAGCAAGTTGCAACATGTCCACAAAAAAGACAATGTGCATAATTTAAGATTTAGTAAGATTTACGAAAATTTTAATTTCAAAACGACTTATAGCTAAAAGTAAACCACGACCGCTGCAGTAAAAAATCTAACAAAAACCAAATAGATAATAAATCTTGATTAAATAAGCTATGTCTGATGACTAATCTTTTGACGATGTTCTTACTTTATCATTGCGTAATCCACCTCCAAAGTTATTGTATAAAACGCGCGTAAAATTCGAACTTTTGGACCTTATAACTTAGAAACCAAACACAATTTTACAATGCCAATGGTCATCAGACATCTAGTTCGATCAAATAAAGCTATTTTGAGCAAAATTTTGGATCTCTGACAAGAAACATGGGCGTGATCTTCTTTCCCCTTTTGTATGGGGAGATGAGCGGGGATAAAAGGAAAAAAAAACAAAAAAGAAGAACGTAGCTCTGGGAACTTCGTCCAATGCTATTTATTATTTATTGAATTGAATAATCATGACTGAAAATCATGTCAATAGGACAGCATGTAAACCATATAAATATTTAAGGTCAGTTTCAATTTCGTTTTGAATGTTTTAAATATCAATTATACTTCCAAACAACAATTGACACTAATTACAGACACCAAACAAGTTTCATGATTTCTTTCAACACAACGTTTTATCTGGTCATTTTAATACCGAAATAAGACAAAACAAGGTCAAGGTAAGTATTTTCAAGCATGTATAACGACCGCGGTAATCTAAAAATTGTTATAAGGTCGCAACCGTTTAAGTTTCATACACTTTTTTATAGTTGCGCCCAATAGTAACACTGAATCCTATTGTTCATTGTTTATTCATCATCCATAGACAGTACACTGCACTAGGATTTGTCCTATTTTATCGTTAGCCACTTCAGCAATTCCAGCGAAGAAGAACTGACAAGAAACTCCGCTGGATTTTTTTTCAACGCCCACTAAGTCTAAGTTTACAAAAGTTTTTGCCCCTGCTAACAATCACAGGCAAAAGCACAAAATTAATATGAATTGACGAGAATCAACAATTCAAAATGTCGTGTGTTCATGACAAATATAAGTTTATTTGTAAAGACCATGCCCGCCATCTGACATGATGCCAATTGGAGCAAGCCAGTCTCCGCAAACAGCACCCGTTCACGAGCATCACGCCGGGCACAGCCATCGCCTCTCTCGACGACATTTAAGGGAAAGAGGAGACCCGAACCCAGCGTCACCACAAGCAAGGACCTTAAGGCTGTTCCGACCCATATAAAGTTGTTTGCACACATAACGCAAAAAGTATTGCACTTTAAGCCACGAATTAATAATAAAAGTTTAATATAGTCATTTCACAATTTTCAGCGAATTTCACAATTTCAGGATGATTAGTTTTGTTACAATTTATTTAAATACGATTTTTATTTAACAGCGCCATCTAACGGTGTAAAACTTCTAATCGGCAATTACAACGAAACCATTAAACCTGAAATTGTGAATATGTTTTCGCTGCAACTACTATGGCTATATTTAATATTTTTGACGAATTCGTGCCTTAAAGTGCAATACTTTTTGCGTTCTGTGTAAAAAAAACATTGTATGGGTCGGAACATCCTTAAAGCGATGCTCCAGTGGCAATTTTTGTAAAACCTTAGTACGATTTAGTTTTAATACTATTATTTCAGTCCATGAACTACGTACAGTGACCATATGTTACTGAATCGCAAGTGTCATAACAATACGAAACGAGGGTGTCCAAATTGAAGTCTATTGCTGGATTGAGAGCTCCTGAGAAACAGAAAAGCGCCCTGGGCTGCCAACAGCCAGCGCTGTGACCCCAACCCGTTCCGGCTTTATTGCCGGTGGAATTGGCGCATCCATCATTTTTATTGTTCCCTATTTCTTGGCGAGACACAGCGGGCGCTGTGTTGCGGAATGTACGCGTAATTGTAACTCGAGACAAAACGTCTGCTGCTCCCACAAATTAGTCTAGCTAATGGGGCGTTTGTAGCTGTAAATTTACACCTTCGTTATCAGTGGAAGCAATAGCTCTTAAGCATCTACTCGGTGAAAATGTTGCAACTTAGAGCAACGAGAACCTAAATTTTATTCGAATGGAACAGTCTTGTATCTGCCTGCCAAGATGTCTTTAATTCTTTGAACTGTTTGATGATTTGACGTGGAATAAAAAAACATAATTTATCATTGAACAATTGTAAGCTATAATGTATTATCGGGATTCCCGTTTTTGTGGACGTTATTTCCTTGCCATAGATGAAATCTTTGACCGACTATGTAAATAGTAATTGCGTTGCTTTTAGCCGGCTAAAGGAAAATGAACAAAAGCACAATGTCCAATGCCAACGAGCAAAAATCGAGACACCTTGAAAGACCACCAGGAAAACGCGACGAGGAAAACTGGCGATCCAAAAGAGGAAGAACAGAGCAGAACCTATTGCGGTCATAGTTCAGTGAGACCATGCAAAGCATTTTTGGAACACGTCCAAAGTGTGGTGTGTTTCCATTACAATGAAAGTGTAGTTGAAAGGTATTCTGGGTGGATAACACCCCAAACCACAGCAGAGGTACGAAAAAAGCAGTTTATCAATGGAACGTTATATATATAAATTTCTGGTAAGTTTCGGGCAGAATACCACCAGCTAAAAGTGGAAAGTTGAAAGGAAAACAAAGTTTTTTTATTTTTTTTATGCGACCTGACATGGATGGCTAATAGCACACAACTACCGTTATGATATTAGCCCAATACACCACATTCCCGAAGGAATTAGGTGCCATGCCAGGACCTTCCCTTTATGAGCACGGCTACATTGAACTGGATGGAAAACACGGACAATTTTGCCATTGCCGCTTCGACCATCTTTTCATCCAATGCGATGGTACCAAACCGGGCGGGCTTAAACCCTACCACCTAGTAGGGGGGAAGGAGACCTACAGTTTTACATGGATTCCGAACCATGGAGCAGCTCGCATTCGTGACGAAATGCACTTATCGAACTCTGAAAGAGAAAGACAGTGGTGCAAGTTGGTATTGAACCCGGGCCTCTGGTACGCTAGGCCAGTCCCCGCGCCACTAGGCTACGAGCCTAGTGTCAGTTAATTGTAATCGTGCAATATACGGAAATTCTTGGCATGGCACCTTGTTTCCATGAGGTGTGTGGGGCTAATATAATGACATTAGTTATAGTGTTAATCATCAATGTCCAATTACATTAAAAAAACTTCATGAAACAGTTTTCCATCCGTAACAGTCCCAGTGACGCGCTCGGTTTTTTTCCCCCGATTGTCAGTCCAGGCTGGCGGTACAATCTCTCGCATAAGTTACGAAGTTATGATTTATGTACACGAGGCTGGAGTTATATTATTGTTCTTTGCAGACTTGTTTGAAACTCGGGACCGCTTGCGAACTTTTGTCTCGTACTACTATAACTGATGTGGGCGCTTTGGAGGTACGCAAAGTGAAAAAATTTTAGCGGACGTTAACAAACGTATTGTTCGGTAGTAGATGGAAATATTTGAATACGGAAACAAACAGAAGAAAAGCAAACAAGTCTAAACACGAGAAATCATGTATTTCATTTATTTTTTAAAGAGAAAGGTAGTCTTATACGAAGTTAAACAAAACAAACACGTTCAAAGATAAAAAATCGGTCAAGTACCTTTAGGGCTGATTTTTCAATGGTCGGATAAACAGCCAGATAACTATTCGACGGATTTATTTACGCTTCTGCTTATCCATCCGATATAGTAAGTACATATGTTTATTAGTAAAATTAAAGTCAGATAAGTGTGATAGAAGATATAATTCTCCGGCAATGACTATCTGTCTTTTGACAAACGTGAATTTGCACTATCAGTCTGATAAGTACTATCTGAGGATTGAAAAATCGGCCCTAAATTTTAAATCGTACAATTTGTAAGATTGAACACAAAAAATCAGGTTTTTAGTATGGGGCCCACTTTAATTATTTTGATTTATTAATTTTCCTTTTTTTATTATAGCGGCAAAATCAATACAAACTTTGTGAACATTTCAGCTGCCTTCATATTACGGTTCATGAGATACAGCCCTGTGGAGACTTAAAAACAGGGTTCCGATGGCACCCTTTGAGTACGGAACACTTAAAACTAACTACAATGAGAACCGCCTATAAAATATAACAAGACCTTGATTTATGTTTTTATTATGACTGAGATATTAAACTATAAATGATAAAACAAACAAAGCGTGTGTGTGAGAGAATGACGGTTCATAATGATAGAGTAAATTATATCGAGTCGATACATTTTATATCACTAGGAAGTGTTCCCATCTCTAGCCAAGGGTATTGTTTTAAGAGAGTCGAGTTGAATCCAGCTAGCGCAACGTGTGCCCTCCGTGTATTATTTTTGGAAATAAAGTTATTAATCAGAATCGGTGTTTGTGTTATAAAGACAGTGTTTGGCAGTCAGGGGATCCCATTCGACGCGAGAACTTGTGGGGTTATTAATTTAAAGTTAATATCAAATTCTTAGGTCTGTAATCTCTTGGAGCTGTAAAAAACGCGATACAAAATATGGCCATTGATCCCGTGCCTCATATTTTTACACTCGCAAATAGAATAAAACCTATGCGTTACTTTCCGTTTATCCAGACTACAATTATGCAATTCTGCAAGAAGAATTGGAAAAAAATAGTAAGAAATCTGAAACTTACAAAATTGGTACGAAACCCTCAGTGCGCGAGCAGACTAGTACTTGTCCAGTTTTTTAGCATAGAACTCTCTGTCACTGTCTAAATAAACTCTTCTTCTGGCAACAGTAAATGGGTAAAGGAGAAACGGCTAAACTACAGTTAAGCGTACACATTAAGTAAAGAAGAACGAAATTGCTCGAGTAAATGAAGGACCGGAAGCGGAACTGCTTCCGTAAGATATATTCTGGAGTAGAAAGAGCCGAGGAATCATTTGAACGCTACAACGATGCAAGGATATGGTCGCCACTGGATTGCGAGTTCTTCAACCAGTTTTTTTTTTTATGCGACCTGGCATGGATGGCTAATACCACACAACTACCGTTATGATATTAGCGCAATACACCACATTCCCGAAGGAATTAGGTGCCATGCCAGGACCTTCCCTTTATGAGCACGGCTACATTGAACTGGATGGAAAACACGGACAATTTTTCATTGCCGCTTCGACCATCTTTTCATCCAATGCGATGGTACCAACCCGGGCGGGCCTAAACCCTACCACCTAGTAGGGGAAGGGGACCTACAGTTTTACATGGATTCCGAACCATAGAGCAGCTCGCATTCGTGACGAAATGCACTTATCGAACTCTGAAAGAGAAAGACAGTGGTGCAAGTTGGTATTGAACCCGGGCCTCTGGTACGCTAGGCCAGTCCCCGCGCCACTAGGCTACGAGCCGCTCAGTGCAGTGCAGAGAGAGAAATGATTTTTAAAACCGTTTACAACTGCGACAACAGTTTCTACTCCATGAATGTTTACTTAAAAGAAAACAATTTCTAGAGCTCAGTTAATGTACATAATATAGTAAAATACACATTTACCTGATATATAATATTAATTGAGTATATTTACATAAATGCTTACATTTTATAGGTATTGTAATCCTTGGATCGAATATCTGCTGCTTCTTCTACATTCTACATTAACTTCTACATTGCCCATGCCGTAACCAGATTATTATTTGTTGGGTGTACTGTTATTAATTGTTCATTGTTTATCCATAGCAACGCTGCACTCGAGTTTGTTACATTTTATTATTAGAATTTATGATACTAGAATAGCAAGAAACGCGGATACATCGATAATTTTATTTGGCATGCTAGGCTATAATAAAATAGTGTCATGATGTCAGCCCGTAATAGCAAATTCTAGGAAAATACCAGTGACATGTGACCACGCGTTCATCGAGCTGGAAAAACACGGAACATTATAATTGCTGCTTGTATCATATTGAGTTCAATGGGATGGTCCCAAACTCTAGAATAAATAGGGAAGGTGGCCTATAGTGTTCCATGAAATCCAATCCCGCGTGCACAAATAATTCGTGCATACGCTCAGCTAATTCCAAGCTGAGCGAGCGTTATCCAGCGACGACCGGAGCGAGGCCGCCGGACGGATCTCGCATACATATTGCGGTGGCCTGTTATTTATTGCTACTTTCCTTACGAGCCGAGCAACCATCGGAGTATTCTTGGAGTCTTCACCTGCGCCCCGACAACCGCATCGTGACCGCTTTTTGCGGCGGGTGCGCGCCATCGCATTATGCGGCTTTGCGACCTGCCCCATTTCATAGAGTGGTTTGTTTATTGTGCACAGCCAAGGAATGCTCGGATTGTAAAGTACAATATGAGTGCACGATATGTATCTTGCGTCCTCATATCTTAAAAATTCTTACATACGTCTGTTCAGATAGACTGCTTTGTCCCATACAAATTTGAATAAAATAATCTTAAGAGTTTTGCGTAAGTAACCACATTCTAATGTAATATTTAGTAAACGACATGGATAGCTACTCCACTACTATCATTGATATTCGCCAATAACACTACACAGTAACTAGGTGGCATGCCAGGACCTTCTGTTGCGCTGCATTGAACTGGATGGAAAACACGGACAATTTTCATTGCCTCGTCGACCATCGTTCACTCGATGCGATGATACAGCGTTCGTGATTTACTAAATATTTTTTCTTTTTTTTGCAATTATCTTTTTAATCAATAAATCTAACCAAGCTGTTGCGCGCTGGGACCTTCTCTGTTTCAAAGAAAAAGACATGCTCCGTGATGAGGAAGATGCAACCAGTCCACAAAAAAGACAATGTGCATAGTGTGTGATTTGGTAAGATTTACGAAAATTCTTATTACAAAACGACTTATAGCTAAAACTAAACCACGACCGCTGTAGTAAAAAATCTTACAAAAACCAAATAGATTATAAATCTTGATTAAATAAGCTATGTCGGATGACTAATCTTTTTAAGATGTTCTTACTTTATCATTGCGAAATCCACCTCCAAAGTTACTGCCTAAAACGCGCGAAAAATTCGAACTTTCGGACCTTATAACTTAGAAACCAAACACAATTTTACAATGCCAACGGTCATCAGACATCTAGTTTGATCAATTAAAGCAATTTTGAGCAAAAATTTGGATCTCCGACAAGAAATATGGGCGTGATCTTCTTTCCCCGTTTGTATGGGGAGTTGAGCGGGATGGCCAACCTTAAGTATTTTGTTTACCAGTTTAAGTCCTGTACCAGTTTAGCACTTTATTTACCAGTTTAGTACTGTACAAGCTTAGTACTTTGTTTGCCAGTTTAGTCATTTAATACGAGTTCAGTACTTATTTACCAGTGTAGCGCTTCATTTCAAAAATGTCGAATAGACGTCCAATTTGCTTGAATGCGACTTTTTCGTTAGACGTCAGGTGGAATCGACCGGCAGCTCGGAGAAGCTTTACAACTCAATTAGGCAAGTTCAACATTTGCGTCCGTAATGAAAAGAAGTTACGCCCACGCCGGGCAAAAAATACGCGGGCGGCCGAAGCAAAGGCGGCGGTACAAAGGGCTGCTCGAAGCAATCTGAAAGCTGTTATTTTTGCAATTAGCGTTTTGTTATTTTTTTCTTCGCGCTTGCGTAATATTAAATGGGGGATATTGTTAGGGAGCTAAGGCACACACGAAGAAGGACACAGAGTCATAGCTGCCTACCTATTACGGTTCATGAGATACAGCCCTGTGACGGACGGGCGGGCCAGTGAGGTGTGAAGCACTATGGCTGAGAGAAATTGTCGTAACAGAAACTATGGCTGAGATAAATAGTCGTAACAGAAACGTCACAAAGTACTACTTTTCGTTAGTCTTAGTTTCAGTTACGAATATTCAGCCTGAGACTAATGAAAACTAGTACTTTGTGACGTCAATTTGCATTACTTTGAGATTTCGTCCATACAAAATGTGTCAAAGTGACGTCACAAAGTACTGCTTTTCGTTAGTCTTAGTTTTTGTTATAACTATTTATCTCAGCCTATGACTAACGAAAAGTAGTACTTTGTGACGTCACTTTGACAAATTTTGTATGGGCGAAATCTCAAAGTAATGCAAAGATACGTCACGTCACAAAGTACTAATTTTCGTTGGTCATAGTTTCTGTTACGACTGATTAATTCTTATGTGGTGTAGTGTAAGTAGAAGTTTAGCATTACCCATGCGCGCCAACTATCGATCAGGTTTATTAAAAATGCATAGAAACTTAGATACTACTATACTATTAGATATGCACTAAGCATAGTAAACGGCAGCATAGATAAGTGATAGGGAAAGTTTGCTAACGTCATACAAGTGTTCGGTCAGTCAGCTTGTTTGCGTCCACTGCTGGACATACGCCTCTCCAATTTTTCTCCAGTCCTCCCGGCCCTCAGCGGTACGGAACCACTGCTTTCCGCCGACGCACTTGATGTCGTCGTCCCACCTGGCGGGTGGTCTTCCCACACTCCGTTTTCCTGTCCACGGCCGCCAGTGTAGGACACGGTTACTCCAACGGTCGTCGTCTCTTCGGCTGACGTGAGCAGCCCACTGCCACTTGAGCTTAGCCACCCGGTGTCCAATATCGACCCTACCGCAAACTCAATGCTTCCGGAGATCGCCATTATCGTTTGTTGGCTGAACGCTAGGGTCAGTTGGAGCCTTAATAAGGTAATTTTGCGAGGTAAAACTCGAATGATAAGAGACCTGACGAGCCGACAAATCCCAAGTCAATCTCTGAAACAACATTAGCATGGCATCCCAAATGAAACGCGTGCTTCTAGCCTCTAGGCCCAGGTCACAGCTTAGGAACGGGGCAGTTATTCAAATTAGTAGCAAAAGTTACCTAATGTTTAAATCAGGCCTTCCAACCATGGTGAATTATATCACCGCATGATCCAGGCGAGTGAGTGATAAATTGAGGACTTTTTCATTCCGTTACCGTATTAGCAAAACACAACTAAATAATAACTAACTAAACAACTAATCAAATTACTTACAATATTTTGCGGTATTTCGTACCATGCGGGCATTGAATTCGACATAAAGTCTACATTACTAAAGAAGTATAGTTTTTAACACATTACCGTGCACTTTGAATACTACAAAGTACTTACTACTACTACTACTTAAAAAGTACACTTACTACAAAAATGCTATAAATCAATGGTGAAATACCATTGATTTATAGCATACTTCAAAGTGCGATTGAAAATTTTAGTACTAGGATACATTTATGTGAAAATGCGGATCATGTTTATTAGCAACCATTTTTATAAAAAATGACAAAATGGTCTTTACTTAATTCATTCTTTACGACGCAGATTTTATTCTCTCCTATCCATATAATATAATATCAGAAGCGCCGTAGGCACGGAAACTAAAGTCAACTTTTTGAGATTACCGCGGTCGTTAGACATGTTCGAAAGTCTGCTTGAAAGTTGAAAGTTTGCAGTCAGTCGTCTGCTGCGTACGAACGCGGCGGATGCCTCCTTGACAACGGACTGAATGATTGGCTCGAAACGTCGGAGAATGTCTCTTCCTGCCGCGTGAAAAGCCGTAACATTTTTCAAACACAAAGTCAACTTGTACAACAAAGAAAAAAATTGTTACTTAACATAGTTAAATACCCACACATTCTCAGTCAGTTGAGATACTGCCCCGTATTCGTGTACTGTGCCCCGGTGTCGCGCCTATATCGTCGGCGGCATAGATTTTAGGGTGTCCGTCACGCTCGGACGATCCTGTCCAATTACCGGCGAAAAACGCGCCGACTCGACGACTCCGTGTGCCTCGAGAGCCCTCGGGACCGCGCTCACAGGAAGACCAGTGATTGAACTCTCAATAGATAAGGTCTATTGCATATAATTTTTATTTATTTATCTCCTCTTTTTCACTTTTTAGGGTTCGGTAACCAAAGGGTGCCAACGGGACCCTATTACTAAGCCTCTGCTGTTCGTCCGTCCGTCCGTCACAGGGCTGTATCTCATGAACCACAATAGGTAGGCAGCTGAAATTTTCACAGAGTATGCATTTATTTTGCCGCTATAACAACAAATAGGTTAAGTTAAAAAATAATAAAAATTATAAAAATTAAAAAAATAAATACAAAGAACGTGTTTTTTTTGTTGTTAAATGTTGTACGATGGTACGGAAACCTTCGTGTGGAGTCCGACTAGCCCTTGGCCGGTTTTTTCAGACTCTTCAGTTCAGTGGCGCAACGCCTCGCCATTCGATAATTATAGGTTAAACAATTGTGGGCGCGGTCTGGATGGGGATAAGCTTTTTCGACCGTTGAGGCTGGCCGTGGTAGTTAGGTCACTTAATTATTAATGATATGATGTCCACTTATGTAGAATAAACACCCACATTACAAACATACATGGCAAGTTAAATAAGCGCTTGTAAGAAAACGTAGTTGTAGGTATTTTGATGACTGACGTTTAAAGGACAGAACCTGAGTGGTCAGTCTGAGTTCTCACCTAAATTGCCGTTTACGGCAAACCGATCGACTGGCGTTTTCTCCAAACTCCATACAAGTTTTTACTAGATATTCTGTGGTTTTACTTCTTCAAGCTGTCAAAGTCAAACGCGGAGTTCCGATTTGTATGAAAACGCGGAGTGGACGTAAACCGCAACGTCGACGTATTTACGGGAACGTTGAGTAAGCTGTCAAATCAAGCTCGGACTCGCAAATGTTAGTTCGCTTAACGCCCGCTGCGCGCGCTCTTCAATTTCTCCATACATTTAAAAACGCCAGTCGATCGGTTTGCCGTAACGCCAATTTAGGTGACAACTTAGACTACCGGCTCTGAAGTTCCAGTTGTCACCTAAATTGGCGTTTACGCCAAACCGATCGACTGGCGTTTTCAAAAGTATGGAGAAATTGAGGAGCGCGCGCAGTGGGCGTTAAGCGAACTAACATTTGCCAGTCCGAGTTTGATTTGACTGACCACTCAGAGTGGTCAGTCTGAGTTCTCACCTAAATTCGCGTCAACGGAATTCCGAGTTACATAAAAACGTCCAAATCCATACAAGTTTGTACTAACATTCTGTGGCGTTACTTCGGACTTCCGATTTGTATGAAAACGCGAAATCAGCGTTAATGGCAACGTCATCGTATTTACAGCGACGCTGAGTAAGCAGTCAAATAAAAAATGACTGTGATATGTATGTACGTATAATCGACCGTGAAGCAAGGACAAATTAATTGAAGAAAGAGCCCAGTAAAAAGAACTACTTTACGAATATACTGCAAGGCTGGACCCGAAACAGCAAAACATGCCATTCGAGGGTATTGCGTCTACCAATTTCGCCACCTGCTGTATCGAGGTTAGCGTGAGCGGGGGTTCACCACCCCTCGTAACTTAATTTTCTCATGGCTTTATTCGTATCGGCCGACCTGCTTCATCCGCTGTGTGCTCATTAATATTAATTTGTTCCCACTAAGCCTAACTCCATCTTATGATAGAGCGCGCCGATAGGCAGCGTACAATGGATAAGTCGTGTTAACTGCGTAGTTTCGTGAAAGCCCCCAAACAAGTTCATGCCGTCAAATATTCGGCTTCATTATTATGATTAATAATTTACAGTTTATCTAATAAATATTATAAAGGGGAAAGTTTGTAATAATGGATGGATGGATGGATGGATGGATGGATGGATGGATGGATGGATGTTTGTTACTCTTTCACGTAAAAACTACTGAATGGATTCTAATGAAACTTTACAATAATATAGCTTATACATCAGAATAACACATAGGCTACAATTTATGTGCCCATGGGCTTTAGAACTTTCACGGGGCTGCGAAAACGATGCCGGTAGCGATACTTCACACTAGGGGGAGAGGAGCCGGGGGCGGTGGCGGGGAGCGGCGGCGGGGGGAGGGCAGACGTCGTGACTGTTTGGTGTCCGTTTGGCGAATTTTCAAGGCACTAGCGATTTGTAAAACTTAGTACATGTACATTTAACTACCCGGGAATTAGGATTGGCTAAATAGAATTCAGTTCCGCTTACGCTAAGATGGGGCTGTCATACAAACTGCAATGCTATGCACGGCTCGGCTTTGCGGCGGCAGCGCTTACTTTTACTGAAGTACAGCTTGGTATTTCCTGCAACTTTAGGACTACTTGGCATCACGCTAAATCGCCGGAGGAGCGACCAACAGATTAAAATCCTTGAGAACCAATTACTCGATTTAGATGTGCATTGTATCTACGTCTAGCCTGATTCTACTAAAAACTTATAGATTACATAATATAACGCTTCATTACCAGAAGGGTAAGTAGTGAGTCTTAAAGTCTTATAACATGCGAACCACTTACCTGATTTATATGCGTATTTTATCAATGTATAGCATCTCTGGGAGCAGTCAGGTTCGAGATGGGTTACTGTTTTCGATGTTGAGGCTGGCTGTGGGTTGGAGTCCACGCAAAACTTACCTACGTTACACGTTACTTACTAGGTAAGCAATGTAGCAGTGAAAGTGCAGAAAGGTTCTCGCGGCAAATGTTTTTTTTTTAAATAGCCACCAAACGTCAACGAAGCTCTAAATGGGAATTATTGGATGTTTCTCATTAAATCATGCTATTTCGGCTCGAACGATCTTGATTAAATTTGGTACATGGATACATTGTCCTGGACCAGTTTGACCCTATTTTGGACCAGTCATGTGGGCTACTTTTTATCCATGAGATAATTTAGCCGACACTAACCCGAGCGGAGCCGGGTACCGCAGCTAGTCTAATATAATTGTCTGCAAGGGAAAGTTAAAGTATTAAATTAACTAGTGGCTCTCTGAGATGTAGACCTCGCGATCCTGTTTTTTAAAAGCTTTTATTTAATTTTAACAATTGACATCTTTAAATAAGGAATGTGACATGTATGTATGTATAATCGACCATGAAGCAAGGACACATTAATTAGATCCCTGCAAAAAGAACTACTTTACGAATATGCTGCAAGGCTGGACATACGTGTCACATTCCTTGTAATAAGCGACGTAGATCCTTAGTACGAAAAAGTATATATACTTTTTTTTTCAAAACTGTCTCGACTTAAAAATTCTATTTAGATATCGAACCTGTTTACAAAGTTTTACGAGAATCTGTTGAGAAATGCGACCTGTAGAGGAGAACAGCCGGACATACGAAAGCATTTTTGGCCAATCTGAAACGGCGACGCTAAGCCCGAGCTTCGCTCTTCGCTCCATCAATAAATTAAATTAATAAATTTCGCTCCGTCAATAAATTAAATTAATAAATACAGACTACTTGGTGTTATTACGAACAAAGGTAACTGTTCACAGACTTACGTAAATCTAAAGAATGTATTCATGAACATGCATCCACCTAAACGGTATGTACTTATTTAAAGAATAACTATCATTTCAAACGCTAACATTTGGTTTATGCGTACATTTTTTAAAATTTAAAAACAACGCATTCTTGTATGACATCATTATATTCTATACGATACAATTACTCTTAAATGATGGTGAAATTGCATACGTTTTATTCGTTTTCTTTTCCGAGTGGTCAGTCCGAGTTCTCACCTAAATTGGCGTAAACGGCAAACCGATCGACTGGCGTTTTCCGTAAAAACGTCAAACTCCATACAATTTTTTACTCGATATTCTGTGGTTTTACTCCTTCAAGCCGTCAAAGTCAAACTCTGACTTCCGATTTGCATGAAAATGCGGAGTCGACGTAAACGGCAACGTCGACGTATTTACGGCAACGTTGAGTAAGCTGTCAAATCAAACTCGGACTCGCAAATGTTAGTTAGCTTAACGCCCACTGTGCGCGCTCTTCAATTTCTCCATATATTTGAAAACGCCAGTCGATCGGTTTGTCGTAAACGCCAATTTAGGTGACAACTGGGACTTCGGGTACGGTAAACGATGGAGTGATAGTGTAGAAAATAACATATAAACTTTCGAAATTGATTAGCATGTAGAGCCAATACATTTCAATCATGAAAGGTTTTTTTGTGAACCTGGGCATGCATGTCTAATACCACACCCGCCATCATAACAATAACCCAACATACCGCATTCCCGAAGAAATAAAGTACCCTGCCAGGACCTTCCCTTTGTGATCACGGCTACATTGAAATGGATGGGATTTTTATTATTTATTTTGACCACTTCATTCCAATTCGATAGTACCGACCCGGGCGGGCTTAATACTAAGGGAAGGGGACCTACAGTTTTACATGGATTCCGAACCATGGAACAGCTCGCATGCGGAAGCATGGTGTCAGAAGCTTATCTATCTATGTATATAAATAAAAATGAATGACAAAATCAGAATCATAAGTGCGATAATAGATAACTCCACTTTCGAGTGTTAGCGTTATGAGATAACCGCGGAATAACACAAAATTACCAAACGGTCCACCAACAAAAATTAGCCAACTCGGCAAATTTTTTTTTTTCAATGGTTTGTTGTAGTTTAGCTATAGCCCGCGAAGGTGATTCTACATTTCACCGGGCTCCGCTCGTTTTCATAAATTAGTTTTTCTCGTAAATGACTGAGTTAAAAGCAGTTTAAATTTGCATACTTCAAAATGTTTCATATTAATTATTTAATATACCGTAAAAATAATCGATTGGGACTTATCGAGGCCACGGGCAAAACGCGTGGATAGGCGATATTTAAATTTTTGTTTAACTAACAGACTTTTTTTTATTTTTTCTTTCATAAGTATTACAATACACAGGTATGTTGTCTCCATTCAAAGGATTTTCTTTCACAATACTTGATATGAATCGTTGATTATACAGGCTTTTTTACATACGAGAGATCCATCGGACAGTGCTCGGATGGAAACACGTGTCATTAATTATTCGCGCCGCACGAACGCGAGGAAAGAGAATCCACAAATGTTTACTGAAGGAGAAATCAAGCGAGATTCGAGCGACGTGCAACCACTCGCGAAGCCCGCTCAGAGACGGTACGAGAATTTGCACGTCTCACTGTAGATCGACCTCAGATCAAAAAGGAAGGAGATGTGGCAACAGGCCCGATTAGAGCTCGTACCCATACTACGTGACCGATTTTACCCCTCTTGTGCCTACTGGTTGCGCGTGCGGTTGATACTTTATAAAAAAAAAATATAACAGCGGAAAAGGTTTGAATAGGTGGACTGTATTGCGGTATTTTTTGCGATTGACACACTAGGGGGTCGTTATGGGGTGAACCTCGGCTGCTGAGGAGCGGTTGGGTTATGAAAACAACCGAGAGGAAAATTGGATGCACAATACCTTGCTGCGCGGCGGCACGGCGACGGCGATGTTGGCGGAGATGTCGTCGGCGGGTCGTGGTGAAGCGGTGGTGACGTGATCCAGCAGTTATAGGCACTAGGGTTCACTGTTCCAAACTGTTCTTAACTGTTCTTGTGCACAAGGATGCGGTGGCGGTTGGAAAACTCGTAAGAAAAATGTCTTTGCGGAGCGGCGAGCGAGCGCAGCGTTTCTTGCGCGGTGCGTGTTGCAACTGAACATGGCGACTCGGCTCCTTTCGATGGCGCGAAGCAGATATCTTCCGTCTCCCCTATGCTCGATGAGGTTGTGCAGGAGTGGAAAGGGAAAAGGAATCCAATGTGTCAATCGAATGCTATTAAAAGAAAGGATTTGACTTGGCGTGTAAAAATTAATAAATCTCATTAAATGGCGCAACCATTTCCCCCCCGGCTTGAAGGGTCACCTTCGAAACGAATAATTATAATTATTGAAATGTAAAAGAAATACAAATACAAAGCGAAAATAAAATAAAGAGAAAAACCTTAAGCGAAACTTATAACGAAATTGAAAGCATAATGCCTCCTAATTATTAGGCAAAGGACAAAGACGTACAACCGGACGAAGATACGATCCGGTTGCAGTTTTAACGCGTACTACACGAACCACATCATCCTTGGCAGGAAAAACCTCTTCCACGACACCCAGGGGCCAGTGAAGTGGGGGTGCGTTTTCGGTGATTACAATCACAACAGTCCCGACAGTTATAGGATTGATGGGAGTGTCCCATTTGTTCCTAGTCTGCAATGTATGCAAATACTCGGTTCTCCAACGCTTCCAAAATGATTGTACCAGCTTATCTAGTAAAGCGTGTCGCGAAAGAACATGTAGTCTGTCTTCCTCAATATTTGGAGCGGGTAAGTATTTTAAGGGTGTAAGCGTGAGAAAGTGCGCTGGAGTTAATGCGAGAGGTTCAGAAGGGTCACTACTAATAGTTCTGCATAATGGACGCGTGTTCATAACTGCCTCCACTTGAGCGAGAACCGTGCTCAATTCTTCAAAGGTCAAAATTTGGTCACCGATAACACGAAACAAGTGTGTTTTAAGACTTTTAACGTTTGTTTCCCAGTTACCACCAAAATGGCTAGCGGCAGGTGTGTTTAAAATCCAACTGATGCGATTTTCAGCTAATACATGAGAAAATTCTGTATTGAAATGCGTAGAACGTAAAAATGAATGCAATTCGGAGAGCATTCTCTTGGCTCCTACAAAATTGGTACCATTGTCGGAATACATTCGACTAACTGGTCCACGGCGAGACAAGAAACGTTTAAAAGCCGACATGAAACTGGCTGTGCTTAAATCGCTAGCCAGCTCTATATGAACGGCGCGGGTTGTCATGCAGACGAGAAGACATACATATGCTTTAGTAGATCGAATGCCACGTCCTCG
The DNA here is from genome assembly GCA_946894095.1 of Incurvaria masculella. Classification (NCBI taxonomy): domain Eukaryota; kingdom Metazoa; phylum Arthropoda; class Insecta; order Lepidoptera; family Incurvariidae; genus Incurvaria; species Incurvaria masculella. The sequence continues at coordinate 15,865,058 of OX335657.1, read as the reverse complement.
AGAAGATGTGACCTTCAATGGGCCCGCAAAATCTGTACCTGTATGGGTAAAGGGTTTCACGGACTGCGTGACCCGAAAGGATCTATGATCAGACATTTCAGGGAAAGTTGGCTTAGGGCGAAGCCTGAAGCAAGGGATACACTTGTGTACCCTGTTTCGAATGGAGTTTCGCGCGGACAGTATCCAATAATGTTGCCTCAGAATCGACATTAACAAATCGGGGCCAGCGTGACAGTTACATTTGTGATGATAGTCTATTAGCAGATCGATAATATGGTCTTTTCGCGGGAGAATAATGGGGTGTTTGTGATCGTATTCAAGGTCTGAGTGACTCAGGCGACCACCAACTCTGATTAGTTCGTCTTGTATGAACGGTTTCAGTCGTTGAATACTACGACTGCAAGGTTTACCAGCTTCTAGTTTAGCGATCTCATCATGGAAATAATGAAATTGAACTTCCCGAAGAACTCTCGTTTCTGCGAATGATAGATCAGTTGCAGTTGCGACCATGTCATGACGGCGCGGTAGAATTTTAAGACAACGCAATATGTACACCACAATTCGCAATAATTTTGACCAAGACGATACTCGTTTGGCGAGTGTCAAAATTATGGAATCCCTTGATGTAGCTGTAACCATAGCGTGTGTTTTTTCTTCTGGTGGGTTAGACACAGAGGATGCGTTAAATGTGGCAATAGGCCACTGCGATGGATCTAGTGTGGTCCACGATGGACCTGTGAACCAGAGCGGGTGATTAATGATCTGAGCGGGTGTAAGACCTCGCGACAAACAATCAGCTGGATTATCTTTTCCAGGAACGTGGTAAAATTTGTCCGATGGTAGTTCGGACTGAATTTTGGCTATTCTATTAGCCACGAATGTGTCCCAGCGGTGCGGGGATGAGTGGATCCAGCAGAGTGCAACTGTTGAATCAGAAAAGGCGTATATGTCACTTACATGGTGTCGACTACTGCATACGTCGATAACTATGCGCATCAACCTTGCCAGCACTAGAGCGGCGCAGAGCTCGAGCCTGGCGAGGGACACAACTTTCCTTGTGGGGGACACCTTCGACTTGGCGCTAACGAGATGCACGAGGTTGGCCTTGTTGCCATTGCTTACTTGCAGGTATACGACGCCTCCATATGCCTTTTCGCTGGCGTCAGCGAAGCCTATTACAGTTACCACACTACCATCTGTAATACCAACGTGGCGGGGAATATCTATTTGATTGAGCAAAGGTAGCTCTTCACGAAACTGATTATACAGCTTTACAATATTAGTGGGCGGTTCATCGTCCCAGTCACATTCAGAAAGCCATAGCTGCTTTATTAGTAACTTAGCGAACAAAACTACTGGGGCTACAAAGCCCATTATATCCCATATTTTAGCGATACATGATAATATGGTGCGTTTAGTGCATTTTTCCTGAGGATTTGATACCTTCAAATTGAATGAGTCTGTTTCCGGAGACCAACATAGACCCAGCACTTTATGCGATTCAGAATCGTCAAACTCCTTTACGGCCGAAAGACGGTGTGACTGAGGTATGGAGTCCAATACGCGCGGAGAGTTGCTAGTCCACTTTATGAGATCGAACTGGCCAGCCTTCATTAGGCCTATCATGTCTGCGGCGGTAGCGATAGCTTCATTTTCGGCATCCACACTGTAGACAAAATCGTCCATGTATAGACCACCTTCAATAGTTTGCCTAGCCTTCGGGTAGTTGTCTCCTTCGTCAATAGCAAGCTGCTTGATAGTGCGCAGTGCATGGAAGGGACTTGACTTGAGACCAAAACAAACGCGATTAAACTCGTAAACCTTCAAACGCTCATCAGGAGCGAAGCGATATAAGAAACGCTGAAATCTGCGATCACATTCACGTATGCCAATGCACAAAAACATTTGTCGAATATCAGCTGACAGTGCAACTGAAAACAAGCGGAAGTTCAAGATAATATTGAACAGATTACCCTGCAGGTTTTGTCCATTGTACAAAATGTCATTGAGTGAGACTGAAGTACTTGTCTTTGCACTACCGTCCAGCACAATGCGTAACTTTGACGTCACCTTATCGTTCCGGATGACGCCGTGATGCGGTATGATGTAAGAAGGGTAATCCTTGTCTTCCCCTGCATCAGGAGGTGCGGGTGATATGTAACCTTTTTCTAAGTATTCAGTTATCACATCATCGTAAGCCTTTTTCAGAGCAGGCGAAGCCTGAAGTTTTTTCTCCAAACACAAAAATCGTTTTTCTGCGGTGCGCGCGGAGTCACCCAGCGAAAACATGTCGCCCTTAAATGGCAACGCAACTGAATATCTACCATCCTCAGTGCGGGTTGTCGTTTGAACGTAAATATCCTCAGATTCTTTATCATCGGAGCTGAGGATGGGCGGTACGATAACTTCTTCAATCTCCCAGAATTTCCTGACGACTGTGTCTAGCGGCTCCACAGCGCAGCAACAGGAGACGGTGACATGAGAGTGATTTTCAACTCTAGCGGGGGCAGTACCGATGATAACGTAACCTAAAACGGTCTCTAATGCGTACGGTGAATGAGATGCGGAATGACCTTGAACCTTGTGGGACAAAAGGACGCGGGGAAATAACGAAGCCCCGATCAACATTTCAATCTCACCAGGGATCGAGTAGGTATCATCGGCAAGCGGTAAATTATCAAAGTATTTTAATGCGGAAACATCGACAAAAGTCGAAGGCAAGAGTTCTGTTACTTTGTCGACTACTAATGTGTCGATATCGTAACTTATGTTGCGATTAAAGCGAGAGAAGAACTTAACATGAACGGAACCTTTTATTTTTGCCGCCCCTCCGATCCCCTTAACGACAGTGCACGAAGGTTGTTCATAGTTGGTAATTCCCAATCGGTTACAACATTCGCGAGTTATAAAATTACTTTGAGAAGCGCTATCCAATAACGCTCGTACAGAATGTTCATTTCCATATCTATCTACAATTATAACGCGAGCGGTAGCAAGTAAAACCGTCGTCGTCGACTGTGACCTTGGCAGTCTTTCTTTGCATTCGTTGTCGGCCAGCGCGCAGAGCGCAATGTTTGTTTTATCCGAGCCGCTGGCGGCGGCCGACAAAGACGCGGCGAGCGGCGCGGGCGGCTCATCAAACGCGTTGCGAGCGGAGTCGGCTCCTTTGACAGAGCAGCTGAGCGTAGCGCGTTGGCTTGCGTTCGATGTCGCGGTGTTATTACCTGTCTCAAAATGAAGCAATGTATGATGCTTACCTTTGCACTTACGACAATGCGTGCTCGAGTTGCAATTGGCCGATTTGTGAGTTTTGCTCAGGCAATTTATGCAACAGTTGTGCCCTTTGGCATGATTGTAGCGTTCTACTGGCGTTAACTTATGAAAATCCGAACATTTATATAGATGTTCGTGCTGCGAATTGCACAACGAGCACTGTGTCTGTGTAAGCACAGGAGCGGAGTTATTCGCGGTATTAACATTTGTATAGGTATGTGTGAATTTATTGTTTTTAGAAGCGGTCTCCACGTGACGCTCACTTGGTTTTTTAATAAATTCCTGCTTTGAAGAGGAAGTGCGGTGTAGGATTTTTATTTGATCGCGGATGAAAGTTACCAAGCTGTCAAAGGTTGGGAGCTTAGAACTGCGGTTCTCTAATTCGAAACGTCGAGTGGTATCAGGATCTAATTTTTTGAGTGCAGTGTACAAAAATGTATAGTCACATAGGTCATCGAACTTTAGGTGATTAAGCGCAGCGACCGATGAAGCGAATTTATCGATGAACTGCTCGAGATTGCTCGCGGTTGCGGTAGTTAAGGGTTTGAGTTCAAATATCTGATCCAAGTACGAAGTCGCGATAAGCCGTTTGTCTTCGTATTTATCGATGAGCGATTGCAAAATTAGCATGTAATTTTCGGCACACGGAGTGAAGCCCGCGCATACCGTTTGCGCTTTCCCGATCAGTTTACCCATCAAATAGTATAGTTTTTCGGACTCAGTGAGTTGCGGATTGTCATGGATGGTATTTTTGAAGGTTGCGTAAAACAGAGGCCACTGTTTAATATCGCCGTTGAACTGAGGTATTTCGATAGCAGGCAGCCTTGGCCTGTCACTTTTGGTTTTAAGAGCTTGCGAGGGTAAAAGCGGTTTTACGTCAGGCGAGATAAGTTTTTTAGCGACATGCTTTACACAGCAGTACAGATCTTCAAATGAGATTAGCGGTTGATAATTAATCGAGTAATCAGGATTCAACTCTAATTCCTTTTCATTTATTTTGTCCAGGATTATTTCGAATTCTGAGCGGAGTTGTTCGATACTTTCAATTTCGTTTAAGAAACGATTCTTGACAAGTTCGTCATTTATATTTTTTGAATGTTCCGATATGCTATGCATACGGCCAAACAACAAATTCTTTTTCGCATGTAAAAGTTTTAATTGAGTGTCTTCCGACATCGCGATGCGTTAAAATATAAACCAAGCGAAAAGGATAGGTACCTACGTGCCTATGTAGAGGTATGTACCTGAGCGGATGCGGTGACAAGCAGGTAAATCGGCGGGAGTACGAATTTACGATTACCTACTTGTGCAATGATATATAACTATGTAAGTGCGGTATACATATATGCGGTAAGCGGTTAGAATAAAAAAATAAGATACTATAAGAATCTTATTGGAGCGTATAGGTATACAATAAAGGCGGTTACAAGATCCGACTCGTTAGGACCATAAAATGGTTGCGCGTGCGGTTGATACTTTATAAAAAAAAATATAACAGCGGAAAAGGTTTGAATAGGTGGACTGTATTGCGGTATTTTTTGCGATTGACACACTAGGGGGTCGTTATGGGGTGAACCTCGGCTGCTGAGGAGCGGTTGGGTTATGAAAACAACCGAGAGGAAAATTGGATGCACAATACCTTGCTGCGCGGCGGCACGGCGACGGCGATGTTGGCGGAGATGTCGTCGGCGGGTCGTGGTGAAGCGGTGGTGACGTGATCCAGCAGTTATAGGCACTAGGGTTCACTGTTCCAAACTGTTCTTAACTGTTCTTGTGCACAAGGATGCGGTGGCGGTTGGAAAACTCGTAAGAAAAATGTCTTTGCGGAGCGGCGAGCGAGCGCAGCGTTTCTTGCGCGGTGCGTGTTGCAACTGAACATGGCGACTCGGCTCCTTTCGATGGCGCGAAGCAGATATCTTCCGTCTCCCCTATGCTCGATGAGGTTGTGCAGGAGTGGAAAGGGAAAAGGAATCCAATGTGTCAATCGAATGCTATTAAAAGAAAGGATTTGACTTGGCGTGTAAAAATTAATAAATCTCATTAAATGGCGCAACCACCTACGGTGGGATGTGTGCAGACCCCCTCCTTTATTTCCACATATACTACGCAATAGCGATTTCTTTATAAAGAAATGGCCCTGCTCCGCTTTTCCTGCCACCCGCGCCAAGGCGAATAGCAGGGATGTGCATTACGTAGTTCTTCACTCTAAAGATTCAAGGATCCACGCTCGCATTTACGTCGAATATTATTGACCGCGTGAATACTACGTGACCTTGCAACTGAATATTATTGACCGCGTGAATACTATGTGACCTTGCACTGATCATTACTGACCGCGTGAGTACTACGTGACTTTGCAACTGATCATTACTGACCGCGTGAATACTACGTGACTTTGCAACTGAGCCGGTAGTCTAAGTTGTCACCTAAATTGGCGTTACGGCAAACCGATCGACTGGCGTTTTCAAATGTATGGAGAAATTGATGAGCGCGCGCAGCGGGCGTTAAGCGAACTAACATTTGCGAGTCCGAGCTTGATTTGACAGCTTACTCAACGTTGCCGTAAATACGTCGACGTTGCCGTTTACGTCCACTCCGCGTTTTCATACAAATCGGAAGTCCGCGTTTGACTTTGACAGCTTGAAGAAGTAAAACCACAGAATATCTAGTAAAAACTTGTATGGAGTTTGGAGAAAACGCCAGTCGATCGGTTTGCCGTAAACGCCAATTTCGGTGAAAACTCAGACTGCCGGCTCAGAGCCGGTAGTCTAAGTTGTCACCTAAATTGGCGTTACGGCAAACCGATCGACTTCCGGTTACAAATGTATGGAGAAATTGAAGAGCGCGCGCAGCGGGCGTTAAGCGAACTAACATTTGCGAGTCCGAGCTTGATTTGACAGCTTACTCAACGTTGCCGTAAATACGTCGACGTTGCCGTTTACGTCCACTCCGCGTTTTCATACAAATCGGAAGTCCGCGTTTGACTTTGACAGCTTGCAGAAGTAAAACCACAGAATATCTAGTAAAAACTTGTATGGAGTTTGGAGAAAACGCCAGTCGATCGGTTTGCCGTAACGCCAATTTAGGTGACAACTTAGACTACCGGCTCTGATCATTACTGACCGCGTGAATACTACGTGACTTTGCAACTGATCATTACTGACCGCGTTAATACTACGTGACCTTGCAACTGAATATTACTGACCCTGTGAATACTACGTGACCTTGCAAGTGGATATTACTGACCCCGTGAATACTACGTGACCTTGCTACTAACAGCCCCCCGCCTTGTGACTGGCAGTGGTATTTTGTGAACCCCCCTTCTCCTCAAATCGCTCATGTAGTATGGGTACGAGCCCTACTATGAGACCCGCTTTCTCCAATTTTCCAACTACCAACCCGAAGAATACAGTCGCAGACGTATTGGAATGTTTGTGTGGATGGGAACTGGTTTGGCGAAAGCATTTCGGAAGCATATTCGCGCGCGGTGACGATGTTTGGACTGGCACGACGCGCGGTCTGCTTCCCATGCGATTATATGTAGACTTCGTCTATACGACGGAGTCTCCATAACAACCAGATGTCACCTCTCCTTCATTTTCTAATCTGTAGTAGGAACTTATTTCTGAATTATGCAACGTTTCTGCTGCTTTGAGAGAAGTTAGAAAATACGCGAGTCTCACATTCCACACGCATTCCTTGACAGAACGTTTCTACACAGAGAAAAATATTGAAGTTTTTATTTAAAATAAGTCGTTTCAATAAATGTATTAATGTTTTATTTATATTTACGGGTAAACATTGTTGACACGTCGAGCTTAATAAGTGAGCTTAACACTGTTCATCCCTAAATATTAATATGTAATATGTTGAAGAACTGTGAAAAACGGAATTAATTAATTAATATTTATTTAAATTAAAAATATGTCAAATTACGATGTGACTGTATATGGATGGCTAATAGCATTCCCGTCTTGAAATTGGCCCAACACACCGCATTTCCGAAGGAATTACTTAGGTGCCCTTTATGAGCACGACTACATTGAACTGGGTGGAAAACACGGACAATTTTTAATTGCCGCTTTTCTTTTCATCTAATGCGACGATACCAACACGGGCAGGCTTAACCCTACCACATATTTTATTTTTTTATGTGACTGGACATGGATGGCTAATACCACACCTTCTGTCATGGTATTAGCCCAACACACCACATGGGAACTAGGTGCCATGCCAGGACCTTCCTTATATTGCACGGCTACATTGAACTGGATGGAAAACACGGACAATTTTCATTGCCGCTTCGACCATCGTTCATCCAATGCGGTGGTACCAACCCGGGCGGGATTAACCCTACCACCTAGTAAGTAAGGAAGGGGACCTACAGTTTAACGTGGAATCTCTCAACGGTCGAATGGTCACCCATCCAAGAACAGACCGGACCCAGCGTTGCTTAACTTCGGAGAGCGATCACCGAAGTGTCGCGCCACTGGGCCACTGAGACTGACAGAAGGCTGAAGAGCATAGTTCGTGCACCACTTTCTTTATCTTTCTGAGTTGGATAAGGGAATTTCGTTACGAATGCGAGCTGTTTCATGGTTTTCCTAGGATTTTAACCAAAAACTTGAAAGGCAAGCCCTCTAGCCCCTGCTCCACGAGCAATTTCCTACAAAATTAACGCTTCAGAATTCTGAAGCACAAATTTTCTCTACGTTTTGAGCGAAAGTAATTAGTTGATGCGCAATTACATAGGTTTAGCTTTCTATATTGTTATTTTTTGGGCAGTGTATCTTTTAAATGTTATTATTTTTACGTATTCATAGGGACTATGAGACTGGAACGTTGCTTAAATGGTCTTAAAAATAAATTTTAAAAAGCCCTAAGGTACATCTGTCCCTTATATTTTTGTTTGAATCTGCACCTGAGAAATCCAAGAGGCACGGAATGACTTCGAAAGAAGAAATAATCGAAATAATAATAATGAAAAGAGTACTTTAGAAAAATCCCCATTTGATCCCTTCGCCCGGCCGGCGCACGCATCAAACATATTTTTACGAAAAAATACATTGCATTACCATAAAGGCAATGAAAAACCTTTTAAAGGATTACCAGCCGGCCCGCTGGAAACGGCCGACCAATATTATAATGTACGACCAATCTGAGCCGACACTCCACGCGTGTCGGATCGGGTCCCGTTGCCCCACGAGGCCGCTGCTTTACTCGACAGCGGCGCTACACTGTGGCCCAAATCGGTCCAATGTGCCAAGCGATGGGACATTCGATTTTACTAGAACCATCCGAAAGTCACGATTCCTATCCTACCGATAACCAAATACTGAGCGATAAAGAAAAGGTAAGCCATTAGAAAACGTCAAAAAAATTGAAACATTCCTATATTTAAACTGCGCGGGCTGAAAAAGTGCAAAACCTCATACAACTGCCACTAAATCTGCCAGAGGTTAATTTGATGGTCCAATCCTGTCAAAAAGGCAGTACCGGCATATAACTATATTGTATACACTACTCACATACACCCTATACCCTTACTCCCCCGCAAATTAGTATTAGTATAAAATTCAAAAAGATTAAATAACACAAACTGTAAAATATCTACGAAACATTATAATAATTAAGTGGAAGTCTATAATTGGCTTGTATTTTAGTATAAGATCGTTGTTAACATGTTAGCATATAAGCTGTTGATTTCCTAAATAAATACATAATTAGGGTATCGCCTTTACCTCACGGTAACCACGGAAAAGTTTTTATATTATGAATTACCGTTAAAATGAATTTTAATAAGTTAATTACGGAGGGGCATTTTTCATGCGTCGGCCAACTAGGAATCGCTCAATATGGGCCAGGTTGACGTTAGAATAATATTTGTCCTTGGCGATAAATATGTGCAGTGGTAAGCGCGCATCAGTTCGAAACGCCGTGTCAATAGTGTAGCGCCGCCATCACAACGGAAGCGTCGCTTCTCTTCATGATCCGAGGGTGGAAGCCTACACTTCGGTAGTCGTATTTTACTAGTGACATATTTAAGCTAACCGAATGTTTTTTTAGAAGGCGCTTGGAGAATATTTAAATATCTTTTTTTTTGTTTTATGCAGTGATATTTTTTATTTAAAAACACATTTGTTCTAATTCATCTGTCTTTTTTTGTAACGGGACATGGATATCTAACACTACCGGGTGCCATGCCGGGACCTTGACCACGACTACATTGAACTGAATTGACAAAACGGACAATTTTTCAAAGCCGATTCTACCATCCTTCCGTTCAATGCGACGGTACCACCCCGGGCGGGCTCAACTCTATCACCTAGCATGGGAAGGGGACCTACAGTTTTACATGGATTCCGGACCATTCGTAACGAAATGAACTTATCCAACTCGGAAGCAGAAAGAAAGTGGTACATGAACGGGGCGAGGATCGAACCCATGATATTGTGGCGGCATGCTTTGTAAGCATACCGCACACACACATGTATAGGTGTTTACTCCGGCCTCAGTCCACGCGCGCTGCGACGCGCGAAATTATCCAGTCAATATACGCCCTTCCACCTATTCCGGGAGGTCACGACATTTTTGGTCACGATAAGGTAAATGGCTGATTCTGGGTTCTCATGTTAGAGACCAACCCTCTGATGCTAAATATGTCGGTCTGCCCGTCCCAAGTGGTTGCGTTTTCTAGATTGGCTATGTAAAATAGATGCTGGTATGTACCTGCTGATGAATATACTGATTATCTGGAAACATCGATACCTATTAATTACACAACAATAACCAGACGGTTACTTAATTTAATACTTAAATATGCCTAAAGTTATATCTGTAACCTAAATAGCCTATAACTACTAAATGCAACCAAAGATTTGTTCAGTTTTTGTATTGCTAAGCAAGTATGTATTCATACTTTCATGCTTCGTCATTTGCATCCATTTACCTTATCATATGTATTTTTTGTCACCATAACTACTTTTTCAGGTGACTTATCTACGTAACGCAACCACTTGGAACAGGCAGACTGACACATTTAGCTTCAGAGGGTTGTACTTTATCCCGTGAACCCAGTTTCAGCCATTTACGTTATCGTTACCATTTTTGTCGCGACCTCCTAGTCTAACCAGTACGAACGCGTTTCACTCCGGACTGGCGAGTCGACATTTACTTTCGCCAAAATATCTGGCATAGAAGGCAAGTCCCCACGCCCCTGTGTTCCGAGCAGCTCAAAAGTATGTCGTGCATGTCGGTAAAATGAGAATAAAAAAAAAATCTGGGTATACTAAACGCAGAGTACACAAGTATTCACAACTCAATAAAGTAAGAAATTCTTAAATTATATCCCAAGAGAAATAAAACATTTTTTTTACGTGTAAGTTGTTATTCATAAACGCTACAGGGCAAAATCGCTTCAAAATCCTCTGAAACGTTCGTCCTCTTATCATAAATAAAGTCCGGCCAAGTGCGAGTTGGACTCGCACACGAAGGGTTCCGTACCATCGTACAAGATTTAACACAAAAAACACGTTTCTTGTATGGATACAAAAATAAAAATAAATATAAAAATTAAAGGGGGGGCTTTAATTTTTATATTCTTTTTGTTTTACCCATTTGTTGTTATAGCGGCAAAATAAATACACAATCTCTAAAAATTTTAGCTGCCCACCTATTACGGTTCATGAGATACGGCCCTGTGACAGACGGACGGACGGACGGATGGACGGACGGACGGACGGACGGACGGACGGACGGACGGACGGACGGACGGACAGCGGAGGCTTAGTAATAGGGTTCCGTTTTCAGCCTTTCGGTACGGAACCCTAAAAATTAGCCAAGATTCTTATAAATAAAATGTTATCTTTGCATGTTCTTTTTATATAACTGTTAGTCGTAATACATACATGCAGCTCGGTGGGGACTACTCCACACATTTTCATTGGTAAGAAACATCAAGTGAATGAAAGAATATTATTTTTATGATGGTGCCTAAAAAAACTTTATAATAATATATAAAATATATTAAGAAGAAAACTGGTAATTCTTTGATTTTACTTTCTATTTTGAATAAAAGAATAACTTACATAATTTCTTGATGAGTGCAAGAAATGTTGATGAATGGACGGAATTACCTGAAAATGAAAGGTAGCAGCATTAGTTGGTTAGAATTAAAAATTTCGAACGAACAAAAAAAACAAAACCTAATTCAAAACACGATTAAAGTTGTAATAGCGTTGCACAGCTCGTGGTCTAGGGGCTAGAGGACTTGCCTTTCATGCGAGAGGTCTGGGTTCAAATCCTCGGCCCGGTCATACACCACTTTCTTTCCCTTCTGAGTTCGATAAATGCATTTCGTTATGAATGCGAGCTGTTCCATGGTTCAGAACCCATGTAAAACTGTAGGCCCCTTTTCTCTTATAGGTGGTAGGGTTAAGCCCGCCCGGGTTGGTACCACCGCATTGGATTAAACGAGAGCTGTTTGATCTATGATGAAACTATGGTATGCTATGGTTCAAGCGGCAAAAAAAGTTTCCGTGTTTTCCATCCTGTTTAATGTAAAGGTAAGGTCCTGGCATGGCACCTTTGGGGAATGTGGTGTACTGGGCTAATATCATAAGATCCATGTCAGGTTGCATAAAAAAAACGCTTAGAAGTATCCAAAATTCGTATTTGAATGCAAAAGGCTTGGAAAAGAATCATAAAACTTGTTAATTTGGTTTGGTTAGATTCTTTTGAGATTGCTGAGGTCGTTAGACATGTTTGAAAAATGTTACGCGGCGGGAGAGACATTCTCCGACCTTTCGAGCTAATCATTCAGTCTGCTGCGTACGAACGTGGCGGATGCCTCCTTGACAACGGGCTGAATGATTAGCTCGAAACGTCGGAGAATGTCTCTTCCTGCCGCGTGAAAAGCCGTAACATTCTTCAAACATGGTTAGGTTCGTTTGAGTACGCTTACATAAATATTGAATTATCTTCCATTACAACTTTAGATACTTGTCACTTAGTAGACGGATAGTTTAGCTTTCCTGAGACAGGCGGAGATAAAAAGTCGTAAAAGAAACTAAGACTAACGAAAAGTAGTAATTTGTGACGTCACTTAGGCTGAGATAAATAGTCGTCATCGAAACGAATGCTAATGCAAAGTAGTACTTTGTGACGTGACTTTGATTCATTTCGTATGGACGAAATCTCAAAGTAATGCCAATTGACGTCACAAAGTACAACTTTCCGTTAGTCTTAGTTTTTGTCACGACTATTTATCTCAGCCTTAGACACATTTTATGTGTACGAAACGTGGTCCGATTTGAACCATCGTTACCAAAACCGGTCCGTTTCGCGCTTACAGCCCTCAAAATGGCGTCCCGTGAACGGTATGAAGTTGCAGCTGGGTCACGCCATGCCGTGCACAGTGCTCGCGTTTTGGAAAATCTGAAATTTGAAAATCTGTGTCCACCATTTTTAACGCCACCCGCCCTTCGTTTCAGCGCCGCATGAATCTCATAGTTGCGAGATTTTGAAACACTCCACTTAAAATATCCGTTAAAAGCACAGCGCCACTATTCTCGGGGGATAAGCACACTACATTAAGAGGATAATGAAGTTATCAAGCTCTATAGAATGGCTTGTGCCTGTCTCCTTAGTCACATTAGGAATATTTTTCTGAAATTTATCACATTCAATAAACAAACTGAGAGTTACGTTTTTATTTTTTTTGATAACTTTACTTGTATTCATGGTGCACGTTTTTTTGTATTTGTACACATTTTTCAAAAGCGTATTTCATGGATATAATTACAGTTCTATGAAAAACAAAAACGTACAAATGCAGTTCTCAGTTGATTTATTTTAATGTGCTTATTTTCAAGTTTTTTTTTTTATTTTACTGATGAAACTGGCACGCGCAAGTATGGAACCCGATCAACCTCGTTCCTCCACTTAAGCTGGCACAAATTCGCGAGGCCGGACCACGATCAACTTTCTCATTTTATCGGAGGAACGACGGAGGTATCGAGTATATTAAGGCTTAATCACGGCCAATGCTCCCTCGCCATTATCGTTCAATCCGCGTAACGGCCCATACAGAGACGCACACGCCGCGTATTAAGAGGATTCTCGCTGTAGCGCCGTACCCCCGTACCCGCATCTTAACGCATCCACTATGGGTGCGGTGCTCGAAAGCCAGGTCACTTTGCTAATAGATTTTTACAGTCGCCTTTGCAGAGATTAAGTTTTGATTGGTTGGGTTATGTAATATACAGGGTACATTTTTCAAGTCATTAAGGCGCGCCAAATTCGAAACTATGACAACTAGCGAAACACACTCAAAGGATTCATGGAGTCCATTTTGATAAAAACTAAAATAAAAATATCTGAAAGACGTTATCAGTATTTTAAACACGATCTTTGCTCCCAAGTTGCTCACCATAAAATCTTATTCTTATGCTTAGTTGTCAGATGTCTGGTGCACAATTTAGATGAAACTTGCTCTAAAACTAGTATTGTCTTTAACATTTGCTATGCGGGATACATACGTTCATACATACTATCACGCCACTTCCCCGAAGTATTAGGCAGAGATGACATACAGTGCGATTAGAGCATACTCCTTTCGCTTCCTTTACACATTATCTACATGCTATAATATTACGAATTACCGGATAATACAACAGGATGAAAAAAACAAAAAAACCGACTTCAGAGAAAAAGCACTAAAAAGTAAAATAATAATTGCCATTTTTGTAGTTACGATTATCGTTATTTTTTTAGTCTGCGTCAGCCGGGTACACGCTGCGCCAGTCAACCTTAGCTACCTTGGCTGACACCGACTCAATAAATAACAATAATCGTAACTACAAAAATGGCAATTATTTTTTTACTTGTTAGTGCTTTTTCTTTGAGGTCGGTTTTTTTGTAAATTTATTTTTAATTGTTTATTTTTAGTGAATCTGAACTACACTAACTAATTTGTACACGTCCTTTCCAATACAAAAAATATCATCGAAATCGGTTTGAGTTATATTGAGTTATTCGTCTATTTGTCGCGCACATACTTAATGCAAATTTAAGACTTATATTATTTTCTCATTGTCAAAACTAAACCAAATTGGAATGGGACCACACGAGGAGCACAAGCTTTCAAATAAAAATATATTAGATCATCAAAATCGGGTCACCCAGGCAGGAGTTCTGAAGTAACAAACATAAAAAAAATACAGTCGAATTTTTAAAGTCAGTTAAAAAAACCGAACACGCAACCACCATTATCAAATAAATCCGACCGAAAAAGCACTATTTAGTCAGTCCGATTTATTGCAATAGAAATTCAACGCGCCATAAGCGTTAACCAAAGTAGGGGGCATTCCAAAGGGTTGAAACAGCTTTTTACCATAGATCTAGCATAGCGCGCTGTGCTTACGAGACGAACAAAACGTGGGAGTGAGACGCCAACTCAACGTACCACCACCGCTAGTTAGAGAGAGAATGGAACACATCTCCCCGATGAGACAACTTCTGAAATCGTTATCAATACATTGGAGTCGCGCTCATGGAATGTGAAATGGTTTTTTGGTGAAATCTTATGGTTTTCTCTAGTTTTCCTTAAAGAAAGCATAAAAACCCGGACAAAAGCCTTTTCGTATAGTAAACAAGGAGTGACCCACTGAATCTTTGTCGGCCACATTTTTTAACTTTTCCTCAATATTTCAAAATAAAACTTGAGATCATTATATTTAAGCACACACGTTTACACAGCGATTTACAAATGTTTTGAGTAAAAACCGGCCAAGTGCGAGTCGGACTCGCACACAAAGCGTTCCGTACCATCGTAAAATAATAAATGCAAAAAAATCACGTTTTTTGTATGCAATTTTAATTGTTTTTTAATCTCACCTATTTGTTGTTATAGCGGCAAAATAAATACACACTCTGTGAAATTTTCAGATGTCTATCTGTTACGGATACTGAGATACAGCCCTGTGACAGACGGACGGACGGACAGCGGAAGCTTAGTAATAGGGTTTCGTTGGCACCCTTTGGGTACGGAACCCTAAAAACGAAATTTCAGTACATTTTGTAAGAAACGATTTTGCTCTCATCCGTCAGTTGACTCTGTATGTTTCTAAGCCTATGCTTTTAACATAATATCACGAAACGCACGCCCCGCCCCGCCCACGCTATCGGAAGCCCATCAAGAACAATTGCGCATCGACTTATGTATGCGGGTAGATACATATTTTGTGGCCGGGCAACCCTCGTCCGAGGTTAGAGGATTACAGACGACACCCGGGGGCCCGCCCGAGGGGGTTCTGTGATAGGAACTTGGCTCATAACAAGTTTTGGGTGTCATTACGCCCTTTTGGCGTCTAAAAGCAACCTTAATTTGAACGACGGAACGTAGACTAGAGAACACAAGTGGAGGTGTTTTTACAAAATTATTAATTATCACAGAGAAATGTCACACACCCTCTTATACAAACTGTCTTCACAATTATCCTAAACAATTATATCAAACATTTGCTAAAAGCGCGCACGGGACTGTAAAAGACAGTGAAAAAACTGCTTAGTATATAGCTATCTATAGTTAACAGTTAATTTTTTTTTATTTTGTTATTGACTGTAACTTAGTTGTAGAAACAAGCATTTTGAAATTCATGTTGAAGCGCCACTAATAAATCTGCTAAACACTTGATTTCAATCATCTACGAAACGGACCTACCCAAATGAAAACTCAAACATACTCGAACTGTGTAAACCATCAATTCTGTTATCTGTTACTAAATATAGACTATATCTAACAGCGCAACATGAAATATATTTCGTAATAAAGAAGTTGATTGATACATTTACCACAAATTTCCGTTTTACGCCACAGCGAGTCATAGACTAGGAGGTCGCGACAAAAATGGTAACGATAACGTAAATGGCTGAAACTGGGTTCACGGGATAAAGACCAACCCTCTGAAGCGAAATGTGTCAGTCTGCCTATTCCAAGTGGTTGCGTTACGTAGATAAGGCGCCTGAAAAAGTACTTATGGTGACAAACAATATATATGATAAGGTAAATGAATGCAAATGACGAAGCATGAAAGTATCAGTACATACTTGCTTAGCAATGCAAAAACGGAACGAATCTTTGGTTGCATTTCATAGTTATAGACGATTTAGGTTACAGACATAACTTTAGGTATATTTAAGTATTTAATTAAAAAATCTACTGGCTATTGTTTTATAATTAATAGGTATCAATGTTTCTAGACAATCAGAATATTCATCAGCAGGTACATACCAACATATATTTTATATAGCCACTTGGCGCAGGCAGACCGACATATTTAGCATCAGAGGGTTGGTCCCTAACATGTGAACCCAGATTCAGCCATTTACCTTATCGTGACCAAAAATGTCGTGACCTCCCGGAATATCACGCGCGTATACCGCCGGCACGACAACCGGTTTCTCATACGACATTTGCTTCTTTAAGCAAACGTCGGGCAGTCGACGTCCATTCCTGTTTACCCGACTACGCCGAAGCCATAGGGAAGGTTTGTGATTTTAGCAGCCTATGTGTGTATGTTTGTTTTTCTATTTCTATTTCTATTTATTTATTTGGAAAATCAACAGCTTTTATAAACATAGCTTTAATACAATGACAAAAATGCAAAACATAAGCCAATAACAGATTTCCACTTCTTGTACAAAAAAGACTGTGCTCCAACAGTATTCGTCTATGATGGTGAGAGATTGTGTGAGGGTGTGTGTGTGGTGTGTGAGAGGGTGTGTATGTATATGTATGTGTGTAAATCATCTTGATGTAAATATATAAATATGGTTGGAATGAGAATGAAGATGTATGAAATTGATGAATGATTTTGCTTATTTCGTATTATTTAAATTTATGCTTAAATGTCTTCAAGTGTCACAAGAGCTTCAATAATTTTTTTTCGAAATGTATATTTGGTGTGGATAAGGATATCAATTTCATTGAAGTTACGATTATAGTTTCGTGCAATACGCGTTAATATCTTTTTACGTATATTTCTCCGTAGCGCCTAAACTATTCATGCGATTTTTATCCTTCCATACATTTCCGTCAAAAGATATTAGGTAAACAAAACAGGTGGAACTGATATCATGAAAATGGAAATAAGAAGAAACATGTCGTTTCAATCAATTGGAAACTGGAATTGGAAGAGTTAGCTTTCGCCGTCGAGACACTCGGTTCATGGTCACCAGAAGCGATAACTTTTGCTTCAACGTTAGGCAAACTTTTAAATGAAAGTTCTGGTGATCCCAGGTCCGGGGCACATTTTGTCCGGCGAATAAGCCTCGAAATCCAAAGAGGCAACACCGCCAGTATTCTAGGTACAGCTGGAGCTCCGGCTCTTTTAGAAGAAGTTTTTTATCTTTAAGTCTAAATTAAATATGTATTTCATTAACATTAGTTCCTACCTATCTAATAAAGAGATTGTACATTGGAAACAAGTTAAATAAAACGAAACCGTTATCTTGACTGAAATGACAGAACATCGCGATTCGGCCGGGGTCCCAGGATTGCTTAGCATCAAGTATTTAGCGGCTCGTAGCCTAGTGGCGTGGGGACTTGCCTAGCATACCAGAGTCCTGGGTTCAAATCCTCGCCCTGTTCATGCACCACTTTCTTTCTCTTTCTGAGTTGGATGTCTGTTTGGATGATGTGATGTGTTTCCGAATGGATGATGTTTCTGGCATGGCACCTAATTCCTCCGGGAATGTGGTGCATTGGGCCATGAGCCATTGAGCCATCCATGTCAGGTTGCATAAAAAGAAAACAAAATTATTAAACAATGAAATCATTTCCATTTTGCGAAAATTGTCGACATCCGTCACATGCGAGAGCTGACCATCACTATCACTATCACTACATAGTATAAAACAAAGTCGCTTTCTCTGTCCCTATTTCCCTATGTATGCTTAAATCTTTAAAACTACGCAACGGATTTCGATGCGGTTTTTTTTAATAGATAGAGTGATTGAAGAGGAAGGTTTATATGTATAATAACATCCACTAAATAGTGGAAAAATACTGTTATTTTTGAGGTTTCCAATGTGATGTCGTAAAAAATTACATTTTTTCCGCTTACATTACAAACGCAGGCTTAACCCTACGAGATTTATCAAAATAATGTACTAAGTATTGTACACATTGAAAAGTTCTACAGAAAACTCCGCGATCTCTTATGGATATCACACAATATTTTTTTTTTGCCATTAACTTTTTACGACGAATAATAGCTAATTTTCGAAGCGATTTTAACCAATACAGCATTAATCCTTATCCAATTAAATACCTTAAATACATTGTTGATTTAATATAGATCTATATGGCCCTTTACAGCATGTGATTTAAATAAATATTTTCGAAGATATTACAGATTTAAAAATTGCGGGACGTAGCGTTTGCGGCGATACCGACCGGCCTGGGCGGCGGGAGCGTGCCTATAAATAGTTCAAAATATTTTTTTTTTAAATTATATTATGCCCGTGCAAAGCCGCTGCTAGTTGATAATATTATGATTATTTGTTCCAAACAAAACTTAGAAAACTAGATTCTTTTAATGCGCGATCAAATTTTCAGTCCGGCCATGAAACATGCAACGGCGATGGGAAATTTAACACCAGCCGAAACTATTTCGGCGACGCAAAAACTTTCAATGTGGGCTAACAAGTTTATTCAGGACAAGAGCCTACATCGTCCAACTTTGCCCTTTGACGCTTAAGGCGCGCGCCGACTGCAGCGACCTGCGGTTAGGTTCCGCCGTTGGGTCGAAAATAGGGCCAAACTTTAGAACACACATTGCCAGCACAGATCGTAGCTCGATGGCGTCACTACATTATCTAATCCGACTGGTGGTTCCAGAGATAATCGCGTTGAAACAAAAAAAAACCGGCCAAGTGCGAGCCGGACTCGCACACGAAGGGTTCCGTACCGTCGTAAAAAAATTGATACAAAAAAATCACGTTTTTTTATATGGGGACCCCCCTTTAATTTTAAATATTTTTTAATCTTGTTGTTATAGCGGTAAAATAAATACACACTCTGTGAAAATTTCAAATGTCTATCTTTTACGGTTACTGAGATACAGCCCTGTGACAGACGGACGGACGGACGAACGGACGGACGGACGGACGGACAGCGGAGGCTTAGTAATAGGGTTCCGTTTTCACCCTTTGGGTACGGAACCCTAAAAAAGCAACTGATCGACTTTATTATCATCCTTACATATTTAATTCTTCTGTACGTGTGTTTGTCCCCTAACTCCTCCTAAACGGCTCGACAGATTTTGATGATTTGTTTGTGTGTGTTTGGATGAATCCCTGAATGGTTTGGATTTACAATTGGACCGGTTAGGTGGCGCTGTTGTCCAGATATTGACCCGAGCGGAGCCGACTTCCCACCTAAATTGGCGTTTACGCCAAACCGATCGACTAGTGTTTTCAGCTGCGGGTTTTAAGCGAACTTTTTGAAATTTTCGAGTCCGAGTTTGATTTGACAGCTTACGCAACTTCGTCCTAAATACGTTGATGTTGCCGTTTACGCCAACTCCGCCTTTTCATACAAACCGACAGTCCGCGTTTGTTTTGAAGAAGTAAAACGTTTTACGAACATTCCGTAACGCCAATCGATAGAAGATATTTAACAAAAGTATTTATGACCAGTGGATATTTTTTGAATAGAATAGTCGGTTAAGTCTGGAAGAAAATAATGAAGATGACGGTGTGAATAGTGTTTTTAGGTTAGGTTAGGTACTGATTAAGGGCCTACTTTATCAGTTTTTTTCATGGTCCAGAGAAAATAATTAACTTTATAAACATGCAGCGCGCCAAGTCATGAACAATCTATTACGATTGCCGAGTTTGGCCCAGGATTCACGCGTGGAAATCGTACGCCTTATTTTTTTTATAATTTATTTTGTACCATGGATACAACGTACGCCTTAACCATAGCGGGGTGCCCACACCGCGCCCAATAAGTTGCCGATCCGGTAGTTGCCAACTCGGGGTGGCTTTTTGCCGACGAACCCGGCTTATTTGATTAGGGGCGGCCGCTGCTCGAATTATAGGTAATGACGCCATGATTACGCGATTCCTTGTGTTATACGAGCAGAACACGACCACTCTAGTCACCTCAGATCCACTCAGAACTCGTTATGAGGCTATTTTATACCCCCAGAACTCAGTTATGAGGCTTCGTTTTACCCGCAGCGCTTGGTTATGAGGCTACTTTATACTCGCATAACTCAGTCATGAGGCTATTTTGTACTCGCAGAACTCAGTCATGAGGCTACTTTGTACCCACAGAACTCAGTTATGAGGCTTCTTTTTACCCGTAGAACTTAGGTTTGAGGCTACTTGGCAGCGAGCGCAACTAACTATAAAGCTCTATGTTAGCGCCCAAAATGCGAATTTCAAAAAAAAGTCAAGAATATTATTTACTATATAATTATTAACATAACCATGGAACAGCTCGCATTCGCGACAACATGCACCATCCAATCCATAAAGAGAAAAAAGTGGTCGATGAGGTGGCGGCGGCGGTCCAACCCATAGCCTCTGGAATAGATGGCAAGTCCCCGCGCCCCTGAACTACGAGCAGCTTCTGGGATAAACTTTCTGCGCTGGCTCTAGACCAAGATACGAAGAATCAATAGTAAATTCACGAGTAAAAGTAGAAGCTTCATGAACCTAGCTCGGAAGTCGAAGTATTTCTCTCATAACTCACGCAAATTTTCAGCCGAAACTTTCAGGCGGAGGCGGGCGGCACCCAATTGTGACAGGGAAATATTAAAAAAACCTGCCAAGTGCGAGTCGGACTCGCACACGAAGGGTTCCGTATCGACGTACAAGATTTAAAGTATCACTTGTTTTGTATGGGGCCCCCTTATTATTTTGAAATTTTACCTATTTGTTGTTATAGCGGGAAAATAAAGACACATTCTATGAAAATGTCAGCTGCCTTTCATTACGGTTCATGAGATACAGCCCTGTAACAGACGGACAGACGGACGAACGGACAGCGGAGGCTTAGTAATAGGGTTCCGTTGGCACCCTTTGGGTACGGAACCCTAAAAACTGCTCCCCCTTGTCGTATTCACGTCACGGCTCGCTCTCTCGACCCCGCCTTCCGCTGAAGGTTGCACGGCCGATGAAAATTACTTTTCAAATACTTTTACATTACACGTGCATGTGCGCGTAAAAGCCCGCCGCCTCCCCCGCGATCTTTATCACGCATTAGGGCGCGCAGATAAGTGGAAGTTGTGTTAGGAAAGTGTTTATTTAACGGTTCGAAACCAATGTAAAATTTTAAGTCTCTCACTTGTTTAGTACGGATCGCTGTGGTTCAGAGCGTGTTGGTATTATCGCATTGACCGAAATATTTTCCAAACGGCGATCAACCTAGATTGTATTTTCCCAGGCAGAGTACGGATCTTCGAATTTCAGCCTGGGTTAGTATTATGGCAGTGAATGAAATAGGACAGAAATGGTAATTAAACTAGACTGTAGTTTCCCAGGACCGTCAGGCTTCAGCCGGAGATAGTACTATCGCATTAAATGACATGGCCCAAATGGCGATTACACTAGATTGTATTTCCTCAGCTAGAGTACAGATCGTTGGGGTTCAGCCTGGGTTAGTACTATCCAAATATGAGGTTGCAGAAAATAATTTCAGTGTTTGTTGCATTCTCAAAATGGGTCGTGTATTGTACAGGCCGTCTTCCTTTACACATAATAAAATTAAAGTTTGTTTGCTCCTCACGATAGCTTTTGGCAATATGAAGCTTGGGCTCTAAAAATGTGGTATTATTCATGTAACGAAGTACCAAAGCTCTTCCAGCTACATTCAGGTTTTGTGTTGAATTGCTTAGAGTGTAATATCAGTGATTTTCTATACACATCAATTGTTCTATGTTGGTTAAATTACAGTGTTTTCAGTTGAGTTGAAATAGTTCGTCACTGTCTAGCGGCCTCGACCGCGGGACATCGCAACCCTGAAAGGTGAATGCAAAAACACACCTCGGTAACATCTCGCCTTCTTCTATTGGCGCTGATCATTGTGATGCAACACAGTAATCGAGACCTTAAGAGGACAATGAGGTGATCGAGTTCCATTGCATGGAATCTCGTGTCTGATTTCTCACACAAATTAAGAAATATGTTTCTGATATTTTGCAAATTAAATAAATCAACTGGGAGCTACGTCTGTACTTTTTTAATTTTTATTGATAACTTATCTCATATGCATGACATAACCCTCTCAAGATTTGTATGAAAATCTAGACTCGTTTAGCATACCAGAGGTCTGGGTTCAAATACAATTACAAAAAAAAGATACAATTTCGTATCAATAATGACGAGGGCTCTGTACACCCGAACTGTATTAAAGCATTATTTAACTGGAGGTGTTGGTCAGAATCTCTTTCAGGAATCTTATTCGTATATGGTTGCTCTCAAACCATTGTACTCTTAATTTTCTGTAGGTGGTAGCATTTAAAGTGTAATATTATATAGTTTTTTTTTTTTTAGCTGTAAGAATAATAATGTATTTTGTATTTTGACTCTTTGTTTACAGGTCACTGTAGTAGTTCATGACAGAAATAATCGTATTAAAACTAAATCGTACAGAGCTTTCACAACTTTTTCATGTTGCCACTGGAGTAGTGCATCGCTTTAAGGTCCCTACTTGCGGCGACGCTGGGTTCGGGTCTCCTCTTTTCCTAAAATATGGTTGAGAGAGGCGATGGCTGTGCCTGGCGTGATGCTCGTGAACGGGTGCTGTTTGTGGGGACTGGCTTGCTCCAATTGGCAACATTCTAGATGGCGGGCATGGTCTTTACTAATAAACTGATATTTGTCATGAACTGTTGCATATGACATGAATTGCTGATTCTCGTCAATTCATATTAATTTACCGTGTTTATCTGTGAGTCTAAATACTTTTGTAAATTTAGACTAAGTGGACGTTAAAAAAAAAAAACCAGCGGAGTTTCTTTCCAGTTCTTCTTCGCTGGGATTTCCCCGAACTGGCTAATGATAAAATATGATAAATCCGAGTGCAGTGTACTGTCTATGGATGATGAATAAACAATAAACAATAAACAATAAACAATAAACAATAAACAATAAAAAAAACAATAAACAAAAAACAATAAACAATAAACAATAAACAATAAATCCTCACCCCGTTCATGCACCACTTTCTTTCTCTTTCTGAGTTGGATATGTACATTATGGTCACGAATGCGAGCCATGGTTCGGAATCAATGTAAAACTGTAGGTCCCCTTCCCCTACTAGGTGGTAGGGTTCAAGCCCGCTCGGGTTGGTACCATCGCATTGGATGAAAAGATGGTCGAAGCGGCAATTAAACATTGTCCGTGTTTTCCATCCAGTTCAATGTAGCCGTGCCTATAAAGGGTAGGTCCTGGCATGGTACCTAATTCCTTCGGAAATGTGGTGTATTGGGCTAATATCATAACGGTATTAGTTTTTTGTATTTTGTGGTATTAGTCATCCATATCAGGTTGCCAAAAAAAAATTTAACCTCGTCGAGGTCATTGTAACGACCACGTTTCACAAAAGCTGCACTGGGTTATTAACGTCCATTCAAAGGAAATATATTCTATTGTGCGAAAAGCGACCAATGTTACACTAATTAGTCGCGGTGTTTTCATATTGATGACCGGTTAGGTCAGCCAATTTGGACAACTTTTGTTCGACAATGTTGAAAATTAATGACACATACTTCGATGACAAAGACACCATATTGCCATTATGCCCACAGTACAAACAGGGGCGTTAACGTGGCAAATAAACGCGCCAGGATAAGTACGTGAGAGTAATGTGACGGTGAGCTGCATTTTGTATCATGCTAAATGGTTTATTTTATTATTATTTTTAGTTTCGGCGACATCTACATTTGAAGCATTGTAAACAGATTTTGAAAATAATCTGAAAAAGTATTGGTCGTGACATTTGTTGGAAGTAGGTTTAAGTATTGGTCACGACCAATACTTTTTTAGGTTATTTTCATAATCTGATTACAATACTTCAAATGTAAATGACATAACGGTAATAACGTATCCATTAAATACATAAAATTATCTGGTTTATTTTAGTTCACTTGGCCGATTAACACGTCGCTTGACAGTGCATGGTACGAAATGCTACTCATGCCTGATTGTATCACTCACTTGCATGTTCACGCAGACAGTTAATTTACCATAGTAACCTCCACTATGTTCAGTAATGTGGGTGTATGGTCAAGTTTTTGGGGCTGTAGGTCGTATAGATCGTCACCGCGCGCAATTATGTTCCAGAAATGCGTCCGCCAAGTCAGTTACCCCCCGAAACACAAAGCCTCCAATACGTCTTGAGACTATGTTTGCCTGCGGCATGTACGTTTGAGTTGGCAATTTTATAAAATTGTAGACGCGAGTAAGCGCGCTACCCCACCTCCTTATTTTATTATCGAGCCTCTAGTCCGACTTGTCGAAGTTACGGTAAAACGTCAACCCACCGATTCGAAGAATTCGGACTACCGATTTGTATGAATACGCGGAGTCGGCGTAAACGGCAACCTCAACGTATTTACGGCGGCGATCGCTTAACGCCCACTGCGCGCGCTATTCAATTTTCCATACATTTGCTAGTCGATCGGGTTGACGCAGCTCTTAGTAGCACCTAAGCTGTATAGTGTTGTCCTTTTCCCACAGTAAAAGAAAACAGGGACACTTGACGATTGTAAGCACCACCTAGCGTCAACTGCTTGTACGAACAAACAAAAATATAAATTTGTTCTGGAAACCTGAGGACGACACTCTAAGGGCCGAGTGCACGAAAGGACAAACAATCAAAATCAACGTCAACGTACGATCAAACACGTCGCTTTGTATGGACAGTATGGAAGGAACTCTATGCGGTTAAGTGACGTGTTTGAACATTGATTAACACAGCCGTCTCTACGTGCAATCGGGGCAAATATCGGCATGCCATCAGCTGCTAATAACACCACCGATTCGTCGTATTACGAGGGATACAAAACATTGTATTCAATCAATTAGTTTTTCTTGTATTTAATATCGTATCGAAGTACCGAATTGAAAAAAAAAACCTATCGATACTTTGATTTTTATCGTAACTTTAACGCGGCCGGAAGTTATTTATTACGATTAACGATGAAAATAAGCCATCAACGCAATGATTAACTTTTGTCCCAACACAATTTACACTGATCAACCTTTAATCATAATAATTTTATGTATTTAATGGATACGACATTACCGTTATCTCATTAATTTGAGTTTCAGCGACATCTAGATTTGAAGCATTGTACGTTGAAGCCGAAGAATGTCACGACCAATACTTTTTCAGATTATTTTCAAATTCTGATTACAATGCTTCAAATCTAGATGTCGCTGAAACTCAAATTAACTTTAATCATAAGTTCACGTTGATATCCATTCGTGAGCTCGGCCCTAGTCTCCATTTGAACGTGATGTTCGGAATCCCCGAGTTATATATGTAAAATAATGTGCCTATAATAATGAAGAGGGTTTTAATGTTATGTCACGCGCTGGGATAGCCGTCAATTACTCATACTCTTGTGGGTTCATATTCTGAGAGAAGATTTACTACGGAGGGAGTCATTTTTGAATCCTTATCTGACAGATGTGTGCAATCAATCTTTGGTGCTTCGCAGATGCGAATTGAGGTGAAATGTTATTTATTTGCATAATTCCTTTTTAAGGTTCCGTTCCCAAAGGGTGCCGAACGGGACCCTATTTCTAAGCCTCCGCTGTCCGTCCGTCCGTCTGTCACAGGGCTATATCTCGTAAACCGTAATAGGTAGACAGCTGAAATTTTCACAGAGTTGTTGCCGCACAACAAATAGTTAAAACCGGCCAAATTCGAGTCGGACTCGCACACGAAGGGTTACGTACCGTCGTACAAGATTTAACACCAAAAATCACGATTTCGTGTGCGCCCTTTACCTTTAATTATTTTGTAACTATACCGGTTTGTTATAGCGGCAAAATAAATACACAATCTGTGAAAAATTCAGTTGTTACGGTTCATGAGATACCGCCCTGTGACAGACGGACGGACGGACGAACGGACGGACAGCGGAGGCTTAGTAAGAGGATTCCGTTTGGTACCCTGTGGTAAAGGAAACCCTAAAAATCGAAAAAATAAATAAGGGGACCACCATACAAGGAAAGGGATTTATTTGGATGAAATCTTGTTTTTATTCATTTAGAATTCAAGCAGTCGCTATTGATATTGTTCAATGTCCTAACCATTAAAAGCATACAAAGTATCAAGTCTGAGTAGGTTTTGTGTAACTCAAGATAGATGATAAATATAAAACGCGGGTTTAAGATAGATAATCCCAAATGGAAATAAGACCTTCTTTATTATTTAATGCTAAGACAAACCAAACAATATAAAGGTGACCTTTCAAAGTACTATTTTCCTAGGTATAATACTAAAATTCATAGACGTTACTTTGTACATGACTAACCCCTGTTTTCACCACCTCCAGTTACCTGAAATCCGATAGTTAACTTTCGGCTACATTGCATATTTGTATGATGTAACCGAAAGATAACTTTGGGATTTTTGTAGCTGGAGGTGGTGGAACCGGGCGTAAGCCAAAGTATAACTTCCGAATGTAAATTTTTACGTTTGTACTTTAAGACAGGTTCTCACACTTCTGATATGATTTCCATCTCCTTTTCGATTCCACGAGAGAATCCAAAAATATCCGTCAAAACACATTCGATTCCACAAGAGAATCCAAAAATATCCGTCAAAACACAATTTTCATTAATTCGACGTTGCTTTACATTTCTCGCCTCTGATTTATGCGCAGATTTATCGAAGTACACCTACACTTCCTATGGACGGTACTGACATGCGTACTGTTAGTTAGTTGGGCAAAATGTGCGTAACAAGGTGACTATGTAAGCAATCCCAGCTCGTCCCAGAAGTCCAGCATACCCTTTACATTCCCACAGGCCTCTGTAAGGGATCCCGGTACTCCCAGGGTCTGCGCCCGATGGTCGGCCACACTCTTGCACTCCAACAGTACATGGGCGGTTGTTTCCGTTGTCTCCATGCAGCCACGACACAGAGGGCTGTCCGTCACCCCCAGGCTATGGAGGTGCTTGTTTAGTGAACAATGTCCTGGCATTGTTCCCACCATTGTGCGTAGATCATTTCTTTTCAGATGCAAAAGCTTGTGCGTGAGGCGCTTATTGAGGGATGGGATGACCTCTCTGGCCTGCCTGCAATCTACCAGGTGTTTCCATCCGGTATTGTGAAGCATCTTGGTTCTATCTTGTAGCCAGTTTTTTAATTGACTAAGTGGTATAGGCACTATTGGTTCTACTGTTATTACTGTACTAATAAAGTTACTTAAAGCCTCGTACTGTACTCCGTAGAGGTATGTGAAAGGTACGTCTCATTTTAATTTAAGATCATTCATACACTAGATAAACATAGCTCATTGTTTGGCTACAATATGCTTTATATATTGTATTGCCACCATTGTATTGATGTTGATAAAATAT
Source organism: Incurvaria masculella (assembly GCA_946894095.1). Taxonomy (NCBI): domain Eukaryota; kingdom Metazoa; phylum Arthropoda; class Insecta; order Lepidoptera; family Incurvariidae; genus Incurvaria; species Incurvaria masculella. The sequence continues at coordinate 15,837,173 of OX335657.1, read as the reverse complement.
AAGCAAAATGTATAGCACCTATCCATGTATATTCGTACCGTAATGCATTATATTCATTACGGCATCTGCAAGTACGGTAATTTGAGTGTATGTACGAGCCATACTCAACTGAGAATGCCAACGCTGCTTACAGAAAGTGGCTTCACGACATGGAACCGTGAGACCATTTGTTTCCAAAGTTGGAAGCACAGACGGAAGCGAAAGTGGAAAGGAAACAGAAATAAAAGTGTCAGAACGCCGCATTACATTTTATGTCAAAATGGACAATCGGCAGTTATATTTTAGGTAAGCCACAAGTAGGTAGTATCTATGCATTTCAACAATACATATATTTAAGACTATATATCTAAATTGATCCATAGGTATACCTAAGCGCCATGCCAAGCACAATCGAATCTAGATTATACATTTTGTTTAAACTCTACGCCTATCTTCATGTATTTCCAAATCCGAAAGAGACCAAAGATATAGTTCCACGTATTTTAGCCTTTGCAATTCGGAGCGAGTGGCAAATAAAATCAAATGTTTAGTCGAACCCTTCCAAAGCCACTCAAGGCGCGAAAAGTGGATATAAAATCTCCGCGCCTCTTCGCTTCCACTTTCAGACGTTGTTGAAGATCGCGGGCACCTAGCTATTTGATTTACGCATTCCGAAAGGTTGGTGGGGGCCCTACAGTGAGAATAGCCCAATAGATCAGGAGCGGGGAGAGAGGGGTCGCGCGGGCGAAGCGGTCGCATCTATTATTTAAACGGAATTGGCAGCCGGCAGATGGCGCCGCACGGTACGAAGCAGCCAGTCATTTTGGTTCAGGAGCCGATATAGTAATTTTACATTATAGGTACGACACCTTATTGGCATTGGCATTTGGCATTTCCGGTGGCGAAATTGGTAGACGCAATACCCGCAAATGGTATGTTTTGCTGGTTCAAGTCCAGCCTTGAAATATATTTGTGAAGTGGTTCTTTTTACTGGACTCTTTCTTCAATATATCATACATCATCACACATATCACATTCCTTGTAATAAGCGACGTACCCGCCTGGTACGTAAAAGTATATCTACTCGTACTTAAATCAACGTTGTTGTATCAACTAGGTACTTCCAGTGAGAGTAATACCCATAATTTCCTCCGGCCCCACCCCCCTTTCAGGCAGCATTCCGCCCGCAATGCGTCGTCAAAGCCTGCAAAATGTGTTGTCAAACTTCAATAAAAACACAAAATGGCGTCGTAGCGCCCCGGATGACGCGGCGGTGGCGGCGCGGCGCGGAGCTGCAGAGGAATTGGCCGCCCCTCCCTCCCGTTATTGAATTTCCCTCCGAAAACTCGCCCCACACATCGTCACCGCCGAAATACGTCGTTAGCATTCAAATAAATGGGTCGTTGCGTTGTATTGTTTTGAGCACAGAAGAGAAACCAGCAGAAGTGCCATGTGGCGTTACCGCTCCGCACCGCAGTACAGTACCCGAAAGAAATAATGCACAACGGTAGTTGGAAGGAGGCAATCGGCTAGTTTCGGCTTCGTAAAAAAAAATCGGACTCGCACACGAAGGGTTCCGTACCATCGTACAAGATTTAACATAAAAATCAAGTTTTTTGTATACCCTCTGTGTGGGCCCTTTAATTTTTTTTTTTTCAAATTTCACCTATTTGTTGTTATAGCGGCAAAATAAATATATGCTCTGTGAACATTTCAGCTGCCTAACTATTACGGTTCATGAGATAGAGCCCCGTGACAGACGGACGGACGGACGGACGGACGGATGGACGGACGCACGAGCGGACGGACAGCGGAGGGTTCCGTTGGCACCCTTTGGGTACGGAGCCCTAAAAAGCGTCATCACCCTCGCACGTAGTACAGTCGTTTCGTCTGAAATCTATACACCGGACATAGAGACAAATTTGAGATCTCTTTCTGACATGCCGACGTCAACCATAGAGTAAAAGGGACTTAGAAAATCCTTCTCTTTCCAGTGTATACATTTGATAAGTAACGACTATACACAGGTACTGAGTGACAGCGTGTGACAGCGACGACGCTCTACAGAGCCGAAACTAGCCGATTGTCTCTTTCCAACGTCCGATGTGCATTATTTACCGCCGGGTACTGTACGACTAATATAATTCGTATGGGAAGCCGGCCGCGGGTCGTGTGCCACCAGCGAGCATGGATGGAGTAACAGCCGAAAATCGCCTGCATGAGGGTGGCGTAGCCACTTTTAACATACAATTGCGGCAGCTTCGACGAGAGCATTCGCTTACAGCTGGTTTCCTAGACTTCCAACGATACGCAATAACACGTCAGAACTTCACAGGACGTTATTTATTACAATGAACATTCGATGTCGCTCGTCTCGAATTTGTAGGTGAAGACGAATTAAAAACGCAGGGACGGTGAACATCTCAACTACCAAGTTAAAACTGGTGGAGATTCGTATTACTGGTACGCTTGTATTACTCCACTGATGAATTTCTTAATGACACTTCAAAGCGAATTAAAACCTACATGACATCCAATGAAAAATTTTTTTTTTTTTTTTTAAAACCAATATGATTCCAATAATCGGTACATTATAGCCTAAATTTGTTTCTAATTGATTTAATTGTGTATTATTTTTTATATTGAATCATTGCCATGGATTATGTTTGTAATAATGTTGACTTGTAACATTTTATATGAATAAATGAGTATTGAGTATTGAACGAGTTTCGAACGACGTCCTTCCATGCTCACTATGTGCCATACAACAGTCCAGACATCGCCACTGCGCTAGGATGTGCTCCCGAAATGCCTTCGCCAAGACAGTTCCATAATATCAATGGTTCACAGCGGTGTCGCGAGTGACGACCACTTCTCCTTCCTTTTCTGATCTGTGGTTATTACCATTATTTGTATTGCAACAGCAGTTTTGTTCGGGATGTTGAGTTTCAACACGCTCGAACTTCGAAGATCACGAGCACAAATGCCGCTTGATGCCTTATCGACAAAGAATATTCACCAGGTCTAACATGGTACGAAAATTAGATCACTGGGTGATCCAGACAAGTGTGTGATAAGTTGAAGACTTTTTGTTGATTTTACGGTACGAAATATACAACAAAATATTTAATTTCATTAGATGTTTAGTTTTATTGATTATTTAATTGTATTTGGTACCATGCGGACACGGAATAAAAAAGGCCGCAATTTGTCACTCACTTTTCTAGATCACCGGTGATATAATTTACCACGGTAGAAGGCCAGATCTATCACAACTATGGTCAGCACCCGACGTGCCCGTGTGTTGCTGTCGGTTGCGGACATGGTTCCCATGCGTTCGGATATGTGCGGACATATCCGTCTTTCTGGCCTTCCGTTCTGACTTTTTATTCGTCGGAATTTTCGAAGCATAATTATTTTTATTTAATTTTATTTTCGGACAGCTCACCTTTTTTTGGGACGAGCTATTTATTTAAGACACCTGACTCTATGTATGAATGTACTGACTATTGATATTAAAGTTTGGTAGTGTAATCCTCGTCCTAACTCCGATTAACTCCTAACTCGGGTTTTTGGGGTCCGTGCACAAAGGGTGCCAGTGGATCCTTATTACTAAGCCTCCCCAGCCCGTCTGTACGTCCGTTTTAATCAATATTAAAACGTCAGACGGCAATGCCAACTGGTAAATCAGTTCATTGGGCCGACTAATAAGACAGTTACGAAATGAAACTGAGCGTCAGATTAAATCACTCTCTTGCATGTTAACCTGCTATTCATCCGGCGAGTTAACGTACCATGGTAACCCCTCATCGCTGATCGAGTCCTTCAGAAAAGGACTCGATATAGTATGAGATACATTACATGCTTACACCTCTTAGCCTGGTTTTCACCAAGTGCTGATTTATTTTATTCGACACCTAAAGGGCCTTTATTACCAAAGTGCTGATTATCTTGCACTGGTATTGTTTGCACGCTGCTAAGAAAGGCCCATAATATGTGGCGATTAAGCTAATAAGCAGTAGGTGAAAAAGGCCCTTACTCTAAACACTATATACTCTTAATTTTCTGTTGGATATGTAACTATGTGATCAGCTCACTGTAGTAGTTTACGACAAAACTTATAGTATCAAAACCTAATGTGCAAATGTTTCACAGTGTTGTGTTGCCACTGGAGCAGAGCATCGCTTTAAGGTCCTTGATTACGGTGACGCTTGGTTCGGGTTATCTCTTTCCCTAAAATATGGTCGAGAGAGGTAATGGCTGTGCCCGGCGTAATGCTCGTGAACGGCTGCTGTTTGTGGGGACTGGCCTGCTCTAATTGGCAACATGTTAGTTGGTGGGAATAGTCTTTGCAAATAAAATGATAATTGTCATGAACTGTTGCATACGGCATGAATCGCTAATGTTTGTGAATTCATGTTAATTTTGTATTTTACCTATGTTTTTGTTAAAAACCTACCTGCAACGAAAATCGAACCTAGCGCCCCGTACCGCTACGCCACGTCGCGGCTGGCCGTCCCGAAACTAATTCCGCATCCCGCACCACGTGTGCCGGCCGTACGTACCGCACGCGGGCGGAGCCGGCTCCGAGTGCCCTCCTTTATTACGGAAGAACGTTATAAAACTCGAGCGCACTTTGACTCTCTCCCGCGCAAAATCGAATTTCGCCCGGTGCGCGCTTTTATTACGCGAGCGAAGAATGCCTTGTGGATTTCGGCTCCGGCGGAAACTTCTAATTCGTCGCTTCCCGCGCGCGACGTGAAACGCTAAGGGACGACGTAATACGCTAAGGGACGACGTAAAGTTACTTCTTATTTATTTTCTTTTATTTCTCCATTTAACGGCATTCTTCCTTATCTTGTGTACCCAATGGTGTCCTTAGAGACGGTATTTTTAAGGCCTACACAAATACCTGTCAAACTTGAACCAATAAATTGTTTGCTGTGTCGATCTCAGCACGCAACAAAAATACAAGTGGGCCCACTGAATTTATTCCCGTGCATATCGTAGTGGTCGACTAACGGGCTGTGGGGGTTCCGGCACATGAAAAGAATACAATGGGGGCCCACTGAATTTCTTCTCGTTCGTGTCGTAAGAGGCGACTAAGGGATTCGTTGTTCGTGGCTCAGTATCCACGTAAACCCGGTGGTTCCTTTCCTTACTAGCTAGGTGGTAGAGTTATTCTCACCCCCGTTGGTACCATCGCATTAAAGGAACGATGGTCGAAGCGGCAATAAGAAATATTTGCGTTTTCCACCCACTTCAATGTAGCCATACAATATAAGAAAGGTCCTGCCATGGCACCTAGTACCGATTTGGGGTGTTGGGCTCTTATAATGACATTAGGTTTTTTATGTTACTGGATAAGGATGGCTAATACCACCACAGACTCGTAGCCTAGTGGCGCGAGGACTAGCCTAACGTACCAGAGGCCTGGGTTCAATACCGACATGCACCACTGTCTTTGTCTTTCAGAGTTCGATAAGTGCATTTCGTCACGAATGCGAGCTGCTCCATGGTTCGGGATCCATGTAAAACTGTAGGTCCCCTTCCCCTACTAGGTGGTAGGGTTTAAGCCCGCCCGGGTTGGTACCATCGCGTTGGATGAAAGATGGTCGAAGCGGCAATGAAAAATTGTCCGTGTTTTTCATCCAAAAAAAAATCCAGTTCAATGTAGCCGTGCTCATAAAGGGAAGGTCCTGACATGGCACTAAATTCCTTCGGGAATGTGGTGTATTGGGCTAATATCATAACGGTAGTTGTGTGGTATTAGCCATCCAACATCCAAGTCAGGTCGCATAAAAAAATTAATTAAATCATGATATTAGCCCAACACAACGCATTCCCGAAGGGATTAGGTGTCACGCCAAGACCTTATTTTTATGAGCATGGCCAAATTGAACTGGATCGTTAAGATAGACAATGTTTCATTACCACTTCGATCATCTTTTTATCATATTTACTCCTATTACTAAGTTTATTTTCGGTTCATTTTCGCCCATCGTAATCGAGCCGTATTTAAATAATAGACGTAGAGATTAAATAATAGTGTTTGTTCTCCTAATGCAAAATAACGAATAAACTGAAACGAAAAGCTGAAACAGCATTAAAACATAAAACGCATCGCTGGCACTCCATTAAGCGTGAGTAAGTTCTCATTCATATATTAAATACGATCTTGTGAGAATCGTCTTTACCATGGAGAATGCCCGTCGGAGCTGCATAACGCTGTACCTGCGTCCCCATTATATAGAGATCTGGCACTCCATTAAGCGTGCGTTTTTACGAGGACATTTTACAACTATATGGAGGCCATAAAACCCCTTGCTTCCTCAACCCAAAAGGGCCAAATTGATCATCATTATTTTAGATGGCCAAGATTACTGTCCAACGGAGCGCAAGCGATAAACGAGTGACCGCCGCCCCGCGCAGCACGTCCACTCCCGCCGGCAGCGCCGTGCATTATGGCCGCTTTTTCGGTTCACCGAGCTCGGGTGTTTCGTTTTTTGCGATTACCCGCACTTTTTGGGGACTGGGAACTCGCTCGGGGCTCTGCGTGCGCCATCGATGTCCACGTGTATGGTTTGCGTAAATTTACTGCCCCGTATGATGATGATGTATGAAGATGATTTTTTTATGTTATTTCCTTTTATTAGGATATATGCATATTGTTGATTTTTTCTCTTAATATTTTAACTTTGTAATGACGTAAATTATACCTTACAGATTTTTGAAATATGTAATAGCAAATATGTTTTCTCGTGTGTTTTAATATACTGAACCAAAGTTGTCGTCGCTGGTGTCGTTTTCAAAATGTGAGACAGGTCCACATTTCTTAAATTCCGTCTAGGCAGTCTCTTTTAAAACTTGTGTAATAACGGTTGTGATATGCTGCGGAACACTGAATGTCTGAGCAGAGTATGCCCTTGACCGCTTTTTGTTACACACACAACCGTGGGTATAGAAATCGAAAATATGGATATAGCTGCCGCCGTTCTTTCATCTAGTTCAATCTAGCTGTGCTCATACAGCGTAGGTCTGGCATGGCTACTGATTTCTTCAGGAATTGGTGTATATACTAATATGTAGCAGCGGCCATTCAGTTCGGTCGTAATTTTGCTGGTCTCTGTTTTATTATATACTCACTATTTACTATGCAAGTTGAATACAAGTCATTGTTTTGAAAGCAAGTAATCCAGTTACATTAAAATATTAAAATAACCTAAAACGATATCTGAATCGGGTAAGTTCTCATTCATATATTAAATACGATCTTGTGAGAATCGTCTTTACCATGGAGAATGCCCGTCGGAGCTGCATAACGCTGTACCTGCGTCCCCATTATATATACCTTCGCTCAACGTGGAGCAGGGAGAAAATGCACAAATTCACAGTCGGCATTCCAAAAATAAGTAACCACCCATCCTCTAGATCCTTTATCTTTGGGGGCGGTAAACAATGGAATGAACTCCCTCCGAGGTATTTCCCCCAAATTACAACCTAGGGCCTTCAAAAGTGGTGTGAAGAAGCACCTGGCCGGCCGGCAAGGGTTTCGCAGCCCCCCTGAACGTTCGAAACCTCACGAGCTCGCGGCACTTTGATTACAATTAAGAGCATCCTCATACCTAAAAATTTTGGACCAATTTTTGCGATTAAAACGAGATAGCCAGAGCCCGATGTCGCTTCGTTAGAGTAGCTCGAAATAATTCTTTCTAAATGTGACCAACCCGGATAACGCGTGAAACCGTTTTTTTATTGTTTCGTTACAGAAATTGGGAAAAGTTAGACATGTTCTTCGCAGAATGGGTAGATAATGTTAAGATCTTTGAAACGGTATTAAAATAAATATTAGTTAATATCAATATAAGCCGCAAACTTGAAAAACAATATATTTTAGACCTGACTTCAAAAATTTTTTCCATGCATAAAATATCAATTTCTGTAACATTTTTCTCTCTGTTTTGGTAGAACGTTAACTGGAATTATACATGTTTTTTTTTCATGTCCTCATTCCATAGAGATGAGGAACTTAACGCAATCAACCATTCGCATTGGCTAGTATAACCATCTTAAATGAAGTGGAAAAGAACCTTTTTCTTATCAACACATTCGACCACTCATCACGGCACATCAAGGGCGGGGCAGCCGAAAGTGCGCCGAATAATCTTATCGCGATGTCAATACTGAAACGCTTCACATTTTCGTTGGATTTGTTCGGTTGCCATGTCGGCTCGCACGAGTGGCGCTGTCCAAACAAATCTTAACATTATTGACTTTCGTCCTGATAAGATAGGCGGTCAAAACAAACGGACCGAACATGCAATGAGGTGATTTAAGGTGGCCCAACCTGCTCAACTCCCCATACAAAGAAGATCACGCCCATATTTCTTATCAGAGAACCCAAATTTTGCTCAAAAAATGCTTATTTTGATCGAACTAGATGTCTGATGACCGTTGGCATTGTAAAATTGAGTTTGGTTTCTAAGTTATAAGGTCCGAAAGTTCGAATTTTTCGCGCGTTTTATACAAGAACTTTGGTGGTTTATTACGCACTGATAAAGTAAGAAAATCTTAAGATTAGTCATCAGACATAGCTTTTTTAATCAAGATTTATTATCTATTTGGTTTTTGTTAGATTTTTTAATACAGCGGTCGTGGTTTACTTTTAGCTATAAGTCGTTTTGAAATCAAAATTTTCGTAAATCTTACCAAATCATAAACTATGCACATTATCTTTTTTGTGGACATGTTGCATCTTCCTCATTACGGAGCCTGTCTTTTTCTTTGAAACAGAGAAGGTCCCAGAGCGCAACAGCACGGTTTTGCACAGTGGCTGCGAATGATTTAGTCCCGCCGGGTTGGGCCATCTTAAGGCGTGATGATACCGGTTTCGTTCGATTTTCGATAATCAAAAAAGTTTATTTATTTATTTATATCTTTATTGCACTCAAAAAAGAATTAGGTCAAAAAGTACAACTTAATGCCAGTGGCATTCTCTACCAGTCTACCTTTGGGTATCGTTATGGAGAGACATTAATTTACTAAATCAAAGATAATTCCTACATATGTAAACATGTATATTGAGGGTCTATATATAATTTACAGATAAAACTATAAGCTTAGTTTTCACCATTTTAATTGACATTTAAAGGGCCTTTATTACTAATGCGCTGATTATATCTTTTACTGGCATTGATTGCAAGCTGCTAAGAATGGCCCTTAAGGATGTTCCGACCCATACAATGTTTTTTTTACACAGAACGCAAAAAGTGTTGCACTTTAAGGCACGAATTCGTCAAAAATATTAAATATAGCCATAGTAGTTGCAGCGAAAACATATTCACAATTTCAGGTTTAATGGTTTCGTTGTAATTGCCGATTAGAAGTTTTACACGGTTAGATGGCGCTGTTAAATAAAAATCGTATTTAAATAAATTGGAACAAAACCAATAATCCTTAAATTGTGAAATTGTTTTCGCTGCAAGTAATATGACTATAATAAACTTTTATTATTAATTCGTGGCTTAAAGTGCAATACTTTTTACGTTATGTGTGCAAACAACTTTATATGGGTCGGAACAGCCTTAATATGTGGCGATAAGCTAATCGGTAGTACGTGAAAATGGCCCTAATTCTCTGGCTGCTGTGTGTTTTCAAATTAGACAAATATTCATAAACTTTCATAAAAAAAGTTTGAACACAGAATATTAGCGTCAGATATTTACCGTTTTATGTTTCAAATATAGCTAGACCACGAATGCACCTTTCATCTTTTTGAAATTTCAAAATAAGCGGCAACTGTTTAAAATAATAAAACATGATTACTTACGCCCTTATAGACCTGAATGCAATCAGGTGTTATCACGCCCTTAAGAGGCGAAAACAAGCATTGAATCAAACGAATGTCCAGACACAAAATGGCTGGAGGACTTGCCTTTCATGCGAGACGTAATGAACATCTCAGGTTCCATAAAAAAATCATTTAACCCAAAGGTCCCAATTTCATTTCCCGCTTCAGACGAATGTTCAGACCAATATTTTTTCTGATTACAAGTACAATGTTCAGTGTAGATGTCATTGTCTTACCTCAAATTAGTAAGCATCGGTTTGTTCTTTAAAAAAATCAGACAAAAAAACCGTCGTTGTCCATACCTTTCAACAGCCAGATGACCAATGCCATAAAAGGTGTCTTATTAGTCTTATAGAATGATACAATACTTTGTAATATTCAAGGGAAATACTGCCAAGTGTCTCAGAGCATTTATACACGTTGAGCGATGGGTCGGAATTCTAATGGAAAGCATGTCTGTTAGAAAACATTGTCTAAACCCCGAATTAAATTACCCCATTTCCATAAAATTTGCGCCATAAACGCCCCCGTCGCTACGCACGCGGCGAGCGCCTGAAATCGGTAGGCCGGGAGCTCGCAACTGTACGTTAAAACAATATTTACGTTATCAATAGAAAAAAAATGCATACCTACCATCAGGTCCCTTTCCCTGAGGGGTTGGCAGAGACGATAGAGCGCCATACGGTATGATCACAGCATACTTCTTTCGCTTCCTCTGCGGATACTTAGTTTAGGCTGTATGGAGAAAGGTCCTTGCCATCCCCCTTGCCAAATATCCAGGAAATAGAGCCAAACGTGTTTTAAGAGCTGTCAAAAAATGTGTGACAGATTGTAACTCTTTGTGGTCTACCACCAGCAACGATAGACTGGTGTGTGTTATTGTGCCTTGTGATTATCGTCGACTTTAGTGCCACGTGAAGTGCAGTGTCGGCGACTGCGAGCGAGAAGCCTGCACCCGGCACCTAGGAGCGTCGAAAGGAGTTGAAAAAAATACATATCTCGGTGGTACCTCTACGCAGGGTTCTGCGGCGCCTTGGAGGGCGACGAGATAGACCAGGTACATTTACCTCTGTTAAAACAGATATATTTCTTCATACCGGCGGATTCATTTGCAGGACATAAGGAGGCGGCCGCTCCAAAATGAAAGATAACACGTATACATGACATAACGGCAATTTACCGGGGGGCGGGCAGATCTGATGAATGCCATGCGGCATGAACAGGCATGCATCTCTTCATGCACACTCTAACATCGCCGTTTTTGTAGATACATACTTTCAAAACATGTATATAATATTTTCCGCCTCTCTCATCAATGACGTCAATAACACTCGCGGCAGCTCTCGGCCTACGGAGCCAGACCGACCGAACCGTCGGGCTGTGAAGGGCGTTCCACATCGCCGAAACGAATTTTCACCCAATTGTGCCTCACAGTTAGCAAACGAGGCGTTTAAATGAAAAAATAACGACCAAATGCGAGGCCGACTTTCGCATAGACTAGGCTCCAAACAAATAAAAACAGCTAGGTTTTTTTTTATGCGACCTGACATGGATGGCTAATACCACACTTAGGTGCTTTTGATGTAACTGGACATGGATGTCCTACACCTACCATCGTGATACCCAACACAACGCATTTCCTAAAAAAAATTGTGGCCATGTTAGGGGTCGCCTTCATAAAGTCCAAAAAGCATAAGGTCCAAAACCCAGAACATGCATATAATCTAATCTAACCTTACCTAACCTAACCAAAAAATTGATTTATCCAACGCAGAAAGACAAATAAAGTGGTGCATGAATGGGGCGCAAATTGAACCCTCGACCTCTGGCATGGAATGCAGGTACCTCTGAACTAGAAGCCACTCGTCCTGTGCAGGGTGGATTTGTGAAATAGCGAAAGAAATTTGACTTAGTAAGGACATGCATACTGAATCAGTGCATACCGACTACTTCCATTCAAACGCGAATTCGATGGCCAACTGAGAGGTTACCATGCTACATTAAGGTGGCCCAACCCGCTCATCTCCCCATACAAAAGGGGAAAGAAGATCACGCCCATATTTCTTGTCAAAGATCCAAAATTTTGCTCAAAATAGCTTTATTTCATCGAACTAGATGTCTGATGACCATTGGCATTGTAAAAATGTGTATGGTTTCTAAGTTATAAGGTCCGAAAGTTCGAATTTTTCGCGCGTTTTATACAATAACTTTGGAGGTGGATTACGCAAAGATAAAGTAAGAACATCGTAAAAAGATTAGTCATCAGACATAGCTTATTTAATCAAGATTTATGATCTATTTGGTTTTTGTTAGATTTTTTACTACAGCGGTCGTAGTTTACTTTTAGCTATAAGTCGTTTTGTAATTAAAATTTTCGTAAATCTTACCAAATCATACACTATGCACATTGCCTTCTTTGTGGACATGTTGCATCTTCCTCATCACGGAGCCTGTCTTATTCTTTGAAACAGAGAAGGTCGCAGAGCGCAACAGCACGGTTTTGTACCGTGCCCGCGAATGAGTTAGGCCCGCCGGGTTGGGCCACCTTAAGAACGGCCCGTAAGCTATGCTCCTCATACAAACGTAGTTTACTAATCATTTGGAAACCGCTATTCCAATTAAATTGATATTTAATATCTAATATCAGGTAACCAATATCTGTGTCTGCACGCTTTTGTTTTTTTTTTTTAAATCCAAACCGAATTAAATGAAAGCAAAAAGAAAATCTTCAAACGAATTTTGTTTTCACTGTGGTTTGACCCAGAATACATTTACCGAAAAAAAAAAAGACATGCAGACACAGATATTTGTAGTCTAATATTAGATACCAAAAATCAAGTAAGTTGGAACAGTGGTTTTCAAATTATTAGTAAACTACGTTTGTATGGGCGGTGAAATTTTCTGATGCTTACGGGCCCACCTTAAGAGAGTCCTTACCCTATCAATTCCCCATAATATGGGCGATTACAGTTTCAATGCGGATTTTGAAATTTTGGATTCTAAAATATATTGTAGAAATGTATGTCTGTATCTTTAAAATGTTTTAATTTACCTTTTAGATTGTAAAATATTGGCTTATAAACATTGGGCAAAAAATTTTTATTTTCACGTTAATTTTCGATTTTTTTTTACCGAAAAGTACACATCGGACATAGAATGAAACTGGGAACAAATGTACATTATAAAAATAAATTATTATATTTTTTTATTTAGTATCTTTGGTTAATTTAAGCATATTTTTTTCTCAGTGTGCATATACAATAGAGGAAATAAAGAAACTGAAACTGGACGGGAACAATGAAAAACGCGCAAATGATAATTCGCGCAAGCGTATTCCGCCCCCCTGGGAAACGGCAAGTTTAATTCGAAATAATAAATGCCATACCATTTGCTCGCCGGACCGCCGAATTTCCCCAAGAGTCTTAATAAGAAAGCGCTTTTCCCCGATGCGCAATAACGGCCCGGCGGAAAATGAGGGGGAAAATCCTAAAAAAAAAACCGTAATGAACAATACCGTCCATTGTTGTCCAATCTGGCGTTTACATTGGGGGCGCCTCGGTGTGAGCTGTGCGCCTATGACGAAGCGAAAATTAATTGTTTCGGCCACTACGCGACGTATGCGGCCTCGCGTAAACGGGGGAGCGCGTAATTTCTGCTGCCAGTGAGGATAGCGGAAAGTACAAATATGAGCTTGGGTGGTATTTTTAAGCTTAGGTTTTTTTTTAATTCTGGCAGTACCGGGCGCTACACATAAATTTGAAAAAGGCTATCCACACATCTTTTTCCTCAGTCAGATTTCTCAAATTTAGAATAAAGACCGGCCAAGTGCGATTCGAACCGCACCACCAAGGGTTCCGTAACATCGTACAATATTTAACAATTTTTATGGGGGTATATTTGTAAGGAGGGGGGGACCTTTCATTTTTATTATTTTTTTAATTTTACCTATTTGTTGTTATAGCGGCAAATTAAATACACACTTTGAATAAATTTCAGGTACCTACCTGTTACGGTTTATGAGATACAGCCCTGTGCGGACGGACGGATGGAGGACGGATAGCGGAGGCATTGTAATGGGTTCCGTTGGCATCCTTATGGTACGGAACCCTAAAAAGTAAATATTTCGAAAGTAAGTTTTTAGGGATATGATCCAACGTTATCTCATTCGAGGTTATGCAACGACATTTACAATGAAGCATTGAAGTCAGATCTTGAAAATAATCAGAAACGTTCTAGGTATGCTTCAGAGGAATATCCACACCAAAACTGTTCTCTGATGTATTATTAGATCTGATTTTGTTTATATAACTGGAGATGGATAGCTGACGATCTGATGATACTGACTGACACGATAACACCTTAACACATCACACAGGAACTGGGTGCCATGTCAGGTCCTTCCTTATATTGCTACATTTTACCGGATGAAAAACACGGGCAACTTTCATTGCCGCTTCGACCATCTCTTATTCAAAGCGATGGTACCAACAAGAGCGGGATTAACCCTACCACCTAGAAAGTAAAGAAGGGGACCTGCAGTTTTACGTGGAATCCGAACCACGAACGAAAAATCTCTTACGATTACACGAGAATAAAGGCAATAGGACCACAGAACATACGGTTCTCGGGAGCCAAAATCGGTACCCGCGCAATGTTCATTTTATTTAAAGTAAATCCTCAATCCTAGCTTTCCTCATTCCCTTCCTTTTATCCTTGCGACCGACCGTCCCACGTCCCACGTCCCACGGTCCGGCGCGGAGTATCTGTGCATTTGATCAAAGCGAGTGCCTCTTCAGAGACCTCTCCTGAAAGGGCGAGTTATTTCATATTGCGATGATGAAATCTATTCATCGTATATTTCATTTTAATAGTTCCGGTAGATACTGTTCGAAATACAGATTCGAAGAAACTATAATCAGATTTAAAGTAACTTTAAAGTAACACGAAATGGAGTCGGACAGATCTATAGCATTTCTAGACGTCAAATTAATAGTGGGACCAGAAGGATCTCTGGCTCATTCTGTGTACAGGAAACCTACACACACGGACAGATATCTGCATGCTTCGTCACATCACCACCCTCGTCAATTAACGTCAGTTGTTACTTCACTTACGAATAGAGCACACGCACTTTGTGACTCTGAACACTTAGAAAGTGATCTGACACATGTGCGGAAGGTATTGGCTCGAAATGGGTATAATGTGAGTGACAAGCCCACGCGACGTCGGCGTGCACCCAGGGTAAGACAGCCAGACAGGATGCCGGCGTTTAAGCCATACGTATAAGGAGTGACGGATAAAATTGGAACAGTACTAAAAAAGTGCTCCATTAAGACTGTATTTACTCCGTTCTCCAAAACCCCGTTCTCCGACCCCGGTCGGATTTAAGTTAGGTAGCAGATATGTCAACAACTTGAGCTACGCAGATGACATGGTCTTGCTGAGTCCCTCGATCAAGGGGCTTAGACACCTCGTAGGTATTTATTTGTGAGAAATATACGGCGAAACATGGCCTGGTATATAATGTAAAGAAAACCGAAATGATGGTTTTCAAATCGGGATCGGGTCCGAGCCATGTCCCGTCCATATTTCTCAACAATACAGAGATCAAAAGGGTGGAAGAATTTAAGTACCTGGGTAATATTCTAACGTCCAGCCTGAAGGATGACCGTGACATTGAGAGACAGCGCCGTTCTCTTTCGATGGTGGGCAATATGCTGGCCAGGAGATTTGGCAAATGTACGACTTATGCTAAGGTGACATTGTTTGAGGCATTTTGTCAGTCCCTCTATACGTGTCACTTATGGACGAACAGCACGAAAAGATCGTATAATGCTAAAGAATTCAATATAACAATGTATTTAGGCAAATAATGCGTTTGCCGCGATACTGTAGTGCGTCAACCATGTTTGCCGAGAGTCGGGTATCGGATTTTTGTGCCATTATGCGAAACAGAGTGTTTAGTTTTATGCAACGTCTGTACACGTGTGAGAATACAATAATAGAGGGACTGGTACAATGGTGTTACAACCCGATCTTCCGTGAATGGGAACATATCATGTTAGGTACTCATTCACGGAGAAGAGGGAATACCGTTTATTTTTAATAATATTAATATTACCTGTAATTTTGCAGCATATGTTAAATGAACCCTGTGTCTGATGATGACAAATAAATAAATAAATGAAATGGCTAAACACGTACGCTCACCCAAAGATGTTATTCCATTACAGACACCTGGCGTATATAAGATTGATTGCAGTTGTGGAAGTTCGTACATTGGCCAAACCAAACGCACCATTTCCGAACGGTTCAAGGAACATATTACAGCTGTAAGAAATCGTCAGTTGGACAAATCAGCCATCGCCGAGCACATTATTGACACCGGAACAAACCATTGGATCGAGCTCCATGACCCAAAAATCCTCTCCACCGAGCGTCATTACTATCCACAATTGTACGTGAAGCTATTGAGATTAAAAAACATAAAAATTTCAATAGGGAAGATGGATACAAATTATCTACGTCATCAATCAGTCAATTTAATGCGCATAGAAAAAGTGGTTCGAGTGCTGAAAAACCTGTCGATGTGATCAGTGTTGTGTGTAGGGACATCCCTAGCAATGACTTAAATATAAATGTGAGGGTAGTTGGAGAAACTGCACGAACTACTCGGTGGCGAAGGCGAGCTGCTTCAGTTCTCCCGTGACCAAGATTAGATGCAACTCCTTTCGAAACGTCGGGTTTAAGGTGGCCCAACCCGGCGATCCAAACTCATTCGCGGGCACGGTACAAAACCGTGCTGTTTCGCTCTGGGACCTTCTCTGTTTCAAAGAATAAGACAGGCTCCGTGATGAGGAAGATGCAACATGTCCACAAAAAGACGATGTGCATAGTGTATGATTTGGTAAGATTTACGAAAATTTTAATTTCAAAACTACTTATAGCTAAAAGTAAACCACGACCGCTGTAGTCAAAAATCTAACAAAAACCAAATAGATCATAACTCTTCATTAAATAAGCTATGTCTGATGACTAATCTTTTTAAGATGTTCTTACTTTATCATTGCGTAATCCACCTCCAAAGTTATTGTATAAAACGCGCGAAAAATTCGAACTTTCGGACCTTATAGCTTAGAAACCAAATACAATTTTACAATTCCAATGGTCATCAGACATCTAGTTCGATCAAATAAAGCTATTTTGAGCAAAATTTTGTATCTCTGACAAGAAATATGGGCGTGATCTTCTTTCCCCTTTTGTATGGGGAGATGAGCGGGTTGGGCCACCTTAAGAAAGGTATTTAAAAGTTATCTTTCTTCAAAATTGTTCGCGTAAACCCCGCTTAAGAACATTAATAAAGCTTACTCAACGTTGCCGTAAATACGTCGACGTTGCCGTTTACGTCCTCTCCGCGTTTTCATACAAATCGGAAGTCCGCGTTTGACTTTGACAGCTTGAAGAAGTAAAACCACAGAATTACTATTAAAAACTTGTATGGACTTTTGACGTTTTTACGGAACTTCGAAGTTACTTAAACGCCAATTGAGGTGAGAACTGAGACTACCGGCTCAGATGTATAGTTACTGTAATCAGAGTTTAAAGTTACTGTATCGGATTTAATGATATTTTAATCAGATGTAAAGTAACTGTACTAAATGTTTTACTATAATACAAATATAATACAAACTAGTAGTCTATCCATTTCTGTAACTGCCTAGTGGTTAGCGATTGAAACCCGAGATCGCGAGTTGAAATCCAAGGGCATGCCCCCTTTTCTTTCTATTCCGAGATTGAAATGC
The DNA here is from genome assembly GCA_946894095.1 of Incurvaria masculella. Classification (NCBI taxonomy): domain Eukaryota; kingdom Metazoa; phylum Arthropoda; class Insecta; order Lepidoptera; family Incurvariidae; genus Incurvaria; species Incurvaria masculella. Next base: position 15,819,542 of record OX335657.1, on the reverse strand, counting down.
GCATTTAGAATGCGGGGCACTCCATCGTTCGGAACCCATGTAAAACTGTAGGTTCCCTACCTACTAGGTAGTAGGGCTGAACCCGCGTGGGTTGGTACCATGGTACCATCACATTCTTGGTATAGCACCTATTTCCTCCGGGCATCTAGGGATCGGAATTAAAAACTCCCGCAAAGCTTGTCCAGAGATGTATCCTTCATATCCAGGGAATATTAGGGATGACAAGTCTTTACTACTGCACAAAGGTGTAAACGTACCTTTCCTTCATAAGAGATAATCAAATAGCGTAAAGTAGAGACTTAGGTCTTTATGTTATCCTACAGAAGTCATGGTCCGGGCTGATCATCAAAATCCGTTTCCGAATGTTCTGGTAGGTATTTAAAAAAAAGAAGGGATGTTCTCAAAAGTGTTGTCTCTGGAGAATTGGTGAGTTTTTCATCAGATTTAATTGTAGAGGTGGAATAACAGTTTCCACCTCGGAACCCTACGTTCCGAAATGCGTACATTGCAAAGATCGCAGAGAAAGCGAATACAGTGAATACTGGTGTTCCGAATTGATATTACTGCTCACAGCCGTAATTGCACGATATCAAATCGGAACGAATTTGAGCAGATATATCTGCCAGAGCCTAACCTAACTACCTCGAAAATGCCTTGTAAGTCTCCAGAGTCGTTATTTGAGGGTGTCTAATTAGACTAACAAACGGCGAAAGGCCTTCTTTATTTCAGACTACAAGTACATACGATCAGAGAACTACAGATAAACACGCTCGATGACAGCTCGATGACAGCCATTTAACAGCGTACACGGCGCACATGCTCTCAACCGTGCGCGTTTTGTACGATCTGTGTGCGGTCTACTGCGCATTCTGATTTGAACTATAATCGATTACACTGCTAAAAGACTGAATCAGATTGCACGCTCAAAGCAGTAAGCATTACAAACGACTCGGACCGTTTGTGTACGCGCTTACGGAAACAAAACAACAAACATGAAACAAATGACATTAGTGCTCGTAGTTCACCTCAAATTTGAATCTTATCAATTGCTCTAAGCTGACCTTGAATTTTGAACTGAGGGACATTAAACGATATATGAAAAACCACGTTGGAAAGACGATGATTACTCTTCAGAAACGTCCAAAAGTGACATTGACAGTTCCACACACGGTACTCTACCTCCGAGCGTGAGCACTATGTACGGCATTGCGTGACACAGCGCTAACTTCACACCGTTCACGGGACGTCATTTTGAGGGCTGTACGCGCGAATCGGACCACCTTTGAGCGTGCTTTTCGTAACGACGGCTCAAATCGGACCGCGACCCTAGAATCACATCTATGTCAACATGACGTTCAAGTGGATATCAGCAATTCGGAACGGTCTTGTACGCGTAATTGTTGCAATCTCTGCAATATACGCATTTAGGAACGCAGTGGTAGAGTCGTCAGCGTGAACGAGACAACAGCTTCTCACGCTTCACTTCATCGCTGTCGTTTTCAGGAGAAAAAAACCACAAATACATTTTCAGAGTTGTTAGATCGGCTGCGTGACGGCTCCGGTGCGACAACAATATTTGAAGTGGTCGTGAAAAGATAAACCAATAATTTTAAATTAGATTCTAGTTTAAAAATAATCTAGTCGAACTCAACTTCAAAGCACCAACAATATTCATTCCGTTGACTAACAGATTGCAGCTCCAGACCAGAGTTTATTTCTGTCACTCTCAAAGGGAATCTGTACATTATTAGTATGCAATAACGTCGAGTGGCTTCGGGCATCAAGCATCACGCGCGCGCGCTCTTTATACACGAGCGAACAAATCCTTTCCGGTTTTCCGTCCGTTTCCGTTTCCGGTTCCGGCGGCGAAGAAGAAAATGCCGACCTTCCCTCCCCCGCAATGAGTTCACTCTTACGTAACATAGCCAATAATCATGTTGAAAGAAAGAAAAATAATATAGTTTATTTTGCAATTTTTTTACAGTGTTACTTAATAATTATCGTTAAGATATTAAGTTGGTAACAAGTTGATAACAAGTTCAAGTTGGAATAGAAAATATCTAGTAATAGTGTACAAAATGAGGCATGGCTCAGCATACTAGGTAGGTACGTAAATTGCCCTGCCTGGCGTTGGTTTTCAGCAGTATGAGTATGAGTTTGGGTGTGTGTGTGAGTGTGGTGTGTATGCATGAGAGGTGTTAAGGTAAGTTGATATTAAGGCTGTCCGATCGATAGTCTACTACGATTACGATCCCGAATAAAACGTTTTACAATTAGCAACGGGGTTTCTTGAGCTTTAGACTAAGTGCTCTTCGTAGATCGTACCGGCAACTTCTATCTGACTACAGATTGAAAAATTGTGTGACAGGAGGGCAGTATGTCATTTAATAACATTGCATAAAATATGTAACAAAGAATATGCTGCTCATCCTTGCTAAATCTGGTTCCGTTCAGAGATCCATCTCGTGCAACTCGCTGTACGGCACTGTTCCATATAAGTAAAACACGCACAAAAGCAGGCGTCCGTGATCCTATTTACAGAATGTGTCTATTATATATAATGAACAGACGGCTAACTTGGATATATTTTGCGGTAAGGAAATTGTTTTCAAACGGAAAATCAAAGATATTATAATTCAAATTACTTCGGGATAATAATTATGTTCTATATGTTTATGTTTGTTTATTTTCAGTTACTTAGTATAGCGCTACTTGCTCAGACTTAAGAGCACATCTAGTTTTAATTTTGTTTATATTATTTTAATTGTTTCAGTGAGGAATAGTTAGGAAATAGGCTAATTTAATGTAATCCTACTCTCTATATTTTTACTATGTAACTGTCTGTTTCTGTTTTTCCTTCTAAGAAATAAAAAAAATCCAGTTTTTTCTGTAACCGTGAGAGTTGGGTGTGATCTATGCCATCTACCTATATCAAGGAATTCCTAACTTTTAAGAAATTCAACGATTGGCCACAGATGAGCTAAGAGAATACCGAGTCGATCCGGTTGCACAAACCGGCACGTGCCTCTGTTTCTTCAGTCAAATTAAGGAATACATTTCTGAAAATTTTAACATGCTGAGAGCTGCGACCCTTTTTTTTTTTAATATAATGATAATAGAAAAAGGCGTGCATCACAGATACATGTTAAGTTATCAATTAAAAACCAAAAAAGGGACGCAGCTCTTAGTTTATTTATTTAATGTGCAAAATATCAGAAAAATATTTCTTATATTGCCTGGGGAATTAGACATGCGCCATTGTATGGAGCTTGATCACCTTGTTATTCTCTTAACAGTCCCATGGTCTGGCGTCCGTCAGCTTACCTATAACTCGAGAACAACTTACCCAATTTTGTCATTTTTAATATCTAAAGTATAGCCTAATTGCTACCATTAATTATTAATTACGGGTTCTTATAAACCATGATGCTCAATCGCTTTATGGGTGAGTAGTGGCGCAAAACATGAAAATGTAAAATTTATTTAAAAAAAACGCGTAATCACCTACATTCGTTGCCAGGCAAAATTGCTAATCAACTTTCAAGTTAATAGGATGGATACCTAGTTCATTATCGGAGAGCAGAGGGAATGAAAGAGGGAGTAGGTAGGTAAACTTGGCGAGGAATGACTAAATTGTATTGTATTGTTTATTCATCATCCATAGACAGTACACTGCACTCGGATTTGTCATATTTTAACACTGGGCGCATAACATAAACTCCATAAAGGAGTAATAAAGTGTTTTCGCAATGGGGTGGACTCTGAACATAGAGAATGAAAGGACGGTTGTAGAAACCGAAACGTGTACAGTTAATAAGTAATAACATCATATGGCGCTATTAAGGGGGTGTTAGTACCTGATTGCATTCAGTCCCATGAGGGCGTGAGTAAAACCACATTTATTTTAATTAAAAAATAACTACAACTAATTTGGATAGTAAATTTAAAATACATAAAGTCAAACATAGAACCTTCTCCTGATGGTCTAGATATAATTTAAAGAAAAAATTGCTCGAACGGGGAAAATTCGCAAGAAAATTCATAAGAGAAGGTATTATTGTTAATTTATTAAAAAAAACACACATTAGATTTGTTTTACTTCGACGACCATCACTAAAAAAACCGGCCAAGTGCGAGTCGGACTCGCACACGAAGGGTTCCGTACCATCGCACAAGATTTAAAAAAAACACGTTTTTTGTATGGGGCTCCCCTTTAATTATTATTATTTTATAATGTTACCTATTTGTTGTTATAGCAGCAAAATAAATACATAATCTGTGAAAATTTTAGCTTCCTATCTGTTACGGTTCATGAGATACAGCCCTGTGAAAGACGGACGGACGGACGGACGGACGGACGGACGGACGGACGGACGGACGGACAGCGGAGGCTTAGTAATAGGGTTCCGTTTTTACCCTTTGGGTACGGAACCCTAAAAAGGCACCACGGCCTTGAAGCGAGCCAGTCAATAAACAAATTACACGCATAACGTGCTAAGTGCAACATCGCGAGGTAGTTAGCGCGTTCCGCTCACAGTACATTTTGTCATTTGTAGTGTAATCGTTACGCCACTTGTGTCAGAATGGCGTGCAGTCTGGTTGCTTGTGCAAGACATCGCTCGATGTTGGTCGCGATGTCCTCAATGGCGATTTCCTTAACTTACAAACAGTTTACAATGGTTGATAAATAACAACTGCTCACAAATAACATTGTCATACCAGCCCTAGAACATATATTACTTAGGTGGAGAACAAACTCTTGAAACTTGCTAGTGCTTAATTTTTTGTAATATTTTTGTTTAATCATCCTCAGGACTTTTTGGGAGGTCATATTTCCTTTTCATGGTAATAATTTCATCAAACTACATTTTCTCTAAGACAAGGATGTTAACTTGCTTAAAGGATTAACTTAGAAGCATCATAAAGTTCAAAAAGCACAAGGTTCAAAGCCCATACCGTCTAAAACACTTATGAACCTGGATATTTTCAGTCAGGTTAGGTTAGGTTAGATTATATACATTTTACAATACACACGAAAAATAGTACTTTTCGATATTCTGGGCTTTCGACCTTTTTTAGGGTTCAAATCAAAATCAAATCAAATCCTTTATTTACTTTTTTGGCCATACAGCATAGTAAATAGTATTTAAGATAAATAAATAATTTAAGTATTTCAACATAGAAATAAAATTTTCAAACAGAAAATTTTAAACACATGAAATTAACAAAGGTTTGAAAAATACAAATCAAAGATAAAACAAAGTTAGACATAAAATAACAAAATAAATAACATTCGAAATAAAAAAAAAATAATTCAACATAAAAACAAAGATTTAAAAAATAAAAATAAAATTTGTACCCTTACATATTTTTTACACGATTAAAATTCCGCTGCATAAAATATTCATAAAATTACAATAATTCATTGCATTAAATAAAACAGTGGTAACATATTATAATTTAAAATAAAATCATTAGATTAAAAAAAAAAATTGCAGTCAACAATAGAAAAATAAAAACATGTAATGTTAAAACTTAATATGCCTATTTGTCAAAGCTAAAATCCTTATTTTCGAAAAATTCGTCTAATTTATAATATGGCTTATTTACAAGGTATTCTTTCAATTTCTTTTGAAATAAATGGATGTTACTGGTTTCTGTGATTGTTTTATTCAGTTGATTATAAATTTTAATGCTCATGTATTCCTGACTATTTTTAAACATTAGACATTTTGGTAAAGTCAATTTTATATTTTTATTATCTCTTAAACTATATTTCTGAGTTTTCCCCACCGTCTCTAATATTTCTTTGTTTTAAATGTATTGACAGCTGATACTAAGATATAAAGAGCGATCACAGTTAATATCTTGTGCTTTACAAAAAGAGGTCGACACGTGTCTCGAAATTTAGCTCCCTCTATAATCCGTATTGATTTCTTTTGGATTATTAATATCTTTTCTATATTTACGCTATTTCCCCACACTTCCGTACCCAAAGGGTGCCAACGGAACCCTATTACTAAGCCTCCGCTGTCCGTCCATCCGTCCGTCCGTCCGTCTGTCACAGGGCTGTATCTCAGTAACCGTAACAGATAGACAGCTGAAAATTTCAGAGTGTGTATTTATTTTGCCGCTATAACAACAAATAGGTAAGATTTAAAAATAATTAAAATTAAAGGGGGCCTCCATACAAAAAAAGTGATTTACATTTTTACTTTTGCGATGGTACGGAACCCTTCGTGAGCGAGTCCGACTCTCACTTGGCCGGTTTTTGGACTTTAAGAAGGCGACCCCATCGTGAAACCCAATACATTTTATTTCGTGCTAATACAAAAATAAACAAAAATTTTGAAAGGTGCGGGTTTGGTAATTTTCAAAAATAAAGAAAAAAAACTTCGAAACGTGACATCTGACACAAGGTAAGATGGGTCAAAACCGTGGAAATTACTCCACTTAACTACAAAAAAAATTGCGGTCAATGTGCCGAGCACCCTGTTTAAGAAATTTGCCGACGTGGCGTCTCTTAACAAAATACTGTGGCTGTAAAAACGTTACATTGTCGTTCATACAGATACCATGTCCGTGAAAGTAGCCACGAAGTCACTGACGCTGCGCGCCACGATCAAGGAAAGACGACAGTGGCGACCGAAACTCATCCGTATAGCGGCAGTATAGCCAAAGTATTAATGACGACGCACCGATGTTCGGGATGTCAATTCGCTTATGAATTCGTAACAAGCAACATCGAATGTTCATCGCACCAAATGTTGTCCTGAGGGGCTGCCATATGACTAAATCTGACGTTTAGTTTCATTTTGTATCAAGCTAACTGTCAAAGGACTTGCTAGTCAGCTGAAATTTACCAGTTAGCATAGTACGAAATGCTATCGAACGATAGTTTGAATTGCTCACTTTACTGTTCGAGCGAGCTAATTTACCATGGTAACCACCCTGTGCAGTTATTACGTTTCGTTGGAACTGGAGAACATTAGGTATGAGCGAATTCGTACGCAAAGTTACGCTACACACGTGGAGGAAACACTGACAGTCATTCCGGAACAGGTAAGCCAGATATTGCGGAAGGTGTGTGGCAGAAAACTGTCAGTTATTTTCGGCATTGAAGCGACCGGATGTAAATACAAAAATACATTTGATCAAACGGCGGCGGCCAGCCGCCCGGTCCGCTTTTCTTTTGTTTGTAATAACCGGGCAACTAAGGACAGAAGCTTTAAACATGTTGTTTCGTCCATTGATAAATAGTTATGCCAATATATAGGGAACAACGTCAATTCCCTCAGCAAGTTCACATGTGAATAAATATGCCTTTTCTTAAGCCATTATTTGCACCAGTTCCGTCTAATAACCTCTTTATGGCTTTTAAGTAATTGCGTCGTGAAGGCAAGTGGACAGACAGAATATTCGAGGCGTGTTGTCTCAAAAAACCGGCCAAGTGCGAGTCGGACTCGCACACGAAGGGTTCCGTACCATCGTACAAGATTTAAGCCAAAAAAAATCTCATTTTTTCTATGGGGCCCCCCTTAATTCACATAGTGTGTATTTATTTTGCCGCTATAACAACAAATAGGTAAAATAAAAAAATAATAAAACATTTTTTATATTATTACAAAAAACGTGATTTTTTTGTGTTAAATCTTTTACGATGGTGTGCGAGTCCGACTCGCACTTGGCCGGTTTTTCCTGTAGGTGTGTGGCCCGCATAATACCTGGCTTCGCTGCCGCTTTACGGACGAGTTTCGGTCGTCACTCCCGCTCTTCCTCGCTCGTCGTGCGCCGCCCAGCCGTGGCGTCAATTCGCTTACAAAGCTTTTACGGGCGCGCGCAATAAACGGTCATTGTGCTAACTTTATAGCGCTGCGACGGACGGCCGCATCGAGCTGCGAGACGAGCCAATAAAACGCGGAACGTGTGCCGCGACACACGGGCATCTACTTCAAGGGGGTCTGGACCTAGAGTTCACGCCCATAGGCCTACCATAAACCCAGACCATACTCTGATGTTTTTTCCCTTTTGTCTCAAATTATCAACAAATCAATAGGTCCGGTTACTTACCAGAAAAATATCTGTATCTGTCTGGGTTATTACAGTTCACCTCAACATCCACAAATTACCATGTCTTCAACACGTGGTTTCTTTAAGGAAAATTCGAGAAATATCAGAGTATTACACGCATTTCTCATATAATGAGCCGTGACACTGTGTACCTCCAGCAATTCAAAAAGTCGTCTTATCGGGTGTGTTCCGTCTCTCTCTAACTCGCGGTTGTAATGCCTAAGTTGACTTCTCACTCCCACACTCTTGCATAGGTCACGCCAACGTAGCGGTATCACGTGTCGAAGGCCATAGATTTCCTACCGAGTCCTGATTTGACAGCTTACTCACCGTCGCCGTAAATACGTTGACGTTGCCGTTGACGCCGACTTCGCGTTTTCATACAAATCGAAAGTCCGAGTTTGATTTTGACAGCTCGAAGAAGTAAAACCACAGAATAAGTAGTAAAAACTTGCATGGGGTATGACATTTTTACGTAACTTCGAAGTTCCGTAAACGCCAATTTAGCCGAGAACTCGGAATGACCACTCTGGTCGCAACAATATTTTGAAATACTTTATAGCATATATAGCATATAAGCGCAGTGATGATTAGGAAGGGCATGTTTATACGTGAAATATTGACCAAAGAATCGATTCGGTCCACCTTATGCAACGACCTTATGTCAGTTGAACATTTTGTTTGTGAAGGCACAATCGACACATCTCTTACCTCGCCTGTACACTGCCAACAGATTTTAAGGTGGCCCAACCCGGCGGGCCTAACTCATTCGCGGGCACGGTACAAAACCGTGTTGTTGGGCTCTGGGACCTTCTCTGTTTCAAAGAATAAGACAGGCTCCATGATGAGGAAGATGCAACATGTCCACAAAAAAGACAATGTGCATAGTGTATTATTTGGTAAGATTTACGAAAATTTTAATTTAAAAACGACTTATAGCTAAAAGTAAACCACGACCGCTGTGGTAAAAAATCGAACAAAAAAATATATTATAAAAAATAGATTATAAATCTTGATTAAATACGCTATATCTGATGACTAATCTTTTTAAGATGTTCTTACTTTATCATTGCGTAATCCACCTCCAAAGTTATTGTATAAAACGCGCGAAAAATGCGAACTTTCGGACCTTATAACTCAGAAACCAAACACAATTTTACAATGCCAATGGTCATCAGACATCTAGTTCGATCAAATAAAGCTATTTTGAGCAAAACTTTGGATCTCTGACAAGAAATATGGGCGTGATCTTCTTTCCCCTTTTGTATGGGGAGATGAGCGGGTTGGGCCACCTTAAGCGCACGCCTGGACCTCACTAAAAAGGAGCTTTCGGACTTTCACAGGGGCCTGTATCACGAAAAAGCTCTTCGGAGCTGCATATCGCTATTCCTCCACCATCATTATGCGATCAACGCGTAACAGGCTGGGAATGCATAGTCCACATTCCGCATTATTAGATTACGATTCTTTATCTATAGTGTTGGTAAACTATGGAATGCCCTCCCCAGCCCTCAAAGTACACTCTGAGGTCCTTCAACCGCAATGTGAAGAAGCACCTGGCCGGCCGGCATGGTTTTCGTAGCTAGCTACCTAACATTTTTTTAAACGCCCGTGGGCGTCGTCGGGCGTCTCTTAGTCGAGTCTGGGGCGCAGCCCTAAAAACTCTATTATGTTGTTGCATAGATTGCTGTTGGGACAGGGCTATACGAACGGACGTCCGGTTCCGAGAAAACGGCAATGTTAAGGCGCTAGGACTAGCCAACTACTCGCGCCATACAAATGCACTTTTTAACAAATGTAATAATATGTAGTGAAACGCTTCAGCAAATCCAAATAGAACTCCAGACTGATAATGGATTGTTAATATTTTTTTATTCCATCATTTATTTAAATAATAATAAAAATAAAAAAAGTTGATTTTTCTCATTAGAAATCTGAAAGTCATTCGATTTCTAGATATAAGCAAAAACAGCATATATGCATAAACAAAAAATTCCATTTGCTTTTAGATTTCTACATTTAGTCAAAAAAGTTCGGAAATGGACACCGTTTCCGCAATGTATTTTGTATAGAAAAAGGAAACATACATTAACGTAAATCATTCGATTCCTAGACAAGGAATCATATATTGTAAGGATGACACTTATATTCGTCAGACTTAGTTAGTTTACTTGGGGTGCCTCGTCTAACTTTGCGATTTGGCTAGTACCAGGCCCTTAAGTCGCATCATTTAATAGCGTTGGCGCTACGTCCCGCAATTTTTAAATCTGTAATATCTTCGAAAATATTCATTTAAATTATATGCTGTAATATCTATATTAAATCAACCATATTATTTATTAATTATAATTAGCCACTATTTGTCGTAAAAATTAAATGAAAAAAAAATGTTATTGTGGGATATCCATAAGAGATAGACATATACCATCTGGGAGTTTTCTGTAGACATTTTCAATGTATACAATACTTAGTACATTATTTTGATAAATCTCGTAGGGTTCAGCCTGCGTTTGCAATGTAAGCGGAAAAAAAATATTTTTTTACGACATAACATTGGAAACCTCAAAAATAACAGTATTTCTCCGCTATTTAATGGATGTTATTATACATATAAACCTTTCTCTTCAATCACTCTATCTATTAAAAAAAACCGCATCAAAATCCGTTGCGTAGTTTTAAAGATTTAAGCATACATAGGGATATAGGGATATAGGGACGTAGGGATATAGGGACAGAGAAAGCCACTTTGTTTTATACTATGTAGTGAAGTACATTTAAAATGATGATAAAAGATCACTTAATTTAATTTTAAGGTCTGAAAATAAATAAAAAGGTGATTAATGATATTTTCAACTGTTTTTTAGGGTTCCGTACCCAAAGGGTGCAAACGGAACCCTATTAATAAGCCTTCGCTGTCCGTCCGTCCGTCCGTCACAGGGCTGTATCTCATGAACCTCAATAGGTGGGCAGCTGAAATTTTCACAGATTGTGTATTCATTTCGCCTCTATAACGACAAATAGGTAAAATTAGAAAATTATAAAATATAAAAACGTGATGTTTTGTGTTAAGTCTTGTACGATGGCACGGAACTCTTCGTGTGCGAGTCCGACTCGCACTTGACCGATTTTTTTATTACACTGACTATTTAAAAAAACCTGTTGACATGTTTTGGTTTGGGACATGTTTGGGTTCTGGGCTCTAAAATCCGGGGTTTTCACGCGTATGTGATGAAGTGTCTGTTTCTGGGTGCCAAATTTTAGAGATGGCAACCCTAATATTACCGGGCTCCGCTCGGGTGATAGTCCAGTTGACCCGGGCGGAGTCGAGTACCTCAGCTAGTACACAAATGAAAGGTGAGCGTGTCCGACGAGCGCACGTGATAACCTCAGCACATTTGACGGACGAAAGGGCGATCCGGCGACCTTGAGCGCGCTTCCGTCCGGCGGCCGATTGGCGCGTCCTGCGCGAGCGATAAACGAATGCGTTCTGATCCATACAATGTTTTTTTTACACAGAACGCACAAAGTATTGCACTTTAAGGCACGAATTCGTCAAAAATATTAAATATAGCCATAGTAGTTGCAGCGAAAACATATTCACAATTTCAGGTTTAATGGTTTCGTTGTAATTGCTGATTAGAAGTTTTACACCGTTAGATGGCGCTGTTAAATAAAAATCGTATTTAAATAAATTGTCACAAAACCAATAATCCTGAAATTGTGAAATTGTTTTCGTGCAAGTAATATGACTATATTAAGCTTTTATTATTAATTTGTGGCTTAAAGTGCGATACTTTTTGCATTATGTGTGCAAATAACTTTATATGGGTCGGAACAGCCCGAGGGGTCACTCACTCAGGGAATCTGGTGTACAATCGTTTAGGAATCTCAAGAATCTTAGGTGGGAGTCCGAGGAATCTGGTGGGAGTCTGAGGAATCTGGCGGGAGTCCGGAGAATCTCGGAAATCTTATGTTATCCCGAATAATCCTAAAGAATCTGAGAAACTTAGGTGGGAGTCCGAGGAATCTGGTGGGATTCTGAGGAATCTGGTGGGAGTCCGGAGAATCTCGGAAATCTTATGTAATCCCGAGTAATCCTAAAGAATCTGAGAATCCTAAGGAAATCATTGGGAATCCTAAAAAAATCATGAAAATCTCGTGTAATCTTAGGCGGAGTCCGATAAATCTGACGGGAGTCCGAAGAATCCGGAAATCTTATGTAATCCCGAGTAATCCTAAGGAATCTGAGAATCTTTGCAAATCTTTGTAATATCAGACAATCTTCGGAAGGTGTCCGATGAATCTGGAAATCTTGTTTTTGTTACTAAAATTGTTTTAGATACAAACAGCAGTATTAAAAAGTATTATAAAGTGGGCGGACTAACTTTACTACGCGTATTAAGGTCGAAGTGAACCGGTTTTTGTATGGTTAGTCCGGTGCTAATCTCGTACCAAGTTTTTACAGGTTCACTGTGAATACGACTGCAAGGGATTTCGAAAAAGAAGAGTACCTACCTTATCGCGAAGTTTTCTACGTGAAATATTTGCTAAGGTTTCAAATATAGCCTTTTATAACGACCCAGGCAAAAAAATAATCAACACTGACCTAATGATGGCTGAGATTTGAAGAGATTTCGAAAGAGCGGAGTACCTCACCTTGAAATTTAGTATGTGAAATATGTACTGTGGCTTCAAAAATGGTATTGTATAATGCCTCAGGAAAAGAAAAAATCAGCGCTGATCTAAAGATCGCTGAGATAATATGGGATCTAATTTAACCGGATTCCGCCTGGGTGAATATGTCCAAAACGAATATCGCGCCCCGCGCCCCGCCCGCCGCGCCGTTGCCGCCTCCCGCGGGCGCCGCTCGCCGCCGCCTCCCGCGCCCGCGCCGTTGCCGCCTCGCGCGGACGCCGCGCCCGCGCCGCCCCCCGCCGGGCGGCCGCGCCGCCCGCCTGTCCGCGATGACGTCACGGACACGTGCTGCGCGCAACGCGCACCCCGCGTGTACCTACTGTGTATTGGGTGGGAGACTTTTAGTCAGTGATTTTGATTCAATAATTTTATTTTTGTAGGTATTTTGTGCGCCGTCAAGTCAAAGGACAGCCAGCTGGCCAGCCGGCTGTCAGCAATTCAGTCAGATGACAAACGAGATTGAAAAGATTTTAACCATACATATTCTATTGAATTATAAGTCTCTATGAATCGTTGGTGGTCACTAAGAATCTCTAAGAATCTTTAGAAATCCCGAAATCTTTGGAATGTACCAAAAATGTGTTGGTAGTCCTTAAAAAATCCAGGTAATCTTTGGTAGTCCTCAGAAATGTTAGAAAATCCCAGTATATTTGTAATTCCCTAAAAATCTTTGGGAGTCTTTAAGAATCTTTAAGAATCTTTGGGAGTCTTTGGAAATCTTTAGGAATCTCCAAGAATCTTTGGTAGTCTTTGGAAATCTTTAGGAATCTTCAAGAATCTTTGGGAGTCTTTGGAAATCTTTAGGAATCTCCAAGAATCTTTGGGAGTCTTTGGAAATCTTTAGGAATCTCCAAGAATCATTGGTAGTCTTTGGAAATCTTTAGGAATCTCCAAGAATCTTTGGGAGTCTTTGGAAATCTTTAGGAATCTCCAATTATCTTTGGTAGTCTTTGGAAATCTTTAGGAATCTCCAAGAATCTTTGGTAGTCTTTGGAAATCTTTAGGAATCTAGAAATCCCAAGGAAATCTTGACTACTGGGAATCTGGTGTACACTTTTTGCTCGAGTGACTAACCCCTCGGAACAGCCTTAACAATACACTACTGTATGCTTAAGCCATCGTGTTAGGACGGTCTTCCACTGGAAGCTTACTCGAGCGGCTACACGAGCGGCTACGATCGCAGGGGTTGTCGACTAGGGATGGGTCATTCCGGGTGCACCCCATTCCGAGAACCCGCTTAATCGATTTGAGCGACTCGTAGCCAAGTGGCGCGGGGACTAGTCCGTGTTTTCCATCCAGTCCAATGTAGCCGTGCTCATAAATCCTGGAAGGTCCTGGCATGGCACCTAATTATTTCGGGAATGTGGTGTATTGGGCTCATATCATTACGTTAGTTCATGTCATGTTGCATAAAAAAAATGCTTTCGTTACTCCCTTTGACACTCCTCGTTAGCCTTACTGACCCCTATTCCATTCCCACTCCTCATTAAGTTATATGCAATCTGTCTTAATACAGTCATTCCAGGCGGGTAAATAGTCATTTCACACCATATAATAGTCATTACATAGGAGAACCTTACCCTAAACGTCCGCACTACCTTTTTTTGCTCATACGAAATTTTGTGGACTAAATATTGCGGTATGGGCATTCCGGAATGAAATTATAGCCACTCCGGTGTGGAAATATAACCATTCCGAAGTGGAAAATTTAACCATTCCATATTTTGGTGGATTTCTCGGATGGGTTCTCTCACATTGGACCTTCATTCCGGAGGTCATTCCGGACGTGTGGAGTTGGAATAGGAATGCATTCCTTTTCGGAGCCGGAAGAACCCATCGCTATTGTCCAATGCAGGCAGCGAGCATGGAAGGACGGAAGTAGCAATCGAAGCTCCTTCGTATACCTTCGTTGCCCGAGTTAGTGGAAAACGTCCAACTCGGTTAGTTCGCTTACGAATTCGAAATCAATTGCACTAAATAGATGATAAATAAAATCCTCTGAATAGGTATACAATGTTTTGTTCCTTTCTCTATGCAGGAAGGGAAGGAAGAGTAAAAGAGGATATTTAAAAGGTTTGTGTGTCCATGAAGATGGTGCCTTAGAAATCGTGGTATTTGTGCTATAACTCGGCTAAAATAGGAATTTACAAACCATACCCTGTTAATAATGAAACCAAATCATCCTCTGAATAGTTGTACAATGTTTTGTTCCTTTCTCTCGAATACGAAACTCCATGTAAAGGACAAAACTTTGTGCAACTAATCACAGGTGATCTGGGTTTATTAGTAACAGGATAAATGTGTTGGCGAGCTTACTCGCCACGGCAGATTTAATTTGTACCTTATATATGTTTAAGGAGTAATATCAGAAAAATCTACGAACGGCCGTGGCGCCATCTACTTTGACACACAGTAATTTGATTTGATTTGAATTTGATACAGAATAAAAAAAATCACAGAAAAAATACCGAATTCATCACTCTAGTTCAGAAATAACTCATTCAAGTAAGCAGGTAGGACAATGAACAACCTTTATGCATCCAAGTTTCATCTGTGAACAACACTGGTTGGTCAACATTATGAGGAAATGCCCCTTTCATTACAACAGCCGTGACACTGGCCCATCAAGCGAGACAATACATTCAGTTTTTAATTCAAGGACAGTGGACATTGTATCTGGTCGGGCAGTTCATGGAACCTTCCACTGGAACATATGAGCTGCAGTTGTTATGACGATGATGTTGACTTGATACACATACATAAACATTTTACAATCCCGCATTTACAGCAGGTTTTTATTCAGATTTTTTTTATGCTTTAAACCCTCTTCTTGGCTCTCAAAACCTACAGTACAACAGGTTTAAGTAGCAGGTTACTAAGATTAGAGATTACATTCACCAAAAGAAAATAAATTTGGTACAATTTCTTAGGGCTTACTGTGTACACATAATTGGAGAATAGTTGATAATGCGGGTAACTTATGGTTCGGAAGCCATGTAAAACTGTAGGTCTCTATCCGGATGTGTTAGGGATCATTCCGCCTGAGTTGATACCACCGCATGGGATAAAAATATGATCGAAGCAGCAATGAAAATGAGTCCACGTCGGAAGTTTAGTAGTTAGTATTTATTTATTGATATTTATGTAGTTATATTTATGTACAGATATATAAGTTATATATTTAAGTTTAAGTATAATGTGTATTTGTTGTATATTGTGTAGGAATTATGTTTCCTCTAAAGCTATTTCTCTATAGTTACTACTTGCACTACTGTTCACGATACTCAAAGGTAGACTGGTAGAAAATGCCTCCGGCATTAAGTTGTACCTTTTGCCCGAGTTTTTTTTTTTAGTGCAATAAACTTATAAATAAATAAATAAATAATAAACTATTAAATAAATAAATAAATAAGTTCCAGGCATGGCTCATAATTCCTTTCGGAATACAGTGTGTTTAGTTAATGACTGCAGATGTGGATTTTGTAACAAACAACGTCCAGTTCCATAAAAAATAAAGTCATCAATTTTATTTGCCTACCTTATTTAATTCAATTCATTATAATTTTATTGTTTGACATTTCCATATGGTGGTTGAACCAATGAATAGAAAAAGAAATCATCGCGGGCTCCGCTAGCATGAGCTACATTAATTTATGTGTAAATGCACAGTCTATGTTTAAATCAAAGATAAACCATTTTCATTTTCCAATTAGATTCTCATGTTGCTGCTATGCAGTTTTTTTTAAGAATTTGGTAATATAATTTCATGTTTATTTACAATAAACAAAATTAGGTAAATTAGTCTATTTCTACCACCACCAATTTTTTTAATAAAATAAAAAATTTAATAACTGTTTATATCCATAGAACCATATGGAAACAGTTGCATCAAAGAATGATAGCGCCAGATAATAACCATTTTAAGACCCAAATGTAGCATGACCATATTTTTTTTTTATTACGAATTATTTTTTGAATAGGAAACTGTGCATTCACTCACAACTTTATTGACGTTTGTTTTTATGTAACTGGACATGGATGGCTAATACCAAACCGACCGTAAGATATTAACCTAACACATTGCATGGGAACTAGGTGCCATGCCAGGACTTTCCTTATATTGCTCGGCTACATTGAACTGGATGACGGAAGTGAGCACGATCAGTTATTATGACGCCCTTCATGATCTGTGACACACGCCCTCCAATCTTACATGCGACAAAACCCTACCAGTGAAATTTAGACAAGTAAATGAATGAGTATAGGTAAACACCACACTTAGTTTTGGCATTTATATTGTGTGAGGTGAGATAGAGAGGGACATAGATATATATAGAAGGAGATAGATAGAGAGGCATATATACAGAGATACCACACTTCGCCACCGCAAATATATTTCTCGCAGCCCCAAGTGTGGCGTTTATGATGCGGTCCAGTACACAACTCAATGGCTTCGTGCACAAAGATTCTTGACTTTAGCAACGCCTTTCTTGCCACACTCATAAATTAATGTAAATCGGCTGTTTTAACCAAGTAACACCCAAGCGATGCATCCGATGACTTGAGAACCAACTGGTAAGGGAAAATATTCCGCATACTGGCAACAAAAATGTTTTGGATTTTTTTATTACCTTCCAAGCTTTAAGCCAGCATGTCTACTATGAAAGTAGAAAAAAAGTAGGCATCTTTTTTTCTACATAGAGTTTGAGTCATGCGTAGAGCCTCAGCAGATAATTGTAATTTTTTTCATTTCCCTTTTTTTTAAATCCGTTAAAAAAAATTGTGTGTTTCGACATTCCTAGTTAATATCTAAGCCGAATGTTACAGCAAAATAATATTTTCTATGAATAATTAAGGCTGGAGTGGAATCTCTGGTTCGTTTTATAGTTATGATTATTACAGAAGAAATAGGATCTTTCTTCTTCAGGCAAAAAAGTAACGTCAGATACATTTTATGGTATAATGAAACATATGTAGAAACACCATTCAAGTATGAGGAGCAACTGAAAGCGATTTACTTATCACAATGTGGTGTTAACTTTATTAAATATTTAATACAGATACAAAATCTACAGATACTCTATCTAGCTCGGTGATAATGTCTTAGGTTGCATTCAATTTCCAAATGAATATGCACCTACTAACTGATCAAAACATTTCTATTTTTCAAACATAAAGGTATCTAATTTCCAGACACATCTCGAAGGTTTTTAAATTTAATACATTATGTTTAACTTTTATTGTCTTCAATGCAAGGGACCATAGGTGTTCATATCCTGACTACAGGCCACACATATTGCACTCTTTCGGTACAGTACCCATGAACTGTATGTACATTTTTAAACGATATATGAATTTTATGCGACTAACCTTTGGGTCCATTAAACATTTTAATGCAAGCATCATAAACTTGTTGTCAATGTCATAAGACTAACCAATGAGCCACTCCAATTTGAAGTCCTCAGTTGCAATGCCATCTGCTCGACCAGATGTGGTGGATTCTGTGCTCTCGAGGTAGTTTTGGAATTGAAGAGAAAAACTTAGAAGGGGCGGTTAAAAGGGTCCTTTCATCTATTTTTAGGTGTTACATACTGGAATTATACGACTGAAAATCAATTCCTTTAGCACAGTATACATCATAGTATTCCAATTTACACGCTTACCTCAGGTTCGTTTTGATGTTATCCAATCCAATAGAGGCTGTCGTTCACTACAGGCAGCACAAAAACAGATGCAATATTTGATAGGTTAGTCTTGCACTGCTGATGGATGGCAGAAAAACTTGATTATCGAGTTCCCAGTGAACACCACTGTTAATATGTCATGGAAAAATTAAGCCATTATCACTTGGTCCACTGCTACAAAATTGTTAAATATAAATACACAAATGGCAATAAACGAAGGATATCCTCGATAACACACGCTCAAATCACGTACCACGAACCTCTGCTTAACTTCCACACTGACAGTTGCCGAACGACTGACAGCGACGACCGACACGGCCAGTGTTGCCGATTACGAAAGTAGAAAATACCCTAAAGTACTATAATTTTCCGAAACAGCGAGCATGGAAGGACGTGAGTAGCGATTTAAACTCATTCGTCTGGCAGCAACTTTGCCACGAGTTAGTAGAAAAATCACTCACAAATTGGGCATCGAATGTTTTTTGAACTAAATACTAAACAGTATCTTGCGAAGTTCTTACGTATCGTTTAACTCGAAAACATCAGTAGTGGGTTAATTCGCCGCCGCCGCGTCACCGCTCCGATACAATCGGGTTTAGGTTTAAACTCCCGTCATTCCATGCTCGCTGTCTTAAGTTCCCATCTAAAGCTATAAACAACGGATGCCATTTGAATGTTGTTTACGACAAACAAATGTTTTGGTTGTACATTCCTGCGTTACAATTAAACATACTGATGGTACAAAAGCTCTTAGAACAAAATAATTAATACCTATGACCCTAAAACGAACGCACGCACAATTGTATGCCCACATGATTGACGCTCAAACAAAATAGGTTCGTGTCCACATTTGAAAACGTCGTCTTTTCCATACGTAAAGTTGACGGAGCACAAAATCGTGTGATACAAAATGTACTGATATTTATTTTTTTGCTCAAAAACAATTAATTAATCGCTATTTAGCTTCATAATAATGATCTGAATGCAAGTTTTAAGTTTTACTTTTAAATATTGAGGAAAAGTCAAGAAATTGGATCGGCAAAGAATCAGTGGTCACCCCTTATTTACCATCAAAAAAGGAGTTTTTCTGGGGTTTTACTCCCGTTCACTTAACAAACTATAAATGCACAGGTCTTCGTGCTTTGTTTAAGGAAAACTAGAGAAGTAAAAAAGATTTCACAATAAAACCTTTCACATTCCATGAGCGCGACTCCAATATACTAATAAAGATTTCGGAAGTTGTCTCATCGGGAAAATGTATTCAATCTCTCTCCAACTCGCGGTATGCTTTGTTCCCCTTGTAGTTATGGTATTTTCAATATTTTTTGATACATTACAAAATCAAATACTCAGGCAAATACTTAGATGTAAGCAGATACCTATTGCAGTACTTTTGAGTACTTTAAGTACTTTCAGTATTATTTGAGAATGATAAGACAAAACAATTGCCATTCGCGGCTCATTTGTTCGCTTTGCCAAAATTGAGCTTAATTTACTCTTCATACCGATGTATGTTAATTTGTAATATGGTACCTTTGTTAAAATTTTAAGCGACTTCCAAATGCCGGTTGATATTAAAAACACGCAAATTTGGGAAAATTCTCTTAAATCGGCAACCCAAGTCTGAGGCGGATTGGTGAAATGACAACCCTTCGCCAAAGAAAATAAATAAATATTCATACGCTTCGCAACAGAATATGCTTTTAGGCACGGGACATACATCAGAGTGGTCAGTCTGAGTTCTCACCTAAATTGGCGTTTACGGCAAAACTATCGACTGGCGTTTTCTCCAAACTCCATACAAGTTTTTACTTGATATTCTGTGGTTTTACTTCTTCAAGCTGTCAAAGTCAAACGCGGACTTCCGATTTGCATGAAAACGCGGAGTGGACGTACACGGCAACGTCGACGTATTTACGGCGACGTTGGGCAAGCTGTCAAATCAAGCTCGGACTCGCAAATGTTAGTTCGCTTAACGCTCGCTGCGCGCGCTCATCAATTTCTCCATACATTTGAAAACGCCAGTCGATCGGTTTGCCGTAACGCCAATTTAGGTGACAACCTCGGTGACAACTTAGACTACTGGCTCTGGAATCAGAATCTACCTCTTCGGACGCAACGCTACTATATAAAGCCCGGGACACACTCTTTACTGAATCCGAACCATCGTAGACCCCGCCCATCTTTCCTGATCCAGAACGAATACTAGCCCACGTTACAGGAATTCAGATTCTGAAAAATGCGTTCCAAAAGCAGCGATTACACCATTGACTTATATATATATTACTTCGTAAGGACCCGGTCAACGCGCACGACTAATGGCACCAGTACGTTGGCCCTAAAATATTCGTTTTAGGGCCGACGCGACTGAGTCGTCTGCGGACCACTGCAGAGTGATGTTGAGTCGTGAAAATGCCTAGTTGCGTCGTAAAAGGGTGCATAAAATAGGATACGAAAGTTACAAGGAGACATTGAATAACGTATCATCGATAAGTAAACTCAGATAATATTTTTTCCTGTTTAACAATTGAATAATTGCATTTTCAATCGATAATTTAATTAACTACTAAAGTTCATAAGCGGGCAAGTGACGCCATGCCGCGCGTCGCACGTGTAGGTGAACTAACCTTGCACGGGCGTCCTTTTTATTGCTGGTTTATTTTGGAGTGGATATAACTATGAGTGGGTAATCAAAGATTTTTTTAATGTGATCTATCATGCGACCACTTGAAGTAAACGTCCCCACCTGATCTACCTGCCTGTCATGTCAAAATTTGTTTTCGTTATATCTTGGGAAACACTGGACGTAGACCCATCATGCGACCACTCAAAGTAAACGCCCCGTCCTGATCTAACTATCTAGATTTTTTTTACATGACAGGCAGGTAGACCAGGTCGGGACGTTTACTTTGAGTGGTCGCATGATGGGTCTACGACCAGTGTTTCCCAAGTTATAACGAAAACAAATTTTGACATGACAAGCAGGTAGATCAGGTCGGGGCGTTTACTTTGAGTGGCCGCATGATGGGTCTACGACCAGTGTTTCCCAAGATATAACGAAAACAAATGTTGACATGACAGTCAGGTAGATCAGGTCGGGACCTTTCCTTCGAGTGGTCGCATGATAGGTCTACGACCAGGGTTTCCCAAGATATAATGAACACAAATTTTGACATGACAGGCAGGTAGATCACAGACCAAGCAGGTACAAGAGAAAATTCAAATTGTATTTAACTCGAATACCTTGAAATTACAAAAAATATTTTTCATTCATAATTTATTTTTTGTTAGCAGAATTAAACTAAAAAGAAAACATTTAAGTACGCAGGTACAAGGTTACATCGTTAGACCTAATGCAACATGGCGGCGAGTTGTCAACACGGCTTTGACACGGCGCTCACGTAGTTCTTCAGAGTTTGGATAGATGGCGCTACTTTTTGCTTGTATGGAGAATATTTGTTTCAATTCTATACACGGTGTTCGGTAATAGGTACTACAACCCGAAAACCTCATGTACAGTTTCATGAACTGAATCTTTTGCGGTATGTCTTTTTTTTATTAAAGGTAATTTTTTTCCAGAACTTTCAAAATCATAAGTTTAAGTTTTGTGTCTAACTGTATCAATATTTTCCCTCATTCATCGCCTACTAGTAGCGTAGCATGGCGAAGAGATACACAACTTTACGATAGACCCAGAGCTAACTTTACGTCTGCAGAGACAAGTTGCCATTTCGGGACTCTTCGCTAAGCGGCTTCGGCTAACACTAAATAAATATGAAAAACAAAATTATTTTCATAGCTGTTTCATTCAGTGCAGTTATGTGCAGTGCTCCCAACTCGGGCATGATTAAACCTACCAACGTAGGTAGCAATTTTAGGAAGAGGGACCTACATCTTTAAATGGAATCTGATCCATGAAACAGGTCCTGACGTAGAATCAATAATTTAACAAGAGTTTTAACAGCCCTAGGATTAAAACCCGACCCCTTTTTATGGAAAGCTCGACATTTGGCTCCGTACACGCGTTCCATGTATCAGTGAAGTAAGAATACATTTTTTAAAGAAAGACAGCTAAAAAAACACGTACTTTTATACTTTCTTTAATTAATGTATCCTCGCTTCACGGTGGATTCTACAAAGATATCATATTCGTTTAAAAAAGCGACGTACTTGCTTTTTTTAATAAAATTTTTCAATTTTTTTTTAATGAATTCCAGATACCTGTGAATAAATTATGGCCAAATAACTAAATCTGTGAAATGTGAATTATTTGGAAAAGCAACATTCACAATGAATAATTAAAAAATTATGTCCTTCGCTCATCTATCTACCCATTCATTAGGGGATTTCTCGGTCTCCCTGTTACCTACCTAGTGCGTAGTGCCGTAGTAACAAATTGACCCGGTCGAGTTCATTCATTCAACACAACGCACGTGCAGGAGCTGAGTCTGGTTTATGCACGTAATTACTTGTTGTTGCCAGCTACTCACTACAAAAGTCTGTTCTCTCACATAAACTTTAATCCCTTAGTAATTTTGACACACTGAGCATTAGCGTAGCAGGCAAGAAGCCAGTGCAACGAGCTTTTATTTTTGTATGTGACTTGGTATGGATGGTTACTACCACACACACTGTCACATTAGCCCAATACATCGTATCACCGAAAGAATAAGGTGCAATTCCAGGACGTTCCCGTAATGAGCACGCCTACATTTAACCGAATGGAAAACGCGAACAATTTTTTATTCCCGCTTGGACCAACTTTTCATTTAATGCGATGGTACCAAGTAGGGGAAGGGGACCTACAGTTTTACATGGATACAGGTTAGGAATAAAAATTATTTAGTTACAGGCCAAATTAAATTCTCAATACTACTGCTAGTGTATTTCTCATATGAGATGGGCGATGTGATCGAAAAGCAATGAAAAGGTACGTACGTATAGGATAGGTATGGCTAAAAACGAATAACACTCATAACTCAATACGATATTCTAGATAACTACCCACTTAGACTGTTTTCTAACAATAATTCGGAAAACAATACTATCCAATATTAATGATTTAAAAATAATAGTAGAAGCTCTTTTGCCTCACCTTGAATACACATTTCTGGGAATTTCGTCGGCTTTAGCGTAAGCTCTTTTACTTTTCTGCGGACCTGGTAAAAAGTATTGTTTCTCTTCTCCACTGCATCAAACCTCACATAGAGGGACGAAGAAAGATAATTTGAGTTTACAAGCGCACTTGTATTACCTACTATTACTCAACTTATTTAACATGGAGTCTCACAACGTAAAAGGATTAGGAGAACTTGCCGAGATAATGGCGACATGCTGCCAAACTCTCACTATTGATAGTATTATTTACAAGCAGTGTGGCAATAGTAACGTAAACAAATCCTGCTTGATCTATCTTGTCCGAATATCTTGCTCAACTTGGTAAGTTCCGTTGTCTACGGAATTCGGTTAAGACATTACAACATAAATAATTATCCTTTTTTTTGTTACCTACAATTACCATATTTTGGGACGGATTCCGTCGTGGTGTATTCCTTAACCGGGCGACGTGATAGGTACCTACCTAGATGGATCACAAATCTGCGCGCCTCATCGATGAGCGAATCAGCTAGTCAAGTCTTCTCGTGCATGTCTAAAGATGTAACTTAGGGTTTAGAGCTCATTGCTTTAGGCCAAGATTACTTGTCACGCTCTTTCTACTAAGTCTAACAGTGGATCAACGTCTTCGTGCTTGCTGCATGATTTATCTTCGGATATTTGGCTGAAGGCAGTGGTCGGTATTGTGCAACATTTTGTCATTTAATCTTGCGGTAAAATATTCATTATTCTGCTTACACTGGTAACCGGTATTATAGCCTGATATGTGGACGTATGTACACATATTAACATTGCAAAGTTTTAATTTTCATAGCTTAGATGATTATTTTGTAACATCAGTACATTCGTTTTAAATAACTTTGATGAGGTCCTCTTAATTTCGTCGGGTAATAAACAAAACTTTTGCGTCGTACGCATGCAGGTGTTCTCGCTGCTCAGTAGTTTAGTACCTAACATGTCTCGTCACGTGGCGCGGCGCGGGGCGGCTAGCGGCTGCTCGATTTCATGTGATTCAGAGCCGGTAGTCTAAGTTGTCACCTAAATTGGCGTTACGGCAAACCGATCGACTGGCGTTTTCAAATGTATGGAGAAATTGATGAGCGCGCGCAGCGGGCGTTAAGCGAACTAACATTTGCGAGTCCGAGCTTGATTTGACAGCTTACTCAACGTTGCCGTAAATACGTCGACGTTGCCGTTTACGTCCACTCCGCGTTTTCATACAAATCGGAAGTCCGCGTTTCACTTTGACAGCTTGAAGAAGTAAAACCACAGAATATCTAGTAAAAACTTGCATGGAGTTTGGAGAAAACGCCAGTCGATCGGTTTGCCGTAAACGCCAATTTCGGTGAGAACTCAGACTGCCCACTCAGATTACGCGAAAGGTTGTGTTTTGTATTGTTTTCGTGAAGTGCATTTAATTTTTATGTATCGATGCTTGAAATGAATCAAATACTGTGCGTTTCTAGCGATTGGAAGCAGTATGCTTAGTGGTTGGTGAGTGACGCATTTTTTAGATTAAGTTGTTTTAGTTTGTTTATGTGACTGGACATGCATTAGCCCATCACAACGCATTCCCGAATGGTGCCATGCCAAGACCTTCCCATTATGAGCATGACTTCATTTAACTGGATGAAATACACGGTAATTTTTTCATCGCCGCTTCGGCCATCTTTTCATCCAATGGGACCTAGTTTTACATGGATTCCGAACCATGGAACAGCTCGCACGCATTCGTAACAAATGTTAACTCAGAAAAAGAAAGAAAGAATTAAAGGGGCCGGGCGGAGATTTGCACCCAGATATCTGGGATGGAAGGCAAGTAAACCCGTCGCGCCCCTAAGCCACGAGCCTTTCAAACTTTTGTGACTGTTTTGTGATTATTCATTAATCATATCAAATGCTCATAGTCCATTAATTAATACCTATGTTAGAAGCTTATTTAACAAATAACAGAAATTACCTGAGTAGGTATGCAATTGCAAATGACATACCTACTGTCGTATTCAGAGTGGGCGGACTAACTTTAGTGCGTGAATTATTGCCGGACAAACCGGGTTTTTGTATGGTTAGTCCAGTGCTAATCCCGTACTAAGTTTTGACACGGTCACTGTGAATAAGACTGTAAGTACCTACATATGTTTACGCCGTCGCGCGTCGGACAGGATCATAACAGGATTATTGGGCGCTTTTTATGTGTAGGGATGAATCGGCAGTTCCAATGGCGGACGATATGACCTAGGTAAGCAGTTTAAATGCGCATCGGACGCTTATGAATGTGTATTATTATGTTATTATTTATACCGACCGGCATGGTTTTGCAGCCCCCCTAAAAGTTAGAAATACCATGGACCTAGTCGGTCGGGAGTGGGACAAATGATGATAAAATAGGCCCCCCGGCCCCTCCCTGCTTAATTTCGTGTTGTATGTACCTACCCTGAGTCGTTATATGGGAATGTTGTTAATGGGAAACCTATAGGTACTACCTACTTGTAGCTTGCGCGGCGTGTCGAGGCGCGCTGTTTCCAAGCTCCTTACCAGGCGCACTTTTAGGCGCGCAAGGTATGCAAAGGTGTGTGTCCATTCATAAAACGCGGGCAAATCTTAGTACACTGACACGATAAATTGATCTGGATTTATGATTTTGAAAGCGGTAAAAAAAAACCTTTAATAAAAAAAAGACATACCGCAAACGATTCCCTTCATGAAACTGTACATGAGGTTTTCGGGGTGTAGTACCTATTTCCGAACACCGTGTATAAGGGCGTATCCTTACCTTTGAAATCATTGGACTACACACATTTTCTAACATCCACCACACAAGTCTGGAGAAAAACCATACGGAATGAGTCATTCTGCGCCACGGATTAGCGACCGATTTCATTCGGCGTCGTTAAGCCGAACCATGCGGGTGTCCGCGGACCATTACCTAGGTTGATATAAACGTATATTACGCGCGTGCAATGGTTTTTTTTATGCAACCTGACATGGATGGCTAATACCACACAACACTTATTGTCGTATTATTGGCCCAATACACCACCTTCCCGAATGAATTAGGTGACATGCCAGGACCTTCCCTTTATAAGCATGGTTACATTGAACTGGATGGATCTACCATTTTACATGGATTCCGAACCATAGAACAGCTTGCATTCTTAACGAAATGAACTTATCCAACTCAGAAAGAGATAGAAAGTGGTGCATAACCGGAGCGTGGATTGTTGCTCTTTTGAGATAAAAATGCCTCTGTATTAGTCTTCTGATGTATAGCAGATGGATCCAATAACGGCGACCTTTTTTTGAGATAGCAATAATACGAATGTAAGAAGTAAATTGTTATCTGAGTCGACACAATTCCTTCTGGCGGAAAAACAAATATAAGTCTACAACAAAGACGCACCAACACGACCGACTCGTAAAATTCCGGACGGAAAAAATCGAATGTGTGTCCCGAGACATCCGGAAAGGCAGTTTTTGATTTCTGGCACTGAATCCTGATCAGGAGTCCGAAACTGCCATTCCGGATAGAAAATGTGCGTAGTTGCTGCATTCGAAACGCTTATTTTCAGAATTTGAATTTCTGACGCACGGGCTTCCGAATCAGGAAAGATGTGCGGGGCTACGTTGGTCCGGATTACGTAAAGATTGTGTTTTCCGGGCCATAGATTTTGTATGAAGGCGTTGCGTTCGGAGAGGCATAGTTATTCTGATTCCTGATGTGTGTCCTGGGGCTTACCGTCGGCTTGCGCCTCTGCCTGACCTCTAGGCTGTGTTCGGGTAACGCGCTCTGGGGAGACACTCACGCACTCTTTGCGTGAGTAAAAACCGGCCAAGTGCGAGTCGGACTCGCACACGAAGGGTTCCGTACCATCATACAAGATTAACACAGAACAAATCAGGTTTTTTGTATGGGGCCACCCCTTAATTTTTATTATTTTTTAATGTTACCTATTTGTTGTTAAAGCGGCAAAATAAATACACAATCCGTGAAAATTTCAGCTGCCTACCTATTAAGGTTCATGAGATACAGCCCTGTGACAGATGGACGGATGGACGGATGGACAGCGGAGGCTTAGTAATAGGGTTTCGTTTTCACCCTTTTGGTACGGAACCATAAAAACGGATACTAACGCAAACTTTGGCGCAAGTTAGCGTGAAATTCGCAAATTGGTATTCAAGAGTGACAGGTGCTAGTTGTAGCGTGCGTCTGGCGACGTTTGCGTTACTTTGCGTTAGCAGCGTCGCATCCGGATTGATCAGTTCGTAAGAATACTATTTGATAGCTGAAAATACGCTGCAAGTGTGAATGACGCACGATTGCGAAGCCGTCGGAAGTTTACGAAAAGTCTGTGAATGCCCTTTCTGAGCTATTCGGTGAGGTTTGTTCGGGCAAAGATGATTTCATCTCGCCCCGTACTGTGCGTTACAGAACGGATTTGGGAGAAAACCCAGTCCTAACAGCAAAACGAAAAACGCGCAGAAAAGAATTTCACTTTGACATTCCATGAACTAAAATCTTTCACATCTCATGAGGGGAACGCGCAAAAGCAAGCAATTTCAACCTAAATTCATTAAAACTCTACGATTTCCAATATATACGAAATTCATGTCAAAATTACATTAAACTTAACGTTTAAGTGACTGTTTAAGATCTTGTTCTGGTTCCGCGTTCCACTGCGACGAGGTGGAGCAAAATGGAGTGATTCTAAGCGATTCCAAACCGTTATATGGTCAACAAAAATGGTCGAGGTAGGTATGTCAAGGAACTTTCATTCTGAGCCGGTAGTCTAAGTTGTCACCTAAATTGGCGTTACGGCAAACCGATCGACTGGCGTTTTCAAATGTATGGAGAAATTGATGAGCGCGCGCAGCGGGCGTTAAGCGAACTAACATTTGCGAGTCCGAGCTTGATTTGACAGCTTACTCAACGTTGCCGTAAATACGTCGACGTTGCCGTTTACGTCCACTCCGCGTTTTCATACAAATCGGAAGTCCGCGTTTGACTTTGACAGCTTGAAGAAGTAAAACCACAGAATATCTAGTAAAAACTTGTATGGAGTTTGGAGAAAACGCCAGTCGATCGGTTTGCCGTAAACGCCAATTTCGGTGAGAACTCAGACTGCCCACTCTGTTAGCCAAAACGCTATTTCTTGCTCCTTCTTGCACCGAATGGATAAGAGCACATTGCCCGATCACAGTCGGTGTCTGTGAAATGTCAAATCGATTGTTTTCTATTATTCTGTGGGAGTGTCATATTCCATTTTTATCTAATCTGTGTGTAATCCGCTCACCTACCACCCTGAGCTGCAAATTTCTCAAACTAAAATAAAAAATACATCAATAACCTCCACAGAATTTCCTATTCGTTTGCGATCGGTTATTGCATTTGTATCAGTTATTTGTAGAGTTATAAGTAAATTACATACCTTTTACGCACATCTCTAAGCCGCGATTTTAATTGGAGGCGAAAATGGCTTTTCTAGAGGTACGTTGGGTATTTCGTGTTTCTTTCGTTAATTTATTTTAACCCTCTTTGTAAACTTTTCCGTTCGTCTGTCGATATAGACAATCAATAGGCTTGGCCGAGCCTGGATGTAATGATTTCACCAAACTAGGACTAGGAAAAGTTTGCACAATCACAGCAAACTGTGATCGGAATAGGCCTGCCTGCTTTGCAAAGATGCCTTTGCAAGGCAGGCAGGCTGGTTTGTTAGGTCCCATAGTGGCGAGATTATTCCGGAAGTTTTACGGCTCAAAAACAAAAACAAATTTTCATGAAGCGGACACCTTAATTTTATAGATTTTCACTAATCCGGCACTTAAGTACATTGGCACTACAATGTGGATAAAGTTTCAGAATTATGTACTGTAAAGGCATGTCAAAACACAATCACTAGTAAGTAGAAAGGTTGAAATATATAAAGATAATCTCAAAATCAAAACAAATTCCATGCTACAATCTGGAAGTTTTGATAATCCGTCCCAGGCTGTGTGCCTGCTTGTCCGAATAAGAAAGGCTCTACTGTAATGAATTAGACAAGAAAAAAAGATAGATGAGCGAGATCTAAATACAGACATTACACACCGACATTTTCGAATTGTTTCTTAAATGGCCCATTGCCCGTGTCTTACCATTTCAATATGTTTGAACCCACCACGGCCTCTGGAGTCCAAGCCATAGGGTTCGCCAGTGGTTTGCATGAAGGATAACTCTTTGCTAGCTGCAGCTATGAATTAGGCCCAAAAGCAAACATTACTATGTACAGTTTTATTCAGACACCGGTTGTTTTAAGGACCCAACCATGACAGGAACTTAATTTCAAGTTATGACTTTCATTCGAAAAAACAATAATGGTTGAGACAACAGGTTTTTCAACTCAGAAGGGATGTAGGGTCTCTCTCTTTCTTCTATCGTGTTTACCATGGAGAATGCTCATCGAAACTGCATAATGCTGTTCCTCCGTCCCCTTTATACATTCGGTCAACACGGAACAGGGAGAAAATGCACAAATTCACAGTCGACATTCCAAAAGTAAGAACCCACCGATCCTCTAGATCCTTGATCTATAGGGTCGTACAATGAAATGGACTCCCTTCCGAGGTATTTTCCCCAAATTACGACCTGGAGTCCTTCAAACGGGGTGTGCAGAAGCACCTGGCCGGCCGGCATGGTTTCTGCAGCCGCCCTGAATGTTCGAAAATCCATGGGTGTCCTGGCGTAAGCCATATTCCACGCTTAACATAAAAAAAAATATGTAGATACATTGTGATTTTTACTCTTTAATTCCAGTGGCGGCGGTTCAATTTCTTCGAATTGCACAATCGGGTGGACGAAGGCAAGATTGCTGAAACACTACAGGTGACTATCACATATTTCAGTCATAATAATATTAAATTTTATCGTTCCACTAAATTCAATGCATCGTAATCTGCAATATAATTCCTTTAGATGCAGGAAATGCTGGTAATTGGTTGAGTGCATTAAAGCAAAAATTTTATCCATAAGAATATATCAATTCTCAACAAATTGAAGTAAATTTGTTTGATATTTTTCTTACAGGACACGACAGTAACTGTTGTGACTGCTGGTCACGCGCACATGGTGATATGCGACGCGACCGGCTGGGCGCATCTCGTCTCGCGCACTTGGAATGTCACCTCCTTCAAAGCGTACGAGCTGTCCATCTCGCTCGCACGTCAGCTGCCCCACGAACCTTTTCTTGTCACCGTTGGAGTAAGTTGCCCTTTTACCACTATACTGTCAGAGTGTTTGTGGGCTGAAATTATCCTTCAAACCCTGGCCACAAAAGTAATAGGAACTAGGAGATAATTTTGGTAATATAGCTTTAACACAGACCAACCTTTAGGTTATAACAAAGGGCGCCCGTGTTCCTTCTAACTACGTCATCTCTGTGCATCACCTCGGTATCTCGGCTAGTGCCATGTGGACAATTTGCTAATGTTTTATCATCCACGCCTCAGACGTCAGATAGGCTGAGCTCGTAGTCCCAGCCGTCACCTAAATTGGTGTTTACGGCAAACCAACCGACTGGCGTTTTCAAATGTATGGACCAATTGAAGAGCGCGCGCAGTGGGCGTTAAGCGAACTAACATTTGCGAGTCCGAGTTTGATTTGGCAGCTTACTGAACGTTGCCGTAAATAGGTCGATGTTGCCGTTTAGACCGACTCCGCATTTTCATACAAATCGGAAGTCCGAGTTTGACTTTGACAGCTTGAAGAAGTAAAACCACAGAATATCTACTATTATAATTTGAACCTCCTCAAATACAAATACACACTTGTTTTACACCTAATAAGATTTAAATTTTTACACAAAAATTATGATTTGATTATAGCTTTTACATTAATAAAAAAACAAGTGCACCTCAGTTACCAACTTCGATGTACACGCATCAGCTTTAAGCTGCTAGTGTATCGAGACAATAATAAAGAGTGGATTGTATTTTTACGTCTAGCCATACCCTTTTTAATATATCAACCACTGTTACTAAACGCAAATATACTTCCTGGAAAACGGGCAGCAGCCTTGTCTAGGAGCTAAACATGAACACAAAAGCTAACAGCGCAATCACAAGACATATCCCGTTGCTTTCAGAACCCATTTAAATGCTGTACTAATACATTATATATTATAATGTAATAATAATAATAATAATAATAATAAATAAATAAATAATAATCATCTACCGAGGCTCGCCCTGTCTGTAAAATTCGCATCTTTCCGCCTGACAGCTTAACGCATGTGTAAAAGAGAGAGGGTGCATCAGTGTGTCGCAACTTTCGCAGGAAGACGAGGAGGGGGTAAACCCGCTGCTGCGGGTGTGGGACTGGTCGCGGACGGACCGGCACGGCAACCCCACGTGCGTGCGCGTCAGCCGCGCGGTGCCCTCGCACATGAAGCCCACGCCTGCCACGGCGCTCGCCGTGCACGAGAACAAGGTGCAATAATAACAATAATTTAATTATTAATTGTATACCTATTAAAATCATTCACTATCTACCGACCTTTGGGGTGTAAGGAGAGTTATTTACATGGCAGTAGAGGGAAAGAATTATGTAAAGTGTTAAAAATATCAAGTTATAGATGGAATCATAGTGACATTTTATCTAATCACCCAGGAATCCCAACACACCTGTGACCTAATTCAACCTAATGATTCCACGTAAAATTGTAGGTGGGGTCTTCCTTACTTACTAGGTGGTAGGCATAATCCCAGCCAGGCTAGTACCATCGCATTGAATGAACGTTTGTCGAAATGTCAATTTAAACTGTCTGTTTTCCATCCAGTTCAATGTAGCTGCACAATATTATTAAAGGCACCTAGTTCACCTAGCCCTCGGGCCTTTTTTAACAATTTTGAAAGGTGTACAATAAAGATTTTTTACTATTACTATTAGTTCCCTTAGGTATGTTGGGTTGACAGTGCAGTAGGTGTGGCCAGTGACATATAAAACATCTACTTTTTAATACACCACCTGAGTCCTAGTGCCATTCCAGGACCTTCATTATATTGCACGGCTGCATTACCTGAATGGAAAAAACGGAAAAATTGTCGTTACTCCTTCAACCATCTTACATCCAAGAATAACCCTACGACTTGCTTCCATGCAGAATGTAATTAACCTGCTAGCCATTTAAACAAAATATAGGATGGCCAATTATTGCAAGGGCATGTAATAGGTCGGGGAAAAAGTCTTTTCGCATTATAGTATGTATGAACTTGTAATAAAATCTCTTTGGCTATACTATTTGTATCTGGCTGGTTTTGGTATCATTGAAAGTTTAAATTTTAAAGAACATAATTCCAAATTCAAATTAGGAAAATGTGTGATTCTCATTTGTTTTTCGTACTGTCAAAATGAGTGAATCTAATGAAGAAATTTGATACATTTTAAAATTTTACGAGGGAAGACAAAAGACTGTCGATGAGGTCGCGTGCATATTTTTTTGCAAATCGCAAAGAATAATATCAGTGATTGTGTGGTTCCGTAAAGCCATTGTGTCGTGTTTCCCGGCTTGCTCTGCCTATTTGTGTTTATTGGATTTTCGTATCGCGTAAGTAGGGTGATGTTGTGATGAATGAACCACCCGACCCGGACGACCCCGGCGGCCGCCATCATATGCCGCCGGGGTTCATTCTCGCTCAAGATGCATCTAGCGATAAGAGCGACAACCTTAATGATGCATTCCTAACCCCACCAGAGGCCAGCCATACCATTGAAATTCACAATTCATTCGATAGATTGTCTGATAATGAAGGCATGGACTTTTCCGCCATAATTGGTAAAAGGAAACGAAAAATAAAAGAACATCAAAGAAAAAACAAAAGTAACAAACAAAACTCTCAACTCAAAGTTAAGATTGATTCATCACAATCATCTTTTATCTCGTCAGATTGTGAACATGATGAAATAAAGCAGGCTCCCAATTCTCAGGTTATTGGGCCTCAAGCAGTCCTATCCAAACTAAACATATCCCAACAAGACCTATCCCAACAAGACATATCCCAACAAGACCTATCCAAACAAGACCTATCCCAACAAGATCTATCCCAACAAGGCCCATCCCGGATTTCCACGAATGATATCTCAACTCCAAATCATACCGAACTTTACCGGGACTTTGACAAAGCTCCTTTCTTAGTCCACGTCCAGAGGGTGGAATCAAATCCATCGGCTGGAGTTGTTCTGCATCCAGTTCATTTTGGTCAATTTTTAAAACGGAACTCATTCCAAGGTATCATAGACGGTGGGGTAAAGAGTGTGGGACGAAATAGAGTAACCGTCACCTTCAAATCCGCCCAATATGCCAATCTATTCATACAAAATCATTATTTATCCGAAGCCAAATATAAGGCTTTTATTCCGTCATTTAATGTCACAAGAATTGGATTGGTGAAAGGAATTCCAATTGAATGGTCCGAAGAGGATCTTTTGAAAGACATTGAAATTCCTGGCGGAGGAAGAGTCCTCAAAGTCAGACGCTTAAATTTCAAAAAAATGGTCGATGGTTCCCCTATGTGGAAACCATCCCAAAGTGTGGTTGTAACTTTTGATGGTCAGAGTCTTCCTGATAAGATCCTATTAATGTATAATTCTATTCAAGTAGAACTTTACAAATATCCGACCATCCAATGCTTCAATTGCTCAAGATATGGACATACCAAGACAATATGCCGTTCGCAGCCACGTTGTTATAAATGCGGAGAATTCCATTCAGCCAATGACTGCAACATCACAGAAGAAAATGCAAGCTGCCTTTACTGTGAAGGCAGACACTATGCAACAAGTAAAATTTGTCCGGAACAAAATAGACAAAAAAATATTAAACATAAAATGGCAGAAGAAGCTATTTCATATACGGAGGCTGCCAGTCAATTTAGGCCCTCTAAGCGGTCCTTTGCAGAGGTCACCTCCAGCGCTCCAGTCAATAAACCATCCATTCCTACATACTCATACAAAAAAACATTCTTTTCGCAACCTCGAGCTCGCGCCCCTCTTCCTCAGGGGTACGATCGCAACGCTCATCAAGCCCTTCTTAATGATTTCACTCCTCCAACATCTCATAATGGTTCGGTTTTTCGAACTCCTTTGTTGACACCCTCTTCTCCAATTATTTCAATGGACCTTAGTAACCCTGAAAATGTTGACAAATTATTTTCTGCTTTTCTAAGTTTTATATCTTCCAATACTTTACCGTCCAACGCTGCTATTAATCATTCTCCAGACGCTTATAATGGGTTCAAACACTCCAGAATCCGCTCACCAGTGGGCTTACCTGACAAAATTAAAAAATAACTTCTTATCCAATATGAACTTTTCAATTTACACTTTAAATTTTAATTTCTTCAACAATATTATTTTACTTATCCAAAAGACAATATATAAAAAATATTTCGGCATCCAAATTTATTACCTGCGTTGTAGCAGAATATTTGGCTCCAAAAATATATATCTGCGACCAGCAGATTTTTGTACCAATGTTTGGATTGTTTTAATAAAAAATCCTCTTTATGTCATTAAAAAAAGCTCTAGCAGATTTTTCGACCACAAAATTTATTACTGCATGGTAGCAGAACATTTGGCAAAAATTTTTTTTATCTGCAACTTAGCTTTCTTTAATTTTTATAGGGTCAAGTTTGAATGCATTCATCTCGCTTCATTTCATCAGAATGTCTTCTACAATAATTCAGTGGAATTGTCGTAGCTTAATCAAAAATAAATCTGATTTACTCCACCTTATCAATAAACATCACCCTATCGTTATAGCAATTTCTGAAACCTGGTTAAAGCCATCAACCCACTTTAAGATTTCAGGATATGTTAGCTTCAGAGATGACCGAGCTGATGGATATGGGGGTTGCGCCCTGTTCATCAACAAAAAAATTCCATTTTCTTCCCTCACTCTTCCTGCCCGAGTTGATGGTATAAATGTTGTTGCCGTTATGGCAGACAATATAACATTTGTTTCGGTATATGTATCGTCTCCTACGCTCTCAACCACTCGATTTATTAAATCTATTTTTCAATCCATCCGCAAGCCTTATGTGGTTTTAGGCGATTTTAATTCTCATCACTCCGTGTGGGGGTCTGCAAATTGTGACCACCAAGGCAATAAATTGATTGAACTACTAGATGAATACAACATATGCCTTCTGAATGATGGTTCACCCACAAGACGGACTCCCCCGAATCAGAATCCGAGTGCAGTGGATCTGACTCTTTGCACTCCAGATCTGGCTGCCCGTCTTTCATGGAAAATATCCAAATTTTCTCACGGCAGCGATCATTTTCCCATTATTATAAATATTCCTTGTCAGGCCCCTCCTTCCATAAATAAATCCCCTCTTCTTAAATATCGCTTGAATGAAGCTGATTGGGTGACGTTCAGTCTGAAAGTAGAAGAGGAGATGTCTAGTCTGCCGATCGTTACCTTAGACAATGTTTTACATTGTTACTCCAAATTTACATCATTATTGATAAGCACAGCAGATCAAATTATTCCGCTCAAAAATACATCAAAAAATCATCGCCTTTCTCCTCCATGGTGGGATTCCGAATGTACCAAATCTGTTCGTGACCGTTCCTATGCCGAAACTTTATAT
The DNA here is from genome assembly GCA_946894095.1 of Incurvaria masculella. Lineage (NCBI taxonomy): Eukaryota > Metazoa > Arthropoda > Insecta > Lepidoptera > Incurvariidae > Incurvaria > Incurvaria masculella. Next base: position 15,783,351 of record OX335657.1, on the reverse strand, counting down.
GAAGAGTTTATGACTGATGAAAACTTTTTAAATTTACGCAAAATTCAAGCAGTTACTAAATGTACTCTTAAAAATAAAAAACGTAATGGATGGCAAAATTTTTGCCTTTCTCTCTCACCTAACACTTCATCTTCATTAGTTTGGCGCAATATTAAAGGGTACCGTTCTGTTTTCACGGAAGACAGTGCTTCAATACCTTCATCGGCTTCATGGAAAGACTCATTCCTAAATAAGCTAGCCCCCCCATCCGCCCCTACAGAAGATGAACTCCCGTCCCTTTATTCATTTGTTGGAGGTTGTACTCCCATGGAGGTTCCATTTTCATTAAAAGAACTCAAAATTGTTTTGAATCATGTTAAGGATTCTTCCCCAGGGCTGGATGGGATTCCTTATTCTTTTCTGGTTAAATCGAGAGATACAACCCTTGAATACTTTTTACAAATCATTAATTTCTTCTTTGACTATGGGGTAATTCCTGACTCCTGGAAAACTCAAATAATCATTCCAATCCTGAAATCTGGTAAAGACCCCAATGATGGTTCCTCTTACCGTCCGATTGCTCTGTCTTCTACCTTATGCAAAATTACAGAACATTTAATCAAAAACCGTTTAGAATGGTTCGTGGAACACAGAGAACTTCTTGCTAAAACACAATATGGATTTAGGAAAAGCAGAAGTACAATGGATAGTTTGGGGATTTTCACTACCGATATTCGACTTTCTTTTTCTCGGGACGAGTCTGTTGTGGCTGCATTCCTAGACATATCTGCAGCTTACGATAATGTCCTCCTACCAAAGCTCAAACAAAAAATGCTAAATCTACATATACCAGAAAAAATTGTTGCATATATTTTTAATATATTATCTCAAAGAACAATAATGTTAAGAGTAGAGGAACAATCAAACGACTCTAGAATAATCTGGAAAGGTTTACCACAAGGCTCTGTTCTCAGTCCTTTACTTTATAATATTTACACCCATGATCTTGACAGATCAATAAACTCCTTTTCACGTGTCCTGCAATATGCGGATGATTTACTAATATACTCACCCCATAAATCTATTCCTAAAGGAGCTGAACAAATTGAATACTCGCTAAGATCTTTGAACACATGGTTAACTGAACATGGGTTGGAACTGTCAGCCCAAAAGAGCTCTATAGTAGTATTCAGTAGAAAAAGAATTGTACCCCCTATCACTATCACATACAACAATACAATTATTCCATTACATATTCAAACTAAATTCCTTGGCATAATCCTGGATTCAAAAATGACAGGTGTCTCTCATCTAAATTATGTAATAAAAAAATGTGAAAAAAATATTAACATTATACGCACTCTAGCTGGGGTTTGGTGGGGAGCTCATCCATACTACCTCAAGTTATTGTACAATGCAATAATACGAAGTCATTTGGATTACGGTTCCTATATTTTAGAACCCTGCAATAGAACTGCTCTTAATAAGCTTAACATTATCCAAAACAAATGCCTGCGTATTATAACAGGTGCCATGAAATCAAGTCCTATAAATGCTCTGCAAGTAGAATGCGTTGAACCTCCTCTTTATTTTCGCCGTCAGTTCTTGGCTGATCGTTTCTTGTTCAGGGCAAGCTATTTCTTACATCATCCAATAATTCCGAAACTAAATTTACTATCCCGATTTTCTCATACTGCGAAATATTGGGAAAAAAAGGCTCCCACCAGACTTGTAAAAAGTTATCGTAAGTTCAATAATGTCAAGGCTCCAGTATTCCGTTCTAACTCCTTACCAATGTTTTCATACCCTTTTCAAGTAGTTACGAGCAATGTAGAAGTAATTCCTTTTTTTGGCATTGAAAAAGAGTCTCCAAATGCTAATGAAGTCTTTCATTCCATCCTATCTGAAAACTGGGAAGGGTGGGAGTATATTTTTACTGATGCCTCCAAACTCACGGAGGAAGGCAGTGTTGGAGCTGCAGTATTTCATAAGAACAGCAACATCTACCAACTAATTAAATGCCCTCCAGAGTCATCAGTTTTCACTGGTGAATCAACGGCATTACTGGAGGCAGTCAAGTTTTCATTATTATTAAAAAAATCTAATAAATTTATAATATTTTCTGATTCCCGTAGTGCTCTTCAATCTCTCACTCAGAACCCCTTTCATTCTAACACACAAAATCCTATTCCTTTTTCCATTAAAGACATTCTCTACAATAACCCGGACAAACAAATAGTCTTTGCATGGATTCCGTCTCACTCAGGCATCCTGCCCAATCACCGGGTAGATGATCTTGCTAAACAAGCTGTTCTGCGAGGGGATAAAATCCCATATAGAAACTACCCACATGATTTAATTGCTCTCCCAAAAAAATCTCTTACTGAAAATTGGACCAAATTGTGGGCTAACTCTAGTAGATTTAAGGGTTCAAATTACGCCAAGATCCAGCCTAACATCCCTGCTAAGCCTTGGTTTCATCGTATCAAAATTAATAAATCTTCAACTTCTATTATTTGCCGCCTTAGAATAGGCCACTGCTGTTCCCCTGTTCATTTGGCTAGACTTCATATTAAAGACTCATCAGTGTGCGAATGTGGCCTTGATGACGGGAATTTGGAACATATATTTTTCTGTTGTCCTCTTATTAATAAAACTGCTCCTTTATACGATTACCTTCCTCTACTCCAAATTCCTCTTCCTACCAATATTAATTGCTTGCTCTCTTCATCTAACTTTAAAATTCTAAAGTTACTTGCTTCATTTATCAGTGCAAATGATCTTAAATTATGATTTTCTTTTATGTTTCGTTGGCAACTAATTTCAGAACCTTTTACACTATTTGTATATAGCTATGAACTTTGACATTGGCGAAATGTGTTAGATGCACGAAAGCCATTAAAAGGGACCCAAAAGTAGGACCCTAAAAAGAAGAAGAAGAAGAAAATTTTACTACAAAAAAGGTAAAAATGCAACGCAAGCCGCGAAAAAAATTTGCGATGTTTATGGACCTAGTGCAGTGTCTGTAGTAGCACAAATTTGGTTTAAGCGTTTTCAATCCGGAAATTTTGATATCAAAGATGCACGTCGCTCTGGTCGCCCTATTACGGATAAAATGGATGCCATTTTTGAAAAAGTGGAGCAAGATCGGCATATCAGTAGTTACGACGTAGCTGAAGAACTAGGAATTGACCACAAAACAGTTTTGGCGCATTTGAAAAAAACTGGGTACACAAAAAAGCTCGATATTTGGGTACCTCACGAGCTCACTGAAAGAAACCTAATGAACCGTGTACTCATTTGTGATTCTTTATTACGACGTAATGAAACCGAACCATTTTTGAAGAAGCTGATAACTGGTGATGAAAAGTGGATCACGTACGACAAGAACGTGCGAAAAAGGTCGTGGTCAAAGGCCGGTCAAGCTTCACAGACTGTGGCGAAACCCGGGTTAACTCGCAACAAGGTGATGCTGTGTGTGTGGTGGGATTGGAAGGGCATTATTCATTATGAGCTGTTACCACCAGGCAGGACCATCGATTCTGAACTCTACTGCGAACAACTGATGAGATTAAAGCAAGAAGTTGAGAGAAAGCGGCCGGAATTAATCAACAGAAGGGGTGTGGTTTTTCATCATGATAACGCTAGACCTCACACATCTTTAGCCACTCAGCAAAAACTAAGAGAGTTTGGCTGGGAGGTGTTAATGCATCCGCCGTATAGTCCTGACCTTGCACCTTCAGATTTCCACCTGTTTAGGTCTCTTCAGAATTCTTTAGGCAGTGTCAGGTTAACATCACGAGAGGACTGCCAAAACCACTTGTCGCGGTATATTGATCAGAAGTCCCAATATTTCTATAGCAATGGGATCATGTCCCTACCTACAAGATGGCAAAAAGTTATCGAACAAAATGGTACCTACATACTTTAGTTAAATGTAAATAAACCATATTAAAAAATGTTTTGAATTTTCTTAAAAAATGCGAAGAAACTTTTTCCCCAACCTAATATGTTATAGAAGCAGGAGAAGTATTCAGTGCTATTAACTGATGGTGCCTCTGCCCTATCTCTGCCCACCCCTCCATGGAACCGGTGTAATGGTCTATGTACGCCGTCAGAACCTGCTCGCCGTGGGCTACGCCGACGGCTCCGTGACTCTGTTCCGCGGCGACGTGACGCGTCAGCGCAGCGGCAAGATGCGCACCCTCGCCGACACCGGCACCTCGCCCATCACGGGGCTAGCGTTCAAGTCAGTGTGAAATTGCTAGAGTTCACTAACATCTGCCTAGTCTCAATTAAGTTATTTAAGTACTTAGTCATAACTCTAGTAATGATACTTTTGAGGTTACCGCGGTCGTTAGACATGTTTGAAAAATATTACGGCTTTTCACGCGGCGGATGCCTCCTTGACAACGGGCTGAATGATTAGCTCGAAACGTCGGAGAATATCTCTACCTGCCGCGTGAAAAGCCGTAATATTTTTCAAACATAACTCTAGTAATTTTATCGTTATATTAATCATTTTATCGTTTTAGTTATGATTTTGTTGTTAATTTTAATATGTATTTATTGATGTATTTTAAGAAATTTGACTATTTATATTGTAATTTATTGTCTTCAGGCTCAATTAATTTTCTGTAACTCAATATAATCTAGTATAGTTTTTAATTTGAAAATATTAATCAAACATTTAATTTTGTATTGAAATCTTTGATGAAGGCAATTTTTTGTTCAAACTTTTTACCTAACTAAAGTGAACTCTACACATATCATGTATGTTCTTTCTGACGGATCCAAGTGTGCTTAGTCACCATAAGGAAAAACTAATAAAAAAAAATGTTTTCAATATTCGTTTGCAAGAATTACGTGGTCTGCTATTCTATTATCTTACTTAAATTTCGTAAGATGCGACCAATGGTGAAGAAAACTGCTTTATCACGACTGGTGGCTTCTAGGGCGTATATAATCAATCATGTAATAACATGCATGATTTGAAAATGTATCAATAATACTGAATAAATCCGTAATCCGTAAATTCCTTCAAAAATAAACTGGACAATCATATAAAATAAAAAATAAAATATAATAAGTAAATAAATAAGTGTTGTGATATAGGCGCATCAGCTTAAAGCTGCTAGCCTATCAATAATAATATAATAATATAATATAATAATACTAATTCATTCATCACTGATATTACGTCTACCAATTTCGCCACCTGCTTGTATACCCATAATTAGGAATTCTTCTACAGTCCCTCCTCTCGAAATACTACGTACATATCATATTCGTTCCAAAAGATGCATGAAAAAGTATATTTACTTCTAGCGTAAGCTACATTATTGTAACCTGAGTGCTGCGTTGTCAGCTAGTGTATTTTTACGTGCGCCGGGCGTGCACGCCAATACTTTATTTAGTGAATATACGATCATCAACCAGAACACACGTGTTGCACTCCGGCCTAGCGACCCGACACATCTTCTTCGCTAAATACTTTAAAAAAAAACAAGCGCAGCCAGGAAACATCTATGCATGTATTTCTGATGGCCACCAATCTGTATCCTACCTTATCCTAGTACTCTACGGCAGGGGCACAGGCCAGCTGTTCGTGGCGTCTCGGGCATCGGTGGTGGTGCACGGGCTGAGCGGCGGCGCGGAGGCCGCGCTGGCGGTGGACTCGGGCGGCGCGGCGGCGGGCTGCGCCGTGCTCGCCGATCAGAACTTCATGGTGGCCAGAAAAGATGTGAGGGCGCACTGGATTTTTTTTTATATATACTATAACATTTGGCGTATGCCAGGCCCTTGAAGAGGCGCCTTAGGGCTGCTAAAACAATGCCGGCCTGCCAGGTGCTTCTTTACGGCATGTTTAAAGGATCCCAGGTTGTGCTTTTGGCGAAATACCTCGACAAGGAGTGCATTTCATATTATATCGACCATGTAGGAAGGATTTAAAGAATAAACGAAAAAAGATATAAAGGATAGGTAACACCAAACAATATCAACAAAGACAACAACCTAAATATTAACAACTACAATAAAAACACAACCTAAAATCAGGAACAATAACAATAACAGTGACAAAAATCAAAACAATGATGCGAGGATTAAACATGGGATTTGGAAGAAGATATGGAACATTATTTTGGATAATTAATAAAATACCAGGGTACATCCAGGGCCAGCACACAATCCTTGACTTGAAAGCCTTGATAAACAACAGAGATAAGGGTTTACTTACTTTTGTATATTTAATTTTGATTCATACGTTTTCAGGCAATCTATTGCTACACTACAGAGGGTCGCGGACCGTGCTATGCACTCGAAGGGGAAAAGAAGCGACTGGATTGGTTTCGCAGCTACCTCGTCATCACGACGGTGGCGGAGCCTTCTGCGGGCCCCGCGCGCAACCACGTCACCGTGCTCGACATACAGAACAAGTTCATCGTGTTCTCGAAGAGCTTGGACGAAGTGGAGGCGGTGGTGACGGAATGGGGCTCGTGCTACTTGCTGACACGCAACAAGGAGGTACCAAAACTATCAGATTTGGTTTCTGTGCAGCCGCCCGCGCTTGGAGGTGGTAGGACTTGATGGGTCCCGGGCAGTATTTAATACCATTTGGCTCTGGCATAAGCCATGTTTCACATGCTTACAAATTTTGGAAATTGTTTGAGAATACTGATATTTGACTTTTAGTTACTGATATCAGTTAATAATAGGCAATTAAAATTATTCTTTAAAACTGGGCTTGGTGTTTTTCAAATGATTTTCCAATCAGGGTTGTCCCGTGAATGTAGTTACGACGGAATGAAAGGACCCACCGTGCTCATTGGTATCACCATTAAATAGACAGAACATTTGCAGGTACTGTACCTGGAAGAGCGTGATCTGCAGTCAAAGCTGTCGCTGTTATTCAAACGCAACCTATTCGATGTGGCGATACGCATCGCCAGCGGGCAACACTACGATGCAGAGGGGCTTACAGAGATCTACAAAAACTATGGAGACCATCTCTATGCCAAGGTATTTTTTATTCGTTTTCTCTTTCTATCCCCCTCAATTTTTATTTAACTTTATCTGTTTGCCAACTTGCTAATACTTAAGGTGGCCCATCCCGCTCATCTCCCCATACAAACGGGGAAAGAAGATCACGCCCATATTTCTTGTCAGAGATCCCAAGTTTTGCTCAAAATAGCTTTATTTGATCAAACTAGATGTCTGATGACCGTTGGCATTGTAAAATTGTGTTTGGTTTCTAAGTTATAAGGTCCAAAAGTTCGAATTTTTCGCGCGTTTTATACAATAACTTTGGAGGTGGCTTAGACATAGCTTATTTAATTTTCATAAATCTTATCAAACTATGCACATTGTCTTTTTTGTGGACATGTTGCATCTTCCTCATTACGGAGCCTGTCTTTTTTTTGAAACAGGGAAGGTCCCAGAGCGCAACAGCACGGTTTTGTACCGTGCCCGCGAATGAGTTTGTCCCGCCGGGTTGGGCCACCTTAAGCAATAGGATGTCTAGTTTACAGCCTATTAAAAATCCTAAAATTCCAAGGGCACCCGTGAATTCCATTAGAGTATTGGAAGGACTCTTCAGAATATGCATCGGTAGATATAGGGGCAGTGAGTAGGAGAATGTTTCCAAGCATACTAAGCTATCTAAAGAGTTTTTATGCAAAACCAAACACTTGTGGTGCCCACTCAGCAATATACATACACGCAGGCACATACACACTACCACATACACAAACGCACATACACTGCACCAGCGCCGCTCCCAAGCATTCATTCAGTCATTATACAAACTTCGAACAGAAATAACGTGTTTCATTTACGGCGTTTTGGCACGCCATAGATACTGCCAAATTGGTGACCCCGACGTTTGAACTTTAGTAACAATCAGTGAATTTAGTTAGTGACTCACAACTTTACGCGAAATGCTGGCAAACCAGGGGGCTAACACAGCCCACGCGCCGCCCGCGCCGCCGCTGACGTCGCAGGGAGCGCCGGCGCAAGGCGCAACACAGCACTCTAGCGCGGATGGCACCCAGCAACTATCAGGTATCTCCTTACAAGCGAAGGTCCCTGACTTCTGGCGGGAGCAACCACGACTATGGTTTCATCAATTAGAGGCCATAATCGCACCCCAAAAGCAGGGGGACGACTCCAAGTATAACATTTTAGTCGCAAAACTGGGCCGTGAAGAACTGCGCCAAGTGAGCGACATCCTCGGCGCGCCACCTCACAGGCAAGTACAACCCCCTAAAAGAAAGGCTCCTGGCAGTCTACGAAGAGTCGGAGACACGCCAGCTGCAACAACTGCTCGGTGATATAGAACTAGGAGACCAGAGGCCGTCGCACCTCCTACGTCGGATGCGGGAGCTCGCCCGCAACCGGATCCAGGACGACACTTTAAAAATACTCTGGATTGGAAGACTACCACAAACCGCACGAGCCGTACTCGCAGTCTGCGACGCGCAGGACCTAGAGCAGCTGGCGAAGATCGCCGATAAGGTCATCGAGACAGCGTCGCCACACCAGGAGGTGGCACAAGTCTCCACACCAACAACGTTACCAGCCACCGACCCGTTAGCCGGTCTCATCCACCACTTGACCTTAGAAATAGCCGAACTCAGGAATACAGTGGCCAGGTCCACCACCTCGGACACCAGGCGGTACAGTCGCCAAGACCAAGACTGGCGGCCCCGCCAGAACAGTCCGTTCAATCGGCAAAACAACAATCACTGCAAATGCCGCCTTCGCAGCGCCAGCCGCGGGCGCCCCCAACCAGGTGACGCGAACTACTTATGCTATTACCATTTCCGGTTCGGAAACGCAGCAAAGAAATGTGCCGATGCATGCACATTCAAGGAATCGGAAAACTAGAAAAGGCGCCGGCGATAACAAGCGTCGGTGCCAATGTAAAATCATCGCGACTTTGTGTTACCGACCGAACAAGTGGGACACAATTTCTCATAGACACGGGTGCGGATATCTCAGTCCTGGCAAGAAACAACAAAACAATAGAAGCGGACGCCGGTAGCTACAAACTCTACGCAGCAAACGGCACACCAATAAAAACATACGGGCAAAAAATACTAGTACTGGACCTCGGACTACGCAGACAGTTCAGATGGAGTTTCATTATCGCAGACGTCCGAAGATCCATCATCGGAGCCGATTTTCTAAAAAAAAACAATCTCCTAATAGACCTACACAAACAAAAACTAATTGATGGCACAACGACGCTAGCCACGCGAGCAAGCACAATAGAGTGCACAGACACAACCATCCGCGCGATCGACCGCAATGATCCCTACCATATAATTCTACAACAATTCCCAGACATCACTAGACCGGACTCTATCAAAAATCCACCCAAACATAATGTACTACACCATATCTACACAACAGGCCACCCTATTTACGAGAAAGCTCGTCAACTAAATCCGGCTAAATATAAAGCCGCTAAAAACGAATTCGAAGATATGATCTCGCTAGGTATATGCCAACCGTCGGAAAGTCCATGGGCGAATCCATTGCATGTCGTTTCCAAGAAAAATGGCGAACTCAGGCCCTGTGGAGATTACCGCCGCCTCAATGCAATAACGACACCCGACAGATACCCGATACCTAGAATCACCGATGTCACCTACCTACTACGCAACAAACACATATTCTCGAAACTCGACCTCAGGCGAGCTTATCATCACATACCTATAGCCCCGGAGGACGTACCTAAAACGGCAATTATTACACCTTTCGGATTATTTGAGTTTACCAAGATGAATTTTGGGTTGAGAAACGCAGCCCAAACTTTCCAACGATTCATAAACATGATATTAAACGGGCTCGACTTTGTTTTTTCATATTTAGACGACATCCTGGTAGTCTCCGAAAATGAAGAACAACATTTTATTCACCTAAAGGAGGTCCTTAAACGTTTGGACGAGTACGGTCTAACAATCAATACCGCCAAGTGCGAATACGGAAAAAAAGAACTGTCATTCCTCGGTTACTACATCGACCCCCACGGCATTCGACCCAGTGAAGAAAAAGTAAAAACCATAAACGAATACCCAAAACCGGACACAATCGAAGAACTCCGACGATTTTTGGGTATGGTAAACTTTTACAGAACAAGCCTACCAAGAGCTGCAGAGACTCAGGCGGAGCTAAACAAATACCTACACAATTCAAAAAAAAACGACAAAACCAAGATCGAATGGACGCCCAGGGCTGAATTGGCGTTTGAGAAGTGTAAACAAGGCCTGAAAAGGGCAGTTACACTAGCTCACCCATCTATAGGTGATTCAAAACTATCCCTCATGACAGACGCCTCAGAAAACTGTGTCGGATCTGTCCTACAGGAGCACAACACAAGTACAAACACTTGGCAGCCGCTCGGATTCTTTTCAAAAAAACTCAGCGAAACCCAGTCCCGCTACAGCACTTTTGACCGCGAGCTGTTAGCCATATACATGTCAATCAAATATTTTCGGCACATGGCGGAAGGTAGAGATCTGACCGTCTACACCGACCACAAACCTCTCACCTTCGCTTTAACAAAAAAAATCAACCCATCAGATACACCCAGACGGCTGAGACAATTAGATTTTATCTCACAATTCTGCAATGACATCCAATTCATCAAAGGAGAAAACAACGTCGTTGCAGACGCGCTTTCACGAATTGCGGAAATAACAGTATCCCCTTTATTTGACTATGGGCAGTTGCACCTAGACCAAAATAAAAGCGAAGAGCTAAAAGAAATGAGGAACAAGCCGAACTTGCAATTTGCATCAATAACGGCCCCACAATCAACAACAACTATAATATGCGAGACTTCCACCGGCCACGCGCGCCCATACCTACCGGCTCAGTACCGTAAATCTGCATTCGACGCAATTCACGGGCTCAGTCACCCCGGCGTCGCGGCAACACGACGCCTCATTGCACAACGATACTTCTGGCCCGCTATGAATAAGGAGATTGGCGACTTAGCAAAAAAGTGCATACAGTGTCAACGCGCTAAGGTTCAACGGCACACGATCGCCCCATTAGGAACTTTTCAACAGGCAGCTAGGTTCGAACACATTCACGTCGACATTGTAGGACCGCTGCCTATATCAGAGGACAAACGATACTTGCTAACAATCATCGACCGAGCCACCCGCTGGCCGGAAGCCATACCACTCGAAAATATAACCGCGGAGACAACCGCAAGAGCATTGTACGAAGGATGGATCAGCCGCTTCGGAGCCCCCGCCCGCATCACAACAGACCAAGGCCGCCAGTTTGAGAGCGACCTATTTAACGGCTTGATGAAGATATTGGGAGCTACACGAATCCACACTTCACCATACCATCCACAGGCAAACGGTGTCGTGGAGCGATGGCACAGGTCGCTGAAATCCGCGCTTATGACAAGCTGCGACACCGCACAGTGGGTAAAAAATCTACCGACAGTTCTACTCGGACTAAGATCAACCATACGAAAGGAAACAAATGTCAGCGCCGCAGAAATGACGTACGGCACAACCCTAAGGCTACCGGGGGATTTCTTTACCACGTCCAGCGACAAAAACCTAAACGAAACCGATTTCGTGCAAGAATTACGCGAACAAATCCGAAACCTTAATGCACCACAAAGCCGCGAATACAAGAAACGCCCCGTTTACATCCCTACTGCCCTCGATTCATGCCAACAAGTATTCGTCCGTACAGACGCAGTCCGCAAACCGCTCACGCCACCCTACCAAGGACCTTACCACGTGCTAAAACGAACAAAAAAATGTTTTACGATTCAACTCCCCAATCGAACAGCAGTCATATCCGTGGATCGACTGAAACCAGCATTCGTACTTAACGAGGAAGAGAATGGGGTCAACCCTCCACAGGTGAACCCAACCCCTCCCGAGATATCAGCAGAAAACAGAATGTATACAACCCGCTACGGAAGGCAAATAAAAAAGGTCCGATTCAAAGACTAAATTTAACGCAAACAGAACAACGACCTAAAGAAACACCGTGACAACACATCGAGCGAGTACCTACCAACCGAAATAACTAGCATGGCACAAACTTAACAACTTCATGACCAAAGCAGTTCGCGATAAGTGTACCTACGAGCCGAAGTGAATGAACAGACACGGCGTAAACAGCTTAATCGACCTACAGTGTATCAACCATTTAAACAATCGCATCGAAGCGGAGAAGCCAGTATCCGATCACCCGCACGCAGTACGCTTAATCCAACAAAATGGGTAAAACCTACAGCAAGGAGGAAGTAATCATCGCACAAACCGCCGGGGCGGGGGACAATAATTCGCATTTGCATCGACTAGACCACGCTGAAAATGCATCCTTAATTGCCGTAATACTCACGGCAGCGATCGTCACGGGCGTCATCCTATACGCGGCGTACAGTATGTGCAAGAAAAAAATTGTGCAGTCAATCCGGCGCGAAGTGACATCACAGAGTGCACTGACACTGCACGCCGGTGGTGGCGCCGTCGCCGGACCGGGGGGCCCGGCCGCGGCAGCGACAGCACAGCCATATGTCTACAACACGGCTGCGTAGACAACGAGTGATAACAGTGAATAAAATAACAAGTGAAACCTGAGACGGCGCTCAAGGCCGCTCGCACGTGATAAGTGAATACACGAACGCCATAAACATTTGAGTAGTCCTGTAATCGATTTGTAATCAAAATGGTCCTTCTATCTACTGTTGGTTATCGTCTCTCTGTATTATTGTAAACAATTTACGCGACCTGGTGCAAGGTACAATTGTAATCACGCATACATCTTATATCAACACTAAGGGGGGAGGAGTGTGGTGCCCACTCAGCAATATACATACACGCAGGCACATACACACTACCACATACACAAACGCACATACACTGCACCAGCGCCGCTCCCAAGCATTCATTCAGTCATTATACAAACTTCGAACAGAAATAACGTGTTTCATTTACGGCGTTTTGGCACGCCATAGATACTGCCAAACACTTAAAGTTACCCAAGGTGTCTGGATATGTTCAGTATAATCAGTGATATTGTTGCCTTCTTGTGCAGGGAGACCTCAAAGGAGCCATCGAACAGTACGTGAAGACAATCGGCCGACTCGAGACATCGTATGTTATCCGCAAGTACCTCGAATCCCGCCACCTTGAGCCCCTCATCTTCTACCTGCAGGTATGTAGATTACTCACTACAACATCTCCTCATTTATCAAGGATCTTAGAAGAATTGTATCTACCAAATAGAAGTGTCAATGCGCCTGCTTAGTTTATAACTAACCCGTTTGAGCAATGTTGACATACTGGCAATGACGTAGCTGTCAAGTTTTTGCGGTGTAATTATATTCTAAGCCTCTCAGTGACATAAACGTTTTGCATCGCTCAGGATTACTGCAGTCATTCAGCCGCGTTTTTAAGTTTTTGAATGCTCTCCGTCTCTTTCGTTGCCCTAGGTTGTGCGCGAAGCAGACGCGAAAGAGGCCAAAACACATTTTCCCACAAACACTCGCGTTTTTATCAAGCAGTGCTTCTAACTACATATTCGGTTTACCTCAGGAGCTACACAAGAAGGGTGTCGCGACGGAGGAGCACACGACGCTGCTGCTCACCTGCTTCGTGAAGTTGGACCAACACGACCAGCAGGGCAAGCTGCGGGCGTTCATCAACGCCAACGACGGCATTGACTTCGACGTTGACATAGCCATCAAGGTAAGCCACCTCCATTTATCGCTGGAGCTGCACAATTAGGGTGCCGCGGCAGAGGAGCACGTAACGCTGCAGTTGACATGCTTCGTGAAGTTGGACCAACACGACCAACAGGGTGTGCTGCGGACGTTCAGCAACGCCAACGAACGCACTGATTTCCATGTTAACATTGCAAATCATCACCAAAAGAAGTTCGTATTCCTTAATGGACGTAAAATGTATGTTTACCCAACCCAGCATCTCCAAATTTCTCACCTAACCTAACAAAGAGTGGATCACTACATGAAAACGTATCTTTCCACAGGTGGTGCGTCATGCAAGCCCAGACGATGCACTCCTGCTCGCGAGCAACAACAAGCGCCACGACTGGCACCTACGGATCCTCACTGAGGATAAGAAGGAGTTCCTGCGCGCGTTGCGCTACATCGCCGACCTCGACTTCCACGATGCGGACCTCTACATGAAGAAGTACGGCAACCTGCTCATACAGAACATTCCTGATGAGAGCACCGAATTTTTAAAGGGTGAGATGAAATTTTTTTGAGCTTTAAGAGTACTCCATTCACATCTTCCAAATCCAAAATGCATGATTGTATTTTCATGATAAGAGACGATTGCGTTCAGTTTGATAAAGACGTAAGTGAAACATCATTTCATTGTATTTAAAAATATCCATGACTTTCGAAAAACAAAAAAAATTTTTGCGGATTGGCTATGATTTCATTTAATTTAAAACTGTTAGTCCCTGTTGATTTATGTTCTCAAATTAGACAAATAAAAAATTTTCATAAAAAAAGTTATAACACAGAAAGTGAGCGTCCGATATTTATCGTTATGGGTTCTAAATACAGCTAGACCCTCAATGTATCTTTCATCTTTTTGAAATTCCAAATTTTTTTTTTTTTTTTTTGTGATTTGGCTACCATGCGATCAGTATATACTATGAGCAGGTGTTTTCGATGTGTTTTATGACTTGTGAGGACAAACTTTCATCAAAGATCGTCCATATATGGGTTCTTCACGGTCTATTGTCGAGTTCTAATACTCTAGGACGCATGAGTCGATCCATCCCTGTAGAAGGGTTTAGTAGCGCAAGGGCTAGTTCATTGACATGTGATCTTAGTCTTCTCTTGTATGCTACACAATGGAGACGCATTTCATCTTTTACTGTGGGAATGCCGAGGTATTCGTGAATCTCTGTATTGCGAGCAAACCATGGGGCGTTACTTATTTGGCGTAGTATTTTGTTTTGTATTCGCTGCAATACTTCAATGCTCGATATGCTGGCTGTTCCCCAGAGCTGGATACCATAGGTCCAAATGGGTTTTATAATGGCTTTATATATGAGTAATTTATTGCTAAGGCTGAGTCTCGATTTTCTTCCTAGTAGCCAGTCAAGTTTACTTATTCTTGCGTTGATTTCGATCTTCTTTTTATTTATGAGGTCTTTCCATGTCTGTCTTCGATCCAAATGCATGCCCATATATTTGACGCAATTTTTGTGTGGTAGAATATCACTCCCGAGTGTTACACTGGGGCAATTTTCGCGCCTAAGGGAATATGTCACGTGGTTTGACTTAGTTGCGCTGACTTTTATTCTCCAACGTTTAAGCCAGATATTTATTTTATTTAGCTGAGACTGTAGGAGTTGTGATGCCTTTAGGGGATCTTTGTCACTAGCGAGTGCAGCCGTGTCGTCAGCAAATGTTGCAGTAAGGACATTATCAGTTTCAGGTAGATCGGCAGTGTATAGTGAGTACAGCACAGGTCCCAGAACCGAACCCTGGGGAACACCTGCAAGTATGTCGTGGAATGATGAGGTTATCTCTCCCACTCTTATCTGAAAGATTCGGTTTCCAAGGTAGGATTGCAGGACTGCATAATAGTTATGTGGCAATTTACTCTTAAGTTTGTAGAGGAGTCCATTATGCCACACTTTATCAAAGGCCTGCTGTACATCGAGGAAAGCCGCTGAACAATATTCTTTGCCTTCGAGAGATTTCCGTATTTTATCAACCACTCTATGCACCTGTTCTATTGTGGAATGGTGAGTTCTAAATCCAAACTGGTGATCTGGAATAAGATTGTTTTCATCAAGAATTGGCTTCAATCGATGCAGTAACAGCTTTTCAAATACTTTGGATATCACAGGTAAAAGACTTATTGGGCGATACGATGAAATGTCGTTCTGTGGTTTACCTGGCTTCGGTATCATTATTATTTGAGAAACTTTCCAGATTGATGGAAAGTGAGCCATTCGTAGGATGCTATTGAAAATGACAGTTAGGTAAATAATTCCTTTTTTCGGAAGCTCCTTAAGTACTCTTCCCGTGATCAGATCAAATCCTGGGGCCTTGTTAGATTCCAGTCGACCAATTGTTCGCCTCACCTCTGTGGGTGTCGTTGGCTTTATGGGGAGGCACAACTGTAGGTCGCTTTCTAGGTAACTCTGCACTTTCTTAGCCCACTCATGTTGGTCGCATTCATTGGGAGTGAAAACATTCTTCAGAAAGATACCGAACGCTTCGGCTTTTTCTTCATCGCTTCGAGCCCAGCCACCCTCTGGTAAGCGTAGTGGAGCAGAGACAATTTGTGGTTGTGCTAGGTGCTTTGTCGCTTTCCAGAGAGACCGGCTATCGTGTGCATGTGGCGAGAGGGATTCCAAATTCTGCTGGGTTGTTTCGTTATCAATCTGTTTTATGAATGACCTGAGTTTTCCTGCGAATATGTTTAGAGCCGTCTTGTCTGCTGGGTGCCGACTACTATGCCACACGCGCCGCAGTCTTCTCTTCTCAAGAACCATTTCTTTCAATTCCAATGGGTAATTTTGACCACGATTGGCATTGTTTTTTAAAGTTGGTGTGCATTTCCAAGCCGAGACTTGCACGAGATTTGTGAAATGTTCGATCGCTTTGTCAATATTATCTGGTGACTTTAATGGAATATTCAAGTTTATTTGATCTTCTATGTATGCCCTGAAGGCCTCCCAATCTGTTTTTTTGTTACAGAGGTGTTCCTTTCTCGGTTTCTCTATTACCGTAGTGCTTATCGTTGCTATGACGGGAGAGTGGTCGGAAGAACTATCGAGACAACTATCGATCGCGGTGTATACATTAGAAATTCCACCAAGCAAGAAGAAGTCTAAGAGGTCCGGCGTCTTTTTTGGGTCCGTTGGCCAGTATGTAGGTTGGGTACCTGAAAGAACCTTCATCCCACTCCGATCGATGCTCTTTTTGAGTTCTCGTCCTCTTGTTACAGTAAGCCTGGACCCAAAGTATATGTGTTTAGCATTCCAGTCCCCGCCGGCGATGAATCTATTGCCCAAAGTATTGAAGAAGTGAGTGAACATGGCTTCGTTAATTTTGTGCCTTGGTGGGCAGTAGTAATTAAGTAGTAGTTATTTTTATAAATAATAAAATATTGTATCACTTACGCCCTTATGGAACTAAAGGCAGCACTTCACTTTCACCGTCACTTTCGTTGCAATCTAAAAATTTGCTAAACCTTCATGAACTGTGTTACCTATTACAGCCTTATGCACGGACTACAAGCCGGCGAGCGCGCCTCTGGTGTCTGTGTCGATGCTGAGCGGCGCGCCCGTCGAGCCTCAGCGAGCGTGCCCCGATGACTACATCCACCTGTTCCTCGCGCACTCGCGCCGCCTCGTCGACTTCTTGGAGCACGTCGTGGGGCGCGGCGTGCGCTGCTCCACGCTGCTCTACAACGCTCTCGTCGAGCACTACATCCACGTGTGGTGAGTGGCGCTTCAGCACTTGTGCCTCGATGATTACATCCACTTGTTCCTCGGCTCTGACTACTTGGAGCACAGTGTTCTCGACAATGCTCTAGTGGTTCGCTACATCCACGTGTGGTTAGCGGAGTGCCTCGATGACTACATCTACTCAATTCTCACGCACTTGCAAGCTGACCAAGATTTATTTATCTTGTGTCAGTTTTTCAGTAGAAGCCGAATAAATAGTTCTCACCTTCTGTGGTACAACTTCGACAGTAATAATTCAAACTTCCTTCACCATTTTATTGAGAAAAGCAATGACAGATATTCTGTCAACCGTTGGTTATGTCCGCAGGAGCAAGTCTGAATCGCCGAGTGAGAAGACGGAGTACGAGAATAAGGTGATGAAAGTTCTGCAGAACCCGGAGTCCAACTACGACAAGGACCAGACACTCATCATCTGCCAGATGCTTAACTTTCGCCCAGGCATCATATATCTCTACGAGGAAAACAAACTGTAAGTGTGGACGCTGCGATTTTGTTAGTATTGACTTATTGCCTGGTTGACACTTTCTTGTGTCACATGAAAAATTCGGTGAATTAGGTTGTGGAAGCAGGCTCAGACAGTGGAGTCTGGTGCGGGAAAGGCTCCGAAGCAGGAAAGCAGTTCCTGGAACAGAAGCTTACATTGTTGGGAAGTGGTGGTTTATTATTATTTTAGATTTCCTAAGGAATTGGTAAATAACAACATGGAAAATGTCCCCGAAATGGCATTTGAAGAATCGCTCACATTATGGATTATGGACACACTACCAAGTGTGAGCAGGAAAATTGTTCTTGGCTGCAGTCGCCAGTCCTAGCCACAGAAGATAAAAGGATGAATAATGTAATCTTGACCGTCGTTGTTTAGTCATTAAGGTGGCCCAACCCGGCGGGACTAACTCATTCGCGGGCATGGTACAAAACCGTGCTGTTGTGCTCTGGGACCTTCTCTGTTTCAAAGAATAAGACGGGCTCCGTGATGAGGAAGATGCAACATGTCCACAAAAAAGACAATGTGCATAGTGAATGATTTGGTAAGATTTACGAAAATTTTAATTTTAAAACGACTTATAGCTAAAAACAAACCACCACTGCTGTTTTCAAAAATCTAAAAAAAACCAAATCTTGATTAAATAAGCTATGTCTGATGACTAATCTTTTTAAGATGTTCTTACTTTATCATTGCGTAATCTACCTCCAAAGTTATTGTATAAAACGCGCGAAAAATCCGAACTTTCGGACCTTGTAACTTAGAAACCAAACACAATTTTACAATGTCAGCCTCAATGGCCCAGTGGCGCGCACTTCGGCGATCGCTCTCCGAAGTTAAGCAACGCTGGGTCCGGTCTGGTCTTGGATGGGTGACCATTCGACCGTTGAGAGAGGCTGGCCGTGGTTCGGATTCCACGTTAAACTGTAGGTCCCCTTCCTTACTTACTAGGTGGTAGGGTTTATCCCGCCCGGGTTGGTACCATCGCATTGGATGAACGATGGTCGAAGCGGCAATGAAAATTGTCCGTGTTTTCCATCCAGTTCAATGTAGCCGTGCAATATAAGGAAGGTCCTGGCATGGCACCTAGTTCCCATGTGGTGTGTTGGGCTAATACCATGACAGAAGGTGTGGTATTAGCCATCCATGTCCAGTCACATAAAAAAAAAAAAAAAAAATCAGACATCTAGTTCGATCAAATAAAGCTATTTTGAGCAAAATTTGGGATCTCTGACAAGTAATATGTGCGTGATCTTCTTTCCCCGTTTGTATGGGGAAGCCCATGGGAATCCAGCCACGCATTGTGTGCCACCCAGTCCGACCATCACCGCTGCACGTGAATGTGTTCCCAAAATGCATTCGCAAATCTGCTAAAAAAAAGTTTTGTTCCTCTCAGTGTCATTGTAAGTGTGGTGGATGGGGCACATCATCCTTTTTCATCTGAGGACCTACCCTAGCTATGAATTTTGACGCGAAAGGAAATGCACAAACTTGCTGGGAGAAGGTTGCAATGCCCACCAGTGGTTTCCCCATCTACGGACTCTTTCTGCAAGGGGCCCGGATATGTTTGGTGTAAGAAGAACTTCAGAAACACGAGGCTGCGTGTGTGTCGCGGCAGATGGCGCGCGCAGGCGGGCCTGCTGTGCCGCGCGGGCGACTTTGAGGGTGCGCTGGGCGTGTGCCGGCGGCGTGGCGCCGCCTGCCCGCAGCTCTGGCTCGACGTGCTGCGCTCGGCGCCGCCGCCGCCGCCGCAATACCTGCCCGAGCTGCTCCAAGTCGTCGGTGAGTTTGACAACCACTTGCCGCTTTCCCTGGCTCTGCTTGCAGAAAATTCCTTTCGCACAACCGTTAACAACGTCGGTTTGGACAGTCAGTTGCATTTGAAATCAAGCTTAGTTTAATGAAGGTTTTTTTTTATGTGACTGGACATGATGGCTAATACCACACCTTCTGTCATGGTATTTGCCCAACACACCACATGGGAACTAGGTGCCATGCCACGACCTTCCTTATATTGCACGGCTACATTGAACTGGATGGAAAACACGGACAATTTTCATTGCCGCTTCGACCATCGTTCATTCAATGCGATGGTATCAACCCGGGCGGGATTAACCCTACCACCTAGTAAGTAAGGAAGGGGACCTACAGTTTAACGTGGAATCCGAACCACGGCCAGCCTCTCTCAACGGTCTAATGGTCACCCATCCAAGACCAGACCGGACCCAGCGTTGCTTAACTTTGGAGAGCGATCGCCGAAGTGTCGCGACACTGGGCCACTGAGGCTGTAAGTAGTTCTGGCAGTGACGGGAGATGGCGCTGGTGTCAATGTCTTAGTTCCAATGAAAATAAACTGTTTTTGGTGAGTTTTGTGTGTTGTATGACGTTAGCTATCCTTACTTTACTTACCTTCCTCTTTCATCTACATATGTTGAACTGCTTGCGTTGTTACTGTTTCAGCGCGTGAGCACCTCCTGTCGCCGACCCTCGTGATCGACAGCCTCGCCGGCGCCGGCGGCTGCACCCTCGGCGATGTGCGCAAGTATGTACCATCGACGACACGAGTCCAATAGCACCCTACGGTCGGGTTTGTTATGCACATGTGGCTTGGCCCCTTCCCCCGCCGACCGATATTCAACCGAGGCGTCCTACCGCAACCCGCGCAGGTGGTGCGATACCCTCCTGCCGCTTCAGCTCTGCATCATGCGAGCGTTTTGAGCGTAACCTAACCTAACCTAATTCCTTCGGGAATGTGGTGTATTGGGCTAATATCATAACTGTAGTTGTGTGGTATGAGCCATCCATGTCAGGTCGCATAAAAAAAAAAAACTTCAGGAGTATACCTCACAAATGCGACATATGAATTGATGTGCGTGAGTGTGGACTCACATGCCACTGGTTATGAGTTTGAATCCTGGCCTTGTTTATGCACCACTTTCCTTCTCTTTCTGAATTGAATAAATGCACTTCGTTATTAATGCGATCCAGTGCCATGGTTCGGAATCTATGTAAAACTGTAGGTCCCTTTCCCCTACTAGGTTGCAGGGTTAAGCTCGCCAGGGTTGGTCATCGCATTAGATGAAAAGATGGTTGAAGCGGCAATGGAAAATTGCCCGTGTTTTCCATCCAGTTCAATCTAGCCGTGCTTATAAAGGGAAAATCCTGTCATGGCACCTAATTATTTCGGGAACGTGGTATATTGGTCTAATATCATAACGGCAGTTGTGTGGTATTAGCCATTCATGTCGGGTTGCAAAAATAAAAAACAAAACCTCTGCGGGCGCAGGTACCTGACGGGCGCGCTGAAGGCGGAGGCGGAGGTGGAGACGCGCGAGCGGCGGCTGGCGGACAAGTACCGCGCGGAGACGGCGCGCATGAAGCAGCAGATCCTCGCGATCCAGACCGAGCCGACGAGCTTCCAGAACTCGCGCTGCACCGCCTGCAACCAGCTGCTGGAGCTGCCCACCGTGCACTTCCTCTGCAAGCACTCCTACCACAACCAGTCAGTGGCGCCTTTGTATCTTTACCCTCACCATAGATAAGCCTTTGTATCTTTACCCTCACCATAGATAAGCCTTTGTATCTTTACCCTCACCATGGATAAGCCTTTGTATCTTTACCCTCACCATAGATAAGCCTATGCATCTTTACCCTCACCATAGATAAGCCTTTGCATCTTTACCCTCACCATAGATAAGTCTTTGTATCTTTACCCTCACCATAGATAAGCCTTTGCATCTTTACCCTCACCATAGATAAGTCTTTGTATCTTTACCCTCACCATAGATAAGCCTTTGCATCTTTACCCTTACCATAGATAAGCCTTTGTATATTTACCCTCACCATAGATAAGCCTTTGTACCTTTACCCTCACCATAGATAAGCCTCCTGTCATAAGTCAGTCAGTCAGCCAGTCAGCGTGTTTGCGTCCACTGCTGGACATACGCCTCTCCAATTTTTCTCCAGTCCTCCCGGCTCCCAGCGGTATGGATCCACTGTTTTCCGCCGACGCACTTGATGTCGTCGTCCCACCGTGCGGGTGGGATTCCCACACTCCGTTTTCCTGTCCACGGCCACCAGTGTAGGACACGTGTCACTCCAACGGTCGTCGTCTCTTCGGCTGACGTGAGCAGCCACCGCCCTTTGAGCTTAGCCACCCGGTGTCCAATATCGACTACTTTGGTACGTCGGCTGTCATAAGCCACCAATTAATTCCAGACAACCTCGACCACTTGGATTTAGGATTGGCTTCTTGAGTTTTTATTTTTATTTGAAAGGTGTGACAGAAAAAATCTGTGGTTAGACGTTTTTTCGTTTCCGCTTTAGTTTATTTTCACTGTTTCAATAAATTCAATTTTTTTTTATGTGACTGGACATGATGGCTAATACCACACCTTCTGTCATGGTATTAGCCCAACACACCATATGGGAACTAGGTGCCATGCCAGGAACTTCCTTATATTGCACGGCTACATTGAACTGGATGGAAAACACGGACAATTTTCATTGCCGCTTCGACCATCGTTCATTCAATGCGACGGGCGGCGAACCAACTCGGGCGGGATTAACCCTACCACCTAGTAAGTAAGGAAGGGGACCTACAGTTTAACGTGGAATCCGAACCACGGCCAGCCTCTCTCTACGGTCGAATGGTCACCCATCCAAGACCAGACCGGACGCAGCGTTGCTTAACTTCGGAGAGCGATCGCCGAAGTGTCGCGCCACTGGGCCACTGAGGCTGACTGCTACTGTACCGAATGAATGACTGAACTATGTAGTTAACTTAGTTTTAGCCTTGGTGAAGCAGGTCGAATGAAAAACGGCGGTCCTTCTTGATGTATTTATTGAACTATTCTTAGAGCAATTTATTATATACTAGCGGCCCGCTCCGGCTTCGCACGGGTATGAAATATATCTGAATGGCTCCCGCCGCCCTGTCCGGCCGGTACCGCCGCAAACGCTACGTCCCGCAATTTTTAAATCTGTAATATCTTCGAAATATTTATTTAAATCATATGCTGTAATGGGCCATATAGATCTATATTAAATCAACAATGTATTAAGATATTTAATTGGATAAGGATTAATGCTGTATTGGTTAAAATCGCTTCGAAAATTAGCCATAATTTGTCGTAAAAAGTAAATGACAATAAAATGTTATTGTGGGATATCCATAAGAGATAGAAATATACCATCGCGGAGTTTACTGTAGACCTTTTCAATGTGTACAATACTTAGTACATTATTTTGATAAATCTCGTAGGGTTCAGCCTGCGTTTGCAATGTAAGCGGAAAAATATATTTTTTTACGACATCACATTGGAAACCTCAAAAATAACAGTACTTCTCCACTATTTAAAGCATGTTATTATACATATAAGCCTTCCTCTTCAATCACTCTATCTATTAAAAAAAACCGCATCAAAATCCGTTGCTTAGTTTTAAAGATTTAAGCATACATGGGGATATAGGGACAGAGAAAGCGACTTTGTTTTATACTATGTAGTGATTTGACAAATCTCTTAGGGTTCAGCCTGCGTTTGCAATGTAAGCGGAAAAATGATTTTTTAAGCTATTGCATAGCTTCTATCGAGGGCCTTGAGCGCGGGGACCGAATCCAGAAATTCCGTAACGAAAAAAAACCTCACGCTCCCCACTCCGACGGGCACGGAGGTGTGTGCCGCAGTGCAATTACGAAGCACAAAATTGGGTGTAGGTTGCTGTACTTACAGAAATATGACAGCTTTTGCGATTACGAAATCGATGCATTCACAAATGGTGCGGCACTCAGCGCTACCCGCAGCAATTAGGTCAACTCCATACATTTCGCGTCGAATCGGTATTACGAAACGGCAAAGAACTGTCAAATGCGGGGAGGTAAACGCCTATTTCGTCTGCTCGTCTAGTCAAGTACCTCAAAAGTTGACCTATTGTCGACACAGATTGGTCCGTGCTGGATGTAGGTGGATGAAAAACGGCTTCGTAATCGCGCTTTAGAAATGACGGGGGCGCACCTACACGTACCGCGGCACCATCCTCAAATTTTGCGTAATCGCACTGCCGGTAGTGCTACTTCACACCAGGGGGAGCGGGGCCGGGGGCGGCGGCGGGAGCGGCGGCGGGGGCGGGCCGGCATAACTTGATACAAAATGCTATGCAATAGCTTTACCGCGGCAGTCCCCGAGTGCCACACGTCTTTTTTTATGACATCACATTGGAAACCTCAAAAATAACAGTATTTCTCCAATATTTAATGGATGTTATTATACATATAAACCTTCCTCTTTAATCACTCTATCTATTAAAAAAAACCGCATCAAAATCCGTTTCGTAGTTTTAAAGATTTAAGCGAACATGGGGATATAGGGACAGAGAAAGCGACTTTGTTTTATACTATGTAGTGATATTGCTCTGTTTAACAATCGCACAGCCAAAACGTAGTAAACAACAAGATGACCTGCGGAACCGAAAGCCAACCGGAAAACTTCTAGATATGTGTTGCCAGTATCAGTATGCGGATGTCAGTTGTAAGTTCGATAAGTGCATTTCGTCGCGAATGCGAGCTGCTCCATGGTTCGGAATCCAGGTAAAACTGTAGGTCCCCTTCCCCTACTAGGTGGTAAAATGCATAAATAAATATGTATAAAAATGGGCAATGGATAAAAAGATGGTCGAAGCGGCAATAAAAAATTGACCGTGTTTTCCATCCAATTCAATGTAGCCGTGCTCATAAAGGGAAGGTCCTGGAATGACACCTAACTCCTTCGGGAATGTTGTGTATTGGGCTAATACCATAACGTTAGTTATGTGGTATCAGGTTTTTGTATAGGGGCCACCTTTAATTTTAATAATTTTGAAATTTTACGTATTTGTTGTTATAGCGGCAAAATAAATATACACTCTGTGAAAAATTCAGCTGCCTACCTATTAGAGTTCATGAGATACAGCCCTGTGACAGACGGACGGACTGACGGACGGGCAGCGAAGGCTTAGTAATAGGGTTCCGTTGGCACCCTTTGGGTACGGAACCCTAAAAACGTATGTGTAACTCGTCATCTGGTCGTTCGTAATGTTAGTTTTTCGGCAGCTGCTTCCAGAGCGTGTCGAACGAGGAGGGCGGCGAGTGTCCGGCGTGCGCGGCGCAGCCCTCGCTCGCCGAGCACCGCGCCTCGCTCACCGGCCCGCTCGCCACCGCCGAGCAGCTGCACGCGCGGCTGCAGCAGGATTCGGAGCCGTGAGTCTATCGCTTCCGTACTCGGCTTGCAGATATTTGCAAATGTCGAGGCTTACTTCAGGAAAATTTAGTCAGAGAAAGTTGTATCGAGATAATTAAGTTTTAAATGAAAAAAATAAAGTTTTACATATATTTAGGATGTAAATATTACTCTGTCTTTGGACCTTGTCAGTGTACGATAAAGTGTGTTTCTGAAGATTTTTGCGCAAAAAATTTAGAACAATTTTTTTTTCAACACAATTCTTGAAGTAGGCCCTTGATATTTTCTTTAATATATTTTTTGACAATTTTTTTTAATCCTTGTCTTCCTGATTTTGTAAAATTTAAGTTTAGTCATAGTTTATTTAAAAATCTATACTTAAGAAAGCATGATAATGACAGATAATTAACTTTTATGCTTTACTTTTATGAAATTGAATTTTTTTGACGATTCCAAATGTTCCCTGCGTCCTAAGGAGAATAAATAAATACAATACAATGCTAGTCCGTCCGGAACTCAGTTCAGAAAAGAAGATGTGATTACTATGAGACACCCTGTGTCTAATTTTCTAAAATTACCAACCCATCATAAGGCGGCTCTTCCCGACGGGACTAACTTATTTATTTATTTATTTATATAAGTTTATTGCACTCAAAAAAACTCGGGCAAAAGGTACAGCTTAATGCCGGAGGCATTTTCTACCAGTCTACCTTTGGGTATCGTGAGCAGTAGTGCGAGTAGTAACTATGGAGAAATAGCTTAAGAGGAGACATAATTCCTACACAATATACAACAAACACACATTATACTTAAACTTAAATATATAACTTATTGTGGGTAGGACACAAAATTGTTCTATTGCGCACTGGCTCTGTCTCTGTTTTGAAGAAAAAGACAGTCTTCGTGATGAGGAGGATGCACACGATGCAACAATGCGCATAGCGTTTGATTTAGTTAGATATACACAAAAAAAATCATCAATCACTAAGATTTTTTTGATTTGTTTTATTTATAGATTGAGTAATCCACATCCAAACTTTCTTAGAATTACCCATCTCTGTATTTAACAGAACAGTGGACCTTTGAAACAAACTGCGAGAACATATTATACAATCCTATCAATAAACCCAATCTGGACAAGTAATTAATATAAATCAAAACTATATTAATTAATTTAACCTTATACGTAAAATCATACAATATTGAAGTCTGTTAATTACATAATTAATAAGAATTTTTAGAACACAGCAGTTTCGGCTGCTTGTTCATCAAACAAATTATAATAATATTATAGGTATAATTGGCACATAATTTACAAGAGAGCCGTCAAGATGTTAACATAATCTTGAAATAAACACTACACCATTTGAATGTCTTTTTATAAATTAAACAAGATTTGCAGTAGAGGATGAAGTTCATAAAAAAATCTTTGTATGGGACACTCGTCCCATAATATATATATAGAAGGATGTATTGCATCAACAATGTGCCACAATAATGTTCAATGTTGTTTTAATGCCCTTTTATGTATGGTTATGATTATGCTTATCTGGAAAAATACTTTCACTAAGGAACAAAGAAAACGTCTATTGTATTGCCACGTTTCCAAATTATCATTTGCGAATGTAGGTTGAACATTTAGATACCGTACATTCCATCAGTTTCACTCGGATGGATGAACACGCAACGCCCAACGAAAAGTTAAAACATGCGTACAATTCAATGTTTACTCAGCTGTTTAACACACTGTGTACTTTTACCATCATGTACGCCTAACACATTGTGTATTTTTACTGCCACGTGACATCAATCTACTATGTACATGGGCATATCGGCCGCGTTAATCTGCAGAAGGAACCAATCTCGCTTACTTTAATCCTTGTGTTCTTGATAAGAGAGGCCTGTTATCAGCATCGGTGCATGGACTATATCAACAAACTTCAGTGCTCCGAGAGACGTAGATGAGCGCGGTTGTACTGGAATTGTACGCGTCAACATGATACCTCCGTTTGTGTGTTGTGTTAATCCGATAGAAAATTCTAGTAGGTACCAGGGGTATGTTTGACAGTTTTTTTTTATTGATGTTATGTTGAGCTCTGATTGTGGGCTCCAAATGGTAATTATTTAGTCGGCAACTCCAGTGATCGGAGCAGCCCTTGAAAGTTTAGTATTGCTCAGTGATTTTCGTGTCTTTCATTTTGTAAACATAACTTGGCAGAGAGTAAAGAATTCAAAATTGTGACCTGCTTATTTAATGAGTATTTTGAGCTGCAAAGTCAATAAACTAAAAATAGTCACTGTTGGGCTGGTAAGGCCAAACATGGATATATGTAAGCCATAAAAAAAAAGATACAGGATGTTCGGCACATGGACGGACAAACATTTTTTGTGGTTTTTGAGGTGTGTATAAGTGAGGTTATTTGCAAGGTTCAAAACCATGATACCCTTTGTTAAATGTCACTTGATATCAAAATACGATATTTTTCTTTCTTTTTAAATACCTGATTTAAAACTGAAATAAACTGAATTTAACAATAAAAAATAAAACGTATTGGATTTTACTATGTATCCTTGTTCTAGAAAAAAAATAATTGATGAAGTTAATACCATGAAAAGGACTTATGACATCCTAAGGGCCGAAAACGAATACAAATATGACAACATGTTGATTCCTAAATTAATTTAAAAAACACTGTCAGTAATTGAGAGCTTTGTTTTCTATGAAAAAAGTTTGCTAGTAGATTGGGCAAAAATGCTTTCGTATGTCTGGATATCCGGCTGTTATCCTCTGCAGGTCGCATTTCTCAAGATTTTTTTCATAATTTCATTCATCTTCGGGACTATGGGAGGTCATAAGTCTTTTTCATGATACTGACTTCATCAAATACATTATTTTTTTCAATACAAGGATACATTGTAAAATCCTGTAAAAAAAGTAACTAGGGCTTAATGCTGGGATTTTGGTAATTTAAAAAAAATATCGTATCTCGATACCACGTGACATGTGACAAAAGGTCTCGTAACCATGGAAATGACCCCACTAACCTGACAAACACTTTGTCTTTTTCGTATTTGATTCTTTGTTAATCTGTAACCTTTTCCTGACTTCGACGTTGTGTGAATGACTTCTATGAATGGAGAATGCTAGAATTTATCAATAATCCTTCCGAGATTACTTGAAGTGGGCAGGTTTCTCCGAGTAAATACAATTGCAGTTGTCAGCATCAATTGCCTGACGTAACATACTCAGTCTGGTCTTCCGCTGTTGTCTTTTATCTTTACTCATGTTGCCATTTGCTCGGTTAAGATATCGGCCAAAGATTGGCTTAGTTCTATTTCGTCTTATCTGCATTCCAATTCCTAAATAATTGGGACTCGGTTTACTGTGAAAGGTAGTCTCCTAAATGTCTACTGTTCAAGTTGATTCAAAAGATGTATTATATATAAATATAATATTAGCATAGTAGGTGCGATACTTTTTTGGGGTATCGTCAGCCTCAGTGGCCCAGTGGCGCGACACTTCGGCGATCGCTCTCCGAAGTTAAGCAACGCTGGGTCCGGTCTGGTCTTGGATGGGTGACCATTCGACCGTTGAGAGAGGCTGGCCGTGGTTCGGATTCCACGTTAAGCTGTAGGTCCCCTTCC
This sequence comes from Incurvaria masculella, assembly GCA_946894095.1. Lineage (NCBI taxonomy): Eukaryota > Metazoa > Arthropoda > Insecta > Lepidoptera > Incurvariidae > Incurvaria > Incurvaria masculella. Next base: position 15,754,515 of record OX335657.1, on the reverse strand, counting down.
TTACTTACTAGGTGGTAGCGTTTATCCCGCCCGGGTTGGTACCATCGCATTGGATGAACGATGGTCGAAGCGGCAATGAAAATTGTCCGTGTTTTCCATCCAGTTCAATGTAGCCGTGCAATATAAGGAAGGTCCTGGCATGGCACCTAGTTCCCATGTGGTGTGTTGGGCTAATACCATGACGGAACTTGTGGTATAAGCCATCCATGTCCAGTCACATAAAAAAAATAAAAAAATAAATAAAAAACTGTATTAAATTAAAAATCAATAAATTGCATCAATTCTTAGAACAGTTCCCGAGAGTGGAATACTCACAAGCACCCAGCCTCAAATCTCCAGGGATTCTATGTTTTCTGTAGAGCATTATTTAGAAGAATAATCTAAAAAATACCATTGAAGTCAAACCTCTGATCTTTCATTTTTATCTCAAGGGATATGATTGACAAATGTGTCCAATAATACATGATTGGAAAACAAATCAGCCACCGTCTCAGGTACTAAAAATGAGAGAAGCTTTAAGTTGATTCAGATTTCTACGCTAACTGATATACATGATTACTAATTATACTAATAGCCCATTCTGGCATCACCATTTTTGAGATTTGATATTATTATTTTTTTTTTTCATTTTATTTATTTAAACTTTTTTGGTAGTCAAACTACACACACAAGTCAAAAACTAAATTATCCGCGGATTCGACCAGCTCAGTAAAGAAGAACCGCAAAGAAACTTTAAGAGTTTTCCGTCCACAGTGATTCGCATCGCATCGAAATACATGCTTAGATCTAAATGCCAATCAAATTTTGGTAGAACAGTTTAAGGTGGCCCATCCCGCTCATCTCCCCATACAAAAGGGGAAAGAAGATCACGCCCATATTTCTTGTCAGAGATCTAAAATTTTGCTCAAAATAGCTTTATTTGATCGAACTAGATGTCTGATGACCATTGGCATTGTAAAATTGTGCTTGGTTTCTAAGTTATAAGGTCCGAAAGTTCGAATTTTTCGCGCGTTTTATACAATAACTTTGGAGGTGGATTACGCAATGATAAAGTAAGAACATCGTAAAAGGATTAGTCATCAGACATAGCTTCTTTAATCAAGATTTATGATCTATTTGGTTGTTGTTAGATTTTTGACTACAGCGGTCGTGGTTTACTTTTAGCTATTAGTCGTTTTGAAATTAAAATTTTCGTAAATCTTACCAAATCATACACTATGCACATTGTCTTTTTTGTGGACATGTTGCATCTTCCTCATCACGGAGCCTGTCTTATTCTTTGAAACAGAGAAGGTCCCAGAGCCCAACAGCACGGTTTTGTACCGTGCCCGCGAATGAGTTAGGCCCGTCGGGTTGGGCCACATTAAGGCAAAGAACAAGAACAAAAGAAACAGCCACCCATTTATCCATGGTAACCGCGTTTTTTACCATCTTTGGACAAAGCTATCGGCAAGAGAAGCACAGAGTAGGTCCCAAACTTTTGTCGGTCTGACTTCACACTTCACATTTGACCATAAAGTTTGGCTCTAGCTGTATATACCCTGTAAATATGTTCAATATCAGGCCATATTTTTAATTGTAAAATGTCCCCAAAAGACTATTTTAGCATCCAATTTTCAGTTTAGATTTCATAGCATATGGATTTAAGTGGTTTTTATCAATTCACTATTGACATATCAACGACGCTTGCTATTGAATGTCTTTACAGCGTACATGCAATATTGTGGACGATAATTGTGGAGAACTTCATCGTATGTCCTACAGTTATCTGCTTCAATAAAAATTTAAGTATCAATAATACAATTTATAGAAGTGCATTAGTTTAATTGAATGCAGAGCTCATGATTGTCGTTGGGACGCAGGTACTCGGTGGTGTCGGAGTACCTCGGCCGCGGCCTGTTCAACAAGCTGACGGTGGTGAGCGAGGGACGCGCCGCGGTGGAGCTCCAGCCGCTGCCGGCGGCGCGCGTGCCTCCCCCCACCCCCGCCCTCACCGCCGCCGCCGCCCCCGCGCCCGCCGCGTACGGGCCCGGCGCCGAGTCGCGGCAGCGGCTGCGCGAGGGCCAGAGCAGGGAAGGTGCGTTGATAACTTACACGGGCAACTAAAGTTGCTCAACTTGCAGCGATCTCTGTCGATTTCGTCGTCACGACAACGTCCAGCAATCTCCGGCAACATAGTTTATGGACGAGTATCTATCCATTCATGGAGCAATTGATTGCCCGCATGTGGCGAGCAAGTGCCCGGATACGCGGCAATTCATTAAACAACTCACCGGCGACACGAAAAGTATAAATTAATTGCCAAAAATGTATTGAGGCTGCTCTATATTGCTCCACTTTCTTTGGCAACAGTTGCCAAGCCATTAAAAACCTGTCTTGTCTTGTTTCCCTTGCAAGAAATATTTTGTGATTATGAGCCTTGATAGACTTCACGTCTCGTACCACTTGTATCCCACCCAACACAAATACTGAATTCTACCAATCTGCCTGCTGCCATACGTTTGGGTGCTCGAAGGTAGCTTCTGACGAAGAGTTTCTATGCTTACAACTTGAGTCAATTCTAACAGTGAGAGACTGACAGGTGTCACAGAATCAATTTGTGTGTGAAACAGATTATGCTGCTACAAAATTTGATGGCAAAGTTTCACCAATAAATGTTAGTTAATCTATCTCACCTATAGAAAAATACATTGAGGTTGTCGAAGGCCTTCAGCGAGAGAAAATGGGATCTTGTCCATTTGGTGTTCAAGTATTGAAAGTCGATCAGAAATATTCATGTTTGTAAAAAAAAAAACACGCCTTAGTGCACTCATGGGGCCTTTAAAAGTACTATAACCGTTTGACTGGCAGGCCCTACAGCAGATGGCACCTTAACAGCAGCTCGTAGCCTAGTGGCGCGGGGACTGGCCTAGCGTACCAGAGGCCTGGGTTCAATACCGATATGCACCACTTTCTTTCTCTTTTCGAGTTCGATTAGTGCATTTCGTTACGAATGCGAGCCGCTCTATGGTTCGGAATCCATGTAAAACTGTAGGTCCCCTTCCTTCCTAGGGTTTAAGCCCGCCCGGGTTGGTACCATCGCATTGGATGAAAAGATGGTCGAAGCGGCAATGAAAAATTGACCGTGTTTTCCATCCAGTTTAACCGTGCTCATAAAGGGAAGGTCCTGACATGGCACCAAATTCCTTCGGGAATGTATGTATGTATTGGGCTAATATCATAACGGTAGTTGTGTGGTATTAGCCATCCATGTCAGGTCGCATAAAAAAAAAAGATGAAACAGATTTCTTTTTCTTAGATCTCTGAGATTAAATTTAACTTGAATTTTTGTCAGGCACAGTAAACCCTAACAAAACAATTTACATTTATTTTTGTGAAAATTGATGATTTAGAACTGTCAAAAGACAGAGGACTTGTGCGTAGCGGTTTCAAGGCATGTCCACCGAGTTTCTCGATGTTGTTCATTAAATTAAGGGTGGGCATTCTACAAAATTCTACAAAAAAATTGTTGAAATATGCGCATAATCTCCCATCGTGCGTATATTTCTACAAAATTTTACTTGAAACAACTTTATTTGACCGAACTAGATGTCCGATGACCTGTCTGATACATTGTAAATAAGTTTTTAGTTTCTAAGTTAGAAGGTGCGAAAGATCGAATTTTTCTCGCGTTTTATACAAAAACTTTGGAGGTGGAATGTCAGATTAGTCATCAGACCTACCTTGTTTAATGAAAATTTATAATTAATTTGGTTTTTGTTTGATTTTTTACTACAGCGGTCGTGGTTTACTTTTAGCTATAAGTCGTTTTGTAATTAAAATTTTCGTAAATGTTATCAAATCGAAATCTACTACGATCTACAAAATTGATTGTCTGCTTTGTGAACATGTTGCTTCCTCTTCATCACGGATCCTGTCTTTTTCTTTGAAATATAGAAGGTCCTAGAGCACAGTTTTGTACCTTGCCCGTGAGCCCGTCGGGAAGGGCCACCTTAAGGTGGGCCTGTAAGCATCAGAAAATTTCGCCCCCCATACAAACGTAGTTTACCGATAATTTGAAAACCACTGTTCCAATATACTTAAGATTTGGTATCTAAAATTAAGCTACAAATATCAGTGTCTGCAAGTCTTTGTTTTTTCGGTAAATTTATCCTGGGTCAAACCAGAGAGAAAACAAAATTATTATGAAGATTTTCTTTTTGCTTTCATTTGATTTTGTTTTGATTTTTCAAAAAAACAAGCGTGCAGACAGAGATATTTGTTGCCTGATATTAGATATTAAATATAAAGAACCCCGCACAAATCGTATGGGAATTGGCTCCCGGTCAAATTGGCTGAAATTTGGATATGTTGTTCGTTTCGGCATCCTGAACAAAAGTCTCAATGGGCACAAAGCCCAATTTTGCTTATTTTGGCCGCTACGGGGCTCCAAAGCTCCACGGGTTGACCATTATTTACTACTCAAAACGGCGATCTCCTGGCAGTTTAGTATTTGCTACGCTGAGGAAAAAGTACCCTCTCATGTTTTTGGGGGGGCTAAATTCAAATCCAATGTCAATATGACAATATTGACAGTTGACAGCTGTCAATTAGTTGTCAACTAGCTGTCAAACAGCGAGAAATAAACAAAATCGATAAAATCCACATGTGAATGTAGGTTTTTGAGGTTGCTGAGTTCAAAACTGATGGCCAAAAGACAATAATGACAGTTGACAGCTGTCAACTGTCAATATCGTCTTTTGGCCACCAGTTTTCGACTCAGCAAGCTCAAAAACATATATTTACATATGGGTTTCATCCACTTTAGCTGTCAAATGCTGTTTGACAGTTAGTTGACAACTGTCAACTGTCTATATCATCTTCCTCCACATATCCAAATTTCAGCCAATTTGACCGGGAGCCAATTCCCATACGATTTGTGCGGGGTTCTTTAATTGGAACAGTGGTTTTCAATTTCACTACGTTTGTATGGGGAGCATAGCTTACGGGCCGTTCTTAAGGTTGGCTGTCGAAAGATAAGTCCACGTACAAACTCTATCGCCCGACAATTCCGTTGCAGTGTACATCTCGGACGCGAGCGCGGTGTCCAAGGCGAGCGGCGTCGTGCCCATCCCGGAGGGCAAGATGCGCGCGCTCGAGCGGCCGCCCCACAGCTCGAGCCTCGAGGCGGGCGTCGACCGGCGGCGCGGCGAGCGCGCGTCTCCGCTGCCGCGCCAGCGACACGGCCTCCTCGAGCCGCTGAGCCTGCCCGGCAGCGCCGGCTCGTCGCCGCGCGCGCGCCCGCCCGCCGCGCCCGCGCCGCCCGCCAACCCCTTCGAGGAGGCGGAGGTGCTGAAGACCTACGATGAGTCGAAGAACCCGTTCGCGGAGGAGCCGGCGAACCCGTTCGGCGACGACGATGAGTACAATAGGAATCTGAATCCGTTCTCGTAGGGAAGTTTGCTTGATGAATAATTTGTTTATTTGTCGGTTGGATGTTTGTTTTTAACACTTGGGCCTGGACCACTGAAAACCGAACGAACGAAATTAATTTTATGAATCGCCTATGGAAGTGTGTGGGTCTGGCTACATGCACTCACTGATTCCGGAGTTCCCAACATTTCAGATATGTATTAAGACAAGCTTTCAGTCAGTCAGTCAGCGTGTTTGCGTCCACTGCTGGACATACGCCTCTCCAATTTTCCTCCAGTCCTCCCGGCCCTCAGCGGTACGGAACCACTGCTTTCCGCCGACGCACTTGATGTCGTCGTCCCACCTGGCGGGTGGTCTTCCCACACTCCGTTTTCCTGTCCACGGCCGCCTGTGTAGGACACGGTTACTCCAACGGTCGTCGTCTCTTCGGCTGATGTGACCAGCCCAATGCCACTTGAGCTTAGCCACCCGGTGTCCCAATATAGACTACTTTGGTATGTCGGCGGATTGCCTCGTTACGCACCATATCCCGTAGCGATATTCCCAACATGGCTCGCTCCATTGCTCGCTGGGCAACTTTCAACCTTTGGACAACGGCAACCATCAGAGTCCACGTTTCACATCCGTACCTTCCTGGTGAAGCTTTCAGACATTGTTTTTTTCAGACATTTCTGATGCATAAGGACGCCATTCCAATGTTGGATATTATGTAAGAAGATGAATGCTTTAAATAAAATCGTATTTAGTCAATAATTTTAAGCAGATATTTACATGTGATAGTTAAGAAATTATGTTAATTACATATTTTATAGAAAAAAATCAACATTTTATTTTATTTATGTACATATGTAGAAACCATAGCATCACTTCTCGCTTTCCGGGTAGGCAGAAATATTTGTATATTTTATTTAAGTTGTCAGTTTGATTCGAGCACCCGTAATAAAAGAGCATGTTTGAATAGATGCAAGCCTGTGGACATGTTCAAGCGGCTCGTAGCTCAGGAGCTGATGGACTTGCCTTCCAGCTCTGGGTTCGAATCCCTGACCCGTTCACCTCCTTCTGATTTCTCTTTCCGAGTTGAATTATTGCATTTCGTTACGAATGCGATCGGCTCCATGGTTCGGAATACATGTAAAATTGTAGTTACCCTTCTCCTACTAGCTGGCAGGGTTAGGTTAGGTTAGGTTAGGTTAGGTTCGTACCTTTGCATTGGATGAAAAAATGGTCGAAGCAGCGATGAAAAATTATCCGTGTTTTGCATCCAGTTCAGCTCATAATTGGGAGGTCCTGGCACGGGACCTAATTCCTTCGGGAATACAGTATGTTGGGCTAATATGACGGTGGGTGTGGTATTAGCAGTCTATGTCGTCGATTTCACTTACATATGTACAGTATATATATACATACACAGTACATATGACATATGACTGAGCGAAGTTTAGTGAAAAGAAAGTATTGGAAATTTTTAAAGCATTTTATTTATGACCTTTATAACACTGTGTATACATTTGATAGTACATACATTTAGCAATAAGATTACCAATTACCTTCTTTTTTTAAATAGAAATGAAAGAATAAGTAAAATTCATAACATTATGAATAATATAGATACACCTATACACAGTGTAAGACATTCTTTAATGTTAATTTCCTTTACAATTCTCTTGGAGACAAGGTCTATTTTCATAAGTAGAATTCGAATCAATATCCATTAGATGCATTTTAGACTGTGTATATCTTACATATATAATAATCTTTCACACCCATTCATCCCAAATAACTATGAAAATCGCTAAATTGTGTGAAATAATTGCATCCAAGTACATTACCCGGCAGAAAATAATGCACATCGGACGTTGGAAAGAGACAATCGGCTAGTTTTGGCTGCGTAAAGTGTCATCTCTCTCGCGCGTAGCTCACAGATACTAAGGGCCGAGTGCACGAAAGAACAAAAAATCAAAATCAACGTCAAAGTATGTTTAAACACGTCTTTGTGTGGACAGTATGGAAGGAACTCTGCGGTTCACTAAAAGTGACGTGTTTGAACATTGATCAACTCAGCTGTTTCTTTGTGCAACCGGGGCTAAGTGACAGAATGAGACAGCGACGACACTCTTCAAAACCGAAACCATCTGATTGTCTCTTTCCAACGTCCAATGTGCATTATTTCCTGCCGGGTACTATAGTCTAGGACGAGGCATGTCCAGTTAAGTAAAAAACTTGAGGTAAAAAAATAAAGAAGAAATGGTCCAATGCATCCAATCACTTTATGCTCTTTTTACCTTCCTATATACTGTACATCTTCACAAACCATTCAATATATGCATTCAACCTGAAAACGCCAAAAAAAAAACTCGTAAATGGACAGGGATCTATGCAACTACATCCTAGAAAAATATATTTAGCAAAAATAACAGGCACATGAAATTCATATTTTTTTGTAAAAATATATATATATACAATGCTTTAAGAATACCTGCCGAAAACGTTAGTTAGATGCCAAACAAATATTGAAATAAGCAAACAACATTATTATTTCTGCACTAAAAACTAAACTCCGAAGAAATTATGAACCTATATTTATCAACAGTTATCGAGTACTCGGTACTCAGAGGGGTCGTAAGTAAAGTGGTTTTAGATATCGGAAAACTTGGACCTATTGTAATTTAACATAAGGTCGGCCCGTAAGCATCAGAGTTCCACCACGGATCCAATCACTAGATATTTGGTAAGTATCTATTATCAGTAGGAAGCAGCAAAAAAATTTACGAAGATTTTCACCGTGCTGTCGATTGAATCAGACATGGTGTAAATAGATTGATATTACCGACTAACCCGTAACCGAACAATGTTTATTTTGAGCTGCTACCTATTCCTACTTTGACCAAGAATGCACTTACTAAGACAGCTCGCGTCTGTCAAATTCGTGACGTCACACCCGTACTATTCCAGCAGCTTCTTACACAAATAGGCGTACACAAACATTTATCTATGATAGGCAAGAAATTCTTTGGAATGTTTACAAATGACTCGAAAAGGTGCGTTCACGTTTAAGAGATTGTAATCCATTTAAATAAGTCAATAAGCCTGTTCTCTTTAAGCATTATTTGAAACTAATTGAAGTATTTATGAGTAAATTTTACTTTTTAATGAATAACACACAGAAGGACTATACTTTTACTCTGAATAATACTTTTGAAACTTACTTTTAAGGCTCTTACGTCTAAGCTATAAGTTATTATCATCGATTTATTCTTAAGTGAAGTATTTTTCAGTGTTTCATGTAAAAGCCAGTGAGATACTGTGAAAAAATCTTACATTTCCAACGAAAATAATTTAATTTGTCCACATTAAAAAAAATATGATTTTGCTACTACGTGAATGTTAAAACTATGACATTTACGTCTCGCAGTCTACAATTCAACAAAAATATATAATTACATACAGCAATTGATTCCCCATTATGAGAGAACAGTAATGAGATTCTGGATGTCAATTTTGATTCTTGACAGGTTATTCTCCCACAGCGATCGATTGACAGGATTATAATTTTGTGTTCCCAAGCGAAGCTCTATTTTATTAGCATCAACTTTGACAGCCATCAAAGATGGCTGCCCACGATTTTCATTAAAACCATAAAATACATTTCTACTGCCTATGTATAGTACTTTTCTTATATACTTGGAATGTTTCAATGTAAAATTGATCTCATGCCAGAGAGATGGATCCCATCAAATTATAACTACCTACCTATTTTACAGCCACCTAAACCACCAAAAATGACTAGAAATATTACAACGGGTAACACAGTAACAATGCTACGAAACTACACGACAATACACTGCGGCGACCCGTTCACGATGGCAACACCAATCCGACGACTCGTAGTCTGGGACTATGTAGCCTTTATTTAGCTTAACCTACTTTATACAGGGTAGGGTAGTTTTAAGAATTCACCCATCAACTTTATTATGCTTCACAACTTTAGATAGTGACACAAATTTCCTTTTCACTCGTTACATTCACTTAATGTCGAAATGTTAGTCTATGGATGGGCTCACTCAAGGTGTATGATCTCCTTGCAACATTGGACTAACCTAAAGGTAAGTGTAGTGCTGTATACATAAAAACAGCAAGAAATTATAGTGAGTATTCATTTGACCTTACCAGCAGCGTACAAGCTGCTGAATACACAATATGAGGAACTTTTTAATTCAGAACAAGATGCTTCCTCCTCAATTCCATAAGGGATATTGTATTCTAGTTTGGTTGTCATATTACAGAAAAAACTATAAATCACACACGCATCTAAATTTATCTCTTCGCTGTATTGTTTTATTTTGAACAGAAAAACAAACGTGTGTTTTCGAAGATAGTAAAAATCTTTACACTGAGCACATTAAATGTGATATAAAAGTAAATCTACATGAGAAAAGCAGAGCATGTTCAAATGACCTATGGAAAAAAACCTTTGGTAAGTACTAAATTTCACTACATTAAAATATGTATTTACAATGAACCATAAAGATGTTAAACAAAAGGGCGCACGGCCATCTCTGTTTGAGCCTCAAAATAGAATTTAATCTAACATCCAGGTCATAATTATATACAAATCTGTTAACACAATCAGTTACTCCACACAGCATAGAGAAACATCAATAATCCTTGTATAATAAATTACATAATTTCATTTAATTCAATCTATAAATATTTACGTAGCATCTGGTAATGGAGTCTATTGCAATCGCAGCAAGGTAGATGATACATTGTGCTATGCCGTGTTTGTTGATGCATACAGCAGATCAGTACATTATGCAGATGAGTCCTTAGAATCCACATACAACCTACATTCAACAGCATCGATATGAAACCGCCCCATTCACTAAATTAATATGAGCACTTCGTTTATAGAAAAATGAAGAATAATATTATCGCAACTTGGCACAAATAATTTGAAACATGTATTCCTACTTGGTTCATGTTAGCGTTCGCAGCTTCAATTGAAACGTATAACATTCTACAATATGTCAGTATCAAAACGGATAAATCAACAACAGTCAAATTGGCAGATTTATGCTAAAAATACTTTCCGATATTACGGATAACCTACAACAAGAATAGATTTGATATATGAATTGATTGTATAAAATTATTCTCTTACTCTCCCTTACCCCGCTTCCGTTACGAATCACAGTACCTACACTGGTTTGGTCCCGTCTGAACGCCTCCAATCACGTCCATAGAGTGTTTTACAACTGTTAAACATTCAGTCCATTCAGCTTAACTTTGCCACCAGCGACATTAAAAAGATAAGTTCAATATATTTTCTGTTTTACGACATAAATTATTATCTTTCCAATCTAAAGTACTCTCTTGTTAGCTTGAAAATGTTTAGAATGATTGCTGACTTGATCTCTCATTGGTAATGACAAATATGGCATTCATAGTCACAGTTTAAGGCAAAATCAAGGATCTTTTTGACATCTGTTCATGTCAAAAATAGCTCCTCAGTCCTACTTGCAAAGTTGTCTGTGCGGGACTGCATATTACTGGATTCACAAGGTAATGTGCTGCTATGGAAATGCTTTCACGAACCCCTATGTTCATTAAACGTTTATCGAACCTTAGGATACTGTTCACGTCATCTCCTTTAAAGCCAATATTCCATAAATACTTGTTCCCAAACAAACAATTTGGGATACTGATTAGTTTCGTTGTTTATTTCTGAACAGTGTTTTATGTAACTGGTAAATCTGTCACGTAAGATGTCAGCCAATTTCTTTCAAAACTGACTGCACTTTCGCCATAGATCAGTCTTCTAAACACCAAACCAGTGTCGATGGTACCACACTACTAGATTTAGCTTATCTCTGCTGTCCGAGTGTTGTGCAAATTTTAAGGGTTTTGAGATTAACTCTCATGGCACATAGTTAGATTTGCAAAAAGCTGTTAAAAACGAGACATCTTTTTGCCTCGTCAGTTTGATCTACAATTACAGTAGACCTTACTCTCGTTCATATCAATTCTGGCACATCATGACAATCTTTAATAGCCAAAGATAATAGGGCTTTCAATCCAAAGCTTGGGCATGTTTATGGAGAGAATAAATAGATTGTCCGCATATTTATTACTTTTCACGGCGGAAAAAATGGATACGTAGGTGAGAAGTCTGCTAAGACTGAATCAGAATGCTATAAGATGGATTGCCGTTTCATGATTACGATTTTGGCATGAGGTACTTTTAGTTATGAAACCTCCCTACTAATATGCACTGTAATAAACTGGCGACCCAATGGGGTGCACGGCGCAAAGCTTTACCACCAGATGGCGCCACATAAAACTATGCCAAGCTATCACGTAGAGGTTATGTTTACTCGCGAATCGCAGGCAATCACATTGACCGTGTTTTACATCCATTTCAAGGTAGCTATTCATATTAACTCAGTTTAATTGGTCAACAACCTATAGCCTTGAAATGAAACCGTGGCATAGTTTTATGTGGCGCCATCTGGTGGTAAAGTTTGGCGGCCGTCCTCCCCATTGGAGGAATATAAGAACTTGTCCCCGAGTATCAAACTCGAATTCAGTATCTACGGAGCGAGCGCGAGTGGGGCGGTTCGGTAGCTCTGCGTTGAATGCGGTTCAGCTCTGTACTGTACCTCGTGACGTCGGCGATGCACTTAAAAAACCAGTATAGACTCCATCGTGATGGTGTCTCATGGTGCGGGGGCGCGGGCGGGTGCGGGCGGCGCGGCGGCCGCGCGGTGGGGCCCGTCGCTCGCAGCGGGGGCCCGCTCGCCGCCGCGGCGCGCCGAGCGCGATCTGCGGGCGCACTTAACACGTGTACACAAACGTGGCGACCACCGGCCAGGCCGACGACTCGCCACGGTACAACATTCGGCCTCGGTAGCCCAGTGGTGCGATTATTGGCGATTCGATAAGCTGGGTGAGCACCTCTGAGCACCCAACCGGTTCTGGATGGGTGGCCATTTTCAACCGTTGAGGCTGGCCGTGGTTCCGATTTCACGTAAAACCCTTCCTTACTTACTAGGTAATTCCCGCCCGGGTTGGTACCATCGAATGAACGATGGTCGAAATGGCAATGAAAATTGTCCGTGTTTTCCATCCACTTCATTGAAGCCGAGCAATATAAGGAAGGTCCTAGTATGGCACCTAATTCCGATGTGGTGTATTAGGCGTTTAGTCTGGTCTTGGCCATTGATGTCCAGTAACATAAAAATAAAAAAATAAAATTACTCCCCGTACGCTACTCCGAAATATTATCATGCCAGGGGAAGACACGTCACAAAACAACTAATTGACGCTCACAGAGATTTGAACGATCTTGTAATAGTTACGGGTAATTGGTATGATTTCTTTTGGAAATATCAACATTATTAGTAGTTTATTTTTCAATGATGTAGAAAACAATGTAATAAAATATGACATACCATTTTTTTGTGATAAATTGATATACAAAGTAAAAGTTCCGCTTAACAGGGCAGCAGGTTTTGGTTCAATAAGACCTTGGAGAACTTGCCTGCCAAAAACAAATGGGAGTAGGTCATGATTTTTGGGGCGTAGTGGCAGTAGGTTGGCAACAGCAGTAGTAAAAACAACAGTAGGGGGGAAACAGCTACGTTGCCATGGGGCGACTGGGTCTATACTTTTTTTATTTATTTATTTTTAATTGTAGACTCTCTGGAAACCGTCACTATGAACAGATTTTTTTGTCAGGGTTCAAAGACAGGAATGTAACTCTCCTTTATGTGTGTTTAAGGTATTTATATACTGGTGTCTGCCTAGATTAGCACTCTGTCTAACTTTAATAACATTTTTCTATTTGGTTGATGTTGAGTTGAGAAGCAAGCTTTCAGGTCCGAAAAACCGTCAAGAAAATTCGCCAGCGACCTCTAATTTGGAAATTTGCCTTACAATAATTATCAGCTCTAAAGTTACCTGGTACACGGTACACAGGCAACTAAAGTTGTTCAACTTGCAGCTATCTCTGTCGATTTTGTCGTCACGACAACATCCAGCAATATCCGGAAACATGGTTTATGGACATGTGTGGAACCATTAATTGAGCAATTAATTGCCCGCATGTGGCGAGTAAGTGCACGGATACGTGGCAATTCGATAAACAACTCACGGCGACACGAAAAGTATGGAGCGATGTGGAGCAATATTACTCCATATCGCTGGGATAATTGCCGAAAATGTATTGGGTTTGCTTTATATTTCTCTATCTATAGCTACACTATGTTTGGCAACAGTTTCCCAGCAATTAATTGCCTCGAAAAATGGTTTACGGGCAACTTTACATAATGAATGGGCAAACAATCAGTAGACCAAAGTACCGAAAGTCAGGAGGCACAAAAAGATCAGCGGTTCAATGGAAACGGTAAGTTATCTTTTAGTTTCTCTATTTTGGAGCGACTGCTTGTAAGTTTACGATTTTTATAACTTTGCTGCCAAGGACATTCCATTTGAGTTGCACATGTGAAGGACACTTTCCGTGATATTCTGGTGAAGTTTAAATTACAATATCTACTAATTTTATCAACAAAATAAGAAATGGAATGATTGGTGGAGTTATTTTGAAATAAATTTTTTTTTTCAAATCGGGTAACCTTTTGGGTAGCATTGATACTGACATAATTCCAAAACAAATTTAACAGACAGCGAAATTTCTACAGTCAATTTCATCGTTCAAATACGAACAGGGAGGAGGGAGGGCTGTTGACAGAGGACTAAAACTGAACATCCACTGAGAAGGCTTCTAGTTAGAAGGCTTCTAGGGTCCTACCCTGTACCCGATTTGCCAGATTAGCAGCAAGTTGAGGGCGTAGAGTAAATCTGCCTCAAATTGTGTACAATTGGTCTAAAACACTAAATGTGAGACAGTAACCCACATTCCCCATTGTAAGTTGACATTACCTGATCTGTCCTGCGAGCAGAGGGTTAATCGCGTAGAGCCAGTCGTGCACCTCCTTGTCCCCAAGTGTCTGTAGTAAATAGCCGCGCTCCTTGCTCACGACACTATGAAGTAGAAAACAAATTTGAGGTTAAGCGGCAAAAAAGAGGTTAAGTCAAAATATTTCGGTTCTTGAAAGAGTTCCAAGCAAAGTTATGACTTTATCAACTTTATGAACTTATTGCTTCTAAACACAAACTGACTCAGCTCCGGTAACTCGTGCGCTTTTTGTGCCAAGTACAGCTCCGCCTAAAACTTGTGAGGCGCCATGTAGAGCGCCGATTGGCTGAGCACCATCACATTAAGAATTGCCTCGAATGTTGTGGATAGTTTACTCGATTTGCGGTGGTAAGTCCGTTTATACATGTGAAAGAATCTAAGCTGGCATTGCGTTGAAAATTTCTAGTGGCGCAATCTGACAGATCTGACATCTAACAGGGAAAAGGTGTAACTGCAGAGGTACTTCTCTCGTAACGAATAAATGCAGCGTGTGGGCTAACATCATGAAGTATAAACATAATAATTTTTTTGTTAATTTGTTTTTTTTTTTATTTTGGTCCAGCAGTTCCATTACTACATTGTAGTTTGTAGTTTAAAACTGTCACTGCATTTGCGACTTCCGCTGTGTCTGCTTACTTTTGCCTTTTGCAATTAGGCATTTTCCCACAGCTTCTTGAGCAGATATCGGCCAAATCTTAGAGGACGGGTGGTTCTTGTGAAGAATCATGACGTGTGTGATGGAAGAGAAGGTCCATCCAACCTTCTGTCCTGGTTGGTTGTCGTTAATGGTAGACCGACCTGAAGGTGTTGGGCATCCGCACCATCTGCGCCTGGTCCTCGGAGTACTCAACGTGCGCCGCTGCCAGGTTGATGAGAGCGCGCTCGATCGGGTCCTTCTCGTCGCGGTAGATGAACACGTACGGCCGACGCACCACCTGACACAAGCTTATTTTAGAACCGCTATCCCAACACACCACAGACTGTATTGTATGAAAGTCGGTAAAAGCAGCAATAAAAAATTGTTGGCGTCTTCCAGTTTAATATGCTGAGTGTGGATGAGTGGGCATCCTAATTTTTAAGGGAGTGCAGGATGTTGCGCTTATTAAACGACAGTAGGTATGGTGTTAGCCTTTCACATCCTGTTCCAAACAGTAGCATGTTTAACGCGAAGAGAAATAGAGCTGTAGCTAGCCCACTAGCCCACTAGCTACAGAAGAAATGCCTCTTGAGAGAAAAGCGCAGTACCAACTTGAGTTAAATTAACCCCTAGTAAGTAAGGAAGGAAACCTAAAGTATTGCCTGGAATCCGAACACAGCATGACAAATCCTCTTACAACTTGCACGGGAAGAATTGCAGTGGGACACCTTGTATTTTTTAGGTGCCGAAACACACACATCGATCTGAATAACTTCACAAACGTGTCGGTCCCGTCCTTCGAGTTCACTCACCACCCATCGCTTCTTCCAGCCGTGCGTGCCGTGCTGCAGCACGTTGAGGTGGCCGCGGCGGGCGACCGCCGCCGACACGCGGATCTCCTCGCAGTCGGGCACGTAGAGGGCGCCACCGCCGCCGCCGCCACCGCCGCCGCCAGCGCCCGCCGCTCCCAGCGTCCACGCTGCCATCGACCGCTCGAGCAGAGCGCGCTCCGGGGAGCACAATCTGAATGGGTATATATTTTGTAAACCACGACATATGATGTACACCAGGCCCTAACCTAAGAGGGTCCAACGACGCCCATGGGCTTTTGAACATTCACAGGGAGTTAAACACTCATGGATGTATGTTTTGCGTTGAAGAAAAATGCCGACATGTTTAACCCGGTTACTCCAAAAGAATGGGAGAAAAAGTGGACACAATTCCGTAAAGTGCTTTACGTAATATCTGCTACTGGCCTTGAAGGTTCTCTTGTCACTCTTCCCTATCTATAAAGGCCCTTAATGCCATTATATAATATGTGGGTAACATCATGCTGCATTACAATATGAGAACAAATATCAGCTACGATAAAGTGCTTTTGGTTCAATAAAGAACTTCATGAAAAAAGATAATCCAAGAAAAGGTTCAAGGTGTGACTCACTCGAGGCTGCCCGCGCTGTGAATGGAGGAGAGTAGACTCGGCGTGGACATATCCGTGGAGACGCCTTCGTCGACGGGCGTGGCCGGTGAAGCCGCGCAACCCGACACCTCCTTGCTGGCTCCTATCCGTCCTGCAATACCCATTGTGGCGTAATCTCGCAAGCTTTGCTTACCTTTATTTTCATGCAGCATAATTTTAGATAGCAAAAACAACAACTTTTGTGGAATCTAGAAAAACCAATCAAGTCCCTAAGGGAGGCCACACACCAGATATAATAATATATTCTTTGCCTGCAAAAAACTTGGGGCAATTAGTCAAACCTTTGACATGGAGTATTCAGACGAACAGTCACGTAATGTTTCTCAAAACCAACTAAGCGACACCGTAAGAGCTCTAATAGGTCACTGCAGACTAAACAAACACATGCACAAATACCATGAGACTGTATAAAAGGAGATTTGCAGGCTCTGTCGGGAGAAGAAAACAAACATTTTAACAAAAAAAAACGAACATCAAAGAAAAAGTATTCCAAAACCAATTAACATGCACTAAATTCCTTTTGTACATGTCCTTAAAAAAAAATCATCGAAATCTTGGGTGATATTGAGTTATTCGTCCATTTGTCGCGTACTTACTTTAAAAAATTTAAGACTCATATAGAATCATATATTATAGACTGTATGAAAAGGAGATTTGCAGGCTCTGTCGGGAGAAGAAAACAAACATTTTAACAAAAAAAAACGAACTTCAAAGAAAAAGTATTCCAAAACCAATTAACATGCACTAAATTCCTTTTGTACATGTCCTTAAAAAAAAATCATCGAAATCTTGGGTGATATTGAGTTATTCGTCCATTTGTCGCGCACTTACTTTAAAAAATTTAAGACTCATATGATTTTCTCATTGATATCATTGTCAGAACTAAATCAAATTGAAATGGGACCACACGAGAAGCACCAGCTTTCAAATAAAAAAATAATTATCAAAATCGGTAAACAAAAAAAAAACACTAATAATAACACAGTCGAATTGAGAACCTCCTTCTTTTTTGAAGTCAGTTAAAAAACAACTCTTCTACACAGCTAACAGAACTCAAAAGGAGGATCAGGTTAAATTGATCACTCTCGGAAAGTTACACTTCATTCAAAGATAGGACTTGAGAGCAAGCAAGTGGGTAAGGTCACAATGGATCTTCATAGGTGGCAGTGACGTCGAGCTACGGATACAGATCCATCACCTTTCAGCACGACACCTAATTCGAAATAAAAATACCAATTTGATAAATAATCGAACCTTGTATAAGTTTGACGTATTTGGTGGCGAGCTCCCTCTCGCGCGGCGTCATGGCCCACGGCTCGTACGCGGCGTCGGGGTGCAGTTCCGCTGCCGCCTGCAGCGCTCCGGCCTTCGCTGCCTTGTTGCACACCTCCTGCGTCACACACACCAGTTCACCACTCACTCCTTGTAAGATGGCGTGATCGATACAGGGTAATATTGGAGTTGCAGTCCATATGCTATCCGTCTATCCATAGGACCAGTGGAAGCAAAAGAGAATCTTACGTCTATAATACATTATTTATGGCGTTATTAATCTAGTTTTTATAGTTCATTTATTTGATAGAAAATATATGTCGCGCGGTCAAATCATTGAAAGTGTGAACCAATGACAATAACATATATTTTCCATAGTTTTCGCACATAAACGTACTGTCCTAAACTACGTGTTTCAAAGTAGCTAATACAATATTGTCATATTAAGTATGATAAGGAAGGTTCAAGCATAAAAAAACCTTGCCAGGCTGATTAAAACCGGTAGTAGTGGGATGGGTACACACAGTTTTACATGGAATCCGAATCCCCCACCCAGAACCAGACCACCCCCAGTGAGGCTTGACCTGAAGATCGAAACACGAGATATGCACCTTACTCGGTACCCAAACGCCCAACCTTCATTCCATCGCCCGTCGGCATCCCTGGTGGGGACACACGATCGATAACATACCTTCTCAGTCTTGGTGAAGTCATTGGTGGCGGCGGACATGTTGGAGTCGGGTTGGTGGCGCAGCCGCTCGCGCAGCAGCAGCAGGTGCCGTGTGCGCCCCACCTGCTCCAGCCGGGTCATCTTCTCTAGCTCCCACTAAGCAGAGCACAGATAATTCTTATCTAGAGACCGTAGGCTGGGAACAGATTAAGTACTTATCCAACTCAGAAAGAGAAAGAAAGTGGTGCATGAACGGGGCAAGGATTTAAAACCAGATAGTTATGCTAGGCAAGTCCCCGCGTCACTAGGCTACGAGCCGATCAATGGGTTTTATCAAACTAGATATATCAGAGTAGGTATTAAAATAACCGAAAGATCTAAGCATATAAAGCGAATATGGACGTGGAATGGAATAGAATGTCTAGAGGAGAGCAGTCATGGGTCTAGAAACCAGAGATCGATTGAATGATCGACAAACGTTTAGAACAATTGTTAGTCTATATTTGTGGGTGGTACACTAAGGTGAGATTATCAGTCTGAATTGCAGCGGGTGAACTCACCTGATGATCGAAGATGAGTGAGTCACCGCGTGGCCGCCAGCCGTGAAGGTTCTCCTCTCCGCGAACGTAAGTGCTGCTTGTGTCCAGCACACGTCGCTGCCGTCGTTGCACTCCTGCAACAAAATACGCACCCATATTGTAAGCTGCACACAAAGCAGACAACATACTTCAATTTGATTCGCCCTTTGAATAGCCCAAAATTGCATGCGGAATTTTTTTAAAAGGTGTTAGGGTCTCAGGCGGTATGCCAGTCGCATTAAAACTTTACATAGAGCTTCGAATTTAGCTTTATTCTACGCCTTTAAAAGGCCTTCGCCCGATTCTCATGCCAACATAATATGTTTGTGCAGGCTATTCCACTTTCCCTTCGCTGTTTAATATTAGGTTGGGGAAAAAGTTTCTTCGCATTTTTTAAGAAAATTCAAAACATTTTTTAATATGGTTTATTTACATTTAACTAAAGTATGTAGGTACCATTTTGTTCGATAACTTTTTGCCATCTTGTAGGTAGGGACATGATCCCATTGCTATAGAAATATTGGGGCTTCTGATCAATATACCGCGACAAGTGGTTTTGGCAGTCCTCTCGTGATGTTAACCTGACACTGCCTAAAGAATTCTGAAGAGACCTAAACAGGTGGAAATCTGAAGGTGCAAGGTCAGGACTATACGGCGGATGCATTAACACCTCCCAGCCAAACTCTCTTAGTTTTTGCTGAGTGGCTAAAGATGTGTGAGGTCTAGCCGGTTCATTAGGTTTCTTTCAGTGAGCTCGTGAGGTACCCAAATATCGAGCTTTTTTGTGTACCCAGTTCTTTTCAAATGCGCCAAAACTGTTTTGTTGTCAATTCCTAGTTCTTCAGCTACGTCGTAACTACTGATATGCCGATCTTGCTCCAATTTTTACAAAAATGGCATCCATTTTATCCGTAATAGGGCGACCAGAGCGACGTGCATCTTTGACATCAAAATTTCCAGATTGAAAACGCTTAAACCAAATTTGTGCTACTCTCACAGACACTGCACTAGGTCCATAAACATCGCAAATTTTTTTCGCGGCTTGCGTTGCATTTTTACCTTTTTTGTAGTAAAATTTTAAAATGTATCGAATTTCTTCATTAGATTCACTCATTTTGACAGTACGAAAAACAAATGAGAATCACACATTTTCCTAATTTGAATTTGGAATTATGTTCTTTAAAATTTAAACTTTCAATGATACCAAAACCAGCCAGTACAAATAGTATAGCCAAAGAGATTTTATTACAAGTTTATACATACTATAATGCGAAAAGACTTTTTCCCCGACCTATTATATAGTGTTTCCAGTGACCAACCGTTAAGATATACGTAACGAGATGCTTTTCCCGAAAACGTCTAGGTGGGGACCATAGCCCTGTAGGTCTTCGGTAGGTCTTGCCGCCTCCGCATATTGCATTGGTACTCGTAATGGCGAGTGCTGCGTGGATGAAGTCTGAGTCTGAAGTTCTCCAGACAGGTACCGGAGCTGTAATGCACGCTCACCGCCCGCAACCGAAGCTACTGACGTTTCAATCCACGCTCGGGACGACAGATAAGCTGACTGCAGCTGTTCACACATAGTCTTATGCACATAGACTTTGGCAGTTTAGTGGCCACTATCCCCGCCTGTCTCATGCAAAAAGTAGAAATCGCTAAGCAGATCCCAAAAATATTTTACAGTAACAAAGACAATAAAGGGCAGCACATAACGTTAAAACAAACAGCAGCATACAGTACCTGGTTCGAGCGCGCGATGCAGACTGAGCTCGTAGACACCGGTGAGGTGGTCGGCCTGCCCGTGCCGCGAGCCGAACAGCGCGCGCCGCAGCGAGCGGCCCGTGCGCGCCTCGCGCCCCACCACCACCATCGAGAGGTCCTTCGTGATGATCGCTGGCCGGGCGCAGTTCTCCACCTGCGATGACATTTCCTAATGACTTCTGTAATACCGTCTAAGAAACAGACAATTTGGCATTCACTTAGTTGATTAATGAGAAAAGACAATCCAAGCAACAAACCCGAAAAATCGAGAAGGCCATTGGGGCCCAAGCCACAGTTTTTTTTTATATGCGACCTGACATGGTTGGCTAATACCACACAACTACCGTTATAATATTAGCCCAATACACCACGTGCACTGCCATGCATGCCAGGATCTTCCCTTTATGAGCACGGCTACATTGAACTGGATGGAAAACACGGACAATTATTCATTGCCGCTTCGACCATCTTTTCATCCAATGCGATGGTACCAACCCGGGCGGGCTTAAACCCTACCACCTAGTAGGGGAAGGGGACCTACAGTTTTACATGGATTCCGAACCATGGAGCAGCACGCATTCGTGACGAAATGCACTTATCGAACTCGGAAAGAGAAAGACAGTGGTGCATGTCGGAATTGAACCCAGGCCTCTGGTACGCTAGGCCAGTCCCCGCGCCACTAGGCTACGAGCCACTCTTCACTCGTGTATGAGACTTCGCAGATTCTACTTCAACTTACCTCAAGGTAGGCGCTGAGTGTGATGTAGACGACTTCTCCGTTAGCACTCACTCTGTTGAGCAGCGGGGAGCCGTGTAAGCTGCTGTCCCAGGCCGCTTCGAATCTAAGGCATCCATTACACGGTCATGCAAACGTCAGTTAATTCCATCAGTCATGAATTATGTTTGAATGTGGTTTAAGTGATGGAATAGTATTCACTTTACACACTCATTCTCATTGATCGTCAGTCATACCCAAGATTTCACAGACAATAGATGTGTTTACTCAAGATAATATGGATATATATAAAAGCACATTAGGCGGGAGCGACGGTGATTGGCTCGGCGAGCGCGCCGCCGCTGCCACCTCTGCCTCATCAACGTGTTCCGTGTCCAACTCCATCTCTGACTGACGGCTTCTTCTTCTTCTTTTTAGGGTCCTACTTTTGGGTCCCTTTTAATGGCTTTCGTGCATCTAACACATTTCGCCAATGTCAAAGTTCATAGCTATATACAAATAGTGTAAAAGGTTCTGAAATTAGTTGCCAACGAAACATAAAAGAAAATCATAATTTAAGATCATTTGCACTGATAAATGAAGCAAGTAACTTTAGAATTTTAAAGTTAGATGAAGAGAGCAAGCAATTAATATTGGTAGGAAGAGGAATTTGGAGTAGAGGAAGGTAATCGTATAAAGGAGCAGTTTTATTAATAAGAGGACAACAGAAAAATATATGTTCCAAATTCCCGTCATCAAGGCCACATTCGCACACTGATGAGTCTTTAATATGAAGTCTAGCCAAATGAACAGGGGAACAGCAGTGGCCTATTCTAAGGCGGCAAATAATAGAAGTTGAAGATTTATTAATTTTGATACGATGAAACCAAGGCTTAGCAGGGATGTTAGGCTGGATCTTGGCGTAATTTGAACCCTTAAATCTACTAGAGTTAGCCCACAATTTGGTCCAATTTTCAGTAAGAGATTTTTTTGGGAGAGCAATTAAATCATGTGGGTAGTTTCTATATGGGATTTTATCCCCTCGCAGAACAGCTTGTTTAGCAAGATCATCTACCCGGTGATTGGGCAGGATGCCTGAGTGAGACGGAATCCATGCAAAGACTATTTGTTTGTCCGGGTTATTGTAGAGAATGTCTTTAATGGAAAAAGGAATAGGATTTTGTGTGTTAGAATGAAAGGGGTTCTGAGTGAGAGATTGAAGAGCACTACGGGAATCAGAAAATATTATAAATTTATTAGATTTTTTTAATAATAATGAAAACTTGACTGCCTCCAGTAATGCCGTTGATTCACCAGTGAAAACTGATGACTCTGGAGGGCATTTAATTAGTTGGTAGATGTTGCTGTTCTTATGAAATACTGCAGCTCCAACACTGCCTTCCTCCGTGAGTTTGGAGGCATCAGTAAAAATATACTCCCACCCTTCCCAGTTTTCAGATAGGATGGAATGAAAGACTTCATTAGCATTTGGAGACTCTTTTTCAATGCCAAAAAAAGGAATTACTTCTACATTGCTCGTAACTACTTGAAAAGGGTATGAAAACATTGGTAAGGAGTTAGAACGGAATACTGGAGCCTTGACATTATTGAACTTACGATAACTTTTTACAAGTCTGGTGGGAGCCTTTTTTTCCCAATATTTCGCAGTATGAGAAAATCGGGATAGTAAATTTAGTTTCGGAATTATTGGATGATGTAAGAAATAGCTTGCCCTGAACAAGAAACGATCAGCCAAGAACTGACGGCGAAAATAAAGAGGAGGTTCAACGCATTCTACTTGCAGAGCATTTATAGGACTTGATTTCATGGCACCTGTTATAATACGCAGGCATTTGTTTTGGATAATGTTAAGCTTATTAAGAGCAGTTCTATTGCAGGGTTCTAAAATATAGGAACCGTAATCCAAATGACTTCGTATTATTGCATTGTACAATAACTTGAGGTAGTATGGATGAGCTCCCCACCAAACCCCAGCTAGAGTGCGTATAATGTTAATATTTTTTTCACATTTTTTTATTACATAATTTAGATGAGAGACACCTGTCATTTTTGAATCCAGGATTATGCCAAGGAATTTAGTTTGAATATGTAATGGAATAATTGTATTGTTGTATGTGATAGTGATAGGGGGTACAATTCTTTTTCTACTGAATACTACTATAGAGCTCTTTTGGGCTGACAGTTCCAACCCATGTTCAGTTAACCATGTGTTCAAAGATCTTAGCGAGTATTCAATTTGTTCAGCTCCTTTAGGAATAGATTTATGGGGTGAGTATATTAGTAAATCATCCGCATATTGCAGGACACGTGAAAAGGAGTTTATTGATCTGTCAAGATCATGGGTGTAAATATTATAAAGTAAAGGACTGAGAACAGAGCCTTGTGGTAAACCTTTCCAGATTATTCTAGAGTCGTTTGATTGTTCCTCTACTCTTAACATTATTGTTCTTTGAGATAATATATTAAAAATATATGCAACAATTTTTTCTGGTATATGTAGATTTAGCATTTTTTGTTTGAGCTTTGGTAGGAGGACATTATCGTAAGCTGCAGATATGTCTAGGAATGCAGCCACAACAGACTCGTCCCGAGAAAAAGAAAGTCGAATATCGGTAGTGAAAATCCCCAAACTATCCATTGTACTTCTGCTTTTCCTAAATCCATATTGTGTTTTAGCAAGAAGTTCTCTGTGTTCCACGAACCATTCTAAACGGTTTTTGATTAAATGTTCTGTAATTTTGCATAAGGTAGAAGACAGAGCAATCGGACGGTAAGAGGAACCATCATTGGGGTCTTTACCAGATTTCAGGATTGGAATGATTATTTGAGTTTTCCAGGAGTCAGGAATTACCCCATAGTCAAAGAAGAAATTAATGATTTGTAAAAAGTATTCAAGGGTTGTATCTCTCGATTTAACCAGAAAAGAATAAGGAATCCCATCCAGCCCTGGGGAAGAATCCTTAACATGATTCAAAACAATTTTGAGTTCTTTTAATGAAAATGGAACCTCCATGGGAGTACAACCTCCAACAAATGAATAAAGGGACGGGAGTTCATCTTCTGTAGGGGCGGATGGGGGGGCTAGCTTATTTAGGAATGAGTCTTTCCATGAAGCCGATGAAGGTATTGAAGCACTGTCTTCCGTGAAAACAGAACGGTACCTTTTAATATTGCGCCAAACTAATGAAGATGAAGTGTTAGGTGAGAGAGAAAGGCAAAAATTTTGCCATCCATTACGTTTTTTATTTTTAAGAGTACATTTAGTAACTGCTTGAATTTTGCGTAAATTTAAAAAGTTTTCATCAGTCATAAACTCTTCATATAAAGTTTCGGCATAGGAACGGTCACGAACAGATTTGGTACATTCGGAATCCCACCATGGAGGAGAAAGGCGATGATTTTTTGATGTATTTTTGAGCGGAATAATTTGATCTGCTGTGCTTATCAATAATGATGTAAATTTGGAGTAACAATGTAAAACATTGTCTAAGGTAACGATCGGCAGACTACTGACTGACGGCTGACTGACACGTGATTGAGAAAATGCCATTACACGTTCACTCAAAAGTCATGATTGACAGTTGCGTGATGCAAAAATCAAAATATATACAGATAATTGTCAATAAGTTTCATGCAATAAGTCATCACTTGTTTGCTACCATGGATCGATCTTTTACCGATTGACAGTAGGACATGAAAAAGATGTAATTGATGCAAATCTATCTGTTAAGGTGTGTCTAACACCTCTGTGTCAGCGAGTGTACCTGAAGACGCTGCGGTCGTCGCCGGGCGGCGCAGGCGGTCGCTCGCCCGGGAACAGCCCCAGCGACAGCGCGCCGTCCTCCTCGCCCTCCGCGCACTCGTCGCTCGCCTCGGGCGAGTTTCGGATGCGACCTGACACACGCCATCCCAATCCGAAGTTAATCTCACATTCTTAAAGACACTGTATAGGTCACGCTGCATTTTGAGCGGCTCGTAGCCTAGTGGCGCGGGGACTGGCCTAGCGTACCAGAGGCCCGGGTTCAATAGCGACTTGCACCACTGTCTTTCTCTTTCAGAGTTCGATAAGTGCATTTCGTCACGAAAGCGAGCTGCTCCATGGTTCGGAATCCATGTAAAACTGTAGGTCCCCTTCCCCTACTAGGTGGTAGGGTTTAAGCCCGCCCGGGTTGGTACCATCGCATTGGATGAAAAGATGGTCGAAGCGGCAATGAAAAATTGTCCGTGTTTTCCATCCAGTTCAATGTAGCCGTGCTCATAAAGGGAAGGTCCTGGCATGGCACCTAATTCTTTCGGGAATGTGGTGTATTGGGCTAATATCATAACGGTAGTTGTGTGGTGTTAGCCATCCATGTCAGGTCGCATAAAAAAAAATGTAAATATGGCTGTGGAGCAGGTTGTTGTTTCCTCATAGTTCATAGTTCTTTGCCTTAGACCGTTCTACCAATGTAAGTTTGGCAGCAGCATTTAGGTATGAAATCATCATTGTGTAATATCATTAAAGTGGACGAAAAAAAAGACAAGAAAAAACATAACTTATAGACCAGTTAAGTTTCTTTGCGGGTTCTGCTTTACTAAGTTGATTGAATCCACGGATCAATCAAACTGTGACATGACTTAGTGTAATTTGACTACCAGAAGTTGAATAAATAAATGAAATGAAATTATATTACTATTATATACACTAGCAGCTGCAAGCTGATGCGTGTACTTCACTGATTGAGTGCTCATTGTCTTTTTTTTAAGTGTTCATAATAAGACTCGTTTTTTAAATATTGTTTACATGATCGTCCAAATTATTCCTTTTTAAAATTGTTGATAGGACTTTAGCCGCATTGCGGTTAAGCCAGTCCCAGAGTAACATTGTACACAATTTTAAGGTCTCCCTAACCTCTTAAAATGATTATCCAAATCATGTGAAAAAGAAAATAATTGCATCCCACGAATCCCAGTTAACATCTTTAAACTATCGGTAATTTAAATTTACACTGTCATAAAAACTTACAAAACAACACATAAAAGCTAAACTAGAAGACAGAATGAGAAAAAACGCAAAGATACACACCAACGACGAGCTCGCGCACGTCGCTCCACTTGAGGTCGGCGGAGGGGTCGTGCAGGATGGTGATGCGCATGCGCCGCTGGATACCCTGGTGCAGCAGGAACAGCCCGCGGCACGGCAGCTCGTCGCTGTGCTCCACCACCTGCTGGTGCCACCACCGAGCGCTCGTCACTTCCAGCATTACTCCGTCACAGTTCAATAATAATAATAATAATAAAGCCGTTTATTTTATGAGCACAGATGGTAATCGTTACATTATGATGATTTCTAGAGTATTAGTGTAAAAAAACCCCTTCCCTCTTCATCTTAAAACTTAAATCCTAATCTTAGTATAATCTAGAGCATTTTTTCAAATTTCTGTGCTCCCCACTGCAGGGTGAAGGCCACCCCCATTTCTTCCCACACAGTTACAGCTGAATAAATCTTATCCCTTTCTCATTTCTCAAACCTTTCGTTGGCGTACATACTCGATTTTTCAAGGACGGGTCTAACACAATCAAATACTCACTGTAGAGGAAGGTAGAAGAGACAATTTATGCGAGTACAAAAATAATAGGCTTATATGGATTGTACGGACGTTTCCATCAATGGATCGATACATAGAGGTACACAATCCAGACATAATGCCTTCCATGAATATTATAAGGTATCCAGGGTTTCAGCAGACCTTCTTGAGGGACCTCCTTCGTGCTCAACAGCCGACAGCCAGAGACGAGGAGAGGGGACTATGTCCCTTTGGCTGTTGGCGAAGATGTAGCTTAAGCGACAGCCGTCATAAACCCTTCCTGACAAAACCTCTAATGTTTTTTCACGCCGTATAAAAAACAGCCGCTTCAGGTGTCTCCTTTTTATGAATGATAGTGTAAAAAAGTACACTGGCACTCGTTTAAAGGTCTCCAGCACAAAGGATGTTGCTACTTCCTACTCTACCATGGCAAAATTCCTTAAACGTCGTTAACTCTCACTTAATGGGTATATCTTATAATGCTAATAAAACAAATCATCAATGCATAGGGGCATATCTGTAATTCCTATGCAGAGAACAGCCAAAGCTGGTTAACTTTTTTGTATGTCAAGCGCAGCATATGGCGTACGCCAGGACCTAAAGGTGCCCGACGACGCCAATGGGTTTTCGAACATTCAGGGGGGCTGCAAAAACCATGTCGGCCGGTCAAGTGCTTCTTCACACCTCATTTTAAGGACCCCAGGTCGTAATTGGGGGGAAATATCTCGAAAAGGAGTTCATTCCATTGTTTACCGACCCTATAGATAAAGGATCTAGAGGATCGGTGGGTTCTTATTTTTGGAATGTCGACTGCTTGTGCATTTTCTCCCTGTTCCGCGCTGACTGAAGGTAGAAATGGGACGGAGGAACAGCGTTATGCAGCTCCGACGAGCATTCTCCATGGTAACGACGATAGAAGACAGAGAGAGACCCTACCTCCCTTCTGAGTTGGAGGGTCTCCAAATTAAGGGATACCTGATGCGTTGCTATGAAATAGGACATTGTATCTGCAGGGACCACTGTCCAGTTATTTTAGTTATCTCATTGCAAATCCGAGCCAACTCCGGGTAACAACAGTTAGTTGACGCGCTCTACTCACGGCGGGCACGTACTCCCCGTTGGGCGCGAGCTCGCAGATCTCGAACCAGACGAGCAGGTCGTGCTTGGAGTGGAGGTGCGACGAGGTGGACGGCGGCGCGACGGCGGCGGCGCCCCACTTGGGGCCGCGCACCGGCGCCGAGATGGGGATCGAGGGCGGGAGCATACGACGCGGCGGCGTGCGCCCCGCCACCGGCCCGTCCTGCTTCGCGTCCTGAACACATGTTGTTGTTGCATTCGAGTTTGTCTCCGCACTTGGACGGCAATACATCCATTGTGTCCTGAATGTGCCGTTTTAATTAGATTTTTTTTTATGTAGCTTGGACATGGATGGCTAATACCACACCTTATTATTAGCCCAGCACACCACATTTTCGAATAAATTAAGTGCCATGCTAGGACCTCCCTTATGAGCACAGCTACACTGAAATAAATGGAGAACCAGAACAACAACCTAACCTAACCTAACACCTGGGGTCTCCTTGTAGTTTTACATGGATCTCGAACCAAAACAGAAACCTTAACGAAATCACTCTCAACAATATCACGTCTGTCAAAATTGTGTTTCGGTTTTTTTCCTGCTTTCTGACAGACAGTCTAATGAATACATTATTGCTTCATTAAAAAGCATCTAATATCACTTAAATATCTACCAACTCCCCAATTTATATTGTTATGACCATTGTCGCGAAAGCAACAATACAGTTCGTCCCCTTCCTGCCGTGCAATATAAGTAAGGTTCTAATATGGCGCCAAGTTCTCACAACTAACAATGTTGGGCTAATATCATGCCGGTGGGTGTTATTTTTTTAACTGTTCCTCCTATCATAAGACCTGCCTGGTTCAGGAGCATCTTTTATTTCATTCCAAGGCGAGGAATAGCTAACTTGTGGTCCTCGAACATGCGTGTGAAGAAGAAACAACATAGAAACTCCATCAGAGAAGTAAGCATTTGCCACGATTTATATGAATCTTATTTTACAAATGAAACCCTTCACAAAGACTTATAAATTCCCACCGTCCACGAGGAATGCTACAAAACTGTCAAAAGATACAAGAAACGTATTGATAATTGGATGCATCACTGGACGCTTACCAAGCATGCCAAACTCAAACGAATCAAAACTTTTTACTGAATGTCCTGTAACCTGGACAGATTGTAAAAGAAAATATATGAGCTAAAATAAAATTTACCTTGTGGAGCGGATGCTGCTGGTAGTGTCCAAACACTTTGAAGACGATGGGCTGCGTCTTGATGTACTCGATGAACGATTTTGTCACTGGTACCGTTATCTGTAATGAACATTGTTTTTAAGATTGAAAGTTGAAACATAAGAAGTTGACTATCTAGTTTGTGACTTACGTTTTGCACATGGTAAAAGCCGAGTGGAGTACTCTTCCCCGTGTTCTTCACTGGTTCAGTGGAGAAAGCTTCATCATGACGATGTAGAAAACTGGAAAAAGATTTAAAATATCAATTTAAATTTGATGGTTTTTATAAACTACAATAGACGAGCTAAATAAACTGCATACGAACATAAGTCCTAGCAGCATGGTGGTCACCATGTTAATTTAAATCGCTCCTCCTCCGTGAGCTCAGAAGCGAGCGAGCTGTCGGCGCAGCGAGCTGGCTCCGTTACTCACTTGAACTGACAGAAGACATCGGCGTAGTCGGCGGAAACGGCGTGCGCCTGCAGCACGGTGACGCGGAACGTGAACTCGCGGCCCAGCGTCAGGTGCTCGGGCAACTCCTCCTCCTTCAGCTCGGAAGCGAGAGAGCTGTCGCCGCGTCCACTGTCCGCGTCGCACTCCACACCCATCTCTGCAACAAGTAATTAGACTTTGTTGCGCCATTTTCTTGCCACTCCTTATGAAATTTCATCCTACGAAGATCTATAATAGAGATACTAATCTATTTTCTGCTACTGTTTACCATATGGTTTCTAACTGACATATGTAACTTCTAGAAAATTATTATTTGTTACAGTTAGTTCTCGAATACCACACTCTGACTACAGTGCAGTGATACTAAGTACGGTGTTCTCACAATAAATTATTCAATGTGGCCACTAGGTAAAAGATGATACCAGTTTTAAGATGATATAAAATTAATAACTTGAATGGTTACAGATTGGATTAAGAGCAAAGCAAGTGAGATACACTGAAGTCAAGACTAACAGCCACAGTAAAGTCCCCAGAGATCATGTCGAGATATTGCCCCAGGAGTCGACGCTGTCGATGCTTGGCTCCTCCAGGTTGTTGAGTTGTTGCGCAGCGAGAGTCTTCAGCCACAGGCAGTTTGGCGCCATGTCGTCCTTCAACGAGAACTTTGCCATCTGTTTCACATCCGCAGCGAAGTCTGCATTGTCTAAGGACAAGTACGTATCATGTGGCCCGGTACACACCTTCGATCTTGAGGTTGGAGTCGACGGTGTCGATTCCCCGCTCCTCCAGGTTAAGCGCGTTGTTGCGCTCGACGTTGGCGAGAGTCTTGAGCCGCGGCCGGCTCGGCGCCACGTCGTCTTCGAACGAGATCTTTGCCGACTGCTTAACACCCGCAGCAAAGTCGGCGTTGTCTGGAAACCAAGCACGTCACCACCAATCACTTTAATAAAAAGGTACAGTGTTATGCACATAAGAGGGATTATTATCATTGGATTTTGAAAATCAGAATTTGAACAGATTATTCAAGCCAGTTTATTGGATCTAAACAGAGCTAACTTGCGCAAAATTGTAGGAATACACAGTACATTATCCAGTAAATAAACACCTCTTTAATCTGTATGAAAAAGACATCCCTCTGTATCGTGGCAGGATGGATGAATCAAAAGCACCTGCAGGCTTATTACGAGTTACTAAATCGCGTTGTCGCTTTTGCTAACTTGGTAAATTAGCGAAATCGACGACTGAAGTAATTTAGAAGTAAAATCGTCATAAGCCTACTGCTGTAGCCTACCTAAGCCTTCTTAGGGTGTGAGAGTGCGATCAAACAATATTGACACAGAAAAAATCCAGTGTATAATACTTTATCATAACATATCTCATGCAGATGGCTCTACTGCAGAGGGTTATTTTAGAGCCCTTATTCTAGAATCGCCCTCAGCAGTAGTCATTCAGTGTACTAGTGAACCGAATGCTTGTAAATATACTGACTTTTCTCACTGTCGAGCACGGCCTGGACGGCGACGCGCAGGTACCCCTTCACGTCACCCTTCTCGTTCACCACCGCCACCTTGTGGATGAGCGGCGTGGGATACAGCAGGTTCGATAGGTACACGAAGCTCCTGCAAGCAGTCACCTCAGCTGTTACCGGGTCCAACGAGTGTATCCAGGTCCCCTGCCCTAGTGGCAACCCTATCGTGCTCGCCAATAGGGTTCCCATTCGTTTTATTCTTTTTAAAACTCTTCTGTTAGCCTGTGTTGGCTAGACAAATGCACAGAACTGGTCCCCCGATCTTTCCAATGCTGTTCTAAAGATTTTTGCATGTATCATTTCAGAAAGCCCTTTGAAGTTCAAGATTTTTGAAAATGTGTATACTCTCTCGCTCTATGGGTGATGGGACATTGTTACAGAGGCACAATGCCAACTGGCAAGTAGTACAGTAAAGTAATAGGTATATTTCTCGGCCTAATTGGCCATTATTACGAACTTTCTGTATTTCAAAATGAAAATTTCTATAGAAAGGAATTCTTACCGTAACCTATATTTTTTTAATTCAGCTTATTATAGGAACCTGAGTATTATTTAAGTCCTACCGTCACCACCCTATAGTTTTAAAAATTCGACGCAAGCATCAACATAGAGATCGGCGTTTTTCTTTGTCACTTATTACAGCCACCAGGCTAATAATCCTAAAATTACGGCATGATAGACTAACGTCGTGACAGTAGATGTGATGTCAGCTATATATACACGACTGAGCACTAACCGTCCGACCATGCGGAACCAGGGGAAGCGGTCGTAGAACGGGTCCCCGCCCGTCACCGACTCCACGTTGTGCTCCGGCGACGTCGGCGACAGCTCCGCCTCGTTGTGGTACATCTCCCGCATCAGCTCGAGCCGCTGTCTGCAAACCGACGAGACTTTTTGTTGGACGAATATGGGATTTCTTTGTAGAGATTCTATTAGAGCACGCTAGGGCTGGTGAGACCAGACGGTAATTAAAAAAACTGTAACTTCTTTAAATTTGAATTAAGCCCAAAGTTCCGAAATGTGTAAATTGCAAATATCGCAGAGAAAGCGAATACGGTGAATACTGGTGTTCCGAATTGATATTGCTGGCATAGCCACAATTGCACGATATCAAATCGAAATGAATTTGAGCAGAAATATGTGTCAGAGCCTAACCTAACTACCTCGAAAACGGCCTTGTGAGTCTCGAGATAGGTTATTTCAGGCCGAGAATTGTCTAACAAGACTAACAAACGGCGAAAGGCCTTTGTTATATAAGATAACAAGTGCATACGATCAGAGAACTCCAGATAAACACGCTTAATGACAGCTCGATGACAGCCATTTGACATCGTACACGGCGCACATTATCTCAACCTGTCTGTGTGTGGTCAAGAGTCACGTCCTTTATGTCAACATGACGTTCATGAGAGTGTATACAAGCAACGGTCGTGTACGCGTACATTGTTGAAATCTCTGCAATATAAACATTTAGGAATGCAGTGAAGAACTAAGACTTGCTGTTTTGCTTCAAATCACTAAGTTTCAACTTCAGAGTTACAGAAAAAACTAGAATTCAACTACAAAATGGTTGTCACACATGCACTGGCAGTGTTGTATGACTGGAGTATTTAAAGTTTTTCCAGCTTATACAGGGAATTATATATGTGAGAAGTATACAGGGAACCCCATTGATCCTAGATCAATTAATCTAAGCACACTATTGCAAAGAACAAGTTTTTTGTGACTGATTTGCGAGCTAACAGTTTCACAGTGTGCGATTGACTTGGCCAATATGTTTCACGCCTTTGAAGCGACATCGACGTGTCACAGTTGCCGAGGGAAGAGGAACAAGTTTACCAAGAACAGGAACATGAGAGGTAAGTTCACAAACAGATTTATTGTTAAGCAATCTTTAGAACACGTTAATGATCAAAATATGAAGTGACCCCATTATGTAAAGTGTGTTTTCGGACACCATTTTCAAGACCTGTTTCAGCACTCCACTGACAGTTACTTCAGTTCTGATCGTACGCAAAGGCGATGGTTTTGGTTTTGCTTTCAGTTCTCTCTTGATGTGTTCCTGACTACAACATTGTGAGCGTATATGCTCAAATGGTCCGTAGTAATAATTAAAAAAAATATATCCAACAAGTAATAGTTACACACTCTGTATTGATAATCTTCATATTCATGTTAAAGCCATCGCTTACGGCCAGCACAATGCGGGAAAACTTTGTTTGCACATACATGTGTTAAGCGCTACTGCACAAAACTGACGTTGCGGATGGACCATCGGTCGAGTATTGAAACAGGCCTAAAATATGAAATTAATTAGTATTATTTTAGAAAACATTTCAGATGATCCTTAGTCATAGTAGGCATGAAGAAAAGCACTATTATATTAAACCCATGCACTAAGGCCGTTCTAGAATAAATAGCTAAAGAACCAATTTAATAACTACATAAGCTTAAGCCAAATACACTTAAAAAAAATATGCTGTCAATTATATCAAATTACATAGTGCCTTAATAAAATATTTTTTTACATTTCTGATAGACAGGTGGTTTTTATTTAGGCATTTAAATATATTGACCACAACAAAACACAGTGTAGAACTGCCGTTTACAAGTGTCTCTTATCAATTCAGTGATTGTAGTACTACAAATCAGAACGAGTCCGACACACAAAATGTCTACTACATATATTAAACAACAAAAGTGGAAATTCGTGTGTTTCTTCACCCTAAGCTTCGTTAGGTATTTTTCCAGATGCCAGATGTCGCCCTTTGCAACATGGCGATTTTCGAGCAAGAATCACAGTGAATATCCTCCTTTCTTCGCCCTCTGCAATAAGTAGGTCGATATCGACCGAACGGAAGCCAAGGGGTTAAGACAAAGTAAGATTATACAGGGTACATTTTGATTTACAAAGGCCGAGTCATAATTACATCACATAACATAATGAGTAAATAACAGTTCAAAGCATATACAAATGTAATATATATTGTGGGGTTACAATAGTTGCAGCGGAAACAGGAATAATTTGTTCATAATTAAAGAAAGACAAATGATAGTGTACCGAGATAATACGATGTATTACAAAGTATTTGCAATGAGAGTTCTTACAAATATAAGCAGACGCCCACAAAAGCGAAATAGGCTTCCAGCGAACAAGTTCAAGCGATTAAGCTTCAGACATCTCGACAGGAATTGGCATGTTCAAAAAAGTATTCTGTTTTAAAATGTTTAAAACGTACCGCTTTCCACTTTTTTATATCTCTACAAAATAATATTTCATGAAGTTATTGTAATACGTATCTTTAGGGAGGATTCATCCGATGCCAGGAAATTATGTTTGTATCTCATAGGTAAGCTATATTTAAGAGCAAGTAAAAAATAATCAATCATCGGTTCCTCGCATGTTAAATGACTTCAAGGGAGTATAAAATTTACTATACATCAAATGTTCTTTTTGAAGTTTTATCAAAGATAGCTCATGCATGTATGAGGGTATATTGGTATTGTTAGAACATCATGCATGCTAAGTCCTACTCGAATCTACACCATTGATGAGAAATGTGGAAGTGGTTGTGATTGGCGAACAATAGTTTTATTTCCGATTAAGTCAACAACCCAGGGAGAACCACACTTGCGTAATAATGGGGTGCACGGCGCAAAGCTTCACCACCAGATCGCGCCACATAAAACTATGCCAAGCTATCACGTAGAGGTTATGTTTACTCGTGAATCACAGGCAATCACATTGTCCGTGTTTTACATCCATTTCAAGGTAGCTATTTATATTAACTCAGTTTAATTTGTCAACAACCTATTATGAAACCGTGGCAGAGTTTTTTGTGGCGCCATCTGGTGATAAAGTTTGGCAGCCGTCCTCCCCATTAAACAGCATAGCAACCACTGCACAATGACAGATACGTCTTTATTGTAGCTGAGGTACCCGGCTCCGTTCCGGTCAATGCCATTTTGTATTGACGTCGGGCTGAATTATTTCCTGGATATTATATGAGTTCCGATGCAAACTTGCATCCCTTATTTTATAGAGTTAAATTTATGCCTATGTCCTTCTCCAAGGACCAGACTATCTCTAAACCGAAATAATTAAAAATTGGTTCAGCGGTTTAAAAGTGAAAAAGCGACAGACAGACAGAGTTACTTGCGCATTTATAAAATTAGTATGGATAGTATGAATTAGTATGGATACATTCAGAGTATTTCAAAATGTCGATGAGGCGAATTTAATTGGATTCATGCATCCCGTCGAGAAAGTAGTCACAGACCACCACCGCCACGGTGACCGCGGAGGTGTGAGCGTTCCAGATGCACGTGCGACGACGGCAAGCGGCGTGCGCGTCAGCGGTGGGTCGTTCGCAACGAAACGGTCAAAATGAAAACAACCCCTTGGTATTGAATGACTTGACGAGTCTTTCGGTCGCCAATGTTAGTTTTTATTGTAGCTCGAGACTGAAGGAAACAATCCGATCGCACATCAGAGCCGGTTCATTAAAAGGTGGGATTGAAAATGGCAGTGGCGCTATCTCTTTTGCTTGATTGGGACGGTGTGCAAGCGCACACCGTCCCATTCTACAGTTGCACCGGCAACTTCGTGGTTCGGATTCCAGGTAAAACTGTCTCCCTTAATTACTAGGTATTAGTGTTAATCCCGCCCGGGTCTGAATCATTCAATTAGCGATGGTCAAAGCGGCAATGAAAACTATCCCACGTTTTAAATCCAGTTCTATAAAGCCGTGATATATTAGATAGGTCCTAGCATAGCACCTAGTTTTCATGAGGTGTGTTGGGCTAATATCATGACAGCCATTTATGCTCAGTTAAGGCCCTGGTACTAGCCAAACCGCAAAGTTAGACGAGGCACCCTAAGTTAACTAAGTCTGTCGATAAGAAGTGTCATTCTTACAATATATGATTCCTTGTGGATCAATCTATTTTCCTTAATGTATGTTTCCTTTTTCAATACAAAATACATTGCGGATACGGTGTCAATTTCCGAACTTTTTTTATTTGTTTAAAGGTGCGTTTGTATGGCGCGAGTAGTTGACTAGTCCTAGCGCCTTAAATAAAAAAAATATGAATGGCTGTTTACTGTCCAGTAGTAAATTGCGAAAGTGCAAGCCGTCATTCTCAATCTCACTGTTTAATGAAGCTCATTTATAACCGTGCGGTAATTTCGAACGACCGAGTCAGACAGACCAATCAATTCGATTGATCCGGCGGGGCGGGGTCGCGAACGGCCCACCGTCGGTGCGGGGTGCGATGGCTCCCACACAGACCTCGACGGCAGCAGGTTGGCAAGCGAGAGCCGCGTGTGCTGCGCCGCCGCCGTGATGCACTGCAGCAGGTCGGGGGGCGCGGCGGCGGCGCTGGAGGCCGCCGGGGCGGGGGGCGCGGCGGAGGGGGGCGCCTCCTCGGGCTCCTCGCACGCGCACTCGTTCATGTTGTAGATCTGCCGCATCAGCTCCAGCCGGTGACTACGGACAACACACGCCCGTACACGCGTCCGCACCTACCTCACACCCTAACACCTCCACACATACACCGCACACCTTTCAATACACTCCACCGCAATCTTGGAGGGATTGCTCGCCTTTTATGATGGATTTT
The DNA here is from genome assembly GCA_946894095.1 of Incurvaria masculella. NCBI lineage: Eukaryota > Metazoa > Arthropoda > Insecta > Lepidoptera > Incurvariidae > Incurvaria > Incurvaria masculella. Next base: position 15,717,512 of record OX335657.1, on the reverse strand, counting down.
ATTTGACATAAAACTAACAGATTTAATAAAACAAGACAAACGTGGTATGTGTTCACTTAAACCTTGAGAAGTTCATAACGATTTGACTTATCTCCATAGAAGTTTTTTTTTATATTGGCAAGCATGCAAATAATTTATATTACCACTAGCTGAGGTGCCCAGCTCCGCTCGGATCACAAAATCGGTCCAGCCGTTTAAGAGTTGGGTGATAAACACACGTAAATATGTACAAGGATATGTAAGGGAGCACCTTGAGTACATTTCAGAGAAAAGATAAAAAATATTATGTAACATGATTATCAAACCAAGCCTGCCTGTACCAAGAATCAATAGAGATACCATTTCCTGATTGATATGACAGTCGGTTCACAATTTTTATCTTGCTTGGTAGGCTAGATTTTACATTATCCAAAAAACAATTGAATTTGTAATCCGAAAATTATATTTAGAAGAAGTCGGGTTAAATTTCTGATTTTAAGCAGCATGTTTGTAATAATCTTCATACATATCATTTTACCAAATTTATAATTACAATACTGTAAGTGAATTATTAATTAGGATTTTACGTGTTTACACAGTTTATGGGTAAAACATTAAATGCTGTTTATAAATTAGAATCGCTACTGACTAGAATTTAAATTTTTGGTGTTAATAATGCAAAAAAAGATTATGTACACATCATTAATAAATAAAAATAAAAAAGCAGCAACTCATAACAAGCAACTATCATTTATTAGAAAGTATGCATTGAATTATTTATCTAATAAAAATACTAATGCATTCAAGAACTTACCTCTAACAATAATACATATATGAAGAATAATATGTTGAAGTACCTACCTCTTTTTAATGTTTCACACAAATAATTTTATAAAATTGGAGCGTAAGCAAAACATTTTTTTTCCAAGACATGTCAGTATAGGTCGGGCCTTTGCTACGAAGACTTACGTTAAGTTAAATTAATACCATGTACGATTTATTTTTTAAACTTTTTTATTTGTTTTTACTACGAATGCGCTGAATATTTTGTGATGCTGACAGCTTTGAGTCAGGCCTTTGCTATGAAGAGTTAGGTTAAGTTGAATTGATACCATGTACATTTTTTTTAAATCTTCTTTATTCGGGTTTACCACGAATGCGCTGAATAATTTGTTATGCTGACAGCTTCGAGTGTGCAATCTGAATCGGGATGCTTCTGTTTACCGTGTACACTGCATATGTTCACAGTGGAAATGCGACCACGGTGAGGAACTGCAGCGCATCAAAAGTGCGGTCCCCCGACCTGCCCCCACTCACCGCAGCTTCTCGAGCGTCCAGTAGTGCGTGGCGCCGTTCTTGGTGTCGGTGACCTCGACGGCGACCACCGTCGGCGGCGCGGGCCGGCCCAGCTCGTCCTCCTCGAGGTAGTCGGGCGCGGGCCGCGCGCCGAACTCGGGCGGCAGCGGCGAGTACGGCGCGTCCGTCAGCAGCGTGAACTGGAACTGCACGCGCTTGCGCAGCTCCACCGAGATCGCGTTCGCCTCCTGCGCGCCGTTCGTACGATCGTAAACATGTTCTAACATATATTGTGACAAACAGCGCCACCTAGTGGTAGTACAGTAGTGGGAACAATGACGGGACACTGCCCACTCAATAGGCACCTCTATAAACTGGGGACAACAGCCCTTTATGCCGTGGCTGCATGGAGGCAACAGAGACAACCGCCCATGTACTGTTGGCGTGCAGGAGTGTGGCCAATCTATTGTTACGGACCCTGGGAGCACCGGGATCCCTCCCGGAGGCCTGCGGGAACTTTAAAAACCTGCTGGACTTCTGGGCTGAGCTGGGATGGCTCACAATTACGCACAATGACCTCTCTTTAGCAGTAGGTTTAGTGCGGACAACAACCGCCCAATTAACTAACGAAGCAGCGCCACCTATGTCAACAGCTCGTAATTGCATTTGTCTGCAACCCACAACGGTCACTAGATTGATCCCTTATACATTTGTTAGGCACTTTAAATATCTCAAGTCAAGGTCAAATCAAGCTTAATCGACTGCAGATATTTTTTTCGGAATGGTGGGTTGCGCCGAGTGACCAAAGGTACTCAGAAAAGCTAAACCCACCTCACCTCGCGAAACCACGCTCAGCGAGGCACCATAGCGGCGGTTTTGCGGACTATCGCTGAGCTGTCAAGCTTGTTTAAATTACGTTGCAAGACTCCCAGGTTATAAGGTTTGAGGAAAGACACCCGCTGGCAGACAGTTCCATATCTTGTGGAGAAACGGTTTGTTCTCAATAGCCTAACGTCAAGGAGAAGCTATGATCCTCTGATCGAATTATGTTATCGTACAAGTGGCAGGGCGCGTACCTTGAGGAAGATGGCGTTGCCCCAAAGGTCGTCCCGCAGGGAGGTGAACTGGTGGTACTTCCACTTGCGGAACGCCCACGCCGCCAGCCCCACCTCGCGCGCCGACCAACACTCCGTCTCGAACAGCGGGTTCACTGGAGACGCATAAAAAAAAATACAAACCGTTACCTCAGTCTCGAGACTATTATTATTACCGAGCGACCCTGGCCGGCTTCGGGCCCATTTCAATCTCGGATAAAAACAGAGAGAAGTACATGCCCTCCGATTCAAAAATTCAGTCTCCGACACAAGACATTCGTTGACGACTAGGCAGAAACAGGATAAAAAGAACGGTTCCAAGTTCAGGGCCTCTTGGACATGCCATTCCATGCCAGAGGTCGTTAGTTCAAAGCCCTGCCCCGTTCATGCACCACTTTCTATCTCTTTCTGAGTTGGATAAGTGTATTTCGTTACAAATGCAAGCTGTACCATGACTCAGTAGCCAAGTCCCTTTCCCCTCTAAGCGGTAGGGTTAAGCCTGCCCGAATTGATACCATCACATTGGATGAAAACATGTTCGAAACGGCAAAGGAAAATTGTCTGTTTTCCATCCAGTTCAATGCAGCCTTGTTTATAAAGGGAAGGTCCTGGCATAGCACCTAATTCCTTCGGGAATACAGTGTGTGACATGGGTAATGAGATAATGACAAAACAAAAATACAGAGCAGAATTGAGAGCAGAGTATGTCTGTAGATGAAGCGAAAGAGTGCCGTGATCGTACCGTAGAGCGCTATCATCTCTGCCTCCAACCCCGGGAAAGTGGCGTGAACGTATGTATGGTCTTATTACTACAGTTCGCGCAAAACTTTAATGTGCCTCTAAAGCTTGCATGTGTACTCTATGCCCTTGTCTCAAGAGCGTTTTTTGTACGCGCCATTTGTAGGCTCATTTATGCTCGGCGCGTACTGTACTAGAACAAGAACAAGTTGCCATTCGAAGCGAGAGGCAGACGATATCGCTTGGCTTCGCTCACCGAAGATGTCGTCGTCGTTGTGGAAGTCGTCGGGCGTGTAGGAGCTGTACATGGACATGGTGACGCTCTGCTCCTCCACCTGACGCTGCAGCGCGTCGATGCGAGCCTCGTAGTTCTGTACGCATGCGAACGACATTGGCATCATTTATTTGTATTATTAAAAATAAAAAGATTTTAGATTCCATATAGGAGTGTTTCGCAACGTCGGAGAGGAGCTGTCTAGATGGTAGCGCACAACCACTGAAGACAAAGGAAGTGGCATGCGGTCTATATCACGTCTCCACTAAATGGTCAAAATTACCATATTATTGTATTGGAATCTGGTGGAGCGTCGTATGCCACTCAGTCGAAACATTGCCACCGCGCGTGAATATTATCTAAAAAAGCATGTTCCGACCCACAGAAACCCCCTAATACATCTGCGACTTTGTTTGCATGTGGCATGTATGTTTAAGTTGGATTGGTAGTTTTGAGAATCGGAGACTACGGGTCCCATAGTAGGCGCGCTCTATGCCATATTTCCTTCCTTTTTAGGGTTCCGTATCCAAAGGGTGAAAACGGAACCCTATTACTAAGCCTCCGCTGTCTGTCCGTCCGTCCGTCCGTCCGTCCGTCCGTCCGTCTGTCCGTCTGTCACAGGGCTGTATCTCAGTAACCGTAACAGATAGACAGCTGAAATTTTCACGGATTGTGTATTTATTTTGCCGCTATAACAACAAATAGGTAAGATTATATAATATAAGATATAAAAACACTTCGTGTTCGAGTCCGACTCGCACTTGGCCGGTTTTTATCTATGCTGACCTTCCTCTGCTCCTCGAACTGCTGGTCGGCGTGCTCCTTCTCTCGCCGGAACTGCTCCTCGAGCGCGCACAGCCGCTTCTGCATCTCCGCCTTGAGGTCGATGCCTTGCTTCTCCAGCAGCTCGCACTGCGCATAGTCCCAGTCCACCGTCTCCGTGTCGCTCCCTGCCCGTGCAGAACAATCGATGAGTTCGAAGCGCCCTCTGGCGACGCCGCGCAACTCAACAAAAGGAATGGGGAAGTTGCAAGAACTTTTAACAGGACTGGACCAGAGAGACGCTTCCGCATTGCTTTCCTTCGGGAGTTCTTCCTTCTTTCTAAAGAAGCAAATGTCGACTTCTCCACGTCTAGTTCACACTACTCCACACGTGTCAGAAATCTCAAGCTATTGTAAGCAAACATATGTACCAACTATATATCTAATTCCTATTTATATGTATGTTCCTAGTTTGTAATTCCGCATGCACCACCTTTTCTTTGATGTTTTGTTATGTATCAGTGAGCAATAGCTTTGGATACGAGCAAATTCTAATTATTTGTTATTGTTACTGCATTGGTGTCTGTATTTCCTCCTAAATAAATAAATAAATTAATTAATAAAAAATAGTTGTGATGTAAAATTTAGGTTGGTTGTGTCTATTCATACAAAAACAAGAAAGCTATACGGACGGCGTCCGGCGTTTTTTTAATTAGGTATTCAATAGGTACAACATTAACATTATCTCATTAATTTGTGGTTATATACCGACGTTCAACCAATGTTGATTGAAGTATTGTGATCAGGTTTTGAAGCTAAACAGAAAACGTTTTTGTTCTGGACATTACTCAGAAGCAGGATTACTGACGAAGACTTTGGATCCCTAAGTGGGATAGCTCCAATAATTACGTCAGCCGACTAAACTCTCGATTAATTTTATTCGAATCGACACAGTGATACATCTATCTACTACTTACTAGATGGCGATAATTTCGCGTATTGATCCTGGGATTCAAGTATGCCCAAATTTTAGTTAACACGTTGATGGACACGAACGCTATAGCGTTCTCATTCATCTATCTTTCTGTGACAGAAATGCTAAAGCGTTCGTACTTGGCCCCTTTTTTACGGACAGAAACGCTAACGCAGTCGTCTTTTCACAATACCATAAGGGTCTGTCTGTCGCATAGGTCACTTTACGCACTCTTAGAACAATTGTTGCAACCTCACCCCACCTTCCGGCATAGTTTCTTGTCGGTTCTTCTTTATCCGTGGTAAAACCACTATAAAAAAACTTATGAATCCAAGATTGTTTGGACACCTAATGGAGGAAAATAAACATATGAAAGAATGATTTGAGAGGTGACATCCGGCGACAGACCTGGCGAGTCGGCCAGGCTGCTGGCGACGCGCTCCTCGCGCGGCTGCCCCGGGTGCGTGAATCGGAACACGTGGTTCTTGCCGAGGATCACGCGGGAGCCCGTCTTGAGGATGATCGGCTCCGTCACCTGACGACATTCGTGCAACTCTCATGAAGTGGTGTAGCGAGGGCTTTGAGCCGTTTTGATGCAAGTGGGCATGGATGGCTAATACCATAACTATTGTCATGATTTTAGCCCATCACAATGCTTATTTTTATGGTTAGCGCTGCATATGGCGTAGGCCAGGACAAATTAAGGTGCCCCATGACGCCTATGGGTTTTCGAAGGTTTCAAAGGGGACTGCAAAAACCATGCTGGCCCGCCAGGTGCTTCTTGACACCAGGAAGGTCTTTGAAGGACCCCAGGTTGTACTTTGGGGGAAATACTTCGCAATAGAGTATTTCCCCAATTGCTCTATTGCCCAGTTCATTCTATTTTTTACCGACCCTATAGATAAGGGATCGGTGGGTTCTTATTTTTGGAATTTGTGCATTTTCTCCCTGTTCCGAGTTGAGCGAAGGTAGAAAGGGGACGAAGGGAGAACCATATGCAGCTCCGACGAGCATTCAACAGACAAGACGAGGTGTCAAGTTTATTATAGAACATGAAGCTAGTAATTCAACTAGCTGCATGTTCTCATTTAATGATTATCATTTTAAAAAAAAACCTAATAGATAATGGATCCATGCATATTATACGGATTAAGAGACACTCAGTAGTAGTCATGTCAAAAGGTTCCTAACTTAGTGCAGGGACTACATAATGGTTGTAGACTAGACTTTTACTACTCTACTAGTCTAGATAAACTAGTTAATGTCACAGCAATAAATGTAATATTAGCAATCATGTCCATTTAAATTGCCTCCTATATGATAAAAAATTAATGTAACTGTATAATTTTGTTGATCTTTCTTCAACTGCGGTAATTGAAACCAATCGTAATCAAAGAATCCAACAGATACGAAAAGTAGACATCTCACCTCGCGGCCGTTGACGTAGACGAGCGCGCCGCTGTGCGGTATGAGGCAAATGACGCCGTCCGTGTTGTCGAAGATGCAGTGCTCGCTCAGGATGTGCGCGCCGGACAGTTGGATGTCTTGTGGGACGTTCGCTTCGGCCGTGCCGAGACGCGTCACGCCTGCACACCACAACAACTTTCTAAATGAAACATATCTCTTTGTTCACCGTTGTCATGAAAGATATCTCTCAGCTCTGACAGCGGTGCAATCTAGTGGTAATCTAGGGTCAACAGCAATTTCTTTCTGGACAGTTGGTCTCAGAAGCTGCAATCGGCAAACATTTTCACTTTGGTACTTTAACCAAAAAATACCACATTCTGTGCGTTGTGGGTTCCAACACTTAAAAATAAAACATGTGATCCTACTGAATTTCTTCCCATGCATCTCGGAAGAGATGACAATGTAATTGGTTGTTCGTGGTTCGGATTCTACGTAAAATTGTAGGTCCCCTTCCTAGTAGGTGGTAGGGTTCATACTGCCCATATGTTACCTTCACATGTGGCAATAAAGATCGTCCATATTTACCATCCAGTTCAATGCAGCCATACGATATAAGGCCCATATTGTGTGATAGCTCAAAATCATAACAGGAGGAGCGATACTACTCATCCAAGTCATGAAAAACCTGACAGGCATATAGGCCCCGGTTTGTTGGACCAAACGCATAAGGCAGACGTGTATGAGAGCGTCGCTCGCGTACCATCCTTGATGTAGTAGAGCAGACACTCGGAGAGGTTGGGGTCCTCGTTGAGGTTGACGAGGTGCGGGGTCCGCTTGGGCGAGAACACGCCCACCGTGACGCCCTCCTTCACCGCGACGCCCATCTCCGCGAACACCGCCTCGCGCTGCACGCGGATCTGCTCCGTCCGCTTCAGCTTCTCCTCCCACGTCTCGTTCAGCTCTGCGCGCGAACGACGAACACATTTATCGCGTGTAAATTATTCAACTCGATGCCCAATGCTGATAAATGTCGATCACTGTGCAAATACGTCGATGGTGCCATATTGTTGTGTACCGAATGATTGTTGGCTAAAATGTAGTGCTCTTAAAAATGACATTTAGAATGGGTTATGTTTTTAACTGACTTCAAAAACCTCCTCATTCTCATCTCTGTATGTTTTTATTTTTGTGTGTATGATACTCAATATCCTCGCAAATTGTCAACCGATTTGAACAATATTTTTTCTCAATAGTAGGGTATAACTCAAGGGTGATCATTTCATAAATTGTATGAAAGAATACCACTCCCGTGGGACATACTATAAAGAGTAAAAAAGAGAGTAAAAGACGTGCATTGCGTTCTGAATACATAAACTAACTGCCTATATTCCCTGGGGATGATAAGTTTCGGAACTCACCTGCGATGAGCTTCTCGGATGCTTGAAGCTGGTCCACTGCCTCTTCAGCGAGCGTGGTGCCAGCGCGGGTCAGCTTCGGTGACAGAACCTCGGCCTCACTCTTCTTGCGGCCTGGATTGTTCTCTTCCTCAACTGCAATTATATTCATATATTTTTGGTATTTAAAACTTACACACGGAGTTATTGGGCAGGGAAGTTTCCGGGGGTGGAGTTTTCTTCTATTCTTTCTATACTCTTCATAGATGCTCGAAGATTACTTGCGATCTTTACAATGCTTTACAGAGTATTTGGATTATTCTGGAGGGTAATTGTTGTGTTTCCGGTGAATGGCTTAAATCGCTAAACAACTGACATGAGAGTACTGTATTTGTAGCTTTTTGACCGTTACAATGTTTTCATTCAAATAAAAATAAGAAAAGACATTATTTTAGATTATGGGACTGCACCAAAGGGTAAATATGACAAAGATAACTGTCATTGACACAACTAAAAATGAAGACATTTTAAAATAAATTTGGTGAATATCATGTTGACAAGTTGGTGCTGTGACCAGGAAATTAATAAAACATTGTGTGAGTACACATTATACTCAATTTCAAGATTGTTATTGCAGGAAATAAGAACTGACGAAATCCAGTAACAGTCCACAATGTGTACATCTAGGTTTTTTATAGCAGCCACTTGTTAAATGCAAATACCGATATAGTTTTTAAAATGTTCATACAGTAAGCCGCCAAATACTGAGCATTAACAAAATATTTTATAGCTAAAAAGCTGCAGATAAATGGCTCCAGTACTATTTTATAAATATTGGAGCGAAAACTTACAAGGTATACAATTATGAAAGCAGTTTGATACATATTCGAGAAATTGAAAATTAGTACATGTTTAAGAATATTTAATTACATAATTTTATTACATAATTTATTACATATTTAAGAATACATTTTGACCAAAAGATTACTGTGATAAAAAAGAGTACGTACATCAACATAAATTAACATGCTCCCACAGGTCATTTCAAAAGCCTGACAAGCTATAACAAAGATACAACGTGCCAATATAATTGATGGGATTAAAGACTACAGTGTATGATTAAATCTAGTAGGAAATAAAGATAAAACATCCATGTCCCATTTATACAGATTTATTTCGATTTTGTTGAATTTCTTTGATATGACCTGCATTTAGGTACTGTTAGTATAATCATCCAAAACCCAAAACCAGAAGATATATAATTTATGTAATGCACAAAGCCTGCATATATAGATTTATAAAAATTAAAAAGCACATTTTTTGGCCTCAAGCACAATTTACAAAAAAGTTGCTAACCTACAGACGCCACAAGTTTCGGAAAAGGGTGCTACCACAGTGGACTAACTGCTTGGTTGCTTATTTGTGATGTAGCAACACTTTAATCACATTAATTGTGCTTTGAGTTGCCAGAAGTGAGACAGGTCTGTCATCCCAATTTATTTTATCTGGCAACCCCCTTCAGGTTAAAGGCGCCAAGCGGAGTGTGAAGGATGCAGAACAAAAAGCGTTAGTGTATCAGTTACTTACTCATCAACGGTTCTTTCTTTTCGTATGAGACTCTACCGTCGGGTCCTAGTGATCGTGTCGTGTTCAAAACAAAAATCATCGCTTTAGTATGGGTCAAGTGGGAGAAAGAGCATTACTGTGGCAACAAGTTGTAGATGTGGCGTATCTTAACGAAGTGCTAGCGCTTGGATGAATTATTCTAGAAGAACGAAGAGACATCAACCGTACTTGTAAAACATGACAACTATTTCACATGACATTGCTAAGTACAACCTATATTCGACAACTGTGCAAACGTGAATGGCAATATTGAGCTCTTGCACGCTATGTGACAACCTCACATATCCATATGGCAGATAAAAACATACCTAATAATAAAATTGTTTCACAGCATTGATGTAAAAAGGGTGCATAACCAATCTCATTGCCGTTACGAGTCGGTCCAGTGCAGTGAGGGTGGAGGGGTGGGCGAGAGAGGGGACAATGCCAAACCTAATAATGCATGTAAGGTGTTTTCACATTATTCCAAAAAAAATTCCTGGAAAACTTGACTAACCAACAACTCGATAAATACTGGATTTATGAAATCCTTTTGATCTCTGTACCAGGAATAAGCTCGGAATCTATCATTTCCCGGTGGAAATGTCTTGGCTTATTTGTCTATCAGTGTGGGATAGTTTGATTCGGAATTGGGTGCTAAAGCAGGGGCTAGCAAAATCCGGAAATGTATTGTGGCCCTCCACCAGCAAAGATCTGTGAAGAGGCTGGTGTGTATTCCGTGTGCCTTTTGCTAATCGTCAAATTGAGTGTGAATGTGAAGTTTAGTATCGCCAAGTGCCACCAGAGTACCAGAAGCGTTGAGAGCTCTTCGAGCGATTACATAGGCCAGCTGAGACTGCCTGCTAAAACATCTTCCTTGCAATTGAGACGCCAAGAGCTCAAATCCCACGCACGCTTGCACAGATCGCTCTAGCCATAGACGAGGGGTGTAGCGGGCTGGTGGAATGGTCGCACTCACCTTCCTGCACGTCGATGCCCTCCGCCTTGAGCAGCTCACGCAGCTTGAGGATCTCCTCCTTGAGCTCGCGGATGAGCTTGGCGTTCGCGTCCTCGTTGACGATCGCCTTGCATACTATCTGCTTGGCGCGGTCCGCGTATCTGAAAATATTGCCCGCCTCATTACGTATCGTCTACACGTCTCTTACGTGTGTGTGTTGTATATCCTATGATATACAACATCTGAGGACTTCCCCACTATGCCAGAGGTCACGAGTTCAAATCCCGTTCATGCCCCACTTCTCTTTCCGAGTTGGATAAATGCTTTCCGTTGCGAATGCGAGCTACTCTATGGTTTAGAATCCATGTGATACTGTAGGTCTCCTTACCATACTAGGTGGTAGCTTTCAGCCCGCTCACTTTGGTACCATGGCGATGAAAAGATGGTCAAAACGGCAATGAAACATTGTCAGAGTTTACAATCCATTCCAACGCAGCCATGCTCCTAACGTTAAGGTCCTGGCATGCCATCACAATGGGGAATCAAACTCGAAGGTTCTTGTAGATGTCGCAGGAGCGAACTCACCTTAGAAACGTTAAAACTGTCATTCCTGTCAAGTTTTATTTTCGAGTTTTTAGATGAAAGATGTACCTGTTTTAATAATGTTTGAAGGAATAGAAGAGCTTTTGTATGTCTTCAAAGTAATTTTAATGTAATATACCAGCACAAAGTTTGCAATGAAATATTATAAGTTATGTTATTGTGATATTTTCTTTCCCACGACTACATTTGATTAGCATAATACATGTAGTATTCATTTTCGGAATAAGAACGAAGAAAATGAGATATTTCAATTACATAGGTTCACTAAATTAAATTTTCAAATAAATTCTGTTTTATTTTGTTGGGTATCTGATAGCTTTGACAGATCTTTTAGGTTAGCTCGTCTAAACACCAACTTTCGTGATAAATATGCAGTGTTCTTCCCCATTCTTCAGAAAAACGGTAGGGCAACTATAATGACAGTAGGTGTGGTCTTAACCATCCATGTCCAGTTACATAAAAAAAAGATTCCGACGAATTGAGAACCTCCTCCTTTTTTTTTAAGTCGTTTAAAACAAGACTTGACTGGAGCATCGCGCGCGGCCTACCTCAGCGTGCTGAGCGTCTCGTCGTAGTTGATGTCGGCTGGCGAGATGGCGGCGATCATGGCCGTCTTGGAGTTGCCGCCGAGGTTCTCCCGCAGCAGCCACGTCAGCACCGAGTCGCGGTACGGGATGAAGTCAGCCTTCTTCGACTTCTTGCTCTTGGACGCCTGCGGCCGACGGAAATGTTCGCGATCACAATTCGATGCGACACAATATTTAAGAGATTATGACAAAGTATAACCCCCGTAAAGGTCTAGTACGTAGCACCCGTAATCATAGAGCATGTATGAAAAGGTGTATGTCTGTAGATGAAGAGAAAGAGGTGTGCTGTGATCGTACCATATGGCGCTCTAGAATCTCTGCCTACCCCTCCGGGAAAACGGCGTGAAGGTATGTCTGTATATAGAGAAAATGGGTGTTGTCACTTGATATCAAGAGTAATGGTCAAAGTACAACATTTTGTCCGGTACTGGTTTTAGTTTTGCAGTAAAGCGTGGCGCGTGTGCATCTTTTTTATTTGATTGTTTATTGTTTATTCATCATCCATAGACAGACTGCACTCGGATTTGTCATATTTTATCATTTTATCAGTAGCCAGTTCGGCAATCCAAGAAGAACTGGCAAGAAACTCGGCTGGTTTTTTTTTCAACGTCTCTATCTGCTTCGATCCTGTGCCCAGTTAACCTTACTTTTAAAACATTTTAAGATGTTTTGATAGTAAGGTTAACTTAACAGTTGATGACAATCTAATTATTTATCCTGGGTGTTGTTACTTAAATTTTAGAGTTTATGACAAAGTATATACGAAAAACTTGTAGTCGCTTGATATCAAGAGTAATGGTCAAAGTGCGACATTTTTACCGTACTGGTTTTCGATTTGCATTTCATTTTGCAGTGAAACGTGGAGCGTGTGCATCTCTATCTGCTTTGATTCTGTACCCAGGAAACCTTACTGCGAAAAATATCTTAAACAGTTAATTTATTAACAGATATTTATTTAACCGGTGTGTAGCTATTTTAGGCGGTGCTTCCTGCTAATCTCCCCATACACAGTTGGAAAGATGATCATGCGTATATTTCTTTTCCGGAGATCTAAAATTATACTAAAATCTGTTTCAGTAAGTAGAACTAGATGCTTGATCGCTGGTCCACAGATGTAATGAGAATGTGAGGAAGCTAGATACTAGCGATTATTATTTTTGCCACAGAACAATCGAGAACCACGGTGCAAATATTACGCAATACGCGCCTCTGGTGAAGCTAGTTGTGAGGATTTAAGCGAAAACAGTTTGCGTTTTTCTTTATTTTGGGAAAATAGGCAGTCGAAGAATCATACAACCAATAACTGATTAGTTTTAACAATAATAAGTCATGTGTATAGCAAAAACAACCACATATACAAGAGAGGAGGGCAGCAGGGCTCCTAGAGATCCAAAAGGGTTATTTAAAAAAAAACCTTAAAAAAAATTATGTTTTAATGAAGATTTTATCATATTCCACAACGGGCCATTGATCGACCTCCCCCCCCCCCCCTAGCTCCGGCCTATTAATTGGCAACATTCTTTTTTAGAGATTTCATTCATTCTGTTTAAGAGAATGCGTAAACAAACATATTATGTGTCATGATTGGCGAATAGATAAATATTACTATAGAAAATGCTTATTAAAAAAACCATAATTAACTATTCAATAAATGAACTCTAAATTTGAGAAAAAAAGTAAAACTAGGGTTAAAAAGTTAATATTCAAACAAATACTTTTAGAAATACATATTTCTAAGAATTAACAAATGAATGTAAAATATATGTACCCTTTTTATTATGTCTTGAAATAACTAAAAATTATGCATTGAGACCAAATACGAGACATGAACATGAATCCATACACTCACCGACTACAAGTTTCCGGGCAGGCAGCAGAGAAGAGCAGAAAAATGGCCGATGAAACACTAGCATTTATATTCGTTATCGAACAATATTTTTTTTACCAACGTTACAAGTGAGTAAGTACACATTGAGCAGAAGAAAAATTTTTAAATGACTTTTAAAAATATATTTATTCAGAGGAATTAAATAAAGTATTTTAGCTAAGATCCGAGAGATTTTACAGCAATTCAAATATATATTCTATTCTTTTTTATGCTTCAGCAATAAAGGCTCGTGCACAATCCGTTCAGTCAAGCAGCGAATAAGCTATCGACTTGTTTAATTAAGTAAACAATGTTCAAACTTGATTCGCCATTTACCTACACGTGACAACATAGAGTACGACATAGAAACTGAACTCCCTACTTGACTCAAGGAGTGTACTAGCTCCCAAGACAGACTTATCACTTCTAATTTGTATCGTACTGCAATGAGAATACAAATATTGTTTTGAAATTGTTTTTTCATTGTCCCTTAACTATGGAATGATATGGATGGTTAAAACTTTCTCTAGCATGCAAATAAAGATATTTAAATTATAGAAAGGTGTAAGTTTTTCAGCAGCGACCACAGAATAGCAAATAGGCGAGAATTTATTAACTACTGTACGCTTCACTCCCGCTAGTAAAGGCGAGCCAGGCACACACCTTAGGTATTTTCCCCGCATGCAAGATTTTCCATATTTTAAGGCAGGATTTCACACCCAAATGTCTGTCAATACCGACCTTAATTATCGTTTTAGGTTATGGCGTATTTTCGCAGTATAAACACCGGTCGATATCGACCGAACGGAATTAATTCCTGTTGCAAAAATAGAAGTGTCCTTGTTAACTTCAAGACATAGGAGTTATAAGGAGGATATAAGAACACAGTGGAGAAGCGAGAGGATAGGCTTTTCTAGTCTATTCGTTATTCTGCGGTTAGCATAGTCACTGCCATAGTAATGTATATTGTAATGAAAGGATCAAAATCAATTAAATAAGGGATTTAAATATATAGGTAAGTGTTTTAGTATTTATGTGCTTGCTGATCCAATAATATATAAAACAGGATGTCGATGCAAAGTGGTAGGTGATTCTAAGAGTGAAAAGTAGCAACACTTCTCTGCTTTGTCTTGCTTTCTCCAAAATAATATCTATAAATAAAAGAAATCACATTTTTACCTCTAGCAAGAATAAAGTCTAACTGATGGTTGCAACCGAATGACCACCCTGTACATTTTGGCTAGCAGGACGAGACACCGTGTACTCACGATCTCCGCGAGCGCCGAGATGACCTTCCCGAGCGTCGTTAGCGACTTGTTGATGTTGGCGCCCTCCTTGAGCCGCGTGCCCTTCGCGCCGGTCGAGTCCGCGCGCTCCGACCCCGCCAGGTCCACCAGCGAGATTTTTGACACCTGTCACGTGTCAATGTCAAGATAATTGTTACTTAAAATCTTCTCCTGATTTTCGTCACTGGCAACCAAGGCAAAGTCGAGCATGAAGAATGTCAAGCCACCCTTGCCACATGTCAATATCAAGTACTCAGCCCCGGTTGCACGTAGAAACGGTTGAGTTAATCAATGTTCAAACATGTCACTTTAAGTGAACCGCATAGAGTTCCTTCCACACTGTCTACAAAAGTGTCGTGTTTAATCATACGTTGACATTGATTTAGAATTTTTGTCCTTTCGTGCACTCGGCCCTTAAAGCCTGTCATATGTCACTGTATTTCACTTAAAGCCTGTCATATGTCATTAACATTTAACCTGTCTCGGATTTAGCTACATTTAATCGTAATTCTTACTTTTATTATTTTGTTTATTGTATTTATTAAAGAGAGGAATTTCACTAGACGGCTATTCAGTAAACGGTCACTTAAAAGTTAGATTTCAATTGCCATTGACAGCTGTCACATATCAACAGAAGTTACCATGTCGCCTCGCTAAGCACCGGCCAAACTCGAACCACTATATTATGCACTATTATACACCATAGTTGTATAAAATTTTATTATATTGGCCATGACAGTGCTTTGTTTTGAGTCTTCTGTAAACAAATGATACATTCAAATGATACATTTAGCACTTTGCAGGCAGCGACCACCCCCAAATCAAACAACAACAACAAACAACATTTAGCATTATCTGAGCTGTGCATGTGTAGCTAGTTATACCTTCTCTGACATGAGATCAGTAGTGACATCGTGTCGCTGTTGCGTGAAGAATATTGTGAAAACGGCGTGGGAGCGGCTCGACGTCTCGTTCATGTTTGTGGCAGCCACGGTTCTGAAATTCATACATAATCATTGGTAAACAAAGTCAAAAGCTTTCCCTTCACTTGTTTATTATGTATCCTAATGATGAACCGTGAGGTTATACGCAAAGTATGACACCATTTCCAGAAGATGCCCTAGATATCAGTGAGGTCCCGTTAACACAGGAGGTCTTGCCGCGTCAGCATATCGCTTAAAAGATTGAGCAACAATAGAATTTTTTTTTATGTAACTAGGCATGGAAGGCTAATACCGAACTGACGGTCAGATATATGCCTAACACACCACACGGGAACTAGGTGCCATGCTAGGAAATTTCTTATATAGCTCGGTTACATGGAACTGGATGGAAAACACGGACAATTTTATTTGCCGCTTCGACCATCGTTCATTCAGATGGTACCAACCCGGGCGGGATTAACCCTACCACCTAGTAAGGAAGGGGACCTACCGTTTTACGTGGAAACCGAACCACGGCCAGCCTCAACGAAAATGGTCGAAAATGGTCAGCCATCCAGAACCTAACCGCGCTCAGAGGTTCCCCAGCTTTTTTTTTTATGCGACCTGACATGGATGGCTAATACCACACAACTACCGTTATGATATTAGCCCAATACACCACATTCCCGAAGGAATTATGTGCCATGCCAGGACCTTCCCTTTATGAGCACGGACAATTTTTCATTGCGCCTTCGACCATCTTTCCATCCAATGATTGATGAATGATGATCCAAGATTCGCAAGGCGTCGCAAACTGAGCTACCGATGCTGACCAATGTCGTCGGGATCCATTTTGAGGTCCTGGCGTACGCTATTGGAACATATAAAAAAAACTTGTGCTGAGACATTACCTAGCTTTGTTCCCCTCGTCGATGAGGTCGTAGATGTCCTGGTAGGAGGTGACGGCGAGCTTGCTGAGGTCCTCCACGTAGGGCCCGAGCGCGGGGTGCTCTCGCACGCGCAGGTTGCCCTTGTTCTTGGGGTTCAGCAGGTCGCGCACGCGCTCGCAGTATATCTCCATGTACGACACCTCCACCTGGGAATACGGCCGATGCAATGGAGCGCGCGGCGCAAAGCTTTACCACCAGATGGCGCAAAATAAAATTGTTCCAAGACTATTACGTAGAGGTTATGTCTCAGGATGTTTTCGAAACTGTGGCACAGTTTCATATGGCGCCATCTGGTGGTAAAGTTTGGCAGTATTACAACTGGTGCCTTTTGTTTGGAACGAAGTCTACCCGCAGCGCGGTGCAGAAGTACACATATTCATTGGCTCTTATTATATGTTTTCTATAATCATCGCAAAACTACGCGCACACTCAAGCAAATACCCTTATTAGAACCGCAAAATCAAGGCAGTAACAGTGAAAATAAGTTCTTTTCTACAAGTGTATTGATACGGGTTTTAAATCAGTCGCCAATCGATCTTCACTGTGTCAGTGTGTTAGTGTGGTGTGCAGAGAAGCTAACTGCGAGTGAACATTTACGTAGCTAAGTTCACACCAAATAGTGCTGTTGAAAATCAACCACGTATTCGTCGTTTCCGACACATGACGCAGTAACAGCCGTGGCGTAATACTTAAGGCGCTCGCATTATAACGAGATAGGAGACCCGAGTTCAAATCCAGACCGCGAAGGTTTTTTTTTTTTCCTTTTTTTTTTTGTTATCAATTATTGTCTCATCTACTTCTCTAACTTGCACCTTAAAATGAATTGCGAATCATGCAAAAAACCCACCCGGGTTCAAGAGAAAATAATTTGCTGCCTATGTGCCAAGTCTTTCCATCATTTATGCGTGAACATAAACGTGGATAATTATAAAAAGCTGTCGAAGGAGTCGAAGATATCATGGAAGTGTCCATCCTGTAAACTCGCACAAAAATCAGTCGGCGATAATACTAACACACCAATACGTGGCAACGATTACAATATCGGTCAAATACGCACCCCAGAGGAGCCGACGACTGACTTTCGAGAACTGCTTGGTGCAAGCCTCCAGGAATTCAAAACAGAAATGTCCAAAGATCTTCGTTCTTTCATTGAAGCGGAATTTAAGACATTCAAAAACGAAATAACTACTTCTATTGACTTTATGTCGGCCCAGTACGAGAGCTTCAAGACTCTTCTCGAAGAGAAAAACAAAACTATTGAGAAACTTGCCACCACAAATGAGGTGTTGAAGTCACAGGTGTCCGACATGGGTGCTAGAATCGCGAAGCTCGAGCAGCAGTCACGAGAATGTAATGTGGAGATTCAATGTGTGCCCGAACACCGAGCAGAAAACGTCATCTCCATCATCAAGCAATTGGCCACTACGGTTTCAGTTGATCTTCCGGATTCCAGCATAATGGCATGCCACAGAGTCGCGAAGATCAATCGTGAGACAAACAGGCCACGAGCCATAATTGCGAAACTTTCGAGCCCCAGACATCGCGATGAGTTAATTGCAGCGGTCAAAGCGTTCAACAAGAAGTCCTCATCAACACCTGGAGACAAGCTGAACTCTAGCCACCTCGGCCTCGGCGGGGACAAATCGCCAGTGTTCGCAATGGAACACCTCTCTCCGGCGAACAAGGCTCTCCACGCAGCGGCGCGAACTGCGGCTAAGACCAAACAATATCGTTTCTGTTGGGTGCGGAACGGTCGCATTTTTTTGCGTAAGGACGAACAATCTGGACCATTGCTTGTGAAAAATGAAAATTGTTTGATTTCTCTTTAAGTTCAAGCCTATATTTAAAATAATAATGTAATATTTGTGCATGTAAAAACCACACATACCACCTTAAAATGCTTCTTGGACTAAATGTATACTACCAAAACGTGAGAGGATCACGAACCAAGACCGAGGAAATCATATCAAATATCCTTGCCTGCGACTTCAACCTGATTGTTCTGGTGGAAACTTGGCTCAATGAGTCCATATTTGATTATGAACTATTCGATGACCGATATGTTGTATACAGGCGTGACCGTACGCTCTCAAATTTTAATTCTAAGTGCGAAGGTGGCGGTGTGTTAATCGCAATAGCAAAGACTTATGCAACCACGCGTATGACAGCATGGGAAAGCGAATGTGAGGATGTTTGGATTTCAGTGAAATTAAAAAACCATTGTTGTCTTAACATCAGCGCAGTATACATTCCATCACCCGTCAAACTGGAATACCTTGAACACTTTTGCAGTAATGCAAGCGAGGTTTTAAAAAAAAATATTTCAAACTCGTTAGTTCTTGGAGATTTTAACCTACCTCATGTGAAATGGAAAAAAGACGAAAAAGAATATTTTTTAAAGCCTCTATTGTCCTCATCCTATATTGAAAATGTTTTTCTTGATTTTATTTCCTTTAATGACCTTTACCAATCAAATCGTATTCGCAACGATAACGACAGAATACTAGACCTAGTATTATCTAACTTTCCGGAAAAGATTAAAATTGCAGCAAACCCATCCCCATTTACCAAAATCGATGTTCACCACCCAGCATTTAACATAGAAATAAACTTCACAGCCCTTAAAAAACTATCAAAAGTTAACTTGCCCCAGCTAAATTTTTTTAAAACTGATTACGATAGTGTTAATAAGTATTTTACTGAATTTGATTGGCACTCCTTATGGCAGGATAATGATAACATTGATGCGATGATAGAAAAGTTTTACTCGGTAGTGAACGACACAATACTCTAAAACACACCTAAACAGAGAAGAATAAATGATAGGCACCCTTTATGGTATTCAAAAAGCTTAATTAAATCACTCAAAGAGAAAGCCAAGTTTCACACAAAATTCAAACGATTTGGTAATCCTAGGGACAAGCTTACTTTTGATTTACTACGAAACCGATGTTCTCGCCAAATAAAAATATGCTACGCGAAATATAAACAAAATACAGAGGAAAGTATCCATAAAAATCCAAAAATATTCTGGAGGTTCATTAAGTGCTCTAAGCGTAATTGTGGAGATATACCAAATGAGATGACATACGCATCTGAAACAGCACGAGATGGTGTCTCCATTTGCAATTTATTCTCTGACTATTTTAAGTCAGTTTATCGCGATTCAAAAATAGTTCCAGTATCAGACGCAACCTACCCTGACTATGGGAATAGCTCGCTAAGTATTCTTAGATTTAATGAATATGATGTTAAAAATGCACTTTCATCCTTGGATGCAAACAAGGGTGCTGGACCAGATCAAATTCCAGCTGCTTTTCTTAAAAAATGCGCATCTTCTCTTGCTTGCCCACTTACCTGGTTGTTCAATCATTCTTTGTCTAGTGGCATTTTCCCCGAAAAATGGAAAATCGCTATCATTACTCCAATTCACAAAAAAGGTGATTTAAATGACGTGCAAAACTATCGGCCGATATCAATTCTATCTGCTACGGGTAAAATTTTCGAATCGCTGGTTCAAAAAAGAATCCATTCTCATGTAAGATCTTACATTATTGAACAACAACATGGTTTCTGCCTAAAAAATCCACATCCACTAATATGATTTTATTTTGCAGCGAGGTTATGATGGCCCTTGACAAAGGCCTTGAAGTGCATGCAATTTACACAGATTTCAGCAAAGCCTTCGACAGGGTCAATCATGAAATTCTCATAAATAAATTGAAATCCCTAGGTATTCACGGTTCCCTGCTCCGCTGGTGCGAGTCATATTTATTAAATCGAAGTCAGCTTGTAGCTATAAATGGATTCACTTCTGGCATATTTAGCGTCCCATCAGGTGTGCCTCAAGGTTCCCATCTTGGTCCCTTGTTTTTTTTAATTTACATCAATGATATATCCCAAAAAATAATTCACAGTAATTTCCTTGTTTATGCTGATGACCTAAAATTATATATGACTATTCGTAATATAAATGACTGCAACTTACTTCAGAATGATTTCATTGGAATTAACACCTGGTGCCTGGAAAACGATATGCCTCTGAATGTGTCAAAATGCAGTCACATTAAATACTCACGTAAACGGAATCCTACACTGTTTTCTTACTCAATCAATAATGATAATCTAGCCGAAGTCGAGCAACTGCGTGACCTGGGTATTATAGTTGACAAAAAAATGCGCTTCAACTTGCATATGGAACATACAGTAAAATCGGCTTCGAAAATGTTAGGATTTATATCGAGGAAGACCAAGGTATTTAAGAAACCTCATACTTTTCTTGTCCTCTACAAGTCCCTTGTCAGAAGCATACTCGAATACTGCAGCCCCGCTTGGAGCCCCTCATATAAGAATCATGCAGACAGACTCGAAGCTGTTCAGAGGCGTTTTCTATATCACCTGTCATTTGCAAATAATCTTTGTCGAACCCTAAGCACCTATGAACAGCGACTTGATCATTTTGAGATAGAAACTTTAACGTTCCGCCGCTCTAGAGCAAATGTAATTTTTATGCACAAGATTATTAATAACCACGTGGATTGTCCAGCTCTATTAAACTATGTAAAGATAAATTTACCCAGGGTAGGCAGCCGAAAGATAAATTATTTTCCTTTTTATGTATTATGTTACAGTAATATTGGTCAGCACTCTCCTATTCACAGGATGTGTTCTATTTGCAATGAATGGAGAGACAGATGTGACATTTTCGCCGACACCCTGTTCCAAATTAAACATATTAAAGTCACCTGAATATGTTATGAATATTTATTTTTCTTTAGACTTTTCGTAATTGACTACTGTCAACATTTATTTAAGAATTTACTTCTAACTGTAACATACATACTTTTTTTTCTTTTTCATTTTGTTTTTGTTCTTAGTTAATTGTAAGTTTGTTTAAACCTTTTATATGTGTACTTTCTGTATATTATTATAATGCATGTCGTGTTCACTGCTTAGGAGTATATGTTTGACTATTTTAAGGGATTTTTTAAATGTATCATGTGTAACATATCACTCTGTTTGTGGACCAAATAAATAAAAAAAAAAAAAAAAAAAAAGACGTTGGGGCCGGACACTCAGAAAGAGTTGAGAGTGGTGAAAAAACCGACCAAGTGCGAGTCGGACTCGCAAAGCAAGGGTTCATGGAACCACCGTACATGATTTAACGTTTTTTTGTATATTGGCCCCCTTTAATTTTTATTTTTATTTTTTATTTTACTAATTTGTTGTTATAGCGACAAAATAAATACACACTCTACAAACATTTCAGCTGCCTACCTATTACGATTCATGAGATACAGCCCTGACGGACGGACGGACGGACGGACGGACAGCGGAGGCTTAGTAATAGGGTTCCGTTGGGACCCAAGCACGCACCAAGGCACGTCTGTACCAGTGCTGCCAAATGAGGTAGCTTCACACGCGGCAGCCAATGACCGAGTCATTTCGAGGGACGTACCGAATAGTTGAGGTCGCCGCAGGTGGTCTGGCGGATCCTGCGGAAGAGGTCCTTGCAGATCTGCGGGATGATACCCTCCTGGCCGTCCTCGCCGCGGCCCATCATCGTGTACGACTTGCCGGCGCCGGTCTGCCCGTACGCGAATATGCAGATGTTGTAGCCTGCCACAGCACGGGTTCTATATTGGTGGCTGAAGTTGTTGGTATTATTCTGACATCTAAAGACATCGAGTTGGAGGGGGGGTAGGGGGGTTACAATCGAAACTCATCTGTACTCAGAAAGGATCTTATGGTTGAATTTAACAAAAAAAAATCATAGTTATATCAATCATAAAAGTACAAATTACTGTCTTTATATATAAAAAAAAACAAATTTAACAAAAAAAATAACCGACTTCAAAGGAAAATCACTAAAAAGTAAAAAATAATTTTCATTTTTGTAGTTACGATTTCTGTAATTTTTTGAGTCGGCGTCAGCCGGGCACCCGCTGCGCCAATCAAGAGAACCTAACCTAACCTAACCTAACCTAACCTAACGTAACCTAACCTAACCTTGGCTGACACCGACTCAAAAAATTACAGAAATCGTAACTACAAAAATGAAAATTATTTTTTACTTTTTAGTGATTTTCCTTTGAAGTCGGTTATTTTTTTTGTTAAATTTGTTTTTTTATTTGTTTATTTTTAGTGAATCTGAAGTAAACTTACTAATTTGTACACGTCCTTTCCAATAAAAAAAGAATCACCGAAATCGGTTGGCGTTATATTGAGTTATTCGTCCATTTGTCGCGCACATCTTAATACAAATTTAAGACTTTTATGATTTTCTCATGGATATCATTATCAGAACTTAACCAAATTAAAATGGGACCACTTGGGAAGCACTAGCTATCATTTAAAAAAATAATCATCAAAATCGGTTCACCCAGGCAAAAGTTATGAGGTAACAAACATAAAAAAAAAAAAACAAAAAAAAACAAAAAAAAAAACATACAGACGAATTGATAACCTCCTCCTTTTTTTGAAGTCGGTTAAAAAGACTGTTTACCTACGTTTTAGTGATAGGTGACAGTAGCGCCGGCCAGCCAGTTCACTTACGTATACTCTCGCTCATGGAGGGTTACATGGTTAAATTAGCTCGCTGGGTTAACAGGCAAATATTGACTAAGGACCGATTTTTCATTCCTCAGATAGTGCTTATCAGACTGATTTTACAATTTACATTACAAATTTACATGTGTCAAAAGACGGATTCTATCACAATTAGGTATCTGTCCGTAATTTCACTAATAAAAATATGGACTTACTGTAACAGATAATTAAGCAAAGGCGTAAATAAATCCGTCGGAAAGTTATCTGACTGATTATCAAACTATTGAAAAATCGGCCCTAAATCTGACGTTTAGTTGCATTACGTACAGATTTATTGTCAAACGACATTCGTCCAAGATATTCGGCCAAGTGAACTGAAATTTAACGGTTAGTATGGTACGAAATGCAACGCAACGTCCGATGTAATCACTAATTTGCTTGTTAACGCGAGTCAAGATGCCATGGTTATTCCGCAGATGTTCTCGAGTTCCAGCGATACGTAAGAACTGCACTGGACGCCATTTAGTGCAACGAACGTCCGGAATTCGTAAGCGGACTGACTGGCCGGCGCTACCCTCAGTGTATTACACTAATAAGTGGTTACGCTCCCGTCCTACCGATCATGAGAAATGATTTTATAACTTAAAATATTTTTTTATATATAAAACCTTAAGACATTCATTGGTATTAGAACATCAATTATTATTTTTTTGTTTCAAGTTATTTTTAGCTTGAAAAGGGTAAAAAAGTCACCAAAACATTTTATTTAAAGGCACCTTCGAGCAGCAGGAATAATGATAATTGTAACCCCAAAATTGATCGACTCGTGTCCGTTTTCACCACCGCCAGCTACAGAAATCCCTAAGTTATCGTTCGGTTACACCATGTATATATGCAATGTAACCGAAAGTTAACTATCTGATTTCCGGTAGCTGGAGGTGGTGAAATCAGGGGTCTGAGTACCAAAGGAGTTGAAGCTACTTCAGCAGGTCTATTCGTATCATTCTGTAATCAGGAATCAGGAATCGAGTTTTTTCTACGGAAAACCTTGATTGATTAAAAAAAAACATGCTTCGAAATATTTTCGCCAAGAAAATCGCTTTGAAAACCGCTACAAAAGCGGTTTTCTAGACTCAGGATTCCTGATTCCTGATTACTGAATGCCAGGAATAATAGACCTGCTATGAGAGCTATGAAAAAAAATACAGCCCTAAGTTTAAAAGTACATATTCAAATAAGTTTAGAGTGCATATAACACCGTGCCGTTCGCATCAGATGCGTAAGAAATATTCATGGAAGGAAATAGAGCGCAGAAGATGATCACCGTCGAATGCGTGTTGCAACATCTCCTCTCCGATATCCTTGTACACCATGATCTGATCCGAGAAGTCTGCGTCCGCCGGCTGAAACAAGTGAATTATACCACATTATACCCTATGCACGCACACCATTGCATCGCTTCCATATGGGGTAGGCAGGGACGAAAGAACGGCACACATCTTGCGTTTCCTCTACTCACATACACATTCTCTCATTCATACACTTTTTCTTCACTCAAGCGCTCAAAATGTGTACCCCGATTGGATGGAAAACGCGGACAATTGTTTATTGCCGGTTCGACAATCTTTTCATCCAATGCGATGTTACCAACCCGGTAAAGTCAATGTAGCCGTGTTCTTAAAAGGAAACGCACCTAATTCCTTCGGGAATTCAGTGTCTTGAGTTAATATCATGACAGTGGGTGTGGTATAAGCCATCCATGTCCAGTCACATCAAAAAATGTCAGCTGAAATAATCGAGCATGGTATGTAGAGTTGGGATAGACATTTTGAGCGCTTGGGTGACGAAAAAGTGTATGAGTGATATAATGTGTATGTGATTAGAGGACACAAAAGATGTATGCCACTCTATCGTATCTGCCTACCCTGGCTAGAGAGGCTCTGACATAGCAAAGTATGTCTCGACAATAAAGGTATGTTTCATGATTTTATAATTGAACGTTAATAAGCTATTAAATTATTTGGTATTAAAATTTAATAGAAACAAGAAAACGGATTCAATCAGTAAAGTTTGCACAAGTTTGCTATCTTAATAATAATTCCACTTGCAAGTGAGCTAAAAACAAATATGGACACCCATATATTCCGGGAGGTCACGACATTTTTGGTCACGATAAGGTAAATGGCTGAATCTGGGTTCACATGTTAGAGACCAACCGTCTGATGCTAAATATGTCGGTCTGCCTGCTCCAAGTGGTTGCGTTGTCTAGATTGGCTATATCATAGCCTGCTGTATTGTTTTGCGTTTGTGTGTGTGTTACAAGCCGTGAAGTAGAAATTCGGTACGTCGAGTCGTAGGCCTACACGCAGGTAGCTCCGACATTGTACCGGCCCGCCGTTCAGTATGCTTAGTGCCGCCAGCTATGAAGTGCGCTTGATTCGTTCGTTCGTGATTTGACTCAAATGTGTTGATTTGGTTGTTATTATGTAAATAAGTGGTGTTTCTACAAGCAGTGAACCTCTAAAAATCATACACAAGAAAGTTAGTGAAGTGTGTGCGCCAAAATATGTGTGACAGTGACTGGATTTAAATGTTTCCGAGTACTTATAGTCCCATTCTGTTAAATAACTAGTTTAGTTATATATAATTTAGGTGGTTTTATTTTGTTTAAGAATTATTTTGTTTCACACTATATGCATTATTTGATTAAATAAGATTAGATTTATATAATAAAGAAGAATTCTTAATGTAGAATCCTATATATAATGTCGATATCTATTCTGAAAGTTCAATGTAGCAGCATATTTAAGTGAAAACGTATTTATACATGGCAACAGATTAAACGATAAAGATATGTATTTTAAAATGACTCCTTCCTGAAGCTTCATATACCTACGTACATATTAAACATATTGAACTAGACATATTACATTATCATTAGTCAAGCTCAACACAGCAAATAGTATTTAGGAGCTATCCCAGGGCCTGCCTTAATCGCGGAAAATTGTCATTGATAAATATGTAGTAGATATGAATTTCCTTGTGTTTGAGGCAGGTTCTATTACATAAAGAAATTATGCCATTTTTGTAGATATATCTAGCAAATATGATGTCCTCTATATTTTTCTACTAAATAATGTTTACTAATGAAAACATTAATTCAAGTGATGACATGTACAGCTGTATATGTTTGCAGATTATACGTAGTAAATATTATATTTTTTGTGTCTTAGGTAGTTGCGTCAATAATTGAAAATGAATGTTTGAATATCTATCTATGTTTGGAGATATTTGTGCTTAGAAAATGAGAGCCAATAAACTAAATATAAATAATACATATATTTTATTTTAGCTCCACTCTCAAAGTAATGCACATTTTTCACAGTAACAAATTAATTATAACGTATTAATAAAATGATTAATTTGTTACATTAATTCCAATCACGAAATAGCAAACAATTTATGATCATTCACTCATAAAAACTATTGCTAAAAGATACAATTACATTAATTAAGTAAGAAAAGGCTAATTAATACCTAGAACAAGGCTAGAATCAGCGTCTTTCGATAATATTTTGACCTCAGCTCGATAAGATAGAAAGAGCCTTCATACAAAGCTAAGATATCGGTAGGCCTACCACTACCTGAAAATGGGACGCTGCTAATCCTACTTCACGGCTTGTAACACACACACAAACACAAAACAATACAGCAGGCTATGGCTATATACAATAGATGTTAGTATGTACCTGCTGATAAATATACCGATTGTTTAGAAATATTGATACCTATTAATTATACAACAATAACCAGTCGGTTTTTTAATTAACTACTTAAATATACCTAAAGTTCTGTCTGTAACCTAAATCGCCTATAACTACTAAATACGACCAAAGATTTGTTCAGTTTTGGTATTGCTAAGCAAGTATGTACTGATACTTTCATGCTTCGTTATTTGTAGCCCTTTACCTTATCATACTTATTTTTTGTCGCCTTAACTACTTTTTCATGCGCCTTATCTACGCAACGCAACCACTTGGCACAGGCAGACTGACACATTTAGCTTCAGAGAGTTGGTCATTATCCTGTTAACTCAGTTTCAGCCATTTACGTTATCGTTACCATTTTTGTCGCGACCTCCTAGTCTAATACAAACGCGCCTAGTTAGACAAATAGGTTGCTTTGTTTCGAGAGCAAGAATGGGCACCTGTTATCGCATTTATTGAATTTAATTATTGATCGCGTGTAATGTCAAGTCAATTTAAAACGCTAAAGGAACAGTGAAAGCAGAACCAAACACCTCATGGTGTTGGCGGCATGAGTTGAACAAGACGCCACGGTAATGAGATCGTCTTTTTCCATTCCAAGCTCAGGGCACTTCATCCATATTCAGACGAATAAACTCCATCGTAATTTAATATAAACCAACCGTCATCTTTTGTAAGAAACCCTCATTTGAATTGTAAATTGGCTGCTAAAACGACAGATGGCAACACCGGTAGAATTTTACATGCATTTTTGTTTAAGGATGTTCCGACCCATACAATGTTTTTTTTACACAGAACGCAAAAAGTATTGCACTTTAAGGCACGAATTCGTCAAAAGTATTAAATATAGCCATAGTAGTTGCAGCAAAAACATATTCACAATTTCAGGTTTAATGGTTTCGTTGTAATTGCCGATTAGAAGTTTTACACCGTTAGATGGCGCTGTTAAATAAAAATCTTATTTAAATAAATTTTAACAAAACCAATAATCCTGAACTTGTGAAAATGTTTTCGCTGCAAGTAATATGACTATATTAAACTTTTATTATTAATTTATGGCTTAAAGAGCAAGACTTTTTGCGTTATGTGTGCAAACAACTTTATATGGGTCGGAACAGCCTTAAGGCTTGTCAACATTTAAAATAGTTTTATTTTAGAATGGCCTCTGGGGTGGTTACCATGATAAATTTATTCGCCGGATGAACAGGCAAGTGGGTGATTAAATCTGACGTTAAGTAATGCATTTCGTACCATGCTAACAGTCAAATTATGTGTGATTCGGCCAAGTGAACAGAAATTAACCAGTAAGCATGGTTCGAAATGCAACTAAACGGAAGATTTTATCGGTCACACGCTCGTTCAGCCGGCGAGGTAATTTACCATGGTAACCCCCCAGTACTCATGGCATTCAAATTGACGGGTGAATGTGAATCACTTTCATTTTGCTATCTCATGACGTCGTCGTTGCAAATGTATGTTGTGTCATCGCACTGTTATTAGAATATTTAGATTAGGACAAAAGTAGTGTGACTCTTATGAGACTATTACACGCAAGTATAGTAAGAAAGTGTGAGTATTCAAGGGTGTCGCAGGTGAATGTGAATCACCGGCGATTGTGAATTTTAAGATTAAACCCACTGTTTGATTACCTGAACAAGTAAAATTAATAATCATAATTTTGCTTCGTTTTAACAGAGGACATAAATTGATAAGGTAACTATGCAATGAGATTAAAAAAAAACGACAACATGTAAAGACAATTTTGAATGTTGGCGTTATTTACCAATCACTCTAGCCCTAATTTTTAAGGGTGCTCGAAATGGCAGTTGTCAATGGAAATGTCACGTGGCCACCGCAAATCGGTGCTTCCAACCGCGCCGAATAGCTTTCCGTGCTAATCCAATATGGCGGCCGACCAAAACAAACTGTGAGTGACCCCCAACTCCGAGCGATTGGAGCGAAATCTCATTAGCGTTGATTGCCCGAGCTAGCCCGATCGAAGATGTGATGTTCCAGCATATCTGACAGAGCAACACCGTGCCGTGTAAGCTCTATGTACCGATTGCCCTATAAGCGGCAAGTACAAGATTTTTGTTTTGTTTTTTGTTATAGATGGCAGAAAGTTACCTATAATTATTAAGTACATATAAGCTAAAAAGAAAACGAGGAGAGCTCACTCTGCCAACAAACTGTAGCAGTTTGGCAGAACTTTGTTTAAACAATTTTGTAATATAATTTCATGTTTATTATCAATAAAAGAATATTAAAAAACCATTACACGAAACCTTTCTTAATAATGGGTGATCCAATTTGAGTTTTCTGTATTGGCGACTGACGAATATTATTGAGCGCGTGAATTACTACGTGACCTTTTTTTTTTTTATGTGACTGGACATGGATGGCTAATACCACAAGTTCTGTCATGGTATTAGCCCAACACACCACATGGGAACTAGGTGCCATGCCAGGACCTTCCTTATATTGCACGGCTACATTGAACTGGATGGAAAACACGGACAATTTTCATTGCCGCTTCGACCATCGTTCATCCAATGCGATGGTACCAACCCGGGCGGGATAAACCCTACCACCTAGTAAGTAAGGAAGGGGACCTACAGCTTAACGTGGAATCCGAACCACGGCCAGCCTCTCAACGGTCGAATGGTCACCCATCCAAGACCAGACCGGACCCAGCGTTGCTTAACTTCGGAGAGCGATCGCCGAAGTGTCGCGCCACTGGGCCACTGAGGCTGACTGGCCCCCCACTTTTATTTAATTTTTTTGACAGCCGATATCGCCTTCTCCATAGCGTTCGTAGCAGGCCCCCTGGAGCACTAACCTCCGCACATCCCCACCTTGTGACTGACTGGTAGCTTCTTGTCAAATTTCACGATTATATGTCAACGGGAAGTCTCTACATACCTTAAAGGTTTTGATTTATTTGCGAGTATCTAAATATGCAGCATAAATGGTTATTTTTTATCGACTTTATATAGAAGATTTATTTTTTAGAGCCTCAAGGGACCTAAGAATTTGATACTAATTTCACCTTAAGGTGTGCCATCCCGCTCAACTTCCCATACAAACGGGGAAAGAAGATCACGCCCATATTTCTTGTCAGAGATCCCAAATTATGCTCAAAATAGCTTTATTTGATCGAACCAGATGTCTGATGACCATTGGCATTGTAAAATTGTGTTTGGTTTTTAAGTTATAAGGTCCGAAAGTTCGTTTTTTTGCGCGTTTTATACAATAACTTTGGAGATGGATTACGCAATGATAAAGTAAGAACATCTTAAAAAGATTAGTCATCAGACGTAGCTTCTTTAATCAAGATTTATAATCTATTTGGTTTTTGTTAGATTTTTGACTACAGCGGTTGTGGTTTACTTTTAGCTATAAGTCGTTTTGTAATTCAAATTTTCGTAAATCTTACCAAATCATACACTATGCACTTTGTCTTTTTTGTGGACATGTTGCATCTTCTTCATCACGGAGCCTATCTTTTTCTTTGAAACAGAGAAGGTCCCAGAGCGCAACAGCACGGTTTTGTACCGTGCCCGCGAATGAGTTAGTCCCGCCGGGTTGGGCACTTTAAGAACGGCCCATAAGCAATGTACCCCATACAAAAGTAGTTAACTAATCATTTTAAAATCGCTGTTCCAATCTGCATGATTTTTGGTATCTAATATTCGACAGTAAATATCTGTGTCTGCACATTTTAGTTTTGCTGAAAAATCTAAAGCAAGTCAAATAACTGGCAAAAGAAAATGTTCATATACATTTTCTTGTCACTTCTGTGTGACACAGTATACATATTTCGAAAATACGGACACGTGCAGACATAGATATTTATTGCTTGATATTAAATCTTAAATATCAAGCAAATTGGAAAAGTGACTTTCCAATTATTAGTTAACTACGTTTGTATGGGGAGCGTAATTTTTCGATGCTTACGGGCCCACCTTAAGTAACACCTCCTCCCTTTTTCCTCAGAAAAATGGTCTTGATCAACACACAGACAGACATATGGAAAACAAAGTGTTTTTTTTCCTTTTGAGGAACGGAACCCTAAAACATGTACTATATGATAACTTACGTTGTGGGACCAGTACGAGAAGTCGAAATTGAAGTTCTTGGCGGCATCCTTGGTACCAGGCGGTGCCTTTGGATTCACGATCACTGCGGACAACAGAACACGAATTTGATTTATAAATCCCATCAAAAACATAAATGTGCGATAGGCGGAACAAGTTTAATACTAAGAATACATGGACAAGGAAATTTATATCTAAATGGGTGCCAAGTTCTGTAGATATTTTGTTATAGGAACATTTAACATTCGTAATAAAAATTAAAACACTATTTCTTGTTTTTTTATGCTGCACAATGTTTGCTATTTGAAAATATAACATCTTTAAGTACATAACTTAGGATAAATGTAAGCTCTAAGCCCCGGTTGCACGAAGAGACGGCCGAGTTAAGGCGCTAGGACTAGCCAACTACTCGCGCCATACAAATGCACTTTTTAACAAATGTAATAATATGTAGTGTAACGCTTCAGCAAATCCAAATAGAACTCCAGACTGATAATGGATTGTTAATATTTTTTTATTCCATCATTTATTTAAATAATAATAAAAATAAAAAAGTTGATTTTTCTCATTAGAAATCTGAAAGTAATTCGATTTCTAGATATAAGCAAAAACAGCATATATGCATAAACAAAAAATTCCATTTGCTTTTAGATTTCTACATTTAGTCAAAAAAGTTCGGAAATGGACACCGTTTCCGCAATGTATTTTGTATAGAAAAAGGAAACATACATTAACGAAAATAATTCGATTCTTAGACAAGGAATCATATATTGTAAGGATGACACTTATAATCGTCAGACTTAGTTAGTTAACTTGGGGTGCCTCGTCTAACTTTGCGATTTGGCTAGTACCAGGCCCTTAAGGGCCTGGTACTAGCCAAAATTAGTTGGCTAGTCCTAGCGCCTTAAGGCAAAGAACAAAGAACAATAGAAACAGCAACACTCAGTTTAAGTTACTTACAACTAATAAAGTTACTAGTGCAATTATATAAAGTAATATAATTTATAGCATTACAAGTACTAGTACACACTGTCGACAATCCCAAACGATCCCAGACAATCCCATTGAATCTTCATCTAAAGGGTCGGTAAACTATAGAATTCATTCCCTACCGATCTATATCCCCCGAATTACAACAGCCGCCATTTAAGGCCCTGGTACTAGCCAAATCGCAAAGTTAGACGAGGCACCCCAAGTTAACTAACTAAGTCTGACGATTAGAAATGTCATTCTTACAATATATGATTCCTTGTCTAGGAATTGAATTATTTTCGTTAATGTATGTTTCCTTTTTCTATACAAAATACATTGCGGAAACGGTGTCCATTTCCGAACTTTTTTGACTAAATGTAGAAATCTAAAAGCAAATGGAATTTTTTGTTTATTCATATATGCTGTTTTTGCTTATATCTAGAAATCGAATTACTTTCAGATTTCTAATGAGAAAAATCAACTTTTTTATTTTTATTATTATTTAAATAAATGATGGAATAAAAAAATATTAACAATCCATTATCAGTCTGGAGTTCTATTTGGATTTGCTGAAGCGTTTCACTACATATTATTACATTTGTTATAAAGTGCATTTGTATGGCGCGAGTAGTTGGCTAGTCCTAGCGCCTTAATCAATGTTCAAACACGTCACTTTTAGTGATCCGCATAGAGTTCCTTCCATACTGTCCACACAAAGTGACGTGTTTGATCATACTTTGACGTTGATTTTTATTTTTTGTCCTTCCGCGCACTCGGCCCTAAGATTCGACTTGATTAGTCTTTACCAGCAAACGAAAAAATTTTAGAAGAGTAACATATGTTGACCTTACAATGTAAAAACAGTAACTTGTGTATAATATAAAGAAGATAAGTGGATTAGTCAAATATAAGATACCTAACTTGTCTGTGAATGCGATTAAGTAAATGGTGAAGTCGCGAGAAACGTCCATTTAACACTGATCCTTTCTTTTCTCTTCTGCAATTGTAACATATATTTTTTTTTATGTGACTGGACATGGATGCCTAATACCACACTTTCTGTCATGGTATTAGCCCAATACACCACATGGGAACTAGGTGCCATGCCAGGACCTTCCTTATATTGCACGGCTACATTGAACTGGACGGAAAACACGGACAATTTTCATTGCCGCTTCGACCATCGTTCATCCAATGCGATGGTACCAACCCGGGCGGGATTTAACCTACCACCTAGTAAGTAAGGAAGGGGACCTACAGTTTAACGTGGAATCCGAACCACGGCCAGCCTCTCTCAACGGTCGAATGGTCACCCATCCTAGACCAGACCGGAAGCAGCGTTGCTGCTTAACTTCGGAGAGCGATCGCCGAAGTGTCGCGCCACTGGGCCATTGAGGCTGACATATGCCTTCAAAAAAAATACGCTATATAGAGTACTAGCTGCGGTACCCTGCTCTGCTCGGGTCAATGTCGTTTCGGACTGATGTCGGGCTGAACCTAACATTTTATGTTATATGAGTTCTCCATACAAACTTCCACCCCCCTATCTCATCCCTTTTGAGTTTAATTTTCGCCACAAAGGGTATAAACCCATGTCCTTTCCCAAGGTGCACACTCGCTCTATACCTATGATATTAGTTCAGTTGTTTAGACGTGAAAGCGTAACAGATAGACGCTGTCCGTTGATGTTAAACTGTGATGTGATGATGATACTGTGATGATGTTTTACTGTGATGATGTTATACAAATGAAGTTATACTGTTACTTTAGTAAAAACATTGTCTAGTTGTACCTTTTTCTTTTTAATAAACTTTTTCTTTCTTTATTTCTTTCTAGTTACTTTCGCAATTATTTTATAATACAAACGGTAGCCTATGTCCCTTTCCCAAGGTCCACACTCTGTCTATAACTATTCGCGCCTATGTCCATAGTGCTTTCAATGTTCTTTTCGTTTCTTTACATCTATTTCATAGATAACGTTGTTAAAGATTTTTTCTAAATATCCCAACCCTTCTTAAATACACTTACGGAAAATTGTTTTCTAAGTTTTGAAAGTTAATTTGGCTTGAAAAATTCGCGAACCATTTCTGTCTTTATTTACGGTAGCACGAAAAGCTATGTTGTTGCAATTCGAAATAGTGTTAAGTGTTCCAGCCCCAACACGAGACGCAGGCGGCACGCTACGTTGGAAATGCATTTAACATTCCTGAAACAATACAAACACGGTGCGATCCTTTGAAAGCCTGCGGTGCTCCGCAGACGCGGATGCGAGACAGCTCGGCGACGGCTGAGCGAGCTAAAGAAAAAGAAAAGCTAAAACCTTTCATTACAGCCCACGGTTGTACCAAGCGTTTGTAGCATAGACCTAGCATAGCGCGCTGCGCTTACAAGGCGAACAAAGTGTGGAAGTGAGACGTCAACTCGAGTACCACTACCGCGAGTTAGAGAGAGAAGGAACGCATCTGCGCGATGAGACAACTTCTCAAATCGTTATCTGTACATTGGAGTCGCGCTCATGCAATGTGAAATGTTTTTTTGTGAAATCTGTATGATGTCTCCAGTTTTCCTTAAAGAAAGCATGGTGACCGGTGCATTTATAGATTGAAGTGAACGGGAGTATAAAACCCGGACCAAAACCCCTTTTTAAGGTAAATCGGGGGAGACCCACTGATTCTTTTTCGATCAAATTTCTTCATTTTTCCTCAATATTTCAAGGCAAAACTTAAAATATAACTTCAGATCATTATTATGAGGCTACATAGCGATTTAGAATTATTTTTGAGTAAAAAAAGTAACTGTAGTACATTTTGTATAAAACAATTTTGGTCTCATCCGTCAGTTGGCTCTGCATGTCTTTACATTCTAAGCCTATGGTTTGTAGAGTTCCGAAGCGCGCGTCAGACGTGCTAGTGAAAAAGTACCAGAAACCGAGCAAATGTTTGATAAAAGAGTGACAAAACTTATTTACAGAAAGTGGAATTGTCGTGCCCAGGCGGCCGAGAACGAGCCACAACCATCTTGATGTGATACTTTGTACCGGTCACCCGTAATCCCAGAGCATTTATGAAAATATGTACATTAGTAGAGAAAGCGAAAGAAGTATGGCTGTGATCGTACTGTATGGCGCTCTAACACCTCTGCTCGCCCCTCCAGTGAAGCAGCGTAATAGTATTTTGTTTCAAACTGCAATTTGACTGAAGACGACTATAGTATTTTTATTTCAAACTATAACTAAACGATTTGTAAGTAATTACTTTTAGATTCATCCTAATTATACATTCGTGTCATACCTTAATGTGACTTATAGATTAACGAATGAACCACTCGTAAATGAACTATGGGAGCAATAGACACGCCGCCTTTACAATCGATAGTTACATTTCGGCTGATTTACTAGGGTCACAGCGAACGAGCTAAGTTCAGCGCCACAGAACTCGCCGCAGGGTCGGAGACAGGCCGCCGCCGCCGTGCCGCCGCCGCCGGACCGGGCTGGGCCGCCGCGCCGTATCGACCCGCAGACGGCGGAGGCATTTGAGCGACGTCGACAGACGTCAGCCATGTACGAACAGCAGACCTTAGCATGGCTCCGCGCGGAAAAGCGCTTCGCGGCGATCGCTGCGAAGTTCGTCGGCTCAACGCAACGCTAAAACTCGAGGGTCGTGAACATTTGAAGCGATATACCTACCCATGGTCTTTACCTATATGTTTACCGTTGTACCAGCATCCAGAAGGCTGCACTTGGATTTATCATTACCCAGTTTCAGAAATTTCAAACAACTATACTGCCCTTCTTATTAAAAAGTCGGTAACTACATATGAGCCTCATATGTAGTTACCGCCTTTTTAGGGTTCCGTACCCAAAGGGTGAAAACGGAACCCTATTACTAAGCCTCCGCTGTCCGTCCGTCCGTCCGTCCGTCTGTCCGTCCGTCTGTCACAGGGCTGTATCTGCGTAACAGGTAGACAGCTGAAATTTTCACAGAGTGTGTATTTATTTTGCCGCTATAACAACAAATAGGTAATATTAAAAAATAATTAAAATTAAAGGGGGCTCCCATACAAAAAAACCTGTTTTTTTTGTTTTATTTTTTACGATGGTACGGAACCCTTCGTGTGCGAGTCCGACTCGCACTCGGCCGGTTTTTAATAAGGAGGGCAGCATAGGAAAAGAATTCGGAACTGTCTGACCGACAGTTTTCGTTATTTCGTGATGCAAATAACCCACTCGGATTGGTCAAAAACTTGTTCCCATCGCCAGGTTCGTCACCATGTAATTTTTTTTCAATTGATACTTACATATTAGTTTTCAGTGGTTAATAGACGGAGAAAAACTCTTCAGAAATATCTTGACCATCATAATGATGTTCTAAACTTTCTTATCTAAATTATTTAGGTGTAAAAAACCATCGCCATTTTTTACCCCGCCACACCGCCACCCGCCACACCGCACCTCTCCTACGTCTCAAGGTTGAATGTTAGAGAGTGCCTCGTGGCATTAATTCCGCCTTTTTGTAAACCATATTGGCTTTCGAATAAAGGTTTTTCTCATTAATTTTAAATAATGTTTCGATACAAGGTAGTATCCAAAAAAATTCAGTAGATACAACTGACTAGCCTAGTTTTCACCAAGCGCCGATTTGTTTCGTGCTGTGATAATCGATTCGATTATCTTGAAGTGCTGATTATCTTGTACTGGTATTTGATTTAAATCTGCTAAGATAGGCCCTTAACATGTGGCGATTAAGCTAATCGGCATTAGGAGAAAATGGCCCTAAGATTAATTTGTCCGTAAGCTGTTATGTTGTCCGAAAATAAATAATAAGAAATAACTAAATGGAAAGCGTACGAGGACGCAGGATCGGTGTTGTGCTCGTGTGGCCTTGCGGAGGCAACGCGCTAAGCCCGCTGCAAGGCTACACGCGCCGGCAACCCCCTTTGTTCTACTAAGTACCGCAACGCCTGAACGAATGAAAGGACTCGAAACTTACTTTTAAACCTTTTTTTTTTCATTTATTTTGGATTCAAACAGTCACACATACAAATTATCAAATAAAATAAATCAAGCTTAGACCTGTAGATCTGAAAAAAATCACTCAACAAAATAATAATATTAATAATTGTTTTTCTTATTATTATTATTTTTACACGAACAGTTGATCACATAGCTAGTAGATGAAATACATATCAGTCAAACAAAACTAAAAAAGGTGTGCATCAGGTGTGCAAACCAAACGTGAATAACAGTGAAGTAAGTAACAAACTCAATACCTAGCAAGCAGATTTTTTTTAAAAATATAACCTAACCTTTTTTATTAACTGGACATGGGTGGCTAATGCCACCGCCACCGTCGTGATATGACATTAGCCCTAAATACCGCCAAGGTGGTAATCCCCAAGATGCCATGCCAGAACCACTTTTCCTTTATGAGCACGACTACATTGAACTGGATGGAAAACACCCGACGATAGCAGTATCGACCAACATTTCATCAAATGCGATTGTACCAACCCGCGCGGGTGTAACCACTGGGTGGAACCTACCTCCTTGTAGGGGAAGGAGACCTACAGTTTTTTTATTTATGCGACCTGACATGGATGGCTTATACCACACAACTACCGTTATGATATTAGACCAATACGCCACATTCCCGAAGGAATTTGGTGCCATGCCAGGACCTTCCCTTTATGAGCACGGCTACATTAAACTGGATGGAAAACACGGCCAATTTTTCATTGCCGCTTCGACCATCTTTTCTTCCAATGCGATGGTACCAACCCGGGCGGGCTTAAACCCTACCACCTAGTAGGGGAAGGGGACCTACAGCTTTACATGGATTCCGAACCATGGAGCAGCTCGCATTCGTGATGAAATGCACTTATCGAACTCGGAAAGAGAAAGACATTGGTGTATTGAACCCAGGTCTCTGGTACGCTAGGCCAGTCCCCGCGCCACTAGGCTACGAGCCGCTCAAAATTGGCATTCCGAACCATAGAACAGCTCGCATTTGCGATGAAATTCACTTATCCGACTCGGAAAAAGAAAGTGATGCATGAACGGGACGGGGACTTGAACCTATGACAAGCTCTGGCAAGCAAGGCAATTCACCGCGCCCCTGAACTACCGCTCGAACTACAAACTTGAAGCCTTTAGTATTCGACTACATTGAAGAAAGTACCAAATAACAATGCCATTCCACAATTTGGAACCATTTACAATTTCCCACCCGGAAGAGTATCGAATTCATAGCAAACGACTGTACTGAATTCGTAACTATGTATTCTGGCGATTCATCGCCATGATATAGAGCCTTTATCATACAATAAAAGCCTGAAGATCGGTTCATCAATATCACGAATGAGTTGCTGAATATTTGAGGGTGAATGGCCATGAATAAATTAATACGTCATGCTAACACAGTCTGTCTGAATTTGTAAGTTTCGTGTTGGCACCCAGCATCGTTATACGCAATGGAAGTAATAATCGGCTCAGGGACACGGGGACCTTCCTTCTATGCCAGATATCATGTGTTTGATCCCTGCCCCGTTCATGCACTACTTTTTTCCTGTTTCTGAGTCGGATAAGTGTATTTCGGCACGAATGCAAGCTATTCCATGCTTCGGAACCTTAAAACCTTAGGCCACCTTCCCCATAGTAGGTGGTAGGACTAAGGTGGCCCAACCCGGCGGGACTAACTCATTGCACTGTACAAAATCGTGCTGTTGCGCTCTGGGACCTTCTCTTTTTCAAAGAAAAATACAGGCTCCGTGATGATGAAGATGCAACATGTCCACAAAAAAGACTATGTGCATAGTGTATGATTTAGTAAGATTTACGAACATTTTGATTTCAAAACAACTTATAGCAAAAAGTAAACCACGACCGCTGTAGTAAAAAATAGAACAAAGACCAAATAGATTATAAATCTTGATTAAATAAGCTATGTCTGATGACAATCTTTTTAAAATGTTCTTACTTTATCATTGCGTAATCCACCTCCAAAGTTATTGTATAAAACGCGCGAAAAATGCTAAACTTTCGGTCCTTATAACTTAACCAAACACAATTTTACAATGCCAATGGTCATCAGACATCTAGTTCGATCAAATAAAGCTATTTTGAGCAAAATTTTGGATCTCTGACAAGAAATATGGGCGTGATATTCTGTTCCCTTTTGTATGGGGAGATGAGCGGGATGGGCCACCTTAAGTCTCCTTCCCCATAGTAGTTGGTAGGGTTAAGGCCGCTCGCCTTGGTACCATCGCACTGTGTGAAAATATGATCGAAGCGGTAATGAAAAAAAAAACTACTTTCAATGCAGTTCAATGTAAACGTGCTCATAAAGAGAAGTTCCTGGCATCGCACCTAATTCTTTCGGGAATGCGGTGGGTTGGCTTATATCATGACGCGGGTTGTGCTATTAACCATCCATGTGCAGTTACATAAAAATGCCTACTGCAAGTAAACGGAAGCGACACAAGCGTAAAGTTGTTCATTCCATGTCGTAGCACTGAAAACAGAGGCAAATACGAGATCCATTTCTACTCCACGTCGACCATGGAGTGAAAGGAACCTAGGATTTTCTTCCCTATCAGGTGTGACGATATGATTATTATTGTCTTCTTCGCCGATATTATTACTAAAAAATCTGATGAAAACTCGCTATGAGACGAACAAAACATTGGCGGCCCATCTCTTTGCGCCCCACTTATGTTGTTATTGCACTATACTTACTTTTGTAAATAGTTTTTTAGGGTTCCGTACCCAAAGAGTGAAAACGGAACCCTATTACTAAGCCTCGGCTGTCCGTCCGTCCGTCCGTCCGTCCATCCGTCCGTCCGTCTGTCCGTCTGTCACAGGGCTGTTTCTCAGTAACCGTAACAGATAAACAGCTGAAATTTTCACAGAGTGTGTATTTATTTTGCCGCTATAACAACAAATAGGTAAGATTAAAAAATAATTAAGATTAAAGAGGGCTCCATACAAAAAATCTGTTTTTTTTTGGTACGATAGTACGGAACCCTTCGTGTGCGAGTCCGACTTGCACTTGGCCGGTTTTTTTTTTGTGGCCTATTAAAGAATTTTCAATCAATCAATCAAAACTCTTGACGGTAAAGAAGTAACTTGGAATCGAAATTTCGGCGGGAAAAATGAGCAATATTCTTTCCCCATAATACTTTTAGGAAATTTTACCCAGAACTAAAAGAAAGTGAAGTAGTTTCATTCCGCGTTAACAATCCTTACAATACTTTATTCTCAGGCTATAGATCCGTGGGTGAGTTCACTTTGATGGTGGAATTTCGTGAGTGAAACAATTTGGTGGCATTCCAATGGCGGCCATTAAAGTCGTTCAACGTCACCCCTAACGTTCCTGTGAACGTTTCGAATTACGTAACGATAGCTTAGCCGTGTTACCAACCAGATGGTTATGTTCTTAGGTTTACACAGTTCTGTTGTTGCTGCATAGCGCAGGAACCCTTACTTTTTCACGCACGCACGCTTTCTGAATATAGTTCAACGAATGTTATGGTATTACAACTAAATCAATTAACACAACATTTAGGGCCGAGTGCACGACGCCTCGTAAAATGTTATCCGTTACTGATTACATTTGACGAAGATGTGACAGCTAATCGCCCATCATATGAATTTGAGTTGTACGTAACATAATAGGTCGGGGAAAAAGTCTTTTCGCATTATAGTATGTATGAACTTGTAATAAAATCTCTTTGGCTATACTATTTGTATCTGGCTGGTTTTGGTATCATTGAAAGTTTAAATTTTAAAGAACCTAATTCCAAATTAAAATTAGGAAAATGTGTGATT
Source organism: Incurvaria masculella (assembly GCA_946894095.1). Taxonomy (NCBI): domain Eukaryota; kingdom Metazoa; phylum Arthropoda; class Insecta; order Lepidoptera; family Incurvariidae; genus Incurvaria; species Incurvaria masculella. The sequence continues at coordinate 15,676,607 of OX335657.1, read as the reverse complement.
CTCATTTGTTTTTCGTACTGTCAAAATGAGTGAATCAAATGAAGAAATTCGATACATTTTAAAATTTTACTACAAAAAAGGTAAAAATGCAACGCAAGCCGCGAATAAAATTTGCGATGTTTATGGACCTAGTGCAGTGTCTGTGAGAGTAGCACAAATTTGGTTTAAGCGTTTTCAATCCGGAAATTTTGATGTCAAAGATGCACGTCGCTCTGGTCGCCCTATTACGGATAAAATGGATGCCATTTTTGAAAAAGTGGAGCAAGATCGGCATATCAGTAGTTACGACGTAGCTGAAGAACTAGGAATTGACCACAAAACAGTTTTGGCGCATTTGAAAAAAACTGGGTACACAAAAAAGCTCGATATTTGGGTACCTCACGAGCTCACTGAAAGAAACCTAATGAATCGTGTACTCATTTGTGATTCTTTATTACGACGTAATGAAACCGAACCATTTTTGAAGAAGCTGACAACTGGTGATGAAAAGTGGATCACGTACGACAAGAACGTGCGAAAAAGGTCGTGGTCAAAGGCCGGTCAAGCCTCACAGACTGTGGCGAAACCCGGGTTAACTCGCAACAAGGTGATGCTGTGTGTGTGGTGGGATTGGAAGGGCATTATTCATTATGAGCTGTTACCACCAGGCAGGGCCATCGATTCTGAACTCTACTGCGAACAACTGATGAGATTAAAGCAAGAAGTTGAGAGAAAGCGGCCGGAATTAATCAACAGAAGGGGTGTGGTTTTTCATCATGATAACGCTAGACCTCACACATCTTTATCCACTCAGCAAAAACTAAGAGAGTTTGGCTGGGAGGTGTTAATGCATCCGCCGTATAGTCCTGACCTTGCACCTTCAGATTTCCACCTGTTTAGGTCTCTTCAGAATTCTTTAGGCAGTGTCAGGTTAACATCACGAGAGGACTGCCAAAACCACTTGTCGCGGTATATTGATCAGAAGTCCCAATATTTCTATAGCAATGGGATCATGTCCCTACCTACAAGATGGCAAAAAGTTATCGAACAAAATGGTACCTACATACTTTAGTTAAATGTAAATAAACCATATTAAAAAATGTTTTGAATTTTCTTAAAAAATGCGAAGAAACTTTTTCCCCAACCAATATTTTCGTCAAAGTTAGCTTGCCAGCTGTCAGACCACAAATAGTCCCTCTAAACAATCGGCAAAAATGTTTGCTGCATGGCAACTCTCAGCACCGCCTGAGCTGACATAGTACTGTCCTTCTTCCACAGTAAATTATCAGAAAGAGACAGGCACAATTGAAACACCATCTAGCGTCAATCATTAGTACTAGCCGCGGGGTGGCGCTACTAGCGCCCAAGATGTCGGCTTGCTATCAGCTGTTGGTAGCACCACAGATTACATAGATATGGCGCCGACATTTTTAATCTGTGGAACCGGGTGGTAGGCTAATAATTATGAAAAACAAAGGATTGTATTATATTAATGGCAACGTTTGCCTATTATTTAAGGTCCAATAAGACTGCAAAAATGTAAAAATAGTGACTTTTGATTCTTTGAATTATTATTTGATCGTGATTTTGACGGTGATCAATGGGTCGGGAGTGATTACGATTACCGGTTAACATCAGCGATCAACGTAATGTTTAAGTTTCGTGAAACGCAAAATTTGCCTGATCAGGCCTTAATCATACGTTGACGGTGATATTGACGAGCATGACGGTACGTGCAACCGGCCCTAAGTATTTATTCTTAACGTAACCAATCACATAGGAATGATGTGCCAGGAACTATATTTGACGGCTAATATAGCCGGATCATAGACAAGGCCTCGCTTCGACCGTTCTCCATTCAACGCCAGTACCGAATTAAAGAAGTGGTCGGACAGGCGCCTTACCTACGAGCCACTGCTAGCTTCAACAGTCGAACGGTCACCAATCCAGAACCCGACCGCGGCTAGCGTGGCTTGAACTCGACATCGAACACTGAACCGTGACTGCAACTGGGCTACCGAGACTGTGGGGTAGAAAAAAAGATTCAAATGACCATACAAGGATAATAGCTCGGAAATTGTGAAATATTACATTTTAATATGAAAGTAAACAGCGTTTCGCGCTTCATTTTAGGAAATAATGTAGTTCTCACTCCTGCTACTTCTACTCGAAACAAATTGTAAGGACTGAAGGGGCGCCTTGCCTGCTGGCGGGGCGGGGCAGGGCGGGGCGGGGAGGGATCGCACCGGAGGCTGCAGCTGCTGCGAATAAGAACACGAGAGCGGCCGTGAATATAGAATATTCACGACAGCGCCGTATTGACGGGATACGCACGAAATACATTTCTCAAATCAGAAATGGGTATCAAGCAAATATCCTATCCTACTATAATATAAATGGCAGTGCGCAGAAACAGAGCTACGGGTCGATGTGATTATTTGCATAGAGTTCGTTTATGGGTCGTAGAGTGACATACGTCCCTTTGTAGTCGTCAAATAGCATAACAGTGTTGAGACAGTCTATTGAACGGAAGATTAGTAAAATGTAATGTCTTCCTTGTATCATAAGAAAAAAAATTTAAGGTAGCTAGCGAAGTCTTAAATTTGGATAGTCTTAATTAGAACTAAGACCAACCAAAAGTAATGCTAACTAGTGTCAAAAGTGAAATTCCTTCCTACTTTTGGTCGTATTAGATTCAGTTATGACTATTTTACTTAACCATTGTGATTAGGTTTTTTTTGGAAGAATAACTTGTTAATAAGTTTGTACTGGTTATAAAATATAGATGATAGTTTAAGATATGGGATAGATTACCCGTAACTATGCACTGCTCCCTAAACTTTCCCGCAGGCTGTACTATAGGGAGTAGTGAGTATTCATTGTTAATTTACTTTTATCGGGTAGGGCATTTCTGGTAACTATTATTAATTTATAGAAAACAACTTTTTTTAAATAAGTGTACAGTATGTGCTTACCTATTTTCTGACATGCATATTTAATGTTAAAAACATTGGTATATTAATTATGAAAATGAAAGTGTGTGTGTGAGAGGGTGAGGGTGTATGTGACGGTGTTCGAGAGAGGGTATGCGCATGTATGTGCGCGAGATATAGTGTTTGTATGCGGAGTACATGTGATCACGTTGGGTGGAATCAGACAGATATTACTGTCAGCCTAACTCATCAGCTTCACCTCTAGAAGTTAAAAAGTGATTTGTCGCAGTTTCGGTGCGACGAAACAATAATGTCGGTGTGTCGTGCGCGACCCGGACGCCATGTTGTTGACGGCGGGTGAGCGGAAGCAGGCGACGGCGGCGCGGGTAGCGGAGGAGAGGCTAGCATCGCATTCTCTATTCAACGTCCAACTTCGTCAGCGACACTTTGTTTCGGACGTCATATACCATTGAAAATGTCAATTACAAATATACGTATATTTGATATAATTTTATTCGAAGCAATGTGACATGTATAATCGACCGTGAAGCAAGAACACATTAATTGAAGAAAGAGCCCAGTTAAAAAAACCACTTTACGAATACACTACAAGGCTATTGGCTGCAATGAATAAGCGACGTACCTGCTTAGTACGAAAAAAAGTATATTTAATCATTTCATTTGTCTCATATGATGTACGTAAAATGAAAGCGACTCTCTCAACGCATTTGCAGGTACATGTTTTTCACTAAATGAAGCACAAGGAATAACATTTTCTCAATAGTTGCAGACAGAAAGCTGGCAGAATGGGTAGAGAAGAAAACAAAGGGCGAGGTACTATATATTAAGGCCCTAGGACCAGTCAACTACTCGCGCCATACAAATGCACCTTTAAACAAATGTAATAATATGTAGTGAATTGCGTCAGCAAGTCCAAATAGAATTCCAGATTGATAATGGATTGTTAATATTTTTTATTCTAGCATTGATTGAAATAATAATAATAATACTAAAGTCGATTTTTCACATTAGAAATCTGAAAGTAATATGATTTCTAGATATAAGTAAAATAAGCATATATGCAAAAACAAATCATTCCATTTGCTTTTAGATTTTACATTTAGTCAAAAAGTTCGGAAATGGACACCGTTTCCGCAATGTATTTTGTATAGAAAAAGGGAACATACATTCACGAAAATAAGTTGATCCCTAGACAAGGTATCATATATTGTAAGAATGACACTTCTAATCGTCAGACTTAGCCCCGATTGCACGAAGAGACGGCTGGGTTAATAAATGTTCAAACACGTCACGTTCAGTGAACCGCATAGAGTTCCTTCCATACTGTCCACACAAAGTGACGTGTTTGATCATACTTTGACGTTGATTTAGATTTTTTGTTCCTTCGTGCACTCGGCCCATAGTTAGTTAACTTGGGGTGCCTCGTCTAAATTTGCGATGTGGCTAGTACCAGGGCCTCAACGGTCTTGTTTGCACGTTGCCAAAAAGCAACCGTCTACGCCAATTTGAATGGATATTTTAATTAAAAATCTGTCCTTTTTTGATGTGAAACGGTCAAAGAAGTCGAAAAGGATTACCATTTCTTCAATTATTTTATCAGCCGCTTTCGAAAGATTATTTTCATCGTATATTCCTTATTGAAATAATTGCTTGAGAGCGATAAGTCGGTGTCGCGTTTTTGTTAAGATTATGCTTCATCGAAGAGAGCAGCCCGCCTACCCCAATTATCGGGATTGTATTCGCCGAGCTGAATGTTATCACGATTCATCGAACAAACACATTCCAGACGAGAGAAAAAAAGAGGGATTTATTTTATTCCTGTTTAAATTCGCCGGAAAAGCCTCCGGGCACTCGCGGCGCTTCAAACGGAATAAAAGCTCGTAAAATGGCCGATCGAACACGGCTGAGTGGCCGCCAACGACCGGCGCCCTTTACCCGGCGGAGGGCGGGCGGAAGGAGGGGGGGGGGGGGGCAACACTTCCGCAACAACCAGCTGTGCATGCAAGACGAGCAATGTTAGAGTGGGAACCCATATAGTTATTCTAGAATTTTCGAACAAAAAAATTATACCTTCATACGTACGTATTATAGTTCGTATTTATTTAGTTCGTATCAAATCGCTATAAGATGTGTACTCTTCTTGAAAGACGTTCTCAGCTTGAACTAGTTACTCTATATAAGATCTGTAATAATGTAATCGACTCCCCTAGCCTTCTCGAACTGACATTTAAGATATTATTCTACCTTAGTAAGGTACGCACAAATGCTGGTGTTAGAGATCCTGTTAGACGAATGTGCCAGCTGTACAATGAAAAGATGATTAACTCAGATTTGTTTTTCATGTCAGAAATCTCAAGCCATTAGCAAACATATGTACCAACTATATATCTCGTTCCTATTTATATGTATGTTCCTAGTTTGTAATTCCGCATGCACCACCTTTTCTTTAACGTTTTGTAAAGTATCAGTGAGGAATAGCTTTGGATACGAGCAAATACTAATTATTTGTTATGGTTACTGCTTTCATTGTTCGTATCTTTATTTCCTCCTAAATAAATAAATGAAAAAAAAAATAAAAACAAACCAGCTGGACTTTCTAAAAGGCTTACTTACTAAGTTGATAGAATCCCCGGATATTTGTAAGTGTAGTTTGACTACCAAAAAGTTTTGATTAATGAAATATAAACTGAAAAAGTTTGGTTAATCTTCATTGTAATAACATTTTGAAAATAATAATAAAAAGGTTTTGGTCTCGACAACCGTGGGAAGCAAGATTCGAACGTGCGACCTTTGGATTACACGTCAACTGCTCTACCGCTGAGCTATCCCGGCAATTACGTCAGTCAACGAATTTGCGGATCATATTTAAATCGACACAATGCTCCCTCTATCTACTACCCTTTAAAACAAATGCCCGCTAAAGTGGCAGCTGGCTTCGAATGGTGGAATTTTAAGCGTCTAATTATTCTTCCTACTCTCTACCATCTATGCTGGTCTTCAGAAAGCAAATTTATTGGATCTTCGAAAAAGTTCCGTAATGGAAAAATGCCCAGGATATTATTCCGCTATAAATTTAAGTAAGGTAAAATATATTGCGAAAAAGTTGGCTCATTTTATAATGATGTACAACCGAAACAAAATTGTGGGGTCAGACAGGTGCTACGCTCCCTTCATTTTCTTTTATGAACTTGTTAAGCGCATGAACCGCCTTCCCAATGAGGTAACTGCATTAATATTCTATGCCTGTGGTAAGCATCAATAAATGGAGACTTAGAAAGACTTTACTTTACGAGTGCAGAATCCCTACGATTGTGTAGCCGAATCGAGAACTCGACAACATGACAAGATAACATGACACACGTCATATTTGAATCGAGCACACCACCACAAACTTCATAAGATGCATGGCATAAGGAAGAGTTGAGTCGAGAGCTGTACACACTTCATAAGCCAACATGACACACGGCACAGTTAAGTCAAGCTATGGGGTACAAACTTTTTAAGATTACATAAGCGGCATAGTTGTATCGAGCGTACACACTTCATGAGTAACATGACAAGGGGGACAGTTGAATCAAGCACTGCACACACTTTATAAGATAAAATAACACACTGCACAGTCTAATCAAGCAATCCAAACACTTCATAAGATAACATAGCCACAAGGCACAGTTGAATCGAGCACTGCACACACTTTATAAGATAAAATGACACACGGCAAAGTCAAATCAAGCACCCCAAACACTTCATATGAAAACATAGCACAAGGCACAGTTGAATCGAGCACTGCACACACTTTATAATATAAAATGACACAATGTACGGTTGAATCAAGCACTCCAAACACTTTATAAAATAACATATATAGCACACGGCACAGTGCACTGAGAAAAAATTATGGTTGGCCCAACAAAGAAACTTTAACCCTGGAGAGCCGTCATAGTGAATTGGTTGCAACGACAACCTTTATTTTTTCGACCATACATACAATCTAACAAAGTAATTCTAGCAAAACATACTAGAAATTGTTGCGCTCGCAACTTCCACTTTGTTACAATAACAAACAGTGACCAAAGTTGTTACAGTAACAAATACGACTTTGTTTCAATGACAAAAAGCAATTGACAAAATAAAAGCTGTCCTGAGAAATAAGCTCGATTCGTTATAGTAACAACTTATTTTGATGCTTCAACAATTTTTTTCTGACAACGTGATCTTTGTCCCTTTGTCAGCCCACTTTTTTCTCAGTGTTGAATCGAGCACTCCACACACTTCATTAGATGACATAGCACACGGCAGAGTTAAATAAAGCAGTCATCACACTATATAAGATAATATTACAGTTGAAACAGATCAAACCTGAAATACATTTAAGGTACATACAAGATCAATAGGGGAAATAGTTATGCTTAAAATATCCGGTTTTAACTTAAATCGAAAGACAGACACGATGTAAATATTAGTTATAAAGCCATATGAATTACTAAATATGACGTATTATCATCTCTGCTTACCCCTTTTGAAGAAACATCATGGCGATTACACACGAATAAAAAAGCAGACTCACATCGTAGTAAAACTGCGTTGTTCCCGATTTAACTCAACGAACCCTAATACAGATGACCCCTGTTCGAACGTTTATCGATTCAATTGATATACTGTTTAAAATTAAAATCTCCATAAAAAGGCAATCCCTGTCGGCCCTTGAGCCCGGGGCGTCCCCCTCCCTCGCCCCGCCCCCCCCCCCCCGCCCCGCCTCGCCCCCGCCCGACGCTCGTAAAGCTCCATCGAACGTCGTAAGTCGTTTAGCTTGGTCATATCTCTCGGGCTTATACATTGGCGGGGGCGGAGAAGCGATCGTTTCAAATTGTAATGGTGCCCTTTAACCGCGGCTCCGCTCGCGTGAATTACACTGTTTCGTGGTTTTCAGGGTTCCGTACCCAAAGGGTGAAAACGGAACCCTGTTACTAAGCCTCCGCTGTCCGTCCGTCCGTCCGTATGTCACAGGGCTGTATCTCATGATCTGTAATAGGTAGGCAGCTGAAATTTTCACAGAGTGCGTATTTATTTTGCCGCTATAACAACAAATAGGTAAAACTAAAAAAAATATGAAAAAGGGAGGCCTCATGGAAAAAAAAAGGTTTTTTTGTGTTATATCTTGTACGATGGTACGGAACCCTTTGTGTGCGAGACCGACTCGCACTTGGCCGGTTTGTTCTAGTTTGGTTCTAGCGCGTAAAGGTTCTTCTAGCCTCGGTTAAATGAACTCGTAGTTTCAGCGTCGGAACATCGTGGTTAAACAATGGATACTGAACGGGTAACCGTTAGATAGTTAAGGGCGGACGTGGTTCGGATGCCACGTAAAACGGTAGATGCCTTTACTTACTCACTATGTGGTAGGAATAGAGTTGGAACCATCGCATTGAATGAAACATTGCTGAATCGGCAATGCTCATGCTATGTGATGGCAGTGATGGTACTGAAGCCTATTATTGATGGGCAAAATCAAGCATATGTAGTAATAAACCGCATGAAAATATAATTAGTGGTTCTCAAGTTAAAAGCAAAATGACCGACAGAAATACAGACAGACAAACACCTGAGGGTGGATTTTCTAAGAGTTATAGATAAGTGAATTCGTCGTGCCCAATATGTTTTTAAGATTTATAATAAGTACCTACATTATTTTGTGTTTTCAGCGGACGACCCCGATTGCGAAATTTGGGAGCGCCGGTCGCGATCGCAATCACGCTAATGACTTTCAGATGTGTATTTGATTTCAGCCAAACAAATTTCCTAGAAACACCGACCTGGAAACCCGGTTACCGCAGCCATCCGACATATCTGGGTGCCCTAATCGGCACGACAACATTTATAGCAATACTGGCTGAGGTACCCGGCGCCGCTCGTATCAATGCTGTTTTGGACTGATGTCGGGCTGAATTATTTCCTGGATATTGTATTAGTTCCCCATATGAGTTCCAAATACAAACCTATGTCCTTTTGCAAGGTCCAAGTCATCTATGTATATAACGAAATTCATTCAAATTGGTTAAGCGGTTTAGGCGTGAAAAATCAACAGACAGACAGAGTAATACTAGTATATTTTTTATGGAACCTGACATGGATGGCTAATATCACACAATTACCGTTATGATATTAGCCCAATTAACCAAGTTCCCTAAAGAATAAGATCCGATGATAGTACTTTTCCTATAGCCCAGCGGCTAGAGCAATAAAGGGTTCGATAATTTCAAAGTCGCTGATTTTTTTACAGGAGATGTAGTTTCCTTATGGAAGGTTGATTTGAAAATTAAATTGAAATTGAAATTAAATTCGTTCTACGCACTACGCACGTAGGTATCAAGAGGCGCGGAACGAGGTTGCGACCCGCGCGTTGTGCGAGTACAGCGAATGAATTAATTCTTATTTAAATTTAATGCACTATATAGATATTTCTAATCTTTTGTATGCTGATAGAGTGTTTCGATATGGTCATGTTGCCGCCGACTCTAATAACTTAAATATTTTATTGGTTGAATTAAAGATAAAAACATAAATAACTTTGAAAGCCAACTACATAGATTTCGAAACTTTTTATAGCAGGTTCTAATGTTCATTCCTAATATGGAAAACCATAATTTAGGAACTTTAATATTTTATTGTAATTATAATGAGCTATTTTTTGTGTTGCTTTGTTCTCAAAACGCAATTTTTCTAAACTATTTCTTACGACATGGAAATAAAGTTTTAAGCACTATACAATCATAAAATTTGACTTAAATATTTTATTCAATCTATTATATCGAATTATTGAAAATACCTAAATAATTACAAACGCACCATTCCGAATTTTCTTATCTTTTGCACCCAACCTTCTATAAGGAAACTACATTGCCTGTAAAAAAATCAGCCACTTTAGAATTATCATAACTTATCATGCCAATTTGGTCCGCTTCGACAGGTCTACTATGTGCTAGGCTAGATCAAATTGAATGGAAAAACGGACAATTTTTAATTGTCCTTTCGACCAATGCGATGGTAAAGACCTGGTAAGGGAAGGGGGCCTACAACTCAACATGGCCTCCGAACCATGAAACAGCTCGCATTCGTGACGAAATGTACATATCCAACTCAGAAAGAGAAATAAAGTTGTGTGAACGAGGCAGGGATTTGAACCCACGACCTCTGGCATGCAAGACAAGTCCCCGCGCCACTGATATACAAGCCGCTTAATTAAATGACATAAATGCACTATATTGAAGTGATCCCGAATGACGCGTTTACGCGGGCGGCTCCAGTGACGTCATCTGCGTTGGCGTCCGGTCGCGTGCGTCAGCGGTGACACATCGATGCCTCCGTGGCCTGCCAGCATGGGTATGGAATTCGAAGACTTCTTAGGTGGTAGAATACGTATATAGGAGCGGGTACTCTATACCTGCGCAACAAACTACATAGACTTCACTGGGCAATACGTTTTCTTTATAAGACTGGAGATGGACAGCTAATATCCCGCCCATAATAAACTTTATGAAAAACCGGTATGGATTGCTGTGCTAAGGACCAAAGGTGCTGAGAAAAGCCAAATACACTCCGCCTCGCGAAACCACGCTCAGCGAGGCACCATGCCAGCGGATTTACGGACTATCGCTGAGCTATCGAGCTTGTTCAAATTACGCTTGAAGACTTCCAGGTCATAGGTATGAGGAAAGGCACCCGCCGACAGACAGTTCCATATCTTGGCGTCGCGGCAGAGAAATGAGTTTGAGAAACGGCTAAATGGTTTATTTAAAACGTTTTAAAACGGCAACGTGATACCTAATACCACACAACTACCGCTGTGATATTAGCCCAATACGCCACATTACCGAAGGAATTAGGTGCCATGCCAGGACGTTCCCTTTATGAGCACGGCTACATTGAACTGGATGGAAAACACGGACAATTTTTAATTGCCGCTTCGAACATATTTTCATCCAATACGATGGTACCAACCCGGGCGGGCTTAAGCCCTACCACCTAGTAGGGGAAGGGGAGCTACAGTTTTACATGGATTCAAAACCATGGAGCAGCTCGTATTCGTGACGAAATGCACTTATCGAACTCAGAAAGAGAAAGAAAGTGGTGCATGTCAGGGCGCGGAATTGAACCCAGACCTCTGGTACGCTGGGCCATTTCCCGCGCCACTAGGCTAGGAGCCGCTCGAAAGGCTGTTACAGGAAAACAATACAAACCAGTTCGATGATCAAGACTATCAATAACCAAAAAACGGGCAAGTGCGAGTCGGACTCGCACACGAAGGGTTCCATACCATCGTACAAGTCTTAACACCAAAAAATAAGTTTTTTGTATGGGCGACCCTCCTTGAATTTTTATTACTTTTCAATTTTACCTATTTGTTGTTATGGCGGCAAAAAAATATACATTCTGTGAAAATTTCAGCTGCCTACCTGTTACGGTTCATGAGATACAGCCCTGTGACAGACGGACGGACGGGCGGACGGTCAGCGGAGGCTTAGTAATAGAGTTCCGTTTTCACCCTTTGGGTACAGAACCCTAAAACGCTTCCCTTTGAAGTGCATTGTCCAACTTCAATATGGGCTACTCGTCGCAAAAGCCGATGGCATAAGAAAACACGCAATCGGTGATCTTCGTGCCCCAACATTTTGAATAACAAACATTTTCCGATTTGTATGACGTATGAAAAGGTGGCGTTCTACTTTTTCAGCCGGTTTCCAGGGAAGCTTGCGTGCTGACGCCGACGCCGACGCCGCCGCCGACGCCAGGCGCCGCGCCGTCGCCGTCAAATTACAGTGTCGGCGCTGGCGGCGCCACTCAATGCTGATAACTGTACTATTATCCTACGTGCTGCGGGGTCACCACGAAAGGTTAACCGACGCTGGATATTAGGAAGACTATGAGCAACACCCTTTCCACATTTTTATTTCACCTATTTGGTGTTTTAGCGGCAATTACGGTTCGTGAGATACAGCCCTGTGCCAGATGGACGGACGGACGGACAACGGAGGCTTAGTAATAGGGTTCCGTTGGCACCCTTTGGGTACGGAACCTGTGTGTTCTGTGTTAAATTACAGAATTAAGAAGTATTGCAATAGGTGACTTGTATCAACACGACACAATTTGTGTGTGTCGACTTTATTTCGAATTTATCACGTGAGCATCTGGCGGCTCAAGACGAAATGTATTCATGACATCACGGTAAATATGTTATTCTGTCATCTGTACTAATATTGTTTGATGACATCTGCGCAGTGAAGATTGCTTATGTCGACGAATGGTTCGCGTATTGTTACCTAACGTATTGAACCCGTTTATGAGCAGGTTTATGTTGCAAACTTAACGGATACTGTAAAATTCAGTGGCGTAGGTCCGGATCGGAGCCGGTACAAGTACCAGCAAATTACAAGTACCTAGCGGGACGCATAGCTGTGTCAATGTGCCGGAGGAACACAACATTGTGTGAAATATGCAGTTTTAAAGGGTACGCCTGCCGGACCGCGAATCCGCCCGGATTAAGTTTGAATGAGACGGTCCCAAGCCACTTATTTTGGCCGGGGTCCGGTCTTACGGGCCCGCGCTTAGCGTGAATATTGCACGCGGCAGGAATGACGTGTCCTGCTTAGCCCTAGAGCATGCGAATGGCTTAGCAGCGACCGCAATGGGTAATCAGGGTAAATTTCGGCAACAGCTAAACAAGCTATTGCCCAAAAATAAAGCTTTTCGTACTAGTGGTTCCATCATGGTTTTCACAGCCTTCAAATAAAATCGAAGACCCATGGGCGTCTTCGTCTCTTAGTCGAGAGTCTGGCAGAGTCTGTTTTCCTTCAACTCTGAATGTAGTGCGATACGGGGATTTAGATTGTTTATATTTGTGTTATTTCATCATTTTTTTTATGTTTATTATTTATTTAGGAATCAAACAGTTCAGTAATGTAAGAAAAAAAACTCACTCCATGCGACTTTCTATTCCTCTGTATTACATACAGAGTCTGTATATTTAATTTTTTCTCCCATTTTTTTTATGTAAAAATGTAAAGTAAGGAATTGTTTTTTGAAAATATTCATTAATTAGAAGTTATATATAAAATACTAGGTAATATTTTTTTACTAATGTTGAAATCTACAGCAGATTCGAATGTAATCTTGAAATTTTGATTACAATGCTTCAACGTAGATGTCATTGGATAACCTCAAATCAACTGAACAAATGTCACCAAAGGCTATGCTTAGCATATACTTGAACTGGCCGCTCACGATGCAAGTCTGCTCGAATCTTGATGCCCGCACGTACGCACAGACTCGTGGAGAGGGCATAACGCCTTTTCCAAACGCGACGATTTCTACCGATCAACTTCTATCGCTAGGCCCTCTAAGGAACTTCGTCTTAAGGTGGGCCACCCCGCTCAACTCCCCATACAAACGGGGAAAGAAGATCACGCCCATATTTCGTGTCAGAGATCCTAAATTTTGCTCAAAATAGCTTTATTTTATCGAACTAGATGCCTGATGACCGTTGGCATTGTAAAATTGTGTTTGGTTTCTAAGTTATAAGGTCCAAAAGTTCAAATTTTTCGCGCGTTTTATACAATAACTTTGGAGGTGATTACGCAATGATAAAGTAAGAAGATCTTAAAAAAATTAGTCATCAGACATAGCTTATTTAATCAAGAATTATAATCTATTTGGTTTTTATTAGATTTTTGACTACAGCGGTCTTGGTTTACTTATAGCTATAAGTCGTTTTGTAATTAAAATTTTCATAAATCTTACCAAATCATACACTATGCACATTGTCTTTTTTGTGGACATGTTGCATCTTCCTCATCACGGAGCCTGTCTTTTTTTTTAAACATAGAAGGTCCCAGAGCGCAACAGCGCGGTTTTGTACCGTGTCCGCGAATAAGTTATTCCCGCCGGGTTGGGCCTCCTAAATCTCCTCACCTTAATACCTAAAAATGAACGTTTTTCTGAAGTTGATTGATTACAGTAAAGCCTTTGGTTGTTAAACATTGAAAAAATACTGAGCTTATAGAATGTACGTTGCTAAGGTACACATCCCTATTTTGTCTAAAACCCTTGTATAATCGTCGAAATAAAAAATATTTCTAAAAGGACCATTTTTACCTTTCAAAGCCATTTTTTCTGTTGTCTTTCTATTCAGACAAATGAAATAAAAAAAATCTTATACCTTTCAGGCATAACGAGGTACACGTCCCCCTTGCTGTTAAAAAACTTCTCAATACAGGAATTATACAAAATCAGACGAGTCGTTACCTTGCCATCAAATACACAAAATATCCGGGAGCGCGCAAAACGTGCGTACCCTCCCGCTGACATGATGGCACTGGCTAGATACGCTATGGTATACACATGCGCCTTAAAAGAAGCTGGGGTTACCGACCGACATCTACCAAGCCCAACCAATGTCATTAGAAAGATAACGGGAACGAAGCGGGCCGAACGCCGGACCACGGGCAACCCGAGTCAGCGCTAATAAAATGCGACATTTATGCCCGTCGTAAAGACAAGATGGCCGCCCGACCGGGCGACTCTATAAAGATTTACGTGCACTAAAACTAAGGCTTCCAGCCGGCGAGTACCTCCCACACGTGGATGCGATCAGGTAATTAATTACTGAAAAGTGCAACATTATTCTGTGTAAACTTGAAATGGATGTGCCCGCATTATGTAAGATTGTTTAGTGTGCGTAAAACACACTTTGATAAAAGTACAGGGGGAGTCAAGATTTCTTGATAGATCTTTGTTCAGCACCGATTTAATAAAATAATATTAGCTGTATAGGGTAACAGCCCTTGCCTTGGAAGCGGATCCTAGCTTAGACCAAAAGTCAGTAATTTACCGCTGCCACTTGTCTCCTTTCCTCACCAGGGTAAGATGGAGATGGATGTAATGCTGGCTTGCATCATTATATTAAAAGCTTTTAAAATAGCCTGAAAAGTTTATAATATAATGATGGAAGCCAACATAACAATATCTACGTATCACTGGTTCGTAGCCAAGTGTTTTTAAGGTACGAGACATTGATGGCAAATACCACATTTAATGTCATAATATAATCCTAAAACACCGCATTATCTAGGCTGCATTGCAGGGCTACATTGTGCTGGGTGAAAGATACGGGCAATTTTAATTGCCGTTTCTACCCTCTTTCATTCGATGCGATGCTGCCAGCCTAAGCGGAATAAACCCCGCCAGCAGTAGGTAAGGAAAGGGATCCACAATTTCACGTTGAATCCGAACCACGGCCTGCCTCATCGTAAGGGTGGTCATCTAGTCAGAACTCTACCGCGCCCAATGTTGCTTTAAATCAAACATAAAGCCTGCCCGGTTACGCATCACCAGCATTGAATGAAAGTGTTGACGCCAAGCAGTGGACTGTATGGGCAAGCACTCGACCAAACCGAATGGTACAAATAACCGAATACCAACCAGCACAGCAGCCGTCCGATTTTGTGTGGCGCTGGAGGGCCCTCCGTATTCAGCTCACCGTTGCATTTGCCGATATTCTTCTTGGTATTTTTCACCGACAATTTCCCCAACACCGTTTGTTTTATATATTGTGACAGCTTCTTCTTCTTTTGTCGCCGCCACCGCCGTCCCTTCCGACCACCGCACCAGCCAGCATTAAGCTACTTGTAGCATTCAAATTTGGCCGAAACATCCCCCCACCTAAGCAAGTCCTGAGACTTGATTGACCTACATTGGCAGCCGACATAACTTTAAAACCGTTCGAATTAAAAACGCCGTGTTGGGTACGGACCTCAACAACTCGTACAATTTTATCTTTACCGGGTAACAATTTTGTAATCCACCCGCGACACCAATGAAGTGGACCATCTTCCTTTATTAAAACGAGATCATTAAATTTAGGCAGTGTTGTTAGAGAGTTCCACTTCAAACCTTGTAATAGTGTATGCAAATATTCGTTACGCCACCGAGACCAAAAATGCTGAGTAAGTTTTTGTAATAATTTACACCGTGTTAACCGATTGATACAGACGTCTTGGTACGGATACTCAGGTATGGCCACAAGGGGTTGACCGAAGAAGGCCGGGTGTTAAAACTTCCAAATCATCGGGCCCATTACTGAGAGGACAGAGTGGACGCGAGTTTACAATTCCTTCTACCATTATAAAAAAGGAGCAAGCTCCTCAAACGTAAGTTTCTGTTATCTCAAAATACGTTTGACATGAAGTGGGCCACAAACCGACCATTTCGAGGTAAATCCTTCCGTGGGCAAATCCGAATATTTGGGTCTACCGCCGACGCGTAAGATATGTGGTCCATTCACAAATGGACTGAGCTGCCGAAGCGAACTTATAATGTGTATTAAACATACCACCTTGGTACCACACACATCATCATTGATCGGACCCATAATAAGAAAATAAAAAATAATTCCGAACGCAAGGACCGTCTGGGTCTTCTTTAATGTTGATACCATCAAGAACTCTTCCAAGCACATTAACAACTAAAATAACACAAGTCTGTAAACTAAAATAAATTTGCTCATCCGCTAATCATCCATTAAACTTAAAGGGTAATAATAAAATATCATTAAAACAAAAATGTAAACCCTTTTAATTAACATTCTAACTTAGAAATCTTGGAGTAAGGTTTTTCATAACCTATGCTCGAGATACTCCTTTTTCTGAGAGTAGATTAACTGCAGCCGTATATCCGACCGATGATCCATCATAGAAACCGTGGAAAATGATTACCATTAACAACACGTAAACATCGATTCAACCTTATATCTCAATTAATGCAAGTCCAAAATGAAATGTAACCAATCATTTTCAATAGCTGAGGGTATCGGAGTATCTTAATCTACCTTTCGAGATAACTGCCCTTTTACAAGTATCTATACCAGAAGCAGCGTGATTATCGTTATTAGTTTGGGAATGCATCCAGTCCTTTTTCCAGACACCTCTCTTGGGAACCCCGCTATGCACTTGCCGAGGTGATGCTTCACGACGCCACGATATATCTTCCTTCCGAATAGAACCACCACTTGTGTCAAACGCCTGGTCTTGAGTATGTGTGCGATCGCGTTCCGCTTCATATTGGCCAGTGCGATATTGCGTTGATCTGTTATATCGAGGCGAAGTGCCCTGATATTCAGAAAATGTGCAGATCAATGTATTGTGGCCGTGACTACCACAGAAGGCACACTGAACATTTTTGTGCATACATATGGCCGCCGGGTGATTTTCGAAACATTTGAAACATAGGCGCTCTTTGAATATCCATTCCTTACGCCCCTCTTTACTCAATTTGTTTTTGAAATGAAAACATTCCGCAATATTATGTCCTGTTAGTAAGCAAAACAGGCACTTTCGAGGAGAAGTTTGTTCTGCAATTATATTTGCCGAATGACTTGGACCCAACCGTGGACTCTGGTGCAAAACAATGTCTGCCTCTGCAGCAGGCAAAGATGTGTCGAAGAGGCGACACTCATCTTGTAAGAATGAGATAAATTGGTCAAATGTAGGCAGCTTCGTGTGATCAATTCCGTGAATTTGCTCAAATCGAGTTTTGATCTCCAAGGGAACCTTTTGTAAGCTCATATGTAGGAGAATGTAACTCCATTCTTTTATAGGAAGCCCAAGATTTTCAAGAGATCGCGTTGACTCCAGCAATGGATTTAGTAATTTCATTCGCAGACAGGACCGAGTGACATTTGACAGGTTTAAAATTCTTGAAATGTGGGTATCAGCCAACAACCGAGTGTTTTCGTAGCGACCCTTAAGAATTTCAAGCGCAATTTGCAAACTTTCATTAACCATAGGTAGATGACCAATTAACACTCGTGGCTCTTCAGTCACACTCGTAAACAAATAATGAAACTTCTCTGTGTCCGAAATATCCGTCCTCGTTGTTACCAAAGAATTGAACAAGCTAATGTAGCTACTCCATCCGAACGCATCGCCGTTAAAAAGCGGAATTTCAATTCTGGGTAATCTGGCCTTGGAAGCATATGTAGTTTTGCTCGCATCCTTATGTTGATCCTCTCCTGCAAAATATTCCACAGAGGCGACCTCCAACTCATTATACCACTCAGTAGCCTCCGTAAATTTTGAACTGAACCCACCGAGCACCGTGTCATCCGTATTGAGCGCGAGAATTTTCTCACAAGCCAAAGAGAGTTTAGAAAAGTGTACATCTAATTTTCGTAACCGTACTAAGACCACGGCTGAAGAGTTAGTCTTGCCTTGGACCATACCGAGAGTAGCCTTAAACCAATCTATTTCCATTTGAAATCGGACCTCATGTTGCTTTGACATGGTGAAAGAAATGTAAAACCGAACCGAATATAAATATTAAACGTAACCGAGCTTGAACCTTACTTTAACTTGTAACCGAACCGAATGAATAAGAACCACCGAATAATTCAACCGAAACAAAATTATAACCGAAATTTTGTAAGTGAACCGTGTAAAAAATCCTTAGCCGAAAAATCCCAGAATGCGTTCTCAGGTGGTGATCTCGGTAGCTGGTTTCGATTACAGTGCGAAGGTAATCCGCGAACCGAATCCGACTCGAAGCCGACCAAAATTATGTTGACGCCAAGCAGTGGACTGTATGGGCAAGCACTCGACCAAACCGAATGGTACAAATAACCGAATACCAACCAGCACAGCAGCCGTCCGATTTTGTGTGGCGCTGGAGGGCCCTCCGTATTCAGCTCACCGTTGCATTTGCCGATATTCTTCTTGGTATTTTTCACCGACAATTTCCCCAACACCGTTTGTTTTATATATTGTGACAGCTTCTTCTTCTTTTGTCGCCGCCACCGCCGTCCCTTCCGACCACCGCACCAGCCAGCATTAAGCTACTTGTAGCATTCAAATTTGGCCGAAACAGAAAGATTGCAATTAAAAAATGCTGGCCAAACCATGAGATAGACGGAGAGTAAAAACAATAATAAACCTGTTTATTGGACAAAAAAAACATATGTACTTATTATTCTGTTTCACTAAATGGGCCACCCATAAAACCATAGACCTAGCATCCTATTTCTATGCATAAAACAATCTATTTGTGGCCCGGCCGGTGAAAACATGTGAAAGTGATTATTTTCGTGGCAACATTATAACTTCAGTTGCCAAAGCCGATTCAGAGCTCCAGTGTGGCCAATACATTATATTGGTCTTGTCACAAAGTGACGTGCAAGATCAATAATACTTCTCTTTCTTCAGTGAGCAGGTCGCTCGAAGGGTGCGTCTGTGTACTGAAGGCAGTTTACGAGTCGGCGGCGCGCTGTCACCGCGAAGGCTTTTATCTTGATCAAGAGGGACGCCCTGCTTAGCGGAGGTCGGAGTTTTCTTAAATTCTCTCTCGCGCATTACAGGCTCAGTGTCTATCCGCTGACAGGCTACTTTGACTGAATGACTAACAAAGCGTAGCCTTGAAAAAACGGTTCAAGCGTGTCGTCTATTCACGTGCCGAGGGCCGAGCTCACATTACTTCTAGATGGCAGAAGGAATGAAATAAATAAGTTATGTAACATTTTATAGAAAAGGATAACTCTTAACTAATCATTCCAAGATTTGGTAAAAGTAATAAGTTCTGCGATCATCGTCCTACATGGTTAATTCGGTCAAAGTAGTACTTGAAGTATTTAACCCGAACGAAATATATTTTCCGTATCTTCAGAATTTCAATCACATGTAAATAAAACGCAACACATTTCCGGAACAAAGTAAAATCAGCCACTTTATTGTTCGCACATTCGGCAACAACTTTAGGCTTCAGCGTATTACTTGTTTAATATTCATTGTTCGTACACGAACAAGCGCAGGAACTAAACACCGACCTCGGATTACCCTCCGATAACGTATCTAGAGCACTTCACACCGATCGCCCTCAACTCGTTTGTTGCCTCCGCAACGCACTTGAGCCGGCACAGTGATTAAGCCTTACGATAGGCGATTAGCATGAGAAATTACGTGTCTTCACTCGATCGAACAATGGTTGTAGTGTGCAAAATATGTAAAGAGGCGGTGATAAATGACAGCCTTGAGGAACTCCAAGAAGTGCAGCCAGCAGTTGACTAAAGTTACAAATCTGCTAAGAAGTATTGTAGATCGTTACAATTTAGTAATTCGATAAGACTATGAATGACACCTTCATTTGCATGTTCGTTCCTAATTATTTATAAACAGCAATGTTAAGCAGTCAAATGTTTTATTTAAGTATATTCTTGGACCTAACAACTTTGAGAAGATGGTAGCATAGTGAAATATATATGACGGATACTCACTTGAAATTGTCTCTCGCTTTTATTGTTTTTGCAATTTTTGGGGCCATCATTTCAATATTCTTTTTATTTTAATATTTTATACGCCCTTTGTTATGTATATTTAATAACAAAATATTATGTTCAGGACAGGTACTAGCAAATTAATAGAAACACTAGAGGAAGAGGAGGTCCATCTCCGTAGCTCAATCCCCGATGCGACCCTTAAACCGACTACCGCGACGCGCCACTCACCGGTCGTTTTGCGATAATGTTATCGCTGTTGGACGCACCGACCGAGTCGAGCCTGCGAGGAGAGAACAACACAGCGCCACTAACCGGTGGTGTTGCCCGACATCTCGATGATGCACTTGGAGTCGCGCGCCACCTCGCGCGAGTTGAACGGGCGCACGCGCACCGCCACCTTCACCGACGACATGGCGGCGGCGCTCGAGCTGTCGCTGTCGGACGCTACGCTGCGCTGCTGTCGCGCGCGCTAACGCATCGATCGCCGTCCGATCTCCGAGCCTGCGGGAAAAGAATGGAAATATTTATTGCTCCGTAAATAATACATTTCAAACGATACGGGACCAAAGTAAATATTCGCAGCCTTACTAATAAAACAATATTATATAGGTGATGATCGTCTAGTAACATAGCCAGTGTGTTGCTACTTAAGAAGATAATGAGGTGATTGAGTTCCATACAATGGCTCGTGCCTGATTCCTCACCCAAATTGAGAAATATTTTTCTGAAAATTTGCACATTAAATAAACCAACTAAGAGCTTGGTCTGGATGATTTGATTTCTCTTATATCCATGATCTCTACAGATTTGAACAAAAATGTTTAAGGACGTATATCAGGACATATATATGGGCATAAGTTAATTTATCAAAAAAATGAAAACGTGGAGACGTAGCTCTCGGTTGGTTTATTTAATGTACAAAATTTTAGAAAAATATTTCTTGATTTGGTAAAGAATCAGGCACGAGCTATTGTATGGAACTTGATCACCACATTTTCCTCTTAAACAGTCGAAATCAAAATGCTTACTAATAAACACTGTGTGTAGGGATATCTAGGATTAGATACTTTTCCTATGTAATTATCTCGCAAAATTTGTCAGATATGTAATGTCTAAAATATAAGAATAAAAAAAAACCATGAAATAAATCCGATGATTGACTTGGAATGTACTCGAAATGAAAAGATATTTCTCAAAAATAACCTGCGAATAAGATTAGAGATCTTTCTATTGCGAGATTTTATATAAAAGTTTATTTATTGAATAAGCAAATACTTTTAACACACAAACGATGTTTTTCGGGAAAAAATATTTTTAAACAAAAAACGCTGACGTAAGTTTAATGCATTCTTAAACCGTCAGTTTACCGCAATAATAAGAATACGTAATAAACCGTAGTAACTTTTGTTCTATAGTATAATCTACGTGCGAGCGAGAGTTGTAAAAAACTCGGTGCTACGCCGTAGCAAAAATCGTAGCGGACTCGCCGTAGCATAAGTTCGTAGCGCTCTGAGAGGAGATGACACAACAGACGCGACAATATTTAAATCACATGCTACGCACAAGCGCCGTAGGGCCTCTACGAGAAAATAAGACTCCGGGCAACATTCAACGCAATACCTGCCTTTATTAGTTTCTGCAATGCATAAAAGTAAAATAAAAATGCTACAATTGTAAAGAACATTAAAATTGATATTCTTACATTAGTAACATATTAACACAATGAATGGTTCTCGAGATAATTTAAATTTAAAGCTTGGTTTTTTACACCTTTATGGAATAGTTACAGAAAAAACATAAAGCTAGATTTTTTGTTTAAGAATCAGGTTATATTATATTATATTCTTATGGTTTTTCAGGTTTTTTTATTCATGTTTCCAACTCAATTTGTTTGATTTAGCATTTCTTAATAGGACTTCATCCAATTAGGGGGATACAATTAATAGTTATTTCCCGGTGGTTCCAGCACAGATTTTTTTTTAAATGTCGAGTCTTCAAGAAAACCTTCACTTCTAGCTTGCATACAGCAGTCTTCTGTATGCTGTTTATTTATTTATTCACAAAGATAAAAATACAAGGCAAGAACACTGCGACAAATGACAAAAAAAATATGTTTTATTGTTAAAAAATATGCTATGTAAATAGAGGCGCTAGGGCTAACCAAGTACTCGCGCCATACAAATGTACCTTTCAACAAATGTAATAATATTAGTGAAACGCCTCAGCAAGTCCAAATAGAACTCCAGACTGATAATGGATTGGTCATATTTTTGATTCCATCATTAATTTAAATAATAATAACAATAATAAAGTCGATTTTCCAGATTATAAATCTGAAAGTCATATGATTTTATAGATTTAAGCAAAAACAGCATATATGCATAAACAAATAATTCCATTTACTTTTAGATTTCTACATTTCGTCAAAAAAGTTTGGAAATGTACATCGTTTCCGCAATGTATTTTGCACAGAAAAAGGAAACATACATTAACGAAAATAGGTTCATTCCTATACAAGGAATCATATATTGTAAGAATGACACTTCTAATCGTCAGACTTAGCCCCGGTTGCGCGAAGAAACGGCTGAGTTAATCAATGTTCAAACATGTCACTTTTAGTAAACCACATAGAGTTCCTTCCAAACCGTCAACACAAAGTGACGTGTTTGATCATACTTTGACGTTGATTTTGATCTTTTGTTCTTTCGTGCACTCGGCCCTTAGTCACTTAACTTGGGGTGCCTCGTCTAACTTTGCGATTTGGCTAGTACCAGGGCCTTATCAGCTGCTGCAGAAAAATCCATACCTTCGAACGTTTCAAATATATTTCCAGCTGTCACAGCTACCCCCAAAATATGTCTACCTCCGCACGTCCGAGGGACACCGAAGCGGCCCGCGCGGCGCACGCTACCTCATAAACACGTCGGGAGATGGCGCCCGTCGCGCCCGCCGACGGCGACCGTATTTCGCCCACTTCGCGAGCGCGAGATAACGAGAAATGACAAAGTGCCGGCAGTACGCGGGACACGCTTAACCAACGACGACGGAAGGAAGGGGGTGGCGATCGAAACGTATTCGTAAAGCAGCAGTGTTATTTTTTATGCAACCTGAAATGGATGGCTAATACCACACAACTACCGTTATGGTATTAGCCCAATACACCACATTACCGAAGGAATTAGGTGCCATGCCAGGACCTTCTCTTTATGAGCACAGCTACATTGACCTGGATGGAAAACGCTTCTACCGTCTTTTAATCCAATGCGATGGTACCAACCCGAACGGGCTTAAACCCTACGGCTACATTGACCTGGATAGAAAACACGGACAAATGTTCATTGCCGCTTCGACCGTCTTTTCATCTAATGCGATGGTACCTAGTAGAGAAAGGGGATTACAGTTTTACATGGATTCCGAACAATGGAGCAGCTCGTATTCGTGACGGAATGCACTTATCTGACTCAAATGAGAAAAGAATTGGTGCATGAACTAGTCGTGGGCGTTTCCACTGTACTTCGAGTGATGGTTTCCGCTAGTCCCACGACTAGCATGAACGGGGCGAGGATTAGAATTCAGACCTCTGGTATGCTAGTCAGCCTCGCTTAGTCAGCCACGAACCAGTAATGCACAGTCCCGAATTCGTAAACGAACAACTCATGCTGAGATTCTTAGGCTGAGATAAATAGTCGTAACTGAAACTTAAACGAAAGTTAAAGTTATACTTTCATACGTCACTTTGACACATTTTGTTTGGACGAAATGTCACTTTTGACACTTGTTAGTATCACTTTTGGTTAGTGTCCGTTCCAGTTGCTCAGTTCTACGCCTATGGCTGAGATAAATAGTCGTAGCAGAAACTAAAACTAACCGAACAGTACATAGTACTTTGCGACGTCACATTGCATCACTTTGAGATCTTGTCCATAAACAATGTGTCGTGCGATACTACTTTTCGTTAGTCTTAGTTTTTGTTAAGACTATTTATCTCAGCCTAAGACCCTGTATTTATAGTATTATTGAATCAGGCTTTCCCGCAAAACGTGTCCTTGGAACTCGAGAATATCAGTGTTGAGCTAATTGGTAAGCCAACTGACCCACCGGTGCTGTCGTAATTGTATGTGAACATGGGTACACCCCCCCCATATAATCTAGTTTTGGTTGCCAATTCCGTCCTTTCTTCCTCGCTGCGCTCAAGGCGACGCATTTCTTTCTGCGAGGAAAGCGGGAGCGACAAAACACTTTTTAATATTCTCAGAGTATTTTCTGGAATGTTGACAGTAATTCGGGTCTTTGATCGTAAGAAATCGTATTTTCACGTCGTTGCATCGGATATAGAGGAGAAATAAAAATCCCTTTCTGTCTTTGACGTTAACCGTGGAGTGAATGGACCTAGGAAGTATTTCTCTTTCTGTGCAACATAATTGCGTGATGGTACGAGGTATTCTATAAAATTTGTATTCGAGAAGTAAATGAAAATTTTCGTACTAAGCAGGTAAGTCGCTAATTCCAAGGAATGTGATATGTATGTATGTATAAACGACCCAGAAGCAAGGACACATTAATTGAAGAAAGAGCTTAGTAAAAAGAACTACTTTTCGAACATACTGCAAAGCAGGTCCCGAACCTTACAACTTATTGATACTTACAAACTAGTTTACAATGATTGTTTGCTACTGGTTAACAATGTTTCACTATGTGATTACCTCTGAACTTACTAGTTGGATTTTGCCCAGTTGCATTTGATAACCCAATTCTTGAGGAAGGTTATTAGGCTAACATTACCTTAAGACCCTTAAGATCTCTACCACCAAGTACTGATTAGCTTAATCGTCATATATTAGGGGCCGTTCTTAGCAGCTTGCAATCAATACCAATATAAGATAATCAACACTTTAGTAATAAACGCCCTTTAGGTGTCGATTAAAATAAATCAGCACTTGGTGAAAACCAGGCTTAGGAGTCGAGCAAAAAGCACATTGCAGGCGGGGCGACGCGACGCGGTTAATTGGGGGCCGAAGGCGCATTTTAGTGGGCTCCGCTCGGGTCATTGACCAAATTCAAATTGACCCGAGCGAAGCCGGATCCCTCCGCTAGTAATAATAACGTTTACATCAATGTTTGAAACACAACGCGCGGCGTGACGTGAACAATGCTGGTTGTTACGTCTCTGTTCAGGCCAGTCACTTGTTTCAATGTTCACGCTCGGCTGAGCCGCTGCGAGGACGCTGGGTGAGCAATACGCGGGACGGCAGACGCGCTCGCAAGCGTGTAGCGATCAAAGTCTGCCTTCCGTTGCATACCACTAGCACATAATAACCACTATGCATTTACATCATCGTAGCTCAGGAACGCAGCGACTTGCTTTATATGCAAGAGGTCAAGAGTTCGACCCTACTTGCCCAGTCTGTCGGCATTTGTAAGTTTCAAGGTGGCCACAAGCATCGTCATACGCAATGGGCGTAATACGCGGCTCAGGGACACGGGATACGCTTCTATGCCAGAGGTCAAGAGTTCGACCCCCGCCCCGTACATGCACCACTCTCTTCTCTACAGATACCTACAGATATTTCTATTGCCTTTCCTCATCACCCCAAGGGTTGACAGGAAGAAATCACTCTTAGTGATAAGTCCGTCTTTGTGCAGTATTGTTGTTTTGTTGTATGTTTTCTCTGTAATTGTATTTTAGTTTATGCACAGTAAAGAATGTATTAATTCATTCATTCTCTTTCTGGGTTCGATAAATGCATTTCGTCACGAGTGCAAGCTGTTACATGGTTCGGAATCCAGTTAAAACTGTATGTCCCCTTCCCCTACTAGGTGGTAGGGTTAAGCACGCACGGGTTGGTACCATGGCATTGAATGAAAAGATGATCGAAGCGGCAATGTGAAATTGTCCGTGTTTTCCATCCATTTTGATGTACCATACTGATAAAGGTATGGTCCAGCCATGACACCTAATTCTTTCGGGAATTCGGTGTGTTGCGGGCTAAATCATGACGGTTGGTGTGTTATTAGACATTCATGTCGCCACATAAAAAAAAAATCATTTCATTTATTTATTTAACTTCTGGTAGTCAAATTACACTAAGTCATGTCACATTTTGATTTATTCACAACTGTGAAGTGAGTTTTAATTGAGACCCGAACAGTTCGGCCACGAACTCCAGGCCCTAATCCCGGGGAAGGCGCTATTGCAGCCGTCTAAGTGGAGCGTCATTGCGCGCCATTTCCGCGAGCCGAGCGCACGCGACCCGCTGCAACCACACGACGGCGCATCGCTCAACTCGGCAAGGTCTCCAATTAGACATTCCTGAATTATATATTGAAATGACGACCGTTGGAGTAACCGTGTCCTACAATGGCGGCCGTGGGCAGGAAATCGGAGAGTGGGAAGACCACCCGCCAGGTGGGACGACGACATCAAGTGCGTCGACGGAAAGCATTGGTTCCGTACCGCTGAGGGCCGGGAGGACTGGAGAAAAATTAGAGAGGCGTATGTCCAGCAGTGGACGCAAACTCACTGACTAACTGACTGACTGTATTGTGTATTTTGTTACGCACGGATAACGACTTTTTAGGGTTTTCTACCCAAACGGTGCAAGGAACCCTATTACTATACCCTTGCTGTCCGTCCATGTGTTAGCGGACTGTACCTCGAGAACCGTAATAGGTAGACAACTGAAATCACAGAGTATGCATGTATATGGCTATAACAACAAATCATCAAAAATACAATACAAGCGTGAAGTTTTTGGCATGGTACGGAACCCTTCTAACTTGCACTCGACCGGTTTTTTTATTTGTGTTTTATGGAACTCGTCCCAACTGGCTAACATTAGCTCTACACACTGCATTCCTGAAGCAGGTGGCACGCCAGGACCCCACTTTTATATATGACCACAGATTTAACTGGATAGCAGACACGAGTCAATATTTCAGTGCTACTTCAATTTATATCCATGCGATGATGCTAAACCGAGCAGGATTACCCTATCGCTCAGTAAGTTGGGCACCCCTACGGTTTCACATGGGTTCCGAACCATGGAATGACCCGCATAAACTATGAAAATCCACATTTTAATTTGAAGCCTTCCCTAAAAATCAAAATCTCGGATATTTAATAAAAAGAACGTTCTTTTCGCACGAAATTCTTAATCTTTTAATCCAATTATTATTTGTATTTACGATGTATACTTGCGGTAAATCCGATCAATATTTAATTTTATGTAACTGGACATGGATAGCTAATACCGAACTAACCGTCAGATATTAGCCTAACACACCACATGGGAACTAGATGCCATGCCAGGACCTTGCTTATATAGCTCGGCTACATTGAACAGGATGGAAAACACGGACAATTTTCATTGCCGCTTCGACCATCGTTCATTCAATGCGATGGCACCAACCCGGGCGGGAATAACGCGACCACCTAGTAAGTAAGGAAGGGACCTACAGTTTTACGTAAAATCCGAACCACGGCCAGCCTCAACGGTTGAAAATGGTCACCCATCCAGAACCTAACCGCGCTCAGAGGTGCTTCCCCAGCTTATCGATTCGCAAGGCGTCGCGCACGCTGAGCTACCGAGGCTGACTACGGTTTGCAGTGGCTACTAAATTATTCGTTTCTGCGCCAAATTGTAACGTCTGTTCCCATTAATAGGTTCATTTCCTCCCCTTTACGCTAAATGTGACGATCCAAGCATCCACATAGTGAATAGAGAGTTAAATCAAATTTTAAATTATTTGATCAATAACCAATTAGTTGTCAACAAAGCGGGTATTACAAATAAAATAAATGTATTGGAATTTAAATGGACGGAAGATCAAGATGTAGCCAAATTTTTAGATAGTGCTTCGAGAGCTCAAAGGGAGGAAGATCGAAGCGTTATAGCCACTGCCAGGAGTAAAGACTCCGAGGGTTCCGCCACTCGCGCAACCACTAGCATTTTCACGTCCAATCTGGCACGCGTCGGCTCCTCGCGGCGGGGGAAAGTCACGAAACCGGCGCCGCTGGACCGTCGGAACGCACGGCCGGTTGCGTAACCGTTCGCGCGCCGCACGCGTTACGCCACGCCAACATCCTCCGGCGAGCGTAAACGTAACCGCTAGAAACCGAAGACGCAGAGACGCCAGCGCGCCGCAGCGATGACTCACCCGGTCGATCCGACGCCGTGCGCACTCCGAGACGGCGTCACTTACCCGACTGTCACAACCCGACTGTCACAATCCGACTAGGCTGAGGCTCGAGGTGCCGAGAAGCTCCGGAGCCCTCCGCCGCGTTACATAAAGCACATATGGCATCCGCCAGCGTCCGGACTTACCCGAATCGATTTCGAGCCGGATGCGGGGTCGCACTTTCACTGTCCTCGCGATCGGCGCGTTCCTCCCTCACTGGATTCCTCCCACCTCTATCCGGGTGCTGGCGGCGCTATCGGGTGGGACTCGCGTCGCGGTACATTTTGCGCAGTGGCAGGCGAGCGGGAGGCGGGTGCCCGGCGCGGCTCGCTCTCGGGACTGGTGTGGGGCTGCGCGCGGCGAGCGGGCGCGGGCAGGCGCGGGCGCGGGGAGGCGCGGGCAGGCGCGGGCAGGCGCGGGCGCGGGGAGGGCGCGGACCGCGCGCGTGCGTCGAGCGACCCGCAGCCGCCAATGGACGGTGCAAGGTGAGATTCGATCAGGCACCGCGCAATACCGACCGCGGAAACTAACTGTATAAATGAAAGTAAATGAATCGATGTAGCCAGACACGAGACGAGTCGTCGCCAAATGACAACCATCTTTGAATGTGCTCGGTCCATCTAAATATTTTCCTCGCGATGAAAGCGTGAAAACGGAAACAGAGCGCCAACCACTTACTTACATGATGCAAATATAATGTGCCAAAACGCTGAAGTTTGTATTCAAATCATGAGGTAGAAGATTTTGAAAAAATTGGACTCAAATGTAAGCCCTGTGAACAACTTTATGATAAGAAACAAGATAATAACGTAATTAATCATAAGTGGGGTGCAAAATTATTTTTATTTATTTTATTTTATTTATTTTATTTATTTATTAATATGGCTCACATACAGGATAAATCCGTATTACACAATCATAAACACATTTACAGTATAAAAAACGAACGAATCATCCTACAGGTAGTGGGCGCAGCGTGTACAGTTATAGGTAGTCAGCTAAGAAAGTTTATGTCTACGATTCAACAATATGTTTAAAATAAAATAGTGAAGCAAGGAAACTGAACAATGTAGTGTAAAATTAATAAATGAGACAATGTAAAATTTAGATGAACACAGTACAAGCTTGATAAAAATATTAACATATTTCGTTAAGCTAATGCAACTACAAGCAATATACAAGATACTAAAACAGAATGAATACAGGAAACACAGTATTAGTACTTACTAATATTAATTTTAAATGCATCAAGGATATTTGATAATTGTTAATGATTTATCTGCACCAACAGTGCTACTTAAGTTTTCGAATGCTACCTACAGAGCATGCTAAAACATCACATTTGTCTTTCCAGTCATTGCAAGTTTGCAGCATTCTATTGATGGGCGAGTGAGAACCTATGTTAGTGCGGGTGCAATCTGTTTGGAAAGGCATTCGATTTAGTAACCTACTTGAAGGACGGGGAACTTTAATGTTGATGTTCTGTAACAGTTCAGGACTGTCGATTAATGCGTTAGTTAATTTGTGTATGAATATCAAATCGGCACGAGACCGGCGCAAAGCTAATGTGTCCAATTTATAGTGGTGGAGTCGAAGCTTTGAGGTGGTGAGTGAGCGACCGCGGTGGTCAGCAAAGGTGAGGTGGTATAGGAATCGGTTTTGTACTCTCTCCAGTCTGTCAATGTGCACTTTGTAGCAAGGACTCCATGCCGTACTGCAATATTCAAGCACACTACGCACCAATGAGCAGTATAGTAGAATGAGAGTTTGCGGATTTTTGAAAACGCTAGACTTACGTACGACGAAACCTAACATTTTGTATGACGTCTTGGCGATAAGATCAATATGAACATTAAATTTCATAGCTCGATCGACTGTAACGCCAAGATCTCGCAAGTTGATAACTTCCTGAACAATTTCGTTGTTGATTGAATAATTACATTTGATTGGATTACGTTTTCTGGTGAATTTAATTACATTATGAACAAGAGACTGGGAAAAACCATAGTAATTCAATTAAAAACAATTACAAATGACAAATGGTAAAAGAAGAAAAATCCACAAACAATATTGCAACAATCGTAAACGATTTCTCTTACGCGGGACATAACTACAATATTTAGTTTAACGGCTTACCGCGCGTGTGAGGAGCAGGACGTGCTGCTCGACGTTTCGGAGCCTCACATGGGCTCCATCTTCCAATTAGACTACATCTGAAATTAGCGGCAAGTATCGATTATGAAAACTGGCTGACAATCGATCGAATCTCTTCTAAAAAAGCAGAAAAACACGAACACAATGTAGGTAGTTCGCTGTTGCAAAAATACAATCGGCTGAAACCAACACAAGCACAGACCACACACACTGACACGGTAAGCCCGAACACAGCCGTCATAAACAAGTCTCGACGCGAGCTGTCAAACGCCGAACTGTCAGTGCTGTCAAAAGGTCTCAATTATGCTCCCACGCCGGTTTATTTACCAAGTGAAGAGATTATTAGTGCGGTCGAAAGTACATTGGTAGCCAACAGAGTAGTCTACGAGGATGCGGATGCAATACGCCAGGATGTAGCGGTCGTACTTCGCGCAGCGCGACCGCCGGCATCGAATCTGTCTCACGAGGAGCGGCGTGCCTTGAAAGACTTACGCCAAGACAGAAGTATTGCGGTCCTAGCAGCCGACAAGGGAAACTCTACGGTAGTGTTGGACACGGTAGAATATGAAGAGAAGGTGAGTAACCTATTAGCCACAGATAACTACAAAAAGTTAGATAAGGCACCGACCGCAAAAGTGGTACGAGATACATGGAAACTCATCACTTCTGACTATTCACCTATCCCGGTAGACGAACGTAGACGGCTAAAGTCGGACAATCCGCAGCCCCCCCGGTTCTACGGCCTACCAAAGATACACAAGCCAGATATGCCGCTCAGACCCATAGTTAGCCAGATTAATTCGCCCACATACTGGTTATCTAAGCACCTTGCCTGTGTGTTGCAGCCATTGGTCGGAAAAACAACGTCCTATGTGAAGGACTCCACCCACTTTCTGCAAGTCTTGTCGGAAGTAACGCTAGAACCCGGACATATCATGGTGAGCTTCGATGTGGAGTCTCTGTACACGAACGTTCCTGTGGAAGATGCGCTGAAGAAAATAGAAGCCCTTCTACAAGAAAACAACCTGTCCGTGATGTACATCGATCTACTCAGACACGTCCTTAGCACTACATATTTCCTGTGGAACGAGAGTTACTACGTCCAAACAGATGGTGTGGCGATGGGGTCACCGGTAGCTCCAGTGGTGGCGAACCTGTTCATGGAGTCATTTGAACAGCGTGCCCTGGACTCGGCAGCTTTACAACCGGCACTATGGATCCGTTACGTGGATGACGTTTTCGCAGTGTGGACCCACGGACTCACAGAGCTCAGCAAATTCCTAGACCACCTCAACTCCATACATCCCAGGATTAAGTTCACTATGGAGATTGAGCAGGAAGGAAAGCTAGCATTCCTGGATGTATTAGTGATTAAGTGCGCCGATGGAAAGTTGGGTCATACGGTATATAGAAAACCGACCCATACCAACAGGTACCTACATGCATCCTCACATCACCACCCGGCACACTTACAATCGGTACCAAAATCACTTCTACAGAGAGCGGAACGTCTTTGTGATCCACTACACATTGCTGCGGAAATTAAATTCATAGAGACAGTGCTGCAAGGCAATGGTTATAAGGCAAGAGATTGGAGAACCAGAAGGAAAGAACGACAACCACAGTATGACGTCAAGAGGCGAGCCGCATACCTGCCGTACATCAGGGGAGTGACAGACCGTATTGCGAGGATACTGAGGAGATCCAGCATACCAGCCGTGCTGTATCCTCAACGCAAGGTCTCAGCCATGCTCCGATCAGTAAAGGACAAGGTACCATTACTCGCCGCTGGCGTCTACAGAGTTCCCTGTTCATGCGGTAAATCGTACATTGGCCAAACGAAGAGGAGCGTCAGCACACGCATCACGGAGCACATACGGGCGGTCAAGAACAGAGATATCACGAAGTCAGCGCTGTGTGAGCATGCAGAATCTGGACCTGGGCACTGGTTGAGGTTTGATCAGGTGAAAGTCCTAGTACCTGAACAACGAAACCTCCCACGAATCATTCGGGAGTCCATCGAAATCAGCAAGCACAAGAACTTCAATCGTGAAGATTCCTACCGTCTTTCGCCCATATGGAAACCCGTGCTGAATAAGCTGAAAACTAAATTTCGGAGAGGTGCACCGACAACAGACGTCGAGGAAAACACAGTCAGCGTGTTTTGCACTTCACACGAAATTCGGACCGCAGCTAATCCTCAAGAAAATGTACGAGTGTTGCCATGGACGCTGAGAAGTGAAGCAAAGCGGCGGGTAGCCAGTAACGTGCCTACCTCCGTCGCGACAGGCACGTTCTCCTGAAGATGGAGCCCATGTGAGGCTCCGAAACGTCGAGCAGCACGTCCTGCTCCTCACACGCGCGGTAAGCCGTTAAACTAAATATTGTGATTTCTCTTACATGTAAAATTTCAGCCAAGTTACCCGAAAAATGGTTTTAAGGTGGGCCCATCCCGCTCAACTTTCCATACAAACGGGGAAAGAAGATCACGCCCATATTTCTTTTCAGAGATCCAAATTTTTTTAGCTCTAATAGCTTTATTTGATCGAACTAGATGTCTGATGACCGTTGGCATTGTACAATTGTGTTTGGTTTCTTAGTTATAAGGTGTGAAAGTTAGAATTTTTCGCGTGTTTTATACAATAACTTTGGAGGTGTATTACTCAACGATAAAATTTAACCATCTTAAACAGATTAGTCATCAGACATAGCTTGTTTTATGAAAATGTATAATCAAATTAGTTTTTGTTAGATTTTTGACTACAGCGGTCGTGGTTTACTTTTAGCTAGAAGTCGTTTTGAAATTAAAATTTTCGTAAATCTTACCAAATCAAACACTATGCGCATTGTCTGCTTTGTAAACATGTTGCATCCGCCTCATCACGAAGCCTGTCTTTTTCTTTGAAACATAGAAGGTATATAAGGTAAATAGCATGGTTTTGTACAGTACCCGCGAATGAGTTAGTCCCGCCGGGAAGGGACACCCTAAGCAAAAATCAAAGCCTCACCCACTGCCAATCAATACAAATTTGGTCCCGGAAATTCAGTGAAAACCGCTGGCATTTTTTGGAACTTTCCAAAGCATAAGGTATGCTGTAGACCAAAATATTTTATGTAAAATCCAGGACATTATAAAGTTGCACTTATCAATTAAATAAGAAGAAAAGTCATTCAAGCTTTCTGCAAGCTTTTGGTGTGGCACAAGGCTTTATCGCCTCTCCAATCCTCTTCCTAAAATTAACTAACTAAATCTCTGAGCAAGCGAACTCGTACAATAAAGAGCTCAAAAGATAAAATCGTAACCATTTGCATACGACACGAGGAATTATTTCTGCAATACCAGTGACATAATTTACTTTACAATGCACACTTTTATTAGGATTCACAATAGACCAAACCTAAGATTCCGCATGCTCATTGACAACCCATACAACTGCCTCGAAGTATTCTCAAAATCTTGCGCCCCGTCCTAATCTACGGAATGGATTTCTGGCGATCCGCTTGGGAAGTGTCTAAGAGTGTTTAAACTACAAAATGAATGCGCATCATATCACCTTCCATATGGTACCATCACTGTACTATCCGTAACATTTACATAAAGAAAACTTCTTTAGTATTTATGACAGAATCCATCACAATTTGAAGAACATATGAAACAAGGAATAAGTGAAATGTAAAACAGAAATATATTACACAAATTAATATATAAAGCCCTAACTTAAGGTGGCCCATCCCGCTCATCTCCACATACAAAAGGGGAAAGAAGATCACGCCCATATTTCTTGTCAGAGATCCAAAATTTTGCTCAAAATCGCTTTGTTTGTGTAGATGTCTGATGACTATTGGCATTGTAAAATTGTGTTTGGTTTCTAAGTTATAAGGTCCGAAAGTTCGAATTTTTCGCGCGTTTTATACAATAATGATTACGCAATGATAAAGTAAGAACATCGTAAAAAGATTAGTCATCAGACATAGCTTATTTAATCAAGATTTATGATCTATTTGGTTTTTGTTAGATTTTTGACTACAGCGGTCGTGGTTTACTTTTAGCCATAAGTCGTTTTGAAATTAAAATTTTTGTAAATCTTACCAAATCATACACTATGCACATTGTATTTTTTGTGGACATGTTACATCTTCCTCATCACGGAGCCTGTCTTATTCTTTGAAATAGAGAAGGTCCCAGAGCGCAACAGCACGGTTTTGTACAGTGCCCGCGAATGAGTTAGGCCCGCCGGGTTGGGCCACCTTAAATAGTATTAACATCTTCAACAAACTTCCAATACAAATCAAGATCAAGAAACATTTTGCCGCCTACATAACTGGATCCTGGAGAATACTTTCTACGACTTTTAATACCTCACAAATGTAGCCTTTAGTGTTGTGCATGTGGGTGTTACATAACGAAGAACATTTTCAGAATAGCGGTAAGATAGTATTGTACTAATTTGATATATTTATGTATTTTAATGAATATGACATTACCGAGGAATGTGACATGTATGTATGTATAATCGACCGTGAAGCAAGGACACATTAATTGGATGTTTGAATGACGATGTTTGATTGTTCAATCTTTGCAGTCAATGTCCGCAACGCAGATGAAGCGTTAAATCAATGTATGTAGGTATAATCTTAAACACTGTGTTAGTAGGAGGCATTCATTACGGGAAGAGGGACTGCAGGAGAATTCCAAATTATGGGTATACAGCCGGTGGCGAAATTGGTAGACACAATACCCGCGAATGGTATGTTTCGCTGGTTCGGGTCCAGCCTTGCAGTATATTCGTAAAGTAGTTATTTTTACTGGGCTCTTTCTTCAATTAATGTGTCCTTGCTTCACGGCCGATTATACATACACACATGTCGCATTCCTTACAATAATCGACGTACCTGCTTAGTACGAAAAAGTATATTTACCTATGACATTACCGTATTCGCATGAATAGGAGGAAATACAACGACTTATACATCTAACCAACACGCTAACACGCTGACAGACTGACTGACATGGATTAGCAAATAGTATCTCCGTTTACATTAAGGTCGTGAAATCCTAAGCAAATCGCGTATTACTTCCAGCTGAAGAAACGTATTGAAAGGCCTATACAAAAGTCCCGGAGATCCGCGCGCAATACTCATGAGATGGCCTGCGTAAATTACATTTGGAACGCGACTGAGGGATAAACTTGAAGCGAATACGAAATTATTTCGTCATCCGGCGAACGTCTTTAGAATCATCAACTTTATAATAAGGTGATGTCAACACGTATTTATTTAGTTAAATATTTGGAAATTTAATAGCTTTTTTTAGGGTTCCTTACCCAAAGGGTGCCAACGGAACCCTATTACTAAGACTCAGCTGTCCGTCCGTCCGTGCGTCGGTCACAGGGCTGTATCTCATGAACCGTAATAGGTAGACTGTTCAAATTTTAACAGAATGTGTATTTCTATTGACACTACAACAACTAAAAAAAACTAAATAATAAATAAAATTAAAGAAACGCCTATATTGTCGTAATTCTATTA
Organism: Incurvaria masculella; assembly: GCA_946894095.1. Classification (NCBI taxonomy): domain Eukaryota; kingdom Metazoa; phylum Arthropoda; class Insecta; order Lepidoptera; family Incurvariidae; genus Incurvaria; species Incurvaria masculella. The sequence goes on along the minus strand of OX335657.1, from coordinate 15,640,502 downwards.
AATCTTATAATATGGTACGGAACCCTTCGTGTGCGAGTCCGACTCGCACATGGCCAGTTTTTTTTATCTTACGTAAGACCCATACGCCAGACCCTCGACGTGCTAGACGATGCCCATGGGCTTTCGAACTTACACGAGGCTGCAAATCCAATGCCGGCCGGCCAGGTTCTTTTCTTCACACTATTTTAAGGCGCTAGGACTGGCCAACTACTCGCGCCATACAAATGCACTTTTTAACAAATGTAATAATATGTAGTGAAACGCTTCCATTTTGATTCCATCATTTATTTAAATAATAATAAAAATAAAAAAGTTGATTTTTCTCATTAGAAATCTGAAAGTAATTCGATTTCTAGATATAAGCAAAAACAGCATATTTGCATAAACAAAAAATTCCATTTGCTTTTAGATTTCTACATTTAGTCAAAAAAGTTCGGAAATGGACACCGTTTCCGCAATGTATTTTGTTTAGAAAAAGGAAACATACATTAACGAAAATAGGTTGATTCCTAGACAAGGAATCATATATTGTAAGAATGACACTTATAATCGTCAGACTTAGTTAACTTGGGGTGCCTCGTCTAACTTTGCGATTTGGCTAGTACCAGGGCCTTAATCTGTTCTACCAAGGAATTGTCTGGCAGTAGCATTTAGATCTAAGTATGTATTTCATAATTGTGGATGGAAAAATATGTTATGTAAACCCGTGAAGTTTCTTCGCGGGTTCTTCTTTACTGGGTTGATCGAATCCGCGGATCTTTGTGACGTAACTTGGTGTAGTATGACTACCAAAAAGTTTAAATAAATCAAATGAAAATGAAATGAAATGGATGCATTGCCAGCCAGTAAGACCGATTTATTATTAAGAATATTAAATTAACAAGATTATTAAGAAGATTTATTTCCAAAACCGTCTGATTTTCGCCTAATACTTTATCGGGAGGAGCACACTTACTAGTAATCCTTAAAGCTCAATCCAGCCAATTATTGCTACAGATTAACATAGTGACCGCCCGTAAATGATATACAGGTCCTAAAATAAATATTTGTATCTTTCTAAAAATAACAAAAATACTTCTACAATAATGATAACCTGATATGAGATCCGCCGATATCATACCCGGGGCAGGGTTATTTTCGTTCGACGCTTCAATGAAATAGAAATGCCACGCTGAAGCGATATTCCTAGATGTCTAGGGTTACAGTAATATGATTGTATTACATGACGCCTTCATATATCTCGCCCAGGGCTGTTTCGGGAACGCCGACACTCGTTTGTTAAGGCGCTAGGACTAGCCAACTACTCGCTCCATACAAATGCACTTTTTAACAAATGTAATAATGTGTAGTGAAACGCTTCAGCAAATCCAAATAGAACTCCAGACTGATAATGGATTGTTAATATTTTTTTATTCCATCATTTATTTAAATAATAATAAAAATAAAAAAGTTGATTTTTCTCATTAGAAATCTGAAAGTCATTCGATTTCTAGATATAAGCAAAAACAGCATATATGCATAAACAAAAAATTCCATTTGCTTTTAGATTTCTACATTTAGTCAAAAAAGTTCGGAAATGGACACCGTTTCCGCAATGTATTTTGTATAGAAAAAGGAAACATACATTAACGAAAATAATTCGATTCCTAGACAAGGAATCATATATTGTAAGAATGACACTTATAATCGTCAGACTTAGTTAGTTAACTTGGGGTGCCTCGTCTAACTTTGCGATTTGGCTAGTACCAGGCCCTTAATATGATGTGGGAGGCTGTTGGTCAGCATCCTCAGCCCAATGGCGTCTCGACATTCGATCGAAGATGTAAATTAACTTTTTTTATGTTAAATGCGTTATATGGCGTCCGTTAGAACCCATTAATGCGCACGACGACGCCCATGGGCTTTTGAACTTTCAGGAGGGCTGCGAAAACCATCCCATGAGCTTTTGAAAATCAGGAGGGCTGCGAAAACCATCCCATGAGCTTTTGAAAATCAGGAGGGCTGCGAAAACCATCCCATGAGCTTTTGAAAATCAGGAGGGCTGCGAAAACCATCCCATGAGCTTTTGAAAATCAGGAGGGCTGCGAAAACCATCCCATGAGCTTTTGAAAATCAGGAGGGCTGCGAAAACCATCCCATGAGCTTTTGAAAATCAGGAGGGCTGCGAAAACCATCCCATGAGCTTTTGAAAATCAGGAGGGCTGCGAAAACCATCCCATGAGCTTTTGAAAATCAGGAGGGCTGCGAAAACCATCCCATGAGCTTTTGAAAATCAGGAGGGCTGCGAAAACCATCCCATGAGCTTTTGAAAATCAGGAGGGCTGCGAAAACCATCCCATGAGCTTTTGAAAATCAGGAGGGCTGCGAAAACCATCCCATGAGCTTTTGAAAATCAGGAGGGCTGCGAAAACCATCCCATGAGCTTTTGAAAATCAGGAGGGCTGCGAAAACCATCCCATGAGCTTTTGAAAATCAGGAGGGCTGCGAAAACCATCCCATGAGCTTTTGAAAATCAGGAGGGCTGCGAAAACCATCCCATGAGCTTTTTAAAATCAGGAGGGCTGCGAAAACCATCTCATGAGCTTTTGAAAATCAGGAGGGCTGCGAAAACCATCCCATGAGCTTTTGAAAATCAGGAGGGCTGCGAAAACCATCCCATGAGCTTTTGAAAATCAGGAGGGCTGCGAAAACCATCCCATGAGCTTTTGAAAATCAGGAGGGCTGCGAAAACCATGCTGGCCGGCCAGGTGTTTCTCCACATAACGTTTGAAGGATCCCAGATAGTAATCGGTGAGACGGCGTTCACTGACGTGGTTTCAGAACATCAACCGTCAACAAAGACGTTTACGTTGCAGCCATTCAGGTGACTGTTTTCAATGGTTGAGGCTAGCCAGCGAGGATGGAAGGATGGAAGGAAGGAGGGAAGGAAGAACCTCAGGCAGATGGAAAGTCCTTCCATCCTCGCTGAAGCCAGCAGTTCCAATACGTCCCCTGTAGGTCAGTTTCCTTACACTTGAAACGGCGACACCACGCTCTAAATTCGCTCTTTACTATGTAAATAAGCAACTCTGTTAGTTAAGTAATTTATATTTTTAATCCATTCGCACTGAGGGTTGCTGATTGTTTTCTTATTTTTATTTTCCTTAAGGATGTTCCGACCCATACAATGTTTTTGCCATAGTAGTTGCAGCGAAAACATATTCACGATTTCAGGTTTAATGGATTCGTTGTAATTGCCGATTAGAAGTTTTACACCGTTAGATGGCGCTGTTAAATAAATATCGTATTTAAATAAATTGTAACAAAACCAATAATCCTGAAATTGTGAAATTGTTTTCGCTGCAATTAATATGACTATATTAACCTTTTATTATTAATTCGTGGCTTAAAGTGCAATACTTTTTGCGTTATGTGTGCAAACAACTTTAAATGGTTCGGAACAGCCTTAAGCTGTTCTAGCAGTAGCATTTAGATCTAAGTATGTATGTATGGCACTTATATTCCATATGACGCGTTAGCCTTAAATCATGAGAATATATGTGTTATCCGTGTCCAGATCCATAAAAAAGCAATTTACTCCGATTAAAGGCCTAACCTTAGTTCACGTAGCTCACGGGCCACAGCTCCCGACTGCTGGACCACTCGGTAAAGTTGATGCGAGCGAGCGCAATAACACGAGCACGGACACGCGATCAAGCGATATTAGGGTCTCGTTGGAGCCCCGCTCAATTTTAGTGGGCCCTTCGAGGCCGTTACGTTTTACGATATTTGTTTTGCGCGCGCAGGAGCCGGCACTCGGTGCACGGTGCGGAGGCCACGCACTGTGGTGCGCATTGAACCTCGCCTGAACTAATTTAACTTTCATAATAAAATCAATTCAAACCCTTTTCTTACCAGCTTTTGTATGCGATTTTTTTTGCAGTAGAAACAGTAGTACTACTAAAAGCTCACCGTTATTTAAAAAATGTCTATATTTTCGGTTCATCGTAGCTGTCTGTGCCTACATAAAAGTCTCAGCACGATACTTACATAATTCCTTCGCCAATATTCAGCGCTAATATTACAAAACTAGGTGAGGAGGTAACCATTTTAATAAAGACTGTTCTTGCAAGATATTTTGTAGCATAGCTCAGATTATTATTATTTTTTATATCAGATTTATGTCTCAATCACTGCAGACAAAATGCCTTGATGTAGAATTGAAAAGCATAATCAGCATCGTCCATTAGATAGAGAAGGAATTGAGTGGACTAGAAAAGAAATATAAAATAATAATAAAAGGATAGGCTGAGTAAGCCAATTGTCTCGCTAGCTCAGTTGTTTAAAGCAAAGGACATGTAATCCGAAGGTAGCTGCTACAACTCCTGGTTCAAATGAAAAATTGATTTTTTTACCTTCACAATCTGAGAAAGACGCTGCAATGTAAATGTCGCTGTTACTCCTCTAATCTATATCATCTCAAGTCATAGTGCTAATAGCATAATTCAATCTGAATATTCTAAGATTCAAGAATTGCCCATAAGGTATCCCCTATACAAACATAGTTTGGAAATCATTTAAAATTTCGCCTATAAACTTTTTTATTGGTATCTAGATTTAGGTCTTATTTTACCATCGTTCCATAATATCTTACTTAGTGTAAGTATGGCATAAAATGCCTAATTTGTTGCTACCACTTTGCCATAAACACTGATCACGCATAAAATCCTCCGTAAGTTGCGCACAGCTCAATCCGTTTCATGAGTTTACGAAACGATTTACGCATCACTTGCTTAAACATCTAGCCCAGACAATCATAGACAATAGGCATTATTTTTGAAACATATTTCTTTCAACCATAATAAGACATTTTAAAAAATACAATTCAGCCATTTTCTGCCAGTGTTCAAAGAAATCCTCTAGACATCAACACAACAATTTATGCGTGGCATTTTTAAGCATCCGATGGTAAAAACCATTTGTTCTATATATAGAGTACATGTAAGCGATGCTAAGTTATAAACAAGTTTATGGAAGGGTGGTTAAATGGCCTTATAAGACCCTTATAAGTCAGACACATTGTGTCTGCAATTAAAAAAAGAATAAAAAACTGAGACAATACCAAGAAAAAATAAAATCTTCATACATAATTTGTTTTTCGCTTTGCTTATTTTCAGCATCTATTATATCCAGGATATTTAAATACCAAAAAACATTTGCAATGTAGTAATTAAATTATTTCCAAACAAGAGGCCACCTTTGGAAATTGGTTTTGGTTACTGTATTCGAACAAACAGAACCCTGTGCCGAGCGGCGGCGGCGCGGGGGTGCTTTTAACAAACACAATAATTTTCGTGTGTACGCCTCCGCTCCGACGCATTCGTTGAATTAAACGCTCATAAAAACAAATGCAACAATAAATATGTTTAAGTCGTTTTGTATTCCCGACGTTGTAGGAATTTCTTAATAAGATTGCGAAGAGAAAAATAAAGGTATACAAATTCGAATTCCTTACATGCATTATTTACCGCATTCTCTTCGTAGAATCGACCGTAAATCAATGACAAAAATAAATTAAGAAATAAAGCTGTGAAAAGATCTACTTTATGAATATACATTAAGGCTGAACTTAAACCAGCAAACACACCTTCCGCGGGCATTAACGTCTACCAATTGCGTCACCCGGTCTGAGATCCACAATTTGGAATTCTCCTACATTTCCTCCTCCCGTAATCAATGAGTTAGAATGTCGAGTCTTTGCAGTCGACGTTCGCAACGCAGGTGAAACGTTCAATCAATGCAATAATCATATTTTCTATGTAAATAGACATGGTCAATATCAAACCGACAGACTTGATATCAGCCTAACACTCCGCATCGAAACTAGGTGCCATGCCAGGACCTGTATTTTTCCGCGACTAAGAGAAAAAAAATCATAACTGAATCTGAGTGATTAGGCCCTAAGTAAAATACTATATACTACTATAAATAAGGCAAAATACTAAGTAAACATTCTTATATTAGCACTTGCTCGAAACTCTTCAAAACAATTTCATTGTCATGTTTTTTATGGTTCCGTACCCAAGGGGTGAAAACGTAATACTATTACTAAGCTTCCGCTGTCCGTCCGTCCGTCCGTCCGTCCGTCTGTCACTGGGCTGTATCTCATGAACAGTAATAGGTAGGCAGCTGAAATTGTCACAGATTGTGTATTTATTTTGCCGCTATAACAACAAAAAGGGAAAATTAAAAAAATAATAAGAATTTAAGGGGGCCCCATACAAAATCCAGATTTTTTTGTGTTAAATATTGTACAATGGTACGGAACCCTTCGTGTGCGAGTCCGACTCGCACTTGGCCGGTTTTTTTTATCATCAAAATAAGTCATGAATGTCTAGTTTGATTCCGCGGCTAGGAGAAAAAAAGATCTATCAAATCTCAGTAATTATGCCAAAGAATAAAATACTAATCAGCAAAGAAAATACTAAGTTAGCCCTCTAAAACAATTAAATTTTCCCAAAGGCGAGATATTCTCAGAGAGTCCGCTCTCATCAGCCGAATTAAACAACTCGCCAGACGTTTTTGAGTCGTTAGTTATCTTTCGTCAGCCATCTTGAGTTTAATTAGCTCACCCCCCCCCCACCGCCCCCCCTTACCCCGCCTCATGTCAAGGTCGCAAGTGCCCGCGCCACGGAGGAAGAACCGTCCTGTATAGGGAGGCGAGTACACTTTTACATCCTGAAATAAATCTTTCAGCTGCGGTACCCCGCTCGAGCAAAGTTTTTCCTGTTTGTTCTTTTTAAGGTTCCGTTCCTCGAAAGGAACATAAGGATTTTGGATCACTTCACTCTCCATCCGTCTGTACGTCGAGACCCATTTTCTTAAGAACGCGTGGAGGAATTTGATCTATATCAAAAGTCTACGGTTCTTTGGAGATAAAAATAAGTTTAAATGTCAAGTCGATCACTCGCACATAAATAAAAATTTTAAAAAGGGCACATCCCGTTGACCTACAATCGTGAAACTTAGTAAGAGGAAGGTTCAAGGAAAACATCCGAGAAATCCTTGCCCTGTAGTTTCATATATCAGAAAAAATGGAAATTAACGAACTAACTACATACACATTTGTACGGAACCCTCGGTGCGCGAGTAAGACTCGCACTTGTCCGTTTTAGGGTCCCGTCGCAAAAGGCGAATGGTGCGGCTTTGGAGTCTGTCGGTCACACGCTTTGTCCCGAATTTTTCTCCCATAAACGGTTATTGAAACATTCTGGAAAAAATACCAATATAGGTAGGTATACGTATACACAAACTAATTACTTTTGCTCAAAACATCATACTTTTTGAGACTAAAAAACTAGATTTCTAAAGCGCTAATTTTTCCTACTAGGTCTATGTCGAGCAGTGACGGGACCCTCGGCACGTGAACACGTTCACGTTTAACGGGTTTTTTTATCTAAGGCGGGACCGGATTGCAATAAGTTCCACGAGAACATAAGTGAAAGAATATTTTATTATTTTTAAAATTAAATACTACTTATTTTGGAATTTAAAAAGATGGAAGATGCATCAATGGTCTAGCGATATTTGAAACCTATAACGGCAAATATCTGACGCTCATATTTTATGTTCAAACATTTTTATGATCGTTTCTGAATATTTGCATGAGTTGACAATGCAAAGCACCAGTTTTATCATTAAAATATAGCTAGACAATGAATCTACTTATTTCCTTTTTTTATTATCGAAATTCGTTGTGGTTATTTTTATGATTAAATTTTGTTTAACTTACGCCCTTATGGAATTGATTGGAATCAGGTGCTAATACCCCCTTAATGGGTTAAAATGGCCAAATAATTCAATATACGCCCTGTCTCTATGGTTTATATTTTTGCGGTTTGTTTCTTTGATTTTTTTATATATTTAATCATCAAGCTTAAGCAACACTGGGCGCAGCCTGGTTCTGGATGGGTTCCATGTAAAATCATACCTCTCCGGGTATACTCGTCCGGGTTAGGCGAAGCTAAGTGTTTTCCGTCCCGTTCAATGCAGCAGTGATATAGGATGGTCCCAGCATGACTGCGCTACATTAGACTAATATCATGACAGTAGGTCTTGCATTTCCTAATGGTCTACAACACAACAATCCATTAAGGGCGTGATAACACCTGATTGCATTCAGTTCCATGAGGGCGCAAGTGAATTCATATTTTATTATTTAAAAAAATTACTACTACCTACTTATTTTGTGATTTCAAAAAGATGAAAGATGCATTGAAGGTCTAAGTATATTTGAAAACAAGAACGGTAAATATCTGACGCCCATGTACATATCTCAAATCCCCTTTTTATCTTAAAGAACGCTTCAAATATCTCTTTTCATGGTGTACCACTTAGGTCTGCAGATAATCTCCTGCTCCTTATTCCGTCACATTCTTCCACTGCTTATTCGGGTTCTTTTATAGTTCACTCAGCACGATTGTGGAATCAATTGCCTCTTACTATTAGGGAAAGTGCTTCTTTGTCTATTTTTAAGGTAAAATTAAAATCTTGGTACTTGACATGTAATAACAATTAAATCAATCAAATATTTTCTGTTTATATAGTTTTAAGTTATCTAATGTTTTCTAAGTGTGATTATGGTGCTTAGTTTTAAGTAATTTATTGTTTCTTGCTACCTCTTAATATATTTTCTAATATTAAGGTTAGCTGTTAGAGATTGCGTTTGGCAACAAGCTCGCCTTTGCATACTATCTAATAGTTGTAAGCAATAAAGAATATTTTCATTTCATTTCATTTTACATACAATACAAACTTTTGATGATTATAAATGAATTATGAATATTTGCCTAGCATAAGAACACAAAGTTCCAGAGACTCAGGCTGAGATAAATAGTCGAAACAGAAACTAGGACTAACGAAAAGTAGTTCTTTGTAACGTCACTTTGACACCTAGGCTGAGATAAATAGTCGTAACAGAAACTAAGACTAACGAAAAGTAGTACTTTGAGCCGTCACTTTGCATTACTTTGAGATTTCGTCCATACAAATTGTGTCAAAGTGACGTCACAAAGTAGTACTTTCCGTTAGTTTTAGTTTTTGTTACGACTATTTATCTCAGCCATAGTGTATGGACGAAATCTCAAAGTAATGTAAAGTGACGTCACAAAGTACTAATTCTCGTTAGTATCAGTTTCTGTTACGACTATTTATCTCAGCCTTACAGTTTTATCATTAAATTGTAGATAGACCATAAATCTATTTATTAACTTTTTTGATCAACGAAACTCGTTGCGGTTATTTTTTTATGAATTTAAATGTTGTTTTACTTACGACCACTGAACCAAATCGGCCCATATCACGTCCTTAAGAATGGCCCGTAAGCTATGCTCCTCATACAAACGTAGTTTATTTTAATCATTTGAAATCAGCTGCTCCAATTAAACTGATATATTTTAATATCTAATATCAGAGAACAAATATGTGTGTCTGCACGCTTTTGTTTTTTGTTGAAAAATCAAAACCGAATCAAATGAAAGCAAAAAGAAAATCTTCATATGAATTTTGTTTTCTCTGTGGTCAGACCAGGATACATTTGCCGAAAAAACAAAGCATGCAGACACATATATTTGTATATTGGATACCACATATCAAGTACATTGGAACAGTGGTTTTCAAATTATTAGTAAACTACGTTTGTATGGGAGGCGAAATTTTCTGATGCTTACTAACCTTAAGTGAAACCATAAAGCGTTTCCATAGAAGGCTAAAATACACCCCGTTTCCATATGTTACATTGATGAGGTGCGTCTTCGTTTAGTGTAACGCTCTAGCGGAGTATCGACGTGTCGCGGCGGCGCGCGCCGTCGGCGGCCGTGAACCTGGCGCGCCGTCCTGCCGCTGACGTCAGCGCGCCGCCGCACCCACGCACCCTCGCGGGCGCACTCGCGCCGAAGGGCTGAGGCTGAGATAAATAGTCATAACAAAAACTAAGGCTGACGAAAAGTACTACTTTGTGACGTCACTTTGCATTGCTTTGAGATTTCGTCCATACAAAAAGTGTCAAAGTGACGTCACAAAGTACTACTTTTCGTTAGTCTTAGTTTCAGTTACGACTATTTATCTCAGCCGTGTTTGGGAGACGAACAGAACGTGGGAGTGAGATGCCAACTCTAGTACTACTACCGCGAGTTAGAGGGAGATGGAACGTGTCTCTCCGACGAGAGGACTTCTCAAATCGCTATCGATACATTAGAGTCGCGCACATGGAATGTTAAATGTTTTTTTGTGAAATCGTTATGATTTCTTTACTTTTGCTTAAAGAAAGTATGGTGTCCTCTGCATTTTTAGATTGTTTAGTGAACCTGAGCAAAAAAACCCGGACAAAAACCCATTTTTGATAGTGAATAAGGGGTGACCCACTAATTCTTTGTCGATCAAATCTCTTAACTTTTCTCCAATATCTCAAAGTAAAACATAACTTCATATCATTATTTTAAAGCTACAAAGCGATTTAAAATTTTTTAGAAGAAAAACGAAATTTCAGTACATTTTGTATGAAATTATTTTGGTCTCAACTGTCAATTGACGGTCTTTACCTTCTAAGATTCGATTGCACGAAGAGAAGGCTTCAATGTTCAAACACGTCACGTTTAGTGAGTTCCTTCCGTAATCCACTGTCACATAAATTGGCGTTAACCGAACTTCGAAGTTTGCCAACGTCAAGAAGAAAACGTCAAACCTGTGGTTTTACTTTTTCAATCTGTCAAAATTCAACTCGGACTTCCGAAAATGCGGATTCGGCGTAGATGGCAACATTTACGGCAACGGTGAGTAAGCTGGCAAATCACAGTCGGACTCGCAAATGTTAGTTCGCTTAACGCCTACTGCGCCCCCTTCAATTTCTCCTTAAATTTTAAAACGCTAATCGATCCGTTTGGCGTAAACGCCAAGTTAGGTTAGACAAGTGGGACTAGGGACTCCAATTCGGTTGAGCGTCACGTAACTTTTGAGGGTTCTGGGGATTTAAAATTAACAACATTTTCGGTAACACTTTTATATTACATTTGGAGGTTGGAATCTTGAAGTTTGCAGGGAGTTGAATTCGAGAATTCGCAAGGGCCCACAAATGTTTGTTTAGATTTTCACTATAGTTCGATATATTGTTTAACGTTTACGGATAAACAGTGTTCGGCTTAATTATTTAGGTCGACGTTTCGTCCACCACGCTGTGGACGTGGTCTCAGTGAAGTATTGATCGATCAGTTAAGTTTGATTCGTTCTGGTCCCGTGCAGGAGCAAGCCTAGCACCTCAAAGGGATAGCTGCAGGCAAGTTTAAAATAGAATACTGTTAATACTGTCCAACTGACTGCCAAGTCAAATCATCGATTCTGCCGCACGTGAGTCTTGATTTTGTTCTCTTTAAAGCCGCGAAGCCAGCAGGATGACCCGTCAAAGTGACAGGATTCTTTGCCGAATCGCTGTTTAGACGAGTTAAGGTGGCCCAACCCGGCGGGACTAACTCATTCGCGGGCACGGTACAAAACCGTGCTGCTGCGCTCTGGGACCCTTTCTGTTTCAAAGAAAAAGACAGGCTAAGTGATGAGGAAGATGCAACATGTATACAAAAAAGGCAATGTGCATAATGTATGATTTGGTAAGATTTACGAAAATTTTTATTACAAAACGACTTATAGCTAAAAGTAAACCATGACCGCTGTAGTCAAAAATCGAACGAAATCTAAATATATTATAAATCTTGATTAAATAAGCTATGTCTGATGACTAATCTTTTTAAGATGTTCTTACTTTATCATTGCGTAATCCACCTCCAAAGTTATAGTATAAGACGCGCGAAAAATTCGAACTTAGAAAGAAAACACAATTTTACAATGCCAACGGTCATCACACATCTAGTCCGATTAAATAAAGCTCTTTTGAGCAAAATTTGCGATCTCTGACAAGAAATATGGGCGTGATCTTTTGCGTTTGTATTAGGAGTTGAGCGGGATGGCCCACCTTAAGGTGTCGTAACGTCACAAGTGGCAAGGGTCAAGGGTAAACGCTCGCCCAACGAGCGCCCCCTTGCGGTGACGATCGATTTTAAGACGGATGCAACCTCGGTGGGTGCATCTTACTAAATACTTTGCGGCTTCATGAACATAAAACCACAGATAAAATAAATAGAAATACGCCTATCCCGATTAAGTGAATATCCTAAACGCAAACCACGGAATATTGAGACGCAAACCGTCATATTGAGAGAGGGCGGACCAACTTTAGTGAGCGGATTATTGCCGGACTAAACCGGTTTTTGTACGGTTAGACCGGTGCTAATCCGGTACTAAGTTCTGACAGGTTCATTCTGAATACGTTAGTAAGTTTTTTTTTAAATAGCAACGCATCGCTTCTGAAGAACTCTAAAGAAATGAATAAGAAAACATTTTTCGACTGGCGAACATTTCCCGCCATTTTTTTTGGTATTTCAAATTTTTTATATCCATGCAGGATGCCGCCTCAAATCCCGACTAAAAACATTTGCTTTATTTAGCAATTGTTGGGGCTAAATACAGTGGGTATTTTTCTTATTTTTATCCTAATCTTTATTATCTTTTTCGCCCGATAACGATGCTCAAGTTCGAAGAAATAATTCTCAAGTGTTCAGATGGCAGACAGACAGGCAAACGCCAAACGATGAATTACATAAAAGTATATTACAATAAAATGCAAAATAAGAATGACTAATTATTGAATTTTTATTAAGAATGATTTTTATTCTGCTACTGAGATTTTTCTTTTAACTGCAGATTTTTCCGCTCGGCGAACGGGCTTTCTGTAAAGAGAAAAGAAAATAGAAAGGTATGTGCACCTATAAAAACCGGGCAAGTGCGAGTCGGACTCGTAAAAGATTTAACACAAAAAATCAGGTTTTTTGTAGGTTTTTAATTTTACATATTTGTTGTTATAGTTTTATTTTATTTTATTTTATTTATAGTTACAGTTAAAGTGGCAAAATAAATACACACTGTGAAAATTTCAGCTGCCTACCTATTACGGTTCATGAGATACAGCCCTCTGACAGACGGACGGACGGACGGAGAGCGTAGGCTTAGTAATAGGGTTCCGTTTTCACCCTTTGGGTACGGAACCCTAAAAAGTAGGTACAAAAAGCTCAGTTTACCGCTCCTGCCGTCCCACTTGCTCTACATTCTACAAAGCAATGTAGACTTTGCGTAAGCCGGACTGGCCAGTGTAAAATCCTTTTCTCGGCATTAGACACTGTTCTGTGAAACGGCATCTCTATTCCTTCCCGCCCGATCAGAGCACCCTTTGTGGTTGACATTAGCCTTCTGAGCACCAACCGTTTTTCAAATGTGTTTCTTTAACGTACCGCCAGAAATCCTTTTCTCGGCATTAGACACTGTTCTGTGAAACGGCATCTCTATTCCTCCCCGCCCGATCAGAGCACCCTGTGTGGTTGACATTAGCCTTCTGAGCACCAACCGTTTCTCAAATGTGTTTCTTTAACGCACCGTCAGAAATCCTTTTCTCGGCATTAGACACTGTTCGTGAAATTGCATCTCTATTCCTCCCCGCCCGATCAGAGCACCCTTTGTGGTTGACATTAGCCTTCTGAGCACCAACCGTTTCTCAAATGTGTTTCTTTAACGTACCGCCAGAAATCCTTTTCTCGGCATTAGACACTGTTCTGTGAAACGGCATCTCTATTCCTCCCCGCCCGATCAGAGCACCCTGTGTGGTTGACATTAGCCTTCTGAGCACCAACCGTTTCTCAAATGTGTTTCCTTAACGCACCGCCAGAAATCCTTTTCTCGGCATTAGACACTGTTCTGTGAAATTGCATCTCTATTCCTCCCCGCCCGATCAGAGCACCCTTTGTGGTTGACATTAGCTTTCTGAGCACCAACCGTTTCTCAAATGTGTTTCTTTAACGTACCGCCAGAAATCCTTTTCTCGGCATTAGACACTGTTCTGTGAAACGGCATCTCTATTCCTCCCCGCCCGATCAGAGCACCCTGTGTGGTTGACATTAGCCTTCTGAGCACCAACCGTTTCTCAAATGTGTTTCTTTAACGCACCGCCAGAAATCATTTTCTCGGCATTAGACACTGTTCTGTGAAATTGCATCTCTATTCCTTCCCGCCCGATCAGAGCACCCTTTGTGGTTGACATTAGCCTTCTGAGCATCAACCGTTTCTCAAATGTGTTTCTTTAACGTACCGCCAGAAATCCTTTTCTCGGCATTAGACACTGTTCTGTGAAACGGCATCTCTATTCCTCCCCGCCCGATCAGAGCACCCTGTGTGGTTGACATTAGCCTTCTGAGCACCAACCGTTTCTCAAATGTGTTTCTTTAACGCACCGCCAGAAATCATTTTCTCGGCATTAGACACTGTTCTGTGAAATTGCATCTCTATTCCTTCCCGCCCGATCAGAGCACCCTTTGTGGTTGACATTAGCCTTCTGAGCATCAACCGTTTCTCAAATGTGTTTCTTTAACGTACCGCCAGAAATTCTTTTCTCGGCATTAGACACTGTTCTGTGAAATTGCATATCTATTCCTTCCCACCCGATCAGAGCAACCTGTGTGGTTGACATCTGCCTTCTGAGAACCAACCGTTTCTCAAATGTGTTTCTTTAACGCGCCGCCAGGGCACGGAACTGAACAGCGGGCCTATCCCTGGAATCTTATCTCACACACTTACACACAAAAACACACTTTTTTTTTTACAAACACACACCGTTAAACTTTTTTATAAAATTAAGCTAATTATATTTTCATTTCATTTTATGCTGGCAAACACGAAGCAGCGTCACCTAAACTGCAATGTTTAAAGATAGTTATGTATGGTATAGAGATTCGTCTGAAAACCAGCTTCGTAGTTTTCTGCGAGAGAGCTGAGATTGATCCCATTTGTCACAAATTGAAGATACCTACAAGAGAATGCAATGTTTGTCAGTCAGCGTGTTTGCGTCCACTGCTGGACATACGCCTCTCCAATTTTTCTCCAGTCCTCCCGGCCCTCAGCGATACGGAACCACTGCTTTCCGCCGACGCACTTGATGTCGTCGTCCCACCTGGCGGGTGGTCTTCCCACACTCCGTTTTCCTGTCCACGGCCGCCAATGTTTAAGTGTTTTTAATTTAGTTTAATTTGTTTTATGTTCATTACTCTATTGTACTTTTGTGTTGTGGCAAATAAAATGTCTTATTCTTATTCTTATTCTGAATTCCGTAATCAGGAATCCTGAGTCTTTCTGGAGCCGTAAAATGTCTTCCGGTAACACTTGACGCACCTCCTGAATGTTTGCTGCGTATGACTTAAATTTACTGTAATTTATATGGATCCTGGGTCTGAAATAAATGAATTTATTACTATTATTTTTATAGCGGTTTTCAAGGCGATTTTCTTGAATAAAAGATTCCGGAGCAGTTTTTTTAGTTAATCAAGGTTGCTCGTCGAAAAAATCGCATTGAAAACAGCTTAAAAGTGGTTTTATAGATTTCTGATTACGGAATTCCAGGAATAGGCCTGCAGAGCGGAGGGCGAGTCAGTAAAGTCTACATATCCGCGACCGAAACGTATTCCTGTAGATGAAACCACATGGATTCTTAAATGAAATTTACTTACATTCAATGCGATGGTACCAACCCGGGCGGGATTAACCCTACCACCTAGTAAGTAAGGAAGGGGACCTACAGTTTAACGTGGAATCCGAACCACGGCCAGCCTCTCTCAACGGTCGAATGGTCACCCATCCAAGACCAGACCGGACCCAGCGTTGCTTAACTTCGGAGAGCGATCGCCGAAGTGTCGCGCCACTGGGCTATTGAGGCTATTAACCTAAATATAATTGTTTATGTAAAGCGCGGCATATGGCGTACACCAGGACCTCTCAAGGTGCCTGGCGACGCCCGTGAGCTTTCGAACTTTTAAGAGGGCTGCGAAAACCATGCCGGCCGGCCAGGTGCTTCTTCACACCACGTTTGAAGGATCCCAAGTGGTACTTTGGGTGAAATAACTGGGCAGGGAGTGCATTGTATAGTTTACCGACCCTATCGATAAAGGACCTAGAGGATCGGTTGGTTCTGATTTTTGGAATGTCGACAGTGAACGGGTGCATTTCCTGCCTGTTCCGCGTTGTGCGATGGTAGAAAGGGGACGGAGGGACAGCGTCATGCAGATATTTATTTATTTGTTTATTAAGTAAACCAACAGTGATTACAAGTTACATTTGGATACATGATAATAATATGAGCTTAAACTAAGGCCAATAATAGGTTTTCGTAAATTAAACATATTTTACATATAGTATATCTTGTTCTACATAAGGTAAATACAATCAGCAAAATATAGGTAAAAAAAACTATAGTGATAAATTGTGTCTATGAATTAAAGTTTGCTTCTGAGTATGTTTGTATTGTTGTGTAATGCTTGGAGTTATGCTAGTATGCTTTTGGAGTCTTAATAGTAACTTATTTTTAATTACTGAGTGTGTGTGTTTTGTATAATAAATTTGTTTTAATATGTGTGTGTGTCTAAAAACTGAGATGTGTTTGCTTTTGGAATAATAGATACCAATACTGCATAATTATTAACTTGGATTGTTCTGTACTTTTAGAGAT
Source organism: Incurvaria masculella (assembly GCA_946894095.1). NCBI lineage: Eukaryota > Metazoa > Arthropoda > Insecta > Lepidoptera > Incurvariidae > Incurvaria > Incurvaria masculella. The sequence continues at coordinate 15,623,875 of OX335657.1, read as the reverse complement.
GATTTTATTTTTATTTTTTGCGAGAACGTAATTCTAGAGTCTGATAATAAGTAAACTTCACTGAAATGTTTGTATGTATATTGTTATGTCCTAAGTGAAACTCATATACTGACAGAGAAATCGCTAGGAGGATGTGAATAAATTAAAAAACAGAACTCCACTTGGGAAAATATTGTTTCTTTTATCACACGAGTTTTATATGTATTCTAGATAAAACATCCTCGAATGCAACGATGCAATTTGCACGATTACCCCCACAACAACGGGGGCTCGGCATCTACGATATTCCGGGAGGTCACGACATTTTTGGTCACGATAAGGCAAATGGCTGAATCTGGGTTCACATGTTAGAGACCAACTTTCTGACGCTAAATATGTCGGTCTGCCTGCGCAAAGTGGTTGCGTTGTCTAGATTGGCTATATAACATAGATGTTGGTGTGCACCTCCTTATGAATATACTGATTGGGTAGAAATATTGGTACCTATTAATTATACAACAATAACCAGTCGGTTTTTTTATTAAATATTTAAATATTCCTAAATCTGTAACCTAAATCGCCCATAAATACGAAATGCAACCAGATATTTGTTCAATTTTGGTATTGCTAAGCAAGTATGTACTGACACTTTCATACCTCTTTATTTGCGGCCATTTACCTTATTATATATATATTTTTGTCACCATATCTACTTTTTCAGGCGCCTTATCTACGTTTCGCAACCACTTGGCACGGGTAGACCGACACATTTAGCTTCAGAGGGTTGGTCTTTATCCTGTAAACCATCAGCCATTTACGTTATCGTTACCATTTTTGTCGCGATCTCCTTGTCTACGACGTTTGATCTTCCGCTTATCCCTGCAGTTAATTTTCCCGCCACGTCCAACTAGTCCCCGATGTTCCACTCGACCCACATCTTGCAGCGGCATTTGCCCCCCGTTGGCAAAGATGCACTTTCGGCCGAACGATCTCCATTTGCGAAAGCGTGCCTATGTTACAAATATTTCACTGCTTATTGACATCATATATTTACGGAAAAAACCGACCAAGTGCGAGTCGGACTCGCACACGAAGGGTGCCGTACCATCGTGCAAGATTTAACAAAAAATTAAACAGTTCTTTTGTATGGACTCCGCTTTATATTTTATTTTATTTTTTATTTCACCTATTTGTTGTTCTTGCGGCAAAATAAATACATACTTTGTGAACATTTTAGCTGCCCACCCATTACGGTTCATGAGATACAGCCCTGTAACAGACGGACGGAATGACGAACGGACGGACAGCGGAGTCTTACTAATAGGGTTCCGTTGGCACCCTTTGGGTGCGGAACCCTAAAAACTGACTTATTTTCCTCTTCTCGAGATGATTCATCCGCTTGTCCTTCTTGTAAAAGGAGTGATCTATAGCTAAATCGCTTTTATTGATGCAACCTGACATGGATTGCTAATAGCACACAACTACCTTTATGATATAAGCCCAATACACCACATTCCCGATGGAATTAGGTGCCATGCCAGGACCTTCTCTTTATGAGCACGGCTACATTGAACTGGATGAAAAATTCAATCACATTTCCATTGTCGCTTCGACCATCTTTTCCCTGACACCTAGTAGGAGAACGAGACCTACAGTTCTACATGGATTCCGAACCATGGAGCTGCTCGCATTCGTGATGAAATGCACTTATCGAAATCAGAAAGAGAAAGAAAGTGTAGCATGTCGGGGCGAGGATTTGAACCCAGACCTCTGGAACGCTAGGCAAGTCCCCGCGCTACTAGGCTACGAGCCGCTTAAGAGCTTCTAAACAGAACAATTGAAAGGCTGTATGTAATATAGTAAGCACGTATAAAACAAAAGCGTCAGCAAATCGACTATAAAAAATAACCCATCAATATTTTCACCTCATTTTTTCAGGTCGCTCGATCAAAACCGCCCTAATGGATGAAAATAAATTCAGTCTCCACGTTCTACAATCCCCAGGGGTAGCGCCCAAGCAACAGCCGTTGCGTTAAGCCACTTTAATAAAGTACCATTACATAATGGACTCTAATGATGAGATGCTTAGGTGGCTGAGACGGGACTAGCTGGAGGTCCTCACCTGTCATCCACCTGTCGCCGCCGCGGCAGTACTGAGAACGGGGACACGAGTTGGACGTGTCTTATTGTATTCGTTACTCAGACAGATTATAGTTCTGACACACAGGCCGCATAGGTAGGAGGGTAAGTCTATCTTACTTCGAAATGATTGATAGCGACAAGTTCTCCCAACATTAACTCGTGTTGTTTTTGGTTCTCTACACTCCAAATGTTTTATCCGCGATGAAGTTGCTCTGTTTTCGTCGTAGTGGGCTAGATTCTGGTTTTGATGACAGCAATTTGATTTTAGTTTTTTGTGACGCCTGTCACATCTATATTGAGTGGCTTCTTGTCTGTGCTAATAACCTGTCAGTCACTGACTTTGGGAAGCTGCAGAAAATGCGTAATAAATCTCGCCTTTTGCATCCTATGTAGGTACGCATAGTGCTAATAAAGGATATTTCCATTTCATGTAATTAATATTGGATCGTTAATGAGCGGCTCGTAACCTAGTGGCGCGGGGACTGGCCTAGCGTACCAGAGACCTGGGTTCGATACCGACATGCACCATCTCTTTCCGAGTTCGATAAGTGCATTTCGTCACCAATGCGAGCTGCTCCATGGTTCGGAATCCATGTAAAACTGTAGGTCCCCTTCCCCTACTAGGTGGTAGGGTTTAAGCCCGCCCAGGTTGGTCCCATCGCATTCGATGAAAAGATGGTCGAAGCGGCAATGAAAAATTGTCCGTGTTTTCCATCCAGTTCAACGTAGCCGTGCTCATAAAGGGAAGGTCCTGGCATGGCACCTAATTCCTTCGGTAATATGGTGTATTGGGCTAATATCATAACGGTAGTTGTGTGGTATTAGCCATCCATGTCAGGTCGCATAAAAAAAAAATGGGTGATGAGTTTTACGACGCAAATTAGCGGGCGCCCTCAGAAGTATATCGAGACTCGCCCTCATGTTCAACAGCTGACCGGTCAGTTAGTTCACCACGTCGAGTTAATATTCCGGGAGGTCACGACATTTTTGGTCACGATAAGGTAAATGGCTGAATCTGGGTTCACATGTTAGAGACCAACCCTCTGATGCTAAATATGTCGGTCTGCCTGTACCAAGTGGTTGCGTTATCTAGATTGGCTATATAAAATAGATGCTGGTATATATCTGCTGATGACTATACTAATTGTCTGGAAGCATTGATACCTGTTTATTATACAAAATTAACCAGTCAGTTTTTTAATTAAACACTTAAATATACCTAACGATATATCTATAACCTAAATCGCCTATAACTTCGAAATGCAACCAAATATTTGTTCCGTTTTTGCATTGCTAAGCAAGTATGTACTGATATTTTCATGCTTAGTCATTTGCATCCATTTACCTTATCATATATATTTTTTGTCCCCTTAACTACTTTTCCAGGCGCCTTATCTACGTAACGCAACCACTTGGAACAGGCAGACTGACACATTTAGCTTCAGAGGGTTAGTATTTATCCCGTGAACCCAGTTTCAGCCGTTTACGTTATAGTTACCATTCTTGTCTATAACGTCCACTTACCAAGGACCGTGAGTACTTCAACCAGACTTAACTGTTTTTATCTCGTCACTGCACTCATACGTACACATACATAGATAGGTATGATATTCATTTTGAGTCTTCATAATGTGATCTCCAGGGGTGAACTTCTTTTTGTGTATTCACATTCGTTGCATGTCTTCAATTAGTGCAGCGCAGTCATACAGGCATATTTTTCATAACGTATTGCTAACGTTACTCTCAAACCATTATACTGGGATTTTGTCTGTAGACCAACGTGAAAAAACCTACTCGTTGGTGGTAGCATTGAACGGGATAATCTTTTATTTATTTTAATTGCTATAAGATTATTAAGATATTTGGATTTTGACTGCCGGCGATGTTTCCTCTCGGTTCTTCTTCGCCGGTGGTGATCGACCGTCTTTGAGAAAAATTACGAATCCAAGAGTAATGGATTCGTTACTTTGGAGGAATTAAATTGAGGAAAATAAACGAACACAATTTTTTTTCGCGGTGCACGCAAAAGGAGTAATTAACAAACGGAAATTAAAACCATTCCAGAACTCTTCCGTCCTTGGACGCCGCCGTCCGGCGCCCCGTGGGGAGAACCATTCAACCCCACAGCCCTCCCCCAAGTCTAGATCTTCGGAGTCGAGACCTTTACACTTCGATTGTAGACATGTCTGGGACCTAAGAGCTGCTTGGAGTTTCTTGAGGTTGACGGTTTCATCGTGTATCTGTGTGAAATACGACATGCTAGATCTTATTGAGACAGATTGAAAGCGTGAAGAAATATTGTCTCCAATCCTCGTTGTGCTAAATATGCATTAAAAAAACCCGGCAAAGTGCGAGTCGGACTTGCACACGAAGGGTTCCGTACCATCGTAAAATATTTAATGCAAAAAATTCAGGTTTATTTTTATGGGGGCCCCCTTTAATTTAATATTTTTTTTATTTTACCTATTTGTTGTTATAGCGGCAAAATAAACACACACTGTGAAAATTTCAGCTGTCTATCTGTTACGGTTACTGAGGTACAGCCCTGTGACAGACGGACGGACGGACAACGGCGGCTTAGTAAATCAAGCGTGAACGTGTTCACGCGCAGGGGATCCTGTCACTGCTGGCTTCAGAAATCTAACTTTTCCCAAAACGTTTTGAGCTAAAGTAACGACCTGATGCACAACTATATAAGCGTCAATAGGAGAGCCAGAACCTAAGGGTCCCTTTTTTTGCTTTATGCGACGGAACCCTAAAAATAACCCTACACCAGCCCGTAGGCCGTCTTACAGGAAACTAGCTGAGGTACCCGGTTCCGCTCGGGTCATGGTCGTGATGGACTGAAGTCGGGCCGAATTATTTCCTGGATATTATATGAGTTCCGCATAAAAACTTTCATCCCCTATTTCACCCCATTTCAGTTTAATCTTAGCCACAAAAGTTAGCCTATGTCTTCCAAGGTCCAGTTTCAAGTTCCGTTTTTTAAAAAAAAACGTTGTCAATATCGTTGCTGGATATGCTGGATAGGAACATATATATAAATGGCTGATACCACACACATAGTCATGATATTAGCCCAATACACCGCATTCCTGAAGGAATTACACATGTGCCATAGCAGGACATTAATTTTACGAAAATATACATTAAAGCGGATGGAAAACACTCAAAATGTTTCATTGCAGCTTCGACCATCCATTCATTAAATGCGATGACGTTAACCGGGGCGGGCTGGACCCTACCACCTAGTAGGGCGACCTACAGTTTTACATGGATTCCGACCCATGGAACTGCTCTTATTAGTAACGAAATACACTTATCCAACGCAGGGCAGATGTTTCAAAAAGTCTGATAATCATTCAGATAACTATTCGACTGATTTATTTACGCCTCTATCTCTATCTAAAGTCAGATTAATGTGATAGAAGATATAATTCTCCGGTAACGGCTATCCGTCTTTTGATAAACGTAAATTTGTACTATCAGACCGTTAAGTACTATCTGAGGATTGAAAAATCGGCCCTCAGGAAGATTACGAAAGTGGGGCAAGAACGGAGTGGGGTTTTTGACCCATGACCATGCAAGGTGAGTCTCCGCGCCCCTGAGCTACAAGCTGCTCAAAGCCACTGTGCGTCCATTGCAAACCACCAGTGGCCCTAGCAAGTTTTAAGGGCATTTGATATTAGAAACACACGAGGAATCCAACCGCGCCGCGAGACGAGTTTGGGGGCTACTGCGCAGGCGCGCGGCGGCGGGGCGGGGCGGGGAGGGGGGAGGGGGCGGCGGGCGCGGTCGATACTCCTCCCGCGTGACGTCACGCCGTCGCCGCCCAATCGCGCGCGAAATCGATGCCGTACTCCTGGCCACCACAACAATCATTTTATTTACTACCCGCACGGCCGCCATTGCCGCGCGCGACCCGCGCACCCGCATCCGCATCCGGCAGACGGGGAACGCACACATTCACCGGCGACATTCCCCTAACTAGAACCAACCGATCCTGTGAATCCTTTATTTATACGGTCGGTAAAGCATTCTTGTAGTACTTCCTGCCCTAGTACTCATTGAGCGAACACGAGCTCAATTCACAGATTAAAGGGAATGATTTCAAATCAAATCAAATCAAATCAAATAGCAAGCATAACAACAATACACATAAAAACAACAATAAACAAGACATCAATAAAAAAGAGAAACTTATAACATAAAAACATGCATAAAGTTGTTTAAAATGGTTAAATACCATGCTGCGCTAAGTAGGTATGCACTCAGCCGGTACGCAGCTCGCGCTGCTAAGCTGATTGCTTGCGGGGTGTACTGAAACCCCTTTCACGAATTACGTGTCGCTTTCGCTTGACGTCATCGCTGATAATTTATTGTCGGTCATCGAACTTGACATTAAGGGCCTGGTACTAGCCAAATCGCAAAGTTAGACGAGGCACCCCAAGTTAACTAACTAAGTCTGACGATTATAAGTGTCATCCTTACAATATATGATTCCTTGTCTAGGAATCGAATTATTTTCGTTAATGTATGTTTCCTTTTTCTATACAAAATACATTGCGGAAACGGTGTCCATTTCCGAACTTTTTTGACTAAATGTAGAAATCTAGAAGCAAATGGAATTTTTTGTTTATGCATATATACTGTTTTTGCTTATATCTAGAAATCGAATTACTTTCAGATTTCTAATGAGAAAAATCAACTTTTTTATTTTTATTATTATTTAAATAAATGATGGAATAAAAAAATATTAACAATCCATTATCAGTCTGGAGTTCTATTTGGATTTGCTGAAGCGTTTCACTACATATTATTACATTTGTTAAAAAGTGCATTTGTATGGCGCGAGTAGTTGGCTAGTCCTAGCGCCTTAATAACTAGAAAGGACTAAACGCGCGTAGCTATCTTTCCACAAGAAATGAAGTGTACGTATTCACTGGTGATTTTTTTTTTATGTGACTGGACATGGATGGCTAATACCACAAGTTCTGTCATGGTATTAGCCCAACACACCACATGGGAACTAGGTGCCATGCCAGGACCTTCCTAACATCCTCGTGGGCTTGTGAAAACTATAACAGTAGTATTCAGAGTGTTCGGAATATGCTGATTATCGCCGGACTAAATAGAATTATGTATGGTTAGTCCGGTGCTAGTTCGCGTACTAAATTTTGACAGTTCACACTGAATACGACTCGTGTTTTTTTATATGATTTTTTTTTGTCAAACGCGGCATATGGCGTAAGCCGTGCCTGACGATGTCTATGGGATTTCGAACTTACAGGGGGGCTGCGTGAGCCCCGGCCGGCCAGGTGCTTCTTCACTTCATGTTTGAAGGAAGGTTGTATGTACTTTGGGGGAAATACCTCGGAAGGGCCTTCATTTAATTATTTTTCGACCCTATAGATGAAGTATCTAGAGGATCGGTGGGTTCTTATTTTTGTAAAGTCGACTGTGAACACATAAAATATCTTAACTTTTCATCCACCGCAAAGATTTATAGAAATCGCAATGCATTAAATTTTAGGTACCCACAATCCTTTTTATTTCTGAATATATATTTTTTTAATTTATTGACACAACTTTATTAATTATTCACGAAAAGTCCTTGCCTTCCCTCAACCCTCAGATGGTCACGAGATGTGGTAATTCCTGCACACCTCTAGTGACCGACCACATTACAGAGAAATGATCATTTTTAATGAATAAAACATCTAATAACATATCCATTTCAAAGGCTGCCTACCAAGAAATGGCGTCCTGGAAAGTGAGCAATATTGAAAATAAACCTCACCCAGACATTAGCATATGCATGCGTTCCCTCAAAGAGCCCGCCGACTTTCTTTCCAGGGATCTTTACGCGAGCGAAGCCATTTCGTCTCCTCGAAGCGGTGCCGCCCGCCCCATCCGTCAAGGCAACGATGATTGATCTATACCAGCTTTTTAATACCACGTCTTGAAAGGTGTGAGTATACTTTTTAGGGTTCCGTACCCAAAGGGTGAAAGCGGAACCCTATTACAAAGCCTCCGCTGTCCGCCCGTCCGTCCGTCTGTCCATCCGTCCGTCCGTCACAGGGCTGTATCTCATGAACTGTAATAGGTAGGCGGCTGAAATTTTCACAGAGTGTGTATTTATTTTCCCGCTATAACAATAAATAGGTAAAATAATAAAAAATAAAGGGGGGCCTCATACAAAAAACGTGATTTTTTGGTGTTGATGGTACGGAACCCTTCGTGTGCGAGTCCGACTCGCACTTGGCCGGTTTTTTCGTACTAAGCAAATACGTCGCTTATTCCAAGGGATGTGATATGTGTGTTTGTATTATCGGCCGTGAAGCACGGACACATTAATTAAAGAAAGAGCCCAGTAAAAATAACTACTTACGAATATACTGCAAGGCTGGACCCAAACCAGCAAAGCATACCAATCGCGGGTCTACCAAAATTGGTAGACCCAATGTCTACCAATTTCGCCACCCCCATATTTTGGAATTCTCCTACAGTCTCTCCTCCCGTAATCAATACCTCCTACTAACAGTGTTTAAGATTCTATCTACATACATTTATTTAACGCTTCAATTAGATGCGTTGCGGACATTGACTGCAAAGATTGAACAGCAGGTGGCGAAATTGGTAGATGCAATACACGCGAATGGTATGTTTTCCTGGTTCGGGGTCCAGCCTTGCAGTATATCCGTAAAGTACTTCTTTTTACTGGGTTCTTTCTTTAATTAATGTGTCCTTGCTTCACGGTCGATTATACATACACACGTATCACATTCCTTGAACGGTGTGGGACGGAGTAAAGTAGGAAGTTTTAAAGTTTTATAGTAGGAAGGGTGCCAACGAGACTCTATTTCTAAGCCTCTGCTGTCCGTCTGTCTGCCAGTGGGCAACATCTCATGAACCGTAATAGGCAGACAGTTGAGAGTTTGTACATTGCCGCTATAACAATAAATAGTAAAAATAACTGAAAGGTCATTTGTTTAGTTAAATCTTGTACGATGGCGCGGAACCCTTCGCGAGTTGCGATAAAATATCGGAATTTCGATTTCGTAAATATTTTGCATAAATATTTTACGGAATTCCCTTAGGAACTTGGTGACTTTACGTTAAATAGATTACAGGAATTTTAACCCTATTCATACCTAACAAAAATGCATTCATCCAATAAGAATATAATTACTCATAATAAATCCACTAATATTCCCTCACACCTCGACCTTCTCGCGTTATCCTAAGGACAAATCCGGCGCTGGATACTTCCAACGTAATAGTTCCTCATCCATCAGAGGCTTTCCCCTCGCTGCCAGGTAATCAAGGAATCGTTCAACGGCCGGATTCGTTCGCTCTCGAGGTGAGATGCTTGCGTTCCGACGTGGAGATCCCTTTTTTAGGGTTCCGTACACAAAATCTGTCAACGGACCCTTATTACTAAGCCTCCTCTGTCCGTCCGTCAGCGGGTTGCATCACATGAAGCAGAAGATAGAGAGTGGACATTTTCGGAGTGTGTATTTCGTGTATAGTACGACTCACACTCGGCCGGTTTTTTATGGACCTGGACATGGATGGCTGATACCACACCCACAGTCATGACATTAGACCAACACACCGCCTTCCCGAGGGAATTAGGTTAGGTAGGTTATGGCCATGCCAGGACCGTCCCTTTCTGAGCACGGCTACATTAAACTGGATGGAAAAGGATTTTTTTTTTATTTCAATTTCGACCATCTTACAAACCAATCAGTTTCAGTTTCAGTTTCTTTATTTCCTCCATTAGATGTATATTACACACTCGGATTCGTCATTTTTTTTTCCTGTCGGTTCGATTACTTCTGGCGAAGAAGAGCCGACAAGAAACTTCGTCAGGTTGGTCACTGTATTATTATTTTTTCCAGTGATACTTACAAACTAGTTTACAGTGATTGATTGATTACTACTGCTCACATACATTACATTATTATAAGAACATTATACACATTGGTGAGGAGCAAACTCTTGACTACTATAATGACATCTTATTCTAAATTAATAGGAATTATGATCTAAATTATTCAGGTGTAAAAAGCCATCGTCATTTTTGATACAAGGTAATATCAAATTAAATATAAGTTAGTAAATAAACAAATTCATACTACAATGTAGTACCCATGTCAGAGAAAATAATAATAATAGATAATAATAATAATAAATAAAAAAACACAATACAGAATTGTATCAATTGTCAAGTTGTAAGCTTAAAAAAATTTAATAAATTAGTCATGAGCTTTAATTTCAACGTAAGTTTTCTATCTAATAAGGCTAATAATGCAATGGTACCAACCTGGGCGAGCTGAACGCTACCATCTAGTAGAGGAAGGGGACCTGCAGTTTTACATGCATTCCGTAAGAGAAACAAAGTGGTGTAGGAACGGGGCGGGGATTTGAGCCCAGAACTCTGGGATGGAAGAAATCCATCCACCTCTGAGCCACGAGCCGCTCTTTATTCATCGTTTATTTATGTATGCATAATGTATTGATCGGTGCAGGGCTCTGCAGACGTAGAGACGAAAACTCCACACCCGCTCCAGCCGCCAATATCGCACTGAGATAGTGAGGTAATCAGCGCTGATTCGAACTGGGAATAGGCAACACTGCCGGGAGAACTAGGACGACCGCGCCAACCTCGAACCTGGCACCGGCAGGTGTTACTCGCGTTGTCCGAAAATGCTCGTCAACATAGCTACGCGGTCCGTTTTGAACTATCAACGTATACACACTGAGAAAAAAATATTGTTGGCCCAACAAAGAAACTTTAACCCCGGTGAGCCGTCATCGTGAACTGTTTGCAACGACAACTTTTATTTTGTCGACCATATATACAATCTAACAAAGTAATTCTAGCAAAACATACTAGACATTGTTGCGCTCGCAACTTCTACTTTGTTACACTAACAAACAGTGACCAAAGTTGTTACAGTAACAAATACGACTTTGTTTCAATGACAAAATAAAAGCTGCCCTGAGAAATAAGCTCGATTCGTTATAGTAACAACTTATTTTGATGCTTCAACAATTTTTTTCTGACAACGTGATTTTGGTCACTTTGTCAGCCTACTTTTTTCTCAGTGTAGGTGTATCCGTTAGTAGAATTTCCGGGACGGATGTTGTCTTACCCCCTCCAAGCGCCAAATTCGATATTTGTTTCTGCGCAGCTGTTTGCGAGAGGAGGGCACCGGCCAACATCCATCCCGACAATTTTACCACGTAGTCTATACGTGCTATTCGTAGGGTACTGAACCTTGGAGAAGTACATAGGCTACCTGTTGAGGCGAAAATTAAGGGGGTTAAATAGAGCCCCTATTCTTTCCCAAAGAGCATCTTTGGGGAACTCATATAATATCCAGGAAATAATTTAGCCCGACATCAATCCAAAATGTCAATGACCCGAGCGGAGCCGGGTACCTCAGCAAGTTAGGAAAAATCAAGCACTTTCGCGTCGTAATATATTTAAGGTGGAATCCATGTGTAAAAAATCGGCCAAGTGCGAGTCGGACTCGCACGCGAAGGGTTCCGTACCATCGTACAAGATTTAAGACAAAACAATTAGGTTTTTTGTATAGCCCCCCCCCCCTTTAATTTTTATTATATATTTATTTTGGTTGTTGTTATAGCGGCAAAATTAATACACACTCTGTGAAAATTTCAGCTGCCTACCTATCACGGTCCATGAGATACAGCCCTGTGACAGACGGACGGACGGTCGGACGGACATCGGAGGCTTAGTAATAGGGTTCCGTCTTCACCCTTTGGGTACGGAACTCTAAAAATACATTATGAATAACACTCGCTCTTCTGTGCGCCTGTCTTTATGTAAAATTATATGAAACGGTGTGTAAAGGTGATCTCGCTGCCACGAAGGTCGGTCATTTGTCACGGGCTCAGACTAATTGATGTTCATTCCCCGGCGCAGTTCTCAGGTCGCCAGCTGTTCCAGCTCAGCTAACGAAGGCTCGCTTTCTCGCCCCGTTCCGTTTTCACCCTTTGGGTACGGAACCCTAAAACATTTTTTTTCGGTCGATGGTTTTGTGCTAAATACAAAGAGATAAATAAATTCGAACTTTATGACAATTCTTAAAAATGGTTAGTGAGTTTGTGTAAGGAAAAATTAAGCTTAAAAAAGCCAAAGAAGAAGCATTACATAAAATGATTAAAAAACCGGCCAAGTGCGAGTCGGACTCGCACACGAAGGGTTCCGTACCATCGTAAAATATTTAACACAAAAAAATCACGTTTTTTGTATGGGAGCCCCCTTTAATTTTAATTATTTTTTAATTTTACCTATTTGTTGTTATAGCGGCAAAATAAATACACACTCTGTGAAATTTTCAGCTATCTATCTGTTACGGTTACTGAGATACAGCCCTGTGACAGACGGACAGACGGACGGACGTACGGACGGACGGACAGCGGAGGCTTAGTAATAGGGTTCCGTTTTCACCCTTTGGGTACGGAACCCTAACAATCAAATTAAATAATGTAAATGCAAACGGGTATTTTTAACATATTTACAAAATATATATGTTTCAAATATGTTACAGAAACATTCCTCTGATCGTCCCTAGGAAATGGAACGAAATGACGTAGTTACACCTGCTGAATTTTCTTTTCAATTGCGGCCTTCGGCGGAAGGGACGGTCTGTGATACAGAGCCCAGCCGGAAGCCACTTCCGTGCGCCGGAAATGGGCGACTCTGAAAGGACCCTAAGTGGCTCAAGTTTCCTGGCTAACGAACTAGCGGTGCGGCTGGCGACGTCACATTTGGGTTGGTCCAGATTGTAATATGACAAACCTTATTGTAACGAGCATTGTTCTATCTTTTTAAGGAGATCTCCAAAACCTCCTAATTGTTCTGTGTCCAAAACAATCAGTTGTTTTGTAAGGATGTTACAGGAGAATTATATCTTCTGTCCCAATTATCTGCCTGTAATTTAACTAATAATAATATGTACTTACTATAACGAAAGCAGAGGCGTAAATAGATCCGTCGAATAGTTATCTGACTGTTTATCAGACCATTGAAAAATGAGCCCTTATTCAGGTAAATAGACAAATTCCTCAAAGCCGCCGTGACGCCGTGAAAAGTATAACTTCATGCCGAATCTTTTGCCAAAATAATAAAATAAACCATTTATAACGAGAAATCCTTTGCAGTCTCAGACGAAGAACAACGCAATATAATAATGATACACTCCGCCCACTTCCATAATTGGCTTCTACCAGTATACGCGAAAATGCTGGAGCGTATGTGAGCTTAACTCGCATGAAAGGAATGACGGATAAAAAAAAAGAGTAGAGCTCAATTTTGGATCCCGCTAGAAGACAAGTCGTGTTTGTAAAGCAATACACAGAAACTCACTCGAGTTGGTTGGAGATTAACGAAACCTCAGAGTGGTCAGTCTGAGTTCTCACCTAAATTGGCGTTTACGGAACTCCGAAGTTATGTAAAAACGTCAAACCCCATACAAATGTTTACTACTTATTCTGTGGTTTTACTTCTTCGAGCTGTCAAAGTCAAACTCGGACTTCCGATTTGTATGAAAACGCGGAGTCGGCGTAAACGGCAACGTCGACGCATTTAAGCCGACGGTGAGTAAGCTGTCAAATCAAACTCGGAATCGCAAATGTTAGTTCGCTTAAGGGCCTGGTACTAGCCAAATCGCAAAGTTAGACGAGGCACCCCAAGTTAACTAACTAAGTCTGACGATTATAAGTGTCATTCTTACAATATAAGATTCCTTGTCTATTAATCAACCTATTTTCGTTAATGTATGTTACCTTTTTCTATACAAAATACATTGCGGAAACGGTGTCCATTTCCGAACTTTTTTGACTAAATGTAGTAATCTAATAGCAAATGGAATGTTTTGTTTATGCATATATGCTGTTTTTGCTTATATCTATTAATCGAATTACTTTCAGATTTCTAATGAGAAAAATCAACTTTTTTATTTTTATTATTATTCAAATAAATGATGGAATCAAAAAATATTAACAATCCATTATCAGTCTGGAGTTCTATTTGGATTTTCTGAAGCGTTTCACTACATATTATTACATTTGTTAAAAAGTGCATTTGTATGGCGCGAGTAGTTGGCCAGTCCTAGCGCCTTAACGCCAGCTGCGCGCGTTCCGCCACAGTCCCTAATACGCTGGCTGCATTGCCTCTTTGAATTTCGAGCCCAACACGCTGTACGCAGACTTGGCGCGCTGATCGCCAGATTTTTCAATTATGATTTTGCCAAAGACATGGCTAATACAATTTTATCCATGTCTTTGTTTAGGTTAATTTTGTTAAAGTTATGTTAAACTTTTTGAAATTTCTTAACAAAACAATAAAAAAAAACCGGTTTTAAAAGTTCACATGCATGTATGTGGCACTTCACGTACAGGTACATGAAAGAACAGCTTGGCTGTCACAGTGTGACTTTGGTGTGCTTAAAAGCACATTTCGCTCATGACATGTTTTGACATTCGACTTGCTGGTGTCAGGATATGTTCCCGGTTCTGTCCTACCTCACATCACATCATATCTCCCGCGCAGCACCTTGATTTAATTTAAAAGTATTTTCTTCTTCGTTTAAATAAAAGCTTGTTTTAAAAAGGTTTTTTCCAAATTATTTTGTAGGGGTTCCAAAGGGAACCCTAAGCTTTCGCTGTCCGTCCGTCCGTCACAGGGCTGTATATCAAGAACGCAATAGGTAGACAGCAGAAATGTTCAGAATCTCAAACAAATAGTACAAATAAAAAACAAATACAAAAAATATGTGATTTCTTTTGGTCAAATCTTGAATAATGGTACGGAACCCTTCGTGTGCGAGTCCGACTCGAACTTGGCCGGTTTTCATTCTTATGTGCAGCTTTCTAGTCTCTACTGCTCATAAAACCGGCCAAGTGCAAGTCGGACTCGCAAACGAAGGGTTCCGTACCATCGTACCAAAAAAAAACAGGTTTTTTTTGTATGGGGGCCCCCTTTAATTTTAATTATTTTTTAATCTTACCTATTTGTTGTTATAGCGGCAAAATAAATACACACTCTGTGAAAATTTCAGCTGTCTATCTGTTACGGTTACTGAGATACAGCCCTGTGACAGACGGACAGACGGACGTATGGACGGACGGACGGACAGCGGAGGCTTAGTAATAGGGTTCCGTTTTCACCCTTTGGGTACGGAACCCTAACAATGTCTGCCGTCTGTCTGTCTGTATTAAAACTATAGAATCACTCATCCGATTCCGATGCGGTTTGTACCTAGGTATAGCTCGTTATTTCCGCGACTGTGTTCCGTTGAACATTAACGCGGGCGGAGCCGCGAGGACCACTTTTTTAATATAAATTTTGCAAAACATTACAACAAAGATACCTAAAATACCTTTAGCCCTGTATCATAATTTGAATCCGGTTTTCTATGGAGATTTCGAGCCTGGGACGGGCACATATACAACCCTCAAACATGAAACATTCAGGGGGTCCCAAGAGACGGCTAATATATCACCGACGCGCTAAGAGAATATAACCTGACGCCGCCGTTCTGAAACTGTGTGAATAATTCACTGCTGTTTGCTCGCAGATTTTCGTCTCGGCAATATTTACGGGGTTATACTCGACGTGCGTCGTAGGTAGAAGCTAACGAGAAAGATGAATAATATAGCAGGGTTCAGTGTGATTGAAAAAGTTTACAAAGAACCCTTCTGGACTATTTTGAAATGGAATTTCTGTAGAGTCGTCATGCTCTCTCTTTCTATTTATTCTATCTATGGAGGAATATTTTAATCTTTAGTTATATTTCATTTCTTTTTCTTTATCGTTCTGATTATATCATTATTAACGTCCATTATATGTATATCACATTAAATTGTAATCCGATGGCACCGTAACGTCCATTAAATAGGTTATGTTATTTAATTTGTTCTTATAAATTAGATCCGGTCGATTATTTAGGAGGGCATAATCTGTTGTTACTGGTATTTCCCATAGTATTTTGCACTTTCATTTATTTTATTTTATTTATTTTATGCATTTTAAAATGTGTGAAGGCAGAAGGCCTGCTACAATATCTCAATCATTGCAGTCAAAATCTGTGTCAAAATGCCTTAGCATAGGATCGATATGCGAAATTAGCGCCATCTAGTTGTGTATTAAGTGAATTAAAATATAATCGAGAAATTCGTTGGCTAACCTATTTTCGGGATATCTCAGCGGTAGAGCAGTTGCAATCCAAAAATCCTGCTTCCGACGAATGTCCCGACCAAAAACGTTTTATGATTATATTCAAAATCTGAATAGAATGCTTCAAGGCTGGTTTCTTAGCACTGCATCGCATCCAAGGACGCCAAAAGGTTCTGCGAACTACATTCCTATATGTAGCTACAGTATTCTAACACCGGCCTAATTTTATAAGTCTGAGCGTAGAAGATAAATGTACTTTCTAGAACGCACTAGTAAGTATTTTAGACTAATTCACTCTTCAAACGCTTTAGCCGACCTTAACTGCCCTCATTAAATGTAATTTGGTTCCATCGCGTTGGTCCAATTAAACCTCGAAGGAAAACCAGACATCAGATGCCGCACTTTGCCGTTTTAACGATTTTAATTAAGCCGGATTTCACGAAAGAACTTTACACTTTCTAAATAACTCTGAACTCATTGAGATTCCTCGTTGCAAGATGGCGTCCGGCAGAAAGGGAAGAAGTAAAACAGATTTACAAAGGTTCATAAATTTTATTGTTATGCATTATAGCCCCTAAATGTGTTTTTATTCCATTTGTAAATATTGTCATGGGTCTTTTAATAACACGACACGGATGGAAGAGAACGGCCAATTAAATAACCGTACCACTTTTTTTTTTTTATGTGACTGGACATGGATGGCTAATACCACACGTTCTGTCATGGTATTAGCCCAACACACCACATGGGAACTAGGTGCCATGCCAGGACCTTCCTTATATTGCACGGCTACATTGAACTGGATGGAAAACACGGACAATTTTCATTGCCGCTTCGACCATCATTCATCCAATGCGATGGTACCAACCCGGCGGGATAAACCCTACCACCTAGTAAGTAAGGAAGGGGACCTACAGCTTAACGTGGAATCCGAACCACGGCCAGCCTCTCTCAACGGTCGAATGGTCACCCATCCAATACCAGACCGGACCCAGCGTTGCTTAACTTCGGAGAGCGATCGCCGAAGTGTCGCGCCACTGGGCCACTGAGGCTATTTTCTATTTTGTTTTTCCTATGAAGTTTCAGTTTCTATATTTCCTTCATTAGATGTATATTACACACTCGGATTCGTCATTCTTTTCCTGTCGGTTCGATTACTTCTGGCGTAGAAGAGCCGACAAGAAACTTCTCCAGGTTGGTCATTGTATTTTTTTTCCATTGATACTTACAAACTAGTTTACAGTGATTGATCGATTACTACTGCTCACAAAGAACATTACATTCATACATACACTCATTACAAGTAAGGAAGGGAAATATAGTTTTGCGTGGAATCCTAACGGTCGAACGGTCACCCACCCAGAGCTTGATTTGAGTGGCTCGTAGCTTAGTGGCGCGGGGACTGGCCTAGCGTACCAGAGGTCGGGGTTCAATTCCTCGCCCCGACATGCACCACTTTTTTTCTCGTTCTGAATTTGATAAGTGCATTTCGTCACGAAAGCAAGCTGCTCCATGGTACGGAAACCATGTAAAACTGTAGGTCCCCTTCCCCTACTGGGTGGTAGGGTTAAGCCGGCCCGGGTTGGTACCACCGCATTGGACGAAAAGATGGTCGAACCGGCAATGAAAAATTGTCCGTGTTTTCAATCGAGTTCAATATAGACGTGCTTGTAAAGGAAAGGTCCTGGCATGGCACCTAAATCCTTCGGGAATTTGATGTATTGGGCGAATATCGTAACGGTAGTGGTATGGTATTAGCCATCCATGTCAGGTTGCATAAAAAAAAACAGAATCGGCCTAATGTTGCTTAGCCTCTATGATAGAATAGCGAAGCGTCCCGCCACTGGGCTACCAGTTCTTTTTTCGTTAAATGTCATCTGACATGGATGGCTAAT
This sequence comes from Incurvaria masculella, assembly GCA_946894095.1. Classification (NCBI taxonomy): domain Eukaryota; kingdom Metazoa; phylum Arthropoda; class Insecta; order Lepidoptera; family Incurvariidae; genus Incurvaria; species Incurvaria masculella. The sequence goes on along the minus strand of OX335657.1, from coordinate 15,605,644 downwards.
AACACACAACTAACGTTATGACAATAGCCCAATACGCCACATTTCCGAAGGAGTTAGCGGCCATACGTTTCCCTTTACGAGCACGGCTACACTGAACTGGATGGAAAACACGGACAACTTTTCATTGCCGCTTCCATAGCATCCGCTACCATAGTTTCATGCAATGCGGTGGTGGCAACCAGGTAAAGCTTAACCCTAGTAGTATAGGGGAAGGTAACCTACAGTTTTAAATAGGTTCCGAACCATGGAACAGACCTCAGAAAGAGAAAGAAAATTGAACATGACCGGGGCGAGGGTTGGAACCCAAAACGTCTCACATGAGTATTCTGCTCTTTGCTCAACTTTACTTACGTACATAAGTATTGTCAGTTCGCACAATACTTACATACGTTTATTAAATAGCTTAACTTTAAAATAGTGCATGTAATACTGCAAAGTTACGCAAGATATAGCCTCCAGGACTCCGCCATTCACGCAGGCTGCTCCACAATGAAGCTATCAACACGCCCAGCACGTAAAGTCTTGAGACGAACCTCGTACACTCGCGAGCAGAATTCGTTTACCATAAACATCGCGAAGGTGTGGCAAATGTGTGCATGGTTCGGTATATATATAATAACAGATAAGGTGCTCTCAATATGCGATAGGAATATAGATAGGAGAGTACTTTTTCATCAGTGTTAAAAGATAGGGTGAAATATCCTCACATAATTTAATATTGTTTAAAAGACACTATATATGATTGTTATAGAACACACTGATTGCTAGTGGTTAACTTACTGTCTGCAAATAAATCTTTGAATCAGAAAAAATACACTTTGCTCGACACACCATACAGCCATTGTCAGTAAAATTAGTAATATATTTACTCATTGTAATCCATACTAATAATAAAAATGCGAAAGTCTGTCTGTTGGGTTTCACGTCTAAACCGCTGAACCAATTTTGATGAAATTCGGTATAGAGGTAATCTGGACCTTGGAGAAGGACATAGACTCCCTTTTGTGGTGAAAATTTAACTCGAAGGGGGTGAAATAGGGGATGAAAAATGAAATTTGAATGACGAACTAAGAAATATCCAGGAAATAATTTAGCTCAGAATCAGTCCAAAACGACGTCGCCTCGAGCGGAGCCGGATACCTCATATAGTACTTAATTAAAACAAAACATAATACATTAAAAAATAACAATAAAAAATATTAGTTGTTATAATAGTTGAAATCAGGGCTTGTGGTGCCAATGTCGGTTTCGCTTATTTTGCGTTTGGATATTGCCCCTCGATGGTTGCCTAAACACCTTTTTATGTTTGAGCTGACACTATACATATGCATGTATATATACGACCGTTGGAGTAACCGTGTCCTACACTGGCGGCCGTGGACAGACTAACGGAGTGTGGGAAGACCACCCGCCAGGTGGGAAGACGACATCAAGTGCGGCGGTGGAAACCAGTGGTTCCGTACCGCTGAGGGCCGGGAGGACTGGAGAAGGATTGGAGAGGCGTATGTCCACTAGTGGACGGAAACACTCTGACTGACTGACTGTAATATATATGGGCTCGAAAAAATTAATTGAAGTCGTGACCACGAGCGTACTGCGACGTCACAGCACGCAGTAGGGTCTTCTCGCAAATCCTGACGCTCACCTACTTACTGCCCAGAACGAGACGTGTTACGTTCCAATATCGTACCGTATATATGGAAACATTTACCTGGCGTTTTAGAAAAATATTAATCCGATTATTTAAACCGATATTTATCAGTAAGAAAGTAACTCTTGCAAATAAAAAAGTCGTGACGGTGAAAAAGATTTCAAATCTCTCAGGGCGTAAAATCAACCTCATAATATGATTAAACATTTAACCTTTTATGGGCAGCATGGCAGAAGGGAAGTATTTTAAACATTGATTAACTTCGAAGTGTTTTCCTTCAATCGAGCCTTAATTGTTCTTACTCCACTTAGGGCCGATTTTTTAATCCTCAGATAGTACTTATCGGACCGATAGTAAAAAATCACGTTTGTCAAAAGACGCATAGCCATTGCAGGAGCATTATATCTTCTATCACAAGTATCTGACTATAATTTTGCTGATTAACATATGGACTTACTATATCGGATGAATAAGCAGAAGCGTAAATAAATCCGTCGAATAATTATCTGGCTGTTTATCAGACTATTGAAAAATCAGCCCTCAGGGATCCCGAAAGCTGCAATCGGCGCAAAGTCAAATTCAAGGTCACGGACCCGCTAATTAATGAACACCGTAACATTTCAACCTTCAGCGATGGCGCGGTATGTTAATGAGCTCTTTCAGCGGCATCGAGTGAGAACCAAAGGTCACCCGTATAGCGTCATAGTAGCCACTTTTTAGGATTCCGTACCCAAAGGGTGCCAACGGAACCCTATTAGTAAGCCTCCACTGTACGTCCGTCTGTCACAGGGCTGTACCGTAATAATTAGGCACCTGAAATTTTCACAGAGTGTATTTATTTTGCCGCTATAACAACAAATATATTAAATAAAAAAAAATATGAAAATTAGATGAGGGCATCGTACAAAATCTTGTACGATAGTTCGGAACCCTTGGTGTTCCCCGCACTAAATGCCCGCACTTGGCCGGTTTTTAGTGATAATACTTACACCGACCGTAGCGCCGGTCAGTCAGTTCGCTTACGAATTCGCCCACTACTGATGTTCTCGAGTTCCAACGACACATAACAACTTCGAACAGTGTAAATCTTGTAATTCACATTTGCCGGTGATTCACAGCCTAATATCGACCGCAGGAGGTGCTCTGATTCTCCGCGGCGAGTGCTCCGGATATGGGTTTGATGGAGATAAATAAGGGATGCAAGTTCTGCAGAGTCCTTGATAGTACCTGTAGAACAGACTTAGCGAACCTACATACCGTCTGCGGCTCAGGGACTCCAGGCCGGCGGTGAGTTGTGGGTCACCAACAAGACGGACCGCTCGGCGCTGTATTGAGTCCAAGGACGCCAGCAGGTACTGGGGACTACCATCCCCAATATGGCTACAGTATTCCCCGACCTTATATCATGGAGGTTAAGAAGTTCCTCCATGCCTTATATGACCAGTGCGTCCTCCCGGTTATGACGTACGGATGTGAAACGTGGACTCTGACGGTCGCCGTTGTCCAAAGGTTGAAAGTTGCCCAGCGAGCAATGGAGCGAGCCATGCTGGGAATATCGCTACGGGATATGGTGCGCAACGAGGCAAACCGCCGACGTACCAAAGTAGTCGATATTGGACACCGGGTGGCTAAGCTCAAATGGCAGTGGGCTGGTCACGTCAGCCGTAGAGACGACGACCGTTGGAGTAACCGTGTCCGACACTGGCGGCCGTGGACAGGAAAACGGAGTGTGGGAAGGTGGGAAAGCCGCCGGGTGCGAAGACGACATCATGTGCGTCGGCGGAAGGCAGTGGTTCCGTACCGCTCAGGGTCGGGAGGACTGGAGAAACATTGGAAAAGCGTATTTCCAGCAATGGACGCAAACACGCTGACTGACTGACTGACTGACTTATATGTGATTTAGATTCGATTTGTTAGGTTAGTTTCGTTCGCCTCTCCCGCCCCTGCTTGCTCGATGTTCAGCTCCCACTTTCTTCCATCGCCCGGCGATATTGTTTCGCCCCGGCCACGTGACGGAGTAACTAAACACATTATCCTCCGTTGGATAAAAATAGGACACGATTAATAAGCGATCTCGCACGACACTCGCAAGGGGGGGGGGCGAGGGGGGGGGGGCGGTCTGGTTTGACCTTTAGGCAGCCTTTGACCTAGCAGCGACTTAACCGCTGGACGGATAGGACGGTGACAAAATGGAATGGGATTTTGCTTTTGTGACTGATTTTATATTTTTATCTTTTAAATTATTGTATTGTTGTCATTTTAAATTTTTCTGATTTATATGTAAAAAAAAAAAAAAATTGACAATTTATGGACCTTGGGTCTGCCAATAAACAATATTATTATTATTATTATTAATACCAATAAGAGCAGTAAAGGTGTGTCAGAAACGCTTCTGATTTCTGAAGAATTGATTGAATGGGGACGAAAACTCAAAGCTTATTGTAGACACCGCATGAGTTACCTCACCTTAAAAACGTCTAAACTATAATTCCTGTCGAGTTTGATTTACGTATTTTTAAATGTAAAATGTACTCCAGGGTGTAGTTAGAATAGGGTTTAGAGGAAAAGAAGAGCGTTAGTTTCTTTTCAATTAAAATGTCACTGACCAGCACAAAGTATGAAACGAAATATTAAAGGTTATGTTCTTGTGATATATTTTTTCACACGACTTATTTTGATAAGCATAGTTAAGAACAATTTATTTTCGGAATAACAAGCAGAAAATGGAATCATTTCAATTACATAGAGTAAATTAAGTTTTAAAATCGCTTCTGTTTTATTTTGTATGGTATCTGACAGCTTGATAGAGGCGATGGCAGTGCCCGGCGTGATGCTCGTGAACGAGTGCTGTTTGTGGGGACTGGCTTGCTCCAATTGGCAACATGTTAAATAGCGGACGTGGTCTTTACAAATAAACTGATATTCGTCATGAACTGTTGTAAACGACATGAATTGTTCATATTAATTTAGTGTTTTTACCTGTGATTGTAAGCGTTGGCATATACTTTTGTAAACTTATTTCCGGGTGCACGAACGGACGAAAAATCAAAATCAACGTCAACGAACGATTAAACACGTCACTTTGTTTGAACAGTATGGAAGGAACTTCATGCGGTTCACTAAAGGTGAAGTGTTTGAACATTAATTAACTGAGCCGTCTCTTCGTGCAATCGGGGCTTAGAGTAAGCGGACGTTGAAAAAAAATCCAGCTAAGTTTCTTGCCAGTTATTCTTCGCTGGGATTGCTGAACTGACTTATGATAAAATATGACAAATCCGAGTGCATTGTACTGTCTATGGTTGATGAATAAACAATAATAATAATTAAATCAATAATCAAATAGAATACAAAATATGTATAGAGTACAAAACAACTTTCAAATAAAGACACAACTGAGGCAGCGCTCAATCCGCTGGATGTTCGCGAGGGTTGCTGCAAGAAATCAATAGTTTCAGTCGCCCACTCAGCTCGCACGCTGCGCCACTCGGGTTATTGTAGACGGCGGTGTCCATTCAGTCGGCGCAATGCCATCGCTAAAATAAGGACCTCGGCACAGCCACCCATACCGATTTTTCATTAGACAAAACTATGCAATGCTTAAGAGGATAATGTGGTGATCAAGTTTCATGCTCGTGCTTGTTTCCTTAGTCAAATTAGAAAACTAATTAACTAATAATAATAATAATAATAACCATTTATTGGATGAAGAAGACATAAGTACACAGAAAACAAAAGAACAGTAAAACATACAATGCAGAGTACATTTCTGAAAAGATAAAAAGGAGAACATAAAAACATATTGTAAATGTTAGCTACCTACTGCATGCTTTCCTTCATCCAATGGGTGATGTTATTGCCTTATGGCAATCTCTTCCACCTCGCCCATTAGATATAAGGGCAGTGGTGGTTTAACTGAGAGCTAGCTACGACTAAAGTTTTTTTTTGCGGTAAATTGGTTTGTATCCATGATATACGCCTTTTTGTATTTGTGTATAATTTTTAGATGCATATATCGCGGATATGAGTTAACATATAAAAAAAAGGTCAGACGTAGGAAGGAAGAAAGGTATTTCTTAATTTTTTTACTGAGGAAACAGGCACAGTCATTGTATGGGACTTGATTACCTCATTATCCTCTTAAAATTAGTAATAAAAACACAACATAATTTAATTCTACGCAAAGAAAAAAATGTGGTTCTAAAGCCATTCGAAGCAACCAATACCTTTAGGTCCAATAGGATCCAATATTATTTAAAAAATGTTTTATATCACCCCATAATACACTCGTAAGGTAGGCAATAAAATCGCTTTGCGCATGGGTCCAAAAAATAAAAAACTTCAAGTTTTTTGTTTTTATGCGACCTGACATGGATGGCTAATACCACACAACTACCGTTATGATATTAGCCCAATACACCACATTCCCGAAGGAATTAGGTGCCATGCCAGGACCTTCCCTTTATGAGCACGGCTACATTGAACTGGATGGAAAACACGGACAATTTTTCATTGCCGCTTCGACCATCTTTTCATCCAATGCGATGGTACCAACCCGGGCGGGCTTAAACCCTACCACCTAGTAGGGGAAGGGGACCTACAGATTTACACGGATTCCGAACCATGGAGCAGCTCGCATTTGTGACGAAATGCACTTATCGAACTCTGAAAGAGAAAGACAGTGGTGCAAGTTGGTATTGAACCCGGGCCTCTGGTACGCTAGGCCAGTCCCCGCGCCACTAGGCTACGAGCCGCTAGATGTTGTGTCAGCCATGTTACAGTGAAGTTTGCGCATGCAAAGTCTTTCTCTGACCCTTTGCGTGCATTTTCAGTTCGGCCTCAGTTCAAATTCAAACCGATGAAGTTGCTCACAGTGAGCTGTGAATATGCAGATTCATGAGAATATTGCAAAAGCATTGTTTACATTGATAAAATAGTGAGTCATTTTATTTATGCAACCTGACGTAGATGGTTAATGCCACACAACTACCGTAATGATATTAGCCCAATATACCACAATCCCGAAGGAATTTTGTGCCATGCCAGAACCTTCCCTTTAGGAACACACATGGCTACACTGAACTGGATGGAAAACACGGACCATCGACTTCGACCATCTTTTCATTTAATGAGATGGTGCCAACGCAGGCGGGCTTAAACCCTACCACCTATTAGGGGAAGGGGACCTACAGTTTTACATGGATTCTGAACCATAGAGCAGCTCGCATTCGAAAGGAAATGCACGTATCCAACTCAGAAAGTGAAATAAAGTAGTGAACGGGGCGAGAATTTGAACGCAGACCTCTGGTATGCTAGGCAAGTCCCCGCGCCACTAGGCTAAGAATATATTGTATTAGTCTTTTAAGATTCCTATCCCACATATTTTTTATTTAGCTTTATAACAAGTGTTACAAGAAAAAATCAACTCGTGTCATTTGGCTAATCGAACATGTTCATATTACCGTTCATAAAAATATCCCTTGCAAAATATTTTCCTTAGCTATTGCCCCCCCGTACGGTGGCCGCTGCACAATGCAATAACGCAGAGACTACGTGACTGAGTCAGCGCTGACTCATGCCATCAAACATCGGGATCGGTGCACATTACACTCGTTCAGAATAAATCCATGTAACATTGTTACCTTCACAACTGATTCATGCACTGAGAGGCACTACTTCATGAGGAAATTCTGTTGAAGTCCGTTTGTTTGCTTATAACTAGAGAACCGCTCATCCGATTTCGATACGGTTTGCACGTACGTATATCTGGATGTCCCCCGCAACTTATAGGGTTAGCATCACGCTAAATTACCGTAGAGTTGAACAATGGGGAGTCGAGGGAAGTCGGGACGAAAGTGAGAAAGAAAGTGAACTTTAACGCAGGCGGAGATTAGATTTTTTTATATAACTGGAAATGGATGGCTAAAGCCAAACTGACCGTCAAAAATACACACCACATGGGAACCAGGTGCCATGCCAGGACCTTCCTTAATATTGTTCGGCTTCATTGAAGTGGATGGAAAACACGGTCAATTTTCATTGCGGCTTCGACAATCGTTCATTCAATGCGATGGTGCCAACCCGGGCGGGATTAACCCTACCACCTAGTAAGTAAGGAAGGGGACCTACAGTTTTACGTGGAATCCAAACCACGGCCAGCCTCAACGGTTAAAAATGGTCACCCATCCAGGACCCAACCGCGCTCAGAGGTGCTTTACCGAGCTTATCGAATCGCAAGGCGTGTCGCGCCACTGGGCTACCGAGGATGAGATGGTTTAGGATGAAATTGTTGTTTATATTTAAACAAATCAGGCAATATTTGCATACGCCTTTTAATACTTTCAACAGTACTATTTTCTCTTGTTCCCTGTACTTGCTGACATGTATCGGTCTCGATAGGTTGGGCAAACAGCGCAATATAAGCACGCATTGAATGAATTATTAATGAATGTATCCATCAATCATTGTCAATGTCTTTCGGAATCATCCGAAAAAAAAGGGGCGATCTGTTAATAATTAGGTTTTGTATTTCTATAGGAAAATAAATACATTTACTATTTGAATAAACATTACTTACTGCATGAACGTGACAGGATCATTTGTCTTTGAAATAAATAAGTGAGTGAGCACTTAAAATCTTGTTAAATTGTATGACAACTAAATGTCTCGAAGATCAATTAATTATACAGGCTACTCTTTTGAATGCTCACACCACTTTAAAGGGTTTTTCCGCAGCTGGAAATATGCGGCGAATCGTTGAAAAAATTCGAAAATCTCAAAACGTGACTTCGGCGATTTGTTTAGTCTGTATTGTAATGGCTGGCTGAGCTGTGCTGAGAGAGGGCGTATGCGCCGAGCTGTATTGTGAGAGGGCGTATGCGCCGAGCTGTATGCTGGAAAGAGACAGCGTTATTTCAAAAGCTGCCCATCCATCGGCCGAGGTGAAGAGGAGGGGGATAGCACAACAACCGCCGCCGGAGGATATAAAAGGCGCCACCGAACCGATCTTTTCCCTTATCGCAGCTTGCCTGCTGCTGTGCTGTATTGTTTGTATAAGTGAAATAAATCATTTATCAGAGATTTTGTGCACTCATTACAGTATATATAGTTTTTTCTTTTTTGTTGTTTGAGTTTTTCAACTGGAAGAAGATAATGAGCTTGTGTCTTTTAAATTGACTTTTAAACACTGTAATTATTGCAGCCACGTGGGTGGTTCCGACACGAAAAAAATAATACAATTAGGCCAACTGCATATCCTCGAGTGCATGTCGTAAGAGGCGACTAAGGCATTCGTCACTCGAGGTACGGATTCCACGTAAAACAGTAGGTCCCTTTCCTTACTTACTAGATGGTATGTTTAATCCTTATCAATGCGATCGGCTCGGAAGTTAGATTTTTATTATTTAATTTAAAGTTGTAAATATTGTGGAATGTTTCAAGTTACATATCGTTTAGTTGGAAGACATTTCAGTTTGTAAACAATGAAATTTTGTCAATGGCTTAAAAATATTAAAATCATTATCATGTAATAATCTAAGATTAGCTGTAAGGTTTGTTATAAAATAAAATAAAATAAAAAGAACTACTTACCTAAGCATAACGCAAGGCTGGATTCGAACCTAAGTCAGTAAAATAACAGTGATCGTTTGCTCAAATCGTACGCACCGAGTTTTTGTTATTAAATTAACGTATGTCTAATTTTGAAAACGTTAAATACATTCCTGGTTGCTGGAACTCCTCTGCAGAGGTAGCTGGAACGCACCGTTAGATGGTGCGCCTAAAGAAGCGTATATTTCGGGCTTCCAGCCGCCATTGGTACACCGGGACTCACCGAGGGATATATCTCCGGTCTGACCCTACATAAACAACGGTGAACGCATAAAGCAGCCCGGGAAAACAAGACGATAAAACAATTAAGGCGATTATCTCGTGAATTTACCAGTATTCTAAATTTTTAAAGTGCAACATTATTTGAGCGGCCTAGTGGCGCGGGGACTTGCCTAGCATACCAGACATCCGGGTTCAAATCCTCGCCCTGTTTATGCACCATTTTCTTTCTCATTCTGAGTTGGACAAGTGCATTTCGTCACGAATGCAAGCTGCTCCATGGTTCGGAATCCATGTATAGCTGTAGGTCCCCTTACCTTACTAGGTGTTAGGGTTTAAGCCCGTCCGGTTTGGTACCATTGTATTGAATGAAAAGATGGTCGAAGCGGCAATGGAACATTGTCAGTTTTTTCCGTCTAGGTCAATATAGCCGTGCTCATAAAGGGAAGACCCTGGCATGGAACCTAATTCCTTCGGGAAGGTGGTGTAGTGGACTAATATCATAACGGTAATTGTGTGGTATTAGCCATGCATTTCAGGTTGCATAAAAAAGTGCTTAGCTCGAAAAAACCTATGGCATATAAAACAGTTTTTCTTTTGGCTTAATTTGGTTCATATAGACAAGTATTTTTTGCGAAAATACGTCTTATTGCAAGGTCGATATTGACAGAGATTTAAGCGCAAAAATCGCCGTATTGCGCCTAATTTCAAAATCTGGCATGTGGTAAAAATACTTACCACATGCCAGATGGCAAATAACTGCGCAACCAATATTAGGGCCATAACCGATGCAATTATCTTAATTTGTGATTTTAATCTTAGTTTTGGTTGCATATCTCACGTTTTACTCTCTTTTAAAAAGGTTGGTGTGGATTATTTTTTTTTCGTAAGAGAAGCGCCTTAACACGAAAGCAGCTCGTACCTTCGTGTATTTGGATGATTTTTTACTTTATCATGTATCAAAAACACTATAATATATATATAATATAAAATAGATGGCGCTCATGATTGACTGATGAAAATGCCTTGGCGAAGGATAAATACTCGAAATCAAAACACCAGAGACTCACAGATTTACGTTTAAAATATTGCTTACTTTTCTTTAAATATAATTAATTGATTCACTTACGCCTTTACAAACAAAACGCAATCACGCCCTTAAGCATGCACAAAATAAAACATGTCAAAATTTAAAAATTCAAAATTCATATTAAAAAATTCATGTAATCAGTGATTTTCAATTCACACTAAGTACAAACTAAGTTATCACATCGTCTAAAGTGTTTATGCATTTACATAGATTTGGAATAATGTCTGTATACGGTATTAGTGATTACAATGATATTTCCAAAAGATACCTACGAGTATTGTTTCACTCAAAATAGATTACTTTTTAGGGTTCCGTACCCAAAGGGTGAAAACGGAACCCTATTACTAAGCCTCCGCTGTCCGTCCGTCCGCCCAGTCTGTCACAGGGCTGTATCTCATGAACCGTAATAGGTAGGCAGCTGAAATTTTCACAGATTGTGTATTTGTACCGCTTTAGCAACAAATAGGTAAAATTTAAAAAATTAAAGGAAGGGCAAAAAAAAGGATTTTTTGTGTTAAATTTGTACGATGGTACGGAACCTTTTGTGTGCGAGTCCGACTCGCACTTGGCCGGTTCTTAATTCCATCGTCCGCAAAAGCACGTTTCCAATTTCTACAAAAACACGTTTTCCACTAGCCATCCATCTTCGAGAATCATTGCCTAGATAAAGGGTTTACTCTCGAAGCAGGTACCTCCCAGCGAATAAGAAAATACGGAAGTGGCGACCGAAACTCCAGCGGCAGCGTAGGTGTGTTAGTAGTTAAAATAGATACTATGACGGTAGCGCCGGCCAGCCACTTCACTCACGAATTCGCTCACTACAGATGTTGATGACGTAAGAACTTCACAGGACGATATTTAGTACAGCGATCATTCGATGTGGCGCCTCCCGAATTCGTAAGCGAGCTCGAATGAAAATACCCATAGGATTAGAATGTAAAGACATAAAGGGGCCAACTGACGGATGAGACCAAAATAGTTTCATACAAAATATACTGAAATGTCTTCTTTGGGTAGCCAACGGAACCCTATTACTAAGCCTCCGCTGTCCGTCCGTCCGTCCGTCCGTCCGTCCGTCCGTCCGTCCGTCCGTCCGTCCGTCCGTCCGTCTGTCACAGGGCTGTATCGCATGATCCGTAATAGGTAGGCAGCTGAAATTTTCACAGAATGTGTATTTATTTTGCCGCTATAACAACAAATAGGTAAAATAAAAAATAATAACAACTAAAGGGGGCCCCATACAAAAAACGTGGCTTTTTTGTGTTAAATCGTGTACGATGGTAGGAACACTTCGTGTGCGAGTCAGACTCGCACTTGGCCGGTTGTTTTATTTACTCGCTATGCTTACACAGGGCAGATTTCGCAGAGCCCTCCGTCTTTACTGCTCTAATATGTTTCGTGACTCTACAACTGGATAAATGATCAGCTGCAAACGTCGGAGAAAGTCTACTCCCACCGCGTGAAAGCCGTGAGATTTTTCAATCACGTTTAAGAGAGTCGCTGCCCTATACATTCCCCATACTACGGTTCATAACTGTTCACATGGTCTTAATGTTTTACAATTCAATTTATTTATTCAACTTCTGGTAATCAAACTACACTAAGGGCCGATATTTCAATCCTCAGATAGTACTTATCGGACTGATAGTACAAATTCACATTTCTCAAAAGACGGATAGTTATTTCCGGAGAATTATATCTTCTATCACAATTATCTGACTATAATTTGACTAATAAACATATGGACTTACTATATCGGATGGATAAGCAGAAGCGTAAATAAATCCGTCGAATAGTTATCTGGCTGTTTATCTGACTATTGAAAAATCAGCCCTAAGTCATGTCACAATTTGATTGATCCGCGGATTCGATCAACTCAGTGAAGAAGAACCCGCAAAGAAACTCTATTAGGCAAAGAAGGTCTATAACTAATGAATTTTTTTTGGTTTTTTTTTTGTCCACCTTAATGATATAACACAATTATGATTTTATACCGAAATGCTACTGCCAAACTAACATTGGTAGAATGGTATGAGGCAACGAACTAAGGAAACAACCAACCACAATGTGAAAAGTCTTAAATTATAAATTACTTAACCGAATAACCTAATAATTATATATATTGAGTATTTATTGCAAGGTTTTTCGGATGTAAAAGCATTCATCAACTTAACAGCTATGTCAGGTGTACAAGAGAGAGAGAGAGAGACATCGTAAGCAAACTAACCACTGTCCGTACATTTTCACGAATAAGCAGCTACGCTGGCGCCACACGAATGTGTTTCTGTCGCCTCTCCCTTCCTTCCTAGCTCGCTGGCACTTCCCACGAGCGGCCCCTCTCGGCGGGAGGGATTAAACCCCAATTATTGGCCGCACCTGCCCCTTTATTACTAAATAATTAATCATTTGCCGAGCGAGAAATAAATGTATCGGAATATTTACGATTTATGGTTCAATTTTCCCTGTTTCAATAGTTCTGTGAGTTCAGGTTGTTCCGGGAAGCCTCGGACATTTAATATAAGACCGTAATGCAGTACCATTCCGACATGTTATAGAGCTTAACTTAGTAGGTATGCTATTAACTGAAACTACGCGCACGCCAGTATGAAGGCCTTAATGAATGGTTATAACACATACAAAAGTGACGCTAAAATATCTGGCATAACAACATTGTTGTGCTCGCTGTTGCCGCTAGGTGGCGTTCTTTGAAAAAAAAAACCAAACAAATGAGAGTTTAACGCACAGAGGGTTCCGTATAAAATTGAAGTAAATAGTTAATATATCAAGCAATTGTTTTGTATTTAATGTGACATTTTTTTCATTTACTTGTGCCGTGAGACCTCTAGGTCTAGGGATTCTAGGTCAAAGGGAAATATGTTTTGATCTATTTGCGAGTGTCGAAATATGCGGCACAAATGACCATATTTTTAGATCGCATTGACTTAGAAGCTTCATTTTTACAGTCCAAGGGACCATAGACCTAACAATTCCATGTTAATGTCAACTTAACACCTCCACGCGTTCCTGAGAAAATGTTTCTTGAATGTCACACCGACAGACGGACAGACGGATAACGAAGTGATCCTTTAAGGGTTGTTTTTTTCCTTAAGAGTAACGGAACCCTAAAAATATGCAGACCGATGAGTTTAAAAATAACACTGATACCTCTTTGGAACAATGTCAATGCGCCAGAAAGCCTAAAAGATATTTATTATGTACTTACCTTTACGGGCGCAGATAAATATAATTTATGAAACGTACCTGTAAACAAAACATACATTTAGTAGAGGTAAGCTATAGATCAGTCATGAGGCCAGACATAATTAGTAATTCACCATCCGTATTAGATAAGCTTGGGTTTAGAATTTTTTAGTTTTCTTAATAAGCACATTTATGCAATGTTATCATGGTTACGGGAAAAACTTGGCATACACACAAGAATTTAGAAAAAACTATTCACTTGATAGCGCCACTACTGCAAAGAAACTGTCTCCGCTGTCTATTTACAGGAAACACCGCACACACTACACTACACTTTACATGTACACAAAGAGTCCATGTTAAATTTATTCCTTTTTTTTTATCTATTTCACTACACATTCCGAGATTTAATATTGTCTTTTGACGTGTAACCATGGCAACATGCCTTCTTTATAAATACTTTATAACATACGCATACACACCCTTGCATACTGCTATACCCTTACTCCCCCGCAAATTAGTATTAGATCAAATGCACAAAGATTAAATAACACGAACTATAAAATATCTACATAACATTATAATAATTAAGTGGAAATCTATAATTGGCTTGTTATTTAGTATAAGATTTTCTGTTAACATGTCTGTCAATATAAGCTGTTGATTTCCTAAATAAATAAATAAATAAATAAAAGCCATGGGATACAAACAATTAAGGCCTACATCGAAACAAAATGGTTCACATTGGAATATGAAGAGAGCGACTGGACTGAGTGTGAATCCCGCGAAACAGCTTCGCCGGCACGATAAACGGGGCTAAATGTTAGGCTACGATTTGGGTTGATCACATAAACTCGAGCACCCTCGCACGTAAATCGCTAAGTTCAGTGCAAGGTCACGTTGAGAAATAATGGCGTTCTATTACATATAATGGTATTCACTCTTTTATAAATTGGATTGGGTTTCAAATATTAATAATATGCTTTATTGTTTGCATACACATAGGAGTACTTATTGTTTAAAGACAATATCTTCCAATCGATCCGATTACGGGGCAAAAATATACAGGTAGCAACAAAAGAAAAGTAGGCAAAGATTATTTCTTGTGCACTATTTATTTGATAAATATATGATTTATTATAATTATTGTAAAATAATTAAATGTAAGAATAGTATCTGCAGACAAATGTCTGCAAAACAAAAGTTATATAAACTTAAAATATAAATATATACATATATAATACGTACACATATAATAATATAATATAATATACAAAACATACATTTCCTAAAGTGTAACATGATAATAAAACTAAAATACCACAAAAGTAAAACACAACTCATTATGCGAGGAAGTATGATTGCATACGTGTTTTGAAAATATCAAGAGAAGCTGAGCACCTGATGTCAAGTGGCAATTGATTTCAATGACGGGCTGAATTAACTGTGAATGAATCCGTTAAACAAGTGGTATTGTGTGACGGTATCAGTAGAAGAAGGCTATCCATTGACCTGAGTGGTAAACCATGGGAGGACAGGAAATTGAATTTATCTCTAAGGTATGACTGTGTATAAAGAGAAAAAAATAAAAATAAAGATTCCGACGAATTGAGAACCACCTCCATTTTTGAAGCCGTTTAAAAATCATACGACAGTCTTCGAAGTGTAATGTTAAGCCACTGAAGCTGATCATGGTATGCCGAAATGTGTTCGTATCGATGATCGTGCTGAGTATTGCATTAAATCTTGATTTTATTCACTCGCGATAGGCTTTTGAAACTTAAATTGAGTTATAACTTTTTTATTTTGTGTGTAGCGTTTTCTATAATGTATTCGCGTGAATAATGAAATGTACGGGGAGATGAACTGTTATTGCGATTCAGTAATAGCTTGCTTTGTCTGTAGAATAAATATCCCTTAATGCTAACTTTATTTATATCTATTTGCATTATACCCATCCGTGAGTATTTTTTTATTTATACGGGTTTTAAATAAGTTTAATACTAATGCTACTTCAGTTTAAGTTTCAGTTTCTTTATTTCCTCCATTAGATGTATATTATACACTCGGATTCGTCATTTATTTATTTTTTTCCTTTCGGTTCAATTACTTCTGGCGAAGAAGAGCCGTCAAGAAACTTCGTCAGTTTGGTCATTTTATTTTTTTTCATTGATACTTACAAAATATTATTATAATGAGAACATTATATACATTGGTGAAGAGTAAACTTTTGTCTACCATAATGATATCTTATTCTAAATTAATAGGAATTATGTTTTAAATTATTCAAGTGTACAAAGTGCACCGTTGGTGCATTTTGTTTTTAGCATCGAACCGCTACGTTTTTTTTAATTAATTAAATAAAAACAATAATAATAAACAGTAACAAATTAATCGTATTCGTTAAGAAAATATAAACTTTGGAAGAAATTCGTACTAATCGTACGCATTATTCGTAGGAGATGCTACGAACCGAAATACTGCCGCTACGCGTGCACTACGAGAGCCAGTATTGGATTCGTAGAGGGTCTACGCCGATAGCCTGGGCGGCCGCAGGCATGTAGGATTTTACGAGGGCATAAAATGTAAAATGTAAATATAAACCGTGTAAGTATCCTTAATTTTTGGCTTTTATTTAAAGTTATTTGATTCGATTGTACATTTCATTGCTAATTTATTTTTTAAGTATTTAAAGTTGACGGTAACTTTAAATGTGAAGCATGCTTGTTTATCCGCAGGTTAAGAACGGCCCGTAAGCTCTGTTCTCCATACAAACGTAGTTTACTATACATTTGAAAAGCGCTGTTCCAATTTACTAGATATTTGCTATCTCATATTCAACCATAAATATCTGCGTCTGCATGTTTTTGTTTTCCTAAAAAATCTAAAGCAGTTCAAATAACAGGCAAAAAAAAATCTACATTCATATGTTTTTTGATATGAAATCCCAAATATCAAGCAAATTGGAACAGAGGTTTTCAAATTATTACTAAACTACGTTACCGGTGAAGGAAATAAATTTAAAATTCTCAGGTTTTTTTTATGAAAAACCGGTATGGGTGAGGACCATAGGTGATAAGAAAAGCCAAAAACACCTCGCCTCGCGAAACCACGCTCAGCGAGGCGCCATGCCAGCAGATTTGCGAACTATGGCTGAGCTATCGAGCTTATTCAAATTACGCTTGAAGACTTTAAGGGTAATAGGTATGAGGGGACAGCAGACAGTAGACCGGTATACAGTTCCATATTCTGGCGGTGCGGCAGAGAAACGAGTTTGAGAAACGGTTCGTTCTCAAAAGCCTAGTGTCAACCACAAGGGGGTGCTCTGATTCTCTGCGGCGGGTGCTCCGGATATATGTAGGACGGGGAGGAATGAGGGATGCAAGTTCCACTGAGTAACTATGATCCTACGGAACTATAAAAAGAGTCAGACTAAAAAGATAAGAAATCACGGGAGGCGGAAGTGGGGTGCCCTTGAACCTATTACTTTAACCCTATTACTTGACGGAGGGAGGGAGGCGTAACAATAGCCAAAAACTGACGTGATTAATGGACACGCCCCTATCCCGCGAGTCACACGTCGCCCTGTACACAACAACGCAACTATTCATCTTGGCACGTGAACACACGACGTGGCGCGAAACATCCAGCAGCGGAAGACGAACGGCTTCATAAAACTGAAACTATTTACGCTGCACGAGCTCGTTCACTGCACCGGCACGCCGTTCCGCGGGGGCACGGGAAATTTCCGGATAATTCCAGAATTTTCCAGAGGTGCAACGACCGGCTGGCAATGCAGCACGGAAATGCACATTAATTACGTTTGAACTCTAACAGTCTAACAGTCGTATTTAGAAAGCATCTGTCAAAACTTAGTACGAGATTATCACCGGTCTAAACATACAAAAACCGGTTTAGTCCGACCTTAAAATGCGTACGAAAGTTAGTCCGCCCACTCTGAGTAGAGCTGTACCAGTTCTGGCACGGAGACTAATGGAAAAAGGACTAAATACCGGTGGCTGTCAAATGAACTGTTGTTTGAGAAGAAAGCAATCGTAACTAAGCGTCTTGTAGCTCAGTGGCGTGTGGACTTGCCTTCCATGGCACAGGTCATGGGTTCAAATCCCGGCCCCGTTCTGCAACGCTTTTAATCTCTTACTGAATTCGATAAGTGCATTTCGTTATTAATGCGAGCTGTTCCATAGTTCGAAATCCATATAGCAGCAGTATTCAGAGTGGCCGGACTGACTTTAGTACGCGTAATAAGGTCGGACTAAACTGGTTTTTGTATGGTTAGTCCGGTGCTAATCCCGCACTAAGTTTTCACGGGTTCACTCTGAATACGATTGCAAGTCTCCTTAACCTACTAGGTCGTAGAATTTATCTTCGCCAGAAGTAATCGAACCGGCAGAAGAAAAGGAACAAGAATCCGAAGTTTGTAATTTACATCTAATGGACGATATAAAGAAACTATAACTGAATGCACGTTACCCGGCAAAATTACAGCTACAGACTATACACAATTGACAGGAGCCGGGATTTTTTTATAACATTAATAAAGGTCCTTTTACACATAAAGTAAGGCACACATCCACCGATGGCGGCGGCAGCCTCGCTCCAGGTTGTCACATCACCGCTAGATGGCTCCCGCCGCCGACGGCGGGAGGGGAGGCAGCCGCCGCTCGTATATTCCAATAAAGAAGGACAGAGCCTCTAATAACGGGACCCCAAGTAAGCTCCCAAAACGACACCTCCGATGCCTTCGCCCCGCCAGCGACACCGAAAAACGTACCTTCGGCGGATGGTACAGGGTCGCGAGTCGCTCGCGGGTCTAATTGGGTTGAAGAAAAACAGCGAGCGGGTAACTGGAGCACGTTCGGTGAAGTTTTTTAAGACATTGTGGCCGAGCGCAGAGCGGGGGAGGGGAGGGGGTCGATACGAGATCCGCCATTTTAGATGACAGTTGGCGAACGCGGCGTGTCTATGCCGTGTTCGCATAGACTCTGTTTAATTAGTGACCGAGTTGCGCGGATCTATGTGCACCCAAAAAAATAATTGTTTAGTCTGTGACTATGTAGCTGACACAATTATGTTGCAAGAACTGACGAGAGGTTAGATTCTAGATTAGAGGCCAACGATACGTGTATTTTGTGCGGGTTGCGGTTTCGAGTGAGTGTTTTCGGTGCGGGCTACAGGTCATATCTTGGAGGGCTTTTGTGACTGCTGTAGTGCCGTGAGGTTGCATTCTTGGGCAGCAGCAGATTCAGTGATCTCCCTATGATCCTATCCCAGACCCATATGCTCGTGACCTCTGCAGCGCCACTACTTAGACGGGGTGAGAGCCGCCTCTTAAGCAGACTTCAGCAGTATTCAGAGTGGGCGGACTAAAATTAATACTGGATTATCGCCGGACTAAATAGCACTTTTGTAAGGTTAGCCCAGTGCTAGTCCGCGTACACAAATTTGACAGTTCACTCGGTTTATGTTCAGAGAGCGAACTTACGACTAACATAGTGGTGCACTTGGGGGAAATTTAACTCGTTTAGTTTCCTTTCATAACATGCTAACTGGAAAACTTCAGTTCACTTGGCCGAATAAATCGTCATTTGACAATTAGCATGGTACGAAATTCAACTTAACATAAGATTTGATGACTCACTTGCGTGTTTACCACAGCTCACATTCAGAACGAAATGCACTTATCCAACTCAGAGACAGAATGAAAGTGGTATATGACCCATAACCTCTCGCATGAAAGGCAAGTCCCCTAACCCCTACACCACGAGATGTACGAAGGAGGTAGAGGATCTGTAAAGTCTTAATTAAAATGGGGCATTTAATAAAATATTCGTATTAAATTTTAGTGCTATCGGGATGCGGTAGGGTTTGCAAATCGATTTTGAGCTGTAGTATCCATTCGTAGTTCATGTATAAATATTCGAAGCAGAAAGTAATGTAATTCTGATATCGTGTCCGTCACAGGAGCCTTCCGAATAACATTAAGACACCGAAATTGCTTTACGAAATATCGCCGACTGTTCTCCGAGGACTGGAGGACGATACATTTATTATGCATTAGCAGCGGGTTTTCGAGAATTTTCTATTGGACTTCGCTTGGAATAAGACCAATTTGAATACCGAGTATTTTTTTAATAAATTGTTTAATTCTTTATTGCTGATGGTATTATTGATTTCCCGATTTTTGTCGTAAAACAAAACAATATGTATTTAAATCTTGGCTGACTAGTGTATAAAAATGCCTTAGCGTACGATTTATAATGAGCGTCATCTACTGGCAGGGGAAGCATTGTGTCGATTCTAATACAATCGAGAAATCAGTTAGCTGACGTAGTTGTCTAGATATCGCAGGGGTAGAGCAGCGGACATGTAATCCAAAGGTCGCAGGTTCGAATGCTGCCTCAGACGAATATGTCTGACCAAAGTCTGAATACGCTATCAAATATGTTACTTTCCCTTACTTCTCTATTGAGATATCACGCGTGGGATGGAAGATAGAGTACTAGCTACATAGAAACGAAAATAGGATAAGTTAATCGTACACACACAACACACGAACATTGCCTATTGTCGTGCGCTCTCGCTGCCGATAGAGGGCGGTAACACGGCAAAAGGCCGTTCCACCCGTCTAATAAAAGATTGTTTCGGGAATCAATTGTTTCGCATGGTGAAGGCTTTCCTATCTGTTACGTCGGAAGAATGGGGGATGACTTTATTCCGCGAACAATCCTCCCTTATATTGTACTAGCTGAGGTACCCGGCTCCGCTTGGGTCAATGACGTTTTGGACTGATGTCGGGCCGAGTTATTTCCAGGACACAATATGAGTTCCCCGTGAAAACGTTCGTCCCCCATTCCACCCCCTTCGCGTTTAATTTTCGCAACAACATGTAGCCTATGTCCTTCTCCAAGGACCAGACTATCTCTACACCGAAATTCGTCAAAATTGGTTCAGCGGTTAAGGCGAGAAAATAAAACAGTCAGACAGACGTTATTTTCTCATTTATGATATTAGCATGAATGGAAATGGAGAGGAAGAGACGAGGAAAGTAATCAAACTAATTATAGCAACTTCATCTTACTAAGCAAGGAAGGAAGAATAT
Organism: Incurvaria masculella; assembly: GCA_946894095.1. Lineage (NCBI taxonomy): Eukaryota > Metazoa > Arthropoda > Insecta > Lepidoptera > Incurvariidae > Incurvaria > Incurvaria masculella. The sequence continues at coordinate 15,584,758 of OX335657.1, read as the reverse complement.
AAATAGTAAAAGGAGAATATAATACAACAATATTGAGAATACATACAATTGAGCCCACTGAATTTCTTCCCGTGCGTGTCGTAAGAGGCGACTAAGTGATTCGTCATTTTTGGTTCGGATTCCATGGAAAACTGTATGTCCTTACCTACTTAATGGAGCAGATGGTTAATCCCGGTTGGGAGCACCATCGAATTGAATGAACGATGGTCGAAGTAGCAATGAAAATGGTCCGTGTCTTCCATCCAGGTAGCCGTGCAATAAAATAAAGTTCCTGGCATGGCACCTAATTTCTATTCGGTGTGTCGGGCTAATATAATGAATGTATGTAGAGTCCGCGAAGTAACATTAAATTGGGAAAAGAAAAATGTAAAAAGAACTACTTAATGATTATATAGAGCAAGTCGGAGTAACTATAGAGTTTTCACGATATAAATGCTAGCAAAGTTCAAAGTTCAACGAAATCGGTCGGGTTTTTCCCTGCACTCTCTCATATCTAATCCCACTGCTCATCTCCCTGGTAATGTTGCGTGATATTAAATAACCTATAATTGTTGGAATTAATTAAGCCACACAAAAATATAAACCGCATCGAAACCCGGTGAGTGTTTCCCAAGTTATAAGAGGACCCGTTTTTTCCCATCAAATGTTCGTTGCACTAAATGGCGTCCTGTGCAGTTCTTATAGGTATTTACGTGTTGTTAGAACTCTAGAACATCAGGAGCATAGATTTAGAAGAAAGTGATAGATAGCTAACGTCATCCGAGTGTTGAATATGGATAATAAGACTCCACAGGTGGCGTTCATTTCAGACATACATCATCACTATCACTACATAGTATAAAACAAAGTCACTTTTTCTGTCCCTATATCCCTATGTCCCTATATCACTATATCCCTATGTACGCTTAAATCTTTAAAACTACGCAACAGATTTTGATGCGGTTTTTTTTAATAGATAGAGTGATTGAAGAAGTGATTGAGGTTTATGTGTATGATAACATCCATTAATTAGCGGAGAAATACTGTTATTTTTGAGGTTTCCAATGTGATTGTCGTAAAAAAAAAAATAGTGTTTCGGAGGCCGCTGTTCTCCCTAAAGCACTTTGAATTTAATATTTCTCTAATATCTAATAATCAAGTAATAATAATATCTAAGTTTTTTTTTTATTTCAAATATTTCAATGTAGGAACTCTACGTAATAAGGGTTTATTTGTGTATCATTATGTCAAAATAATATTTTTAAAAATGATATTATGCCCGTGCAAAGCCGGGACGGGCTGTTAGTTAAATATAGACCAATGAATATCAATTATATTTTGTATTTACAATAACATTACTTAATTTAAAGTTAAAATGTAACATTTTAATCACGCCTACCTAAGCGAAATATGGAATAAAGCTTAGTTTAATGACGGTGTCAGCTACCTCTGGAAACGAAGTTTCACTTCAAAAGCGTTTCTGAGGAGGCTTTTTACATATTTCAACAGCTCATAATAAACTGCAAGCAATTAAAATTGCATCGCCCTATGAAACCGTCGGACGCAGTACTTAAGTAAATGCATCCTTTCCTCGAGGTGGATATACTTTACGATGCGCGCCTGCAGCTAGCGATAATTCAAAAGTGGCACCCGCGATAGGTCGACAGCATTGGTCGAAAGGTCGAGGATTCATTGAGTTGACAGGTGATACCTTTTTATTATTGTTACTGAACTTTAAGACCATTTTAGTCACTTAAATGAGCGAAAAATTGGAGAAGAGTAGATGAAAACCGGCCAAATGCGAATAGGACTCCTTTATTTTCCACCCTTTATTTTTATTTTTTTATTTTTATTATTTGTTGTTATAGCGGCAACAGAAATACACACTCTGATAAAGCTATCTGCCTGTTACGGTTCATAAGATACAGCCCTGTGACGGTCGAACGGATGGACGGAAAGCGGAGGCTTAGTAATAGGGTTCCGTTTGGCAACCTTTACTATTTGTTGTTATAGGCAACATAAATACACACTCTGACAAAGCTATCTGCCTGTTACGGTTCATAAGATACAGCCCTGTGACGGTCGAACGGATGGACGGAAAGCGGAGGCTTAGTAATAGGGTTCCGTTTGGCAACCTTTACTATTTGTTGTTATAGGCAACATAAATACACACTCTGACAAAGCTATCTGCCTGTTACGGTTCATAAGATACAGCCCTGTGACGGTCGAACGGATGGACGGAAAGCGGAGGCTTAGTAATAGGGTTCCGTTTGGCAACCTTTACTATTTGTTGTTATAGGCAACATAAATACACACTCTGACAAAGCTATCTGCCTGTTACGGTTCATGAGATACAGCCCTGTGACGGTCGAACGGATGGACGGAAAGCGGAGGCTTAGTAATAGGGTTCCGTTTGGCAACCTTTACTATTTGTTGTTATAGGCAACATAAATACACACTCTGACAAAGCTATCTGCCTGTTACGGTTCATGAGATGCAGCCCTGTGACGGTCGAACGGATGGACGGAAAGCGGAGGCTTAGTAATAGGGTTCCGTTTGGCAACCTTTGGATACGAAACCCTAAAAAACGACAAAAAGGTGGTTGGGAAGATCATACTGAAGGGACGTAGATTTTTTCAATTAAACCTGCATTGATGGCTAGTACTTTGCTTAGGCTTTCTTTTATATTTTGTCTCGTCCCTCATTAAAAAAACCGGCCAAGTGCGAGTCGGACTCGCACACGAAGGGTTCCGTACCATCATACAAGATTTAACACCAAAAAATAACGTTCTTTGTATGGGGACCTTTGATTTTTATTAATTTTTACTTTTACTTTATTTTTTTATAAATTGTTATAGCGGCAAAATAAGTACACACTCTGTAACTAATAATTCAGCTGCCTACCTTTTACGGTTTATGAGATACAGCCCTTTGACAGACGGACGGACGGACAGCGGGGGCTTACTAATAGGGTTCCGTTTGCACCCTTTGGGTACGGAAACCTAAAAACTACGACACTTCTTATGATACTTTTGAGATTACCGCGGTCGTTAGACATGTTTGAAAAATGTTACGGCTTTTCACGCGGCAGGAAGATACATTCTCCGACGTTTCGAGCCAATCATTCAACCCGTTGTCAAGGAGGCATCCGCCGCGTTCGTACGCAGCATACGACTCTGCTGCTGAAGTATTGGCTCGAAACGTCGGAGAATGTATCTTCCTGCCGCGTGAAAAGCCGTAACATTTTTCAAATACCCTACTACTTTTACAAGCGAATTGACTGGCCGGCGCCACCGTCAGACAATCATCACTAAACCGTGGCTAAGCCCTTACTCGATACTTACGGCATACTATCAACCGTGTCGTCAATCTGAGGCCCTAGTCCGACTTGTCACATAAATTGGCGTTTAAGTCAAACCGATCGACTGGCGTTTTCTAATACATGAAGAGTTGAAGAGCGCGCGCAGTGGGCGTTAAGCGAACTAACATTTGCAAGTCTGAGTTTGAATGACAACTTACGTATCGTCGCCGAAAATATGTTGACGTTGCCGTTTACGCCGACTTCGCGTTTTCATACAAACATGGTAGTCCGAACTTGATTTTGACAGGTTGAAGTAAAACGACGTTTTTACGTAACTTCGAAGTTCCGTAAACGCCAATACAGGCGAGACCTCGGACTGAAAATACTGACAAGAGTTACCCAAAAAGTTGACGCGTCGACCTCACGTAGGTTGTCGCCGAAAATACGTGGACGTGGCCGTTTACGCCGACTTCGCGTTTTCATACAAACGTGGTAGTCCGAATTAGATTTTGACATGTTGAAGAAGTAAAATCCCAGAATAAATAGTAAAACTTGTATGGGATTTGACGTTTAGGTGATAACTCGTACTGACCACACTGACGAGAGTTACCCAAAAAGTTGACGCGTCGACCTCACGTAGGTAAACGCTATCTCAAGCGTCGCGGCAGGCGCGAGCTGCGCGGCAACCGTAAAAACGTAGCCCCTCTCAATCCCCCGCATTTCAGTCGTTTGATCTCGCGCGCTCATTCCGATTCCGCGTCGGGAGGTCTACACGAAGAATTGAGAATCAATGGGGTAGAAATCGGTTTATTTATCAAGACAGGTGGTGTCCAACCGAGGTCACCTTAAAAATGTGTCAAAGCTGTCAGATACCATGCAAAATCAAAGAGAACAGATTTTAAAAAAAATATTTACTCAAGCTGTGTAATTGGAATGACAAAATTTTCTCCATATTATACCGAAAATAAATTGTTCGTAATTATGCTAATCCAAACAACAATGGAAAAACTGGCGGCAAAGTTTTCGCAGCCCCTATGAAAGTTCTAAAGCCCATCATTGAGCACCTCTTATGTGAGATCCTGGCGTAAGTGGGGACGCATCATAAAATCCAAAAAGCACAAAGTCCAAAACCCATACCGTCCAAAACACTTATGAATTCGGATATTTTGTCAATTAGGTTAGGTGAGGTTAGGTTATGTTAGTGTATATGCATTTTATAATACCCACCAAAAATACATATACATATAACCCTGAACATCCAAATGTTCAGGGTTTTAGACGTTATGCTTTTAGGACTTTATGAACGCGACCCGCGTAAGTCACAGGAAATGTAAGATTTGAACATTTTAAATGAACGTAAAAAAAGACCAATATTGTTTTTCTGTTTATTACCCAATATTTTCCGATCTAAAAGATTAAGGCGCTAGGACTAGCCAACTACTCGCGCCATACAAATGCACTTTTTAACAAATGTAATAATATGTAGTGAAACGCTCCAGCAAATCCAAATAGAACTCCAGACTGATAATGGATTGTAATATTTTTTGATTCCATCATTTATTTAAATAATAATAAAAATAAAAAAGTTCATTTTTCTCATTAGAAATCTGAAAGTAATTCGATTTCTAGATATAAGCAAAAACAGCATATATGCATAAACAATAAAATCCATTTGCTTTTAGATTTCTACATTTAGTGAAAAAAGTTCGGAAATGGACCCCATTTCCGCAATGTATTTTGTATAGAAAAAGGAAACATACATTAACGAAAATAGGTGGATTCCTAGACAAGGAATCATATATTGTAAGAATGACACTTATAATCGTCAGACTTAGTTAGTAAACTTGGGGTGCCTCGTCTAACTTTGCGATTTGGCTAGTACCAGGGCCTTAAGTAGGTCTCTACAATATATTTTAGTATCCTAAATTTCAAAAACATTGCAAGATATTCAGAGCGTGTAAACAGTTATCACCCGTAGTATGGGGAATTTATAGGAAGCTACAAATGTTCAGGCTCAAGAATAGAAACGGAACATGTGCCTTGCGCCTACAGCCTCGCGCCTACAGCCTTGCGCCTGCAGCCTCGCGCGGTTTTATGCCCCTCGCCGTGCGCTCAAATATTCACGTGTACAGGCAGGTGAATATTTTTAAATGTGTTGCAGACTTTTCATAGCCAGGTTCGTCTTGATATTTTTTATGTATTTAACGGTAACAAACATCTCAGTGATCTCATCTCACCCACAGAACGGAAGGAGAAGGAGCGGCTCGTAGCCTAGTGGCGCGGGGACTGGACTAGCGTACCAGAGGCCTGGGTTCAATTCCGACATGCACCACTGTCTTTCTCTTTCCGAGTTTGATACGTGCATTTCGTGCGAGCTGCTCCATGGTTCGGAACCCATGTCAAACTGTAGGTCCCCTTCCCCTACTAGGTGGTAGGGTTTGAGGCCGCCCGGGTTGGTACCATCGCATTGGATGAAAAGATGGTCGAAGCGGCAATGAAAAATTGTCCGTGTTTTCCATCCAGTTCAATGTAGCCGTGCTCATAAAGGGAAGGTCCTGGCATGGCACCTAATTACTTCGGGAATGTGGTGTATTGGGCTAATACCATAACGGTAGTTGTGTGGTATTAGCCAACCATGTCAGGTCGCATAAAAAAAATAATCTTCCCGCTCAACTCGCCATGCAAACGTAGAAAGAAAACCATGCTATACTCAAAACAGCTTAAGGTGTCCGTTCCCGGCTGGACTAACTCATTCGCGGGCACGGTACAAAACCGTGCTACTGCGCTCTGGGACCTTCTATGTTTATAAGAAAAAGACAGGCTCCGTGATGAGGCGGATGCAACATGTCCACAAAGCAGACAATGCGCATCGTGTTTGATTTGGTAAGATTTACAATTTTAATTGAATTTTCAATGAAAATTTAAATTTTCATGAAACAAGCTATGTCTGATGACTAATCTTTTTAAGATGTATAGATTTAATCGTTGAGTAATCCACCTCCAAAGTTATTGTATAAAACACGCGAAAAATTCGAACTTTCAGACCTTATAACTTAGAAACCAAACACAATTGTACAATGCCAACGGTCATCAGACATTGTTCGGTCAAATAAAGCTAGTTTGAGCAAAATTTCGGAGTTCTGATAAGAAATATGGGCGTGATCTTCTTTCCCCGCTTGTATGGGGAGTTAAGCGGGATGGTCCACCTTAAGGGCTGATTTTTCAATAGTCAGATAAACCGCCAGATAACTATTTGACGGATTTATTTACGCTTCTACCAATAAAGTAAGTCCCAAGTTTATTAGTAAAATTATGGTCAGATAATTGTGATAGAAGATATAAATATCCGGCAATGACTACCTATACGTCTTTTGACCAACGTGAATGTGTACTATCAGTCCGATAAGTACTATCTGAGGATTGAAAAATCGGCCCTCTTTTAATGGAACTAGATGTTTCACACCCACTGGCATCGTAAAATGATGTTTGATTTCGAAGTTTCAAGGGCCCAATGTTCGTAATTTGTCGGCACTTCATACAGTGAGTTTGGACGTGGATTACTCAACGACAAAACAAACCAGCTTGTTTCATGAAGATTTATAATTAATTTGGTTTTTGTTTCATTTTTAACCGACTTCAAAAAAGGAGGAGGTTATCAATTCGTCTGTATGTTTTTTTTTTTTTTGACAACAGCGTTCGTGATTTACTTTTAGCGATAAGTCGTTTTGTAATCAAAATTTTCGTAAATCTTACCACATCAAAAACTATGCGCATTGTCTGCTTTGTGGACATGTTGCATCCTCCGCCTGTCTTTTCAACCGACTTCAAAAAAGGAAGAGGTTCTCAATTCGACTGTATTTAAAAAAACAAGTTTGTTACCTCAGAACTTTCGACTGGGTGAACCGATTTTGATTATTCTTATTTTATTTGAAAGCTGGTGCTTCCCGTGTTGTCCAGTTCTGACAATGGCATCCGTGAGAAAATCTTATAAGTCTTTAATTTACTTTAAGTAAGTACGGATGCATTAAGTAAGTATGGATTGATAACTCAATATCACACCAACCGATTTCTATGATTTTTAACCGACTTAAAAAAAGGAGGAGGTTCTCAATCCGGCGGAATCTTTTTTTTTATTCTTTCAAACAGAGACGGTCCTAGAGTGCACGATTTTGCACCGTGCCCGCGAATGAGTTAGCCCCGTCAGGAAGGGCCACCTTAAAACAATAACGTGCAGACAGATCGACGCCGGATATGTATGGGTAACATACCGGCCATTCTTAACTTCGATCGCTCTACATACCGGGTGCATTAACCGCTCAGGGCGTGCCGGGATCGCGTGAGGCGCCACCTTCCGTCGCCGCGCCGTGGTAACCATTACCTCGTCCGTCTGACAGTTTATAAGTTAAGGTAAACTACTCTACCGCTCCAAGTAAAACAGCTGATGTTCGCCAGCGCGTGCTATCGTAGCCAATCTTTTTCATTGCGAGTAATCGCATTGCGAGTATTCGCAAGTATCGAGAAAATAGAAGCGTTATTTATATTCTTCCAAACGTCGATAATTGTAATAAAATACTAGCTCAGGTACAAGTCAGCCTCGGTAGCTCAGTGTGCGACGCCTTGCGAAACGATAAGCTGGGGAAGCACCTCTGAGCGCGGTTACGTTCTGAGTGGGCAGTCTGAGTTCTCACCGAAATTGGCGTTTACGGCAAACAGATCGACTGGCGTTTTCTCCAAACTCCATACAAGTTTTTACTAGATATTCTGTGGTTTTACTTCTTCAAGCTGTCAAAGTCAAACGCGGACTTCCGATTTGTATGAAAACGCGGAGTGGACGTAAACGGCAACGTCGACGTATTTACGGCAACGTTGAGTAAGCTGCCAAATCAAGCTCGGACTCGCAAATGTTAGTTCGCTTAACGCCCGCTGCGCGCGCTCTTCAATTTCTCCATACATTTGAAAACGCCAGTCGATCGGTTTGCCGTAACGCCAATTTAGGTGACAACTTAGACTACCGGCTCTGGATGAGTGACTATTTTCAACCGTTAAGAACGGCCCGTAAGCTATGCTCCCCATACAAACGTAGTTTACTAATCATTTGAAAATAACTGTTTCAATGGAATTGAAACAGTTATAATATATATTATATTATTTAATATATATTATCAGGAAACATATGTCTGTGTCTGCACTTGGTTATTTTTTTTCAAAATCCAAACAGAGTCAAATGAAAGCAAAAATTAAGTCTTCATAGAAATGTTGTTTTCTCTGTGGTTTGAACCATGATACATTTACCAAAAAAACAAAGACATGCAGACACAGATATTTGTTGCCTGATAGTAGATACATAATATCAAGTAAATTGGAATAGTGGTTTTCAAATTATTAGTAAAATACGTTTGTATGGAAGGCGAAATTTTCTGATGCTTACGGGCCCACCTTAAGGCTGACCGTGGTTCGGATTCCACACAAAACTGTAGGTCCGTTTCCTTACTTACCAGGTCCGGGGGTTACCGGGGATAATCCCGCCCGGGTTGATACCATCGCATTGAATATAATAATAATACATATAAAAAATATTCCCCATTTGGGGCTGGTGTCCCGCAGGGCTTCGCGCTGTCACCTGCGCTATATATAATCTTCAGGCATGATGAACGAAGCAGTCATCAGCATAACTGTGAAGTTCAATTTCAAAGAACAAGACAGGCTCCGTTATGAGAAGGATGCAACATGACCACAAAGCAGACAATGCGCATAGTGCTTGATTTCGTAAGATTTACGAAAATTTTAATTACAAAACTACTTATAGCTAAAAGTAAACCACAACCGCTGTAGTCAAAAATCTAACAAAAACCAAATTGATTATAAATCTTCATGAAACAATCTATGTCTGATGACTAATCTTTTTAAGATTTTTTTATATTATCGTTGAGTAATCCAACTCCAAAGTTATTGCATAAAACGTGCGAAAAATTCGAACTTTCGGACCTTGTAACTTACCTACAAACCAAACACAATTTTACAATGCCAACAGTCATGAGACATCTAGTTCGATCAAGTAAGCTATCTTGAGCAAAAGTGTTGACAATATTTGACAATGACACTTGTTTTCTCTGACAAGAAATATGAACGTGATCTTCTTTCCACGTTTGCATGGAGAGTTGAGCGGGAAGCCCCAACTTCAGGAATGTGATATATTCGTAAGTATTGTTTATTCATCATCCATAGATAGTACGCTGCACTCGGATTTGTCATGTTTTATCATTAGCCAGTTCAGCAATTCCAGGGAAGAAGAACTGGCAAGAAACTCCGCTGAATTTTTTTTCAACGTCCACTAAGTCCAAGTTTACAAATGTATTTTCCACTGCTTACAATCACAGGTGTAAAAACATTAAATTAATATGAATTGACGAGATATTTGTAAAGACCATGCCCACCATCTAACATGTTGCCAATTGGAGCAAGCCATTCCCCACAAACAGCACCCGCCCCTCTCAATCATATTTTAGGGAAAGAGGAGACCCGAACCCAGCGTCACCGCAAGCAAAGACCTTAAAGCAATGCACTACTCCAGTGGCAACAAGAAAAAATTGTAAAACCTTTTTAAAATTTAGTTTTTATGCTATTATTTCTGTCATGAACTAACTACTACAGTGACCTCTAAACAAATAGTCAAAATACAATAACATTATTATTCTTACTATTATACTTACTATTAAAAAATTAAGAGTACAATGGTTTGAGAGCAACCTCTGCAATAATGTACGAATAAGATTTCTGTATGAATTTCTGACCAACACCTATAATCAAATAATGCTTTACTACCAGATCGGATTACAGAGAGATGTATAATCAACCGTGAAACAAGGACACATTAATTAAAGAAAGAGCCCAGTAAAAATAATTACTTAACGAATAGCGGAACATACCTGCTGCATACCCATAATTTGGAATTCTCCTACGGTGCCTCCTTCCGTAATCAATGCCTCCATAAGGGCACCATAAGGAAAAAAATAAAGAAAAAGAGTGGACACTAAATTAACAAATCACCACAAATCAAAAATCTTGTTTTTAAAATAAATGTTGGCAGAAACTCATAGCTAGCAGCACGCTGCTCTCATCCCGAAAGATTGTTATATGTTTGGGTACCTATTCAAGGAAAATTTTAAGTAAATAATACCTAATATAAAATACACAAATCAAATAAGTTTGTTGTTGAAGGTTATATAAGTAAATGTTTGTCTTTTAAATGTGCATATGCAGTCCAGATAAATTTAGAGCTCCTTTAACATCAGGTGGGTGATAAATAGATATTTGCCTTTTTAAAGAATGTTGAAGTCCTTTATTGTATTTAGCATAATATATGGGCTGTAGCATTTAAAAACTTGATATGTTTTTGTCAGGTTTATAGAATTCCTTGCTCGTAAGACACATTGCTGGTAACTTGACGTAAATCAATACCAACGGACGAATAAATAGTACTAATTCTGCTTGTTGCGATGGTAGTATATGAGTATATTTCGGTAAACAAGTATTACAATAGTCGGGTTTTCAATTTTCCGGAGAAACGAGAAAAGTAGGGTTTGTTAAAAATCTCTTGGTCCTTCCTCGGATTATGCTTCGAGGAAAGCTTAAAAATCAATACACAACAATGACAATCAAAACAACGTTCAAGTCAATGTAGAAACATTTTATTACTTACCAGTAGAACCAGCCGCGAGAATGGCCAAATGTATGTGCTGGCTTCCGATCAGCGATGTCGTATGCAAGCAATCGAAAGAAATTAACACAACACACAACCAAAGAACCACCGGAGAGCTACGAGACGGCGAGGCAGAGACCACCACCCACAACGACGTAAACGCGCGACAAACGGGCGCACTGGGCACAGATAAGAAAAATTTGACAGTTGACATTAAACAGCTGACGTTGCTACCCTATGCTTGAGATGATCGGAAAACATACTGCAACCCGTAGGTCGGCAGAAATGATAGAGCGCCGCCTAGCCTTTGCCTTATCATCTCTTTATTCGCATGGCCGATTTACACGATGCGAGAAAAGCTCGAGTTTCGTGCGAGAACATCAATGCCCATGGGTATCGTCGGGCACCTCCCCGGCTTTGGCTAGCGTACGCCCTGTCGTGAAGTCACAGGAAATCTAAGATTTGAAAATTTTGTCCGATGGCCAAGGCATAATTTTGCACGGCGACTGCTACTATGAAATCGTCTTCCAGGCCCTACCCCTAAATGTTATCAGATTTTAATTATTTTTTTATCACTCGAGATTTTTTTCATACGGGAGGATGTTTTGTTTTTTTTTTTGTAAATGTCGGTATTTTTTAATAAAAAAAATCAAAATTTAACGTAAAAAACACAACTTTTTTCCAATGTTTATTATTAGACATTATTTTCCAACCTATAAGGTATATTAAAAAATTAAAACATACATAGATTTCTAGAATATATTTTAGAATACAAAATCTCCAAAACCTAGTAAAAAATTAAGAGCATGGAAACCGTTATCGTCCGTAGTATGGGTAATTGATAGGGTAACGACTCTCTTAAGGTGGGCCAGTAAGCACCAGAAAATTACGCTTTACGAATATAATTGGCTGGAGACCAAAATGCACGGCTGCCCGACGGACAGCACACTAGTCTCACGCCAAGGTGAGCGCTCGCTTCAAAGAGCTGAAGGAGGTATTTGTGCACGGCTTGCCATGTTCCTACATCCATGTCTTTAGGCCTGGTTTTTGGACTCAACCGTGAGACTACATTAGGGGTTGAACCAGGGCTTATGATTATCACCCACTGATACAACAGACCTGTTTTGAGAAGAATGCATTCGCGTGACCAGCATGGCGCTGACGGTATCTCTATTTCTAGTAAAACAATATAAAAAAAATAGGACCACCCCCTTTTGTGAAGTCGATTAATAACCATTAAGTTAAGCCACGCCCCCTGGTGCTTCTACGCAGTACTACATGTTCCATGGCCATGTTTATTTTCTATTAAAAATATTTGTTTGGACGACAATGTTTCAAAAACCACTAAAATGGGATAGCAAGTATGGTGTATATTCGCAATGGTGTATATTCGCAATGGTGTTGATAATGGGAAATAAGAAAATAAAAAAGTGCTGATAACATATTTATATTCTAATTTTATTAAATGCACTAAGCCATCACACAACACAGAGTTGGCAATTGAATAACAACAAAACCCTAACAAGCTTTAAATTGATTGAGATACATATGATATTCACAGTAAAATATAAAAACAATGCAAAGTGTATTAATTATCGCTTCTCCCTGTTTTAGCCACATGGCAGACCACTACATAAATTATTTGTATGCAGCATCCCATAGTGTTGCGCGTACGTAATGTCTCGATTGAAAGAGCACCTACATTTCGTTTCGCTTTGCCTAAACCAATTTCAAATAAAATGATGCAACCAACAATTCAAACGTCCACATTACATTTGCATGACGTACTGAAAACCATGATCTGATCTTAACATTATAATGCTAGCTGACTGCGATAGTAGGCATTCATCACATAGTGTAAATCTGGTATAACTTTACGGCTGATGTAGCGATATAAACATTCGTCGAAGTCTGGCACTAGCTGGCATTGCATCGCACATTCCCACTTTCGATATTCACGCCTTTGTTGTTTCGATATTCTGTAATTTGGTATTGAGTCCAATCACATGTGACAACGATACACAAATCTTTTCTTCTGCCACTTCATAGTTTCTTCACACTAATAAATCTTGCTTCATTCGGCTGAAGACCGTAAAACGCATGTAAGGCGAGTCCCGAAGACGAAAATATCGAAGATGGAAATGCAAGGATTCTACACATGTCTAGCACTTCCCGGCGGCGGTGCCGTAGCGGGCGGACACATCTTTCCAGTTGGCGACGTCAAAGATCGCCTTGACGTAGTCCGCGCGCACGTTCTTGTATTGCAGGTAATACGCATGCTCCCACACGTCTATGCCGAACAGGGGCACCAACCCTGCAATAGTAAAGACATATTGAGCGGCTCGTAGCCTAGTGGCGCGGGGACTGGCCTAGCGTACCAGAGGTCTGGGTTCAATTCCTCGCCCAGACATGCACCACTTTCTGAGTTCGATAACTACATTATGTCACGAATGTGAGCTGCTCCATGGTTCGGAATCAATGTAAAACTGTAGGTCTGAATTATTTGAAAACTACTGTTCCTATTTTCTCAATAATTGGTATCTAATATCAGGCAGCAAATATCTGTGTCTGTACAGCTTTGTTAGGGTTCCGTACCCAAAGGGTGAAAACGGAACCCTATTACTAAGCCTCCGCTGTCCGTCCGTCCGTCCGTCAGTCACAGGGCTGTATCTCATGAACCGTAATAGGTAGGCAGCGGAAATTTTCACTGAGTGTGTATTTATTTTGCCGCTATAACAACAAATAGGTAAAATAAAAAAAATAAAAAAGGAGGGGGGGCCCCATACAAAAATCGTATTTTTTTTGGTGTTGATGGTACGGAACCCTTTGTGTGCGAGTCCGACTCGAACTTGGCCGGTTATTTGGTAAATGTGTCCTGGGTCAAACCATAGAGAAAAAAAATCGTATGAAGATTTTCTTTCATTTAGTTGGTTTTGGGCCTTTTCGTATTTGAAAACAATTTTTATAGGAGTATATCATGGATATAAGTTAATTATAAGAAAAACTAAAACGTACAGCCGTAGCTGCAAATTAATTTATTCAATGGGCAAAATATTAAAAAAACATTCCTCAATTTGGCTAAGGAAACAGGCACAAGCCATTGTATGGAACTTGATCACCTCATTATCCTCTTAAATCCCTTCTTAAGGTCGGCCCGTAAGCATCAGAAAATTGCCCATAAAAACGTTGCTTACTAATAATTTTAAAACCACTGTTCCAATTTAATTTATATTTGGTATCTAATATTAAGGAGGCCCAAACCGGCGGGCGTAACTCATTTGCGGGCACGGTACAAAACCGTGCTGTTGCGCTCTGGGATCTTCTCTGTTTCAAGGAATAAGACAGGCTCCGTGATGAGGAAGATGCAACATGTCCACAAAAAAGACAATGTGCATAGTGTATGATTTGGTAAGATTTACGAAAATTTTAATTTCAAAACGACTTATAGCTAAAAGTAAACCACGACCGCTGTAGTCAAAAATCTAACAAAAACCAAATAGATTATAAATCTTGATTAAATAAGCTATGTCTGATGACTAATCTTTTTAAGATGTTCTTACTTTATCATTGCGTAATCCACCTCCAAAGATATTGTATAAATCGCGCAAAAAATTCAAACTTTCGGACCTTATAATTTAGAAACCAAACACAATTTTACAATGCCAATGGTCATCAGACATCTAGTTCGATCAAATAAAGCTATTTTGAGCAAAATTTTGGATCTATGTCAAGAAATATGGGCGTGATCTTCTTTCCCCTTTTGTATGGGGAGATGAGCAGGATGAGCCACCTTAAGCAACAAATGTCTGTGTCTGCATGTTTTTGTTTTTTCGGTAAATTTATCCTGGGTCAAACCACAGAGAAAACAAAATACGCATGAAAATTTTCTTTTTTCTTTAATTTCATTCGGCTCATATTTTTCAGAAAATAAAAAATGTGCTAACGCAGACATTTGTTGCTTGATATTAGATATTAAATATCAATTAAATTGGAACATTTCTTTTCAAATGACTAATATACTACGTTTGTATGGGGAGCATAGCTTACGGGCCATTCTCAAAATGTGTCAGCATATACCTGTAGTGGCTTCCAGCGGGTCCTGATTGAGACACGTCGCGATCTGAAGCCTCTTTGCGGCCTTATTGTAGCCGAGCCAGCCCCACCCGGAGCCCTGCACGGCCACGGATGCGGTCGCCAGCTCGCTCTTCATCTTCTCCAGCGAGCCAAAGTCTCTGCAATGCGACATCCATGGTTTATGGAATAGAAAGAATCGAGCTTTGTATGTCGATTTTCAGTAATCTGTGCTAACATTTAAAACACACAAAATTCTTATGCAAAGTATGACTTCATGTTTTCACATACTTGGCTGTAGCAACCTATGTATGTTGAATGTAAAACTCCAAAAAAAAATGGTAACGAAATTTTTTCCATTCCTTAAAAAAATATATTTAATATTTGGAAAAAATCCATAAATTGACCAAACGAAAAAGAGTGCGGTCAGGTTTGAGCGAATGAATTATTTAGGTTCCCAAAGTTTTTTTTATGTTTCTTGATTTTTTGACAAAACCTAACACTTATATTTTTTTTATGAAAAATGCTTAATTTTAGTATAAAACATTACCTCCTTCAAGGATGCTAAGCGAAGAAACAATTGCATTTAATTAATGGTGAAATTATTACACCTGCATATCCGGTCTTCAGGCCTGGTCTGTAAAATATTTTTTTCTATCTTTTATTTCTGGAGAATATGCTAGGCATATTTCTATTCCGAACATTTTAAATTTCTGATTTAAATAATAATTGAGAAGTGTGACAGGCGGCGACTGTAACAGCGGGACAGGCAGATGTATGCATGATTATTAGGTGTTTAATTTTTCTTGTCCCAAAAATGCGTAAATTAAATCTTATAATTAAGATTCTTTAAGAAGAAATTTAGATAATTAATATAATCTTAAAATTAAAGCCTCTATGAATGTAGTGAAGTGAAGTACACATAATAATAACTAAATGAGATTATTTGATGAATGTTTTATGTTGAATGGTCAAAACTAGTTGCTAATGAGATAATTACTGCGGTCACGTTTGCTGTACATATTTACAAAGCAATAAGATAAAAAATGAAGGTTAAAATAAAAATATAAAAATAGAATATGTGTGACTGCACACTGCAGTTATAAATGTTATCTGTACTTTTGGATAATCACACATTCTCGCAATGTCAAATAATAAAGTTATTGTTGCAAAGAAAAGAAGAAAAGTCGCCCGTTTATATTTTCAATTTAGAGTACACTAGCTGAGGTACCCGGCTCCGCTCGGGTCGATGTACCTTTTAGACTGATGTCGGGCTGAATGATTTCCTGGATATTATGAGTTCTCCGTACAAACTTTCATCCCCTATTTCAACCCCCTTTGAGTTTTATTTTCGACACAAAAGGTAGCCTATGTCTTTCTCCAAGTCCAGACTATCTCTTTACCGAAATTCATCAAAATTGGTTCAGCGGTTTAGGTGTGAAAACGCAACAGACAGAGTTACTTTCGCATTTATAATAATAGTACGGACTTTGTAGTCCCTAAAGTCTGGACAAATTAATTGCCTCCTGGTCACATAGTTTATCACCACACAGCATTCCTGGAAGCTTCAAACATTCTAATCAAAATATACTAATTGAGCTCAAAACCGTTTCTGTACTGAATTATATTCAAAATGTTTTCACCAAATGTCGATTTATTGTAATCAACACTTAAAGGGCCTTAATTACTAAAGTACGGATTATCTTGTACTGATATTGATTGCGAGCTGCTAATAAAGGCCCTTAATATGTGGCGATTAAGCAAATCAGCAGTAGGTGAAAAAGGAACTAGTAAATAAGGACAGGTACGTACAGTTTACCAAACAGCGAATCCCTCGCCTCTAAGACATGCACCGGCAATGGGCTCTATTATATTTATTTTATGTGCCAGAACCCACACAGCTTGTTTGTGGTAATTTAAAATGTTTTAGGTTATGACTTAAAATTACGAAGGGACGTAAAAGTAAGATCTGTTGTGACTAGAGGAATAAAGCAATTAAGCAATGGAAGTTGTGGTTACTTTTCAATCGCCTGGAGCAGTTCGCTGCTGGGTTTGCCACCACTGGGCGAGAGGTTTTGCCAGAAAATGGTGTGGTTGATGTGTCCGCCTCCGTTGAATCTGAGCGCGGGGGCCAGCCCGATGACGGATGATACATCGGCTGTCGGAACATACGTGCATATGTACTTAAATGAATACATAAATATATTATTTGACCTACACTTGCACGTTGGAAACAATTTAACTGTTATGTTATCTTAAGGTGACTTTTGGTTGTATTGTTGTTTGATTGACCGTAAAAAAAAATATTTTAAGTATCACTGGCAAGATCATTTTGTGTAAATGTACATTGCCAAATTTAATGAGGTGATGTATTTTTAATGTCCTAATTTGGTTTGCAATCTCACATGTTGTATATGTTTAAAATATGTACCAAGATAATAAAAATGAAATATGACAAATGAGGATGGATTACATTTATGTATGAAATAATCTACAATCTGCCTTAAAAAAGAATAATATCTTAATATATTGAAAATATAAACTAACAACAGACAGGTACCTAAGGCCATCGAATTGATTGTAAAAGCATCGAAACTAAATGTGTTAACAAATATGTAAAAAATACTTTTGCAGGGCCTTCAAGAAATCATCGGAGGCCAATCTCAGTCCGAGCACCTCAGTGCACAGACCACAGGATGGAATGGTTGATATGACCACCGCCATTGAATTTGACAGCGTAGCGGAGCTTTACCATCTCGCCAACGTCACCACCTATGGCAACACTATATTATTACAGGTTACACATCCTACAAAGCCCTGTGAGCTTTGCCTGCAGTGGTTGCAGAGAAAGTATGTACACGCGTGGCCGTGTGCACAGCTAAAAAAAATGTCACTACTTTTTTAAGGCTTACTTTTTTTTGCTTTGTAAACACATTATGAAAGCTATAGAAATTACAAGGTGTCCCAATTTCAAAGTAGAAAAGTGTTCAACTGCCAACACTGATGCGTAATACACTGCATAGTTTGCATGGATTATTTCATCTTTGACCAACGTTATTTTAACGAATTGATTGGTATGAAAACCACACACCTGAATGGAGGATGTGGAATTAAAAGGAATATGCTCCTAAACTTCTTTAAATAAACTGAACTATTTATTTATTTATTTATTTATATAAGTTTATTGCACTTAAAAAAAAACTCGGGCAAAAGGTACAACTTAATGCCGGAGGCATTTTCTACCAGTCTACCTTTACTAGAGCATTGATGTTTGTAAAAACTAAATAAATGAAAAGCCTGAAAATGTGGGTAATGCAAGGGAACAGTGGCAGTGCTCTACGAAATGGACAAACCCTGCCCCAGAATTGTCAGATACCCATACAAAAAACATTTTTTGTCTTAAAAATTTTACCATGCTACGGAACCCTTTGTGTGCGAGTCCGACTCGCACTTGGCCGGTTTTTTTAGAGACAAAAAGGCAAAGCATTATAGTACATACAAAAACCTTATTATTTTTTTAATATACATTACCAGCATTACGATTAGCACAGGATTAATTGTAATATTTGCAATTTAATTTGTGTAGATTTAAAATATTTAACTTGTATAAAATAAAGATTTATGTGTTAGGAGAATAAAAAATATATGTTAAAATTTAACAGGGGATCTAGATAGTTTTCAAACTACAACTAAGTTGTTTTACTAAGAAGTGCAGTGATTCTAAAAGTGTAGTTTATATTTTTATTTGTTTTGTATACAATTTGGAAGAGATGGCCACGCACCTTTGGCCGTAGCAGCAGTCAGCTTCTCCTCGGCAACGTTGAGGTTGGCGATGTAGGTGGCGTGGTGCTTGCCGTGGTGCAGGCTCATGATGTCGCGGCTGATCGAAAATGCACATTAATACATGAAGCCTATTTACTTCAGCCTTTAATCGTAACATAATAATTAATTCTTCTGTAAGTTGTAAGTTCAACTGGAACCGGTAGATGGCGCTTTTGTCAAGATATTGATCCGTGCAGAGCAAGGCACCTCAGCTAGTAATCTATAAAATTATATCATCATCAGAATTCACCATAACCAGCAGACCATGGGCACTTGCCAATTGTATTGACTTTTTCCAAAAATCACTGGTCCCACAACATAATTTCATAACTAATAGTCTGTGTTTAAGGACTGGCTAATTTGTTGCTTAAGGCGGCCCATCCCGCTCATCTCCCCATAGAAAAGGGGAAAGAAGATCACGCCCATATTTCTTGTCACAGATCCAAAATTTTGCTCAAAATAGCTTTATTTGATCGAACTAGATGTCTGATGACCATTGGCATTGTAAAATTGTGTTTGGTTTCTAAGTTATAAGGTCCGAAAGTTCGAATTTTTCGCGCGTTTTATACAATAACTTTGGAGGTGGATTACGCAATGATACAGTAAGAACATCTTAAAAAGATTAGTCATCAGACATAGCTTATTTAATCAAGATTTATAATCTATTTGGTTTTTGTTAGATTTTTGTTTGCAGCGGTCGTGGTTTACTTTTAGCTATAAGTCGTTTTAAAATTAAAATTTTCGTAAATCTTACCAAATCATAAACTATGCACATTGTCTTTTTTGTGGACATGTTGCATCTTCCTCATCACGGAGCCTGTCTTATTCTTTGAAACAGAGAAGGTCCCAGAGCGCAACAGCACGGTTTTCTACCGTGCCCGCAAATGAGTTGAGGCCGCCGGGTTGGGCCACCTTAAGGCTTTTCTTCTAGCCCCTCCTCGCAGCTTCAGAACCGCTCCAACCACCTAAGCTTCTTCTTCCACACCTCGCCTTGTAGATGGCCTTCGTGGGACACAATAGGAGGCCTACTACACAAAATTACAATAAAAGCTATTCTAATTCCTATTTATTTTTCTATTAACAAATCTGTTTTTGAGACAAACATAAAAAATGAAAATTAACATATAAAAAAGACAAGCATAAAAAATGTAATGTGCTTAACAGACCTGATGACTGGTTCCAGCGCATTGTACTCGTACGGCAGTTCCGGCAGAGTATGCTTCAACCTCGCTGCCACCGGAGCCCTGGAGCCATCGCACAACCAACTTTATATAACTACGCTCAACAAAAACAACATGTTTAGTCGTCAGTCTGATGTTGAGTTATGCCATTTTATTAACCCACGAGGCTACAATGTGGAACTACTTTTTAAGTTTTTAAGGTCAGCACTGCAATAGAGCAAGTCCACGAGTATTGCTACTTGGGCCAAGTGATTAAACTCGGACGTGACCCACTCGCAAAAGAAATAGGCAGGCGTATTCAGCTGGCGTGGGCCGCCTTCGGAAAACTTAGGGATGTCTTCAATTCTAAGATGCCCCAGTCTCTTTAGACCAGACTGTTTGACCAATGCGTGCTGCCGGTTTTGACCTACGCCTGCGAGACATGGACGCTCACAGTTGGTACTGCACACAAGCTGAAAGTAGCCCAAAGGACAATGGAAAGATCCATGCTCGGTATCTCACTGCGCGACCGAATGCCAAATCTGCTGATACGCACCAAGGTCACTGACGTTATGCATAGGGTTGCTAAACTCAAGTGGCAATGGGCAGGTCACGTATGTCGCAGAGATGACAACAGATGGAGCACTAAAGTCTTAATGTGGAGACCCTACACAGGGAAAAGAAGCGTCGGCAAACCGCCAGCACGTTGGTCAGACGATATACGTCAGACAGCAGGTGACAACTGGTGAAGAAAAACAGGAGACCGCACAACTTGGCAAAGTCTGGGGGAGGCCTACGTCCAGCAGTGGACAACAAAAGGCTGAAGAAGAAGAAGGTTGCTTTAACTACTAGGTGTCTACTCTGACAAATGCTGACAATGTTAACTAATAAAACCTGCTTGCTTGTTTTAGATGGATACGTAAAGATATGGATACATACGGAACAATGGCGATCGCAAGACTTGTTTCATGCCGTACAGTATTTGACACTGACAGGCATTGCTTATTTTATATGCGGACATAATGCCTTACATTTTGTTACAATGCATATTTATGCCAAAGCAAATAGATAACTCCACTTTCGAGCGTTAGCGTTAAGAGATAACTCCAGAATCACACAAAATTGTACTAAATATTATGTTATCTCATAACACGAGCGCTCGAAAGTGGAGTTATCTATTAGCGGACTCAGGCTTCAGGTCATACAAATAAAAATATTTTACTGTAACACCTTGTATCAGGCCATTTGTTTTTAAAAGAAAATGGATTGCGGAAGAATGTGGTTTTTATAGTGTTTGAAAGAAGAAATGATTTAAATATCTTCCATATATTATACACAAATTAAACAAATGTGTTTAAAATCGATTTGACAAAATCACCAATGTTGGTATCTTCATAGTTTTGGTGTAGTAAGCACCGACAAGTGTAGATTAAAAAGGAATAGATGGAGTATATTTCGTTTGAAATGTGGACGTTAAAAGGTAGGAAGGTCCAGTGTACTTTTGAAACAATACTACAGAATGTTTATTTAGGATTGACGCACCATTCCGGGCATGGTGTAAGGAACGCACACTGTGTCTACTTGCATGAATCTATTGTTCTTTTAATCTAAGCCAGGTCATCAGGTTATTTGAAAGAATATTTAAACCTGCTCTATGTATTTCATCGCATTATATATCTGAAAAACCATGTATTTATTATAATATTTTGGAATATCCAAAACAGATACCGGAAATTGGTTAGGACGGAACTCAAATACCTGAAAAATATTATGTAGGTACTCACACAATATTGCAAAGCTTGCTCTTGGCCAACATTTTCAGAAAGAAATGAGTGCCGCCGACCAGCAGAACGTACAATCAGTACTGCGTGTTGCTGCGTATAAAAAGTAATGCCGAATTGCCGACCGACAAAACAATACTTTGATAGGTACTTAAAATCAGCTGGTGACGGCTGAAAAGAAAAATTATGCAATGTTTCCGGTGATCAACATCTTGTTCGCGAATTTCTTAGACGCCACGCGGGTCAGACTCCATACATCACGACGCTACGCGATTCTATCGCCACTCCAAATTCCGGACGTTTCTATCTACTCATACTCGGCGGTAAGACTAACGTGACCTGCGGTGCCTTTTTTGGACCTGGGGGTCTACTTGTGAATTTTTCACCTGTGTATTACCAGTGACTCACCGTTCGTACTCATGAAAAAAGAGCCTCGAGTCACCTTAGTGTTTTCCCTTTCTAGTTATTCTAATTAGAGTGTTACGACACTAACGTAACATTTGATGTTTGATGACGCCAGGCGAGAGCGTCTCACTTTCATCATACTAAGCGAAAGGCTTTCCCGAGTAGGTAGGCTGGAGGTCTACTCATTAGTTTCTCATCTGTGAGTCACCGGTGCATCACAAAGCGTTCATAGTCATGAAATGACAGCCACGCATTACACTAGTGTTGTCCTTTTCTAATTATTGTAATTAGAGTGCGATGACACAAGCATAACATTCGATGTTTCGTGACGTCAGGCGAAAGTGTCTCACTTTCATCTGTGACTAACTCGTTTTCGGTTTCCTGAGTAGATAGGTTGGCAAACCTCTGTAACCGGTTCAAGCAAGGTTCTACAATTGAAGACACATAACCTAGACCTAGATGACTATTGCCCGTTTCCGCCACCTCTAGCTACACAAATCCCAAAGTTACCTTTCGGTTGCACCATGTAAATATGCCATGTAACCGAAAGTTACATTTCGGATTTCAGGTAACTGGAGATGGTGACATCAGTGGCACAACATCACAATACGAAAGATAAGGCTGTAATAGCGAGAACTTTTGCCTTTCTGTATGGATAAAAGATACAAAAAAAACAAGCAAGGTTCTTGACTAATTTTACCCGACTTCGGCGAAGCAAAGGAGGGTCGTGTGTTTATGTATGTACGTATGTTATTTATGACTGCATGTTTAGACATCAATTCGCGAGTGCTACATCTATTTTGAAACCGTTTTCAACCGACTTCAAAAAAGGAGGAGGTTATCAATTCGTCTGTATGTTTGTTTTTGTTTTTTTTTTAATGTTTGTTACCTCATAACTTTTGCCTGGATGAACCGATTTTGATGATTATTTTTTTAAATGAAAACTAGTGCTTCCCAAGTGGTTCCATTTTAATTTGGTTAAGTTCTGACAATAATATCCATGAGAAAATCATATAAGTCTTAAATTTGTATTAAGATTGCGCGACAAATGGACGAATAAGTCAATATAACGCCAACCGATTTCGGTGATTCTTTTTTTATTGGAAAGGACGTGTACAAATTAGTAAGTGTACTTCAGATTCACTAAAAATAAACAAATAAAAAAAATTTAACAAAAACAGAACTGACTTCAAAGAAAAAGCACTAAAAAGTAAAAAATAATTGCCATTTTTGTAGTTACGATTTTTGTATTTTTTTGAGTCGGTGTCAGCCAAGGTAGCCAAGGTTCTCTTGATTGGCGGAGCGCGTGCCCGGCTGACGCCGACTCAAAAAATAACAAAAATCGTAACTACAAAAATGGCAATTATTTTTTACTTTGTAGTGCTTTTTCTTTGAAGTCGGTTATTTTTTTTGTAAAATTTTTTTTAACAGTATTTTTTAAAAGACCAACCTGGTTATGTATAGGAATTACATTAAAATGTAATAAATTTTTAGTCTATTCTAATAATAAATTTGTAAGACATGTTTATGGAGTAAGTTGCTTTGTTTTAAAAGATACTGCGTTTGTAGACTCTATGTATCATACTAAAACTAACTTTGACGTACGTATGTTCCTCCATAACTCTTAAACTAATCATCCGAATTAGATGAAATTTAGTACGTGTACATTTAACTACCCGGGAATTAGGATAGGAAAATATAATTCAGTTTCGCTTACGCTGAGATGTGGCTGTCATACAAACCTGAAGCGCTGCAGCTGGAGGGGGTTGGGGGGGGGGGGCGGCGGCGACGCTTACTTTTTCTAAACTGCGGAACGGTTTAACTAATAGGAATAACGATCAACGAGATAGGTGTGTTTACTTTATTTGTAAATAATAAAATGCTTATTACTTCAGATCCAATAACACGATTCTATTCAAAACTTTTAGGCGTGTAGTGCAGTAGTGATGTTAGTTTCTTATAACTTGCAACCACTCACCTGATTTATATGCATATTTTAACATCTCTAGGAGCAGTCCGGTTCGGGATGGGTTACCGTTTTCGATGTTGAGGCTGGCTGTGATTTGGAGTCCACATAACACTTAAGATCCCTTCGTTGCTTACTCGATATTCGGCTATATAGCAATTTGCGGGCAGAATTTTCGGTTGGTTTGGACAATTTAATTCGAAACCGATACGGTCATAATCTAGAACCTCGATATTATATTATGTGCTGTGGATCCACCTTTTAATACTTTTGACTTTGCCAGTTTTTGTTTTATTTCCATTACGATAACATTCCCCTCTTCAATATTCACGACTGGCTTGACCGACTCTAGTGGCCATCCATGTCAGGTTGCAAAGGAAACAAAGCGAACACGAGAAGTTCCGCGTGAGAAGATGTCAGAAAAAAGTGCCTACTTTTTTTCTATTTGGCGGGTGAAATCTCACAAGCGACTCACTGACGTAGTGAGATTCAAGAGATGCTTTAAAGACTAATTTTGTGTTGCCACGATAAGAATAGGTATTTTTTTTTAAAATACATAAACGTTTGTTGATGATAAAAACAACGACATTGAAACTAAAACAGTTTTATAGAATTAATAATGCCTATACCTGCATCAAATTAAAATTTCCTTCGGGATTCTACTTTAAATCCAATCCATCTGTTTTCACATAAATAGGGGGTATAATACTTAAGCATGAGGTAACACTGACAGTTATTTTGCGCTGCTCGTGCTGTTAGGTCGCTTTGGCGTCACACGGGCTTAAAATTAAATTATATGTATTTCTACTGCGCACGACGGAAAAGTGGCCATCATCTCTGTATTTACCGTGGAGCCTACCTCGGTGCCTGGTTTATTTTCCGGCTAGAGATTAACGTGTTCAATGCTGTAAGGTGCGTGTTGGTATAGCGTGTGGTAGCGGAGTGCAGTGCATTTTGTTTATTTATAGCTGGCGCCGGGGAGAGTGCATCATGTAACTCGGTACGATGGCTCAACGCGACACAGCGATACACCTGGTTGCCGGCGGGTAAGTTTTAGCTACGCTGGTGGGCCGTTTGAATATCCGGGAGTTGATAAATCTGTCCACTGATAAGAACCGCACGATCACAAAAATTGTTTGTCTGCCCTACTTGTTGATAAGACCGCGTGATGATATATAACCTAAAAATGTTATCGGTTAAAATTATTGTTTTTGCTCTTAAAATGTTGTTATGTTTACGAAAAATAAACAGTGTGCTTACTGTTTGTCCACATAGAAAATGTAAACAAATATGGTGGTTACCTAGGTTAGGTTAGGTTATATTAGGTTAGACTGTGTCGTTATTTGTAGCTCTTACTTAACCCTAACAACACCAAGGTTTCTGTTTTCCCTCAGCGTAAGCTTAAAACATTGAACTGGATGGAAAACACGGGATAATTTTCCATCAATTTCAATGCAGGAGTAAGGAATGTTCTGGTATGGCACCTAGTTCTCATGTTGTGCGTTGGGCTGCAGTGCCATTACACATTCTTAGCACCTAGCTGATGATTTGGTATGGTATTTTGAATTTTACGAACCATCTGGTGAACATTTTTATTGTTCCGTACCCAAAAGGTGCCAACGGAACCCTATTACTAAGCCTTAGTTGTCCGTCCGCCTGTCCGTCTGTCACAGGGTTGTATCTCATGAACCGTTTTAGGTAGGCAGCTGAAATATTCACAGAGTATGTATAGGTACATTTAAAAAAATATACAAATTAAAGGGGGGGCCCCAGACAAAAAAGGTTTTTTTTGTGTTAAATCTTGTACGATGGTACAGAACCCTGCGTGTGCGAGTCCGACTCGCACTTGGCGGGTTTTTTTAAGGGCATGAACCCTGGAATTCATAAACCGCATCGTTTTTATTGGCCCTTTTTAAACACTATTATTCGTTTTTTTATTAATTTATATATTCCTATTAAACCGCTCCCGTGTGTTGGGTTTATCATGACAGTTGGTGTGACAGTACCCATCCATGTCCAGTTACATAAAAAAACCTAATGGGACACTATTTTTTTTAATGTAACTTGACATAGATAGCTAATACCTGGTCATTATCTTAATTTAAACCATGCAAGCTGCAAGTCACACCCGAGAAATTGTTTTTTTTAGGAGCATAATTGATAGTGATTCCACTTTGCCAACATTTTACAAGGAAGATGACATGGATAGCTCATACCGCGTCTGCTGTTAGGTCTATGAACTTGGTGCCATGCCAGAACCTTCCTTTTATTGCAAAAACACGGACATTTTCATTGCCGTTTCAAAGATCGTTCATTCTGTGCGAAGGTACCGACCAGGGCGGGATTAACCCTACCACCTAGTATATAGTAGGTATTTTGTGCAAATCGTGGTTTAGAAGCTAGAGGACTTGCTATCTACTTATTATCTTTATCTTTCTGCGTTGGATAAGTGCATTTCGTTACGAATGCAAGCTGTACCGTGGTCCGGAACCTATTTATACTGTAGGTAGTAGGGTTAAGTCTGCCCGGGTTGGTACCACCGCATCGGATGAAACTATGGCCATATTCAGTTAGCCGTGCTTATAAAATAAAAGGTCCTCGCATGGTACCTAATTCCTTTATGTATGTAGTGCATTGGGCTAATTTCATGACAGTAGTTGTGTGGTATTAGCCATCCATGTCAGGTAAAATAAAGCAATAATTTAATAATAAAACAATAATAGTGCCCATTCATGTGGTTAAATAATAAATGTTTGATTTATTAATTAATTAAAAAGTATTGTACCTGCCTGCATCATTTTATTTCTCTGCAGCTAATATTTCAAGTTGTGTGAAAAATTCGAGTGCAGCATTCTGGAAATTCAGTCCAGTGCAGGAATGCAGCGACGTTGACGCGCGGTGTCCAATTGCAGGGTGGCCGGCACCGCGGGTGCGGTGGTCACGTGCCCGCTGGAGGTCGTGAAGACGCGACTGCAGTCGTCGCGCGGCGTCGGCGTACCCCCGCCGCCGCCGCCTCGCCGGCCCTCGCAGGCCCCGCCCGCCGCGCAGAAGCTCTACAGCAAACTCACGGCGCACCAGGTACGTCCCGACCGTAGAATTTGAATGTGAAGGCTACTGGAGAGAAGGGAAGGAGAAGTTGCGTGCGCTCGATGTCGCGTCTCCGCTATATGGTCAAAATTATCATATAGTTGTATGGGAAACCGGCGGCCCGTCATATGCTACACAGTCGAAACATCGCAACCGTGCGCGAATGTGCTCTAAAATAGCGTTTGTCAAGTCAGTTCGCACCCACATAGACCTTCCAATACATCTGTGACTATGTTTGCATGTGGCATGTTCATGTAAGTTGGATTGGTAGTTTTTGAAAACTGGAGTCATCGGGCTCGATGCCATATCTCCTCCCTTTTTATCTATGGTGAAGACGGACAGAGTCAACGGACGGAGGAGAGCAAAATTTTTTCATACAAAATGTACTGAATTTTGGTTTTTACTTTAAAAATGTTATAAATCGCAGTGTAGCTTCAAAAGAATTTAATTTCATTTATTTAAACTATTTGGTACTCAAACTACACTAAGTTACGTCACAAAGATCCGCAGATTCGATCAACCCACTAAAGAAGAACCCGCAAAGAAACTTCACAGGCTTGCATAACATATTTTTCCGTCCACAATTATGAAATACACACTTAGATCTAAATCTACACAACAACCGACAAATTAGTAAAGAAACAGCAACCCTCAGTTTAAATTACTTACAACTAACAAAGTCGCTAATGCACTAATATTAATTAATGTAATTTATAGCATTACAAGTATTCTCTTAACCTATGTCAGGGGTATAAAGCCCTCGTCACGTTAGATACGAATGATCTGAAGTTACATTTCAAGATTTTCTTTGAAATAATGAGGACAAGTTAAAAAAAAATATTGATAAAGAATCAGTGGGTCACTTTTTATTTACCAGAAAAAAAGAGCGAGTCGGACTCGCACACGATGGGTTCCGTACCATCGTACAAGATTTAAGGCGCTAGGACTAGCCAACTACTCGCCCCATACAAATGCACTTTTTAACAAATGTAATAATATGTAGTGAAACGCTTCAGCAAATCCAAATAGAACTCCAGACTGATAATGGATTGTTAATATTTTTTTATTCCATCATTTATTTAAATAATAATAAAAATAAAAAAAGTTGATTTTTCTCATTAGAAATCTGAAAGTCATTCGATTTCTAGATATAAGCAAAAACAGCATATATGCATAAACAAAAAATTCCATTTGCTTTTAGATTTCTACATTTAGTCAAAAAAGTTCGGAAACGGACACCGTTTCCGCAATGTATTTTGTATAGAAAAAGGAAACATACATTAACGAAAATCATTCGATTCCTAGACAAGGAATCATATATTGTAAGGATGACACTTATAATCGTCAGACTTAGTTAGTTTACTTGGGGTGCCTCGTCTAACTTTGCGATTTGGCTAGTACCAGGCCCTTAATACAAAAAATATGGTTTTTTGTATGGGAGCCCCCTATCATTTTTGTTTTAATTTTATTTGTTTGTTATAGCGGCAAAATAAATACACACTCTGTGAAAATTTCAGCTGCCTACATATTGCGGTTCATAAGATATAGCCCTGTGACAGACGGATGGACAGCAGAGGCTTAGTAATAGGGTTCCGTTGGCACCCTTTGGGCACGGAATCCTAAAAAAGTTTTTTTGTTGGCTATTCACCTCACGATCTGCAAGGAAATCAATTCTGAAGTAATAAAAATAAGAAAAAATCTGACAACGTTTAGGGGTAGGGACACTTTAGGGGCAAGGAAGACGATTACGCTATTTTAATGGCAGTCACCGTGCAAAATTGTACCTTGGCCAATAGACAAAGAATTTATTACGTAAGTCACAATGTAACTTCATAACAGTATGTACCTGTCAAAACTTAGTATGAGATTAGCACTGGACTAACCATACAAAAACCGGCTTAGTGCGGTGTATTAAAGTAACTCCGCTCAGTCTAAATATGGCTGCTAGAATCGTGGCCTGCGTGAATAAAAAAACATTGCACCGTGTAAACAAAATTATAATATTTTCGCCAAGATAGGTGCGATTGCTTGAGAAGGTCGCAGTTTTGTCCTTGTTGCATGCACAGTGATTCGGGTGAGACTCATGCGGACCTTCCCGAAGCTAAACATCTAGAAACTATGTTAATATGACAGCTTGGAGGTGAGAATTGCTGTTGGATCGCTTGAATTAGTGTTTAAAAAGGTTGCCTACGTGATTTTCTTATCACACGACGATATCTCGCAATTGATAATCACATACAATTTCTCGAATTGAACTTAGGAGGAACCGTCCCCGTAAAGTGGCTTTTAAACATGATAAAAATGGCACTGCTCCATACTTATCAGACATCGACACACCGTGAGCAAGCCTTTCTTAAGAAAATTAACATTGGAATGAGGTTTTTTCATTCATTAAAATTCATTGTAAAGAGAAGGTACCTAGATTCCTTTTTTTTTAATAAACTATGTAATTACCTATCTATTTCATTTTAAATAAATGAACTATCCACAGTAAATAAAAATAAATAAATTTTTCACAGTAAATGTGACCAAAAGTAAATGTGACCACAGTAAAAACTGGCCAAGTGCGTGCCAGACTTGCACACGAAGGGCTCTGTACCATTGTACAAGATTTAACACAAAACATTTTCAACTCATTTTTCAAGGGCTTTCATTTTTATTTTTTGAAATTTTACCTATTTGTTATACCGGCAAAATAAATACATACTCTGTGAAAATTTCAGCTGCCCATCTATTACGGTTCATGAGATACAGCCCTATGATGGACGGACGGACAGCGGAGGCTTAGTAATAGGGTTCCGTACGGAACCCTAAAAAAGGTCGTGTCGCGTTCACAATTTGGAACGACTATTATATTTTATTTAATATTTTTTTTCATTTCATTTATTTGTTACTGTAGTGTAAGTTACGTCAAAAACTATCCGCGGATTCGATCAACTTGGCAAAGAAGAATCTGCAAAGAAACTTTATGAGTTTTCATACATACATACCTTCACGCCTTTTTCCCAGAGGGGAGCGCCATGTGGTACGATCACAGCACACCTCTACAGCTTCATCTACAGACACATCTTTTCATACATGCTCTACGATTAGGGGTGCTACGAGTTTTCCATCCACAGTAATGAAATACACTTAGATCTAAATACTACTGTCGAACAATTTTTGGTAGAATAGTTTAAGACAAAGAACAAGAACAATATAAAACAGCAACCCTCAGTGCAAATGGATTAGAAACAGAACTTATTTCACTATCAAAGTTGCTAATACAATAATATGTATAGTATTACAAGCATAGTCTGGAATGCGATCTGGAACTATTATGGGCGAAATGTATATTTTTTAATGAGAAGTGGGTATGGGAACACAGGTGCACAATCCATGGAGTAGGTAAAGCTGAGAGTGTTTAAGGTGGGCCTTCCCGCTCAACTCCCCAAACAAACGTGGAAAGAAGATCATGCGCATATTTATTGTTAGAGATCCAAAAGTATACTCAAAAGAGCATCATTTGATCGAACTAGATGTCTGATGACCATTGGCATTGTAAAATAGTATTTGTTTTCTAAGTTATAGGGTCCGAAAGATAGAATTTTTCGTGCGTTTTATACAATAACTTTAGAGGTGGATTACGCAATGATAAAGTAAGAATATCTTAAAAAGATTATTCATCAGACATAGCTTATTTAATCAAGATTTATAATCTATTTGGTTTTTGTTAGAATTTTGACTAAAACGGTCGTGGTTTATTTTTAGCTATAAGTCGTCAGGAAATTATCTGTCCTACAAAACAGAGCCTTACGAATAGTTGGCGGTTATGTTAAAAGTACTCCAATTCATGTGATGGAGAGTGATTTGTGCGTGCAACCACTACATGTAAGATGCAGTTATTTGGCAATGAAGTATTTACTCAAGAATAAAGCGTGTACGAACAGCCCTCTAAATAAGTTATTGGAAAAGTTAGCGTCGACTCTAGATTCTCAGTATTGGAATAACCATAACTTTCCGATACTGGCGTCAAGCTTTGCTAGATTGAAGAATATTGACATAGAAAACAGTCCTGTCCTACCAATGTTCTCGCTAGAAACATGGGTAATTTGTCAGCCTCGGTGGCCCAGTGGCGCGACACTTCGGCGATCGCTCTCCGAAGTTAAGCAACGCTGGGTCCGGTCTGGTCTTGGATGGGTGACCATTCGACCGTTGAGAGAGGCTGGCCGTGGTTCGGATTCCACGTTAAGCTGTAGGTCCCCTTCCTTACTTACTAGGTGGTAGGGTTTATCCCGCCCGGGTTGGTACCATCGCATTGGATGAACGATGGTCGAAGCGGCAATGAAAATTGTCCGTGTTTTCCATCCAGTTCAATGTAGCCGTGCAATATAAGGAAGGTCCTGGCATGGCACCTAGTTCCCATGTGGTGTGTTGGGCTAATACCATGAACAGAACTTGTGGTATTAGCCATCCATGTCCAGTCACATAAAAAAAAAAAAAAAAAAAAAGCTTATCTCTAAATGCAAAAAATATAGTCATTTTGACCGACTCTGAAAGTGCACTTCAACACTTGGTTTATTGTACGAAGGGGACTCGGGGAAGGCCTATTGCTTACACAATCTTAAAAATATTTATGGAACTGATATCAATCGGAAAAAATGTTAAATTTCAATGGATTCCATCCCATGTAGGCATAGAAGGCAATGAAAAAGCCGACGAGTTAGCAAAAAGAGCTACGTGCTCAAATGTAATCTACACCACCAAGCCTTTCTTCACTGACGTTCTGCCGAAAGCCAAAGGAATATGTAGACAAATGTGGAAAGAACACTTTGACAGGAGGTCTGTGGAGAGGGGAATTTGGTACAAAACGATTGTATCTGAACCACTCTGTATCCCTTGGTTTAGCAGTGTCCATCTGCCTAGAGAAATCATTACTATTGGCTTAAGACTCAGATCAGGACACACTCCTGTAAATAGAATGGGACATATGATGAAGAAACTGGACTCTCCAAATTGTTCTGCCTGTGACAAGCCAGAAGATCAATTTCACCTATTTATGGAGTGTGTTCTGAACGAGAGGCTTCGACTGGGTCTTGAAAAAATATTGTCTACGGATAGAATGAATTTATTTTTTAAGATACACGAATCATTGGGAAAGCCCTGGTCAAACGAGTTCAGAGAAGTTGTATATTTTTTCAAGCTGTCATTGGCTCTAAGGAGTAGCTGATAGCTTGAAGTAATTATTATACTTATAAAGTCACTATGGGGCTGGCATAGTCGGTGACGGCTTAAGTACCAAATAAACAACTAGATAAAAAAAAAAAAAAACTTTAGAGGTGGATTACTCAACAATAAAATAAAAACATCTTAAAAAAATTAGGTATCAGACCTAGCTTGTCTCATGAAGATTTATAATCAATTTGGTTTTTCCTTGATTTTTGACAACAGCGGTCGTGATTTACTTTTATAAGCTATAAGTCGTTTTGTAATTAAAATTTTCGTAAATCGTACCAAATTAAACACTATGCGCATTGTCTTTTTTGTGGACATGTTGCATCTTCCTCACCACGGAGCCTGCCTTTTTCCTTGAAACAGAGAAGGTCCCAGAGCTCAATAGCACGGTATCGCACCGTGCCCGCAAATGAGTTAGTCCCGCCGGGAAGGACCACCTTAAAGGCGGGTTCTCGGAATGGGGTGGACTGGGAATGACCCATCGCCGACCGATTCCATGATAATGGTCGTATTGTTCCAGTGCATTACAGGGAGGTTACCATGCTAAATTAACTTTGTTAATAGTGAACAGGCAAGTGAGCGATCAAATCCATTGTTTAGTTAAATTTCAGTACACTTGGCCAAATAATACGACGCTTGAGAGTTAGCATGCTACGATATACAACTAAACTTCAGTTTTTATCACCCGATTCACCTGTTCAACCGGCGGTTAATTTACCATGGTTGGATAAAGATATTGCGTAAATATTTGCAAGAAGCTTACGAAAATTTCAAAGCAATTGGGAAATACAAACATGAAGTGCCTTTGTATTGCGCAACATTTTTATTGAATTTCTTCACTAGAATCATACTTGAATTATGTATATATGTATGTATGTTATTTGTTTATTGTTGTTTATTGTTTATTCATCATCCATAGACAGTACACTGCACTCGGATTTGTCATATTTTATCATTAGGCAGTTCGGCAAATCCCAGCGAAGAAGAACTGGCAAGAAACTCCGCTGGTTTTTTTTTCAACGTCCACTTAGTCTAAGTTTACAAAAGTATTGCATGCATATTGCGATCTTAGGGCTGATTTTTCAATAGTCTGATAAACAGCCAGATAACTATTCGACGGATTTATTTACGCTTTTGATTATCCGTGATAATTGTGATAAAAGATACAATTCTCCGGCAACGACTATCCGTCTTTGGACAAACGTGAATTTGTACTATCAGTCCGATAAGTACTCTCTGAGGATTGAAAAATCGGCCCTAAGAGTACAAAGAATCTTGATTTATACAGCATCCACCAAATACGCTCTTGACAGATTTCTTTAATTGTTTAGTATGTCTTATCTATAATTGGTATGCGAGACAACTCCATCGCGACTATAGCATTGTTAGCCTTAAGGTGGCCCAACCCGGCGGGACTAACTCATTCGCAAGCATGGTACAAAACCGTGCTGTTGCGCTCTGGGACCTTCTTTGTTTCAAAGAATAAGACAGGCTCCGTAATGAGGAATATGCACCATGTCCACAAAAAAGACAATGTGCATAGTGTATGATTTGGTAAGATTTACGAAAATTTTAATTCGCATAAAAAAAAAGTATATATTTTTTTGCTCTTTGATATCTGCCTACCACTTATCAACAAGAGGACATGTAAAGTTACTCTTCAAACAATGTAAAATAGACTCAAAGACCAATTTCACCAGTGCCTTGGTGATGTTTTATTTGTCTTCTTACAGAGAACCAGTTTGCATGTCAATAGTCATTCCCTAGGCTTAGTAATAAATTATGAAGGCAAGTTTAAGGCTTTTACTGGACGTTGCTTGGGTAATATTGATTGTTGATACCGTTCCATTTGCTGCAAGGCTCAAGGTCATCAAAGGACACATCATAAAGTCTAAGAAGCACAAAAACCATACCATCCAAAACTCATATTAATTAGATTTCTTTTAATTAGGTTTGATTTTGTGCTTTTTAGGGTTCCGTACACAAAGGGTGCCAACGAAACCCTATTACTAAGCCTCCGCTGTTCGTCCATCCGTCCTTTGGTCTGTCAGCCCTGTGACACATCTCATGAACCGTAATGGGTAGGCATCTGACATTCTCACCGAGTGTGTATTTGTTTTGCTGCTATAACAACAAATAAGTAAGCAATGTGTGTATAATACATAATGTGTGTGTGCATGTATGTATAATAGACCGTGAAGCAAGTACACATTAATTAAAGAAAGATCCCTGTAAAAAGAACTACTTTACGAATATACTGCAAGGCTGGACCCGAACCAGGAAAACACACCATTCGCGGGTATTGGGTCTAACCAATTTCGGCTCCTGTTGTGCACCCATAATTAGGAATTCTCCTACAGTCCCTCTTCCCTGTCACATTCCTTGGAATAAGCGACGTACATGCTTAGTACGAAAAGGTTTTTTTGTGTTAAATCTTGTACGATTGTACAGAAGCCTTCGGGTGCGAGTCCGACTCGCATTTGGCCGGTTATTATAATAGACATGAAAAATGCATACTTGTTGCTGTTGTTGGATGTTCTGGTTTTTAGGGTTCCGTACCCAAAGGGTAAAAACGGAACCCTATTACTAAGCCTCCGCTGTCCGTCCGTCCGTCCGTCAGTCTGTCACATGGCTGTATCTCATGAACCGTAACAGGTAGGAAGCTGAAAATTTCACAGATTAGTATTTATTTTGCCGCTATAACACAAATAGGTAAAATTATAAAATAATAAAAATTAAAGGGGGCGCCATACGAAAAACGTGTTTTTTTTGTAAATCTCTACGATCGTACGGAACCCTTCGTGTGCGAGTCCGACTCGCACTTGGCCGGTTTTGAATATTGTCGACCTTATAAAGAAGGCCACCCTATGATCGTGCAGCACAAATGAGCATGTATCAATTCACGCACACGTTGTACACATACCGATATGACGCTCACGATAATCTCCCTTATCAAAATGTTTCCAACTTTTGCAGTGCAGGGACCACATATGGATTTTTATCTCAATAATTAATACTAGAGTAAATTGAGAATAATCCCGAGTGTAGTGCGTAGTAGCTTCACTCAATCATATTGATAAACATATGTTCATTTATTGCTTTCAATGCGGGATTGTCTTATCGGTGCCATATCATCTACCATTCAGGACACATCATAAATCAATTTGTACTTAGAAATATCATACGGACCTTAACTTAAAACGGTATAATCCAGACAAATACGGGACTGCCGGAAAAATAATATTTTTTAAGCTAAGATGATAATCCATTTTAGATTTAATTAGTTTTTTTTTATCCGAGCATATGTAAAATAGCTTGATCGAGCTGCAGACGCATGGATTAAACTACGTCTTCTAATATTTATAACTTTTGGGCCATTCTGTTGGCACTTTTATGATGTGGAAACGAAAACAGACACTTCTCCACTAAACCACGGTGCTCCTGGCCAGTGAGCAGTCGATATTATGACAAAATTCACACACATTCATCATTCAGTGAGATTGAACAAAAAGCACCCATGTGAACGCAAGCAATTAAAGTGATTGTGCATTGTGAAAAAAAATTATTGTGGCCATACAAATACATTTAACAAATTTTCAACTGCAGAATCTTCAGACCTAGAAAATCTTGTGAAAAATATAATATTACATGAAATATAATATTATAGCCAAAAAGTTTTTTTAAGTACCTGAACATGGTTGGCTTTAAACACCACACCTTTAGTCATAATATTATCCCAACACACTGCAAGAAGGAATTAGCTACCATGTCAGGACCTTCCCTTTATACTCAAGACTAAATTAAACGGGATGGAAAGCATGGACAATTTTGTCTTTGCTTCCTCGACCATCTTTTGATCCAATGTGATGGTACCAACCTGGTTGTGCTTAACCCTACCACCAAGTCGGGGAAGGTGACATACAGTTCTACATAGATTCCAAACCATGGAACAGCTCGCATTCGTGACAAAATGCATTCCTCGCAAAGAGAACGAAAATCTTGCATGAACAAAGCCAGCCGTGCCGTGCACCCATGAACTCTGGCATGGAAAGAATGTCCCCGCAACCCTGAGCTACGAGCCTCGCAAATAATAAATGCTTATTCGATGAAGCACTAGCAAGCATACATTTGAACAGCTCGTGGTCTAGGGGCTGGAGGACTTGCCTTTCATCCGAGATAGACTAGAAGGTAGCGACAAAAATGGTAACGATAACGTAAATGGCTGAAACTGGGTTCACAGGATAAAGACCAGCCCTCTGAAGCTAAATGTGTCGGTCTGCCTGTGCCAAGTGGTTGCGTTACGTAGACAAGGCGCCTGAAAAAGTAGTTATCGTTACAAGAAAAATACATGATATGGTAAATGGCTGCAAAAGACGCAGCATGAAGGTATCAGTACATACTTACTTAGTGATACCAAAACCGAACAAATCTTTGATTCCATTTCGTAGTTATAGGCGATTTAGGTTACAGATATAACTTTAGGTATATTTGAGTATGTAATTAAAAAAGGAACTGGTTATTGTTGCATAATTAAAAGGTATCAATATGTCCAAACAATCAGTATATCCATTAGCAGGTACATACCAAAATATATTTTACTAGCGGCCTGCTCCGGCTTCGCACGGGTATAAAATATATAGCCTATGTCACTTACTGAAAAAATGATTAACATCGATCCATTAGTTTTGATTTATTCATTACTGCCCGTGGCCCGCACGCGTTAAATTTGGAGTAAAACAATTCCCCTTTCCTTATACCATGAGTATTTCCTGCTATCTTTGGAATATCTAAATTCATTCACTACATTTTTACTTATTTACTTTTAAAAATTTTACCTATTTATTTTATTTTTACAGCAATTAATATATTACAGAATGTCATTATATACAACGTTCACAGCTTTATTGTCATTAGACAATACAAACATGTTTTCTCTAGAGGTTACTCTTGAAAGAGCGACATACAGTTCCATGTGAAAAACAGTCAACGCTCAAATCTAAACCTGCAACGTTGAAGGTTTGACCCTGCGATTTATTAATGGTCATTGCAATTTTTAAATCTGTAATATCTTCGAAAATATTCATTTAAATCATATGCTGTAACGGGCCATATAGATCAACTTATTCAAGGTATTTAATTGGATAAGGATTAATGCTGTATTGGTTAAAATCACTTCGAAAATTAGCCATTATTTGTCGTAAAAAGTAAATAACAAAAAAATGTTATTGTGGGATATCCATAAGAGATAGACATATACCATAGCGGAGTTTTCTGTAGACCTTTTCAATGTGTACAATACTTAGTACGTTATTTTGACAAATCTCGTAGGGTTCAGACTGCGTTTGCAATGTAAGCGGAAAAATGTTTTTTTAAGCTATTGCATAGCTTCTATCGAGGGCCTTGAGCGCGGGGACCGAATCCAGAAATTCCGTAACGAAAAAAAACCTCACGCTCCCCACTCCGACGGGCGCGTAGGTGTGTGCCGGTAGCGCTACTTCACACCAGGGGGAGCGGGGCCGGGGGCGCCGGCGGGAGCGGCGGCGGGGGCGGGCCGGCATAAGTTGATACAAAATGCTATGCAATAGCTTTACCGCGCAGTCCCCGAGTGCCACACGTCTTTTTTTATGACATCACATTGGAAACCTCAAAAATAACAGTATTTCTCCAATATTTAATGGATGTTATTATACATATAAACCTTCCTCTTTAATCACTCTATCTATTAAAAAAAACCGCATCAAAATCCGTTGCGTAGTTTTAAAGATTTAAGCGAACATGGGGATATAGGGACAGAGAAAGCGACTTTGTTTTATACTATGTAGTGATAAAGCCAATCTAGCTAACGCAACCACTTGGCACAGGCAGACCACCCTATTTAGCATCAAAGGATTGGTGTCCAACCTCTGAACCCAAATTCAGCCATTCACATTATCGTGACCAAAATGTCGTGACCTCCCGGAATAAGAGGTTTGGGTTCAAATCCTCGCCCGGTCATTCACCACTTTCTTTCTCTTTCTGAGTTGGATAAGTGCATTTCGTTACGAATGTCTCCTTCCCCTACTAGGTGGTAGGGTTTAAGCCCGCCCGGGTTGGTATCATCGCATTGGATGAAAGATGTTCGAAGCGACAATGAAAAATTTACCGTGTTTTCCATTCAGTCCAATGTAGCCGTGCTCATAAAGGGAAGGTCATGGCATAGCTCCTAATTCCTTCAGAAATGTGGTGTATTGAGCTAATATCATAACAGTAGTTGTGTGGTATTAGCCATCCATGTCAGGTTGCATAAAAAAAGGCTCAACTCCATATAAAGTCCCGATTTCTTGCACCTGTAGTCACATTTTGCTTGTATTTGCTAATTTCGCTGTGTTGAACTGTCGCAAATGGTCCTTCGAAATCATCTTTTTAAAATTAACAGAACGAGCAGTGTTCCGCTAATATTTAAGTGACAACCCCGACACTCGATGAAGGCAATCGCCTGAGTTGAGCTACTGCTGTGGCCCCGGTCGCACAGCTATATTTCTACTGTGCTGACGACAAGGTTGTCACTTTTCTTCTGACATTTGTTTTTAACTTCAGGCATTGGAGCAGGTCGCTGACCTTGGGCCGCCTTAACACTAGATTGTGACCTAAATACTGGGCTAAATGTGGCGTTATATTATGTATTAAAATTTTATTTTAAACTGAACTGAAATGAACTTTGTCTTGAATAATATATATAGATGTTTTGTGAGGAGATTTACCACAGTTGGCTTCGATCCAAATTTCTGTTCGGATCGGTTTGGCGGTTATTGATTTCTTTTGTGTGCAGAAAACTATCTAGGCAAACATTACAATATTATGAATAAGACACTTTGAGTTGTGCACGTGGCAATAATTGCTTTCCTGATTGTACATGTGCGATACCTATTAATTACATCATCGGATCTAAAATCCCAAATCAAGTTACGCATAGCATTTAGTTCTGGTTCTAGGCTATGCACTCGTTACATAATCTTCTCAGAGCTGCTTTTTTAATCCTAAACATTAATATGGACTCCTTTAACTAAAGACTGTAGTCGGATATGTACACTTCTGGCGGCGTCCATTCTAATCTTCAAAGCATTTTTGGAATGCATTTTTATATGGCCTCCAGTTTCTTTATCTATAGTCGCGAATCGTCGTCCTTTCAAAGTTCTTTTCGTGTTTAGGAAACAGAAAATAGTCATACCGGGCCAAGTCGAGCAAATAGTATAGCTGAGGCATCAATGCAATTTAGGGTTTTGGTCAAAAAAGTAGTTAACAAGCCACAAGGCTCGAGTGAGTGTGACGTTTTTGCGGATGGCCTAACGCAAACGGCGTAAACAACCTGGTGGTTGCCCGGAAAGAAAACAGCAATGAGAACCTTTACGTTAGATCGAACTTAACATGCCTTTTTGATTCTCGACTCTTCTCGAGTCTTCTATTGGGATTATTGGATTCTAGTGGGAGGACCACGATTCATTACCGAATGGGTCATCCGTTTCAGCAAATTCGAAGAATTTGGGAAACCTCCAGATAGTCCCTAAATGCTGGTAACAATTTATTCATAAGATCCTTATGAGATACTAACTTCCTTTACCACATCTCTTATTGTGATTCAACGATTGGAAAGCATAATTTCTTTGACACAAGCTCTTAACACAAGTTGTAATACAAACTCTTAGCTTGTCATTTTCACTCTCCACATTGCTCCATGTTATTTTTAAATGTGGTTTTTACAGAAGAAGAAGTTAGTATTGGATGTTCTTAATTGTATTCACTTCTTAATGGGCATCACAACTCTTGCTTCTGAAATTATTTTGGAACTATTAGTGATTTTTACTTTTTAGACCCTAGATGTCGAGATCAAGTCAATTTCACTTTTAAATTGCATAAGTAAAAGGGCTTGATCGCTTTCATGAACCGAAAAGGAAAACATAACATCCAAAGAAAAATCTTCCATCAAATCTAGATGTCGTAGGCTAAAGCTGAGTACACAAATGATTGGAATGTAATACATGCCACTAAGATAAGGGAGGCCTAAAATCGAGTATCAACATTTACCAGGGTTTCTGTATTACCAAATACAAATGATAGTAGGGATAGACTATAACAACACACAACGTAATAAACTCACTAAAAACTCCTTATTTTCGCTGGTACTGACATTTTTAACCAGCGCCATCTCCCGTCAGCCAGAACTAGTTACATCATCATTAAACTAAGCTTAATTTAAAATATTGCCTAGTCCGGGGTGATGAAAACGTTACATTTTAACCATAAATTAAGTAATTTCACTCAAATATCAAAAATATCATTGATATTCATTAGTTTATATTTAATGTATTTTCATATGTGAATTGCAACGCCATCTGTTGACTTTTATTTTCCCTATTTAACAATTGTATGACGTTAGCAATCTTTGCGACCTAAGTAAGACGTTTAATAGCGTAGACCACCAAATCTTACTGGGCAAACTGGAATTTTATGCGTTTGAGGTAACCAATTAAATCGAATTGCAAACAATTAATGAATGAAACATATTAGTCAAGATATCATCGGATTAAAAGACAATGCTTTGTGGTTGTTCCACAAGGATCCGTTTTGGGCCCATTTTTATTTTTAATCTTTGTAAAAGATCTTCCAGATAATATAACAACTAGATATGTGTCAAAATGTATCGATCCAACTGTTCTACATTTAGCACCGATGGATTTCACTACATGTGCAGCTGGTCTAGATTGTATTCATATACACGTTGCAATCGGTGACCGACATAACCTTGTTCAATGTCAGAGGTAATCTATTCTATTCACTCTTCAGTAAGATAACCGGCAGATTAGTGACCCCACTTCTAATCATGTGTGATTTCAGGACTTTTTCAAGTATTCGTTGAGTGTATCCACTGAAATAATAATATCACAAAAATGAATCCATGATATATCGTAATAAACGGGGAGGATTGACAATATTTACGTGAAATTACATTTACGCTAGTGATATATAATAAAGATATTTTCTAAACCGTTATTACTTATACTACTTTAATATGTTATACTATGTTGTAAGTGTAAGAACATGTTAATGAATTTGATTCGTAACAGATGAATAATGTTAACCAAAAATCTGTCGGCGCGATCACAACACATTTTGGCAGTGGACCAAAATGTTTCCATCATCGGGCTATTGCATGATGGAATATTAATATTTCTTGTGATGTTCACCTTATCTGCCCGGCAACAACTCCCAACATGGAATTCTACTATCACTGATCACTCAACTTTCAACCAATCCTCTTCCCGCCGTGTCTTACATAGTTTATTGTGGGCCTACCTCAAAACATTCATGTACCTCACGTAATTATGGTCTTTTACATTTTATTTTGATTTATTGTGGTTTTACTACATCTACACTCATCTACATTTTACTCATCTAAATTTTAAACGTACATATCTATTTGCTTGGTTCATCCGTCCATTCGGTCATGCGAGTCAACTTATTGTCGTAGTTCTGATCCTTATAAAGATGAAAATAATCAGCGGGTAAGGGAGCCATTTCAGATTTTTATTTAAAGACAATTGACTAATATCAGAAACCATCTAACCGATTTCAATTAAATTGTTTAACTGTGCATGGTTGGCTCCAGCTTCAAAGATTGGATAGTTTTGGACCCCGTTTTTAGGTTCCACTCCCGTGAATATCCAAAACGACATTTACCCGAAAGAAGTTTAAAATTTAGTATAAAAAATACAATGAAACAGACCTTACTCAACCACTTGGTGCCGACATGCGAGACTCATGTCATCACAAACGCCAGGCACATAATGCCTCCAAATATGCCTCAATCTATGAATTAGCGCTTGATGGGGCGGATAATATGAAGTTCCAGTTTAAAGTAATGTTCTCACCTAAACTTGTGCATCTCTGGACCTGTAAAATGTTAAGAAAATGGCTGTTGTAATACAAGGTATTCCGGCGGTACTGCTGTCTGCATAGCGTCCATCTCAATTTGTCTGGTCCAGAGTTCCACGTTCAGAATTCATGGAGTAAAAGCAGGGTTGCCAGATGCTTACTGTACTTAAATCCGCTGGAGAAAAAAGTGAGTCGTGTCATCCTATACCTGCCGCTCTTGCGCCCTCCTTATGGTAAAAAAGCAATTAAGCTACATTCGAGCTTTGTTTGTGTCATTCTGTGTGAGTTATTGATCTTTTGATGTGACTTCAGGTTGTTTATTATAAAAGTTTCCAAATATAAGTGGGCTGATCAAAAAATGGCCACTGAGGGCCGGGAGGACTGGATAAAAATTGGAGAGGCATATATCCAGCAGTGGAAGCAAGCGCGCTGACACAAATTCAATAAAAGTTGCTTTCCAATCGTCATATTACTATTAGAGGTAGAGGAAGTTGGAGTGGATACGGATCTTG
Organism: Incurvaria masculella; assembly: GCA_946894095.1. Lineage (NCBI taxonomy): Eukaryota > Metazoa > Arthropoda > Insecta > Lepidoptera > Incurvariidae > Incurvaria > Incurvaria masculella. The sequence goes on along the minus strand of OX335657.1, from coordinate 15,541,852 downwards.
TGATTCAATTATACCAAAATTTAGAACGATGCTAGGGTGCCAGCCAAATTCGTGCCAAAATGGATGAATCTTCAACAAAAGTATTATCACGAAGGAATGGCCCTGCAAATGTTGGATGAGATTCCTGACGACCCTGAATTGCTCAAACAGGTGTGAAACAAAGGTGCAGTTGTCCCAATGGAAGACTCCAGAAGAGCCAAGGTCATAAAGTCCAAAAAGCATGTGGTGCAAAACCCGCGTTGTGCGTTAGCATCAAAAATTCTTATTAATACGGACATTTTTGATATTGCTAGGTTTGGTTTTGTTCTTTTCAAAATACACACGAAAAATACATACTTATTGATGTTCTGGGTTTTCGATCTTGTGCTTTTTGGACTTTATTTGGGCGACCCCAAAAAAGGATCCACAGTTCGATCGAACGCCAAGATATCATTACTGTTTTGCAAGTGGATTGTACACTACAAATTACTACCACCAGGATACACGGTCAACAAGGAGTATAAGGCCATCCGTAAGACAAGACCAGAATTGTGGAAGACCAACTTGTTCCAATTGCTTGCTTGTTCATGCCACATGGCCTGTTTGCAATTTTTCTTTAAAAAATCAAACCTCAGATGCGTCAGCCACCGATACAGTCTGAATAATTGCCCGAATAGATCCCTTGCTACTCTGTCCTGTTCCCAAAGAAGAATAAAACTTTGAAAGGAATACATACCATAGAGGAGATAAAGACCGAATCGCTGAAGGAACTGAAGACCAAATCAAAAAGTGTGTTCCAGAAATACTTTGAAGATTGAAGACGCTAGCAGAAGTGTATTATATCCAACTGTGAATACTTTGAAGAAATAAGTAAATAATAGAATAAGTTTATAATAAAGAAATTTCCGTGTATTTTTGATCAGCCTGTTTAGAGGCGTTTGTTGAAAGGCTTTGCTTAAAAAAATCAATAACCTAATGTACCTTTGTTCTCTATTATAACAATTAAAGTACCATATATTTGGACTGTCTGTCACATATGGTTACAACGCGTTTATGTTCAGATTGGTTCGGCAAGAATGAGTAGGAAGACAATTTGAGAATGTTCCTGACTGTTAGTACGATGACTCACTTTTTTCACCGGCAAATCGGATTTTAATACCAGCAATACTTTTCCGATGTTATTTAACCTGGGCCACCTGGCAACCCCGAATGTAATCGCTGAACGTTGGTGGTTAAACATTGCTGTAACCGCAGGAGGCCAAATGGGGCTACCGGCGGACTATGGGCGCGATGTTGGCATACCGTCCGGATACCGTGCTGATGTCGTACAATTGTCAGGTGCAGCCGGTGGCTCACGGTAGCCAGGCGCGCGTGCCGCCGCCCCGCATGAGCCTCATACAGTGCATCAGGTGAGTGCGCTCGTTCCGCAATTGTCTGTTTGTCTGTATGCTACGTGTCGGTAAAAAGGTTACCAGGCGTCCACTTAACCTGTAGGAAGTATTTTTGAAACAGTTATTTATTTTAGACATTTTGCCTTGGCAATCTTATTCATTTCTTCCTTTAATTTCCTGTCTTTATTATTTTGAGCCCATCTGCCAAACTTTGTTTGTTTTTAATTTTTAATATGAATAAATCGGTTCAAAATTCTCACTTCAGTTTTTTTAAATATATTTTCATCTAAATGTAATCCTTCATGCTAATGCCACTCTTCTAAAATAATAGCAAAATTTCTTAGACACACATATACTCTCTAATGGCAGATAGTTTCTTTGAAAGAAATTTGTTTTCCGACCGATGTATTGATTTACACTTTTGATTTAAGACATTTCCACAAGAAAGTTCCAATCTATGTCAGCCAAGGTCAATTAAATAAATATATTTATTACTATTTAATTAATGTTTGAGGGAGAATTTCATAAACACGCGTTCATGAACAGACGCGTTGGCAATGTGTGATGTGGCTTTGTCCTGCTTGAAACATGTTTTATTTATTTATTTTATTTATTTATTTCAGGAAAAACAAACAGAGTAACATAGAAAATTTAATATAAGTGTTAATATATTGCTTAGAAAATATGTTAGTCCAGCTTCGTATTTCACAAGTTTAGCAAAAGTAGTAGGACGAAGCAGTATATATAAGTTAAGCAGTTATATATATTCTTTGGTTATTAAACCAACAAAGTTTTGCACTTCAGGCACCAAGAAATGTAAATCAGTTGCTTGGAGAACTTTCTCCGAGGAACAGTCACCGAATCATTACTTTTTTAAATCATGCACACAAAACTCACGGTCTGCTCCCGCGGAATGCTCCAAAGTGACTGAATTCCCAGAAACCCACCAATCTCGGTCAAGCAGTCACTTAACGAAACGATTCCATAGAAAGTTTCTTTTCAGACCTCCTATATATGAATTGTGAGTTGTCACGTGGGAAAAGTGCACACAAGTTGTGGGATGGCGTTTCATGATCATATCTGCAATGCAGAACATGTGACATAATCCCTTTGACATAAAATAATTTCACTGTTTACTTTTAACATGTGGTCATGGCATGAAGGAACTCTTCTTGTTTGTGTGCACATGACATCTGGCAAAATTAATGTTGGGTTCATTTGGTGTTATTTTTAGTATTGTTGTTACCAGTGGCTATTTGTTCGAGCATACGCTGCTAACAACCAAATTAATTTGCCCTTTGAATTTTTGTTCCTTGCTAATGTGTGATTGAATAACTAATTACTAAGTGAGACTTATTCTGTGGTGAAGTCCTGTACTCGAATGTGTTAATCTATTTTCAGTATTTAAAATTATGTGTTCTTCAGTTAGATTGGCATCCTTTACATGTTGTGTTTGTTTATGTATTTATGTCGCAGGTATATGCTGTATCCAGGCTTTCTAGACAAAACCTAGGCATTTTCAATTATGCTGGCACTGGACTTTTACAGGTGTAATCTATTATGTTTGAAGTTCTAAGAAGTGACTGGCTCATTCTTATGAAAAATAAGTATACATGTACTCTATTGAATAAATTATCTTCTACTGTATTCTAAAAAAACCGGCCAAGTGCGAGTCGGACTCGCTCATGAAGGGTTCCGTACCATCGTAGAAAAAAAAAACCAAAATAATCACGTTTTTTGTATGGGAGCCCCCTTTCATTTTAATTATTTTTTAATCTTACCTATTTGTTGTTATAGCGGCAAAATAAATACACACTCTGTGAAAATTTCAGCTGTCTACCTGTTACGGTTATTGAGATACAGCCCTGTGACAGACGGACAGACGGACGGACGGACGGACAGACGGACAGCGGAGGGAATAGGGTTCCGTTTTCACCCTGTGGGTACGGAACCCTAAAAAAGCCACAGACTAGTCTGTGTTAGGCTTATTCTTTTTTTTTCTTAAGAACCACTTACAAAATTACTACCGCACTTGCCGCTGTCAAACATAAAATTATGCATATCTATGTTTAATATGCAATTACATTGCACTCTTATCAATCTTATAACAGCCTCTTATCATCACGGTTTTGCAGACAATTATTGATTGTTTTATCTATTACTATGATCATGCACCCCCCCCCCCCCTGCTTCGTTGATATTGCTGAAATAGTTTTAATATTCCTTTTTTCGCTTTTATGTTTTTTCCTTCACAATGCGATAAATCCTCCTCTCATTGCTTGCTAAATCCTATTTACTCGCCCAAATTGTTAATCATTCCATTTGAATTTACAGATACATAGAGCTAAGCTAACATCCAGTGAATGTATGGATTAAGGTCTGATCAGTCAAAATTTGCTTTGCACAAAAGTTCATCTTTACATTGATTGTTGATTTTAAACATTAATCGTAATTAATCATGACCCCACGATTAGCGTTACAGTTATGGTTTTTATTTCAAAGTGGCGAAAGCTAATATTTTGCATGTCAGTAGTTCCATATGACATTCAATGTAAGACAACACCGCCATTGAAAGAATAATGAATTGCTTTGTATTCCTTACAAAGGCTCTCTACTTGGTGTTAATCTGTGGTGCTACCAAACGCAGTTAGCAATCCGTTAAATGCCAGCAGCGTCTAATTTAGCCCATGGGAGTGTAGATATTTTTGTTTCTTCTTCCGAACAGTTGTTGAATTTTAATCTATTGATGGCTTAGCATTTACATTCATAGATAGTCCATATTTTATATTACTGTAGGAACAAGGACAGCACTTAATCATCTTAGGCACTGTTGCCAAATGATTTTTTTTTCTGATTGTATTCAGCGACAATTCCTGTCCTGTCATCCCAATTTCAGATAATGGACAAATATCTGTGGCATCATCTTTAAATGTAATAAAGGATAACATTTTACGAGTCTTTGTGCACTCGGGCCTTGGAACTGTTCATTAAAAAATATATTTGCATTATTAAGAAGAACTATAAAATTCTAACAATCGTATTGTATTTTTTTATGTTTTTCGTCTATAATAACACTGTATTCTGATATCAGTAATTTATGTTTAATTTTATTCTGTTTTTTGTTTTCATGGTTCACATTTCTTAGGGGACCTACAATCTTGACAAAACTTTGGCATAAAACAATGGGTAAAGATAATTTTGAACTACTTACAAATTTGGCACTCGATTGTGTAACCTGCGATTCAGAAAATGTTTTAGTCATTAGAATTTTTTTTGTTCTTTTACCATTCTCGGCCATCTTAGAACAACTCTAACAACCATTAGTATCTAAATAAATATTTTTATTTTTCATTTGTAGTATAGTAATATTTAGTGAGTATTGTCACATGAACAGTTCATATCGTCGCCGATAGCTCCAGGGGATTACATTCGGTTATAACCGCTCTGCGAGCCCGCCCGGTTATCACCGCTCTAAGATAACGAGAAAATATTTGTTCACTCTGCTGTCACGCGGCGGCCGCGTGTGACCCGAGCGAAAATAGACGCCGTGTGGCAACACTGGACGTGTGACAACTGTATCGCCTAGACTCGTTAGTTTTGATGGAGCACTACCTATGGACAGTTTGTTCTTTACTCGAACAACAAACAAAATAAACCCATTGCCGCAAACATAATTGGTCTTACCTTATCTACTGACATAAAATGGACATAGTAGATAAGTTTAAAAACCGGCCAAGTGCGAGTCGGACTCGCACACGAAGGGTTCCGTACCATCGTAGAAAAAAAAAACAAAAAAATCACGTTTTTTGTATGGGAGCCCCCTTTAATTTTAATTATTTTTTAATCTTACCTATTTGTTGTTACAGCGGCAAAATAAATACACACTCTGTGAAAATTTCAGCTGTCTACCTGTTACGGTTACTGAGATACAGCCCTGTGACAGACGGACAGACGGACAGACGGACGGACGGACGGACAGCGGCGGCTTAGTAATAGGGTTCCGTTTTCACCCTTTGGGTACGGAACCCTAAAAAAGGAACTATACTGTGTGTTGGTTGTATAAAATGAATGCAAGTTGTCCCACTGCATTTCGTCCCGTGTATATCGTGAGAGGCGACTAAGGCATTCCTCGTTCCGATTCCACATAAAAAGAAGAGGTCCTTACTAGGTGGTGGGGAATGTTCAAACACGTCACTTTTAGTGAACCTCATAGAGTTCCTTCCATACTGTCCACACAAAGTGACGTGTTTGATCATACTTAGACGTTGATTTTGATTTCTTGTTCTTTCGTGCACTCGGCCCTAAGTGAACAATGGTCAAAGCGGCATGAAATTTGTCCATCCGATTTTTGTTCCGATGTGTCGTGTGGGGCTAACACCATAATTATAGGTGTGGTATTACCCATCCATGTCCGGTTACAGAGCATACCAGTAATACCTAGTTACTACTATTGAATCTATTATGAGATGTGCAATGTTAATATCATTGTCATGCAGCTTTTTAAATGGCTACTTACAGATAAGTGGATGCATGTCAAAGGTGTAATGATAGCCAACGATTTACGTCAATGGGCTTATCAGAAAAGTAAAACTGTATTTGTAAATAAAACAGTTTCATGGTGATTTCAGTTTAAAGATAAGTATCGTATGTAAGAAGCGAAAAACAAGATAAATATGCGGCTACTAGTTGCCATGACAATGACTTCCTACGTCCACGGTATTGGAGGAATTCACTTCTGAGTCCGTAGTCCCAGCTGTCACCTAAATTAGCGTTTACGGCGAACCGATCCGTTTTCATACAAATCGGAAAAAAGTCCGAGTTTGACTTTGACAGCTTGAAGAAGTAAAACCACAGAATATCTAGTAAAAACTTGTATGGAGTTTGACGTTTTTAAATTTGTAAATCTTAAAAATATAAACATTGTAAATCATTCATGTATTGGAGTAACCGTTTCCTACACTGGCGGCCGTGAACAGGAAAACGGAGCGTGGGAAGACCACCCGCCAGGTGGGACGACAACATCAAGTGCGTCGGCGGAAAGCAGTGGTTCCGTCCCGCTGAGGGCCGGGAGGACTGGAGAAAAATTGGGGAGGCATATGTCCAGCAGTGGACGCAAACACGCTGACTGACTGAAATCAAACATAATTTTAAAAGGAACCGCCGTAGAGAATCAGAGCACCCCCTCGTGGTTGACATTAGGCTTTTGAAAACGAACTGTTTCTCAACCTCAATTCCCTGCCGCACCGCCAGGATATTGAACAGTCTTTCCTCACACCTTTATCCTGGGAGTCTTCAAACGTGACTTAAACAAGCTCGATAGCTCAGAGATAGTCCGCAAATCCGCTGAAATTCCCTGAGTATCTTTGGTATTTTAGCACAGCCACCCATACCGGTTTTTATAAAAAAAAACACCGGTAGCACTCCGGGAGTGCCGGCAGAAGTGAAAAGTTTTTACCCATCCAACAAAAAGTGCTCAGCGCCGCTAAAGAAGTTTTCACTTCAATCTTACGCTTTTTCGATCAGCATTACGTGACCCTGACGCGAGTTTGGAAGTTTTTACCCATCCAACAAAAAGTGCTCAGCGCCGCTAAAGAAGTTTTCACTTCAATCTTACGCTTTTTCGATCAGCATCACGTGACCCTGACGCGAGTTTGGAAGTTTTTACCCATCCAACAAAAAGTGCTCAGCGCCGCTAGAGAAGTTTTCACTTCAATCTTACGCTTTTTCGATCAGCATCACGTGACCCTGACGCGAGTTTGGAAGTTTTTACCCATCCAACAAAAAGTGCTCAGCGCCGCTAAAGAAGTTTTCACTTCAAAAATCAACCATGCTTTACTCAAGCCATTACCTACGTGTTTGCCTCCTGTGGCTTGACTGTCTTGGATGTCCGTAAGCATTAGAAGGAGAGTACTATCGAGTGCATCGTCTTGAAGCTTTGACGTTTGCAGGCACATCGTACAGACGGAGGGCCCGCGCGCGCTGTTCAAGGGGCTCGGGCCCAACATCGTGGGCGTGGCGCCCTCGCGCGCCATCTACTTCTGCACATACTCGCAGGCGAAGGCGATCGCCAACCGGCACCTACCGCCGGACACGCCCGTCGTGCACCTCTCTGCCGCTAGCGCCGCCGGTACGTGCCTCCTTCATATTCACACGACACAGTTGCAAGAGCTACTGTCCCCGCCTGGACGTCTTCGGGCGTCCAGCGAGAATAGCGTCTCCCTATGCATAACCTAACGGTTTCTCCCTGGGAGCGCTTTATAATAAACAGTGAGGGGAAAGTCGATTAGCCTCCACAAACATACTCTGTTCAAGGGGCTCTTTCTAGTCACTATCTGAAGGAGCCGATCAGATTCGATTTGCTGCCTGAACTGCGGGTCGGGCTGCTTGGACTAGGACACTGCGGGAGTTCGGGTTCGTCCATTGTCGGCTTCGGCTTTCGGCCCCCGACATCTAAGGTAAGACTCGCAGGAGCTATGTGGTTAACTGCAGGACTGTGCAACGTTCGTTGTCCGACAAGCACGTTGCGACTAAGTTGTCCACTCCGCGCGCTGCGAGCTTATGTGCTTATGAGAATGTCCTTTTTAAGTCTGAAGGTAAATGGCGGTGACTCAAGGCCGCAAGACACCTCCGGGCCGCACTAGTCTGGAGATGGCAAAAGCTGGTAGATGCCAAGTCCGATCCAGCCGCATAGACGTGGAATCGAGAGATGCATTACGTGCATTGGGAAGTGAGTGTTCCCGTTGAACAACTCCGGTATTATACTGGAGATATGGGAGACAATCCATCTGTCGCCCTGAGCGCGGATTGAAACGTTAGCAGCTCCGACTGTGAGCGTGCATTACAACTTCAGTACCTATCTGGAAAATACAGAGTGGACGTCTTTTACGTTGGCACTCACCAATAAACATAAACACACCAAAGAGATATGCGGACGCGGCAAGACCTACCGAAGAACTACAAGGCGCTATGGTCCTCACTGCAATTTTGGGTGTTGAGTGGGTGTAGCGTCTCCCTTTACAAACGGTTACTACTATTCAAGGAGTTAGGGCCCAATTTGATGGGCGTGGCGTTCTCGCACGTCATCTACTTCTGCACCTACTCTCAGACGAAGGCGGTCGCCAACCGGCACCTGATGATGAATGAAACTTTAGCACCTTCGGTTGCGAGATGCAACCTACAGCTCCGGTACCTATCTGGACAATGGATAGTGGATATTTTAGCACTCGCTATTAAAAACACCAAAGCAATATGCCGAGGCGGCAAGAAATACTGAGCTATGATCTCACTGGCGTATTGGCGTTGTTGGGAATAGCGTCTCTCTTTGCAAATAGCCTAACGTTTGGATAATGAGAATGCTACATCATAATAAGCGAAGGGCACTCGAGTTTAGATGACACATGTCCTGTTCTAGGGGTTCGGTCCTAACATCGTGGGTATAACGCCATCTGCTTCACATATTTAAGCATTGGTATTGGGATATTTTTACGTTTTGATTGGTGGTATGGACGATATAGCCTAGATATAGATTTTTATTTTTGAGATCTTCAGCTCGGATTGTTTCAGTTTTCTCTTTGAACTTATTGCCATACTTAAACTAATTGACCTTAATTTATTAATTTATTTTTTAGGCTTCGTTTCCTGCACAATGACGAATCCGATCTGGTTCGTGAAGACGCGGCTACAGCTCGACGGCTCGTCGGTGACGGCCATGCAGTGCATCAAGAGGATATACGCAAAGTCCGTAAGTCTCTTGGATTCCTTTCTCAATCAGTCTTAAAGTAGGTGATAGTTGAAGTTCCTTGCATACTGCACACCGTTTGTAGTTGGCTGGATGATTTATGTTCGTTCTTTGTACTAGTAGTGGCACAGTAACTTGGCAGTAACTTGTATTATGTATGGAAGACTTGGGTGGGGGGTTCAATGAAGCGGTATAAGAGGGTTTTCACGTTATAGGATTTTATCACAGTTCTATTATAAACATATATCTAGTGGTTTCTTCCTCATTGTTGGTATTGTTCCATATATTGGTAACTTCGTGGTCAAGGGTGCCAAGTGCTTCTTTGAGGTCTTCAATGTCCGTTGACAGGTGCATGTGTTTTAAAATTGCTTTGTAGGTCCTCTCTCGCTTGGGTTATGGATTTATAATTGGTTTGGTAGGCTTCGATCGATTTCCACTAAATGTTTACTTGTTGGTTTGATTGGTATTTGGTTAGCGGTCGGGGGTTGTATAGCAGCGGGGCATTGAGCTGCCTTTGCAGGAGTTGTAGGTGAATCATCTTGTACTAACTCGGCAAATGTGCTACAAGTTTCGATTGCTTTACTTTCCTTCCACTTTCAGGACTGTCTTGTCTCCTTATCTTGTTCGACACTCTTGTACAGTTTGGGTTCTCCGTGTTTTGGATTATATTTATTGCATCATCAGAGTTGGGAGCTACTTCGATGGCACTATTATGGCCAGTTTCTGAGAGTGAGTGTGATCTTGATCTATTGAAGAGACCAAGGTGGAAGACTGGGTTGGCATCTTATTTATAGAATTATTTGAGAGGTTGAGGAGTTTTCACGGTTCTTATTATATTCTCACGAGTAGGGTTGTTTTAAATAAGTGATTAAACTGTTTCCTGACCCTCTTGTGGCAGCAGATTTAGATTGCGCTGTCTTAGGAGTTATTTAGTCTACCAATAGCCTCTTCCAGTTTTTTTCGACTTAGCATGTATGGTTACTTATTACTTCTATATCAGGAGGCGAATGTACTTAGTGTTCGCCAGTTGTTTATTTCAGCAATGGTCAAGAAATTCTATAGAACTGGTTACCTAATCTGCAATCCGGGATCGACAAGACCCAGTCGTTTAGACAAATGGCATATTCCACTCACCAGAACTGCATTTGCACAAAGACAATATTCGTTTCTTGCTCCGTATACTTATTCTAAAATAAACCAAATTCTGCAACTCAAAACCCTCACACAAAGAAGTTGCGCCAAGTCACTCACCAATTGGCTTCTGAACCTAAATTATATTAACAATCATAGTTATAATCAAATAAATACACCACAAATACAGACTAGAGACTAAAAACTCACTAAACTAAAACAACTTATTCTAGCTACATCAAAAAAAAAAAAAATATCCACGACTTATATTTTTAAATGAAAAAACATCACCTCTAAGATAGTACAATTCCAGCTAATATTAATATATACAAAAACACCCTTGTTTACACGTGTTTACATATACATACATTAATACATTACATTATTGTCTTTATATATTATTTCTTATACATTACTAACGCCAACACAGTGCACAATTAGTGCGACGAAAGACACTGACTCCCACAGCACAGGGAATCCTAGTGTGGGAGCCAGGGCTTATAATATTACCTGTTCATCAAAACTATGTACTGTAACCCATGGTTGTAATTATACCGATGTATGTAATATTATGAACAAATAAATCTTTTTTTTACTTTTTTTACTTTTTACTTACCAGGATTGTTTTTTAGGTCTCACCAATAGAATATTTTTAACAAGATTTCTCATGCATCTTAGACTTCAAGAATTTTTTTTTTTTTATCTCCCTTTTATATTACAATCTGTCGCATATTTGGACATTCAGTAATAGTTATGTGAATTGTTAGTGTTGGCTTTCTAGGATTGCTTCCAGTGAAGCAACCTAATAGTTTACAAAGGTGAAGGGATCTTCTTGTTATGAGGTCTTGAGGAATTCTCCTCTTCAATCGGCGATATGTGGGCTTTTCATCCATCAGGTGGGTAGCCAGGAAGTTTGGGTGAGTTCTAATGCGCTCTTTATATCGTTGTGTTAGTTTTTTTGCCTCTTCTGTGACTGTAGGGATAGATAAGTCATCGTTCAGTAAGTTATTTGTGATGTACCAGGGCGCATCCACAATTATTCTGAGCATTTTTGACTGAAACCTTTGCAAAATTGCAATATTTGATTTGGAGGCTGTACCCCAGAGCTGGATACCATAGGTCAAGAAATAAGATCGAAAATATATTATCTACAGGATCAGTGGTTTCTGAATTGATAGCCGAGACCCATAATGCAACCCTTCTGCTAACCATCACAGAAACGAACAGTTCGGCGCCTACGGTTAATGCCTTTTGGTCTCTTCTGTCATTTTAAATCAGGATATCAGGGCACTGAAGGCAACAAAGGGGTGCCTTTCTTTCCTTCTTAGCCAAGATCAAAGATTTAGAGATTAAGAACCCTCTTTAAATTAAATTGAAATCTATAGGTCTCCTTTTCTATTTACTAGTTGGTTACCTTTACATTGACTAAAACATAATCGAAGCGGCTATGAAAAATTGTCCCTGCTTCTCCCATCCAGCTGTGCTAAAATAAAGGAAGGAAGAAGGTCCTGGCCACAGACCTAGCATTAGCGCACTGTGCTAGCAAGACGAACAAATTGTGGGAGGAAGACATCAACTCGAGTACCATTACCACGAGTCGGATAGAAACGGAACATACGTACCCGATGAGACAATTTTTGGAATCGTTATTAGTAAATAGGGTCCACGTTCATGTAAAGTGAAATGTTTTTCCGTAAAATCTTTATGATTTCACTAGTTTTCGTTCGTGAAAGCATTTGCAATTTGTAGAGATCCCGTTTGTAAGAACCCGGATAAAGAATTTTTTTTCTTTAATAAGAGGTGACATATTGATTCTTTGTCGATCATATTTCTTAACTTTTCATTTCAAAATAAAACCTCAACATAACTTCAGATCATAATTTTGAAGCCACATGGCGATTTAGAATTTGTTTTAGAAAAGAAATACAAAAAAAAATAAAAAAAATATACATTTTGTATTAAACAATTTTGGTCTCATTCGTCCGTTGACTATGTGTGTCTTTACATTCTAAGTCTTTAGTGCTGGCATGACACCTAGTTCTTTCAGAAATCCAGTTCGATAGGCTGGATTCCTAAGGAATGCTTTTATGCCAAGTAAAATGTTGGAGTAGCGTCATGAATTTTTTTTTCAAAATAATTAACGGCTACTTACTAGAGCACAGATGAATGCATCTAATGTATTCAAAGAAGTTATGCAATAAAACAGCTTTGAATAAATATTCACACTGATTGGCACAGAGATGAATATTAAGCATGGTTCACAAACTGGGCACCGAACCCAACTGTTTGTGCTTGTCCTGCTTGTTTGTTTGTCAATCTTGTCGAAATGCATGTGGCGCCAATGATGCCTTACTATCTGTGTGTGTACGTACCAGAAATAGCCAATATATTTGCTACACATGCCAAGTTCTGCCCGCGGTTGGCACACTGCGCCTACCATCGCAAAAAATGTTTTATGATAGAACCATTGAGCATAAACATGTCAATTCTTTTAGGGATCCGTCGATTTATTGGTTCGCGCTGTTGTCTGTCTGTCAGTCACTCGCAGATATCACGGCAATCAAACTTCAATTAAACTTTCATCAAAATGTGTAGAAAAATTGCCCGAAGAATTGCTCGAAACGAGAAAGATATAAATTAGTTTATTACGAAATACATCAAGTGACGTATCACTGTGGTGATATGGCTCATGCGACGACTACAACACACCACACATGAACGTTTATTAAGATCAACCTTCATTTTGAAATCGATGAAATGTTAATGTCTAGCTCAATCATCTACTAATTTATTGTGCAAATGTATAATAGTGTGGTTGGTTTGTATACAATGAATTATTTCATTCACAATATAGATTTTTGTATGCAACAGATACGTCGAGAGCAAGACTGGCTATTAAAGAAATATCAAAATGTACAAAAGAAAAAAAAACCGGCCAAGTACGAGTCGGACTCGCACACGAAGGAACCATCAACAAGATTTAACACAAAAAAAATCACGTTTTCTGTATGGGACCCCCCTTTTATTATTATTATTATTTTATTTTACCTATTTGTTGTTATAGGGGCAAAATAAAGACACACTTGTGAAAATTTCAGCTGCCTACCTATTACAGTTCATGAGATACAGCCCTGTGACAGACGGACAGACGGACGGACGGACAGCGGAGGCTTAGTAATAGGGTTCCGTTTTTAACCTTTGGGTACGGAACCCTAAAAATTAATAATAATTCATTTATAAGGTATCTGCAAAAATAGACTGGAGTAATAATACAATGGAGTAGCTCAATTCAATACCTATTTAAATAGATTTAGGCTCATTTTTCTTTTTTCTCACGTTCTCCACAACTCTTTTAGTACTGAATCGCCAATATGTATCCGAGCCCGTAGTCCCAGCTGTTACCTAAATTGGCGTTCACGGCAAACCGATCGACTGGCGTTTTCAAATGTATGGAGAAATTTAAGATTAATTTAAGAGCGAACATTTGCGAGTCCGAGTTTGATTTGACAGCTTACTCATCGTCGGCGTAAACACGTCGCGACTGCACGTTTTCATGCAAATCGGTAGTCCGAGTTTGACTTTGCCAGCTTGAAGAAGTAAAACCACGGAATAAGTAGTAAACGTTTGTATGGGGTTTGACGTTTTTACGTAGCTTTGAAGTTCTGTAAACGCCAATTTATGTGTGAACTCAGACTGACCACTGAGTATAATATTAACATCCTTTAAGTATACTAACCGATTTTCAAGGTTGTTTGATCTTGCCTGTTAATTTGTGGGTACGTCCAACCAAGAAGTGGTTAGATTGTACTGACATAAATCATATTTCATCTCACGCAGGTTAAACATTATTTGGAAGGAAAAATTAACGGTACAGAATTTTAGAACTAAATAGAAGAAGAAAATCGCCTATAGACGATTTGAAGCAACTAAATAACAAAAAAAAACAAATATTTCAAAATTTTAGAACTGTTCATATTCTGAACATAATAACTATAAATAAAATAAACATTTTAAATGTAATTGTGTTTAAATTTAATAAATATACTTTTTCATACTAAGCAGATACGTCACTTGTTCCAAGAAATGTGATATGTATGTATGTATAATCGACCGTGAAGCAAGGACACATTTATTTAAGAAAGAGCCCAGTAAAAACAAGCACCACAACAAAAAGTCTCAGAAGAAAGAATCAATTCTTTACGTGTGAGCCAAAACTTAAAAAAATCCCCTCGCCTATGGATACCGATAATTTAGTTCCATTGAAGAGTTTTGCCATACAGTCACCAACATATGGAATGTAAAGGGCAGAATTAAAAAAAAAATTGTCCATGTTTTATATCAACCTTAAAGCAGGACCATACAATAAACACATTTACGAAGTGAAATACCTTCTCCACTGCCATATCGTGTTTGAACAGCCCAGGCCAGGATTCCCCAATGCTCTAGCTGCTAGATATACGGACACTATTTCAAAAGGACAAAGTCCTTGCTGTTTACAACCTTCCGAGCAAAATTCAGTCATTTGATTCCAAGGAATACTGTAATGCTGCTTTCTTAGATTTATCCCAAGGTTTTGATAGATTGTGGCACGAGGGACTTCTGTCCAACACATGCATACATACCTTCACGCCGCTTTCCCGGAGGGGTAAGCAGAGATGATGGAGCGCCATACAGAACGATCACAGCACACCTCTTTCGCTTCATCTACAGACATACATCTCTTCATACATGTTCTACGATTACGGGTGCTACGTGCCAGACCTTTACGAAGAATTACATTGATTTGGTCGTGGTACGTTCTAGGCCGCCCGTGCACGACACTTCCGCTCACTTCTGCTCTGTAAATTTGTTTTGTCATCCGTTCGTTCCATGTGTCCAAACCATCGACTCCTCGACTCCTTTCTTGATTCTAGTCACATCATTTTTCAATTGACATTGCTCTGTAACCCAGTCGTTTCGAAATTTGTACGTTAGATTAACTCCGCAATCTTTCCTCAAGGATCGCATTTCTACTGAATTTATTCTACATTCGTGCCTCTTCTGCCATACCCTACTTGGGGAAGGAAAAAATTATGTTCAAAATAAAAAAATAAGCTTGCAAATGCTGCGATATTGAGGTAATATCTTCACGATCGCCACTTTCCTGTCAAATATGGAGAGTGTGCTATAAACCTCTGTCCCATTGGTACTGGAGTCCCCCAAGCGATCGGACTGTGGTCGATCCTCTGCTTGTTGAAAAATTCTTCGCATAGAAACAAACACCAAACGACTTGCTAACCGTGACCTGAATGTTCAAACTGTCAAACAAGAGATAAGAGAACCAGATAAAATCAGATGAAGACATAATCAAAAAGGTTTTGGCTAAAAATCTGATGAATATGACATTGGATGCTCGTGGACTGAAAAGATTCCCCAGGATCTAACTAAGTCTTAAGGTGTCCCTTCCCGGCGGGACTAACTCATTCGCAAAAACCGTGCTATTGCATTCTAGGACCTACTATGTTTCAAAGGTTAAGACAGGCTCCGTGATGAGGAGGATGCGAGATGTCCACAAAGCAGACAATGCGCATAGTGTTTGATTTGGTAAGATTTACGAAATTTTTAATTACAAAACGACTTCTAGCTAAAAGTAAACCACTACCGGTGTAGTAAAAAATCTAACAAAAACGAAATTGATTATATATTTTCATGAAACACGCTATGTCTGATGACTAATCTTTTTAACATGTATAGATTTAATCGTTGAGTAATCCACCTCCAAAGTTATTGTATAAAGCACGCGAAAAATTTGAACTTTCAGACCTTATAACTTAGAAACGAAACACAATTGTACAATACCAACGGTCATCAGACATCTAGTTCGATCAAATAAAGCTATTTTGAGCAAATTTTTTTCAAATTCTGACCAGAAATATGGGCGTGATCTTCTTTTCCCGTTTGTATGGGAAGTTGAGCGGGATGGGCCACCTTAAAGGAAGCTAAGAATCATTTTTTTATGCGACATTAGTCTGTAAGCATTACCTTTGCTTCAATAGACTCACTGTCGTGCTGAGATTCATAGAACTTGCTCAAGCAACCCAAGCTAGCCAAAGTGTAGCTCTCGACTGTCAAATTGGACATTAATTCCGTACATTTTATGTCAAAACTGACAGTCGGAAGGCATACTTTGGCTTAACCAAATACTAGTACAAATACCCCCCCCCCCCCCCGCCTGAAAACCGGTCGGCGGGGGAAGGGGCACGCCACATGTACAAAACAAACCCAACCGTAGGGTGCTACTGGACTTATGTCGTCAATGGTACACGAAACACAATTTCCCGAAACATGGAAACAGATCGCTTGATCGATCTTCTTGCTTCGTCTTCAAAGACAAATATTTTAATCTTGAACCTGTAGCGTAAGGTTTTCCATTGCTCACTATCAGGTCTACTGAATTGAACTACTTGTAAATTTTTTATTCGTGGTCTCCTGGTATGTTAGTTTCCAATGGAACTGTAAGTTTGGCAAAAACTCTCGCTTTTGGTTTATATGCTCTGGTACAGATTTTTGATGGCAGCTGGTGGTGCTTCTCACGTGT
Source organism: Incurvaria masculella (assembly GCA_946894095.1). Lineage (NCBI taxonomy): Eukaryota > Metazoa > Arthropoda > Insecta > Lepidoptera > Incurvariidae > Incurvaria > Incurvaria masculella. The sequence continues at coordinate 15,525,036 of OX335657.1, read as the reverse complement.
GTTCATCACGATCCTTAGCTGCCTCTAATATTGAGATAGGTTTGGTCCTATCTTAGCTTAGTGGCTCCAGGTTTAACAAATTGTACCTTCCGGAAGCCACTACTGTTGTATCACTTGCTAGTCTGTGGCATGGATTAGCTGGTTGCCTGTCTCGGAGGACTCTACCAGGTAGGTAGGAGTATTTGCCCTCGAGCATATTTTTGATTCACATAGAAAATTTTTGGCTATCCCTAGAATCTCTTTACTGGTTTTGTTAATTTCTCACATCGAACTAGTTTACTCTGGGTCATGGGTCTCGAAACCATGGTTTTAGGAATCTGGTCACCACACAGTCTAATTAATTCAGATTGTTTTATTAGTGAAATTGTAAACAATAAATTGCGAAAGTTTCAATGTCAAGCAATTATTGTAAATCCATGATTTATGTGTAAATGTACAAGAAAAGATTTTCAGATCGGTGAAGTAATTCTTCTTTAAGTTGAATGGTGTCATCACTGCTGTGTTCGTTTCCTCTGCTGGTCGCCCTGTATCGCCCAAGATCTTGAAAGGAGCTGCATTCCCTGCACTCACACATTTTACTAACATTATGTATAACCTTCAGTAACCATTTGAATCTAATCAATGACAATTCACATTCGCCAGGGTATCTTCGGCTTCTACAAGGGCATCACGGCGTCGTACATGGGCATAAGCGAGACGGTCGTACACTTCGTGCTCTACGAGGGCGTGAAGGCGCGACTGACGGCGGCGCGCGCGGCCGGCGGCGAGCCGCCCAGCGACCGCCGCTCGCCGCGCGACTTCCTCGAGTTCATGGCGGCGGGCGCCTTCTCCAAGACGGTCGCCTCGTGCATCGCCTACCCGCACGGTGAGCGTCGACAGGTGCCTCCCCCCCTACTAGTGTACGTGGGCACCGGCGCGGCCAGACGGTCGTACACTTCGTGCTCTACGAGGGCGTGAAGGCGCGACTGACGGCGGCGCGCGCGGCCGGCGTCGAGCCGCCCAGCGACCGCCGCTCGCCGCGCGACTTCCTCGAGTTCATGGCGGCGGGCGCCTTCTCCAAGACGGTCGCCTCGTGCATCGCCTACCCGCACGGTGAGCGTCGACAGGTGCCTCCTCCCTCACTAGTGTACGTGGGCACCGGCGCGGCGAGACGGTCGTACACTTCGTGCTCTACGAGGGCGTGAAGGCGCGACTGACGGCGGCGCGCGCGGCCGGCGTCGAGCCGCCCAGCGACCGCCGCTCGCCGCGCGACTTCCTCGAGTTCATGGCGGCGGGCGCCTTCTCCAAGACGGTCGCCTCGTGCATCGCCTACCCGCACGGTGAGCGTCGACAGGTGCCTCCCCCCCTACTAGTGTACGTGGGCACCGGCGCGGCGAGACGGTCGTACACTTCGTGCTCTACGAGGGCGTGAAGGCGCGACTGACGGCGGCGCGCGCGGCCGGCGTCGAGCCGCCCAGCGACCGCCGCTCGCCGCGCGACTTCCTCGAGTTCATGGCGGCGGGCGCCTTCTCCAAGACGGTCGCCTCGTGCATCGCCTACCCGCACGGTGAGCGTCGACAGGTGCCTCCTCCCTCACTAGTGTACGTGGGCACCGGCGCGGCGAGACGGTCGTACACTTCGTGCTCTACGAGGGCGTGAAGGCGCGGTGAGCATCGAATAGTGTACGGTCGCATTCAAAAGTCCAGTAGCACTTCGCAGGGCGATCGCTATGAAGCGCTCGCATCGCGCGGGGGTGAAGCGGGAGGAGGGGATCGCACCGCCCGCGCGGGTTGCGGTAGGACACCCCGCCTGAAGACCGGTCGGCAGGGGAAGGGGACTTTTTAGGAAACTTTGTTAGTGCGATATAGACTTCTTGTGTTTTTGACATGTTGGACGTTCTAGCGGATAGCGCCATCTAGCGCCATGCTAACTACCTTCTATGCATTCATACTTCAATGACTTGTCATCAATACTAATTCCACCAATTGTAAAAGCTGTGTACTCTCCCGATTTTTGTGAACACCAGTCGGTCCCATGTATAATGGAGTTCTGTGTCTGTAAATGATTTGTTTTAACATGTCGAAAGACTACGGTCCACACTCCTGTCTGTATACAGCATGCATGTGTATATTTGTAGAGGTTGCGCGGACGAGGCTGCGCGAGGAGGGAGACAAGTACCGCACGTTCTGGCAGAGTCTGCACACGGTGTGGCTGGAGGAGGGTCACCGCGGTGTCTACAGGTAGATATTTGGTGCACTCCACATCGCAAAACTTATTGTAAACTGACTGACTGCCCCACCCGCCGGACACATGTCTACGCGGTGGTCCGTAGTCCATTTTCTTTTTGTGTCTCAGAACGCCACTGTGTTTTTTTAGTCTTTTTAGTATCTTCCCGCCCTGTGACTCAGTGTGGTATCCTATCCCCCCAAATCCGTCACATGGTATGGAAACGATCCCGTACGGTCGCATATTAAATCTCGTTATAATACCGGAAACAGAAAAATCAAGATCTCTTTCTGTCACATGTGAGTGAATTTGAATAATATTGGAATTTGTTCCCTTTCCAATGTAAAATTAAAATATGTGATCTTGTTGCTTTCCCTAAGCCTTGTTATTGTACATTCTAGTTGCACATCAATTATAATACTCATTTAGTTAAATATACCATTCAAGAATTTCGTTGGTCAACTTTAATAGGACGGACAATTCATGTTACGAAGTACATCTCCACTTTTGTGGGCTACTTTACAATCAAGTCGTTTGTTTCAATCGTTTAGGCTTGTTAATTTTCATTTAAGACCCAATCAATTTTGATTGTGACCTTAGAACTATTCATGCGGATCAACTCCATCATACGCACTTCATAACTTTTTCATCTTTATTCGGAGCCTCAAAACTATGTTTTTTAATGATTATCGTAATGAAAATCTATACTTTGAACCAAAAACCGTTGGTCTGAGGGTTGCTTCGCACGCCGTGTCAGTTAGGAGAATAATTAACAAACGTTTCATCCTGATTTCTTAATCTCGGTTACGGTTTAATAATCACTCTCAATAAAATGGTGACTGAGACTTTTTCTATAAAACCGTTGGCGTATTTTTTTTGTATATTCTTGTTAAATTTCTCGTTAAAATCCATTTTTGATAAACGTTACCACAATTTGTGGTTGACATTTGCAAGTTTCCCTGTATTATTTGCATGTCTAATGTAATATTGATTTGACGTGGGTTGTTGGTTGTTGACAAGTAAACCTTGGCTGCCTTAATAATAAACATTTATAACATCGCTATTACTCCGGCATTTCTTGCTATCCGGTACTTCTAGCTAAAATTACCGGAGTAATAGCGATGATACAAAGCTTTATTAGTAAGGCAGTGCATATATTCCGGGAGGTCACGACATTTTTGGTCACGATGAGGTAAATGGCTGAATCTGGGTTTACATGTTAGAGACCAACCCTCTGATGCTAAATATGTCGGTCTGCTTGTGCCAAGTGGTTGTGTTATCTAGATTGGCTATAGAAAACAGAAGTTGGTATGTACCTGCTAATGAATATACTGATTGTCTAGAAACATTGATACCTATTAATTATACAACAATAACCAGTCGGTGTTTTAATTAAATACTTAAATATACCTAAAGTTATATCTGTAACCTAAATCGCCTATAACTACGAAATGCGACCAAAGATTTGTTCAGTTTTGGTATTGCTAAGCAAGTATGTAGTGATACTTTCATGCTTCGTTTTTTGCAGCCATTTACATTATCATTTATATTTATAGTCGCCATAACTACTTTTTCAGGCGCCTTATCTACGTAACGCAACCACTTGGCACAGGCAGATTGACACATTTAGCTTCAGAGGGTTGGTCTTTATCATGTGAACCCAGTTTCAGCCATTTACGATATCGTTACCATTTTTGTCGCGACCTCCTAGTCTAATATACGCCTGAAAAACATTACTGCTATAAACGATTGTGAGAAGCAGCCCTAAATGTCTATTCAAAAGTTATAAAACAATGAAATGTTGTATCGAAGGTTTTAAAGTCTCATAAATATTGAATATAGAATCAGACAAATTGAGAGCATAGTGTTACGAGCGCGCCATCTGTTGGAGTTCGGCTGCAACGTCGATGCGTTTCGTCAACAGATGGCGCTGCTTGCAACTTCTATCGCGATAGTGATTCGGCAGTGCTGGTACAATATAACAAAAATGTTTGGCGCATCTGGCTGAGAGCAATTTCTGGAACGGTCGGGCGATTCCCGATGGAGATTGTTCTCGGCTGGCCCGCCAGGTGGGGGGCGCCTAGAATTCGGTGGAGTTTTCTAGAAAGAAGCTCCACCGATATAAAAGGCGCCTCAGCCAGCACTGCCGCCAGTCTATTTTGAATAGTGAAACGAGCGACAACAAGCGATAGTGCAGTGAGTGAACTAGCTCTCAGTGATACAGTTCAGCGATAATTAGAATTTGGTGATCGAAGTGACACAAAATTGTCGTTGTTTGTGTTTCATTTGTGAATTGTTTTCAATAAAGGAACATTTGTTAACTTTTGGTGTTTCTACTCTAATCCGCACCCTACCCGCGTAACAATTGGTGTCAGAAGCGGGGATTAGAGATGCCGATCACACCAAGGGAAGACAAGGAACGTATGAGGACCAGGAGCCAAACAGCAGTCGATCCAACACCGGCTGAGGATGGGGCTGATTCAGGGACTCTAGAATGCGAGAGCCATCAATCAACGACGAGAACTCCTGCATTGGACTTGGGCGCATTAATGAACTTCATGCAAGAGCAGGCCCGCCGTCAAGAGGAGCAGGCCCGCCGTCAAGAGGAGCAGGCCCGACGTCAGGAAGAACAGCAACAGGAGTTAATTCTGGCTGTTAAGGAATCCAACGCTAAAATAAAGGAGCAGTTGGATGAGTTCAGCTCAAGGATCGAGGAGCAAGATCAAACCCTTGAGCGTCATGAAAAGCGACTTAACGGGCTTGAAACCAAAATAACCGAAGAAGTGCAAAAGATCAAGACTTGTGGAGTCACTGTGGCTTCGTCGGCGACAGGGGGAACGAGATTTAAGGTTCCTCCTTTCGATGGGACGACATCTTGGGCGGCGTACAAACGCCAGTTCGAGTCAGTCATCAAAGCGAATGGATGGAGTCAAGACCAAGCCAAGACTGCTCTGACCTTGGGATTACGAGACAAGGCGCTCCATGTACTTGAAGCTCTTGGCGACGAGGTCACCTATGATGAGCTTCTTGAAGCACTTGAGTCAAGATTTGGTGACAAGCACTTGGAACACGTTTATCGCGCTCAACTACGTGACCGAGTGCAGCGATCCAGTGAAGGACTTCAACAGTGGGCCTTGGAAATAGAAAAACTCGTTCGAAAGGCCCATCAATCATCACCAAAGGCTTCATTAGACGACTACTTGGTGCAGGCTTTTGTGGATGGCATCAAGGACATTGAAGTGCGAGCGGCTGTACGACTAGGCCACCACACAACGGTGAAGGACGCTCTTTCCCACGCATTGGAGGTTGAAGCAGTCCGATCAGATCCTCGAGCGCATCGGGTAAGAGAAGTGGTAACTTCGGAAACCAGAACACCTGGTAGACGTAAATTTACTCCACGCTGCTACGGATGCAATGAGCTGGGGCACCTTCGAACCAACTGCCCCAAGACCCAAAAAATAATCTCCGATGCTGCGGTCGAGGATGCGCAGCAGGGAAACGAGTGAAAGCCAGTACCTGGGGGCGGGTGCTGGCTGGTAGAATAGAAGCCCCGAAAGTCACAATTTCACAGGCATTTACTGGGAACAGCCTGCTCGTTGAAGGTCAAGTGAACGGGATAAAATGCAACTTGACCTTAGATACCGGAGCGTCTCGTACAGTCGTTAAGTCGAAAACCTTTGGCCACGTGACATGGAATCGTCGCCAATATTTCAATGTTTGCAGGCTTCAGACAGCTACCGGCCAGCACATACCCATCCATGGAGAGATGGAAGTGACAATTAAAATTGGAAGTAAGACTTATCGTCATACCGCCATTTTAGCAGATATCATCGATGATTGCATTCTCGGCTTGGATTTTATGAGAACCAACAACTGTAAAATAGATTTGGCAAATGGCGTGCTCATGTGTGGCAGAGAAGAAGTATCCTGGCTACGCAAATGTGATGAAGTTTCCTCAGATGCGTTGACCACAGGGAGATCTAAGGTGGCCGCTCTTTTGGAAGACAGCAGACGGAACCTGACTGTTGATGAGTTGCAGAAGGCAACAAGTCTGCTTACGCGATATTCAGACATCTTCTCTTCGCACGAAGGAGACATTGGTAGAACTAACATGGTTAAGCACCGGATTAATACAGGAGATGCTCTTCCAATACGCCAGAGGCCACGCCGCGTTCCCGTAGCTAAGGAAGAAGAAGTTCAGAAAATGATAGCGGATATGCAGAAAAATAATGTTATAGAGACTTCGTCAAGTCCATGGTGTTCACCCGTAGTTCTGGTGAAAAAGAAAGATGGCAGCACCAGATTTTGTGTGGACTATCGACGCTTAAATGATGTAACGAAAAAGGACAGCTATCCGCTTCCTAGGATTGATGACACGCTGGATACATTAAGTGGCATGAAGTGGTTCACAACCCTGGACCTGAAGAGCGGCTACTGGCAGGTGGAAATCGACCAAAAAGATAAGGAGAAGACAGCATTCACGACAGGGCATGGGCTGTGGCAATTCAAAGTGATGCCGTTTGGACTCTGTAATGCTCACGCGACCTTCGAAAGGCTTATGGAACGAGTACTTTTTGGGCTGATCGGGAAAGCTTGTTTAGTGTATCTGGACGACATCATCATAATAGGGCGGACATTTGATGATCACATTAAGAATTTGGAGAATGTTTTGAGCAAAATCCGCCAAGCTAACCTTAAACTAAGTGGCAATAAATGTTCTTTCTTCAAGCGTCAGGTTAGCTATTTGGGTCACGTTATCTCCGAAAATGGCATCGAAACTGACCCAAAGAAGATCGAAGCCGTACAAGAGTGGCCAGTTCCGAAGGATAAGACAGAAATTCGTGCGTTTTTAGGACTGTGCTCTTATTACCGTCGTTTCGTCCGAAATTTCTCCGAGATTGCTAAGCCATTGCATCGACTTACTGAAGATAAGCGACAATTTACCTGGGACGAGGACTGCACAAGTTCATTCCAAGAACTTAAGCAACGTCTCTGTAACGCTCCTATCTTGGGTTATGCCGAAGCCGATAAAGAGTACATAGTCGACACCGACGCGAGTAATACCGGAATCGGCGGGGTACTCTCCCAACGTCATGGGGACAAGGAGATCGTTATAGGTTATTTCAGTAAATCCCTTTCAAAGCCTGAAAGGAATTATTGTGTGACAAGGCGAGAGCTTCTGGCGGTGGTGAAGACTTTGCAGCATTTTAGCAAGTATCTTCTCGGCCGAAGATTCCGCTTAAGGACTGACCACGCTGCGTTAAAATGGCTGCTTCAGTTTAAAAATCCAGAAGGGCAGGTTGCGCGCTGGCTGGAACAGCTGCAAGAGTATAACTTTGAAACAGACACCTAACGGTAAGGATACCTCTTTGCAATTAGTCATTCCCAGAACTAAGATAAAAGAAGTTCTTCGTTGCCTACATGATGGAACTTCAGGTGGACATTTGGGAATAAAGAAAACGCTCCTGAAGATTCGCCAGCGGTTCTACTGGATTAATTGCCGCGACGATGTTGAAGATTGGTGCCGCAAATGCGCGTCCTGTAGCGCTGTCAAAGGTCCTCAGACACGGAGCAAAGGAGCTTTAAAACTCTACAATGTTGGAGCTCCGTGGGAGAGAATCGCTATTGACGTGGCTGGCCCTTTTCCCCCAACTAATGACGGCAACCGTTACTTTATGGTTGTGATGGATTATTTTACTAAGTGGCCTGAGGTATTTGCAATACCAAATCAGGAAGCAACCACGGTTGCACAAAAATTGGTCCATGAAGTTTTCTGTCGCTTCGGAATACCTCTCGAGATACACACCGATCAAGGCAGAAATTTTGAATCCCGAGTGTTTCAGGAGACATGTCGATTAATGGGAATCCATAAAACCAGGACGACTCCATACCACCCACAATCAGATGGAATGGTGGAACGATTTAATCAGACATTGGAAAGACACTTGGCCAAATTGGTGGAGGAACATCAAAAGGATTGGGACCAGTATATACCTCTCTTTCTATTGTCTTACCGAACAGCTGTGCATGAAAGCGTAGATGAAACTCCAGCCTACATCAACTTTGGACGCGAGCTTAGATTACCAGCTGACCTTCTGACGGGATGTCCACCGGAGGCCTCTCGTAGTGTAACAGAGTACGTGTCAGATCTTCGGGGGAAAATGGACACTGTATATAAACGTGTCAGAGAGGTTGGCCTACGAGCAAGCGAACGGATGAAGACACGTTATGACCGCCGGGCTCATGGCAACGTATTCGAAGAAGGATCTTTAGTTTGGCTTCATAATCCTTTACGGAAAAAGGGAAAAAGTCCTAAACTGCAGCCGAAATGGGAAGGTCCTTATACAGTAGTGACTAAAATTAATGACGTGACATATCGAATCCGCCGGAATGATAGATGTCAGGCTAAAATTGTACACGTAGATCGTCTGGCCCGATACCACGGAGACAATTATGCTCGAGACGAGCATAACTAAGGAGGGGGCAGTGTTACGAGCGCGCCATCTGTTGGAGTTCGGCTGCAACGTCGATGCGTTTCGTCAACAGATGGCGCTGCTTACAACTTCTATCGCGATAGTGATTCGGCAGTGCTGGTACAATATAACAAAAATGTTTGGCGCATCTGGCTGAGAGCAATTTCTGGAACGGTCGGGCGATTCCCGATGGAGATTGTTCTCGGCTGGCCCGCCAGGTGGGGGGCGCCTAGAATTCGGTGGAGTTTTCTAGAAAGAAGCTCCACCGATATAAAAGGCGCCTCAGCCAGCACTGCCGCCAGTCTATTTTGAATAGTGAAACGAGCGACAACAAGCGATAGTTACTAGCTCTCAGTGATACAGTTCAGCGATAATTAGAATTTGGTGATCGAAGTGACACAAAATTGTCGTTGTTTGTGTTTCATTTGTGAATTGTTTTCAATAAAGGAACATTTGTTAACTTTTGGTGTTTCTACTCTAATCCGCACCCTACCCGCGTAACAATATATTTAAAAAAGGTAAGGATTGCCATAAAAATATAAATAATTCACATGCATAGAAATAGTTCACTATTCACAAAAATCACTTTATTGATTATAACTCATCTGGTTCAATATGTTACTGATTTTGCAATTGTGATGTTACTCGAAAAATAATTGCCGATCATAAACATGTGAGTCAAACTGTAGTTTGATAGGTTTGTTGACACGCTGTAAACAGTAAATATGTTCACGTCTTGTTATATTTAGAACAGATAACATATTTTTAAAGTAGGCACGATTTTAAGAACAGATGTTACCCGCACCACAAACCAAGAGTAATGCAGAATGTATTATTTTCTTTGAAATTCAAGTAGAAAGTTATTAAGTTCAGTAGTATTGTAATATTTGTAAAATAAGTGCATTTGTTTAGGAATTGAGTACCATGCCAAGACATCTCCTTAATTGGAGCACTATATTGAATTTGTTGTAAACATGGATTTTTTTAATGGGGTGACCGAGTCAGTTTTCCGGAGGCAAATCCCATATGGAAGAACGGTCACAACCATTTAATCTACAGCAAATAGAAACAGTTCGGTAACTAATTTTGGTAAATAATTAAATAATGGCATCGTTTTGTTGTGCTCTGGTATTTCGAAAATCCTGGCCGGTTGTTTGCTTAAACAATCGGCAATCCGGACAGGCTTGACCCTATCACCTGTAGCTTTGATAAAAGTATTAGCAAAATTACCAATTTCACACGATATGGAATTCTATCGTAATATAATAGAATTCTCCTACAGTTCCTCCTCCCGTAATGATGGTCTCCTACTAACACAGTGTTTAAGATTATACCTACATACATTTATTTAACGCTTCATCTGCGTTGCGGACATTGACTGCAAAGATTGAACATTCAAGCATTCGTAAATTAGTTCTTTTTACTGGGCTCTCTCTTCAATTAATGTGTCCTTGCTTCACGGTCGATTTCACTATCACATTCCTTGGAATAAGCGACGTACCTGCTGTACGAAAAAGTATATTTACTTAAGTTGCCCATAGGATGCCAATCATTACGTTGCTGCCTGTGTGGCAAAAATGTGAAGGCTCCGCCGCTGATTTGACACTTGTGTTGCACCGGCAGGGGCCTCGCGACGCAGCTGGTGCGACAGATCCCCAACACGGCCATCATGATGGCGACGTACGAGGCGGTGGTGTATCTGCTCACCACACATTTCAACAGCGCCTTCTACGAGAACACATAGCGCCGCCGCCACCACGCCGAGTTCGCGTTCCCCGAGTGAAGTCTCGACGACGGCGGCAGTGGGACCGGGATCGGCGGATACTGGCCTCGTCAAATGGACGGAGCCTTGAGCGAACATCGTATGGATGCAAACGTTATGGGGGGAAATCAATTATCCTTTGATATCACTTTTCTCCAGTTAATGGTACCGATTAACTTAAATCTTGGCAAAATTCTCCAACAATAGTCAACTAGTTGCATGACAATAGCTTTGGAAGATGACGAATGGATCGTTATATTCATAAATACTTTTATTTTCCTCCGTTAGGTTCATGAGCCTGTTGGATGACCACGGAAGAAGTGCCAATTTACATTTGTATGTTGAATGTTGTAGTCCTGTCTCGCTTTAATGATTCACGTTGGAGCGAGAGATACTGTATATTTCTGCATGAATCACGCAACTGCGAAACAAACGTAGTAAAACTGACAGTCCAAAAATCTAAGTTTTTAGTAGTAGTGCAACATCAATGTTGCCATCTCTCATGGTTGCCATAATCAAGCTAAAAAAAACTTTGTAAAATAACGAAGTTGTATTTTGTACAAATTTGATGCGTTTCGGTATTATAAAGTTGCAAAATGCTGTACATAAGGTTTGTATCATAATCGTTGTAAATATTTGCTTAAAAAGAGCTTTTAATGGAGTTTCATATTCAAATAAACATATAATAAAAAAATATTGATGTAATTTGCTTTAATTATTAACTATTGATTATGCTTCAAATATTAGTAAAAACCGAAATGTGATGATCATGTAGGAATATCTGAATTTAAACTATGAGCTGGTTGCTTCATGTTTGTCGGGACTAATAAGTACATACACATAATCATACCACTTTTCGGAGGGGTAGGCAGAGATGATAGAACACCATACAGTACGATCACAGCATACTTCTTTCGCTTCACAGACATATGTCGAAGATTACAACAGTACGGAATTATCCAAAAGTAAATTGTGCTTGGCCAATTTTTACTTCTGAGGCCCAAGAACTCAGCTGAATATAATAAGTATGAATATTAAGTAATGAATATAAGTGTTTACTAAAAATTCCAAAGAAATTTAAGTGTTCAAATAAATTTTTGGACAACATGAACAAGAGCTTTAAAAAGCGTTTCAATTTCCACATCACCTTTGAAATGTAGATAAAACGTCTATCTCATGCAAAAGTAAACGAAGAAGATAGAGCTAGGAGGTGTTAGCAAATACAACCAAGAGCGAAGAGTGAAGATAGCTATCCGCCATAGACAATATACAATCTATTGAAAATAACACAAGACTCTTCAACTATCTAGCTAGACAACTGGTATAGTTGCTATGTAAATCAATGCAATTATTTGTCATTCTATGAGTATGTGTACCATGTTCAGTTATAAAAAAACATTGTGACGTTGCTGCCGATACTAAACAGAGAATCGTCAGCAACTGGAGGGTAGTTGACCGACATTCTAGGAGCAAACGTGGCTGATGATGAGATTCAAAGAGAGTTCTTGGGTCTTGAGATGTTTTCAAAGCCTTCAGACTTTAAATGTTGACATAGAATGTATGGAAGTAATGACCAATTTGGCAATCGGAAGACTTGAGAATATTCTCAAGACCCAAGAACTATCTTTTAATCTCGGGATTACACATATGTACTGCCTATCTACGTAAATCATCGTTGAAGTAAAGTTGTAACCTTGAATCATGCCTTGATATATCTTTTTATCCAATATGTTTTATATGCTGTTTTTTCTATTGTTTGTCAATGAAGTGTTGATATTTGCACAATAAGTAGAATATCATTCTCGCCATCCAGTTCACTAACAAAGAGCCGTACTAGTCTTAGTTTAGCGTAAGTATATTCCGATAACTACATTTACAGTTTTTGGTCAACATTGTTTTCTTCTAATTCATTCACATTCCGGATCTCCTATCCGCACGTCGGCCGAGATGCATAATATTAAAACATTGACATATATGTATAGTCAAATTGTCAATGGAGTAAATTATTAGTGGCACACTTTATTGTATTTTGATATTTTTTATCATGGTGGCCATATTAAAGATTTACAGTAGTATTCAGAGTGGGTGGACTAACTTTAATACGCAGATTATGTCCGTAATAAATAGTTTTTTGTATGGCTAGTCCGGTGATAAATCGCGTACTAAACTTGACAGTTTACTCTGAATACGACTGCAATTGATTAGTCAAAAATGTAACATGAATTATTCTAAATTATTCACAGTAGATGCCAGTGCGTGTAAACTTGAGTATTTCAGGACGATCCGCAGATCGTATCCTTGAGATTACTTGAGTGCAAGCAAGCTTTGTAAATAGGTATTTTTAAAGTCGCCAAATAGCTTTTAGGAATAAAACCCATGCATTGCCATCGGTTGCCTTAATTTTGCTTCAAAATGTTTTGATACAGCCTATACTATGTGGACAAATGTTAATATTTGATGTTTACTATGCCCTTTCCAATATTACAGGCATTGATTTCTTTCTGGTGGGTTCATTTTAATCCTGTATTGCTTTGTAGCACTACGCGCCGAACTTGAATGCTCCTGCATTGTCTGCTCCTTCTTACTATGACCATGAATGTGGGACCCCCGTTAGTTATGGTGCGTAGTGTAAATTTGTTTTGGTTTGTAGCTTTTGATGATTGCGTACGAATAATGTAGTTTGTGGGTTGTACATATTTTATTACTGCTACGGATTCAAAGCACAGTATGAGGCAGTGTATTTAATTATTGTTTTACCATGACGTAATTGCTGTATTAGCTACCAAACTCATGTCATCACACTGAAGATGTGAAAAGTAAAAAGTGTTTACAATTTTTAAATTTAATTTTGTTGTCAATACAGTGGCGAAAATAGTTTTTTTTTAATTTGTACACGTAGAAATATTCTGGTTATGGATTTTATATATTTCTCGTTCTGTTTTGTCTGAAAAGAAAAACTGTTTAAGCACACACCAAAAACAACTCAATTTGTTGTCTTCCAGGCTCGAATTCATTCACTTTATTAAATTAAAAACTGTATGTCAAAAAACCGGCCAAGTGCGAGTCGGACTCGCACACGAAGGGTTCCATACCATCGCACAAGATTTACAAAAAAAAACAGGTTTTTTGTATGGGGCCCCCCTTTAATTATTATTATTTTATGATGTTACCTATTTGTTGTTATAGTGGCAAAATAAATACATCTGTGAAAATTTCAACTTCCTACCTGTTATGGTTCATGAGATACAGCCCTGTGACAGACGGACGGACGGACGGACGGACAGCGGAGGCTTAGTAATAGGGTTCCGTTTTCACCCTTTGGGTACGGAACCCTAAAAAATGTTCTGTTCAACTTCAAATAAATGTATTTGAGATTGAAAGGGAACAAAGACCTCATCTATGGAAATTATCCAACGATTTTGAATCCATTGAAAATATAAAATCTCTATTTTAGCATGGTGTAACGTTGGTTTCATGTTTTTCCTTGGTTGAAAAAAAAATGTTTTTATGCTCACGCTTAGGCCATTCTTGTTCTTGTAGTGTATAAAACATGAATGTAATCATTGATGCTTAATAGAAATTGTGAACGCATCTACGAACAATGTGTTGCTTATGCTCGGACAATAGATACTGCACACTGATTGGTTTGCATATTGCCTTTGTTTTGAAAAGTTAAGATTTAAGGGTTGTCACTGAAAGTGTAAAACTTTGGTTGTTGAATTAATTCTAAGGAAACCGAATGGAACTTTATGTAAGTTATTGGACTGAGCATAGAATATTTTTAGTAATTTTGTTAAAATAAATATAGTCTGAATATTATTTCCGCTTTTCATTTCGAGTCCCGCCTGCTTGAAGTGTGCCTGGAGAAAGATCTGTTCATGGAAAACGCTGACTACAAAAAATCCATGTGTTCACTTGAAAGAGGGAAGAGAGATAATCTGGTTTTATTGTGGATAAACAGTTGAGACTCAAAACTGTAGACGACAGGGTATTCAGGCAGTCAACATCGGCATGGATCACTTCCTCCTAGTAACTAGGTTAAAGGGGCTATTCCAGGGTAGTCAATATGGATTGAATATGGTTGGAATACCCATGGGCGTCGTTGGGCACCTTAAGAAGTTCTGGGGTATGCCATATGCCGTTTTAAGAGAGTCGTTACCCTTTAAATTCATACCAAACTATGCGGTACTAGGTTTTGAAAATTTTGTATTCTAAAATATATTGTCGAAATCTAGGTCTGTTTTTTTTAATACACCTTTTAGATTGGGCAATATTGGCTAATAAACATTGGAAAAAAGGTGTCCTTTTTTTAATTAAATTTATTTTTAATTTTTCAATGAAAAATACATAGAATGAAGCTTAAGTAATAAAAATGTATTAAAATCTGAGAACTTTCAGGGGTAGGCAAACATTAAGAGACTGTAAGACGATTAGTCTTAAAAAAACCGGCCAAGAGCGAGTCACGACTCACACACGAAGGGTTCCATACCATCGTACAAGATTTAACACAATAAAATCACGTTTTTTGTATGGGGGCTCCCTTTCATTTTTATGATTTTTAAATGTTACCTATTTGTTGTTATAGTGGCAAAATACACTTTGTGTGAAAATTTCAATTTATTACGGTTCATGAGATACAGCCCTGTGACCGACGGACGGACAGCGGAGGCTTAGTAATAGGGTTCCGTTGGCACCCCTTGGGTTCGGAACCCTAAAAATGCAACCTGAAACCTATGGAACAACTTAACTTATTTATGATGTAATTAGAAGGGTTCATAAAAGGAAAAATAAATTAATACTATTGATATAGGAAATGACTTGACAAACCATCAAATATAATGTCACCATAAAACTTTTTTTATAAATAAATAATAAATTAATTAGGAACTAATCTAGCTAAACCATCAAGCCGTCAATGTCTTCAGCATGGACCTGATGGAATAATTAGACACGACTACCCACATGTGGGCAGATACTGAGTTTGGCAGCGAAGTGGGGTAGCTGAGCACGGTCGCGAATGGTGTCACGTCGACGTGAAACCTCACGAGGGGCTCGTAACGGAACCACACGACCGAACACAACATTAGCAAACCGATGAACCCCTGCAAGGCAACACTGATCGTCCCCTTCAGAGCTATATTTTTGCTGGCGCGTGACTGCGAACATTGCTTCAGCTCAGCTTCCAACTTGATGATTTTGCGCTGTATCCTGGAATAAGCGGCGAATTCATCCTTCATCGAAATGCTCTTCTGGTCTGCTTTGAGCTTTAAGATTTGCGTCCAGAGGTCGCGCTCCCCGAGTGTAATGCAGCACAAACACGCCAGCATCTGCAACCGTGCAGGGAGTATTTCAGTGGTAGGCGGCGCAGGTATTCAAGAGAATTCTCAGCTGTATTTCACCAGAGCAACGTCATGGATTACTGAAACGGTAGCATTGCAACACTGTCACATGTAGAACCGTTTGTGAGGACCCTTCCGTCATGGCCACACGTAAATGATATTTTTCTCGCTGACTATTTTTGCCTATTAGCTTATATAGCCGAAATGTAGAAAATGTGTCAGCAATATAAATGAAATTACATTTTTTTTTTATTTCCTGACACCAGCATGACAGGTTGGAGCACATGCACTCGGACTACATGGTTAACCTATACGGCTAACCTAACCTAAGCGGCTCATTGCATATTTTTTCTGCAAGGTTACAAGTAATACCAATGCAGCTTGAGGGTGATTTGTACATTTATAATTTTATATTATTCTTTTGGAATTTGCTGGACCCCAGTTGGATAGAAACCATATCCAAGTACTTGCATGCAAATGCATAACTTGGCATTTATATTTTTAAATAAAGGATTAGCTTTAGGTTGAAGTTTCTTGTCGGATCTTCTTCATCCTTGGTAATTGTTAATTTCTGATGCTTCCCTTGTAGCACAAGCTTGAGGGGGGAATGTAAGAAGCATCAGAAAATTACGCTCTCCATACAAATGTAGTTACTAATAACTTGAAACAACTGTTTGAGTTTAATTGATATTTAGTATCTAATTTTAGGCAACTACTCTCTAGATCTGCACGCTTTGATTTTCTCGAAATATGTATGAGTGTTAAAAAAATCCTTTTTGTTCTCATACAATTTGGATTTGATTTTTCATAGATCCATACATTTTGCCTCATAGATCCCAAATATCAAGTAAATTGGAGCAGTGTATTACCAGTAGATTAGTAAACTACGTTTGCATGGGGAGCGTAATTGATGCTTACGAGCCCTCGTTAAGCGTAGTTCTATAAGAGAATCTACAAAGAAACATTGCCTATTATAGGAATCTAGCAGCCTCAAAATATGATTCAGGCGGCCCATAGAACTAAAATAATATTGCAATTAAATAATTGCTTTCCTTGCTTTGCTTAGTTCCATTACTAATTTTAAAATTTGTAACCTATAAATAGGTAACTTACCGGTTTGATTAGATACGGGACCAGTGCGCTCAGAGCACAAAGTACTGTGAAGTATAGTAACAACGACGCATTTACGAGCTCCAGCATTTTTAAATTTGTCAAATATTGCAATTTCTTCGTCTCCAAAAAACATCAACTGACAGTATGTGTGTCAGTCTGACACACATATATTTTATGTTCTATGATGAGCTGACACACACATTCTACGTTCTTTACTTTTGTATTTCAGTATTATTACATTACATTGTCGCAAGTGAACAAAGAAGAAGTGTCGTATTCAGAGTGAACAGTCAAACTTAATACGCGGATTATTCCGTAATCGTTAGTCCGGTAACCATAAAAAAATCTATTTAGGACCGTAATATTCCGTAGATTAAAGTGCACGTCCACTCTGAATACTGTGCTGTGTAGCTACTTTTTCGATGCTTGCACGGCGGACTGGAGCTTTGCTCTGAGTGGTTCCGTTCTGGATGCAATCATATTTTCCCGAGCAAACCTTTAAGAACGGCCCGTAAGCTATGTTCCCCATACAAACGTAGTTTACTTATCTTTGAAAAACACTGTTCCGATTTGCTTGATATTTGGTATATAATATTCTATAATAAATATCTGTGTCTGCATGTTTTTGTTTTGCTGAAAAATCTAAATCTTCTTCTTCTTCTTCTTTTTAGCAGGGATATTATATCCCGGTTGGCAATCGGTCCCTTCAGAGACTCATTTCTGCCAGCGTCACGTTATGAAATATGTATATATTTATATATTTTATATATTTTTTCTTCTTTACTTGAATATTATATTGTCGACTGACTTAAAAAGAAAATTTTCATACACATTTTCTTTTCTGTGTAGTGTGACACAGGATACATTTTTCGAATAAACAAACACGTGCAGACATAGATATTTGTTACCTGATATTAAGTCCCAAATATTGGAACAGTGAGAGAAAATTGGAACAGTGGTTTTCAAATGATTAGTAAACTACGTTTGCATGGGAAGCGTAATTTTCTGAGGTCGGCCCGTAAGCATCAGAAAATTTCGCCTCCCATACAAACGTAGTTTACTAATCATTTGGAAACCGCTATTCCAATTAAATTGATATTTAATATCTTATATCAGGTAATAAATATTTGTGTCTGCATGCTTTTGTTTTTTTGGAAGATCCAAACCGAATGAAATAAATGCAAAAAGAAAATCTTCATACGAATTTAGTTTTCTCTGTGGTTTGACCCAGAATACATTTACTGAAAAAACAAAGGCATGCAGACACAGATATGTGTAGCCTAATATTAGATACCAAATATCAAGTAAGTTGGAACAGTGGTTTTCAAATCATTAGTAAACTACGTGTGTATGGGAGGCGAAATTTTCAGGTGCTTACGGGCCGGCCTTAAGGTGGCCCATCCCGCTCATCTCCCCATACAAAAGGGGAAAGAAGATCACGCCCATATTTCTTGTCAGAGATCCAAAATTTTGCTTAAAATAGCTTTATTTGATCGAACTAGATGTCTGATGACCATTGGCATTGTAAAATTATGTTTGGTTTCTAAGTTATAAGGTCCGAAAGTTCGCATTTTTCGCGCGTTTTATACAATAACTTTGGAGGTGGATTACGCAATGATAAAGTAAGAACATCTTAAAAAGATTAGTCATCAGACATAGCTTGTTTAATCAAGATTTATAATCTATTTGGTTTTTGGTCGATTTTTTACTACAGCGGTCGTGGTTTACTTTTAGCTATAAGTCGTTTTTAAATTAAAATTTTCGTAAATCTTACCAAATCATACACTATGCACATTGTCTTTTTTGTGGACATATTGCATCTTCCTCAACACGGAGCCTGTCATTTTATTTGATACAGAGAAGGTCTCAGAGCGCAACAACACGGTTTTTTACCGTGCCCGCCAATGAGTTAGGCCCGCCGGGTTGGGCCACCTTAAGGCCACAACACAACAGAAAAACATATTTTCCTGTTGTTATCAGAGAACATAAATTAATATCCTAAACGGATTGTTGTCACAGAATATATAATAACATGGTTGTATGTATTAAATGAATTGATAAAAACGTTTGCTTACGCCGTGAAAACTTCGTTATTTCCGATATGGATAATTCCGTTTACATACGAGTTCAATCGAGTTTAGAAGCGTATAGGAAAACTTGCTCTTTACAGCTTAGTATCGAATCCCTTATCATTTATGTCGTGTACAAATACTGTGTCCCCAAACAGCTCACCTTATATTTCGTGTTTTCTCCGCAAGAATGTATGAAGACTGAAGCCCTTAACGTGATCATCGCGGACGAGTCGGTTCAAGTAAAGCTATTTGAAGAGATTCCGTGGCAGGTAGCATCGTGCGAGTTTCCAGTAGTTAAATATGACGATACTATCATCACGGGCATGTGTGCGGTGGCACGGCACGTGTGCAAGCACCGCACCAGTCAGGCCAACTCGTCAGAGCACGAGGAGGGCCTGCTCGGCTTTCGCCAGAGCTGTCTGCAGGCTCCCAACGAGGCCTCTGTATGGACCAAGTTTTGCGAGATAGACCTCATCAGAACCACGAAGCAGATACTGAATGGGGACCACAAAAACCAGTTCCCAATTAATGTAGTTCGTTTCGAGAACCATCTAAAAAAATCTGTGAAGGTGCACAATGTTTATAAAATAGCTAGAAATTTGAATGAAAAAAGTCGATCAGACGAAAAGAAAAATCGTGAAATTATCGAAGAAAATTTACAAATGAATGGTAATCAAAAAAAATCCAGGGTTTCCAAAAATCGGAAATGGAAATCTGCTTCGAGTGAATCTCAAATATCCAGCTCAACGCCTATCGATGAATTAAATATTATTCACAAGTTTGCGGAAGGACCTTTCTTCACCATAGCTGACTTGGTATTGTACCCGTGCTACGTTTTAATAATGGACTATTATGGAAAATCAGTGATGTCATCGGAAATGCCTTTTACGTTTCAGTGGCTTAAATCATGTGAGGAAATAAATGCAGTTTTATCTCTAAGCAGTGATCTTAAAAATATCTTGGAAAAAAATAACATTGAACTCCCATTGCAAAGCAAAATAATTACCCCTCCTGTGACAGACGTCAGCCTTTACAAATGCGATCCCAAAAGGCACAATCCGAAGAAAAGATTGTACACGAGAGAAGACGACATCGAAGAAGCTCTTAGCACGCTAATGGAGGGAATGGAACTTCCGGTCGAAGAACAGAACGTTGTCAGCTGTATAGATTGGGAAAGCATTCCTGCTGGAGCGAATCCGAAAGCCGGCCACTTACCAGACAAACGAATGGAGCGGAAGTCCCAGCAACTAGAAAACTTGGCGGCAGCTGTCCTCGGAGTAGCCAAGAAAGGCGATCTGATCGTTGACTTCTGTAGCGGCAGCGGACATCTCGGCATACTGGTGGCGCATCTACTGCCCGAATGCACAATAATCTTACTTGAAAACAAGGAACAATCTTTGCTTCGAGCCAGGAGCAGAGTCCACGAGATGGGCTTGAAAAATGTTTACTTCTTTCAGTGTAACTTGGACTTCTTTGTTGGTAAATTCGATATCGGAATAGCTTTGCACGCTTGCGGCATCGCTAGCGATTTGGTGCTCGACAAATGTTTGAAGGCCAAAGCTAAATTCATTATTTGTCCATGCTGTTACGGTTCCCTGCACACGACGGACCGATTGAAGTACCCTCGAAGTGTCAGTTTCTCTTCCGTGCCGACTAATCGCTACATCTGCATTGGTCATGCAGCAGATCAGACGCATTCGGAGCACCCCCTGGCGGTCCGCGGGGGCCGCTGCATGGCCGTCATCGACTCGGATAGGGGAAGACTTGCGGAGGAATGCGGCTACACCGTTACTTTATCCAGGCTGAAGCCTTTGTCGTGCACTCCTAAGAATAACTTGCTCATAGGTGTACCTTCGTAGAATATGAGCGAGAGGGATAGGGTCTGACTTTTATAGTATTTTCTTAACCCCTTGGCTTCCGCTCGGTCCATATCGACAGAGTGTTTGCAAAAATCGCCTTATTGTAAAGGGCCTAAGCAGGGCAAATTTGGCATTGAGCGTTTGTGGCATAGCAGTTTTAGTTGCGCACGGACTCGGGAAGCATTGGGTCATTACCCCTCTGCACATTATTTCTCATTTAGAGTTTATTAAGTGCATTTATAACATGAACGCTTATGTTGAACTATGAACATAGTGTTAAAGTGTTTTGTGGCCCTCTGTACCCTTTCTCCTAGCGCTTAACATGTAACAGGCAGGGAATGCATCCATTCACTGTCAAGATTAAGGCGCTAGGACTAGCCAACTACTCGCGCCATACAAATGCACTTTTTAACAAATGTAATAATATGTAGTGAAACGCTTCAGCAAATCCAAATAGAACTCCAGACTGATAATGGATTGTTAATATTTTTCGATTCCATCATTTATTTAAATAATAATAAAAATAAAAAAGTTGATTTTTCTCATTAGAAATCTGAAAGTAATTCGATTTCTAGATATAAGCAAAAACAGCATATATGCATAAACAAAAAAATCCATTTGCTTTTAGATTTCTACATTTAGTCAAAAAAGTTCGGAAATGGACACCGTTTCCGTAATGTATTTTGTATAGAAAAAGGAAACATACATTAACGAAAATAGGTTGATTCCTAGACAAGGAATCATATATTGTAAGAATGACACTTATAATCGTCAGACTTAGTTAGTTAACTTGGGATGCCTCGTCTAACTTTGCGATTTGGCTAGTACCAGGGCCTTAACCGATCCGTTGATTTTATATTATTCTAATTTATAGGGTCGGTGAACTGGAACTGCCGAGGTAATTCCCCCAAAGTACAACCTGGGGCCCTTTAAAAATTGTGTGAAGAAGGATCTGCCAACCATACCATGGTATTTGCACCCCCATGTGAAATTTCGAAGGCACATGAATGCCTTGGGGCACCACATAAAAAATATTAACACACTACTCGAACAAGTCTTTATCAATAGGCTTCGCGGTTGATATTAGTTGACTGCTGTGTAACCTGATGTTGAATATATTCAGGAGCCAGAAGTGGGACGTGTGATGATGTTTAATTCTTATGTTTTAATTTAGATCTAAGCCAGAAATGTATCATATATTTTGTGAAATGTTTTATATTATTATTAAAATATTTTTTAAAATAACAAAATACTTTATTATGCATAATCATAAAATATGTTTATAGTATAAAAATAGATCCATCTTAAACAACAAAAAAATCTTTATAATATCGTAATTAATGGAACAGATTACTAAATAAGGCTCAGATAACATTTTATTGATTTGCCCTGCCCTGAATTTTTATTTAAAAACTATGATTCATAAAGAACAACATATTCTTACAATATTTAGTTTAACGGCTTACCGCGCGTGTGAGGAGCAGGACGTGCTGCTCGACGTTTCGGAGCCTCACATGGGCTCCATCTTCAGGAGAACGTGCCTGTCGCGACGGAGGCACGTTACTGTTACGTCCATCGAAATCAGCAAGCACAAGAACTTCAATCGTGAAGATTCCTACCGTCTTTCGCCCATATGGAAACCCGTGCTGAATAAGCTGAAAACTGAATTTCGGAGAGGTGCACCGACAACAGACGTCGAGGAAAACACAGTCAGCGTGTTTTGCACTTCACACGAAATTCGGACCGCAGCTAATCCTCAAGAAAATGTACGAGTGTTGCCATGGACGCTGAGAAGTGAAGCAAAGCGGCGGGTAGCCAGTAACGTGCCTACCTCCGTCGCGACAGGCACGTTCTCCTGAAGATGGAGCCCATGTGAGGCTCCGAAACGTCGAGCAGAACGTCCTGCTCCTCACACGCGCGGTAAGCCGTTAAACTAAATATTGTAGTTATGTCCCGCGTAAGTTTTAAAACATATTCTTAACTATGCAGTCTATTAAAATTTTCTAATAATCTTCGATCTTTTAACAACTTATGGCACAGTAACAATAGATGTACACATTTTAATTCAATGTCTCGCATAAACTACGGCAGTACGGCATGGAATGTACACCTGAAACAAAAGATGTCATGTTAGCTGGGTTTTCATTGTTGTAATTCTTCACAGTGGGACATAAACCAGCTGGCACTGTAAAAAAAAACACATAATAGACCTTATTTACTATTGCAAAGGCACACATTTTGCTGTGAAGTATCTGTCGTCAATTTGAGCCATTTCACCTAGCAAATAAGGTGATCTTGAGAATGGCCCCGCCTGTAAGCTATGTTCCCTGTGCAATATGTAGCAAGGAAATATTGTATGTATTTAACATACTCAATTAATATCTGTGTGTAAAAAATTTAACCAATGACAGCAAAAAAATTATTATACAAATTTTATTTCCTCTCATGTTCGATCCAGGATATTTGCAGACCAATATTAATTTAATCATGTTATGTTAATGATAATTGGAAAGCTCACTTTAAATCTCTCCTATTGACAGACGTTAGATAGAAAAAGTAAGTTAATTCGGCGAAAAGGTTTGAAATTATTCTCAACTACATTTGTATGGGACAGAACAGACTATTAATTTAGCGTAATCAAATGATATTCATTTACAATGCATAGAACAGCATTTTTGTAATTGCGGGCAAGAAAGGTACCTGAATGGAATCACTGCGGTTGCCCCAACCAATGCCCTGCGTGACGTGTCCAGAGGTGCCGATCTCAACGCGTCCGAAGCCCCCGTACTCCTTGCTGTCTGAGCTGAGAATGACCTACACACACGCACAACCATCATAGCTCTTCATTTCATTTGCTGGTTTTAGCTAGAGACAGATGCATATTTGCAGTCTTTGAAATTGTGAAACTCTTGTATAGTGCTCAGAATTGAGAAGGGTATGTTGTGTGAATAAGTAATGAAAGATTTTTTTTATTTTTATGTGACTGGACATGGATGGCTAATACCACACTTTCTGTCATGGTATTAGCCCAACACACCACATGGGAACTAGGTGCCATGCCAGGACCTTCCTTATATTGCACGGCTACATTGAACTGGACGGAAAACACGGACAATTTTCATTGCCGCTTCGACCATCGTTCATCCAATGCGATGGTACCAACCCGGGCGGGATTTACCCTACCACCTAGTAAGTAAGGAAGGGGACCTACAGTTTAACGTGGAATCCGAACCACGGCCAGCCTCTCTCAACGGTCGAATGGTCACCCATCCAAGACCAGACCGGACCCAGCGTTGCTTAATTTCGGAGAGCGATCGCCGAAGTGTCGCGCCACTGGGCCATTGAGGCTGATTAAACCAATTTACATAACAGAAGTGAGTGTAATCGTGTTGCCAGAGTACATGGCGAGATTGCCGAAAGACTTTGTGAAGGTCAGGTAGTTTTTTTTTTCTTTTTCCAGTTTGGATCAATCCCCAAACCAATCTCTACTATTGACATCAATCAGTTTTTGTGACCGTAGATTGCATGTGGCAAATGTTCCCTAACATTTCCACTTTATTTTATGCAGTGATGAAGTCTTGGAGGACCATTCTCTTCAGTCTGGTTCGGTCAGGTAGATAGCACCCGTAATCGTAAAGAATGAATCAAGAGGTGTATGTGTAAATAAAAATAATGTATCGAGAGGAAGCGTATGAAGTATAGTGTAATTAATCTGTATGATGCTCCATCATCTATGCCTACACCTCCGGAAAGGAGGCATAATGGTATGTGCTTGGATCGCCTATTATAAAGGTAAGCATAAATATAAATTTGACCAAAATCTTACCTGCTTATGGCAAGATTAATTTATTTATTGATCAACAGTAACTTCCATTCACTTTTGGACTGCACGTTAGGAACGCAGATTAGGAATGTGTTGAAACAGGGCTCTGGTTCAATACCCAGTGGTGCATGAGTTTTTTGATCATATTGTACTCACGACTGATCAAAGTTTTTCCAATCAATGTTGACTGTAAAGAAACGAAAGTGTGTGCGTTTACCTTGTAGTCTCCCGCCGCATCGACGCCCACGCGATAGTCGGTGAAGCTCTGGCTGTGGTGGAAGTTGAACACGAAGAGCACCCCGGCACGCTCGAACACGATCACCTTGTCTCCCTCGTGTTTGCACGACACGTACGCCTGCCGCCATCACACACTTTATGCTGAGCACATTTGAGATATTTCAGTTTGGACTTCAATTATTTATGTGTAGGATTTCGATTTCTGTTTGCGTGCTGGCTTGGACTGGCTTGTTTGATTACTTACAGCACATTTAGTAAATTGGCCATTTGCTTTTGATTGAAAAGTTGGATACTGTTGTGTACCAAAATATCGTAGTATAAAATGTGATACTCTCACCAATGACATTTAGATTGAGGTTATGTTTCAAGAGGTATTCAGAGAGCACCTGTCAAAACTTAGTACGAGATTAGCACTGGACTATCCATACAAAAACCAATTTAGTCCGGTACCTCTGAATACACCTGATTGGTATTATGATGGAAGCACTATTTTCCTATATTTAATGTTCACACTCTTGGATTATTTAATTTTCAAATAAGGTTTAATTGCCACAGACGAAAAATAAACAACAAGAGTATGTATAATAGTTTGAGAGAAACTAAACAATAATTTGTATGAATGAGATTGTGACCTGGAAATTGATTAGACAAACATGTATTATAAATTTGGGCATACAGTGCCCTTGTCGTTACTGATGTGGTGCAAAAGAGAACCTTACTAATTTATTCAAGGGAGCTAAGTCCGTCACCCCTCCGACGAGTAAGAAGCTTCTCTCAACTCACGGGATTGGAGCGCAGCCAGCCATACTTCTCCTCGAGTCGGTTCATATCGCGGTCGAAGTTGTTGAGGTACTTGTACTTGAGCAGGGGGTCGTCGACCAGGTGCCACTGGCGGCGCGCGTAGTGGTACGACGAGTTGTTGCCGGCGCGAGGGAAGTCAAGCCACTCGGGGTGGCCGAACTCGTTGCCTGCGGGATAGCGCCGGGTAGCATACACATGTTTAACATCACATCGGTAGAGATGATATTATAGCACCATACGGTACGATCAAAGCATACTGCTTCGCTTTTTTAATAGGCATGCATCTCTTCATGCATGCTCTTCGATTATGGCTGCTACGAAACTTTTTTTATGAAACTGGACATGGATAGCTAAACAACACCAACTGTCTTCATATTAGACTAACGCAACACATGGGAACTAGGCAGGTCCTGGCAGGGCATGGCTGGACGTTTTTGACATTGAGTGATGTAGGTTCAAGACCCGTTGACCTGCAAAGCTTCTTTTTTTTTTGAGTTTGTGAAGTGTCAAGTATATAACACAAATGCTCACAGAAATAGTGAAGAAACCTCAAGTTCGATTATTCGGTTTTTGGCGTTGTGCATAAAATAATTTGACACAGAGTAATTGCCTATGTCTGTATTCTTTATTAATCTTATTGCAAAGTAAAATTCAAATTCTTAACATTTTCTTTTTGATTACTACTAAAAAAAAACCTAATCAGTCCTTCTTTTGTGTAACTGGAAAGAGATGGCTAATACCATACCCGTTATTCCCATCGGAATTAGTTGCCATACCTGGACCTTCACTTTTGTACATTGAATTGGATGGAAAACACGGTCAATTTTACATGACTGTTTCGGCCGTCTTTTCATTTGATGCGATGATACCAACCAGGACGGTCTTAACCCCACCACCTAGCAAGGCGGATCTACAAGCATTCGTGATGAAATGCACTTATCGAACTCGGAAAGAGCTGAGCGCGGATTGAACTCATGATTTACATAGGTTAGGGTACGTTAGGGCAGGTCCCAGCGCCCCTGAGCTTGAGTTGGGATTTTTATGATTCACATTGCTGGAGCATTATACCCAAACGACAGGCACAAGCATGGAGTCACAGGAAATAAAATGTCAAATGTTTCATTCAGAACTGTAGCGTACCGATAAAGTTAAGGTAGGCCTCCCCGCCGAGCGCGTGCGTGATGAGCCGAATCATGCAGTGGAGCGCCAGCCCGCGCTCCACCACCGGGTTGGGTTCGCTCACGCACGACATGTGTGTGTACATCGCTGCGTCCATCAGCCAGAACGCCAGGGTCTTGTCGCCGACCAGCGCCTGACAAACCATTGGTCTGATTGTTAAGCCCGCTACGGATCTTGGGCTAACCTCCACCAATGTGTGCTATTCAGTGTTGCCAAGTCTTAGACGCCACGCGCCTCTGCACCGCAAAACTTGGAGGCTGCACGACTCAATCTCCACTGGCTATACTGAGTTGCAGCTGAGTCGCGAAGTTTACGACAAAGAATAAGGACAGGTTGGCCATAGTGTGTAGGCCAATGTGCGTAGTTTTTGTTTGTCCGCAGATTAAACAATGGTCTGATTCAGGTCTCGTAACTTATGGGCTGAAGGTATATAAGGTATCAAATCAATCAACGGAGGGTTGATCTAGTGGGTAATTCTTAAGAAAATTTGGCAAATGGGGGGCAAATTAATGTTTATTAACGACTAGCAGCCCGTCCCGGCTTTGCACGGGCATGTCATTTAAAAAAATATTATTTTGACACAATGATACACAAATAAACCATTTTTACGTAGAGTTCCTACATTGAGATATTTGAAATTAAAAAAAACTTAGATATTATTATTACATGATTATTAGATATTAGAGAAATAATAAATTCAAAGTGCTATAGGGAAAACCGCGGCCTCCGAGGCACGCTCCCGCCGCCCCGGCCGGCCGGTACCGCCGCAAACACTACATCCCGCAATTTTTAAATCTATAATATCTTCGAAAATATTAATTTAAATCATATGCTGTAAAGAGCCGTTTAGATCTATATTAAATCAACAATTTCATTTCATTTCATTTATTTATTCAACTTCTGGTAGTAAAACTACACTAAGTCATGTCACAATTTGATTAAACCGCGGATTCGATCAACCAGTGAAGAAGAACCCGCAAAGAAACTTCACTGGTCTATAAATTATGTTTTTTTTTTGGTCTTTTTTTTTTTCGTCCACATAAATGATATAACACAATTATGATTTCATACCTAAATGCTACTGCCAAACTTACATTGGTAGAACGGTCTGGAGCAAAGAACTAAGGACTACGAGGAAACAACAACCCACAATGTGAAAAGTCTTAATTAATAAATAAATAAATGTAATGTATTTAAGGTATTTAATTGGATAAGGATTAATGCTGTAATGGTTAAAATCGCTTCGAAAATTAGCCATTATTTGTCGTAAAAAGTAAATGAGAAAAAAATGTTATTGTGGGATATCCATAAGAGATAGATATATACCATCGCGGAGTTTTCTGTAGACCTTTTCAATGTATACAATACTTAGTACATTATTTTGATAAATCTCGTAGGGTTCAGCCTGCGTTTGCAATGTAAGCGGAAAAAAAATATTTTTTTACGACATCACATTGGAAACCTCAAAAATAACAGTATTTCTCCACTATTTAATGGATGTTATTATTATGCATATAAACCTTCCTCTTGAATCACTCTATCTATTAAAAAAAACCGCATCAAAATCCGTTGCGTAGTTTTAAAGATTTAAGCATACATAGGGATATAGTGATATAGGGACAGAGAAAGCGACTTTGTTTTATACTATGTAGTGATTTATTAGATTTTGAGGTAGAATTGTTGGAATGTAAGTTGCCCAATCACAAACAGCTGCATGGAATCAAAACTATATCGTATTCGGTTTCTGGCGCTTGGAGGGGGCAGGACAATGTAATAATAATTATAAGATCTTAGATTGATATTAACATGAGATTATAAAAATATGTATTACCAAACAAAACAAATCCAAAAATTCCAGAAACATAGTCCAATAATACTTAATTTTAACATCCTCATTGAATTATGGTAAACAAAGTAAACTATCTCTTTATGCATGGCATGGAACCTTCCGTGTCGCTCTATATTTATAAAATAATCAAAATCATACTAACCTAACCTAACCTAACCTAACCTAACCTATCAATGTAGCAACACCGCGCATCCCGAAGGCGCATCCGCTCACCTGATCGTGGCTCTCCGCGTAGGCGACCGTGCCCTCCGTCCACCGCCGGTTCGTGAGCGTGTGCACGATGTGCCCCATCTCCCAGTCCTCGTCGCGCTGCTCCTTCAGCATCTTGATCCACATGTCCGGGATGGCCATGCCGAGCCGGTAGTCGAAGCCGGTGCCGCCCTCCGTGACGGGGCGGCACGACGCCGGCATCCCGGACACGTCCTAGGGACCAACACGTATGAGCCGCTAGTAGCCTAGTGGCGCGAGGACTTGCCTAGCATACTAGAGGTCTGGGTTTAAGTGCACCACTTCTTTCTCTTTCGGAGTTGGATATGTGCATTTCGTCACGAATGCGAGCTGCTCCATGGTTCGGAATCCATGTAAAACTGTTGACTGTACCACAACAAGTCGACGGCTGACATACGAAATATATTCATAAGAATTTTATGTACCAGGATTTTTCAAAAAAAGAAATATTTTAGAATCGGAATACTGATTTTCAAATTATTGCTAAACATTGTGATTTAGAACTCTACGTGCTGTGTTTCAGCATTTAAAAAAAAAACAAGTGGTCCCATGTGTAATTTACCATGTATGTTGTAGAGAAAACTTATTTGTGGTTCTGACTCCCTTTACTTACTAGATGGTAGGGTTAATCCCGCCCAGGTTAGTATGATCGCATTGAATGAACGATGGTTGAAGCGCATCAATTAAAATGTTCCGTATTATCCATCCAGTCTAATATTATGACAGCAGGTGGGGTATTAGCCAAGCATCCTTTTTTTTTTTTTGAATGGGGAGCGTAATTTTTTTATGCTTACGGGCCCACCTTAAATCATTGCAGATAAAATGACTTTGAGTAGGATAAATGTGCAAAATTCGCACAATCTGGTACGTCCAAAGCGTCCAGATATTAGTCAACAAAGATGGTGGAGGGGTACCTCGGCGATGGTGATGGCCCGCGAGTCCACCTGGTGGACAAGCTCGTTGGCCAGCATGAGGTACACCAGCGCCTCCGTGTCCACGCCCATCCCGTAGTACTCGTCGTAGTGGCCCGAGAAGCCCTGGCCGACGCCCCGGCTGTGGTACAGCATCGACGTCACGCCGTCGAACCTGCAACCCTCCGATGCGTCACAACCCCTGTCACTCTGGCCATTCGGTTGGCTTCGCCTCGGTAGCCCAGCGGCGCGACGCAACTCTGAGCGCGGGCGAGTTCTGGAGGGGAGACTGTTTTTCCTTTCCTTGCTTTCTGGGTGGTAGGGTTAATTCCACCCCGGTTGGAAACATCACACTGTATGAAGCATGTTTGATGTGGCAATAAAAATTGTCCGTGTTTTGCAAACAGTTCATAATAGCGGTGCCACATAAGGACCTGGCATAACACCTATTTCGCATGTCATTTTGTCAGCCTCAATAGCCCAGTGGCGCGACACTTCGGCGATCGCTCTCCGAAGTTAAGCAACGCTGGGTCCGGTCTGGTCTTGGATGACTGACCATTCGACTGTTGAGAGAGGCTGGCCGTGGTTCGGATTCCACGTTAAAATGTAGGTCCCCTTCCTTACTTACTAGATGGTAGGATTAATCCCGCCCGGGTTGGTACCATCGCATTGGATGAACGATGGTCGAAGCGGCAATGAAAATTGTCCGTGTTTTCGATCCAGTTCAATGTAGCCGTGCGATGTAAGGAAGGTCCTGGCATGGCACCTAGTTCCCATGTGGTGTGTTGGGCTAATACCATGACAGAAGGTGTGGTATTAGCCATCCATGTCCAGTCACATAAAAAAAAAAATGTGGTGTGTGAGACTAATATCATGACAGCATATGTGGTATTAGCTATCCATGTTCCATGAAAAAATAGCCTCATTGTTAGGCAATGTTGGTCTGCCATCTCAGTTCTCACTGAGGAAAGCAGTATGGAAACTCATACATATATTGTCTTTGTGTCTTTACCGTTTTTTTTTGTTTTTCCTTGCAAGGGTTTCAAAATTCTCATATGCTTACGAAGATTACTTCAGATTTAATAAATTATAATGATTATCCAGAAACAAAGAACATGGAACAAAGCTCAGGCAAGCATACCATAATGAATGTGATGTGTATGTATAATCGACCGCGACGCAAGGACACATTAATTTAAGAAAGAAAGCTGTAAAAATAACTTAAACCTGAGTCTTGAACCAGCAAACACACCTTTCGGGGGTATTGCATCTTCTCTAATAATGTGTGATTCAACATCACATTCCTTGAAAGAAGCGATATTCATACTTTATTAGTACGAAAAGGTATAATTTAAGCTTACCTGAATCCGTCAAACTGGTATTCTTCCTGGTACCACCTAAGGTTTGATAACAGGAATCTGAGGACTTCCACCCTGCAGAATGAGAAAAATATGTTATTATTGTGAAGTTTTTTGGTTCACACCAAACCAAATCAAAATATTTGTAGCGTACAAAATTTAAGTGTAAAAGCAGACAATGCGTTGCGACGGTGGAGCGATGGCGGGAGTTATCAAGTGGAGACAATGGTACACCCGGACGGTTACCATTTTTTTTTTATTTTATTCAGGAAAACAAACAGTCTTAAAACTAACTAATAACAAAAATTTGAATTTAATATCCAGCAAAGTTTCCATTAACATAGTAATACTAAATACATAGGCAAATAAAGAGAAAAAATTAAATGCTTGAATAGCAGATATCTAACAAATATACAAAATTAAAAGTTTCTCTACAAAATAATAAAAAACTGGTGAATATAGTTTCTTCATGTTTACCTCTTGACAAACTGCCGCAAATGAAAAGATCCAAGATTGTAACCCTTACTCGGAGTAGTTGAAGAGGCGCGAGTCCCACAGCGGGTGCGTGCCGCGCGTCCCCTCGTGGAAGTAGCCGGCGCCCGTGCCGTCCCACTCGCTGAGCCCGTCGAGCGTGTTCTTGGACGCGTGCGAGTGCACCACGTCGAGCATCACATAGATGCCGAGCTCGTGCGCGCGGTCGATCAGCGCCTTCAGCTCGCACGGCGTGCCGTAGCGGCTGGGGACAAGTGTTAAAGTCCTCATGTTGTGCTGTGGTATGATAATTTATTTCGACACTTTTTAAACAAACGTAAAATGGCAGCCAATTATTAGGAGTTGCTATCTGCGGCAATTGAGGCAGAATATAATTGTTACCGCTGCATATTCCAGATGAATCGTAGGGTGTTTGTAATTGAGTTTGTTATCGTAGAAATTTGTAAATATATTGTGTGTATTTCACGGCATAGAAAGGTAATGACACTCTTATATGTTTGCACACGTTTAACTACACATATCTATTACCTGCTGGCTGCGAAGAAATTGGTGACTTGGTACCCAAACGAAGCGTAGTAAGCGTGTTCCATAATCGCCATCAGCTGTATAGAGTTGTAGCCTGTCGAATCAGAGTAACAGTCTTTCAAGCAAACACATTATTATTATTATTATTTAAGCCTTTCTAGCACACACCTCACTATTTGACCTAAGGTTCTTCTTATTATATAGCTCTAGTGCCACCCACTGCAGGGCTTAGGCCTCTCTCAACCTTACAGGTTTTGAGGTTGTGGTCATTTTCCTCCCTGGGTGACCAACCTTATCTGAGAGTAGATACTTTCTTAGCATATTAAGGCCCATAGTAAACAACACTCTTATTAATATGGACATTTTCGTTAGGGTTGGTTTGGTTTTGAGCTTTTCAAAATGCACACAAAAGTACATACTTTTGGAAGTTCAGGGTTTTTTAACTGATTTATTGACTGATTATGAAGGCGACAGTCAAACTACAGTAACGAGTGATGTCAGAGATCTGTGTCTAAAGTTGAATAGCGCAATAGGGGCAATCGTACCTTGCTTTTGTATCCTGGGCAGGACACTGTCCTTGAATTCGTTGTAGGTTCCGACGCGGCCATCCTCTGTCGCGATCCCAACGTGACACTCATAAATCCTAAGCGACGCCGGTCTTGCAACCTTCCGGTGTTTGAACACGTACGGCTGCAATTAAACAACAGTAAGACTTACTGGTGTGTGATAATACGCCAAAAAACTGTATTTCAGCCCTGAAGCCTGAGTCCGCTAATAAATAACTCCACTTTCG
Organism: Incurvaria masculella; assembly: GCA_946894095.1. Lineage (NCBI taxonomy): Eukaryota > Metazoa > Arthropoda > Insecta > Lepidoptera > Incurvariidae > Incurvaria > Incurvaria masculella. The sequence goes on along the minus strand of OX335657.1, from coordinate 15,492,017 downwards.
AGCTTTATGAGAATTTGGTACAATTTTGTGTGATTTTCATAGCGTTCCAAAATGGAGTTATCTATTAGCGGACTTAGGCTTCAGGTAGCAGGAAAAGGGTCGCAAGATTAAGGAGTTTTCTTTGTAAACGTCCTGGACTTGCACCATTGGACCATTTTTTGCACGCACGTGGATTAGTGTAACCATGGTGAAATAATAATGCAAACATTTGCTAAATGAGAAAGTCAAGTAAGTTTTTTGGTAATTACAATGTTGGTAAATACACAATGTTAAAAAATCAGAACTACTAATGAAACATTTTAAGATAATCTTGATGAAGATGAAGATCAATTCAATTATTTTATAATTTTACCCCCATGAGAGACTGATAAATAACAAATTTGGTCCATATTATAGCGTAATGAACAAAATGCTTTAGATAAAAATATAATAGATTGATTTATTGTGTACCGGAGGCAGGTTTCCCCGCTGTATCGCCAGGCTTATACGCTGCTTAAAGTGCATTATGGGGACAATGTCATCAGTCCCCATGGAAAAATATTTTAATTTATAATTATGCATCGATATAATCTAAATAATTATGATTTTAATTTTTAGTTTTCAATATTTTATCAAAAAAAACCTACATTCTACTTCATTATGTACCTGCCAAAAAGGTTGCCTAACACCATTAGCAATGGTGGGATCCGAAAGATAGGGGAATTCATAATCTTTAAGGTGGCCCAACCCGGCGGGACCAACTCATTCGCGGGCACGGTACAAAACCGTACTGTTGCGCTCTGGGACCTACTATGTTTCAAAGAAAAAGACAGGCTCCGTGATGAGGAAGATGCAACATGTCCACAAAAAATACAATGTGCATAGTGTATGATTTGGTAAGATTTACGAAAATTTTAATTATAAAACTACTTATAGCTAAAAGTAAACCACGACCGCTGTAGTAAAAAGTCTACCAAAAACCAAATAGATTGTAAATCTTGATTAAATAGGCAATGTCTGATGACTAATCTTTTTAAGATGTTCTTACTTTATCATAGCGTAATCCACCTCCAAAGTTATTGTATAAAACGCGCGAAAAATTCGAACTTTCGGACCTTATAACTTAGAAACCAAACACAATTTTACAATACCGATGGTCATCAGACATCTAGTTCGATCAAATAAAGCTATTTTGAGCATAATTTTGGAACCCTGACAAGAAATATGGGCGTGATCTTCTTTCCCCTTTTGTATGGGGAGTTGAGCGGGATGGGCCGCCTTAAGGTGGCCCAACCCGGCGGCCCCAACTCATTCGCGGGCACGGTACAAAACCGTGCTGTTGCGCTCTGGGACCTTCTCTGTTTCAAAGAATAAGACAGGCTCCGTGATGAGGAAGATGCAACATGTCCACAAAAAAGACAATGTGCATTGTGTATGATTTGGTAAGATTTACGAAAATTTTAATTTCAAGACGACTTATAGCTAAAAGTAAACCACGACCGCTGTAGTCAAAAATCTAACAAAAACCAAATAGATCATAAATGTTGATTAAATAAGCTATGTCTGATGACTAGTCTTTTTACGATCTTCTTAATTTATCATTGCGTAATCCACCTCCAAAGTTATTGTATAAAAAGCGCGAAAAAATCGAACTTTCGGACCTTATAACTTAGAAACCAAACACAATTTTACAATGCCAATGGTCATCAGACATCTAGTTCGATCAAATAAAGCTATTTTGAGCAAAATTTTGGATCTCTGACAAGAAATATGGGCGTGATCTTCTTTCCCCTTTTGTATGGGGAGATGAGCGGGTTGGGCCACCTTAAGATTCCATAACAAAATTTAAGAATGGTCCATCTGTAGCAGAAATATTTGAGCAAAACTAACCATTTCATTGTGTGTCATGTAAAATTCCTTTTCTTTTATATCAGTGTACATTAGATGACTTGTGAATGTGCTTGTATGCAAATTGATGAAGAAACGAGATCTTGTAACTGCTCGACCTTGAGAATATTGATAAGTGAGTCCGAGTTGGTTGCGTGCTGCGTGTCCAATAAAGATAGAACACCCAGGAAGTTATCCATATCTGTCTGTGGATTTATGGGATTAGGGATTTCATTTCTGATATCTGTGAACAATTTTCAAAATAAGCCTCCTTTTTTCTAAAATTAATTAATTTCAATAAATATAATTTTTTGAGGAATGTGATATGTATGTATCAATAATCGACCGTGAAGCAAGCACACTTTTTATGTTCAATCTTTGCAGTCAATGTCCGCGATGCACATGAAACGTTAAATAAATGTATGTAGGTATAATCTTAAACCCTGTGTTAGTAGGAGGCATTGATTACGGGAGGAGGGATTGTAGGAATACGGAGATAAAATACAGCAGGTGGCGAAATTGGTAGATGCAATACCCGCCAATAGTATTTTTTGCTGGTTCGGGTCCAGCCTTGCAATATATTCGTAAAGTAGTTCTTTTTACAGGGCTCTTTCTTTAATTAATGTGTCATTGTTTCATGGTCGATTATACACACATACATATCACATTTATGGGGTTCTGCTGAGTTCCTCGATCAGTTCATTAACGTATAAGTTGAAGAGGTTCGGTGAGGTCAACCCACCCTGTCTGACTCCGCAACTCAATCTATAGCTTTCTGATAGCATGGAACCCCATCGCACGCTATTAGATTGGTTGGTGTACCAGAACCTAAGAATTTGGGTGATCTCAACTGGAACCTGGGTCACATTCAGCTTCTCCCACAGTTTCTCGTAACAGATTGTATCGAACGCTTTGCTCAAGTCGAGGAAACAGGCGTATACCGACGTCTGATTCCCCGTGTAGTAAGATACAACCTGCTTTAGAGAGAATATAGCCATATCAGTTGACACGCCCTTTCTGAAACCGAACTGAGCGTCATCTATATAATTTTTTGACACTATAATTGGCTGCATTAACCTTTCGAATAGTTTATCCAATATGGTGGCCAAGGAGATTGGTCTATAATTTGCAACAATGGATATGTTGCCTGTCCTGTTTTTAGCTATTGGCACTATAATGGTTTTCATTATAGTGCCAATTTTAAACGTAAAGGTCATCAACTTTGATTCCACACCATCAAGATGTATACGATCCCGAGAGATGCGCTCACCGTGTCGGGTCTGTAGATGAACTGCTGGTATGTGAACCCCTCGTGGGGCTTCACGTAGCTGGCCCACGGCGAGATGCGGTACAGGTGGTCGTTGACGATGACCTGGACACGGCCGCCGTGGCGCAGCGCGCTCGCGCCGTCGCCGCCTGCTGCGATGTGCAACTCCCACTTGCCGTATTCGAGGCGCTTGAATGCGTGGCTCTTGGAATTCCAGCCGTCTGAAACGTGAATATGCATTTATGGATGCTTTCAAATCGCAATTTATCAATCCATAATGTGGAATGATTTATTTTGGATAAAGCATTAATTTTGAAAACCAAAGCTCAATTAAAAATTATTAAATTAATAAATAATGTTAAATTGCTATTTTATTTAAAATAATTCGAACAGTGAAGCCATAAATATTTAAAAGTAATTTTTTTTTCAATGAAAGAAGTATTAAGTGATTTCACTTACTAGTTAAATACTATTTTTTTTATTGTTTTTGTTCACATAAATTACTGTTTATTGAAGTTGATTAAGACTAGTTACAACTTATATAATGACCAAACACATGATATAAATAATCATACAGCTGCGAACAAAAAACATACTTTTGGAATTCTATAATGTGTGCCTCCGTTTCAGATTGGGCAAAAATGCTTTCGTATGTCTGGCTGTTGTCCTCTACATGTTGCTAATATTTTAACCAAGCCATTTAAAAAAAAAATATTTTCAAAAAGACAGACTCACGAGGTCTACAGCTCAGAGAGACACTAGTTTAACATATGGTTACAACCACAAGGTTGACACCCAAAGCAGTCCACTTTCATGTTTTCTGTCTCCCATACACACGAAGAAATTTCTAAGAATAGGGTACATCACTGACTGAAGTCCCCCTGAAGGTGGAGAGAGTGCGCTCCGGGCGCCCACTCGCGCCACGTGACCGACCCATCCGCGTTGAACTGTGGCCCGAAGTAGCGGTAGCCCCGCGTAAAGCCATCGACGCCACCCTCCCACGAAGTGATCTTGTCCCAGATGTCACGGAAGCAGGCGTACCTGTGGGATGAATTAGGGACATGAATTCTTCAAACATCTATTGTATTGTTTATTCATCATCAACACTGCACTCGGATTTTGTCATATCTTAAAATTGGCCAGTTCAGCAAAACAAAACACAGCGAAGAAGAACTGGAAAGAAACTCTGCTGTTTTTTTTTTCAACGTCCACTTAGTCTAAATTTTCAAAAGTGTTTGTAAGTTATTTTAATAAAAACATATGTAAAACCCTAAATTAACATGAATTCACAAAAATTAACAATTCATGCCGTATGCAACATTTTATGACAAATATCATTTTATTTGCAAAGACTATCCCCACCAACTAATATGTTGCCAATTGGAGTAGGCCAGTCCCCAGAAACAGCACCCGTTCACGAGCATCACGCCAGGCACAGCCATTACCTCTCTCGACCATGGTGGTGGTAGTGTTGAGTGTGATTTCCGCCAAATTTAAATAAGGATGCAAAGTCCTCTCACTCATAGAATTACGGAACAGGCTTCAAACAGGACGAAAGGCTTGGAGATTGCTGCAGACTTTGGACTAGAATTTGGGTTTAGCATATCTTTGGCACTTGGCCAGCTTTAAGAGCATTGGCCATGTGCGAGAACTTTACATAATTACCACTTAGCTGTAATATATACATTAATGATCAGTGGAAAGTACACACAAGTTTTAACTAACTCAAAAGCAGAAGTGAACGTGATATCAAGGCTTATTTGTGAAAAACTGTTAGCTTTTAAATTACAAGTATAGGTCGTAGGATTCAATGGCTTCACCGAACATTTCCATGTCCATTGGTAGTACAGGAGTGGCCAAACGTCTCCTATCGCTAGCGTAGGCTTTTCAGGTCGTGTCAAGCCTCTAGCCTGCGGGCTAGGATGCGGAGAATACCCAGTTCCGCTCTCCAACTCCCTCTCTCTCTCTACCTTTGCATATTACCGAGATTATTCTTACCGTAAGTTCCTGCATAATGGCTAGTCACTTTAATTTTAAAATATGCTGACATGGGTATTGCTCAGTGCTTTTGATTTCAAACGTATAATCACATAAATAATAGGTACCTACTACATGCATACATACATGATTATTTAGGTTATGGATAATAACTATATGCCATTCTATTATAAATAATAAAAAATAACAATTAGCAGCTAAAATGTTCAGCGGCACTTCAGTCGCTTCTCACGTTTTGGTTTCCACATTGTATATTTTGAATAATATAACCTCTAATTCAATGTCAATTTGTTTGCAGGTTTGTTAGAATGTTCAACTTTTTTTGTTAGAATTTTCAACTTTTTTAATGATTATTGCACAACATGCTCAATCACATTCAAACCCGCGTGCTCCGCGACTTCTTGCACCTTCATTGACCGGTTTGACCTTCCAATTGACATTGACGAAAAATGTCAACAAATCACGAAACATATCCGTGCGAGTCCTCAGACCGGAAACCTCGCATTTTTTTATTTATAAAGCACTAATGACTAACCTTCGCCTGATCTCCCGTTCGTAGGGCTTCAGGTAGCCGTCTTTTTCCAGGAGTTTCTGGATATCGGGCACCGGTACGTCCATCGGATCCATCGCGGAATAGTTTCCTCCCATCTTGGATAGATGGTGCTAAAAAGTCTTTCGCGCTTGCGCAAGACGACCGCGCGAATTTCGAGCGCGGGTTCAATTGAAATATCGGAAATATAAACGTGCTGACTTTTCGTTATCTTACTGGGGTCATTATTTGACTCTACCTTCAACTCATGTCCAGATAAAAATCACACGACCGCAAGTGTGGGTAGCGTAGTTTCTTCACGCGTGCCTTCATTCACCTTTCGCGAAGATTGTTACATCTAGATTCTTCCATCTTTGATCTAATATAACCAAAAAATTGACCATTTTTGAGTACTTATTAATGGTACTTACATATAGCTGTAAGTAATTAATATTTAACCAAGGTTTCGGATAACGATGCCATCTAGATTTCATTGAAGATACACCCACTAGTCAGTGAGAAATACCACTGACTAGTGGGCAGTCGAAATCAGTATTGTTTATGCTACACATTTGAAGGTTCCTGTTTTTCCTAACCATGACTTGAACCTTTTATTACATAAACTTATTACATAAACGAACCCCTGACCTATAGTTCACCGTGGCTGCTGCACCAATAAAATTAATTTATTTGTGTATTCAAATCAGATAGGCAGCTTCTTTCTCTGCAGAAATTACTTTGGATGGATTATCCAGTCTTTTTAGGGACCCGTACACAAAGGGTGCCAACGGAACCCTATTATTAAGCCTCCGCTGTCCATCTGTCTGTCTACGCCGCGACCACTAGCGGCAATTTAGTAGACCACTATCAGTGGCGGCGCCCGACGTCACAGGGCTGTGTCTCATGAACCGTAATATGTAGGCAGCTGAAATTTTCAATGTATTTATTTTGCCGCTATAACAACAAATAAGTAAAATTTAAAAATAATAAAAATCAAAGGTTAAAATTTAAAATTAAATCTTGTACAATGGTACGGAACCTTTCGTGTGCGAGTCCGACTCACACTTGTTTTTTGAATATGGTTAGTAATTTGTATGTGTAATTTCGATTTGAAGTAGAAATCTCATAGTCAAATTATAATTATAAAATACTTACAATTTCCTTGAAGAACCATGCTGGGTTCTACCATATAGGTCAAATCTCTGCCGCAGGGGCTATAAGGAGGGAGCTTTTGTAAACCACATGACGGATTATTGAACACTTTTTGACCCCTTCCCGTCTTGTGTCCGAGAGGTCATTTGTTTGCTTATTGTTTCGGAATTATCACCATGCAGGCATAGAAACATTTCATTATAAATAGGGACAAATAAATTTTTATGTACAATAAGCTTAACTAAATATCACTATTTCTTATATTTAAGCTTCTAAATCATCATTATTTAACATAATTAAAATATTCATATACATAGATAGTACAATAGGAATTCTTTAAGCTTATTTCTAAATAGGTTGGTTGAATCTGCACTCTTGATTTCATTCGGTAGTCCATTAAATATGTTAATTTATTGGTAGATAGAACTTTGTTTCTTTATTTTGCTGTTTGCTTGCGGTACTTCAAGCTTATTTCAGTCTATTGGACTCCTTGTTTGGGCAGATTAGGAAGATTTGTATAGGTATTAGTGCTGAAAATAAAGATATATAAATTAATCACAGTACATATTTTCAATTCTCTAAACAGTGGTCTACAGGTCGCATCCCATTTAGAGCCATTGATGATTCTAATGGCCTTTTTCTGTAATTTTAATGCTTTTACTACACCCGAGCTTGCTCCCCAGACTTCAGGCCGTAACGTATTACCGATTCAATATTAGAAAAATATACTAGTTTTAGGGTTTTAATAGTAGATGTTTTCTTTAGCGATTTAAGGATGTAACATGCACTTGCTATTTTTTACAAACATTTTCCGTGTGGTATTTCCAATGAAGGATACTGTCAACAACCACCCCTAGAAATATCATAGTTTCCGTTCTTTCCAATGGAAAATTTGATATATCTTTGTTCTTATTTAAATTAATATTTTTCTTTCTATAAGTTATGTATTGACTTTTCCTTTGTTTAGTTTTAAATTGCCGCAGTAAATTCTCCTTTCACCATCAAGTTATGAGACATTTATAAAATCGAATTTTACACAACTATGTATTCTAAAAGCCTGCTATTGCTAATCAGCGTGAACTATATGCCGCTATCATTTAGGAAGGAAGATCATGAATAGGCCAATATTGAGGTACACAACGATTAGTAGTAGGTACACTGTAGAAGGTAACATTGTAGAATAAAGTCAATGTTATGTTGATTATGAATACAGTCCTTAGTTTCATTTAGATGTTTAACAGAAAGAATAGCGAGGGCGACAGGGGCGGTCGGCATGGCACAATTTGGCTTGGATGTGTTCCGTCACGTGACTCGGGCCGGCACCCCCCACCGCTTTGGTGACCTCTCCACCTAAATCCTTCAGGTGGTTAAGGAAGCTCCCTAAGGACAACTTTAATTTTGAAAGTTCATTGCAGATGTTTGCTCTAGTACACACTGTTTGCTTATTTTTTGTTTTTCAAAATTTCATTTTTTTTTATGTGACTAGACGTGGATGGCTAATACCACACCTTCTGTCATGGTATTAGCCCAACACACCACATGGGAACTAGGTGCCATGCCAGGACCTTCCTTATATTGCACGGCTACATTGAACTGGATGGAAAACACGGACAATTTTCATTGCCGCTTCGACCATCGTTCATCCAATTCCGGGCGGGATAAACCCTACCACCTAGTAAGTAAGGAAGGGGACCTACAGCTTAACGTGGAATCCAAACCACGGCCAGCCTCTCTCAACGGTCGAATGGTCACCCATCCGAGACCAGGCCGGACCCAGCGTTGCTTAACTTCGGAGAGCGATCGCCGAAGTGTCGCGCCACTGGGCCATTGAGGCGACATAGGTATCTATTTTTGGAATAAGTAACAGAACATTATGGCCTTTAAATTTTGTATTTTTTTGTGAATATTCTGCATATGTAGAATGATAAAAGACCTGTAAAATAACCTCCATGCGACACGGGGTGGAAAAAAATTTTTGTAGGTTGGCCCAACGAGGGTCGGGGATTGCTCAATTTAGCTCCAAGTTATACATTGAAGAGTATTCTTAGGTCAGAGTGAATGTGAGGTAGGACAGAGATGACTGTACCTGTGTAATAATAAAAACAAGTGAAATGAAACAATGCAAGAAAAAAAAACAGTGCCAAGAAAATTAGAAACATGAAAATTATCAAATAAAATCTTTATTTCCTTATGCTACACAAACTAATATTTTACAACCTATCAAAAATTAAATTTAAAATATATCCGATCCGGTCTTCTTAGCCCTGACGACTGCCTCTTTAGGACCCAACTTTTCCTCCTCCGAGGGGCTCAGCGGGTTCCCGTTGTTGTCAAGCTTGCCCGACCGAAAGTCCTCGACTATTTTCTTGCTATAAACGGCATCGAACAGCTGCTCCGATGTGAATTGACTTTGCACGACGTCAGCTGCCTTGTAAGACACGTATGGCTTCAGTTCGCAGTCCTGTAAAGAAAACATGACATTAAAACGAGTTAATTGTAATGTTTTAATTTTATTTCATTTTCCTTATTAATATGACTTAGATTTAACAGAAAGATAACCTGAAAATACTTTGTAAGTAGGTCAACACACAGCCACAACTGACTGAGTTAGCCCTAGTAAAAGAAGTTGTAACAAGTCAAAGTATGAACCCCTTGAACCTCTTAGGCATATTCCGGTAGGATATTTCATCCCTTTATTTTGCCCTTTACCATAGGCCAGTAGGTACCATGCCAGGGCTAGCCAGGGGAGAGCAGTGAGGGGCAGCTGCCCCCACCCTAAAGCTTCATGTGCCTAATAATGCACCTACAATATATACTTTTCTCATCATCCATATATAGACTTGGCCCCCCTTGGGCCATCCTGGAATTCCCAAGGACAAGCGCCAAATTCTTTAAATGGCTCTTACAAGATCCTCAGAAAGAAAAGTGTAGTGAGACAACTTGTATTCTTTTTAAGTGACGTAACCCACACGGCACAAATCTAAATAGAAAACTAACTGCCACAAACAAATAACGTAATACACTTCTGCACCCGTTAAGTAAATATTGTGAGGCGTGAATGACAAGGTTTGATAGACAACATTTTCCCTCCAGAATATCAACCAACTAAATTTTTGGGCGAAAATTTTTTGTGGCAGGTAACCAATGATGTAGTCAGATTTATCTCCTCCGGTCCTCGGTGCTTTAAAAACCTATGTGTGGTCGAGGCTTTACTTAGTAAGATTACATGTCCAGCTATTTGGATCCCCACTTTAAATTATAAATATAGAATGTGACATTCCTTTAAGAACTTGTAAGATAGGCACGACAACCAACCAGCACATATGATGAAAAATGCTTACGATTCGGCTTCTCCAGAAAAACAGTAAGATAGTTGGATACCTTCAGACAGGGCACAATGATATCTGGAATCATCTCGGGGACACTGACGAAGCGACCGTCGAGCTGGTATCCTACATCGCGCACGCCTCGCCGATCGATGGGTAGTTCGGGATCTCCTGAGGCCTGCCTCAGTTTCTGCAAGCGCGTGCCTCGTTTGTTAGGAATAGGAAATTTTCTGAAATTGCGCTTGCTCTCCCGCGCCGCGGACAGCGCGACGGACCGCCGTGGCACGAAGTTCAGCAGGTTGATGATAACTTTAGACATTTCTCCCTACGGTAAGAATGAAAACTAGGTTATGTTTTAATTTTCTGTTATTTGCGATTCTTTTTCGACCGTTTTGTGTGTGTATTTTTTATTTTTAGTCCATTTCTAAACACAGACTATGGAACATAACTGTCAAAAAGTGATGTTACGTACATCATTGTTATTGTCAATTTTCATCAATTAAAAGGTAAAGGCTTTCGCCATTCAGCACGTGACATACCACTAGTAAAAAAAACCCTGCGGGTCCTGTCATCACCTGCCTTCAGTTATCTCATGGTTTCACTTACAGGTTTTATTTCCCCGAAGGAAAAACATGGAGGTAGAAGAAATGAACCTCTTACTGCAAAAACGGAATGTAACCCCCAAATAAGCCCAAAATGCTCTTGAATGCGGGAACATCATCTATACATTTTTGTACTTATTTTTCAGGTTATATAGGTGAAGCTTTCGCTGCGTCTGAATGCTGTCTATAACCTGGAAGTCTTAATAGCTTAGCGATAGTCCACAAATCTGCTGGTGTGGTGCCTTGCTGAATGTGTTATTGCAAGGTAAGGTGTATTTGGCTTTCTGAGTAATTTTGGTCTCTCAGCACCGCGCGCATGCTAGGTCTATGCTCAGCACAACCGACTAAACCAGTTTTTTTTAATATAATGATTTGAGTTTATCCAACGACATCTACATTGAAGCATAGAAATCCGATTCTGAAAATAGTCTGAAAACTTTTTTGTTTGTGACCTTTGTCTAAAGCAGGATTCGATCCTGCAAATGTTGGAATACATGAAACCCAACGAATTACTCGATTATATTCGAATCAATACAATGATTCCCCTGCCTACTATTAGATGGCGCTAGCTATGCATATTGATCCTATGCTAAGGTATTTGGACTGCATTTATGTAGATTATATTAGATATCAACCTAATTGCTCACAACCAAAAACTTTTTCTGATTGTTTTCAAAATCAGATTACAATTCTTTTTCTTCTTCTTTTTAATAGGAAATAATGTTGGCAATCGGTCCCTTCAGAGACTGATGAGGAAGAAAACTCAAAGCTTATTATAGATGTGACATCTGCATGAGCGATCTCACTTTAAAAACATCAAAACCAATCAAAACTGTAATTTCCATGGAGGTGACAACTCCGTGGTAATTCCTGTCAACTTTGATTTACGATGAAAGATGTAGCCCCGGTTGCACGAAGAGACGGACGAGTTAATCAATGTTCAAATACGTCACTTTTAGTGATCCGCATAGAGTTCCTTGCATACTGTCCACACAAAGTGACGTGTTTGATCAGACGTTGACGTTGATTTTAATTTTTTGTCCTTTCGTGCACTCGGCCCAGTTAGAATTAGGTTTAGAGGAAAATAAGAGATTTTGTTTGTCTTCAAACAAATATGAATGTCATTGAATTGCACGAAGTATGCAACCAAAAAATATTGTAGGTTATGTTTTTGATATTTTCTTTTCCTCGACTTCTTTTGATTGCCATAATAATAACAATTTATTTTTGGAATAACATGGAGATAATTGAGTCATTTCAATTACATAAATTGAGTAAATAAAATTTTCAAATCTATTCTGTTTTATTTTGTATGTTATCCGATACATGGAGATGAAGAAATCTCACCTCCATGTTCCGATAACTTTGACAGATCTTTTAGGTGAGCTCGCTTAGACGCCACCTGTCGTGATAAATAAGCAGTTATATTCACCATATATTTGTCATTGGATAACCTCAAATCAACTATATTAGAAATCGAAATTTTGCTGTTAGAAAATAATTCAAGAAACAAAGTTTAGAAAACCAAGCATAACATGTATTCTCACGCGACGCGGGCTACGCTAGTGAATGCGGTCAATATAATCTCTAAATCCGACGGGTAGAAAAATATTTAAGTGTGACAAGTCAGTACATACTACACATATGCCACCGGGGTGTTAAGGGGAAAACCCGCACTAACATATGAAGGAGAGGAACATTACAGGGAAGGTTTTATTATTTACAGAAATATTTAAATATGTTTTTTTTTTACTCTGCCTTTAAAGCGACCAATAAGATAAATTTAAGAGATTCAAATTTTTTAAAGGAAAGGTAAGAAAAACCACGTGATTACTTTACAAATAATTTATTACATTTTCTTCGTTATACATTTATACAATACAAATACCAAACAAATACAATTTGTACAAAGCTATAAAATATTTACAATAAATCTTTATGAGCACATCACCTAGCGTAACGCGTAAACCTTGTATTGTCATCATCAACTAGGTTTTTAAAAATAATAGCCGAGTAAAATAGTTTTTTTTTCGAAATTATAAAATTGTTTCATCACATCAGAATAAAAATCCAAAAGATTACATCGAGGCCGCAACAACGCACATTTCTGATAAATTATGAAAAATAAACTTAATTATAATTGTCTTTCTGTACAGGTGGAATTGGAAAAAAAAAATTGTGCAACACAATCAATTCACAATTTTTTGAACACAATCAAAACAACTAACATACGAAGATGTGTAGGAACTGATTTTAATGTGATGCTGCAATGAATTCCGCATAAATGTACATACTAAGGGCCTTTCTTAGCAGCTTGAAATCAATACCGGTACAAGATATTCAGCACTTTAGTTATAAATGCACCTTTAAACAAATGTAACAAGGGTTTTGGACAAAATGGGGATGTGTACCTTCGCAAACGTACATTCTATAAGCTCAGTATTTTTTCAATGTCTAACAACCAAAGGCTTTACTGTAATCGAATTCAGGAAAACATTCATATTTAAGTATTTATTTCCCTTAACGAAGCTGATTACCATAGTAACATTTCGTACCTAAAGGAAGGTTATAAAAAAAATCTGGCCTTAATGAATCGGTGCAAAAATGCCATGAATCGCTGTACATACTTTGGTAAGTTTGTATCACCAGTATTAAACGGAATCTCAAACGGAAATCGAAACTAAATAATTATGCAGCTAACGGTATATTTTTTGCAGTCCAATTCTATTACAATAAATCTCTTATTTTGTATGGACAAGTATGAAATTGTTTATGTGTCACAGACAAGAATAACACCCAGAATTCACTTACCACTCTGCAATAATTACATATATTAACAATCACCTAAAGATACAGAGCACCCACACAACAAACTTTTGAGTTTTTTCTAACAAATAAAAAAATCTTACTAACTACAAAATGCCTCAACTTTCCACACAACTGAATTGAGATTTGGTCAATATTTTAATGGAACTGGACAATAACAAACCTACGGATATTAGCCCAAAACCCCGCATTCCCAAAGAAACAAGTTGCCGAGTCAGGTCCTTCCCCTTATTTGAGCTGGATGGAAAACATAGACAATTTTTCATTCTTGCTTCGACCATTTGTATATTTAACTCAGATACCAACCCTACCTAATAAGTATAGACAGAACCTACAGTTTCTAATGGTTTCAGAAAGATGAAGTGACCAGCACTCTCAACCAAAAAGCACATTTAAATCATTCAATTTAGTTCAAAAAGAAAGAGGTGAACACTATGGAATTCGACACAAGAGACCACAGGCGCAAACCCCTATACTGTGAGTCTTCCCGGTTATACAATCAGCTTGAATAAGTACGTATACAGGTGATTTTATAAAAACCTGCACCACTTTAGGAGGTATATCGGCATTGAAAACAAATCTTCCGTCATTTAAAATATCGAAATAAAAAAAATATCATACAATATATACAATATTATAAAATACATTGACCTAGTAAAATTGAAATAACAGTTTGGGAACATTTACGAAACAAACTTTTGTGCAGCGCAGCAATGTTTGTATACCTAGCCCTAGGCGTCACGTGACGGCGGGCTTTAAACAATCTTTCTCAAACTTTAGATGTTTTTGGTGGAATCTTAAATTTATTTTACTCCAAAACTACAAAAATACATTCACTGCTACAGGTACCTTTAAAATCATCCGGGAATTAATTTCAAAATAATCAACTTGATATATTAGCCTAAATAATATAATAATCATGGAACCCGTGAAAGGATTGCTATAGAGAAAGACTGTACATTGCATCTGAAATCTGGCCAGCTAAAAACGAATGACGTGCTGTTAGCACCAAAATAGCAACATGTCAGCTTCACTCACAATGGCCACATAAAATACATCTAGAATTGATAGAAGTTTCCACTGAAAAAATCCAGTGTTCGTATATCTGAATTATAATGAAATTGAAATTTAATTGTATTGTATGCATTTCATACTTTGGAGCAGATTCAGATTGTCCCACTTATGTGATGGATAAAATAAAATAGAAAAATAAATAATTGTTTCAACTCAGCCCAACTAATTCTGCCCACCAGCCCAGGAAATACATGATCAATGATCATGATGAGGCATAAACAAATATTTTTAATTCATCAAATATATTGGTGCCAAATATGGTTACCACTCACTAAGGTCTATGGTTTTGTGCCGGTTGTAAAAACGCAACTTGTTTAAATCATCTCTTAGAAATGTCTCAAACCACCCATCATCCCAAAGTCGCAAGGCCACATCTCTGCCAGAGGTCCTGATTCTGCCCCATACTGATATGAGAAGGAACATGTGACGTCACGTTCCTGGCCAAATTTGGCATCACAACAATGATTATTAGGACAAATGGTGACTACTTAAATGTCACGTACCGGATCGAATGTGACTATTCCAATGTCACGTACCGACTTGAAGGTGACACCATCGATGTCACCTGCCTTACTGAATGTGATCCCTCCGGTGTCACGTACCGAACTAATTGTGACCTTTCCGACATCACGTACTGACTTGAAGGTGACACCATCAATGTCACGTATCTTACTGAATGTGATCCCTCTGGTTTCACGTACCGAACCGATTGTGACCCTTCCGACGTCACGTGCCGGACTACTCGTGACTACCCCGACATAGACGTCCCACCACCATCCCGTGGCCCCGCCACTGACGCCGCGCCGGCCGCGTCACGTCTCCGGCCGCTCTCGCTCGAGGTCGTCGAGCGTGTCGTTGGACGAGGAGTGCGTGACGTCGCTGAGGTCGTCCATGTGCTTCTGTCGCTTGCGCACGTTCCAGTGCAGGCACTCGGCAAGCGAGTCGAACCAGTCCGAGATCTGGTCGGCCGCGCAGATCGACGGCACCGGGTACACCGATGTCGTCACGTACAGGCTGCGCAACATGTCAATAGGATGTAGAAATATTTATTGTATGGATGAGAAAAAAAAAATCTGGTTTCTCCTGCAACACATATACGTTAGATAGTTAGTTTGGCAAATGTTTTCCCCGCTAAGTCTACTTCACAGAAAGGTCGTTGCGAGTATCAAAAGTGACTATGTGAGCCATCCCAGCTCGTCCCACAAGTCCAGAATACTCATGAAGATAATTTATGCTGTGTGTAACTTTATCTCATATGACGATACACTAAAATACAAATACACTAAGATGTTGCAGGTTTAACCAATCGGACTAGCTGTGCATTCCGAAATGCGTACAATGCAGATGCAGTTTGCGACTGTCCCGAATTGCACATTTTTCACTCTGAACGTGCAATTTGGGACGAATGTTATGTCGACATATAGGTCCGCTTACAGATTGTACAAAGCGCGCACGGTTGAGAGCATGGGCGCTGTGTACGCTGTCAATGGCAGTCATCTAACTGTCATGAAACATGTTTATCTGTAGTTGTCTGATCGTGTTTTTTTTTTATTCGACCTGACATGGATGGCTAATACCACACAACTATCGTTATGTTATTAGCCCAATACACCACATTCCCGAAGGGATTAGGTGCCATGCCAGGACCTTCCCTTTATGAGCACGGCTAGATTGAACTGGATAGAAAACACGGACAATTTTTCATTGCCGCTTCGACCATCTTTTCATCCAATGCGATGGTACCAACCCGGGTGGGCTTAAACCCTACCACCTAGCAGGGGAAGGGGACCTACAGTTTTACATGGATTCCGAACCATGGAGCGGATCGCATTCGTGACTAAATGCACTTATCGAACTCGGAAAGAGAAAGACCGTGGTGCATGTCGGTATTGAACCCAGGCCTCTGGTACGCTGGGCCAGTCCCCGCGCCACTAAGCTACGAGCCGCTCAAAACTTGTATTCTAAAATAACAATGGCATTTGGCTATTTATTAATCTAGTTACACAATTCTAGGGCTGAGACTCTCTAGACTTACAATGCATATTTGAGGTTGTCAGGTAAGGCTCTGACCCATAAGTTCCGCTTTGGATATCGTAGAGGTAGTGACGTTTGTGGCTTTGAGCAGTGATATGAATTCGGGACACACATATTCACTGCATCCGCTGTGTAGACTGTGTACGCAATTCGGAACATAGGGTAGATAATTGGCTTGAATGGTATAGGCATGGGATTCAATTCCCATGGCTTTCAGTTTACATGAGATGGTTAGAACTGCAAATATATTACACAGTAAAATAGATACAGACATTGTAATATCAAATTACTAATGCAACAAATACAGTCTAAATAATATAAATGCATGCAAACATAAAGCAGAAGTAAATACATTAACAATTTATTTATTGGACAAATATTGTAAGCTATCACACACATTCACATTATTCACAAGTGTTACCAATGGTCAAACAAAAAACTTCTCAACAAACAAAATAAGGTTTTGCCGAAATTAGCAGTTCATTAAAGTTTCATTTGCTAAAGTGGTCAGAAGTCCATAGAAATAATTGTGATTGACGATTGAAAAGTGAAATGCAATCGTGGCTAAGAAAATACACAAATACACTCACACAATTAGGTTATTTTTTATATTTATTATCCACGAATCAAGATCTTTTACTTTCACCCATTTAAAAGTCCTTTTATAGCTACTTCTTTTCATTCATTTCATTTCATTTATTTATTCAACTTCTGGTAGTCAAACTAAACTAAGTCATATCACAATTTGATTGATCTGCGGATTCGATCAACTAGTGAAGAAGAACCCGCAAAGAAAGTCTTTTTCTCTCTTTCAAAGAGTTTTTTTTTTCTTTTTTTTTTCGTCTACATAAATGATATAACAGACTTTTGATTTCATATCTAAATGCTACTGCCAAACTTACATTGGTAGAACGGTCTAAAGCAAAGAACCAAGAACAACGAGGAAACAACAACCCACAATGTGAAAAGTCTTTTGCCCCATTTGCTCAAAATTACACGTCATATCCAATCCACTGTCACTCTATTTTGTCCTACACACATAGTAATCCATGCTGTTATACCTAATGTGGAAAATTATCACTTGTCTGCCAGTATTAAATTTTTAGAAGTTTAAAAGCATATGCCAATATGCCAACCACCAAGCATATGCTACATTAAACCCCCAAAGGTCCCACCACCACATTCCATTTACTCAACACCCCACCGCACACCCAAACTCCCTTCAAACCAGTGCCACCGCAGCATCAGTGGAGACTAGCTAGAGCATACCTATCTCCCGGCCTCAACAGTTGCTGATTGCGCCCATCAAACGAGACGCTTGCGGAGCTACGCGCTTCTACGCTAGGCGTTATCTGCAACAACAACACTAGCTCTGTCTCACTCGCACTTGACATGGCGCGAGCCAACGGCACTATCGCCGTTACAGTGAATTATTCAGTAAATTTTTTTACTGTTCAGTACAGAACTGACTACAAGTAATGGTGTCGTTACTGTCGATAACTCTGTGAAGCGGTTCTGGGGATGACAATCGCCTCCGCCATTCATTTAATTGGATTCAAGGGACAAAATCTATGCAATGGAATAGGAACATTTAGAGTCGCCCCCGAAGTGAATGTACCCTCTGATCATGAATGTATAGTGAGAGATGACTGAATGAACCTACATTTTATTTGCATAGACTTGCCAAATCGCAACAAAATCAACTCAATATTTACAAGCATGCAAAGCTAGCCTACCATACTACTAAACTACAAATTCAGATATACCCAAAAATACAAAGCTGTACGTTTAAATTTCCAACAAAAGCTGACCGATTGCCATGCGCTTTTGAATGCACAATTTTGTACGTGTGAGTGTAGCGTGTTAATGGTTATACAGCAGAAGCGGAGGAACACTACAGTGTGTAGTGCCAGCGTGGTTACCTATCTCCGTGTTGCAATGCTTGACGGTTTCTACCGTCGAACGAGACCCACATCGCGTTACGAGCGTCCGGCGACAGTGCAATCTAGAAATAGCCACAAAATTTACCTCCTCTGTGTCGTTGTGTATACTATGGTTTTTCTACAAACTCTGTGTCAAGTGTGAAAATTTCTTCTGCAGTGGTTTCATCTACTTAATTATATCGAGTATCTTCTATATTAGATATTTATTGTAGTTCCACTAAAATCTATTGAAAACCTTTCGTATCTGGCACTACAGTTCTCATGAGCCCAAAAACATTTAGCTCAACGTCTACTCCAAGTTAATGTGACATTTGGCAATGTCCTTGCAAAAAATAAGTAAGTACACAAAAGTTTTTTCGATTTCCTAATAATAAAACAATGTCCAAGCAAGGTTAGGTTCAAAGGAGAATGATTTTTCGTCTATGCATTGCCAACCCAGGGTCAATATTTCAAATTGGTCAAATTGATTGATTTTTGTGTCACTATTATTAATTTTCGTGTCAAACATATTGACTGTTGTGTCAAAATTATCATTAAATTCCCATTTCTTTAATCACCAATCATAAAAAATCTTCATATAGTTAACAATGATTTCAGATACATTTTTGACACATTTCAGGTGGGCCGAATTCTGCATTCTTCTTTGATGATGACAATTTACTTCATGATAAATGTTTTGATGTTAAAATGTGGATTGAATAAAAAGCCTCGAGGAACAGTGGGAAATCAGTTACATAGTGAAACTTAAAAAGAAGAAAATGTTCAATTCCTAAAAAAAAGATTAACAAAAAGAAGTGAGAGATGATTATTAATTCGAACAAATTTATACATAGATCCTTTTATTAGGTTGGGGAAAAAGTTTCTTCGCATTTTTTAAGAAAATTCAAAACATTTTTTAATATGGTTTATTTACATTTAACTAAAGTATGTAGGTACCATTTTGTTCGATAACTTTTTGCCATCTTGTAGGTAGGGACATGATCCCATTGCTATAGAAATATTGGGACTTCTGATCAATATACCGCGACAAGTGGTTTTGGCAGTCCTCTCGTGATGTTAACCTGACACTGCCTAAAGAATTCTGAAGAGACCTAAACAGGTGGAAATCTGAAGGTGCAAGGTCAGGACTATACGGCGGATGCATTAACACCTCCCAGCCAAACTCTCTTAGTTTTTGCTGAGTGGCTAAAGATGTGTGAGGTCTAGCGTTATTATGATGAAAAACCACACCCCTTCTGTTGATTAATTCCGGCCGCTTTCTCTCAACTTCTTGCTTTAATCTCATCAGTTGTTCGCAGTAGAGTTCAGAATCGATGGTCCTGCCTGGTGGTAACAGCTCATAATGAATAATGCCCTTCCAATCCCACCACACACACAGCATCACCTTGTTGCGAGTTAACCCGGGTTTCGCCACAGTTTGTGAAGCTTGACCGGCCTTTGACCACGACCTTTTTCGCACGTTCTTGTCGTACGTGATCCACTTTTCATCACCAGTTATCAGCTTCTTCAAAAATGGTTCGGTTTCATTACGTCGTAATAAAGAATCACAAATGAGTACACGGTTCATTAGGTTTCTTTCAGTGAGCTCGTGAGGTACCCAAATATCGAGCTTTTTTGTGTACCCAGTTTTTTTCAAATGCGCCAAAACTGTTTTGTGGTCAATTCCTAGTTCTTCAGCTACGTCGTAACTACTGATATGCCGATCTTGCTCCACTTTTTCAAAAATGGCATCCATTTTATCCGTAATAGGGCGACCAGAGCGACGTGCATCTTTGACATCAAAATTTCCGGATTGAAAACGCTTAAACCAAATTTGTGCTACTCTCACAGACACTGCACTAGGTCCATAAACATCGCAAATTTTTTTCGCGGCTTGCGTTGCATTTTTACCTTTTTTGTAGTAAAATTTTAAAATGTATCGAATTTCTTCATTAGATTCACTCATTTTGACAGTACGAAAAACAAATGAGAATCACACATTTTCCTAATTTGAATTTGGAATTATGTTCTTTAAAATTTAAACTTTCAATGATACCAAAACCAGCCAGATACAAATAGTATAGCCAAAGAGATTTTATTACAAGTTCATACATACTATAATGCGAAAAGACTTTTTCCCCGACCTATTATGTAGGGCGTAAGAGGTAGGTGGTTAGTCGAATGTAGAACATAGAAGAAAAAACGAGCAGTATATTCGGTGCTGCCACCTATCTTCTACCCCTTGTGCTATTGTTAATTTAATGAGTCCTACTAGCATCGCAAATGTATTTTTATGATCTAACATAACGTTAGATTACCACATTCGGGAAGGCTACGATTGCATAGAGCAGTGCCTTTCCAACTAACGCCGTATTTGCTTGCTGAGATTTATCTATCAGCACAATCCTATAAGCCATAAAACTCTATCTAGACAAACCGGATTCCAGTTTACTTCATTTCAACATGCTCAAAGTTAAGGATGTCTAAATACAGCTTTACGATGGTTTTCTCGCATCGACCAGGGGTGTTACCAGCGTAAGATGTATGAAAATATGTGAGGGAATTCAATCAACTATGCACCAATTAGAAATGGATGCCAAATATTCTACCCAGTAAGAACGCAGGAGGTATGACATAAACGCCGGTTCAGCCCTCGGTCACGAAGATAATATTAGGTTGGGGAAAAAGTTTCTTCGCATTTTTTAAGAAAATTCAAAACATTTTTTAATATGGTTTATTTACATTTAACTAAAGTATGTAGGTACCATTTTGTTCGATAACTTTTTGCCATCTTGTAGGTAGGGACATGATCCCATTGCTATAGAAATATTGGGACTTCTGATCAATATACCGCGACAAGTGGTTTTGGCAGTCCTCTCGTGATGTTAACCTGACACTGCCTAAAGAATTCTGAAGAGACCTAAACAGGTGGAAATCTGAAGGTGCAAGGTCAGGACTATACGGCGGATGCATTAACACCTCCCAGCCAAACTCTCTTAGTTTTTGCTGAGTGGCTAAAGATGTGTGAGGTCTAGCGTTATCATGATGAAAAACCACACCCCTTCTGTTGATTAATTCCGGCCGCTTTCTCTCAACTTCTTGCTTTAATCTCATCAGTTGTTCGCAGTAGAGTTCAGAATCGATGGTCCTGCCTGGTGGTAACAGCTCATAATGAATAATGCCCTTCCAATCCCACCACACACATAGCATCACCTTGTTGCGAGTTAACCCGGGTTTCGCCACAGTCTGTGAAGCTTGACCGGCCTTTGACCACGACCTTTTTCGCACGTTCTTGTCGTACGTGATCCACTTTTCATCACCAGTTATCAGCTTCTTCAAAAATGGTTCGGTTTCATTACGTCGTAATAAAGAATCACAAATGAGTACACGGTTCATTAGGTTTCTTTCAGTGAGCTCGTGAGGTACCCAAATATCGAGCTTTTTTGTGTACCCAGTTTTTTTCAAATGCGCCAAAACTGTTTTGTGGTCAATTCCTAGTTCTTCAGCTACGTCGTAACTACTGATATGCCGATCTTGCTCCACTTTTTCAAAAATGGCATCCATTTTATCCGTAATAGGGCGACCAGAGCGACGTGCATCTTTGACATCAAAATTTCCGGATTGAAAACGCTTAAACCAAATTTGTGCTACTCTCACAGACACTGCACTAGGTCCATAAACATCGCAAATTTTTTTTGTGGCTTGCGTTGCATTTTTACCTTTTTTGTAGTAAAATTTTAAAATTTATCGAATTTCTTCATTAGATTCACTCATTTTGACAGTACGAAAAACAAATGAGAATCACACATTTTCCTAATTTGAATTTGGAATTATGTTCTTTAAAATTTAAACTTTCAATGATACCAAAACCAGCCAGATACAAATAGTATAGCCAAAGAGATTTTATTACAAGTTCATACATACTATAATGCGAAAAGACTTTTTCCCCGACCTATTATTTTTATTATTGAATTATTGAAACCATCTTTCAGTTGAAAATATTAATTTTTTGGTGACCCACCCCAGTGATGTACAGGCTCGACTTAAACATCAACTAAGTCGAATGATTGTTTAACTTTGAGCAAGTTTAGGTATGATAGCTTCCTTTTCAAATCCAAACTATCCAGTTTTCAGGCTCGAGAACCCATGGTTATTGCCAACAATTTTTGGTGGCAACAAAGTATAAATGGAAAGTTGTAATAAGATATTTGGTAGTAAATAAAATTATAACTTTTGTTAGACTGATTGCGTGACGATGCAGGCTTGATAAATTAAAGATTTAGAAAGAGTGGAAAATAGTGGAGGCGGAGGAGACACCGGCACATATAGTCATGGAATGTAGACAACTGCAGACATTTTGTACGGGGGTCTTTAGGGACCCTAAAGGGCTGCTACGCTTTGTGGAAGAGCTCGGCTGGCTGAAGTGAGCCAAAAGTCGGGTTACTGAGCACAACGGCCTCGTGTCAAGTGCGTTCAAGCGTCGGCAGCCACTCGCCGACAACAACAACAACAACAAGGTTTCCAATTTCCCAGTTAATGAAAACAAATGAAACCCCGCTAAAGTACTACGGTTTAAGCCCAATATCGGGCTTTAACCAGAGTACAAATACCTTAAATTGCCCAGACCTAAGTGGCACTAGTGAAACCATCTACAAGCGGCAATCATGTTTGGTGTTTGTGAACAATACAACTTGATTCCGCTATATCTCCAGGCTAGACATCTCCAGTAAAGAATTTATAGTTACCTTGAGTTCGACGCCTGCGGGCACGACGATGGGCCGAAAGGAGAGTGAGTGCGGACAGATGGGCGTGACCATAATGGCGGGCACGGACGGGTGTATCATACTGGCGCCCGCGGCCACCGCGTACGCCGTGCTGCCGGTCGGCGTGGACACTATTAGCCCTGCGAACAACACACACCGCTGTGGTGGTTATATATTCATTGGTTACCTGGGGATAGACGCACAGGCAGGCAGGGAGAATCGTACTCGCTGCACTGAAGTGACTAGCTAACCGCCGAAAAAGAGGCCGTTGGCGCAAAGATCGGACGAGAAAAGTAAAGATAAAGACAGACAAAAATCAGTATTACTGTTGCACTGCACGGAGGTGATATGCTTGCCATATAAGAGGTGGTTAGCTCTAAGACCGGTCATGTAAAGGGGAGGAAGAGACGGACCAATAAAATATGGGTAGCCAGACAAATTGTAGTATGACCTGTTTCTCTTGCATGTAGGTGCAGGTAGTTCGGGAAAAATGTTGTTGGTGCTAAGGCGAGAGGGTAAGCTAGAGGTTGAGACTGACAAAGTTCAGTATTACCGTCGCCCTGCACAGAGGTGACATGCTTGCCGTCGAGGAAGAGGTTGTTGGTACTAAAAAGGAACGAGTACACTGGAGGTAGAGACAGACAAAGTGCGTTATAACTGTCGCCCTGCACGGAGGTGACGTGCTCGCCGTCGAGTAAGAGGTTGTTGGTACTAAGGTGGGACGAGTACACTGGAGGTAGAGACAAAGTGCGGCATTACCGTCGCCCTGCACGGAGGTGACGTGCTTGCCGTCGAGGAAGAGGTTGTTGGTACTAAGGTGGGACGAGTACACTGAAGGTAGAGACAAAGTGCGGTATTACTGTCGCCCTGCGCGGAGGTGACGTGCTTGCCGTCGAGGAAGAGGTTGTTGGTACTAAAAAGGAACGAGTACACTGGAGGTAGAGACAGACAAAGTGCGTTATTACTGTCGCCCTGCACGGAGGTGACGTGCTTGCCGTCGAGGAAGAGGTTGTTGGTAATAAGGTGGGACGAGTACACTGGACGTAGAGACAAAGTGCAGTATTACCGTCGCCCTGCACGGAGGTGACGTGCTTGCTGTCGAGAAAGAGGTTGTTGGTGCTAAGGCGGGACGAGTACACTGGAAGTAGAGACAGACAAAGTGCGGCATTACTGTCGCCCTGCACGGAGGTGAAGTGCTTGCCGTCGAGAAAGAGGTTGTTGGTACTAAGGTGGGACGAGTACACTGGACGTAGAAACAAAGTGCGGTATTACCGTCGCCCTGCAAGGAGGTGACGTGCTTGCTGTCGAGAAGGAGGTTGTTAGTGCTAAGGCGGGACGAGTACACTGGAGGTAGAGACAGACAAAGTGCGGCATTACTGTCGCCCTGCACGGAGGTGACGTGCTTGCCGTCGAGGAAGAGGTTGTTGGTACTAAGGTGGGCCGAGTACACTGGAAGTGGAGACAGACAAAGTGCGGTATTACCGTCGCTACGAGTACACTGGAGGTAGAGACAGACAAAGTGCGTTATTACCGTCGCCCTGTACGGAGGTGACGAGCTTGCCGTCGAGGAAGAGGTTGTTGGTAGTAAGGTGGGCCGAGTACACTGGAGGTAGAGACAGACAAAGTGCGGTATTACCGTCGCTACGAGTACACTGGAGGTAGAGACAGACAAAGTGCGTTATTACCGTCGCCCTGCACGGAGGTGACGTGCTTGCCGTCGAGGAAGAGGTCGATGTTGCTGAGGTACGGCGAGGGCCCGCGGTCCACGACCACCTCGTTGAGCACGAGGATGGTGGTGCGCTTGCCGTCACGGCCCGCGCCCTCGTCGCTCTTGCGCAGCACGACGCACTGCAGCCGCGAGCGCAGCGTCAGCGCCGCGTGACCTGATCGTCGAGAGCCGACGTTTAGCTTTTAAGACTGTGCAATCTATTGATAAGGAAATTTTCAATTTCTGTTTCTTTATTTAGTCCACTAGAGTTATGTTATATTTTTTTCTCTGTTTTGCTGGTTCGATTACCTCTGCCAAAGAAGAACCAAAAATAAACGTCGCCAGGATTGTTTTTTTTTTATCATTTGATACTAACAAACTGCTTACAGTGGTTGATATTGTTGTTTATTGTTTATTCATCATCCATAGACAGTACACTGTACTCGGATTTGTCATATTTTATCATTAGCCAGTTCGGGGAAATCCCAGCGAAGAAGAACTGGCAAGAAACTGCGCTGGTTTTTTTTTTCAACGTCCACTTAGTCTAAATTTACAAAAGTATTTAGACTCACAAATAAACACGCTAAATTAATATGAATTGACGAGAATCGACAATTCATGTCATATGCAACAGTTCATGACAAATATCAGTTTATTAGTAATGAGCATGCCCGCCATCTAGCATGTTGCCATTTGGAGCAAGCCAGTCCCCACAAACAGCACCCGTTCACGAGCATCACGCCAGGCGCAGCCATCGCCTCTATGAACCATATTTTAGGAAAAGAGGAGACCCGAACCTACCGTCGCCGCAAGCAGGGACCTTAAAGCGATACACTACTCCAGTGGCAACATGCAAAAGTTGTTAAAGCTCTGTACGATTTAGTTTTAATACGATTATTTTTGTCATGAACTACTACAGTGACCTGTAAACAAAGAGTCAAAATACAAAATACATTATTATTCTTACAGCTAAAAAAAAACTATATAATATTAACACTTTAAATGCTACCACCTACAGAAAATTATGAGTACAATGGTTTTAGAGCAACCATATACAATAAGATTCCTGAAAGAGATTCTGACCAACACCTACAGTTAAATAATGCTTTAATACAGTTCGGGTGTAGATAACTACTACTCGTAGCAGAGAGCAAACTCTTGACTATCAATAGTTTGCTCGATAGTGTTTGTAATACAGTAGTTTGTGAATATCGCACAAGGAAATTGGTGGGACGGTGAATACTTCAGATATACATATGTGTGAACTGCATATATGTATGGTAATGGCTGCAATGAAAAAACATTTTTCGAGTTTTCAATTGTGATGTCAAATCTTACTAACTACAATTAACTTGCAGCATTTTGTGTGGCAGTCTTAGCAACACAACAAAACTAGTTACCTTCGAGGACGTTCATGACCTGCTCTTGGAAGTTGTGGAACTCGAAGGGTGTGAGGAAGCCGAGCGAGCCCAAGTGGAACGCCATCACAGGAGGCACCGATTGCTGCAACGAACGAGGGCTACGTTAGTATCGTCGCCAACCGAATCAGCCGCATATGTCATCTTTTGAATTGGCTACGAGGAATAAAAGTCGTAGTTGAAAGGAAAATGGCCAAATTAAAAGTGGAGGTGAGCTTGGTAGCTGGCTATAATATGTAAGTGCATTTTTTTTACATTTTATAATTAATAAAATACATTTTCGTGTAAGAATCAAATTTTCGTAACTTGGTATTATCAATAACAATGGTTGCATTTTGACTTCCGATTTTCCAATTTGACACGAAGCGCGTTAACGCACGTGAATGACAGACTTATGATGATTTACGCATGATCCTTCTCTTCCGCGCGGCATGCTGATAATTGACGTGTGACAACATTTGTGGTTGTGCAGAATCACAGAACAAAGAAAATACTTCCTAAAATACAGGGTTGCCTGCACAAAATCTGAACAATTTCGTGCAGTAGGTAATTTTAATTGTTTTCGGGTGAAATTTATGTGTCGAGTAACAACTTGAGACCTAGCACAATCTACAGGTCGCCTCAGTTCCGACACGAGACTAAAGCTGGAAGAGCGAGCTGGCGTGCAGCATCGTGCCGTCGCCGCCGAGGCACACGATGAAGTCGATCTTGACGGTGAGGCCGTCGGTGCCGGCGCGGAACGTCATCAGCCGCTCCCGCAGCGCTACAGGCCGCCTTAGTTCCGACACGAGACTACAACCTCGACTGGTCTCACCTGCAAGAGCGAGCTGGCGTGCAGCAGCGTGCCGTCGCCGCCGAGGCACACGATGGAGTCGATCTTGACGGTGAGGCCGTCGGTGCCGGCGCGGAACGTCATCAGCCGCTCCCGCAGCGCTACAGGCCGCCTTAGTTCCGACACGAGACTACAACCTCGACTGGTCTCACCTGCAAGAGCGAGCTGGCGTGCAGCAGCGTGCCGTCGCCGCCGAGGCACACGTTGGAGTCGATCTTGACGGTGAGGCCGTCGGTGCCGGCGCGGAACGTCATCAGCCGCTCCCGCAGCGCTACAGGCCGCCTTAGTTCCGACACGAGACTACAACCTCGACTGGTCTCACCTGCAAGAGCGAGCTGGCGTGCAGCAGCGTGTCGTCGCCGCCGAGGCACACGATGGAGTCGATCTTGACGGTGAGGCCGTCGGTGCCGGCGCGGAACGTCATCAGCCGCTCCCGCAGCGCTACAGGCCGCCTTAGTTCCGACACGAGACTACAACCTCGACTGGTCTCACCTGCAAGAGCGAGCTGGCGTGCAGCAGCGTGCCGTCGCCGCCGAGGCACACGATGGAGTCGATCTTGACGGTGAGGCCGTCGGTGCCGGCGCGGAATGTCATCAGCCGCTCCCGCAGCGCTACAGGCCGCCTTAGTTCCGACACGAGACTACAACCTCGACTGGTCTCACCTGCAAGAGCGAGCTGGCGTGCAGCAGCGTGCCGTCTCCGCCGAGGCACACGATGGAGTCGATCTTGACGGTGAGGCCGTCGGTGCCGGCGCGGAACGTCATCAGCCGCTCCCGCAGCGCTACAGGCCGCCTTAGTTCCGACACGAGACTACAACCTCGACTGGTCTCACCTGCAAGAGCGAGCTGGCGTGCAGCAGCGTGCCGTCTCCGCCGAGGCACACGATGGAGTCGATCTTGACGGTGAGGCCGTCGGTGCCGGCGCGGAACGTCATCAGCCGCTCCCGCAGCGCTACAGGCCGCCTTAGTTCCGACACGAGACTACAACCTCGACTGGTCTCACCTGCAAGAGCGAGCTGGCGTGCAGCAGCGTGCCGTCTCCGCCGAGGCACACGATGGAGTCGATCTTGACGGTGAGGCCGTCGGTGCCGGCGCGGAACGTCATCAGCCGCTCCCGCAGCGCTACAGGCCGCCTTAGTTCCGACACGAGACTACAGCCTCGACTGGTCTCACCTGCAAGAGCGAGCTGGCGTGCAGCAGCGTGCCGTCGCCGCCGAGGCACACGATGGAGTCGATCTTGACGGTGAGGCCGTCGGTGCCGGCGCGGAACGTCATCAGCCGCTCCCGCAGCGCTACAGGCCGCCTTAGTTCCGACACGAGACTACAACCTCGACTGGTCTCACCTGCAAGAGCGAGCTGGCGTGCAGCAGCGTGCCGTCGCCGCCGAGGCACACGATGGAGTCGATCTTGACGGTGAGGCCGTCGGTGCCGGCGCGGAACGTCATCAGCCGCTCCCGCAGCGCTACAGGCCGCCTTAGTTCCGACACGAGACTACAACCTCGACTGGTCTCACCTGCAAGAGCGAGCTGGCATGCAGCAGCGTGCCGTCGCCGCCGAGGCACACGATGGAGTCGATCTTGACGGTGAGGCCGTCGGTGCCGGCGCGGAACGTCATCAGCCGCTCCCGCAGCGCTACAGGCCGCCTTAGTTCCGACACGAGACTACAACCTCGACTGGTCTCACCTGCAAGAGCGAGCTGGCGTGCAGCAGCGTGCCGTCGCCGCCGAGGCACACGATGGAGTCGATCTTGACGGTGAGGCCGTCGGTGCCGGCGCGGAACGTCATCAGCCGCTCCCGCAGCGCTACAGGCCGCCTTAGTTCCGACACGAGACTACAACCTCGACTGGTCTCACCTGCAAGAGCGAGCTGGCGTGCAGCAGCGTGCCGTCGCCGCCGAGGCACACGATGGAGTCGATCTTGACGGTGAGGCCGTCGGTGCCGGCGCGGAACGTCATCAGCCGCTCCCGCAGCGCTACAGGCCGCCTCGGTTCCGACACGAGACTACAGCTCGACTGGTCTCACCTGCAAGAGCGAGCTGGCGTGCAGCAGCGTGCCGTCTCCGCCGAGGGACACGATGAAGTCGATCTTGTCGGTGAGGCCGTAGGTGCCGGCGCGAAACGTCATCCGCCGCTCCCGCAGCGCTACAGGCCGCCTCGGTTCCGACACGAGACTACAGCTCGACTGGTCTCACCTGGAAGAGCGAGCTGGCGTGCAGCAGCGTGCCGTCGCCGCCGAGGGACACGATGAAGTCGATCTTGTCGGTGAGGTCGTCGGTGCCGGCGCGGAACGTCATCCGCCGCTCCCGCAGCGCTACAGGCCGCCTCGGTTCCGACACGAGACTACAGCTCGACTGGTCTCACCTGGAAGAGCGAGCTGGCGTGCAGCAGCGTGCCGTCGCCGCCGAGGCACACGATGAAGTCGATCTTGTCGGTGAGGTCGTCGGTGCCGGCGCGGAACGTCATCCGCCGCTCCCGCAGCGCTACAGGCCGCCTCAGTTCCGACACGAGACTACAGCTCGACTGGTCTCACCTGGAAGAGCGAGCTGGCGTGCAGCAGCGTGCCGTCGCCGCCGAGGGACACGATGAAGTCGATCTTGTCGGTGAGGTCGTCTGTGCCGGCGCGGAACGTCATCCGCCGCTCCCGCAGCGCTACAGGCCGCCTCGGTTCCGACACGAGACTACAGCTCGACTGGTCTCACCTGGAAGAGCGAGCTGGCGTGCAGCAGCGTGCCGTCGCCGCCGAGGCACACGATGAAGTCGATCTTGTCGGTGAGGTCGTCGGTGCCGGCGCGGAACGTCATCAGCCGCTCGCGCACCGCGCCGAATTCGCTATAACTGGCGAGCAACGAGTCCTCAAGCACCGCTGCCTCCACGAACACAACCATGCTCTTCTCCTACGGAATGAATGAAAAAAATTGTGTTTAGATAATCTATGGTGTTAAATATTTATTTTGAGCAATTATTGACTGCTGGAGCTGTTTGCGGGGACTGGCCTGCTCCAGTTGGCAACATGTTAGATGACGGACATAGGACCGAGTGCATGAATGTGTCTATGGATGATTAATAAACAATAAACAATTATGAAGTTCTAAATGCCGGTATGAACTAGAAAAAATATATATTACAGCAATATCTATCGGCAAACTATAACATTTACGATAAGCTCATAACATTCTAAAATATATCTTTGAATACTCAATGACTTGATGCAGCACGATTCAATTCATGAACATACAATTCGCACGCCCATGCAGATGCACCGCTACATGCAAGAACGCATGCATTCTGATAGCTTACAACGCGCACTAGACATAATGACAGCTATTACGCTAAGCCGTGCCGTGGATGCATGGACGCACGCGAATACGTAAACTGCAGTCGGGTGCCTATTATTAGGTGGTCGCGGCGCGTTTTCGCAGGAATTCAGCGAAACGGTTTTTCGGATTGACATGTACTCCGTTCCAAGGAATGTGACATGTATGTTTGTATAATCGACCGTGAAGCAAGGACACATTAATTTAAGAAAGATCCCTATAAAAAGAACTACTTTACGAATATACTGCAAGGCTGGACCCGAACAGATCAAAGATTACGGAGAATACATTTAATTTTACACATGTCAATATAATTCAAATATAAAATTCTTTAAAATATAGAACATAAGTCCGTTGGACGATCTCAGAACTGTTGTTTTTACCAGTCACCATGTTAAGTGTTCTAACAAGACGACGCAAAAATTCCAGACGCGACGCGACACTGCTGACCATACTTTATCATGGAAAAAATGTGCTGTGTGTTTAGGCACTTCAAAATAATATAGTAGTCACTCACTGTGCTGTGTGTTGGTTTAGGCACTCCAAAATAATACAGTAGTCACTCACGGGTCGCCTTCATAAAGTCCAAAAAGCATAAGGTCCAAAACCCAGAACATCCAAAAGTATGTTTTTTCGTG
Source organism: Incurvaria masculella (assembly GCA_946894095.1). Taxonomy (NCBI): domain Eukaryota; kingdom Metazoa; phylum Arthropoda; class Insecta; order Lepidoptera; family Incurvariidae; genus Incurvaria; species Incurvaria masculella. The sequence continues at coordinate 15,460,750 of OX335657.1, read as the reverse complement.
GGTATTGTAAAATGCATATACACTATCATAACCTAACCTAATTAAAAATTTCCGTATTCATAAGTGTTTTGGACGGTATGGGTTTTGGACTTTGTGGTGTTTGGACTTTATGATGCGTCCCCTCAGTCACTACCTATCACGGTTTATAAGATACAGTCCGCCGACAGACAGACGGACGGACAGCGGAGGCTTGGTAATAGTATGGTAGTAGGGTCTCGTAGGCACGCTTTGGGTACGGAAACCGAATTACAGTTTTAAAAAACATTGATCCGACTTCAAGCAACCGGAAGTAGCAGGCGGTTCAGACGCACAGAAGGCGGTTCAGAAGCACAGAAGGGGTCCATCATACATTTTCAAGTGTGCGCCTTCTACTCCAGGAAGCTTGGAGTCGGTTCAATGTTTCATAAAATTTTAATTTTTTCGCTCTCCTTAATATTTCCCACTATTAGGAGTGGTATTCTTAAAAAAAATATGAAAGGGCCACCACTGAGGTATACACTACTAATGATAAAAATCATTATAAAAATCGGTTGACAGTTTGCGGAGATATCGTGTAACATATACATAACAAAAAATGCCTACAGAATTTAAATGATAAATAAATAAGGGAAACAGCTAATAAAAATGTATGATTTAAATTCTGTAGGCAGACATTATATTATAACAACGATTGTTGTTTTTGTGTTTGTTGTAGAGACAGCACCATAACCACATAACAAAAATTAAATAAATAAAAATAAATAAAAAAATACAGAAGAAATGAGAATCGCCTCTTTCTTTGAAGTCAGTTAAAAAGACAAATCAGGCGATGAATTTTCTCGTTTCATCCATTTCGCTGAATGAGAAAAACTCAGTTAAGTTTGTGTAGGTACCTATGACGTAAAAAACAGGCCAAGTGCGAGTCGGACTCCCATAAGAAGGGTTCCGTAACATCGTAAAAGATTGAACAAAAAAAAAACCAGGCTTTTTGTTTATTTTTTTTATTTATTTTTTATTTTACCTATTTGTTGTTATAGCTGCAAAATAAACACACACTCTGTGAAAATTTCAGCAGCCTACCCATTACGGTTCATGAGATACAGCCCTGTGACGGACGGACGGACGGACGGACGGACGGACGGACGGACGGACGGACGGACGGACGGACGGACGGATGGTCGGACGGACGGACAGCGGAGGCTTAGTAACAGGGTTCCGTTGGCACACATTGGGTACGGAACCCTAAAAACTCAGCAAAATTTGTATAGATGCCTAACGCCCGGTTCCACCACCTCCAGTTACAAAAATCTTAAAGTTATCTTTCAGTTACACCATACACGCCCGGTTCCACCACCTCCAGCTACAAAAATCCCAAAGTTACCTTTCGGTTACACCATACAAATATGCAATGTAGCCGAAAGTTAACTATCGGATTTCAGATAGCTGGAGGTGGTGAAAACGGGGGACAAATATGCAATGTAACCAAAAGTTAACTATCAGATTTCAGGTAACTGGAGGTGGTGGAAACAGGGGTAAGACGTATATATCTATGAGAGGCGTCACTCACGCGTATGAGCCAGTGCACGAGCTGCACGAAGGGCGCGAGGATGGTGGCGTCGTGCACCTTCTTGATGACGAGCACCGTCAGCGGCGGCTTGTACCACGTCAGCCGCTGCGACGCCGGGTCCTGGATCTGCCTGCAACGCGACACGGACACATCGGCTGCGAGCGACTGTGCAACCGCGATGGGAGAATGTTTGGTGATGCGGTAAAATTCGATCTTATTTCCGAGCGATTTCAAATTTAGAACATGTAACGGTCGCGTCGATCTTATTTCCGAGCGATTTCAAATTTAGAACATGTAACGGTCGCGTCGATCTTATTTCCGAGCGATTTCAAATTTAGAACATGTAACGGTCGCGTCGGCACTTGATTCAGTACGAACTACATATTACCAGGCTTTCAAGTTTTACAATGCGATTCAAATAAAAAATAGGACCTCGTCCTAATTTCCCGTCTTGACTAATTTCACTCGAAATCGCGAGGGAAATTACGCGGCAACACCGCGGCAAAGTACTGAAGTTTGTAAAGTGAAGTGAGGGTTTTAGCAGTTTGACATTCAAAATGGCGGTGATCCAATCTTATCTTATTTGAATCGCATTGTACCTATTTTTGGCATGATCACTATGGTGAATGTTTTGTGTGACATGTATACCGTTGAAAAGAGCGTATACTGGCAAACTATTTGAAAGAAAATGAAGCTCTTAATTACTGTCAGATTTTTTTTATGAATTTAGAAATTAAGATTCTGTCAAAATGTTTACTCCATCTCGGGAATTTGGCCGGTCATAAGTCCTCCTTCTTGGCAGTAACTTCATCAAATGATATTGTTTCTAGAACGAGGGTGCATCATAAAATCCAATAAATTTTATTTCGTGCTGATAAAAGTATAAAAAAAAAGTTACGTAAGTTTTTATGTTTTAAAAAATAACAATAGTATAATGTTAAAAATCCATTAACACCGGCACAATAAATACTTACATGACCATGGCGGAGTTCTTCATGATCCTGCCGCATGGTCCAAACTGCTGGATCGGTGAAGGGGCGTTAAGAGATCTCGTGCGCCTGAAACAATTTCAGACAGCATGAATCTTCACACACGCGATAATGAGAAGTGTCTGAAGCAAAGTTCAGTTTATGTCCCTACACACACGTAGTTTCGGAATTATTTCAAAAACCACTTTGCCATATGACAGCAAATTCTATTTCCATAAACATTTTCTTTCTTTTTTAAAAAAAACCTTATGCTTGTACGGCACAGCTATTGGTTGACTCGAGTTGCACACCAAAAATCATGTAAACCGCTGTTTGATGATTTCCAAATTACGTTTGTACGGGGAGCATTATTTTCGGGATTCGTGCAGCTGGGATAAACAGATTATAGTATAGCAGCAGTCACTGACGTTACTTAGGCACAGAATCTGTAATAAAAAAGGATTGACAGAAACAATAAAGGTACGATTTAGTGTATTAATATTGCCTAAAAAAGTTTTACTTCTATGCAATCTTAGCTAGTCCAGAATCGCTAGTTGTAGTTACCATAACAAGCGTCTCCACCGTATGGCATAAGTTTGCATTTTGCCGTCCGTACAAGTCGTATGGGAAGTCGGCAGCGTGTCAAGCCATAAATGTATTACAGTTTATTTATTTATTTATTTATTTATTTATTTGGTATGCCAACAACATTATACACAAAACAGTTTCATAGTTTCACTACTAAAAATAACAAATTAGTTTGTACATGTTCATTATAGACCTACACAGTTCTTTATTATTGTTTATTAATCATCCATAGACAGTACACTGCACTCGGATTTGTCATATTTTATCATTAGCCAATTCGGTAATCCCAGCGAGGAAGAACTGGCAAGAAACTCCGCTGGTTTTTTTTCAACGTCCACTTAGTCTAAGTTTACAAAATTGTTTAGAATCACAGAAAAACACTAAATTAATATAAATTTACGAGAATCAACAATTCATGTTATATGACAAATATAAGTTTATTTGTAAAGACCATGCCCGCAATCTAACTTGTTGCCAATTGGAGCAAGCCAGTCCCCGCAAACAGCACCCGTTCACGAGCATCACGCCGGGCTCAGCCATCGCCTCTGTCAACCATATTTTAGGGAAAGAGGAGACCCGAACCTAGCGTCACCAATAGGCAATAGGACACATATACTAACAAGTAAGTACGGAGCATTAACAAAGGAAAACATCCTGACATAAAAAATAATCAGAACAACGACTGCGACCATTATTGACATTAAAGGGAAAAAAAAATCAGATAACAACTGAAGTACGAAGGAAAAAAAAACCGGCCAAGTGCGAGTCGGACTCGCACACGAAGGGTTCCGTACCATCGTAGAAAAAAAAAACAAAAAAATCAGGTTTTTTGTATGGGAACCCCCTTTAATTTTAATTATTTTTTAATTTTACCTATTTGTTGTTATAGCGGCAAAATAAATACACACTCTGTGAAAATTTCAGCTGTCTACCTGTTACGGTTACTGAGATACAGCCCTGTGACAGACGGACAGACGGACGGACGGACGGACGGACGGACGGACGGACGGACAGCGGAGGCTTAGTAATAGGGTTCCGTTTTCACCCTTTGGGTACGGAACCCTAAAAAGCAGGCTTACCTCAAGCAAAAATAAACAGTGACTGTCAATAGGAACGTAAACGTCACTTTTCAGTCTGTAATAATTTTCCTGCCATACTTTAAAAGCATATTAATAATGATAGAGTTAATAAAAAAAAATCTGTGGTAATTTTTAATGTCTTCCTAACTAAAAATAATAAACCATTAATTATTTACAAAGTTTTAATCATTATCCTGCTAGTGGTAAATTTACTGCCCACTTTTTGTCATTTTCCTGGATGTGAGGTCATTTTCCTGTGGGAGAGTTTGAACAAAAGCTTATAAAATCTGTAATGATTAGAAAAGTGTCTGGTCAGCTACACTAATTGTTTAATTCGAACACACTGAATGTATCTAGACTTGCTTTTCTGCAAGATTCGTTAAATTTTGTCATGATTTTTTGGACTGTGATTTTGTCCACTTTTGTGAGATTGACCCATATATGTAGGTATGAAATTATTGTCCAGTCGCTTACCTTCTTTCGGAACTTTCAACATAATCGACAGTTTCAATTCAAAGTTTTACAATGTTCGTGAACTTCTATTATACTCAAGCAGCGATACAGAGTGTAGATTTTAATTCAGTTACTCAAATCGAACATGACAGGACATACGTAGGTTAGCACTTATTACTCAGGTTCTCGAGAAAATGTCCGCATTTTCCACCACACACCGTTTCCACCGCGCACAAAGAGACGTCAGCGTCTGACGGAACTCGAGCGGCACGGGCGTTCCAACTTCTACCTGATATATGCGCATTTAAATGGCGGTCAAAGGGCGCCGGACGCGAATTTTAACATTGCCATTTGGTATGCTCATTGGTCGTATATTTTGGGCCATTTTAAATAGAATGACGGCCAGCCCCACATATATTCCAATCGTCGAACGGTCACCCATCTAGAATCCGACCGCGCCTCGTCCACCGGGCAAACCTTAGTAGTCCGTATTTAAAGAAACCTTTTAGGAATCGGCAAGACTAAAAAGAAAATCATTCATTGATTCCGCAACGAGAGGAGTAAGAAAAAGAGTACTTCCTTGTGTTCTTTCATCGTGCTCATTCGAGTTTGTTTTGTTCAGATCGTTCTCAACGTAATAAAACCGATTGGAAACTTCCGAAATCATGTTATTTGCTCGGTTATAATCAGTTTTATCATCAAACTCGCGGTAATTGATTGAGTTGCGACTTGCGATGAAATACAAGAAGTTTTTTACGAGGTCCGTTTTTAATGAATAATCAGTCATATTCATTTAGGGCCTTCCATAAATCACGTGAGGATTTTAAGCCACTTTTGTGGCTGTGCCAAACTAACAACTCCACCATACTAAAGATATGGGAGTCCGCTTCTCTGTCATTCCGAGCGTGGATTGAAACGTTAGCGGCTTCGGTTCCGGGCACTGTAATGCACTCTGCGTTACAGTTCCGGTACCGATGCGGAAAATAGGGAGTGGACACTCGTCCAAGTGGCACTCGCCATTAAGAGTACCAAAACAATATGCGGAGGCGACAAGACCTACCGAAGACCTAGGGTCCTCGCCTGGGCGTTTTCGCCCAAAAGAGGTGTTATGCATAAGTTACCAAACATAGTGGATCAATAGATGGAGAAATATAGAGCAACCCCAGCGATATGGAGCGATGTGAAACAATATCGCTTTTCGTTTCGCCGGTGACTTATTTATCGAATTGCCACGTATCCGGGCACCTGTTCGCCACATGAGGGCAATTATTTGCTCCACGAATGGTTCCATACTTGTCCATAAACCATGTTGCCGGATTGCTAGATGTTGTCGTGACGACTAAATCGACAGAGATTGCTGCAAGTTGAGCAACTTTAGTTGCCCGTGTACGGTTACCTTACGGTCGGTCACTGGGAGCGCTATACAATAAATAGCGAAGGGAAAGTCGATTAGCCCGCACAATAAACTGTCCATTGTTGACACTTAGTGAGATTAGCTACCACTCGGGTGTGTATTTGATAACTGGAAATTTAGGACATTTTCAGATTCTGTCCTTATAAAAAATATCATTGGACTTACACGTGATTGTCGCATTATCCCACCCCCCCCTGTTCGAACCTCCCATGTTTAGAGGACGACCCCCTAAGTAGTTACCGAGTGCAAGCCAGTCACGAACTTTAACAACAGTAACAATGTAGGTGTTTTGAGGAAGTATTCAACAGGATGTAATAGATTGCGGGTTTGTTTACTCAATAATTACGTATGTACAGTGAAAATAATAACCAAGTTAGGTAGGTATTTATCGCATTTGTTTCGACATACCCCGGTTTTCACCACCTCCAGTTACCTGCAATCCGATAAGTAATTTTCGGTTACATGGTGTAACTGAATGGTAACTATGGGATTTTTGTAGCTGGAGGTGGTGAAAACGGGCGTTACTCGGTCAATCCAATTTTGGGTTTGGGTATTTCCTGCAGATATGGAACGTTTCTTTTTAAAAAGGTTAGTTACTAAGATTCTTTACATTTCAGAATTTTTAATCAAGTTCATTGAGCTGTAAAAATTTTGCCTACGTATGTAACTTCGGTGAATGAATATACTAATATGGTACCATGGAGCCAGACGGTTACCAAAGGGGATCTGAACTTAATAACCCCTTAACAGAACCGTACATAACATAACCAGATTAGTTTAGGCTGATATTTAGATTAGATTGTTAGATTGACAAAAGCTTGTTTCTAAAAAGATTTTGAATACTGATTTCTTATAACATACAAATGAGATAAATTACATATTAATTTACTGGATGGTTTTCTTCTATAGATCAAATTACATAAAAAAAACCATACGACATAGCAAAACTCTTAACCGACTATTTTACATATAGTTACAAAGTTACAACACATTTTCTTATTGCATTACATATATCACGCGCATTGATCGGGAGCAATACCCATTGAGGTGAAGAAGTCTTCATCTCGATGGCAATACCGTGACGAGGTGCAAATTTCATTCGAATCGCGTTATCTGTATATCAATATCTGCAATGATAAGCAAGTTTTAGACATATTATTGTACATGTCATCTGGTACGGTCTCACGGTGACAAATTACACACATTTTCAACAGTCACTGTGACTTAGCATTTCCCCAACGGCTTGACATGACGGGAAGTCATTACTTCTCATAACTTATTGGTCGCTCCATCTAGCGAAATCTTGACAAAAAGCAGGTAAATAAAAAAATGGTCGGCATATTTTAGCCGGAGGGATGGACTGCATGACCCAAAAAAAATTCAATTATCAGAAAAGTCAAGTTCGGATGCATACATATGTACTTTATATTACATTTAAAAAATATATGGTAAAATTTCGGACGGAGGGCCAAATAACTCTTTCACGTTCACCAAGAAGCTTACGCATAAAATTTTTTTGGAATATTAAAAAAATTTGCTATTCCTTTATATTTTAACAAATATTATCGAAAGAATTAGGCATTCCGAATTTGTAACTGAGAGCTTGTCCATTAATCACGTGATATATTTCTTGCCACTTTTTATCCCCCCTTCCCCCCTGGCCATGCGTCGCCGTAAGGTTTATGGTGCCTTACCTTGAGCCCTCCCACCTCAAGTGATGTTATTCGTTTGAAAATTTACATATATACTTGCTTGTTTTCTGACTAAGTAGAAACAAACAAAACGCATTTTTATGGAAATATACACGGATAGCTAATGGCTATACTGCCAATATTATGTAGTCTAGCACACCACATAGGAACTAGGTGCCATGCCAGGACCTTCCTTCGCCTGAGTATCGAATCTCAACGCCAGGATGGAAGCTTTAAAATAGTGTAGCAATAATTTCACGCTCGATGACAAATCTTATTATTCGAAAAATGTTTTTTTTAATTGCGAGACACAGGTTTCGCCCCTAAGCATCCCGAGAAAAACTTCAGGCATTACTATTTTTTTTTTTATACTAATATTATATATTTCTCATCAATTATTTTCATTTTCAATGTTCCCGAGAGGCTAGTACGTGCCTCGATGCTATCTATGGTGTGGTGTCCACGAAGAGTGGTGTCCCACAGCGTGACCCTTAGACTAATAGGGTTGACGCCTGTGGTCTCGGGTCCCAGGTTTTCTTATGTATTATTTGCCCAGGGTATGTACGATGCGTATGCTTTCAGATCCTGCAAAGCGCGAAATAGGTACAAAGCGCCCAGCCGTCATCACCTCCTCGCGTTCCAATCCTCTTCGGCCTTGAGGAGCGCCGCCTTGCCGGACTCGTGCGATAGCTGCCTTCCGTACATCGCGACCGCACCGCAACCGCTTCCGCCACGGCTAGCGCAACCGCCACCGATGCGTACCCTTCACTCGCCGTTGCTCCCGAGCGCATCACTCGGACACTGCGCGCATCTTCGCTGGATCGCGCTTTCGAGGAGATAATGAATCGCTCCCAAGCGTTACGAGTGACGTTGGCGGCAACCTTGCGGTTAATAACTTAAAAAACCAATAATACGGTAAAACCCTCAAGTCGCCCACTGAATTTTCCTTGTTGGAAACATTTGTACGTATTACTACAATCTGGATGTTTAACAGTTATGTTGTCAATGGTATTATGACTTAATCACAGCAGCGCACTGTTCTCCAATTTCTGGCAGCCTACGTTTGGTAATAACGAAACGTAAAACGTACAAATTATCAAACAAACGAAGTTTATCAACAGAGAGCACGTGATATTTTGTTTTTATTGCCACAGTTGCCGTCGTCGGCTCATTATCACTTCAATTCTATCACTTGAAATAAGTTGACTTCGGTAACACTGATAAGTATAACAATGATACATTTGAATGTGTATATCAACGGGCGTGGTTTGGGCCACGAAATGAAAATATTGGTATATATTTTTTAAATTTACTGCCGTCACCATTAATAGATAGGTACTGGTTTAATACTCGAACAAGTTTATCGGAGGCCGATCAATAAAAACTATCACATCCTTGCGCAAATACAAAACGGACCTCCCGAGATTCACGAGAAATTCACAGCACTTATTCAATATAACTTTTAAAAGATGGCCATTTTGTTTTATTACGTGCACATCCGATTTAAATTTCGAACAGTTGACAACTAAAATGGCTGAAGTTTTGGAAAACGCGGAGGAGCAGGTGAGCGGTCGTCGACGCGCGAAGATCCGGATAGACTGAGTTATCGGAAGATACGCCACCGCATGCCACCGGCCGCCGCGGAGCAACAGACCTTGAAACGGAACGGCTCCAACAGCCTGAGAGATTGATGGACGCAACACGCGAATCATTATAAGGGTCAGATAAATACACTACCTACTGCTGGAGTGTTTATTTTGTGTTTTTGTATTTATTTGTTCAATCACATGATGCACCACACTACACTTGGGCACGTATGGTATCAATAATAATGCGTAGCTTCTATTTATTGGACAACGAGAAGCAGCTACAAACTAAATTCGTAGGATTGTAATTGTATTTTAATGATATGCTTTTCTAATGATGCCTGCACCTAATAAGACTTTAAACGCATGTCAGATAACTAGCAAAATTCGTCGACGGTGGAGTTTTTTTCAGACGGAGCAGCGAAGTTAGAATGGAGTATCAAGATGTAAGGTGAATTTCCCTAAACAGTGTGCAGTTAAGCCATAACTGAATAGGTAAATAGCCACTGAGTTTGGCACCACAACATTGAATTAAGCAGCAGCATTTGACGCACGGTTTCTGACCAGTTTAATGCATCAGTGCTCAAATGGGAACATTGTGAAATGGTACCTATGTTAAGAGATTGCATGTGCTAATATCACGACACGAAGACCCACATGCAGGAATAGAGATTAACTTGTGAATAGACACGTCGTATCGGTTAACGAAGATGCATTTAAAAAAATCACAAAAAGTGTTTTAATCATAGGATGTCTTGATCTGCAACTGGCCTTGTATGTAACGATAGTCATCTATGTGGGTTATCGATAGGAATCGGCCGAAAATTTAGTTTCAGCCAGTTTCGGCCAACAATCAAATTTCGGTCGGTCTCTAGTTAGTTTCAATAATATAACATCGGTTATCTGTCCAGAAATCTGCACAGATAACCGATGGTTCAAATGGTGCAGCTGTGGGTGCAAATGATGCAAAAGATGTTAAATTGGCTGTATAAGATAGAAAACATCAGAAATAGCCAAAAAATAATGCAATACTTTCTACAAAAGATTTTACAATATTTCTTTACATAAAAACCTGTCGAAGAATTCATTTGTCTAAAGAAAGATAAGGATAAGATAAAATCGATAAAACGACGAAATCACCGCGAGAAAACGCCCTAATGAAACAAACCTACAGATCACAAAACTGTGGACAAACCACTCCAGAAAAGTAGTCGAAAGAGTACAGATCTGACAAATTTATGAAACATTGTTCAAAATGCTATGAAGTGGGGGCGCACAAATGACGAAAAACCCTAATTTAGGGAGAAACGCTTTTCCAGGGTTAGGCTACGAAAACATACTACTTGTAGGGATAACCAATTAACCTTTTTTTTTAGGAAAACACCTGAGAGAGACCGCTGTGGTATGAAAACTTGGCCTTACTGAATAATGTGTGTCGAACAACAAACGCCTTATTAATGTTAGGCCGGTGGGTGGTTGCGTAATTGAGAACGATGTCGCATATGTAAAGTGGTTTGTTGACCATCTCTTTAACGTTTGACGGCCAGGTATCAGCGCCGGCCAATCGAGGGCCATTTGGAAATACTTTTTAGCATTACTAACGAAATATCGATGCTTTGTTATGTATTCAATGCATAGAAATAGAAAGTATTTGGGGGATAGACAGAATCTATGAAGCAAATGGAAAACTGAAAGTTTCTGAAGGTCATGTGGAAGTGCCGTGTCGTTACAATTACTCAACTGTGAATACAAATGTTTTAATACCAAAAAGAGACAACCTTTACACACACATATATCTTGGTTAAAAGATTATGAATCGATCTGAAATAGATCATTCTCATTTGCACATGAACAAAATAAATTATTTTGCTGCTGACGGATTAGGTATATAAACTTGAAGATGCATGATGACAAGGTAACAAACTGAGGTATATTGCTATGTTACTATTAGTTACGAGAAATCAACTGAAAAGCGAATAAAATAAAATGAAAGTTTTTAAATCTAAAAATCCATTTTGAGTCTGCGCTAACAAGCAACGAAGACGATTATTATTTTGTTTTGATTATTTATTTTAAGTTATTTAATGATCTTCGTCTGCTAATTAAAACAATAGTACAAAGTTATGCGTGGTAAAATCGGTTAACAGGTAAAAAATGCGCGGGTGAACATAATATATTTCTTATTTTCCTACGCTTAGGGGTGGATCTTTAATAAATGTGACTACTTTGTAAAAAGATAGGCGCAGTCATCCATAAAACAATATTATACGCGTCGACTTTATTTGTCTGTTGAAAAGAACCTTCTCCAAAAGGGCAAACACATTGACATCAAAGATTCCTCTCACAGAAAACCTACATAAGAATTTAGAAGGGTTAACATATTCAATGCACCCACGCATCGTGCACCCAAGTCCACACAATGTCAGTTTTGTTGAGATAATCGTAACAATGGCAATTTTTAAACACAATTTGTGTGGCAGGTTTCAAGCGTCGCATGCATAATTTTGTGATTTACAATCAACAAAGAATAATAATATGACTCTGTCCTTTTGTTGCAGTTTTAGCAGATTTTTTTTTTTTTTTTTTTTATGCGACCTGACATGGATGGCTAATACCACACAACTACCGTTATGATATTAGCCCAATACACCACATTCCCGAAGGAATTAGGTGTCATGCCAGGACCTTCCCTTTATGAGCACGGCTACATTGAACTGGATGGAAAACACGGACAATTTTCATTGCCGCTTCGACCATCGTTCATCCAATGCGATGGTACCAACCCGGGCGGGATAAACCCTACCACCTAGTAAGTAAGGAAGGGGACCTACAGCTTAACGTGGAATCCGAACCACGGCCAGCCTCTCTCAACGGTCGAATGGTCACCAAGACCAGACCGGACCCAGCGTTGCTTAACTTCGGAGAGCGATCGCCGAAGTGTCGCGCCACTGGGCCACCGAGGCCGACAACAACGATACATGGATTCCTTACTTACAGGCATCGTTAAGGTGGCCCAACCCGGCGGGACTAACTCATTCGCGGGCATGGTCCGAAACCGTGCCGTTGCGCTCTGGGACCTTCTCTGTTTCAAAGAAAAAGACAGGCTCCGTGATGAGGAAGATGCAACATGTCCACAAAAAAGACAATGTGCATAGTGTATATTTTGGTAAGATTTTCGAAAATTTTAATTACAAAACGACTTATAGCTTAAAGTAAACCACGACCGATGTAGTCAAAAATCGAACAAAAACCAAATAGATTATAAATCTTGATTAAATAAGCTATGTCTGATGACTAATCTTTTTAAGATGTTCTTACTTTATCCTTGCGTAATCTACCTCCAAAGTCATTGTTTAAAACGCGCGAAAAATTCGAACTTTCGAACCTTATAACTTAGAAACCAAACACATTATCATGCATGTCCATGTGCTAACCTTCACAAATGTGCCCAACGTCTTCGACGCCAATTCTTTAGTTGCCGCGCGGCTGGCCGCGCGTTTCGGAGGCCGCCCGAAGCAGTCGCCACTCAATATACCATGTAAGACACATTTATGGAGGTGCAACGTGAGCAGGCCTCTTGTAACATGGCATAAAAACAAAATTTAACAAAAAAAATAACCGACTTCAAAGAAAAAGCACTAAAAAGTAAAAAATAATTTCCATTTTTGTAGTTACGATTTCTGTTATTTTTTGAGTCGGCGTCAGCCGGGCACGCGCTGCGCCAATCAAGAGAACCTTACCTAACCTAACCTAACCTAACCTTGGCTGACACCGACTCAAAAAATAACAGAAATCGTAACTACAAAAATGGAAATAATTTTTTACTTTTTAGTGCTTTTTCTTTGAAGTCGGTTATTTTTTTTTATATTTTTTTTTAATTTGTTTATTTTTAGTGAATCTGAAGTACACTTACTAATTAGTACACGTCCTTTCCAATAAAAAAAGAATCACCGAAATCGGTTGGCGTTATATTGAGTTATTCGTCCATTTGTCGCGCACATCTTAATACAAATTTAAGACTTTTATGATTTTCTCATGGAAATCATTGTCAGAACTTAACCAAATTAAAATGGGACCACTTGGGAAGCACTAGCTATCATTTAAAAAAATAATCATCAAAATCGGTTCACCCAGGCAAAAGTTATGAGGTAACAAACATAAAAAAAAAACATACAGACGAATTCATAACCTCCTCCTTTTTTTGAAGTCGGTTAAAAATAATCGACTGTGGGCATATAACATCTAAAATATAAATGATAAGTAATAGTTGTAAGTTTTTCTTATTTTGTTTCTTTGTTATATACTATACATATATTTCTTCGTCCTAAAACTTTTGCTTTACTTGTGAAATACGAAGCTGGACTAACATATTTTCTAAGCAATATTATATAAAGATTTCTATGTTACTCTTATTGTTTTTCCTTAAGTGAATAAATAAATAAAATCAATAAATAAATAATGAAAATAATAAGTTTCCATTCGTCGGGACCCAGGAACTGGGCGCGCTTTGAATCTTGAATCTTTTTCCATAATTGGCAAATCCTGAGTCAGCGGTTTGGTGCAGTTCTGGTGGTTTGCTTATAATTTTACACATACCCCATTGCTTTTGCCATTCCGACTGTGCATCTCATATAATCATGTTTGTAACGCTGCCATCTGGTACGGCGACTTGGGGGCTATCTTAAGTAGCACGTGACGTCAATGCTTCCAATCAAACCGAACGCACCCAAGATCCTAATTTATAACGAGACATGGCGCGATAGCACGACTAACTATAAAGACCTTCCCATCTTCCTCTGACTAAAGCGTACCAGTCCATCAGACAATCAAACATCCGTTCCGTTTTCCTGAAAAGCTTGTATTCTCCTGGTGCCTCTGGATGGCACTTTTTCGTGCGTCCCATGTCACTTGATCACAACATACCCCTACCTAGATCACGTACTCCCTGTCTTGGTATTTCACCCCCATCAAACGTGATGTGGTTATCGCGGCCCCAGGAAAAGTCCGAAAGCCCATGTACATCGTGGGGCGACTCTTACGTAAAAATCTGGCATAGGCCCTATGCCATGCTTTACATAAAATCCAAACGCTACCACATTCTTAGTCTCTTTTCAGCATTGGGAAAGAGTCCCCCCTGGATGTTCTTGGGAGTTCAGTGGGAATAGCGTCTCCCTTTGCTTATAACCTTACGGTTGGTCACTGGGAGCGCTACATAATAAACCGCGAAGGGAAATAAAAATCTCCACAATACATTAGTATCTCTCTCTCTTTCTCGGTTGCCAGCCTGTGTTTACGAAGTTGTGACGTGACAAGATCGGTTGTTTATCCAGCTATCTGTGGTCAGCGCGCGGGGTCACAGTCGCACGCGGTCGCGGGTCGCGCCACGCCGCCACCGCCATCACGATTGACCACGCGGAGCGACTGTGGGACGCATCGCGCGACGCGCGTGATGCGATAGTGAAAGTGCAACCGATTCAATTACGACCATCCATCGACTTTCGCGTAACGCGGTGAGGGACGGCCGTTGTGCGATATGTAATCTGGTATGGGAAGCTTAAGTTGGGCCTTTCCGCTCAACTCCCCATACAATCGTTGAAAGAAGGTCATGCGCATATCCGAGATCCGCATATAGAGATAAAAAAATATACTCAAAACAGCTTTATTTGATCAAACTAGATGTCTGATGACCATTGGCATTATAAAATAGTGATTGGTTTCTAAGTTATAAGGTCCTAAAGTTTGAATTTTCGCGATTTTTATGCAATAATTTTGGACGTGGATTACTCAACGATAAAATAAAAACTGGAGTAACTGATATTATTGGGAGGAAATTGAAGAAACTCAGCGTGGACACAATTTTTAAACCGCATCGGAAAATCGCCCACATGGTACGCTCCGTAAAGGATAAGCTACCTCTACAATCATCAGGTGTGTACAAAAATCCATGTAGCTGTGGGTTAGCGTACATCGGGCAGACGAAGAGAAGTGTTGCAACACGGATTTCTGAACATATAAAAGCAGCGATGAAACAAGACCCTAACAAGTCAGCTGTTTGTGAGCATATGGACTCTGCCGAGAATCACTGGATTAGGTTTGACCAAGTGGACATATTGGCAACAGAATTTCGGTATATTCCTCGCATAGTCTGAGAGTCCATAGAGATCTCCAAATACAGAAACTTTAACAGAGAGGACTCTTTCAAGTTGTCATCTGTATGGAATCCGGTATTGGCGCCTCTCAGACGAAGAGAAAAGAAGAAAAGACACCGTGAGTGCGTACTGCACATCATCTGACATTTGGAACGCAGCCCAAGCATGTTCGCAGACTACCCCCACCCACGGATACAATCTTCGTCAACGGCGGAAAACGTCAAACTGACAGTTCCCTGTTGACCGTTGCCGGCACGGGTGCTCGCCTGATGATGGACCAAATGTTTGGTTCGAAACGTCGTAAAATAATAAAAGTCTTTTCGCATTATAGTATGTATGAACTTGTAATAAAATCTCTTTGGCTATACTTTTTGTATCTGGCTGGTTTTGGTATCATTGAAAGTTTAAATTTTAAAGAACATAATTCCAAATTCAAATTAGGAAAATGTGTGATTCTCATTTGTTTTTCGTACTGTCAACTTGAGTGAATCTAATGAAGAAATTCGATACATTTTAAAATTTTACTACAAAAAAGGTAAAAATGCAACGCAAGCCGCGAAAAAAATTTGCGATGTTTATGGACCTAGTGCAGTGTCTGTGAGAGTAGCACTAATTTGGTTTAAGCGTTTTCAATCCGGAAATTTTGATGTCAAAGATGCACGTCGCTCTGGTCGCCCTATTACGGATAAAATGGATGCCATTTTTGAAAAAGTGGAGCAAGATCGGCATATCAGTAAATACGACGTAGCTGAAGAACTAGGAATTGACCACAAAACAGTTTTGGCGTATTTGAAAAAAACTGGGTACACAAAAAAGCTCGATATTTGGGTACCTCACGAGCTCACTGAAAGAAACCTAATGAACCGTGTACTCATTTGTGATTCTTTATTACGACGTAATGAAACCGAACCATTTTTGAAGAAGCTGATAACTGGTGATGAAAAGTGGATCACGTACGACAAGAACGTGCGAAAAAGGTCGTGGTCAAAGGCCGGTCAAGCTTCACAGACTGTGGCGAAACCCGGGTTAACTCGCAACAAGGTGATGCTGTGTGTGTGGTGGGATTGGAAGGGCATTATTCATTATGAGCTGTTACCACCAGGCAGGACCATCGATTCTGAACTCAACTGCGAACAACTGATGAGATTAAAGCAAGAAGTTGAGAGAAAGCGGCCGGAATTAATCAACAGAAGGGGTGTGGTTTTTCATCATGATAACGCTAGACCTCACACATCTTTATCCACTCAGCAAAAACTAAGAGAGTTTGGCTGGGAGGTGTTAATGCATCCGCCGTATAGTCCTGACCTTGCACCTTCAGATTTCCACCTGTTTAGGTCTCTTCAGAATTCTTTAGGCAGTGTCAGGTTTCTGAAGGTCATGTGGAAGTGCCGTGTCGTTACAATTACTCAACTGTGAATACAAATGTTTTAATACCAAAAAGAGACAACCTTTACACACACATATATCTTGGTTAAAAGATTATGAATCGATCTGAAATAGATCATTCTCATTTGCACATGAACAAAATAAATTATTTTGCTGCTGACGGATTAGGTATATAAACTTGAAGATGCATGATGACAAGGTAACAAACTGAGGTATATTGCTATGTTACTATTAGTTACGAGAAATCAACTGAAAAGCGAATAAAATAAAATGAAAGTTTTTAAATCTAAAAATCCATTTTGAGTCTGCGCTAACAAGCAACGAAGACGATTATTATTTTGTTTTGATTATTTATTTTAAGTTATTTAATGATCTTCGTCTGCTAATTAAAACAATAGTACAAAGTTATGCGTGGTAAAATCGGTTAACAGGTAAAAAATGCGCGGGTGAACATAATATATTTCTTATTTTCCTACGCTTAGGGGTGGATCTTTAATAAATGTGACTACTTTGTAAAAAGATAGGCGCAGTCATCCATAAAACAATATTATACGCGTCGACTTTATTTGTCTGTTGAAAAGAACCTTCTCCAAAAGGGCAAACACATTGACATCAAAGATTCCTCTCACAGAAAACCTACATAAGAATTTAGAAGGGTTAACATATTCAATGCACCCACGCATCGTGCACCCAAGTCCACACAATGTCAGTTTTGTTGAGATAATCGTAACAATGGCAATTTTTAAACACAATTTGTGTGGCAGGTTTCAAGCGTCGCATGCATAATTTTGTGATTTACAATCAACAAAGAATAATAATATGACTCTGTCCTTTTGTTGCAGTTTTAGCAGATTTTTTTTTTTTTTTTTTTTTTATGCGACCTGACATGGATGGCTAATACCACACAACTACCGTTATGATATTAGCCCAATACACCACATTCCCGAAGGAATTAGGTGTCATGCCAGGACCTTCCCTTTATGAGCACGGCTACATTGAACTGGATGGAAAACACGGACAATTTTCATTGCCGCTTCGACCATCGTTCATCCAATGCGATGGTACCAACCCGGGCGGGATAAACCCTACCACCTAGTAAGTAAGGAAGGGGACCTACAGCTTAACGTGGAATCCGAACCACGGCCAGCCTCTCTCAACGGTCGAATGGTCACCCATCCAAGACCAGACCGGACCCAGCGTTGCTTAACTTCGGAGAGCGATCGCCGAAGTGTCGCGCCACTGGGCCACCGAGGCCGACAACAACGATACATGGATTCCTTACTTACAGGCATCGTTAAGGTGGCCCAACCCGGCGGGACTAACTCATTCGCGGGCATGGTCCGAAACCGTGCCGTTGCGCTCTGGGACCTTCTCTGTTTCAAAGAAAAAGACAGGCTCCGTGATGAGGAAGATGCAACATGTCCACAAAAAAGACAATGTGCATAGTGTATATTTTGGTAAGATTTTCGAAAATTTTAATTACAAAACGACTTATAGCTTAAAGTAAACCACGACCGATGTAGTCAAAAATCGAACAAAAACCAAATAGATTATAAATCTTGATTAAATAAGCTATGTCTGATGACTAATCTTTTTAAGATGTTCTTACTTTATCCTTGCGTAATCTACCTCCAAAGTCATTGTTTAAAACGCGCGAAAAATTCGAACTTTCGAACCTTATAACTTAGAAACCAAACACATTATCATGCATGTCCATGTGCTAACCTTCACAAATGTGCCCAACGTCTTCGACGCCAATTCTTTAGTTGCCGCGCGGCTGGCCGCGCGTTTCGGAGGCCGCCCGAAGCAGTCGCCACTCAATATACCATGTAAGACACATTTATGGAGGTGCAACGTGAGCAGGCCTCTTGTAACATGGCATAAAAACAAAATTTAACAAAAAAAATAACCGACTTCAAAGAAAAAGCACTAAAAAGTAAAAAATAATTTCCATTTTTGTAGTTACGATTTCTGTTATTTTTTGAGTCGGCGTCAGCCGGGCACGCGCTGCGCCAATCAAGAGAACCTTACCTAACCTAACCTAACCTAACCTTGGCTGACACCGACTCAAAAAATAACAGAAATCGTAACTACAAAAATGGAAATAATTTTTTACTTTTTAGTGCTTTTTCTTTGAAGTCGGTTATTTTTTTTTATATTTTTTTTTAATTTGTTTATTTTTAGTGAATCTGAAGTACACTTACTAATTAGTACACGTCCTTTCCAATAAAAAAAGAATCACCGAAATCGGTTGGCGTTATATTGAGTTATTCGTCCATTTGTCGCGCACATCTTAATACAAATTTAAGACTTTTATGATTTTCTCATGGAAATCATTGTCAGAACTTAACCAAATTAAAATGGGACCACTTGGGAAGCACTAGCTATCATTTAAAAAAATAATCATCAAAATCGGTTCACCCAGGCAAAAGTTATGAGGTAACAAACATAAAAAAAAAACATACAGACGAATTCATAACCTCCTCCTTTTTTTGAAGTCGGTTAAAAATAATCGACTGTGGGCATATAACATCTAAAATATAAATGATAAGTAATAGTTGTAAGTTTTTCTTATTTTGTTTCTTTGTTATATACTATACATATATTTCTTCGTCCTAAAACTTTTGCTTTACTTGTGAAATACGAAGCTGGACTAACATATTTTCTAAGCAATATTATATAAAGATTTCTATGTTACTCTTATTGTTTTTCCTTAAGTGAATAAATAAATAAAATCAATAAATAAATAATGAAAATAATAAGTTTCCATTCGTCGGGACCCAGGAACTGGGCGCGCTTTGAATCTTGAATCTTTTTCCATAATTGGCAAATCCTGAGTCAGCGGTTTGGTGCAGTTCTGGTGGTTTGCTTATAATTTTACACATACCCCATTGCTTTTGCCATTCCGACTGTGCATCTCATATAATCATGTTTGTAACGCTGCCATCTGGTACGGCGACTTGGGGGCTATCTTAAGTAGCACGTGACGTCAATGCTTCCAATCAAACCGAACGCACCCAAGATCCTAATTTATAACGAGACATGGCGCGATAGCACGACTAACTATAAAGACCTTCCCATCTTCCTCTGACTAAAGCGTACCAGTCCATCAGACAATCAAACATCCGTTCCGTTTTCCTGAAAAGCTTGTATTCTCCTGGTGCCTCTGGATGGCACTTTTTCGTGCGTCCCATGTCACTTGATCACAACATACCCCTACCTAGATCACGTACTCCCTGTCTTGGTATTTCACCCCCATCAAACGTGATGTGGTTATCGCGGCCCCAGGAAAAGTCCGAAAGCCCATGTACATCGTGGGGCGACTCTTACGTAAAAATCTGGCATAGGCCCTATGCCATGCTTTACATAAAATCCAAACGCTACCACATTCTTAGTCTCTTTTCAGCATTGGGAAAGAGTCCCCCCTGGATGTTCTTGGGAGTTCAGTGGGAATAGCGTCTCCCTTTGCTTATAACCTTACGGTTGGTCACTGGGAGCGCTACATAATAAACCGCGAAGGGAAATAAAAATCTCCACAATACATTAGTATCTCTCTCTCTTTCTCGGTTGCCAGCCTGTGTTTACGAAGTTGTGACGTGACAAGATCGGTTGTTTATCCAGCTATCTGTGGTCAGCGCGCGGGGTCACAGTCGCACGCGGTCGCGGGTCGCGCCACGCCGCCACCGCCATCACGATTGACCACGCGGAGCGACTGTGGGACGCATCGCGCGACGCGCGTGATGCGATAGTGAAAGTGCAACCGATTCAATTACGACCATCCATCGACTTTCGCGTAACGCGGTGAGGGACGGCCGTTGTGCGATATGTAATCTGGTATGGGAAGCTTAAGTTGGGCCTTTCCGCTCAACTCCCCATACAATCGTTGAAAGAAGGTCATGCGCATATCCGAGATCCGCATATAGAGATCAAAAAATATACTCAAAACAGCTTTATTTGATCAAACTAGATGTCTGATGACCATTGGCATTATAAAATAGTGATTGGTTTCTAAGTTATAAGGTCCTAAAGTTTGAATTTTCGCGATTTTTATGCAATAATTTTGGACGTGGATTACTCAACGATAAAATAAAAACTGGAGTAACTGATATTATTGGGAGGAAATTGAAGAAACTCAGCGTGGACACAATTTTTAAACCGCATCGGAAAATCGCCCACATGGTACGCTCCGTAAAGGATAAGCTACCTCTACAATCATCAGGTGTGTACAAAAATCCATGTAGCTGTGGGTTAGCGTACATCGGGCAGACGAAGAGAAGTGTTGCAACACGGATTTCTGAACATATAAAAGCAGCGATGAAACAAGACCCTAACAAGTCAGCTGTTTGTGAGCATATGGACTCTGCCGAGAATCACTGGATTAGGTTTGACCAAGTGGACATATTGGCAACAGAATTTCGGTATATTCCTCGCATAGTCTGAGAGTCCATAGAGATCTCCAAATACAGAAACTTTAACAGAGAGGACTCTTTCAAGTTGTCATCTGTATGGAATCCGGTATTGGCGCCTCTCAGACGAAGAGAAAAGAAGAAAAGACACCGTGAGTGCGTACTGCACATCATCTGACATTTGGAACGCAGCCCAAGCATGTTCGCAGACTACCCCCACCCACGGATACAATCTTCGTCAACGGCGGAAAACGTCAAACTGACAGTTCCCTGTTGACCGTTGCCGGCACGGGTGCTCGCCTGATGATGGACCAAATGTTTGGTTCGAAACGTCGTAAAATAATAAAAGTCTTTTCGCATTATAGTATGTATGAACTTGTAATAAAATCTCTTTGGCTATACTTTTTGTATCTGGCTGGTTTTGGTATCATTGAAAGTTTAAATTTTAAAGAACATAATTCCAAATTCAAATTAGGAAAATGTGTGATTCTCATTTGTTTTTCGTACTGTCAACTTGAGTGAATCTAATGAAGAAATTCGATACATTTTAAAATTTTACTACAAAAAAGGTAAAAATGCAACGCAAGCCGCGAAAAAAATTTGCGATGTTTATGGACCTAGTGCAGTGTCTGTGAGAGTAGCACTAATTTGGTTTAAGCGTTTTCAATCCGGAAATTTTGATGTCAAAGATGCACGTCGCTCTGGTCGCCCTATTACGGATAAAATGGATGCCATTTTTGAAAAAGTGGAGCAAGATCGGCATATCAGTAAATACGACGTAGCTGAAGAACTAGGAATTGACCACAAAACAGTTTTGGCGTATTTGAAAAAAACTGGGTACACAAAAAAGCTCGATATTTGGGTACCTCACGAGCTCACTGAAAGAAACCTAATGAACCGTGTACTCATTTGTGATTCTTTATTACGACGTAATGAAACCGAACCATTTTTGAAGAAGCTGATAACTGGTGATGAAAAGTGGATCACGTACGACAAGAACGTGCGAAAAAGGTCGTGGTCAAAGGCCGGTCAAGCTTCACAGACTGTGGCGAAACCCGGGTTAACTCGCAACAAGGTGATGCTGTGTGTGTGGTGGGATTGGAAGGGCATTATTCATTATGAGCTGTTACCACCAGGCAGGACCATCGATTCTGAACTCAACTGCGAACAACTGATGAGATTAAAGCAAGAAGTTGAGAGAAAGCGGCCGGAATTAATCAACAGAAGGGGTGTGGTTTTTCATCATGATAACGCTAGACCTCACACATCTTTATCCACTCAGCAAAAACTAAGAGAGTTTGGCTGGGAGGTGTTAATGCATCCGCCGTATAGTCCTGACCTTGCACCTTCAGATTTCCACCTGTTTAGGTCTCTTCAGAATTCTTTAGGCAGTGTCAGGTTAACATCACGAGAGGACTGCCAAAACCACTTGTCGCGGTATATTGATCAGAAGTCCCAATATTTCTATAGCAATGGGATCATGTCCCTACCTACAAGATGGCAAAAAGTTATCGAACAAAATGGTACCTACATACTTTAGTTAAATGTAAATAAACCATATTAAAAAATGTTTTGAATTTTCTTAAAAAATGCGAAGAAACTTTTTCCCCAACCTAATATAATCGACACACCTTGCGTAAACCGTTTTCCACAAACCTTAAAATAAATAAAAACAACTTAAAAAGATTAGAAATCAGACCTACCTTGTTTCAAGAAGATTTAATCTTAAAAAAAGTTGGTTTTTGTTAGATTTTTAACTACAGCAGTCGTGATTTACTTTCAGCTAAAAGTCGTTTTGTAATTAAAATTTTCGTAAATCTTACCAAATCAAACACTGTGCGCATTATCTGATTTGTGGACATGTTGCACCCTCCTCATCACGGAGGCTGATTTTGTCTTTGAAACAGAGGTCCCAGAGCGCACCACCGTTGTACCGTGCCCACGAATGAGCTAGCCCCATCGGGAAGGGCCACCTTAATCGAAGTAGGTGTTTTTTTTGTCTTACTCACTTTACTCACTGTAACATATAATATATTGAACTTTGGTCGCTTGTTCGCAAATTTTTGGGGAGTTCCATATTTCTTGTTGGTAGCTATTCATCGTTAAGGAGGAGTCGTGTAAGAACGGTGGCACGCTTGAATCCTTTTCAAGATCTCAAGCTAATCCATTTTTCAATGGAATTTCAACAATACGAACGTAGTTGTTTCTGTCAATTAATATACGGTATTGTCTTAACCATTAAAGCATACGAATTATTAAATAAGGATGGTAATTTAAGTCGTTTGTGCCATAACAGTTGCGCCTGGCTAACCGTCCATTCCGACTGGTTAGACTCGTTGAGAACGTAGGTGCAGGTGTACTCAACAACCTGCCTATGGTCAGGTTCTTCTGTCTGACTCAATTTCTCCAAGATTTTTAATCGTGAGGTGGTTTTTTCCTGATAGTTATGAATGCAGGCAGGGCTGACGTGAACTCGGCGCTAATTAAATCGAAAAAAACCCTACTTATCTTCACTGTGAAACTGCGTTCATTTGCGTCTCGCGGCGCGATTCTTTTACTACTGTAAGAAGCATCCCTCTCTTAATTTGGAGTTTGATCTGCAGTTATCGTATTATACATATATTCACGTATTGTTTACTTTCATATATTATCAAAAATAAGTAGTTTGTGGTTTAATTATATAGGTGAGATGTTTAATTATAGATTTGTATGATCAGTACGTTGCCCAATCTACTATAGCAAAAGCACGGTGAATTATAGAAGTTTTGGATACATTTATATCCCATTATTGCAGCTTGACTACTAGGTGGTTAATATTAGTAACCATAGATTCAACCCTGTGTCACGGATAGTCAAAGAAATGCACTTTACATTCGGATACTTACTTTTATCTTTTTTCCTGTTATTTTTCGGTTTGTAATAATAATGAGTAATAAACAGAAAAAATACGCATTTTGTAAAATCTTACGTGATATTAGGTAGGGTCGAGCAAAATCCCTCGAAATCTCACCAAAAATCGCCTTACGAAATTAATGGACGCCCCCTCAGTTACCACCATAGACGAAGCAGAGGTTAATTTGTGGTATGATTTTCATGGAAACATGTAAGCGGAGAAGTGAACAAAGAAAGTTCAATTTGGGAAATATTCGCATTCTACTGATATTTCCAACCCAGAGGATGGCAGTGTCACCGACGTTTGTCAAGGCCCAGTCATAAAACTGTTGTCTTTGCTCACAGAATACAACACATAAAATAATGTGTACAATACGATAGAATAAATATTGGTACTACGCCTCAGTGTCGTTTGCGCCCGTCTGTCCAGAAGCCTGAGTCCGCTAATAGATAACTGCACTTTCTAGGGTTAGCGTTACGACATAACACACAATTTGGTACAATTTTATGTGATTCCAGCGATATCTCATAGCGCTAGCGCTCGAAAGTGGAGTTATCTATTAGCAGACTTACGCTTCTGAAGGCTGAGTCCGCTAATAGATAACTTCACTTTAGAGCGTTAGTGTTACGAGATAACACACAATTTGTTAAAATTTTGTGTGATTCTAGCGATATCTCATAGCGCTAGCGCTCGAAAGTGGAGTTATCTATTAGCAGACTTACGCTTCTGAATGCTGAGTCCTCTAATAGGTAACTCCACTTTCGAACGTCATCGTTACGAGATAACACACAATTTGGTACAATTTTGTGTGTGTGATTCCGGCGTTACCTCATAGCGCTAACGCTCGAAATTGGAGTTATCTATTAGCGGACTTACGCTTCAGAAGGCTGAGTCCGCTAATAGATAACTCCACTTTCGCGCGTTAGCGTTATGAGATAACACATAATTTGAGACAATTTTGTGTGATTTCTGGGTTATCTCATAACGCTAACGCTCGAAAGTGGAGTAATCTATTATCGGACTTTGGCTTCTGTAAGTGTTTCGACCAAATTGTCCCGCGCATAAAAGCATCCTACGAGTGTAGCGCTGTCGTTACAAACAGATAAACGTTGAGGTTCTGCCTCAGAGAATGCAGTCAATTGTGGTCAATTCCTAGTTCTTCAGCTACGTCGTAACTACTGATATGCCGATCTTGCTCCACTTTTTCAAAAATGGCATCCATTTTATCCGTAATAGGGCGACCAGAGCGACGTGCATCTTTGACATCAAAATTTCCGGATTGAAAACGCTTAAACCAAATTAGTGCTACTCTCACAGACACTGCACTAGGTCCATAAACATCGCAAATTTTTTTCGCGGCTTGCGTTGCATTTTTACCTTTTTTGTAGTAAAATTTTAAAATGTATCGAATTTCTTCATTAGATTCACTCAAGTTGACAGTACGAAAAACAAATGAGAATCACACATTTTCCTAATTTGAATTTGGAATTATGTGCTTTAAAATTTAAACTTTCAATGATACCAAAACCAGCCAGATACAAAAAGTATAGCCAAAGAGATTTTATTACAAGTTCATACATACTATAATGCGAAAAGACTTTTATTATTTTACGACGTTTCGAACCAAACATTTGGTCCATCATCAGGCGAGCACCCGTGCCGGCAACGGTCAACAGGGAACTGTCAGTTTGACGTTTTCCGCCGTTGACGAAGATTGTATCCGTGGGTGGGGGTAGTCTGCGAACATGCTTGGGCTGCGTTCCAAATGTCAGATGATGTGCAGTACGCACTCACGGTGTCTTTTCTTCTTTTCTCTTCGTCTGAGAGGCGCCAATACCGGATTCCATACAGATGACAACTTGAAAGAGTCCTCTCTGTTAAAGTTTCTGTATTTGGAGATCTCTATGGACTCTCAGACTATGCGAGGAATATACCGAAATTCTGTTGCCAATATGTCCACTTGGTCAAACCTAATCCAGCGATTCTCGGCAGAGTCCATATGCTCACAAACAGCTGACTTGTTAGGGTCTTGTTTCATCGCTGCTTTTATATGTTCAGAAATCCGTGTTGCAACACTTCTCTTCGTCTGCCCGATGTACGCTAACCCACAGCTACATGGAATGTTGTACACACCTGATGATTGTAGAGGTAGCTTATCCTTTCCAGAAGCCTGAGTCCGCTAATAGATAACTGCACTTTCTAGGGTTAGCGTTACGACATAACACACAATTTGGTACAATTTTATGTGATTCCAGCGATATCTCATAGCGCTAGCGCTCGAAAGTGGAGTTATCTATTAGCAGACTTACGCTTCTGAAGGCTGAGTCCGCTAATAGATAACTTCACTTTAGAGCGTTAGTGTTACGAGACAACACACAATTTGTTAAAATTTTGTGTGATTCTAGCGATATCTCATAGCGCTAGCGCTCGAAAGTGGAGTTATCTATTAGCAGACTTACGCTTCTGAATGCTGAGTCCTCTAATAGGTAACTCCACTTTCGAACGTCATCGTTACGAGATAACACACAATTTGGTACAATTTTGTGTGTGTGATTCCGGCGTTACCTCATAGCGCTAACGCTCGAAATTGGAGTTATCTATTAGCGGACTTACGCTTCAGAAGGCTGAGTCCGCTAATAGATAACTCCACTTTCGCGCGTTAGCGTTATGAGATAACACATAATTTGAGACAATTTTGTGTGATTTCTGGGTTATCTCATAACGCTAACGCTCGAAAGTGAAGTAATCTATTATCGGACTTTGGCTTCTGTAAGTGTTTCGACCAAATTGTCCCGCGCATAAAGGCATCCTACGAGTGTAGCGCTGTCGTTACAAACAGATAAACGTTGAGGTTCTGCCTCAGAGAATACGCCTAGCCCTGGTTTGGAGGGCTGGTCGATGCCCATGGGTTTCGAGCTTACACTGGGACTGCGAAAACCATTCCAATCTTCTTGCGGTGCTTCTACACACCATGTTTCAAGGATCCTAGACTGCACTTTGGGGGAAACATCTCGCCGTTCGGAATGCACAACGCAATCCATAGTTTAGTTTAGAATAAAGGATCTAGAGGATCGGCGGGTTCTAATTATGTCATGGTAAAATGAATAAATTGTTTGAATTAATATGAAGATTTAAGGTGCGATTGTTTAATTGCAGGAAGATTTCATAAAAACCGGCCAATCGCGATTTTAGCCATCGAGTTCAGCCAGTCCGAACCGGCAGTGACCTTTACGATGGCAACGGCACCGTAAACACTGAAACGATCGATGGACGTGGTGAAATGATACATATGTTGTGCAAGTAGGTGAGAAAAGGAACCAGTGTTCTGAGGGTCAGTCTGAGTTCTCACCTAAATTGGCGTTTACGGAACTTCGAAGTAACGTAAAAACGTCAAACCCCATAGAAATGTTTACTACTATTCTGTGGATTTACTTCTTCAAGCTGTCAAAGTCAGACTTCCGATTTGTATGAAAACGCGGAGTCGGCGTAAACGGCAAAGTCGACGTATTTACGTCGACGACGGTGAGTAAGCTGTCAAATCAAACTCGGTCTCGCAAATGTTAGTTCGCTTAACGCCCACTGCGCGCGCTCCTCCATAAATTTGAAAATGCCAGTCGATCGGTTTGGCGTAAACGCCAATTTACGTGACAACTGGGACTACGGGCTCTGTATGCGCAGGAATAAAGATCTCCATCGTACAGCCATTACAAAACAGCGGAAAAACAAAACGGACGCGCCTAACCTTTCTCAATCGAAGTGGTCGGAACTTCTACGCCCTACATTCAGGTCACAGCTAATTGATGACATAACGGCCAACATTCCAACTGACATCACACATTGGTCGGCTCGCGTTGCGCGGTCACTTTCCATTGCGAACCAATTAGCACAAATCACTCCATTTGGACGGGACCGTCCGATTCATGGCGTCGTTGTCGTCGATGGTCTCATTTGGCGGTTTTGATGCAGACAAAACCAAAAAAGACATTTTATCGACCTCGGCCTCGGCCTGCCTCGGTGTTTGACCGTCGAGGTTCAACAACACTGGGCATGGCCCGGTTCTGGATGGCGTTGGTTCGGAATCAACGTAAGTGTGGGTACTTACTAGGTGGAATGAAGGATGGTCGAAGCGGTAAGAAACTGTTGGTGTTATCCATCTAGTTCAATGTAGCCGAGCAATGTATTGAAGTTCCTGGCATGGCACCTAGTTCCCATGCGGTGTGGTGGGATAGTATAAAGACAGCAGGTGTGATATTAGCCATCCATGTCCGGGTAATGCCGGGTGTGTTTCGGGGGTTTCTCGTAAAGACGAAAGCCATACTTCCCTGCGAACGGGCGTCGAATTTAGACAATCAATTCGCGACACACGAATGGCAACCCTATTGAGCGCTAGATAGGGCTTACAATCAAAGTCGTGCAGCAGGATGAAGGGTCTAACAACGGAATAGATAAGTCAACAAACAATTAAACACATCCCTTTTTTGTGAAATATATGCTGACTTCAATACTTTTCACAATAAATTTCTGTAACCAGACTCCTCACTCTGCTAGATAACTTTTAGGGTTCCGTACCCAAAGGTTGCCAACGGAACCTTATTACTAAGCTTCCGCTGTCCGTCTGTCAGCGTGCTGCATCTCATGAACCGCAATACGTAGACAGTTGAAATTTTCACAGACTGTGTATTTGTATTGTCGCTGCAAGAACAAAAAAATATGCAAGAAACGTTGTTTTTGTGTTGAATCTTGTACTGTATGTACTTGTATAGTAAGGAATCCTTCGTGTGTGAGTCCGATTCGCACATAGCCGGTTTTTACGAATCCCGAATTTTAAGAATTTTACGAAACGAGAAAAAAAAGGTTTTTGTCTCGTTGTATGTATCTAGCTGCCTGCCTAAATATAATAATTTACGAATATTTTATTTCATCTTACGTTGGCATTTATCATAGAAAGACGTACGGACGTCCGGAGTCAAGTTTATGTGGGCCAGCTGTGTAAATTTACAACCTTCCAAACCGCCATTCTTTATCACATGTAATCTCCTTTATTCGATTTCGTCGGAAATAACTACTATAGCTGCATGTATGAAGAAAAAATAAAAGCCATTGTACAGTAACAAGGGAAATTTCTAAATATTAGATATTTTTCATTGTTTGGTATTTTCGGGTATGAAAAGTTAAAACCTTGAAAATGCTGCAATATTTTTTTATGTAATTGGACGTGGATGGCTCGCATTCTCGAAGGAATTCGGTGGCATGCCAGGATCTTCGCTTTATCAGCACGGATACATTGAACTGGATAGATACACTGATAATTTTGCATTGCCGTTTCGACCATTTTTCATCCAATGCGATGGCATCAACCCAGGTGGGCTTAATCCCAACACCTAGCAGGGCAAAGTGGCCTACTGTTTTACATGGATTTCGAAACATGGAACAGCTCGGATCCGTAACGAAATGCACTTATCCAAATCCGAAAGAGAAAGGAATCGGTCCATGAACGGGGCGGGGATTCGAACCAATGATCTCTGGGCATGGAATGCAAGTCCCCGCGCCCCTGAACTACGCCGCTACTGAGATGTTCACATCTGGTGGTGAAATAGTTCTTCAAATGTTGGTATATTGTATTGTTTATACATCATCCATAGACAATACACTGCACTCGGATTTGTCATATTTTATCATTTGCTAGTTCAGCAATCCTAGCGACGAAGAACTGGCCAGAAACCCCCCTGATTTTATTTTCAGCGCTCAATTAGTCTAAGTTTACAAAAGTAAAAGTAAGTAAAGTAAAGTAAAACACTAAATTAATTAGAATTTACGAGAATCAAAACAGTTCATGACAAATATCAGTATATTTGTAACTACCATGCCTGCCATCCAACATGTTGCCAATTGGAGCAAGCAAGTCCCCCACAAACAGCACCCGTTCACAGACCCGTTCACGAGCATCACCCCATCACCCATCTGATCCTTATTTTAGGGAAAAAGGTTACTCGAACCAAGCATTACCGACAGGGCCAATGGTCGTGTTTCACGTAATTGGTGTATGTATGTATGGTGGTCATATTTCCACCATAGATGCTTCCACTGTATAGGGGGAAAGGGTCGCAGCATAAAATACCGAAAACATAGATAGAGCCATTCGTTCAGGGATTTCCAAACTTTATGAGTATGCTTCTCAAAAAGTCCTTGCGAAATGAGAGATTTTTCTGATCATTCGTGGACACGGCCTACACTATGGTCGACATTGGTAATGTATGGCATGAATGCATGAATCTCTGGACAGCAGTGCATACGTGAGAATACATTTACACTAAATCCAGGGGCCCCATTCAGGTAAGAGTGAGTTCGAGTTCGGGAACGAATTAACCTAAAAATAGCTGGGAAATATATTATTATTTAAATACGTATTTATACGACAAACCAGATGTTTTTACCAAACTAAAATGATGTTCGAGAAGTGTGGAAACATGAACTATTTAAAGAATTCGAACTCACTCTTACCTGAATGGGCCCCCAGGTGAAAACGGGACGTGTAATGTCACCTTGGCTGTCCTATTCATGGACAGATGCGTGACTAATCTGAAAGAAAGCTATTGCGGTTAGATGCCTATCTGATGCCGATGATGCTGTTTGCGATGGTTGCTGCATCGGCGGAAGAGCTACAGCTGTTGGCGACTTTTATAAGTAATACATGTATTGAATTACTTATTAAAGTAAACATAACCAAATAAATTGTTTTCAAACGAGACTGAATACTACCGAATACTCTAAAGGTGTTAACAACTTAATTAATCACCCGGAGAACGCAGATTCCTTAAGGTTACCAGGGTAAATTATCTCGCCGGGTGAACAGGCAAGTCAGTCGTTAAATCTGAAGTTTAGTCGCATTTGTACCCTGCTAACTGGTAAAGGACCTTGCCTGAAATTGGTGCCTTTTTATCAAGGTTTTTTTTTGTTTGCGCGGCCTTCCACCGAACTTATTTATTTTTGCTAAGAATATTGTTACAAACGAAATTTGTTATGACATGTTTATGCCTAAACTCAGTTCGAATGAAGTTACAAGGGTTAGAATATATAATTATTTTGGTATTGATTTATTTGAACTTCTAACCCTTACAACTTTATTTGGACTGCATTTAGGCATAAACATGTCATAACAAATTTTGTGCAACAACATATATAGCGCGAATTAAAAAAGGCACCACCTTCCATACAAAATCCGGCACTGACCTTTCAGTTCACTTGGCCGAATAACACGACGCTTGACAGTTAGCATGGCAGGAAATGCAGCTAAACAATATAAGGAAGATCCTGGCATGGCACATAGTTCCCATGTGGTGTGCTAGGCTAATATCTGACGGTCTTCGGTATTAGTCATCCATGTTCAGTTATATAAGCTAAACAGCTACAGATGGAACCCAAAACCGCGCCCCTGAGCCTCTAGCAGCGATTGAAGAATTATATGCTGTGATCATACAAGAAATAGAGTGGTGATGTATGGTAGTTTGGACTTCTCGGAAAATGCAGAGCATCCGATGATCCAATGTTAAGATGACCTACCTTTTGAGCTTTAACCCGCAAAAACAGACACACGCGCATTAAACATTCTTCTACGTGAATGGAAAAATAAAACCAACATACTATCGGAATAGAGGTATGTTAATGATGATGATTACCTCGAAAATGCAGGCGCGGCGTTGCAGTTAAATCGAAACAACACTTTAGTCATTTCAAGTAATTTAACACTCATTTAGAACAAACTAATGCGTTTGCAGCATGACCGCCACGCTCGTGCTACGTGCCTACGTCTGCCGATAGTGGACGATAAGCCACATTAACTATTTGGAGTACTCGAGATAAAAGTGTGTTGACAACGGTTTAACTCGGAGCGAAATGGAAATAAAATGTCACATTCATTCGTAATGGCCGATAAAAAGGGGTATCGCACTCAGAGCAAAATTTCACGTTTGAGACACGAGCTCTGTGTCTGCAAAACCACATTCGGGAGAAGGCAGCCAATGACAACGCGCAAATGTTGAAATGTTTGTAGTGCGTGCTGTTTGCCGCGGAATTCTAGAAAGTTGGAATAAGTGCGGAACTATAAACATTTCCAAATGTATTTGTTAGTATGAGTCTGCGAGATTTGCAAGCGATTGAGATTTGCGAGTTTTGACACTATTTTTTGTTATTCGAACCAATATAAATGCACGTGCTGTCTTTTTTGAACAGATTATCAGTTTGAAAATGGAATACCTAATACAGATCGCTTTCTGTCTCTCTCTCTAACTAACTCGTGTCTATGATAGAGACGAAGAAGAGCCACTCACGGCCATGTCCCGGATCGTCTCCTGCGGCGGTGCTTGGTGGAGGCCTCCTCGGCGGGCGCCAGCGACGGCAGCAACGCGGTCGGTATCAGGCAGCCCTTCGGCGACTTCTTGTCGAACCTCGGCCACGGCGGCAGCCGATAGTCCTGCCTCTCCGCCTTGCGACACTGGTGAAGAGTCGCCAGGTCCACGTCCGAGCCGATCCACAGAGATTCCATCATCGCAAAAGAATAATTCAATGCCAATGCCGACTGTTTGACAGGTTTTAAACTAGAGGAGCGAGATTGCGCGCGGCCATTTTCGAATTTTCAAATTTCGAACAGGAATGCGGAAACTTCGTGCGCGAGAGCAAGCGCGGAGTGCGTGCCCCGCGGCGCGAGCGTTGACACGGCCGGCGCGATTGGCGCGAGTGGTCCGACTGACTGCGCTGAATGTAGTCACACACTGCGGTAAGGGCGGGAATTGAGGTCGGTAGGCGGCTGACCGGCGGCGGAGCCTGCACGGCTGCATGGATGAACGAAAACGCCGGAGGTGGACAAAATACCACCCTACGCTTCGGGCGTTTTTGAACATTCTGTGCATGTGAGTAGGAAAATAAACTTATACATTATTGAAACATATTTTATTTGAACTGCAAAAAACGGGGGGTCAGCCCTTTATAACGATTTGTTACAAATGTTATGTTTCCAGGCTCTTAATGTTTTCCTAGGTTTTAGACATTTTGGATTCTAAAATATGTTGTAGAAACTTTTGTCTGTATGTTTTCATTTGTTTAATATACTTTATAGATTGGAAAATATTGGCTAAGAAACATTGGAAAAAAGTTGTCTTTTTTACGATCATTTTAGATTTTTTATACTGAAAAATACAGTTTTTTACAAAAAAATCTAAACATACAAGCATAGAATGAAGCTTTCACAAGTAATAAAAAGAATGTGATTAAAATCTGACACGGTTTAGGGGTAGGAAAACGTTAGAGCGTGGAAGACGATTTCGCTATTTTAATGGCAGCCTCCTTACAAAATTGTGCCTTGGCCAATGGACAAAGAACGCATTTCTTAAAATTTTCAAATCTTAGATTTCCTGTGACTTTACGACAGCCTTAAGGTGCCCCCGTAAGCATCAGAAAATTTCGCCTCCCATACAAACGTAGTTTACTAATCATTTGAAAACCACTGTAGCAATTTACTTGATATTTGGTATCACAAATCTGGCAACAAATATCTGTGTCTGCATGCCTTTGCTTTTTCGATAAATGTATACTGAGTCAAACCACAGAGAAAACAAAATTAGTATGAAGATTTTGTTTTTGCTTTCATTCGATTCGGTTTGGATTTTTCAAAAAAACAAAAGCATGCAGACACAGATATTGGTTCCCTGATTTTAGATATTAAATATCAATTTAATTGGAACAGCGGTTTTTAAATGATAAGTAAACTACGTTTGTATGGGGAGCATAGCTTACGGGCCGTTCTTAAGGATGGCCCCTAAGATAACGTCAGCAACAGGCGGCAGCGACGGGCGGCGCGGCGAGCTGAACAGTTCTATTGTCCATATATGAATAGCAAACACTAATCAAAACCACGTAAAAGATTTGTGTTGAATTTAATTGTATTTTGAGCGGCTCGTAGCCCAGTGGCGCGGGGACTGGCCTAGCGTACGAGAGGTCTGGGATCAATTCCGACATGCACCACTGTCTTTCTCTTTCCGAGTTCGATAATTGCATTTCGTCACGAATGCGAGCTGCTCCATGGTTCGGAATCCATGTAAAGCTGTAGGTCCTCTTCCCCTGCTAGGTGGTAGGGTTTAAGCCCGCCCGGGTTGGTACCATCGCATTAGATGAAGCGGCAATGAAAAATTGTCCGCGTTTTCCATCCAGTATAATGTAGCCGTGCTCACAAAGGGTAGGTCCTGGCATGGCACCTAATTCCTTCGGGAATGTGGTGTATTGGGCTAATATCATAACGGTAGTTGTGTGGTATTAGCCATCCATGTCAGGTCGCATAAAAAAGAAAGTTTACGACACAGACCCTGAAATAGAAATTAGTCTTTTACGAACCCCACCACCTCCAGTCTCCTATTGACTTCGACCGCTCGAGGTGTTCTAATTTTGAAATTGATTAGCTGCAGTGGACGGTTTGCGAGGAACACACCCGGCAGGGGAGGCGAGGGCATTCTTCGGCGATGCGTCACGCGTATAACCAGACATTCGGACAACGACCGGCTACATCTAACGGCTTGCATGGATACATACGCGAACGTCATATCGTACGTACGTTTTACAATAAATACAAGCGGGGAAAATCTTTCCATAGATAAACGAAGTTTGAGAAATGATGAAGCTGTTTTTTTTTCATGTAACTGGACATGGATGGCTAATACCAAACTGACCGTCAGATATTAGCCTAACATTGCTCGGCTACATTTAACTGGATGGAAAACATGGACAATTTTCATTGCCGCTTCGACCATCGTCCCTTCAATGCGATGGTGCCAACCCTACCACCTAGTAAGGAAGGGGGCCTACGGTTTTAGGTGGAATCCGAACCACGGCCAGCCTCAACGGTTGAAAATGGTCACCCATCCAGAACCTAACCGCGGTCAGAGGTGCTTCCCCAGCTAATCGATTCGCAAAGCGTCGCACACTGATGCTGCGATAAATAGACGTAACACAAACTAAGACTAACGGAAAGTAGTACTTTGTGGCGTCACTTTGACACATTTTGTATGAACGAAATCTTAAAAGTATGCCAATTGGTCTTGGTTCAGTTTGGTTTACAAAGTTTACCCCCGAAGTAGTAAATTAAGATAGAAAAATAATTTGCAAACTTACTAAGTACTTAATTTGTTTTTTATGGCCTACTTTTAGGTTTTGTTCAATGTTTTTTACTAGGTAGTTGGGCAACTCTGAGCTACCGAGACTGACGAAGTCTCGCATATTACTTGCATATTAATATTATTTCTTCAATGCAGCCATGTGTGAGTCGTGGTCGTGAGGTGTGATCACTTGCTAACCACATGTGGGAGAAAATAAAGATTTTTTTTAACATGTATTTTACATTTTCATAGTACATTGGTGTGAAATGTGAGCAATATAAGGAAGGTCCTGGCATAGCAGCTAGTTCCCATGTCCAGTTACATAAAAAAAAATTTAGTTATCTTAGGTACAAGTTTAAAATAAATCTTGATTTGTTTAGCGAATAGCTCCCTCCGACCCTCAATGTTAGCATTGTTGACATTCCTCAAATTAGAATCAACCCATCCTGTAAATAATTGTTTTAGATATCGAAAAAAATGCTTTCGTATGTCCGTGTCCGGCTTTTTTTGCGCAAATCAAGACATTACGCAACAGTGTCACTTGAATATCAAATGACAGTGACTGCAGATTCTAATGTAAACACTTGCTTGCCCAGACTGCTCTGCAAAAGTTTGCGAACAGCGTACTCAAAGCAATGTTGTAATGAAGGAATTCATTGATCGTGAGGGCATTGCTTCGAATAACAAAAAATAATAATTAAGAACTAGTATATCATCTGTCTTTTTTAATTTGACGTTCAAAGACATAGGTAGATGTACAATGCATGAAGTATTTTAATCAGATTTTGACATTCGTCGAAAGCAGGATTCGAACCTGCGACTTTGGATAACATGTCTACTGCTCTCCGCTGAGCTATCCCGGCAATTACGTCGGCTAAAAAAGTATCGCGACGCCTTGCGATTCGAAAAGCTGGTTCACCCAACTTTGAGAGTGGTTCGGTTCTAGATGGGTGACCGTTTCCAACCGTCGAGGCAGGATTCCACGGTTCGGATTCAATGGTTCATCCCGTCCGGTTTTGTATTGTGGAGAAATGAAAAGGTCAGGTCTTGAGACCCACGGCTGCGCAGCAGCTCTCCTCTAGTCATGATTTGAATGTTATATATGTTATAACTTGCTTGGAAACTTCGTTAGTGCGATATAGACTTCATGTCTAGCGGGTAGCGCCATCTAGCGCCATGTTAATTAGCTTCTATGCATCTGTTTGTTGATTTGTGGCATGTGAAACTAGCAGCTCTCAGTAGAGGGCGCTAGGTCGCTACAGTATTATCGCATTGAATGCGAAGCGATTGATGGTCGAAGCGACAATGAAATTGTCCGTGTTTCCAATTGAGTTCAATGTAGCCGATAAATATAAGGAAGCTGCTGGCATGGCACCTGATTCTATGTGGTGTGTCAGGCTAATAGCATGACGGTCAGTTTTGTGTGAGCTCCAGTTACATAAAAAAAATCGCTCGTCGGAAGCACGATGAATGGCTGGCAGCTGATGCAGGTGAGAATGTCACAACCAAAAACTTTTTCAGATTATTTTTAATATCTGATTAACAATGCTGCAAATGTAGATGTCGCTGAAACTCAAATTAATGAGA
This sequence comes from Incurvaria masculella, assembly GCA_946894095.1. Classification (NCBI taxonomy): domain Eukaryota; kingdom Metazoa; phylum Arthropoda; class Insecta; order Lepidoptera; family Incurvariidae; genus Incurvaria; species Incurvaria masculella. The sequence continues at coordinate 15,423,863 of OX335657.1, read as the reverse complement.
TGATATCCATTAAATACATAAATTATCACAAACTAAATTGATTTTAAATCTTCATGGCTAAGATTTTTTTTGTTTTATGGTGGAGTAGTCCATGACCAAACTTATTGCATAAAACGCGCGAAATTTTCTAACTTTCGGGCCTTATAACTTAGAAATCTACAATTTAACAATGCCAATGGTCATCAAAGATCTAGTTTAATTAGTTTTATTAAATAACTAGCAGCCCGTCCCGGCTTTGCACGGGCATAATATCATTTAAAAATATATTATTTTGACACAATGATACACAAATAAACCCTTTTTACGTAGAGTTCCTACATTGAAATATTTGAATTAAAAAAAAACTTAGATTATATTATTAGATGATTATTAGATATTAGAGAAATAATAAATTCAAAATGCTATAGGGAGAACCGCGGCCTCCGACGCACTATTTATAGGCACGTTCCCGCCGCCCCGGCCGGCCGGTACCGCCGCAAACGCTACGTCCCGCAATTTTTAAATCTGTAATATCTTCGAAAATATTCATTTGAATCACATGCTGTAAAAGGCCATAATGATCTATATTAATTCAACAATGTATTTAAGGTATTTAATTGGATAAGGATTAATGCTGTATTGGTTAAAATCGCTTCGAAAATTAGCCATTATTTGTCGTAAAAAGTAAATGACAAACAAATTTTATTGTGGGATATCCACAAGAGATAGACATATACCATCGCGGAGTTTTCTGTAGACCTTTTCAATGTGTACAATACTTAGTACATTATTTTGATAAATCTCGTAGGGTTCAGCCTGCGTTTGCAATATAAGCGGAAAAAATGTAATTTTTTACAACATCACATTGGAAACCTAAAAAATAACAGTATTTCTATTTAATGCATGTTATTATACATATAAACCTTCCTCTTCACTCTATCTATTAAAAAAAACCGCATCAAAATCCGTTGCGTAGTTTTAAAGATTTAAGCATACATCAGGGATATTGGGATATAGGGACAGAGAAAGCGACTTTGTTTTATACTATGTAGTGATGATGTAGTGATGAAGTGATGATGAAGCTGTTTAAATTTTGTATCTCCTACAAGAAATGTGCGCATGACCTTCTTTCCACGTTTGTATGGGGAGTTGAGCGGACAGGCCCACCCTAATCCAGAAACATTCAATATGCCCCGAGTATCTTATCTTAGAGCTCCTCGGATGCTCTCGGTGGCCGAGTCACGCGTCGTTCGCCGTCAGCCGTGACGTCACAACGGGTGGCCATGACACGACACAACATTGTACTCCCAGAGCTGTCACCAGACATTTAACTCACGTCATTTTTTGAGGTTTATTTTTGTACTCGACAAGGAAGACTACCAAACCTATCGTCATGATATTAGCCCATACCGCCACTTTCCCAAATAAACTAGGACTTTGCTTTAAAATTAGAGTATGCACCTCTTTATTTATGACCTTTATTTAAATGTTTCATAAAAAATTCAGACCACTCCATGGTTCGGAACCCATGTAAAAGTGAAGCCTCTACATGTCTCTACTTACTAGATGCTGGGTTTACACCCAGACTGGTACAATCGCATTGTAAAGTCGACAGTAGACATTGTTTTAAATACAGTGCAATACAGAAGCCTAAATCCGCTAATAGATAACTCCACTTTCAAGCGTTAGCGCTATGAGATAACTCTTGAATTACACAAAATTGTTCTTAATTTTGTGTTACCTCATAACTCTAATGCTCGAAAGTGGAGTTATCTATTAGCAAACTTTGGCTTCAGCTGTGCTCATTAATGTAAGTAAAAGAAAATTCACGGCACGTCCTTAATCAGTAGGTGTGATATTTTAGTCTTACATGTAAATGATAAAAAGAGTGTCTCAGCAGCGAAAACTTTTTTATTTTCAGGGTTCATATTTATGTATGTGCAGGCCACCCTGTACTAACTTTCTTATAAGCTTTTCCTTAATTTGTATACTATAAAACAACCTGTAGTTACTGAGCATACTATACACGTTGCAACATAATATGTATGCATAAACAGTGTGAGGCTTGCTTCTTTCTTACACGTAGTTCGACATTTACTTTTGCCGGAATATGTCAAAGTCCTCAGGGTCGTGCTGTGATCCTGATAATACCTGCAGTGGTGGAAGAAACTTTGTGCGTAAAAGAAGTGAGCTTCTTATAAGTAAAAAAACACGAAAACAAGAAAACACGGAATATCTAATGAAACATCAAACTTTATTCCAATATCTTTAAAAGGGTAAATAGCTAATGCATACTGATATTATAAGTTCGAAAGTAACTCTGTCTGTCTGTTGCGTTTTCACGCTTAACCGCTGAACCAATTTTAATGAATTTTGATATAAAGAGAATCCTTGGAAAGGATAAATTTTTTGGCGAATATTGAAGTTGAAGGGGGTGAAATAGGGGATGATGAATAAGCTCAAATTTCGTTGATAGAGACATTTGGACGAGACATTTTGGTTAATTTAGATCAAGGAAATAATTAAGCTCGAGATTGACCTGAGCGGAGCTCAGCTAGTAATGCAACAAACAACAAAAAATTAAGCTAACGTAACCTAGCTAAAAAGTTAAAAGCTAAATCGTATCAGTATTAGGGACGCGAATTCCACAGACAAAAATCTTCCACTAAAATTGCAGTCTGAGGACCTAAAATGTGTATGGATGTGGATTTATCCGTCAATTTGTAGGCCAGTTGGTTGGTATATTTGTGCACGCATTATAAACAGAATTTCCGTTTTCTTTTTCTTTATCGCGCGATTGGCGGGGATGCTAGACGGAAGAATGTGTCCTCGACACTTTTGCTGTCAAAGTTACAGTGGCACCGAAACTTCTGCTGTAGGAAATTTTTATAATATTGAAAACTGAGCGAAATGACCAGGGCTGCAGAAATTATTTTGTTATTTCCTCCTGTTGCTGTAGTTGACAAGTAAGTTAAGGTAAGTAAGTTGACAGTTGGTAATATACCACGGCGCTTGGTAGGATTTCAAGATTTGAGTAGTCTGCAGTTCCAAACACCCATAGGACCTTGTATGTATACATTTGTAGAAAAGGAGTTTGTTTTTTCATTACAGTTTCGATTAGCGAATGTTTTTAGAAAACAATTCCTTCCTCTAAGTTAAGCCCCTTATCCAGAAGTATGCTCAGACATTGCACAATGTTTTTAATCACCCTATGCCAAAAGATCTCAAAAATAAGAAAGATTAAAAAAAGAGCCATTGCATTTTTTTTTTTTTTTTTAACCCCCCTTTTTGAACCTCCTCAAACACACTTGATTTACACCTGATTAGATTGAAATGAACATACAAATTTTATTATATTATTGAATTTCGTTTTGTTGATTTAATATTTGATTTGTTTTTAATTTTATTATTTTTTTTAGTAGCTTTAGCTCATATTGTTTTTTTTTTTTTCGAAAGCGCAAAGGAATTTAAAAAAAAATGTTTCAAGTGAAAATGACCTCTGCTAGACAGAATTTATCTAGTGCAGGGGTCTATGAATGTAAAGCATGTATATTTATATTTTTTAATAAATAATTTTTTGATTTTTTGATTTTGATTTGATTCATGATTGCTCTCTCAATAGCAGTGAAGGTCTGGTTAACAAACTTCCACCATAATCTCCACTGCTAACGCATGAGCGTCCATGTCTTGCCTTTTCTATTCTGCAGACTCAATGAAGCTCTGACTTCTTCAATGTCATGCCGGATCGAATTTCTGTTGATATTTATTCCTCTTCATTTAGTCAGATCGACCATGAAGTATAATGAAATTTTGTGAACCTCAAAATTATATGATTATGATTATGCAGCAATTAGGGCGTAAAGCGCGGTGCGGGGCGGCGTCACTCGCGGAAGATTTTGGTTTCATAAAGGAAAGAATGCTGATGAGGTGTCAAATTTTTGACTGCATTTCCAAGCAATTTCAATTGCATTTTCAAGAAAACAAGGGCAGATCTCTATCTTTTAGGGTTCCGTACCCAAAGGGTGCCAACGGAACCCTATTACTAAGCCTCCGCTCTCTGTCCGTCCGTCCGTCCGTCTGTCACAGGGCTGTATCTCATGAACTAATATAATATATAGAATATGTAGGAAGCTAATATTTTCAGAGTGTGTATTTCATTTGCCGCTATAACAACAAATATCGAAAAATAATAAAAAAATCAAATTTAATTAAATTCAAAATTTAATAAAAAATCAAAATAATAAAATACAAAAAACCGGCCAAGTGCGAGTCGGACTCGCACACGAAGGATTCCGTAACATCGTACAAGATTTAACACAAAAAATCATGTTTATTGTATGGGACCCCCCTTTAATTTTTATTATTTTTTTATTTAACCTATTTGTTGTTATGGAGGCAAAATAAATACACACTCTGTGAACATTTCAGCTGCCTACCTATTACGGTTCACGAGATACAGCCCTGTGACAGACGGACGGACGGACGGACGGACAGCGGAGGCTTAGTAATAGGGTTCCGTTTTCACCCTTTGAGTGCGGAGCCCTAAAAAATTAGATTTTATTGTGTTAAATATTGTACGATCGTACGGAACCCTTCGTGTGCGACTCCAACTCGCACTTGGCCGGTTTTTTGTATTTTATTATTTTGATTTTTTATTAAATTTTGAATTTAATTAAATTTTATTTTTTTATTATTTTTCGATATTTGTTGTTATAGCGGCAAATGAAATATTTTCAAATTCTCCGACACTGAAAGAAGTGCTAATGCGTTTTATTTTTGCACAGATGGGACCAAACTTTATGGCCGATGTAAAGTTGGCGCGTTTCGGTGAGTAGAGCATAAATTATAGGTCAGCGGAGATGTACAGGAGTGCCCGGGTCATACTGAACCCTGCACAAACTCGGACTCAATGTGTATTCAGACCACCAGCCAACAAGTTTGGTCCCTACTGTAATTGTCTGGCAACACAGAAACGGAATTGTGGGGGGCAACTATGCATGCCCACAACGTGGAAAAGAACACGAGCGATTAGGCAAGGGAAGGAACTGGATAGGTCATCAGTGTGGGAACTGTGTGGGAACTTGGTCAGCGCTTACGTTCGAGAAAGAGTCTAGCCAAAGTGCTACTGTTTCTGTGAATACGTTTCTTTTATAATGTGAAGTAATTAAAAGTATCGTTTGCTCCTCGCATCGTCTAATTCTTTACTTCGTGGTTTTTGCAACCACGGCGCCAACCTACTGAGTCAGTGGCCTACTTGTGAAAGGACCGCTCATTGCCACTGCCTTGTTGCTACGCCATTCGCCAATTCTCCTACTTTGTGTGAACATTCACTGTAATGAAGTCCGAGAGCTGCACTAGTTGGTATTTATATCACCGCATCAAAGACATAATTAATTGGTATACAACTGTATGCATAATATTTATTTAATAAACCTAATTTCTTCTGTGTATTTCTTAGTGCTGTTAATAAAACTTAGCGCTATTCATAAAGTGAGTTCATGTCTGCTTTACCTTATGGTAGCAATATTATTTATAACTGGAACAAGATGACTAATGTAACTCTGACTATCGAGTTGTGATATCAGGCCAATACTGCATTCCGAAAGAACTAGGTGCCATGTCGAAAACCTTAGCTTATCTGATCATCTGACGATATCAGCGTGTATCAGCGCCATCTATGATTTGATAAGACAAACCTGTTTTTTTTAAACTATGACCTCTCCTGTTACACAATGTCAACAGTCCTTGAGTCGCCTACACCTTACATAGTTTGATTTTTAGTAGGTAGAAAATTAGGAATTTTTAATGAATGTAGACAATTTTCGTGATTTTTCTTTAGCGATTAGAAGATTGTTATTTGTGTAATGTCAAAGTGACATTTATGTCTGCGTGCCGAAGGACCCTGACATGTTGGGCGTTTGAGCAGGTAGCGCCATCTATTGGTAGTTGTAAGGATATGGAATGTTAGCAATTGTATTAGAATAAATTGTCTTCGAACCATAACTAAATTAGCTCATTTTGTTTTATGTAACGGGACACGAACGGCACATAACACATCTACTTGTGTGACATTAGCCCCACTAACCTCATTGGAACTAAGTGCCATGCTAGGACCTTCATTATATTGCACAGCTGCATTTAACTGGATGGAAACACGGACAATTTTCATTGCCATGTCGTTGATTCAATGTGATGGTACCCAGACGGGATTACCTAAGTGAGGAAGTGGAATCCAAACCATGCCATAGGCCTGTTATTAAATAATTAATAACAATACCAATGGTGGGATTAAAAATATGCATTAAGACTCTTTATTAGCAATAATGGTATTAAACTTTAACGTTAAGCTTACGATATCAACAGATATGCTGTAAGTTATCGGAAGTCTTATTATAAATCTTTAAAAAATATCAATGTGTGATAATGTATCAGATAACCAGAGCATAATAAACACAAGCTGAGTATGTGTCTTTTATTCGACTTTCAAAGTCTTCATTTGTGTGTGTATGTGAGAATCTTTTTGAGGAAATTCAACTTAGATCAAGAATAGGTTGTAGGAGGTAAGTAGGGCTCGATTGTTTCAAGTTGAAGTCATGCGCACATCTGCCTCAGATGTTGTGTACATGTACGCCATGGACTAAGGAACAAATGTGATATGAATGTGACAAAAATTGGGGGCAGATTAAAAGTGCGCACTGGGTAGCGGCTTGCAATGAGATACCGAGCATAATTCTTTCCATTGCCCATTGGGGTACTTTAAGCTTTTGTGCGGTACCAATTGTGAGCGTCCATGTCTCGCAGGCATAGGTTAAAACTGGCTCCTGGCCACATATGCATTGGACAAACAGTCTGGCCTTGAGACACTAAGGCATCTTCTCATTCGACTCATTCAACTTGTCAAAAACAAACTCGGACTACCGTTTTGGATATGGTATGGTAAACGTCAAGATCAAAGTATATACGGCGAATATGCGTAAGCTGTCAAATGAAACTCAGACTCGCAAATGTTAGTTCGCTTAACGCCCACTCTCGCGCGTTCTTAATTCTGCATGGATTTGAAAACGCTTGTCGATCGTTGGGCAATTTAGGTGAGAAGTCAGATTAGATTCAGATTCAGAGATTATTTATTTGCCTAGTCAGTTGTATGTACAGGGGCTCACCCGTGGGCGAGTGTGTCAGCTTTCATTTTACAAGGGTGTCTTGCAACTAGAATGTAACGTGTAAAGCGTGTCTGATACTAAATGTGGAGTGTCTCTGGCCAGTGACAATTATAAATCTACAACATATGTGTCCTTATTTTTGCCTAAGTCAGACTAAGGGTTTAAAAGTTTAAAAATTTGTCTTACCTAATTAGTGTAGTGCAGGAAGAGCGAGTTCCACGTAAGTAAATACAAATTTCAGGAAAAGAGAAAGCTGAAATAAATCATTCTTAGAACCAAATGAAGGAATCCGAATGTTCAGACTAATTTTTTTTAGAAAGAAAAATTAAAGTGATACAGGCATGCAATATTTACCATTCCTTGTCATTGTCATCTTCGGACGTTGAGGCTGCAACGGCAGAGTTAACAGCAAACTGAGTCTTTTTAAAACACTCTGGGCCCGAGCCCTTCATGTTGCCCGACATGCTCTAACGATAAGCTAAGAATGTCCAGCCACTTTTCTTGTATCTATAGCTTTCATAATTTGCGATAACAAGATAAAAATGCGTTCATATAACTTTTATCGTTTGCAACAACACACGATTGAAAACATAACTATAAAATATTTCAGGTTATAATCTTATTTTGACCACAGACTAGAAAGATTTATTTGACGTTTTGGATGGGAGTTAGGGCAAAGAATACAAATTGTATTCGCCCATGCTGCCATTCTGTAAAAAACGGTACCTACCTGCTGCCAGCAACAAATGTGAAATACAACTTTATTATTCAGAGAGTACCTGTTAAAACTGTTAAGATGATCAGCAATATAAAACAACGTGCGATTGTAAATACTTTATTCTAGATCTTTTGCATAGTTGACAATGGCCCGGGATCACGTCAATGACATCCCAGCTTGCATTCCGATAGCTGCGTCGTTGCTACGTATTAGAACTAATCATGCGTTCCGATACATACTCATAACATCTTCCCTTTTCATTATAACAACAATATGAGACTGAACACAATAACTTAATCAACATTCTAACTTAAAACATAATGTATATCTGAATAATCATTATTAAATTGAACTGTTAATCAAACTGATATCTTAATGGCGGCCTAACCTGTCTACCACTTAATGTTCTTTTCACCAGTTCTGATACACCACCAGACCCCTCTCCAGTAGTGACTGCAGGTGCCTGTGGTGCCTTTGCGTCACTTTCGCTCTCTGTTTTATTCCTTCCCTCTTCATTGCTACATTGTTCAAAATAATCAGATACATCTTCATCTAGATATTCTTGTAATTTGGGAACAGGTTCTTCCGGATACTTCATAAGGTGTTGCCGGTTTCTTCGATATTTAACACCACCCGAAGACTCAATGATAAATGACCTAGGTTCAGGACATTTCTTGATAACTTTTCCTGGCGTCCATTTTTCATGAGGACTCTTCTTGTACAGTATGTGATCGCCTTCGCGAACAACCGGTAACGCTCTTGATTTTTTATTATAATAAAACTTTTGGTTCCTTATATTTTGCGTTTTATTTTTTACATACTCATTGTAGTTAGTAATTTTCGGCTGTAGGTGTTCCAACATAGTTGGCACTTGTGTCCGTAATGAACGCGACATTAGCAATTGCGAAGGTGATGGTAAGTTTCCTCTTGATGTAGTCCTATATTGTAGCAGTGCTAAATAAGGATCTGTACCAGCATCATAGCTTTTACTCAATATCTGCTTCACAATTTTAACTCCTGACTCTACCAATCCGTTGGATCGTGGCAGATAAGGACTGGACGTGGAAAGTTGAATTCCCCATTCTTGCAAAAACATTTCAAATTCTTTCGAATTGTATGGAGGCCCATTGTCACTAATAATCTCTACTGGTATTCCGTGCCGACTGAAAATAGGCTTAAGAGCATTTATCAGTGTCTTAGCACTGGTAGTACTTACATTTGCAATTTCAATATAATTAGAGTAGTAGTCCTCTATTACCACAATTAGTTGGTTCTTGAACTGCAAATAATCGATGCCTATCTTTTCCCATGGAAAGGTAGCTAATTTATGTGACATCAAAGGCTCAGGTTGATTGGCACTTCGATGTGATAGGCATGCTTGACAATTTTGTACACCACTTTGAATGTCATTGTTCATCAATGGCCAATATACGACTCCTCTGGCAAAATTCTTTGATTTCTCAATGCCTTGGTGACCACTGTGTATAATCTTGAGTATTTGTGGCCTCAATTTAGCAGGAATTATCAAACTATTACATTTCAGCACAAGATCTTCTATTACATGAATATCATGCCGGCAGTTCCAATATGGCAGAACTAATTGGTCAACGTCGGACTTGTTTGTAGGCCATCCACTTCTGTAATAGTGTTTGAGAAGTTCCATTGACTTATCATTTTTTGTAGCCTCAGTCAGCCACTGAACTCGTTCGGCTGTAATAGGTAAGTTTTTAAGAAGTAAGTTGACATGAATAATCACATCTTCATCTAGCCCATCTTCTTGTGACTCCGGCAATGCTGCGCGTGACAGCGAATCAGCAATGTACATTTTGGAGCCAGGCTTATATTCTACGTGGAGGTCATAAGCTTGAATTCTTAGCATAAGTCGTTGGAGACGTGTGGGAACCTCTGCTAATGGTTTTTTAAATAGTGAAATCAGTGGATTGTGATCCGTTTCGACATGTACAACTTTTCCATATATGTACTGATGAAACTTAAGACATCCAAAAACAATAGCATATAATTCCTTTTCTATCTGTGCCATTCGTTCTTGGGTGGACGTTAATGTTTTTGATGCATAGCATATAGGATGGTTGTCTTGCAGCAGAACTGCCCCAACAGCAGACTTACTCGAATCTACTGATAAAACAACATTTTTTTTTACATTAAAGTGACTTAGCACTGGTACCTTACAAATTATTTCTTTTAGACGACAAAACGTCATTTCATGACAGTCATTCCATTGCCACAGGCTTGACTTTTTAAGAAGCTCACGTATAGGTTCAGTTTCTGTAGCCAAGTTTTTTATAAACCCACCCAGATAATTGAGTATTCCCAAAAAACGTTGCAAATCTTTTAAACATTTAGGTGACGGCATATCTTTGATTGCGCGGACCTTCTCCGGGTCGGGCTCAACTCCATTCTTTGAAAATATATGTCCCAAATACTTCACCTGACTATTACCAAAAGTACACTTACTTTTGTTAAACTTCAAGTTGACTTCGTGAGCCTTCTGAAGCACTCTCTGTAGATTTTGGTTGTGCTCTTGCAATGTAGAGCCATATACTAAAATATCATCGGCGTAGACTATTACTCCTGGCAGCATAAATGTTTCGGTCATGATTCTATGAAACAATTCTGGTGCACAGCTGACCCCATATGGCAGACGTTTAAATCTGTACCTTCCGTAAGGTGTATTAAATGTACATAGTAAAGAACTTGGTAAATCGAGTTGAATCATCCAGAAACCGCTACTGGCGTCTAAAGTGGAGAAGTACGCGGCTCCATGAAGCTTAGAACGTACCATATCAATCGTAGGTATTGGATAATGAGATCTGCAGATGGCTTGATTCAAGTTTCTTGGATCCAAACAGACTCTTAGTTGACCACTTTTCTTTTCGACCAGTAATAAAGAACATACCCATGGTGTTGGTTCAGTTACCTTTGCTATTACATCAAGTTCCTCCATGGCATCCAGCTCCTTCTGCAATCTATCGTGTAGAGCGAACGGAATTTTGCGAGGAGCATCAATCTTCGGAGAGACATCTGGGTTTACGGTGATATGACACTCACCAGGTAGACAGCCTAGGCCGACAAATGAAGATTCATTTTTTATTAATAAATCACTAAGATTAATGTTTTGGACATTTGATAGACTCCTATTTGAATGTTCACTTGACTCAGTGACATTAACATTGTATACCCGCTTGACAAGACCTAATTCCGTGCATGTATGTCTACCAAGAACAGTAGGTGCTGAAACATCAGCTATGATAAAATCAATAATTTTAGTTTGTTGGTGACTTTGTACTTCAAATACACATTTTATTCTTGTCTGACCAACAATCTTGACATCATCACCACTATAGTTAGTAACCTTTACCTGACAAGGTGATAGTGCTTTACGTAAATTTAACCGTTTAAATATTTTTAATGGCATGACATTTGCCTGAGCACCTGTGTCTATGATACATTTTACATCAGTGTTGTTTACTTGCATTATAATTGTCCACTCGGGCTCATTCGATCCATTCGAATTTAAATGTCCAATAAGTAAATTTTCAAAATCATTACCTTCATCTTCTAGTTCAGATGAGTCATCATTATCCTTAGCATTAACGAAACGAACCTTTTTTGATCGACACATTACTTCATAGTGACCGATAAGATTACACTTGTGACACCTGGCATTCAATGCACGACACTTGTTGCGATGTACTTGCCCGCAGCGACCACACGATGCAGATCCTGGTTGAAACGTTGATGTGGACCTGGACCTCGACATATTGGACGACGACTTCTGAACTCGCCCGACGTTATAAAAGATATTCGATGCAGCTGCTTGACCCCTCAGTTCAGACGCTTGTGACTGTGACAGGATAAGTGTTTTTGATATGGATATTGCTTTTTCAAGCGTCAAATTCTCTTCAAGTAGAAGTTTTTCTCTTATGTAATGGCATTCTTCATTTAAGTTACAAATAAAAATATCCTTCACGATCCGGTCGTTCAGCGCTCCGAAATCACATGATTTGCTTTTGTTCTGCAGATCAGTTAAATAGACGTCAATATTTTCACCACTCTTTTGTTTTCTTGTAAAAAACTTATGACTTTCATAGGTAATGTTGGTTTGTGGGACGAAATGACTATCAAGTTTCTTGACTAGGTCCTCGTATATCACCGTATCTATATCTAGATTGAACGTATTAAATATATCTAGTAATTTTTCACCTATAAAATGCAATAGCACCGCGACTTTTCGGTCGTTCGATTCTTCATTTATTCCGCTTGCTTTCAGAAATATTGTGAAAGTTTGATACCATTTTCGCCAATTTATGCTCAGGTTACCATCCAACGACATCGGTTGCAAATTGTTTGCTATATTTAACTTTCTTAATGGCATTGTGGACTCATTTTTCCCTTTGGTTTTTTCTTCCGCCATGATGACGCCGTGCCGACGCTAACGACGTGATTTCAACTATTGCCTTCGTGATATTACGTGGCTGCTTCTTGTGACCACTTCTGACACCATGTTAAGATGATCAGCAATATAAAACAACGTGCGATTGTAAATACTTTATTCTAGATCTTTTGCATAGTTGACAATGGCCCGGGATCACGTCAATGACATCCCAGCTTGCATTCCGATAGCTGCGTCGTTGCTACGTATTAGAACTAATCATGCGTTCCGATACATACTCATAACAAAAACTTAGTACGAGATTAGCACCTGATTAACTATACCAAAACAGGGTTTCATCCGGCGGATTAAAGTTAGTCCGCCCACTCTGAATACAACAGCAAGTGATCAATGCACAGAACCATAGCCTGCTGTATTGTTTTGCGTTTGTGTGTGTGTTACAAGCCGTGAAGTAGAAATTCGGTACGTCGAGTCGTAGGCCTACACGCAGGTAGCTCCGACATTGCACCGGCCCGCCTTTCAGTATGCTTAGTGCCGCCAGCTATGAAGTGCGCTTGATTCGTTCGTTCGTGATTTGACTCAAATGTGTTGATTTGGTTGTTATTATGTAAATAAGTGGTGTTTCTACAAGCAGTGAACCTCTAAAAATCATACACAAGAAAGTTAGTGAAGTGTGTGCGCCAAAATATGTGTGACAGTGACTGGATTTAAATGTTTCCGAGTACTTATAGTCCCATTCTGTTAAATAAAAGAGCTAGTTTAGTTATATATAATTTAGGTGGTTTTATTTTGTTTAAGAATTATTTTGTTTCACACTATATGCATTATTTGATTAAATAAGATTAGATTTATATAATAAAGAAGAATTCTTAATGTAGAATCCTATATAATAATGTCGATATCTATTCTGAAAGTTCAATGTAGCAGCATATTTAAGTGAAAACGTATTTAGACATGGCAACAGATTAAACGATAAAGATATGTATTTTAAAATGACTCCTTCCTGAACTTCATATACCTACGTACATATTAAACATATTGAACTAGACATATTACATTATCATTAGTCAAGCTCAACACAGCAAATAGTATTTAGGAGCTATCCCAGGGCCTGCCTTAATCGCGGAAAATTGTCATTGATAAATATGTAGTAGATATGAATTTCCTTGTGTTTGAGGCAGGTTCTATTACATAAAGAAATTATGCCATTTTTGTAGATATATATCTAGCAAATATGATGTCCTGTATATTTTTCTACTAAATAATGTTTAGTAATGAAAACATTAATTCAAGTGATGACATGTACAGTTGTATATGTTTGCAGATTATATGTAGTAAATATTATATTTTTTGTGTCTTAGGTAGTTGCGTCAATAATTGAAAATGAATGTTTGAATATCTATCTATGTTTGGAGATATTTGTGCTTAGAAAATAAGAACCAATAAACTAAATATAAATAATACATATATTTTATTTTAGCTCCACTCTCAAAGTAATGCACATTTTTCACAGTAACAAATTAATTATAACGTATTAATAAAATGATTAATTTGTTACATTAATTCCAATCACGAAATAGCAAACAATTTATGATCATTCACTCATAAAAACTATTGCTAAAAGATACAGTTACATTAATTAAGTAAGAAAAGGCTAATTAATACCTAGAACAAGGCTAGAATCAGCGTCTTTCGATAATATTTTGACCTCAGCTCGATAAGATAGAAAGAGCCTTCATACAAAGCTAAGATATCGGTAGGCCTACCACTACCTGAAAATGGGACGCTGCTAATCCTACTTCACGCCTTGTAACACACACACAAACACAAAACATTACAGCAGGCTATGACAGAACATAATATAATATCCTGATCGATTGTAGGTAGGCCCTTTGGGCCAATTGTCGTCACGATGGCCGTCGCAAACTATAAATGAGCTGACTAAATAGTTCTTACAAAAAAAAATCTAGTAAGTACCTACTAAGCTAACCTATCTACTTAACTAAGCTACACAAACTATTATGTATTTACCTGTATTTATTTAAATTATTTTTAATCAAACTGACGAGAAAAAACATTTCTAGCATTGATGTTTCTAGTATTACGGAGCGCATCACCCTCAGAACCACTGAAATAATATTCTGTGCTCGACGCCACAGTAGGCATTGGTATGGGCGATATCGCATTTCGAAAAACCGGCCAAGTGCGAGTGGGACTCGCACACGAAGGGTTCCGTACCATCGTACAAAATTTAACACAAAAAATCATCTTTGTTGTATGGGCCCCTTTAATTTTTATTATTTACTAGCTGCGGTACCCGGCTCCGCTCGGGTTAGCGTCGGCTAAATTATTTCATGGATAAAAAGTATCCGACATGGCTGATCCAAAATAGGGTCAAACTGGTCCAGGACAATGTATCCATCTACCAAATTGAATCAAGATCGTTCGAGATGAAATAGCATGATTTAATGAGAAACATCCAATAATTCCCATTTAGAGCTTCGTTGACATTTGGTGGCTATTTAAAAAAAAAGCATTTGCCGCCAGAACCTTTCTGCACTTGCACTGCAACATTGTTTACCTAGTAAGTAAGTAACGTGTAATGTAGGTAAGTTTTGCGTGGACTCCAACCCACAGCCAGCCTCAACATCGAAAACAGTAACCCATCTCGAACCTGACAGCTCCCAGAGATCCTATACATTGATAAAATACGCACATAAATCGGGTTAGTGGTTCGCAAGTTATAAGAATTTAACACTCACTACTCACCCTTCAGGTAATGAAGCGTTATATTATATAGCCTATAAGTTTTGAGTAGAATCAGGCTAGACGTAGATACAATCCACATCTAAATCGAGTAATTGGTTCTCAAGGATTTTGCCAAGTAGTCCTAAAGTTGCGGGAAATACCAAGCCGTACCCGCCCCCCCCTCCCCGCACCCGCCCCCGTCGGACCGCCCGCCTAATCAAGAACTAAACAAACACTAACTAACTAAACACTCTGCACAAAACACGATATACGAATTTGTTTCGTGTATCAGTTGACAAAAGCAAACTCAGTAGATTAGGTAACAGACAACTTTTTTTTTTAAATTTGATATGACTTGAAGTCAAATCCTTTTAAGCCGTACGAATTGTTTTATTTATTTAAATTTGGATATTAAAAATAATAAAACACTGTTGGTAACGCGATTTTTGTTTGACTGATGTAATGACGTGGAAACTGATGCAGTTTATCTCGCGTGCCGAAACTAATACAAAAGAAACGCGAGTTTCGGAACGCGACATTAAACTCCTCCAACTATGTATTCTGTGCTCCAACGCACACACGCACATTGTTTTGATAGATATGTTCTTTGACGTTAGGAACACACCTACATTACTTAGACAACTGTGAGTGCTTGTAATTTAATATGAACTTTATACCATAGCAATAAAGCTCAAATTGACTACGTTTTAGTTACAAATCATTTGTATGGGAAAAAGAAAAGGGCTATTTTTAGGGTTTTTCCAGCAATAATTCTAATTTTTCTCGCCGTAAAAACCATCCTTGAACTTCAACGAACATTTTAAAAAAAGATTTGGCCAAATTGGTCCAGGCGTTGTTGAGTTATGCGCTTACCAACACATTTTGCGATTCATTTTTATATTATAGATTTTACCTATTTGTTGTTATAGCGGCAAAATATATACACATTCTGTGAAAATTTCAGCTGCCTAGCTATTACGGTCCCTATCGTTGGCACCCTTTGGGTACGGAACCCTAAAAAAGGAGTTAGGTACCGAGTTCATGAAAACAGCTTCCATGCATTTTACATGCCCATATTTCTATCTATGTATATGCATGCACTGACTATCCCCCAACATCCATCCCATCCTCAGTTATCATTTCAAGTTTCACTTCTTGAGTCTTGAATTTTTTATTTCGTAGGCATTTCATTATCCTCATATCACATAGACTACTGGCATCGCTGCTACTGGCACGGTTTGATGAGATAATAATGGGTGAAAATAATTGATAATTGAAAGCCAAACACATTGTTTTCTCGCAAACACACAAAAGGCAATACCTATTTTAAAATGAGGGATCAAAAGCATAAAAAAGAGAACAAACATGCTCCTGAACATTTAAAATTAATAAAATCATCGACTAAAGCAAACACAATACATTGATATACCATATTTGGCTGCATGTGTTATGCATTCAAACCACTCACCACCTCACCACCTAGTGGTAAAAAGGTACAACTTGGGAAGTCTTGGAAATATTCAACGGCTTATAGTTCTTTTAATCAATACTAGATGGTGCTGCTATACATTTTCCCCAATGTATTTTAATTTTTGCCATGCTTGCATAACCTTCTTACAGTACCCGTTATAGTCTATAATTCTGACTGAATATGGCAATATATCCATATTAGCATGGAAAAGATCATTGCAGTCGCCACCCCCTAAAGGTGGAAGAACCCATATAAATCTATCATAGCGCGCTACATACTAGTGACTCTTCGTGTTTAGAGGCTAGTACTGAAACTAATGAAAAGTAGGTTTTTCCCACTTTCAATGAGCGTATAGATAAATGATAGTAGGGAAAGATTGCCAATAGGGATAATAAAAATCAACAGATGGCGTTGCAATTAATATTTGGAGAATACCCTGACATGTTTTATCGTTTCGTAAACGTTTTCATCACGCCTACGTTGACAACATTTGGAATTAAGCTTAGTTTAAGAACGGTGTAACTAGTTCTGGCAGAGAGGGGAAATGGAGCTGGTTAGAAATGTCTTAGTAGGTACCTGCGAAAATAAGAAGTATTCAGCAGTCTATCCCTACTATCCTTTGTCATAACATGAGCAAGCGTGGATGGATCAGGGGGGGGGGGGGTCTCTCACACACCACATGGGAACTAGGTGCCATGCACATAAAAGAAAAAATGCCATGACCTTCATTATATTGTTCGGCTACATTGAACTGGATGGAAAACATGGAAAATTGTAATTGCCGCTTCGACCGACGTCGTGCATTCAATGCGATGGTACCAACCAGGGCGGGATTAACCCTACCACCTAGTAAGTAAGGGGCAGCTAGAGTTAATGGAATTTGAACCACGGCCAGCCTGAATGGTTGGAAACGGTCACTCAACCGCGCTAAGAGTCACCCAGTTTATCATGTCACAATATTTAGCGCCACTGGGCATCGAGCTAATAGACTACTACCATAGCCTGCTGTATTGTTTTGAGTTTGTGTAATACAGCAGGCTATGCTACTACTTATTCTGGGCCTGTATGTAGCATATCCTCTCGTACGGTCGTTTCCTTTCAATTGTATACACTGGAAAGAGAAGAAATTCCTAAGTCCCTTTTACTCTATGGTTGACTTCAGCATGACAGAAAGAGATCTGAAATTTGTCTCTATTTCCGGTGTATATATTTCAGACAAAACGACCGTACATAATTAAATCTAGAAGTTAATGTGAAATGTCGGTCGGTACCTATTCCACGTGAGGTATTACGTGAGGTATTCATTTTCATATGAAAGTTTTCGGCTCCCAGGTTGTAGGTTTGGGGAAAGACACCCGCCGGCAGACATTTCGATATCCTGACGGTGCGGCAGAGAAATGAGTTTGAGAAACGGTTCGTTCTCAAAAGCCTAATGTCAACTAAAAGGGTGTACTCCGTGGTGGGTACTCCGGATCTAGGCTAGGTGGGGAGGAATAAGGGATGCAAGTTCCGCAGAGCAACGTGCATAATAGTACTTGTAGAACGGAGTAAGCGAACAGACAAACCGCGCCAGTGGCCCAGGCCGACGGAAAGATGTGGGTTACCACCAAGACGGACCCGCTCGGCGCTGTATTGAGTCCAAGGACGCCAGCTCCAGGTACTGGGGAATGTGGCTACAGTATTTTACCACCGGCCTTATCTGTGATTTGTAAATAAGTAGTTGTGCCGGTGAAAAGAACCTGCAGCGGTATAGGATACACAAACAGTAATAGACGTTGTTGCCCTGAAAATATTTGCAGAATTTCAGAGTTTGGGCAGGGTGGCTTCAAGAATTAAGAAACGAACATAAGAAGTTCTCACACGTGTAGCCGTAGTAAAAAAATGTAGGAGGATGACGGCAAGGTACTCGTGTGAGAACTTCTCATTTTCTCTTTAGTACGTGTGGGCAGGGAAGAGTATGCCCCCGAGCGCCGCTGACCCTATATTTAGTGTTCTGCGCAGCGAAACGCGCCAACTTCACATCGGCCATAAACTTTTTTTCTAGCAGGGGATCTACTTATGAGATTATCATCCTTGAGCCTCTCATTCTCATCTCATTGAAGAGTCCTAGTGTTGTCCCTTTCTCATAATTCTGTGCGAAGACTCAATCATAACATTTTGCATGTTTGATGTTGAAAGCGTTTCACTTTCATCTGTGAATTACTCGCTTTCTCTTTCCTGAGTAGACATGCTGCACTACTTTAACTATGGCTAATATAATATATTATTCAAAAGACATACCTAAAGGTCTGGAGTTTTTCTTGGAAGGTGACGAGGTGTGTCTTGCGCAGAGGTGCCGGGGAACCGCCAGGGGAGCTCTCCCGCGACTCAGCCGCCAGCGCGCGCGCCACCATCAAGTCCTGCTCGTTCATTGTCTATGCTTCGTGTCTACTGTCACAGAATAACTAATAGTGCTACGCCTACTGTTTATTGCTTGCACACACACTTCACCACCGAATATTGCAGCTGTATTGTGAGCGTCCGTAGCACGAAGTCCGTGATCTGTAGTGACAGTTTTCGACCATAAAAGGGTACGTCTAGACAAAGTACCTACCTAGGTAGGTAGGTATTTGAAGTGAACATTATTTAGGCGCGATAGGGAAAATTGACCTTGAAAATACCTGTCAGAACCACAAATTAAGTAAATAAGAGCCTCCTTTCTTTTTTCAGTGTACAGAACCATGGAACTCCACCAAAACCTCAGAAAGAAACATAAAATGGTGTATGAACGGGGCGGGGATTAAACCCATGACCTCTCGCTTGAGAAGCAAGTCCCCGCGTCCTAAGCGAATGAGCTACCTATTCAGCTGCACACGCAAAAGGGTGCAGCCCCTACCTTGTACGTGTACCCAGATCTGAAGGGGAACGGACAATGGCAGCCACTTTCCTGCTTCATTTTTATGAATACGAGTGTGTTCGTTGGTTTGCTGGTTTGTCCTTTCACGCATCAACGGATCGACACCCTTTATTGCATAAGTTTGTAGACTGGAAAGTAACATAGTTAGTATAGTAGTAAAACGAATATTTTCGATACTGTCTCGAGCAGAGCCTCAGCTAGTTTAAAAAAAATACAAAAAAAAATACAAAGGCCGCATTAGGTATTATGTGACCTCGACACTGGCATAAGTACGCAAATCGTTTTGTGTGGTTGCCATAAAAAGAAGTGAAGTGAAGGTATTATGTGTTTTCATTTAATTTTTGTAAGTATTAAAATTGCCAACATTAAAACCTTCCTTTTTTATGCAGCATCATATTTTTTGTACACAGAAAGAACAATAATTCCTGTGTCCATTGTACTCCAAGGCAATATTACTCCCACGATTACTCCAATATAACAGAAAGGGATATCAGTCGTTTATAGCGAGGTTTATAGTCGTTTATAACCGAGCTTCGGTCGCCACTCCTATCCTTCTATTCTCGCTGGGGGTAATGGCGGGGTAATTGCCCCCATTCTAGGTGGGTCTTCCCCACAGAAATCGGAATTTAATATTTCTGTTTTCTGTGGTCTTCCTGCTCAACTCCCCATAAAAACGTGGAAAGAAGATCATGCGCTTAGATCTAAGATCATGCGCACATTTCTTGTTGGAGATCCAAAATTATACTCAAAACAGTTTTATATTCGCTACTTTAATTCGCAGTCGGCGTGAAAAATTATGCCTATTTCTTCAAATGTCTCAGGGCCGAGTGCACGAAAGGACAAAAAATCAAAATCAAAGTCAACGTATGATTAAACGTGTCACTTTGTAAGGACAGTATGTAACGAACTCCACGCGGTTCAATAAAAGTGACGTGAGCCCTCTCTTCGTGCAATCGGGGCTCAATCTCAGAGTCCCCCTATGTATCTTCACGCCAGTCTTAGCAAATCAAACAACAAAAATAGTAAAGTATACGAAGGGCGGCCACTTGGTTCACAGGCTCTTCACCACATATATGACTAGTTGCCGCATCTAAGGTTGCCGCAAACTGATGCTTGCATCATTACCATTCGACCTCAGTGCAGAGCAAAGTTAATTACTTAACCTACATTGTCAATGTCAAAACCAGTCGTTATGTCGCCGGTACCTAATTAATGAGGAACAGGTGCACAGGTTGTCTGAGAATAGTTAAGTGTAAGTATGTCACTAGCCTTTGTGAGAGACTAGTTGTTCTTAGACCAGCCGGTACGTAGTTAATATCTGTTTCGAGCCTATATTTCTGGACTTTCATGTCGTGAATCGGAAACAGTGACAACTTCGATCCATCCTTTTCTGTCATATTGAATTTAACTTCTACTGCCTTCTTCAAGCTTGACATAAAAAAATGATTTCACTAGGTTTAACTTACATTTAAAATAAAAGTTTTCTCTTTTAAGTATTAGAATAATGAATACACAATAACACAGCGGTTCGGTAGCTACGTGGCGCGACGACATTGGTGTTCGATAAGCAACACTGGGTGCAGCCCTTACTTACACTACGTGGCATAGTTCCGGCTGTGTTGGCTGTGATAACTGGATAGGGTCATATCATAAATCATGGCCGTGTCCTTAAGTTTTTTTTTAGGGTTCCGTGCCCAAAGGGTGCAAACGGAACCCTATTACTAAGCCTCCGCTGTCCGTCCGTCCGTCCGTCCGTCTGTCACAGGGCTGTATCTCATGAAACGTAATAGGAAGGCAGCTGAAATTTTCACAGAGTGTATATTTATTTTGCTGCTCTAACAACCAATGGGTAAAATTTAGAAATAATAAAAATTAGAGGGGGCCCCCAGACAAAAAAACGTGATTGTTTGTGTTAAATCTTGTTCAATGGTACGGAACCCTTCGTGTGCGAGTCCGACTCGCGTTTGGCCGGTTATAAGTGTTCATATTGAACGGGGAACTACCTATCCAATAAATTTAAGCCATTAACAAACACGTGATAATGACCAAGTGTGATTCGAGTTGTGGGTGGTCGATTTTGCATCGTAAAGACCACCGACCGGTTTTATTTTTTGGAATAACCCGTCATCTGAACGTAGGTAGGTAATTCTTTGAATCAATGATAAAATGACTAGTGTTTTTATTTTGCAGATTGGTCCATTAGCCGGATTGGAACCAGCAACCTTATGCATGTATAATCGATACAAATATTTGATGGAGAATGGCGTCGCGGCGTCGGTGCGTGCAACTTTTATTTATTGGAATTGCCTCTTTACTCATGAAGCGAACACGAGAAGTTCTCACACATGTACCTGTCATTCTCCATCATGAAAACTAGGTACATTTTTTTTTCAATATGGAGGATGGCAACTACTCGTGTGAGAACTTCTCGCGTTCGCTTTATAAGTAACTACAAAGGATGTGTAAGTGCTTTTGAGGCGAACACGAGTTCTATTCACAGATAAATGTGAATTATTTACGCTAAGCTTTACACATATGTAGATTCAAGAGTATTCAACACCAAACGTATTCTGTTATGCAATATAACATGGATAGCTAATACCACACAACTCCCGTTATGATCTTAGCCCAATGCACCACATTCCCGAAGGAATTGGGTGCCTTGCCAGGACATTTCTCTTTATGAGTACAGCTACATTAGAAAACACGGACAATTTTTCATTGCTGCTTCGACCATCTTTTTATCTAATGCGATGGTACCAACCCGGTCGGACTTAAACCCTACCACTTAGTAAGTAGGAGAAGGTGACCTACAATTTTACATTCCGAACCAACCAGCAAGTATCCAACTCAGAAAGAGAAAGAAAGTGGTGTATGAACGGGGCGAGGATTTGAACCCACACCTCTGGTATGCAAAGCACACCCCTGCGCAACGAGGCTACGAGCCGTTTAATGGTTCAACTGCTTTCCTTTTTTTCTGATTAATAGTAAACGTTTACAAATGTAAAAACTGTCTATATTCTATGCCTATATTAGGGTTTCATTCACCATGGGTATTCACTAAGGAGCCTTTTTCCTGACATCTCCCACTTGATACCAGTACAAGATAAGTAATCGGTACTTTACTAACAATAAAGGCTCTTTATTGTCGATAAGAAAATTGAGCACTTGGTGAAAACCAGGTTTTATGCCAAAGGTCCTAAATAGTATATGGGACAAACATACTGATCTGTGGTACAAACATCTCAATAACTTTTGATACGAATTATAAATGTCGTCCTGGACGACTATTTCCTATTTGGCCAAGCCTGACGTTAGATTAACACTAGCACTGACATCAGACTCTAAAATAGATTTAGCAAAGTATTTAAAGACGAGATTAAAAATCTGGCATGCAGCAATTCAATGGACTGAAGGATTGGGACGTTATGTCTGTAACCAGTCTGTCAGGTTGGTTGATGTTAGGGCCGAGTGCACGAAAGGACAAAAAATCAAAATTAACGTCAACGCATGCGTCAACGTATGATTAAACACGGCACTTTGTATGGACAGTATGGAAAGAAGTCCATGGGGTTCACTAAACGTGATTTGTTGTGACATTGATCGACTCAGCTGTCTCTTCGTGCAATCTTTAATATTACTTAGGTCATATTGCCATGTCTTTCCATTCATGTATTACATTACGGTTCGCAAAACGCCTTTTTTAGAAAGGTCGTAAAGAAACATTATCTACCACCGGGGAATCTTCACCTCTGCACTTGCACCATTGTCGACGAGCACGGACGGATTAGAATGACAATAGATATGTCAAACACTCGCGCACGTTGTCACCGTCTCGCGCGCCGCGCAACTCTGGCGCATGCGTGTCTGCCATGGAGAGGTCAACCAGTGAGCCGGTCGGGGCCTTGGCTTGCATTGGCGGTGATAGGCCTAAAGGTTCGAGCGGGAAAGTCTGACATTTGTCTCGCTGGTGGCCCTTTTTTCCGTCTTCGATAAGGAGGATGTTAGCGTTGTTACATTTAATGTATTTGTTGCTGCCTACTTATTCATACCATAGGTTTTTAAAGCAATGGCAGCGAGATCTAACCAATCGCCCCCTTTACAAAGCCTTGCAGAGTAAGGGAGTATACTATCTACCTACTAAATTCATAGGATTATCCACATTGAAAGTGAGAATCTTAGGACACAACTCTATAAGATATATTAGTTAAGAACACTGATCTGTTGTTAAGAAAGATGAAGTTTAAGGCTCCATACCACGTTCGGTGTCTGGGTGATATTTATTTTTTCAGGGAATTAGTACCAATTTAATTCATCAATTTCCTGACGAGACAGGTATCCGCCAAGGCGACCTTATATCACCAAAATTATTCTCAACATTCTCATTCTCGAATAGGATTAACATAAACGACAAAATCCTTAACCTTCTACGCTTTGCAGACGATTCGATTTCTCCAAGAAGCCTAGAGCAAATGCTACAACCTTTTATCAGATCAAAGCCCGAAGGCAGTAGGTCTGTCAATGAACACAACTAAAACAAAAAATATGACCAATTCTGTACAAACTTACAGTAAACAGTGAACGAATAGAATATGTAAACGAGTAGATCTACTTGGGACATCTTACTACAGGTCATACAACGCACAAAGAAAGTGACAGAATGATTGTTAATATATTAACTCGAACAGGGGGCCCATTCAGGCAAGAGTGAGTTCGAGTTTGGGAGTGAGTTAACCTAATAATAGCTTGGAAATATATTATTATTTAAATAACGAAACTGTTTTTTATACTTCCAACGTATTCATGGGACAAACACAGATTTTTACCAAACTAAAATGATATTCAAGAAGTGTAGAAACATGAACTATTTAGAAAAGTGAGTTGGTATTTAGTGACGAATTCGAACTCACTCTTACCCTGAATGGACGCCCAGGCAAGTGAATGATTAACGGCCCAGTGCACGTAAGCACATAAAATCAAAATGAACGTCAACGTACGATTAAACAGGTCACTTTCTATGGACATTATGGAAGGAACTCCACGCGGTTCACTAAAAGTGACGTGTTTGATCATTGATTAACTCGGCCATCTCTTCGTGCAATCGGGGCTAAATCTGACGTTTCGTTGCATTTCGCGCCATGGCAACTAAGTATCATGCGAGGTGTTTTTCGACAAAGTCAACTGAAATTCATGATTTTTCCATCTTAGGTTAGAACGGTACGAAATGAAACCCCGGCGAGTTAGTTTACCATGGTAACCCTCCTGAGCAATAGAAACGGACGATTTGGAAGTGCCTTTCAAGGTCCTAAGTCCGAACTAAAATGAAATTCATACTTTAACTCAAACAGGACAATACTAAAATATACTTTTTCGTACTAAGCAATACGTCCCCTTTTTCAACGAATAGGTATGATATGCATGTAGAATCGAACGTGAAACAAGAACAATTATTGAATGTATTCAGTGAAAAAACTACATACCTACTTCCAGTCTGTGTAGTTATTAGTTGTTCTGTGGTATAGTGAAAACCGAAAGCAAATCTTTCGCGGGCAGTGCTACTTCCAATTGTATATGTTCGAATATACAATATAAATTCCCGTAACGCAGGATATTACAAGGCACTGATTACGGGAGGGCGTATTCTAATTTATTTAGCGGATTTTCTGACGCACTGCCGGCAAAAGGTTCGATGCTTGCTGGTTCGAGTCCAGCATTGGACAATACGTAAAAATAGGTTTGTTTCGATTTTCACTATTGTTCGTTTACGGATAAACAGTGTTCAGCTTACTTATTTACCTAGCTAGTAAACGTAAAATAATAATACGTAGTGCTCCATGGTTCGGAATCCATGTAAACTGTAGGTCCCCTTCCCCTACTAGGTGGTAGGGTTTAAGCCCGCCCGGGTTGGTACCATCGCATTGGATGAAAAGATGGTCGAAGCGGAAATGAAAAATTGTCCGTGTTTTCCATCCGTTCAATGTAGCCGTGCTCATAAAGGGAAGGTCCTGGCATGGCACCTAATTCCTTCGGGAATGTGGTGTATTGGGCTAATATCATAACGGTAGTTGTGTGGTATTAGCCATCCATGTCAGGTCGCATAAAAAAAAAAGTAAAACATTGGTATTTTTACAGCTTTCACACAGCTAACTAATATCGCCTTGCTTCACGCTGGATACCACGTAACATATCGTGTTAGTATGACAATACCTTGCTTGGCACTAGGGGCAAGGTTGCATAACATATTGACATCTTAACATTTTTTCATGGGTCCAAAGGTAGAAGGTGTGTTTGCACACGCTCTCGTATTCCGGGAGGTCACGACATTTTTGGTCACGATACGATAAATGGGTGAATCTGGGTTCAAAGGTTAGAGACCAACCCTCTGATGCAAATATGTCGTTCTGCCTGCGCCAAACGGTTGCGTTAGCTAGACGGCTATACAAAACAGATGTTGGTATGTGCCTGCTCATGAATGTACTGATTGTTTAGACATATTTATACCTATGATACTTTTGAGGTTACCGCGGTCGTTAGACATGTTTAAAAAATGTTACGGCTCTTCACGCGGCGGGAAGAAACATTCTCCGACGTTTCGAGCTAATCATTCAGGGAGAATTCAGCCCGTTGTCAAGGATTAGCTCGAAACGTCGGAAAATGTCTCGTCCCGCCGCGTGAAAAGCCGTAACATTTTTCAAATATTGATACATATTAATTATACAACATTAACTAGTCGATTTTTTAATTATATTCTTAAATATACATTAACTTATTTGGAGGTATAAGTTAATGTATATTTAAGTTGGTTCAGTTTTGATACCACTAAGCAAGTATGTACTGATACTTTCATGCTTCGTTATTTGCAACCCTTTACTTAGTCATATATATATATATTTTTTTTTTTAACGATAACACATTTTTAGGCACCATATCTAGGTAACGCAACCACTAGGCGCAGGCAGACCTTCAGACCGTTGGTCTTCATGTGAACACAGTTTCAGCCATTTACGTTATCGTTATCATTTTTGTCGCGACCTCCCAGTCTATCAAGTTGTGTAGTATGTCACCGGCTTGCGGCGCGGAGGCGGCGGCGGCGGTTGAAGCGGTTGGTGTACACTACCAATCAGGTAAATCAGGGTCATCGCCGCCACCATGCTGCCAGCAGTCAAGCCAAGTGCCCCACTTGACACCCTAGTGCTGAAGCGACGAGCAATCAATTTAAGACTTTTCACATTCCTCGTAGTCCTTAGGTCTTTGCCTTAGACCGTTCTACCAAAAATGTAAGTTTGGCAGTAGCGTTTAGGTATTAAATCATAATTGTATTATATCATTAATGTAAACGAAAAAAAATATTGTAACTTATAGACCAGTGAAGTTTATTTGCGGGCTCTTCTTCACTGGTTAATCGAATCCGCGGACCAATTTAATTGTGACAATGTAGTTTAGTGTTGTTATAAGTTTTTGTGACCAGGAAGTTGAATAAATAAATGAAATGAAATGTCATTTTTTTTTCTCAAAGAACTCGATGGTGAAGTGCCACATTTACTGTCAAATTGGACTACTCGTATTAGTCTAGATTGATTGCAAGATGGTAAGAAAGGTCCCCCTACAAACCAGTTTCGGTTGCTACTCCTGTCCTTCCATGGTCGCTGGCCTGGGCTACATTGATATGTGATCGTGCTGAACTTGACCGACTTCTGCGACCAGCCAATCTGTTTGAAAGACGCTCATAGTTGCTTTGTATGAGCTTGCAAGTGATTGCTTTTATCTCTGCTGTCTGTGCTCTGCTGTTATTTTTAAAAATACTTTTTAACCGACATTGTTTTTGGTGGTAATGTAATTGTAATGAATATGGTTGCCAAATCGATCGGAAGAAAAAAAAATCCTGTTAATGAATAATCACGTACAATCAAAATATTTGGGAGAACTAGTCCTTCTTATATTGGTAATATAAGACTTCGATTTAATAATCAATCAAGAACTAAACCCTATTTTGATAAAGAATTTTCTCCCCTGCGTGTTTACTCATGAGATTCACACCTGTGAGTCACTGGTGAGTCACAATACTTTTGTACTCATGAAATGACTGCCCCGAAGAAACTCACAAGTGACTGACAGGTCAGAATCTCATAAGTAGACCCGCTGAACAGTTGCCCCGACTTGAAAAGCCTCTCATTAACTTTTTTTGGTCATTAAAAATAATCTGGCCAATTGAGGTTTTTTGGCACATGATCAAATTTTTTTTGGTTTTCTGGAAGTGTCTGCAGTGGTTTTTTTTTCCTTCCCTAAACATAAGCCTTGTCCTCCTGCACCCCCAATGCGAGCTCCGGGATCCACGTCTGGCCGATGTACTTATGTCATACCTTCCATCTACGCTCTTACTGGGGAATTGATCGATTACATATTTTCTCACATCTTACGCCGGATCAACCCCTGGTCGTAGTGAGGCTAGGTGTCATGGAAACCCTTTTGTGTTTTCTCTGCAGACACACTTCAGACACATACATTATTGAGACCACCTGATGCTTAAAAATATTTATTGCAAAAATACAATAGCAATGGTGAGTAACCTTACAAAATACCTTCTAATAGTATTGTATATTGCACATCGAATTTAAGTTTTATTGAGCCTGGATACTTCCTTCTTTGTCTTACGCAATGCCCTGTTTCAGTGCAGGTAGCCGGGAAGCACCCTTATCCTCCTTGGCCTGTCCTCGAGCGGTTGTGCATACCCGGCGTCCTCGTAGCCGGCGTCGTCCGTATTGTCGTTGTCCTGCTCGACCGATCTCTTCTGCACGTGTTTCGGGTCCGGCTTGACGTCCGTCCGTGTCTTTGTGGCGTCGTTTGTCACCACCCCGCCGCCGTGCGACGACCTCTGCACGGCCGCTGCGGTCTCCAGCGACGCGATCAGGCACACCACGAACAGAACTGTCGCCATTTTGGTTATCAGCGCCATTTTGAATATGATGAAAACCGACGCCCGATTACCTTGCAACTGTGTTGTGAATACAAGGGTTCGGCGCTGCTCTTTATATGCTAAGACGTGGTGTTCTTTTTAATAATCACAGCGTCGATAATCTCAATGTTTTCAAGTTTTGACGCATTGCCGATGTTTGATCTGGATTTTGGTGAATTATCATCAGTTATCGTATTGGTGTTTATAGATAAAGATCCGGCAATGGATACACATCTTCTCACAGGTGTAGGTATGCGGTGCATATTGAACTAGTTTCTGATTTCACCACCTTCAGCTACACTATTCATTGCATATTTAAATGTTGTAACCGAAAGATAACTTTCGGATTTAAGAAGATGGAGGTGGAGAAAACGGCCATCTGGAGCTATCTTTGTTAATGTCTCTCGCAGTAGAGACAGCCATAAATATTAGGAAATGTCTCTAAGCAATAATAGAATTCAATTACTCAATTTCCCTTTTTTTCTTATTTAGGTTGCTATTTCAAAGATAAAACATGTTAAATTATAGGCATATTAAATTGTGTATAAGCATATAATATTTATAAAGGTAGGCAAGTTAACATGACACGCGGCTCAGATGAGTTACCAAAACCATCTCGGAAAGCTGGGTAGGAAGCGAAAGAATAACTCGAAAACTTTAAAACGCAAAGACACGTGCAGATTCCGCGCATAGCAGCAGGTCGACTTCCGAGCTAGGTGTCATGTTCATTCTCCCGACTTGTACAATAGTTGTATCTGTTTAAATAGGTTTCCTTTCATCACACCCCCCATCTTTTACATAGGTGATCTCAGGCTGCTTCCTTACTCTCAGCAGGTCATTCTTGCAATCGAAGATGCACCTGTTGGCGTAAGAATAGCCGTTGGATGCGCACACGTAGCGCAGGTTGCGTCCACACACGCATTCATCCAAGCCTTCGTCTGGATCTTCCACGATGACAGCTAGTGCGAAGCACAGCAGCGACAGAGCCACTGGGGATTAAAATGTAATAACACTTTAATTCAATAAATCATGTTATGGACTTAGAGTAATGGAGACGAAAACGACTTATTTGACGCGTCTAGGCGACCCTACCAACTATCTGTCAAAGCTGTCAGAGATTCCTCGATATTATTCCGAAAATAATTTGTTCAAAATTATGCTATTCAAATGAAGTCGTGGGAAAGAAAATATCACAATACATACTAAACCTAATATTTTGATTTCAAATTCTGTACTGGTTATTTATTTTATTTATTTAGAAGACCAACAGCGATTACAAGTTATATTTTGATACAAGATAATGTAAGCTTAAGCTAAGGCCAGTAATAGGTTTTCCTAAATTAAACATATTTTACATAAAGTCTATCCTGTTCTACAAGAGAAGGTAAAGACAATCAGAAAAAGGTAGGTTATTTATATAAAACATGTTTTCAAGACACAAAAAGCTCTTCTTTTCCTCCAAACCGTATTCTAACTGCATCATGGAGTACTAGTTACATATCTTTCACCTACAAACTGGTCGCTTTGAATGAAATATGGTCGAAGATGCTCTTAAGTCCTGGACGCGATCCCTAATATTTATTATATTAATTTTGAATCGAACAAATAAGAATAATACAAATAAGTCAAGGCAGTCGAAAGTTCTGCGTGCACAAGGCTGCTATTAATTATTTTGTGACAAGGCCGAAATAAATAAACATATACCTATGTAAATGCATGTACGGGTCGAACTGATAACCTCCTCCTTTTTGAAGGCGGTTAAACATGTCGGCTTACGTAAAGCGCGATAATGTAGACCAAAATATTGATAAAGATGTTTATTTCAATGGCAATTTCACAACTTTAGATAGGTATTGTTTCCTGAGTAAGCCCGAAAAGTCTGGAATTAGCCCGAAAAGCTTAGCTTGGTTTCCACCAAATGCAGATTTATCTTCATCGACAGTTAAGGCTGTTCCGACCCATATAAACTTGTTTGCACACAGAACGCAAAAAGTATTGCACTTTAAGGCACGAATTAATAATAAACGTTTAATATAGTCATATTACTTGCAGCGAAAACAATTTCACAATTTCAGGATTATTGGTTTTGTTACAATTAATTTAAATACGATTTTTATTTAACAGCGCCATCTAACGGTGTAAAACTTCTAATCGGCAATTACAACGAAACCATTAAACCTGAAATTGTGAATATGTTTTCGCTGCAACTACTATGGCTATATTTAATATTTTTGACGAATTCGTGCCTTAAAGTGCAATACTTTTTGCGTTCTGTGTAAAAAATACATTGTATGGGTCGGAACATCCTTAAGGCTGTCGTGAAGTCACAGCAAATCTAAGATTTAAAAATGTAAAGAAATGCATTCATTGTCCATTAGCCAAGGCACAATTTTGCACGGCGACTGCCATTAAAATAGCGCAGGCCCTAACGTTTCCCTCCGACCCATACAATGTTTTTTTACACAGAACGCAAAAAGTATTGCACTTTAAGGCACGAATTCGTCAAAAATATTAAATATAGCCATAGTAGTTGCAGCGAAATTCACAATTTCAGGTTTAATTTTTTCGTTGTAATTGCCGATTAGAAGTTTTACACCGTTAGACGGCGCTGTTAAATAAAAATCGTATTTAAATAAATTGTAACAAAACCTATATAATATATATAATATTCCTGAAATTGTGAAATTGTTTTCGCTGCAAGTAATGTGACTATATTAAACTTTTTTTATGAATTCGTGGCTTAAAGTGCAATACTTTTTGCGTTATGTGTGCAAACAACTTTATATGGGTCGAACCCTATTACTAAGCCTCCGCTGTCCGTCCGTCCGTCCGTCCGTCTGTCCGTCCGTCCGTCTGTCACAGGGCTGTATCTCAGTAACCGTAACAGATAGACAGCTGAAAATTTCGCAGAGTGTGTATTTATTTTGCCGCTATAACAACAAATAGGTAAAATATCATGATAATTAAAGGGGGCGACCATGCAAAAAACGTAATTTTTTTTGTAATCAATCTTTTACGATGGTATGGAACCCTTCGTGTGCGAGTCCGACTCGCAATTGGTGGATAATGCTATAAGTTGATGGACAGAATGAAGACAGTTATTTTTTATCAACAACATCAACCATGACCAGAGATGGTGCACTCCAGCCTTAGTTTTAATGCAGTGCAAACGAAACCAAAAAAATGTAAACATTTATCGGCTTAGCCTGGTTTTCACAAAGTGCTGATTTATTTTAATAGACACTTAAAGGGCCTTTATTACTAAGGTGCTGATTATCTTGTACTAGTATCGATTGCGAGATGGTAATGTGAGGATTAGGCTAATCAGTACTTGGTGGAAGAGACCCTTAGGCTTTCAAAATTACCAATTCATTAATAAAACAAATTAAACATCACAGTTACTAATAATAATCAAGAAGAGCATAACCGTTCCTTATTCGAATTCCATCTTATATTTCTATTAAATCGTTGTATTAGACAGAGACGTATCATGATACATAAATGCGCCGTGCAATGCAAAAAATGCAAATAATCCGCGGCATATGGATCGGAACAGACGAGAATATATTTAAATGTACCCACACTTTTACTAACCTTTTCTGACCTTTCGAATTCATACTTTTAAGCTTAGTTTTCACCAAGTGCTGATTTATTTTAAAGGAATTTATTACTAAAGTGCTGATTATCTTGTATTGGTATCGAGTGCAAGATGGTAAGAAAGGTTGGTGGTGTAAGTCTTGAAACATTAAATGTACACATATATGACAAGTACCCACCGGCAGCCATTTCTATATCGTGTGTTTGAACTGGCTTATAACATCTGTATAGCGGTTTTCAAAGCGATATTCTCGACGAAAAGATTTCGGAGCATAGTGATTAAATTTAATTAGGGTTTAAAAAAATGCCTATAAAAGCGGTTTTCTAGACTCCTGATTTCTGAGCCCTGATTACGAAATTCCAAGAATATGTCTGCTGGTGGAAGGCAAATTAATACCTACTAGAAATGCCTTCAGAATAAAAGGCTCTTTCTTGTCTAATGTTGTTTTAGGGTTCCGTACCCATAGGGTGAAAATGGAACCCTATTACTAAGCCTCCGCTGTCCGGCCCTCCGTCCGTCACAGGGCTGTATCTCATGAACCGTAATAGGTGACTATTACAACAAATAGGTAAAATTAAAATAAAGTTACAAATTAAATGGGAACCACATACAAAAAACGTGATTTTTTTGTGTTAAATCTTGTTCGATGGTACGGAACCTTTCGTGTGCGAGTCCCGACTCGCACTTGGCCGTTTTTTTTATTTTGTAATAGAAAATGTTTTAAATGTCAGGAATTGGAGGAATATATTGGATCTGGTTGCTGGGCTAAGTAGAATTGCAATAACTTACAAAGTTTGCGAAACATTCTGATGATCGCGCAATAACACCTTCTTTTCTTCAGTGCCTGGATAAAACTGATGCAGTATTTATTTGCTCTTGACAAATGTTGATTTAAACAGTAATTAAGTAACAGATACGGACACAATAATAGGTTTTTAACATGATAATATATTATCTTTAAACGCATGTAAGATGTAGGCATCTACAACAAATAATCTTAGCCTTGTAGTACAGTACATACGTGTACCAAAGATAATTGCATTAAAAAAATCTCTATACTTACCTACGTCATGTCAAAATAAATTAGATACCTACTCTTTTCACATTTGCTTGACATTGATGATTAACATAATGATTGGTTCTTTACTGACAAATTTGATAATGGAACACTTGTGAATTAGTTTTTTTTTTTCTGAGAGAATCGGGCGGGAGTATGCACAGAAAATAAAATTTGAAAGTTCTAGAGTCTCTTTTAAGAAATTTATATGTTGCCATCTCTTGTGGGATATGTAAACTAATTCACCACCGCCATCTGTACCGTTTGTTAAACACTAAAAGCCGTTCTGTCTTCACAAAATAAGGAATGATAATTCAATTCACCGACAGAGGGCCAAACGCAAAATTTGAACTATCAATAGCCATGTGTAGTAAAAGGTTTCCTAAAATATGTATTATGTTTCTAAATTGTAATAGTTTAGTGTTTATTGTTTGAATTCGTCCTTTCATAAATATTTTTTTCTAATGATTAGAGTATGTTTATAAAATTGGAGCGATTACGTCAAGCTGGGTTGGCCGAGTGGTCTAAGGCGCCAGATTTAAGCTCTGGTTCCCGAGAGGGAGCGTGGGTTCGAACCCCACACCCAGCAGTTTCTTTTTTTTCTTTATGAAAATTATGTTTTTTCGCTGTTTATCATTTGCAATATCAATTTCATTATCATTTGATTTTATTCAATGCTGTTTACCCAGCTTGCAATTACATTCAAAAATATTTGTTTTGTACTCGCACAATGTTTTGAATTGGTCATATACATACTTTACGCTGAATTGCGATCGAGCCCCACACCGAGTTTGCATAGATTTTTTAAGACTACCTATAATATTGTAATTTAATGTTCCATGTTTTTTCAACTGAAAAATGGCTAATAGTAAAACGACCGTCATGATGTTACCGTAACACACCACATGGGAACTAGGTGCCATGCCAGGACCTTCGCATGATCTGGATAATAAACACTTACAATTTAAAAAAACGTGGTTATCGGAAAAACTTGATATTGAACCATTTTATAATTTAGACTAATCAAAATTGGACTTTGCCATTAAAATTCAAGGCTTTTTTTCAAAACGTTTGATCATGAGAAAATGAAGGACGAATTTCCCCAGAATTGCCAATATTTGAAATATAAAAAAAATCTAAGCGCTATACTAGAATTTTGTTTTTTTTATGCAACCTGACATCGATGGCTAATACGACACAACAACCTTTATGATATTAGCCCAATACACCACATTCCCGAAGGAATTAGGTGCCATGCCAGGACCTTCCGTTTATGTGCACGGCTCCATGTTTTCCATCCAGTTCAATACCGGATGAAAAACGCGGCCATTTTTCATTGCCGCTTCAACCATAGTTTCATGGAAAAAACCCGGGCGGAATTAACCCTACTACAAGGGTTACCAAGGGTACCCTACTACGGGGATGGGACGTACAGTTTTACATTGGTTCTAAATCATGGTTTCGCTCGCATACGTAACTAAAAGCACTTTACCAACTCTGAAAGAGAAAGAAAATTGTACATGACCTCGTACATGACTGGGGCTAGGATTTGAACCTATAACTTCTCGCATGAAAGGCAAGTCCTTCGGCCCCTAGACCAGGAGCTGTACGAATGACTATGAGAGCCCCTGCCTCCAATTTTCCAAAACTACTAAACCAAACATAGTCGCAGACTCGGTCGCAGATGTATTGGAGGGTATGTGTGGGTGGGAACTGACTTGACGAACCCATTTATTGGAGTACATTCGCGCGCGATGGCGATGTTTCGACTGTTTCGACGATCCCATACAATGTTATGGCCACTTTGGCCATACGGCGGAGTTGCGATTTATCGACCGCCACTTCTCTTTCCTTTTCGGCATCGACCTTGAAAGTTTCACCTTGTGGGCCTTTCACCTTTCACGGCGATCGATAATTGTTCTAGGTGCTTCCAACCAAACCCTTGCGCGCTGTTCCAAACCCCCTCCTTTCTTCGCCTTGGCCGTTCTATATATGTAGGTACTTACTAATTCCTGTTTCTTTGATTCGGGTAATTCACCTACGTTGGCACTCGCCTTGGCATAATTGTAGCAAAATAAGGTGATTTGGTCGTTCGACTTAAAAATAGTCCTCTCTATATATGTATGAGCACTAATTTTTTTAAGCCATGCAAAATACTGTTACAAAATATTCTTGGATGAAATCACGGAGCAGAGAGGTGATGAAATGTTCGATGCAAACGTATGTATATTTTCTTATTCCACAATAACATTCCTTCTACCAATATATAAGTCAATGCTTCTATCATACTATTTATAGGATTCCAGGTTTACTTTGATCATAAAGTACGTTGATTACATTTTGTTTTCGGATTCGCTTCTTCATCCGAACTGTTATTTTTAACCGACTTCGAAAAAAAGGAGGAGGTTCTACATTCGTGGGAATCTTTTTTTTAAATCTTTTTTTTTTTCTATATCATGACAGCTCGTATCATAATGTGTTGCGCATTTACCGACGAAAACAGATGTGATTAAAATATTCCATTTTATTCGGACCATCGATATAATCTAAAACTAGGACTGTGTTCGCGCTGACTACTCTGTGCCATTCGGTGCAAGAAGACGCAAGAAATTGCGTTTTGGCTAACAGAATGACAGTTCCGTCATGATAGTCAATGATAGTAGGGAAATATTGCACACACAGAATCGCTAACGTCATACAAGTGTTGAATAGGGATCATAATCTATGATAAAAGTCAACAGATGGCGTCGCGTGGCGTGCGAATAAAGACAGATATACTATTTTAATTTTAAAATTGTCACTAGCCACATATAGTGCACTCCAGAACACCGATCGACTGGCGTTTTCCGTAAAAACATCAAACTCCATACACGTTTTTACTGGATATTCTGTGGTTTTACTTCTTCAAGCTGTCAAAGTCAAAGTCAAAGTTTGTATGAAAACGCGGAGTCGGCGTAAACGGCAACGTCGACGTATTTGCGACAACGTTGAGTAAGCTGTCAAATCAAACTCAAAATGTTAGTTCGATTAACGCCCACTGCGCGCGCTCTTCAATTTCTACATACATTTTAAACCCCAGTCGATCGGTTTGCCGTAAACGCCAATTTAGGTGACAACTGGGACTACAAGATCTGATTCCAGGCTCAAGCCACAGAAAGACAAAACATACACAATCACTTAGTATACAACGCACGTAGCCCCGGTTGCACGAAAGGACAAAAAATCAAAATCAACGTCAAAGTATGATCAAACACGTCACTTTGTGTGAACAGTATGGAAGGAACTCTATGCAGTTCACTAAAAGTGACGTGTTTGAACATTGATTAACTCGGCCGTCTCTTCGTGCAACCGGGGCGTAGTCTACCTAAGTTAGCTGACACGCCCCCCTTACCGGCCCACTAGCCGGAATGGGAGGCGAATGTAAGACAAAAAACCAGGCAATAAATCATTTCTGAATCTGAGTTTAAATCTGAATCTGTAACGAACAGTGCAGGACAGAATTAACCGTCTTTGCTCGAACAATCCTTGTATCTGGGTTTGTTGGCTCAACGCGTGAAGATACCCAGTATCAGTTGTTTGTGCTAGCAGCTGACTGTATCTAGTTTCCTGTTTACATGTGTGTTCTACGTGATGTTCTTGTGTGCGTGTTGTTTATAGGGCACCAAGGTGATCACGTGTAGGTATTCATTCTGCTAATAAACCTAATCAAACGTGAGTGTATTGATTAGAGGATATTGCCATTTTGCGTCGTTACTTGATTTATTATTGTTCCGGGTTCAAATCGTTCGGGGCCTTTCACGGAGGAGGGAGGTTCCTTTCAAACCAATTTCAAACGAAAATAATGCGATTTTTTTTAAATGCTCAAAGAATCACGGAAAGTGTTGCCTTCCTGAATTCAACTTCCTAAGTTATTGAGGACCACCTGTAATATATATGTCTGATAATGTGTTATATCTGGAATAGCTTTATATTCGGAATAGACGATCTTAAATTTTTTAAGAAAATATCGATTCAATAGAAAATGTTTCGCTAGGGTAGTACGATAGTATTGATCGAATTCCCTCACTCATTCTGCCACACTTTACGCCGGTTACCCCTCAAAACACCGTAAATGACACTAAACACTAACCGTCATATTCAGAGAGCACAAAATTTAATACCTACGAGATTAGCACCGGACTAACCATACAAAAACCGGGTTAGTCCGGCGCATTAAAGTTAGTCCGCCCACTCTGAATACCGGGAATTCCTGTTATGAATTTGTCAGAAATAGTAGGTATTTTGCACATCGTCCGTGTTTATAATTGTGTTTATGAAGCGTATATACAGAGATTACTGTGATTTATGGCTAGAACAATGGGTTCAGGGGATTTCTTATGTATTGTAGTGAATATGTTCAAACACCGATAGAGTCACGATAAAGTCATGCAAATATTGTGTGTACAATGACCAAACGAGGCGAGGCCCCGTTTTACTTCATGATTTCGTACTCGTAACTTTACTTACCAATGTTACTTACTCTTTGCAAGAGTCTCTTGCACAGGTTGGTGTGGGATTGGGCATAAATTAGGTTTCCTCCTCCCCACATAAAATTTGAAGTCGTCCCGCGCTTCTTAAGTGTATTGACCGGCCTTGACCTCGTAGTGGTGCCACGTGATAAAAAATATAGTCACAATTTAGATTTTTTTTGCGACAATATTTGTAGACTATAGACACTGATCTATCAAGATTGCATTTAGAATAAGGTTTAGAGGAGAGGAGAGATTTTGTTTGTCTTCAAACAAATTTAAATGTCATTGACCAGTACAAATATGAAAGGAAATATTATAGGTTATTTTATTGTGATATTTTCTTTCCCACGAATTCTTTTGATTAGCAGGATTATAAAAAAACAATTTATTTTCGGAATAACATGGAGAAAATTTAGTAATTTAAATTACTTAGATTGAGTAAATACATTTTTCAAATCTATTCTGTTTTGTTTTGTTTGGTATCTGACAACTCTAATAAATATTTTAGGTGAGCTCGCTTGGACGCCACCTGTCGTGATTAAGTGCAAAAAGTTGCCATTTACAATTAGCAACTCTTTGCGGCATAGCGCATAGATAATGATCGGACAAATGCTTCATAGCGTTTTTATAAATTGGTATATGACATTAAAAAACCTAACTGTTTTGTGTATATACAGATTTAGTTTGCCATTTCCTAACTTTGGGAAGTTATAACAGGAGGTGGCGCTATATTTATGGCTGCACAAACCTTGCAAACCTCCCAAACAAAAATGGGACCTAATTTTACAAATTTCAATCTGCAGAATCCTCACCTAATATCCTAAATTTCTTTCTTAATTCTTTGAAGTATAATAATATGGCCAAAACACTGCTCAATAACAAATGCACGGTAAACATACATAGTTCGATGACGTTCATATTCCCCTTCTCAAATATTTTCAACATATGATTGGTATTTGAAAGTGTTTAGCCAATTTTGACAAACAAACTTTATTTGACTACCTTTCCCAACAGAGCAACCAGGACCAATGAGGCTACATAAAATACCACGGTTTTTTATTCTGTGGTTATACCTCATTCTTGGTTTGAATAGGTATTGTATATTCTAAAATAAGGATAATTCTGAAAATAATGTAAAAAATAAAGTAAAGTAAGTATCTTGAGATACTTAAAAATGTAGCCCCTACAAAATTCAACTAGCTGATGTGCAAATCTAATATTTTTTACAATATGTTGAACGGTGCGATTCAATAGCCCACAAAACCTTTTGCGACGTTGAAAAAATCAATAACTTTGGCTCAATAAATTAAGTTGCGAACAACCTAGATTCTACACTACCCACCCGTATAGTCTAGTCGCTGTCTTATTAAACAAGCTTTCAAAGGTAAAAAAATGCAAAGCTTATATTATCCCTGTATCTGTGTGGGTTCCGGCACTGATGAATTCAAATCGTCCAACTGAATATCCCGAGGCAACGTTCGGGACCCCGTTTACACGTAAAAAAGTGTTGAGGTTTTTTATCCAGATTTTAATTTATGCGGGAATGCAATGGTCTAATATCATTATTTAATATCATCGTGTCCAGTTACACAACATTAAAATGTTCACCACGGTTACAATCGGATTGAACTACTTATTTCGTGGACGTAGCACTACCATCTAATTAGGTAGTATAGATCAGAGATGTACTATGGGACGCAAAAACGACAGTAGTTCTATTTCATAAGAGCACCCGTTCACTTAAATGATTCTAAAGCAAATTTAATCCTCTGGCTTTCATTCAGTCTGTCAAATCCAATATGTGACACCTGTCTTTGTGCCTATTTGTCATCATATTACTTTAGAACCGCTTACTGGATTCTAATGTGGTTTATATCTAGATACATAAATGTAGCTTTATTCTTTACGTTAAGTAAAAACTACTTACCATCAACTGAATGGTCATGATATAAGCCCAACACCCAGACTGTATTTGTGAAGTATAGCCGTTCCATTCATATCGTATGACCCACAAAGCATGAACTGTCAGCCCTCGGGCGCGCGAAGCAGCCGCGGCCGGCCGGACAGTCAATGCTCTGTCCCCTATGATAGCCGGCGGACTAGACCGCCAGCCACCAGCCAAGCACGTGCCGTTGACGCACCGACGCACACACACCCGCCACCCAGCCAGACGCTGCGTAGGCGGTCACAAACACATGCGCAGAAGTACCGCCCATTGACGTCGGTTTATCAGAATAGGGTGACGCAGCCTGAGGTCATCCTGGGGCCAGGGAGGGG
The DNA here is from genome assembly GCA_946894095.1 of Incurvaria masculella. Taxonomy (NCBI): domain Eukaryota; kingdom Metazoa; phylum Arthropoda; class Insecta; order Lepidoptera; family Incurvariidae; genus Incurvaria; species Incurvaria masculella. The sequence continues at coordinate 15,384,081 of OX335657.1, read as the reverse complement.
CAGAGCCTTTATATAGCCTGCGCCGGTGGAACCGGTCACAGTTCCACTCCAGCCAGCGACCAAGCTACTAGGCGAACAGGTGTTACAACTTTGGGCTTTGACCCACCATCATGGGTGAGTTTGTTTTTTATTTTGTTGCGCTATCGAGGTCATCCACCAAGTTTCATTGTTTATCAACAAATGCCTTGTCGTTAGTAACGGTGACCCATGTCTAGTAATTCGATTACGTAATTTGCAGATCAACGTAGTTGTGCAATATTAGGAAGGTCCTGGCATGGAACCTGCGGTGCGGGTTCCGGCACGTAAAAAGAATACGATTGGGTCCACTGCGTTTCTTCCCGTGCATGTCGTAAGAGACGACATAGGGATTCGTCATTCGTGGTACGGATTCCCTTCCTTACTTACTAGATGGTAGGGTTAATCCCGGTACCATCGCATCGAATTAACGATGATCGTAGCGGCAACGTTTTCCATCCAGTTCATTGTAGCTGCGCAATAAAAGGAAGGTCCTGGCATGGCTCCTAGTGTTTTGGGCTAATTAGTATCATGTCAGTAGGTATTTTATTAGCCATCTATGTCCGGTTACATGCATACCAGTTTGTTTAATGCAAATTTGTTTAAACTGTTCAACATGCCTTCACCCAGTATTAAACCAAGTCATGGTTATTATTAGGCTTTGGATTATGTTTTATCTGTCGGTCACTGAAAATAAAGGGAGGTGTCGGTATTTTAAAGGGAAACGAATAGTTATTTTACGATCAAGCTACGAAGGAAATGCCGCACGTCGACGGTAGTATAGCAGCCTAGTGAATTGATAAATTAACTGATAATTATATTTTGACTGGAGTATAACAAGAGCTCAGTTCACGCTTCATTGCTTCACTAGCATAATGTCCCCATTTCGTTTTCAGAGAGTTTAAATATAAAACCGTTAATTACGGAGACGGAGGGGGGGCAGCAGGCGGCGAGTGGCGCCGCCGCGGAGGGCGAGCGCTCCGGCGCCGGCCTCGCCGCCTCCACCTCCAGCGAGGAGCGCGCCATCCGCCGCGTCGTCGGCCGCTGGGGCGCCGAGTGGCTCAGCTGACTCGGCAGAGACACCGGCAAGGCGCCCCCGCTCGCGTGGCCCCCCGGCCACCCCCTGCCGCCGCCGCGCTGGGCCGCCCCGCGCCCCGCGCTCCGCCTCGATCTGACCCGCCACGAGGAGCTCGTCACCAAGGCGGAGAGCGTCCTGCGGCGACTGCTGGCCACCGACAACTACGACTCGGTCAACAACTTCATCTCGCTCTACGACGGCTACATGGCGTCGGACGTCGACAGCCTGGCGGAGTTCTTCCCCAAGTACGCGCCGCCGATCCGCGCCCGCAAGCACACCTGCGTCGGCCTCGGCCTCGAGCTGATCAAGCGGCTGAAGGCGCTCGAGGGCGACTTCCCCGGGCTGACGGCGGCGATGGCGCTCGTCTCCTGCGACGAGACAGTCCCGGACGTCGGGGACTACGTGACGTCGGCGGCGGGCCCGCAGGGATTCCTGCTCGAGACGGAGAAGGACCACGTGATGGTGTGCGTGCACGTGACGGTCGACGGCCGCAGCGGGCTATGGCTGGCGGACCCCGGCTACCACGTCGCCAGGGTGGTTACCGTCATGGCGGACCGATGCTATCCTCACACCGGTAAGTCATCTAATCACATAAATTCACAAAGAAATGGAGCTGACGCAAGTGCTTGCGGTTTCCTAGTCTTATTTCTCTGCAATAGGCATTGTGTCTCCACCCAATCACTCAAAATCAAATACGAATGTTTGGATCTAAACCATCCATATCGTCTATATCCGTAAGCATTTCCAGCATTCCAAATGTTGCCGCGACAACTATCATTACTTCAAGCATAGGGTGATTCGTATTGTATATTCTCAGGGCACACCTCTAGATTTTAAATAATTTACGTTGGCTAATCCTGAACTATGTCATCTCATTCTAGGATGGTTCACGCAGTGCGACGAGCCGCACAGCCGCAAGGACTACTGCTACAGCCTGAACACCCTCAACTCCAACTACGTGGAGTGGCAGGAGAGGGAGACCCGCGGCGAGAACGTCAAAGAGCAGACCTCGCTAGTGTACGTCGCGCGTGCGTACCTCACCGCAGTCAATGTCACCGAGAGGAGAAACCTCGTCTATAACTTCAGGTCGGTTGTTGCTGAAAGCTACTTTTGAAATTTCTTAGATTTGTGTATTGTTGCTGGCAGTTAGTCGGATGTTACTATTACTAACATCTAACCGTATTATCTAACTTCTACAAATTATGATCAATCTTAGATCAAAGTCGGATAAACTAAAACTTCTTTATGTTTCTCTGTTAACGCTCTTTTTATTCAGAGCTCTCCTATATACACCCGCCTTTTTTTATTTTGCAACACACAATTACTCTACGTATAATTTATTATTTCAGGAGTCTGCTGGCCCGTAACCCCAAGGGCCACCTCATTGCGGGGATTTACTTCCCGCTGAAGCCCAAAGACCAGGAGTTCACCATCTTCTATGAGAACAGCTCCGGAAAACAGAGGATAAAGCGCAGATTCGACCTATTCCAAGACCCGCAAAAGGTAATTATTAATATTATTTAAGTCGGTTAAAGATTGAACTAAATAAGAAAACGTTTAGCTTATGTTCGAGCCAGAGATAATAACTACGCAATAAATATATTTCTGCCGACGAGAACATATATTTAGCACGCGACTGGAACTATTTGGAAACATTGATATTTTGGCACGCTTCCAAATTTCATTATCCTAACGTGAAAAAAGATCGGAAATTTTCACGGAACATCATGTTTGATCCAAGACAATCTGATCGTGACTGGACATGGATGGCTAATAAATACCACACCTTCAGTCATGGCATTAGCCCAACACACCACATGGGAACTAGGTGCCATGCCAGGACCTTCCTTATATTGCACGGCTATATTGGACTGGATGGAAAACACGGACAATTTTCATTGCCGCTTCGACCATCGTTCATCCAATGCGATGGTACCAACCCGGGCGGGATTAAGTAAGGAAGGGGGACCTACCTCGGGACCTACAGTTTAACGTGGAATCCGAACCACGGCCACAGCCTCTCTCAACAGTCGAATGGTCACCCATCCAAGACCAGACCGGACCCAGCGTTGCCTCACTTCGGAGAGCGATCGCTGAAGTGTCGCGCCACTGGGCTATTGAGGCTGACCATTCCATTTAAGTAAACACCTTGTTATATGAACATTTTCTAGTCGTACCGCTTTCAAGGTCAATCAAAAAGAGCTTGGCTCTTTTGAGCTCTATTGCTAGGGAACGTCAAACCTGAAAGAACCAAACCAATCCTAACTTCAACTTTTGTTGCCCCCAAGATTCCCGACGAGGTGGCTGACGAGGTGACCCAGTGCGGCGACCAGATGGGCTATCAGGACTGCGAGCTGCTCTCCATCATCAGGCGGCTCTCCTACATCATGGCCGACCAGGACTACATGCAGGAGGTTCTCGCCCTCAACGCTCTCATCTGTCAACTATCTGCCGGAGACTAAGCGTCCTCTTCTTCTCAGACCGTCGGGCTAGATACTTTAGATATTTTGTTTTTTTAAAACATAGTATTCATCTTTATTTTAAGATTATTATTTATTTTAAGATTAAAATTTAAATTAAGTGAAAATTATTGTGCATCACCTAATAATTATCTGCTACGCAGGGGGCTGACCTTTATTTCCACTATTAATAAATTTTACTTTTAACTTTTGTAGTTTTTTTTACAATTTTTCTTCTTTTCTTGTCAAAACTTTCAGTGCACCCACCGTATTACAGAGATTCTGAGGTCTGAAATAAGCACAAGTTGGGTACAAAAAGTACTGTATCCTCTTTCATTGATATATTTTTACACATACATACTTTCACGCCGTTATCCCGGAGGCAGAGAGATAGAGCACCGTAGGGTACGACCACAGAACACCTCTTTCGCTTCATCTACAGACATACGTATTTTCATACATGCTCTACGATTACGGGTGACACGTACCAGACCTTAAGGTGGCCCAACCCGGCGGGCCTAACTCATTCGCGGGCACGGTACAAAACCGGGGGGAACGGCAGAATGTCTAATATGCAGATCGTATAATGTCATATTTTAACAAAATTTTAAAACCATGCACAACGTATAATCGGCAGATCGTATAATCTTATACGTAGTGCATGAAGAAGTCCAAAACATAAAATTACTTATTTCTCCATGCATAACGTATAATAGTCACAACGTATAATGTTATGATCTTTATTTAACAAAAAAAGAAAACCATGCATATCATATAATCCAAAAATATTTCATACGATAAGCGCCCTTATCGTCATACAATTAAAGCGTATACTCGCACGTGAAGTTTCGACCGTCTCAATTAGCGTAAGGTGGCCTCTCGAAATTGTAGCAAATATCGATTCGTAGCAATTTCAGCCTTAAATGTATCGTTATTAGGGCGCTTTATGCAGTGCTTCTTGGCATATTATACGTTCTGCATGGTTTTCTTTTTTTGTGAATTCATGTTAGGAATATTATACGTTGTGACTATTATACGTTCTGCATGATGCAAAGAGTTGATTTTATTTTTAAACTTTATTCATGCACAACGTATAACATTATACGTTGTGACTATTATACGATATGCATGGTTTTAATTTTTTGGAAAAAAATAAGATTATACGTTGTGAATATTATACGTAGTGAATACGACTCCAAAACCGTGCTGTTGCGCTCTGGGACATTCTCTGTTTCAAAAAATAAGACAGGCTCCGTGATGAGGAAGATGCAACATGTCCACAAAAAAGACAATGTGCATAGCGTATGATTTGGTAAGATTTACGGAAATTTTAATTTCAAAACGACTTATAGCTAAAAGTAAACCACGACCGCTGTAGTCAAAAATCTAACAAAAACCAAATAGTTTATAAATCTTGATTAAATAAGCTATATCTGATGACTAATCTTTTTAAGATGTTCTTACTTTATCATTGCGTAACCCACCTGCAAAGTTATTGTATAAAACGCTCGAAAAATTCGAACTTTCGGACCTTATAACTTAGAAACCAAACACAATTTTACAATGCCAATGGTCATCAGACATCTAGTTCGATCAAATAAAGCTATTTTGAGCAAAATTTTCGATCTCTGAAAAGAAATATGGGTGTGATCTTCTTTCCCCTTTTGTATGGGGAGATGAGATTTTGTATGGAGAGTATGAGGAAGATGCAACATGTCCACAAAAAAGATAATGTACATAGTGTATGATTTGGTAAGATTTACGAATTTTTTTATTTCAAAACGACTTATAGCTAAAAGTAAACCACGACAGCTGTAGTCAAAAATCTAACAAAAACCAAATAGATTATAAATGTTGAAGAAATAAGCTATGCCTGACGACTAATCTTTTTAAGATTTTCTTACTTTATCATTGCGTAATAAACCACCAAAGTTATTCCAAAAATTCGAACTTTCGGACCTTATAACTTAGAAACCAAACACAATTTTACAATGCCAACCGTCATCAGACATCTAGTTCGATCAAATAAACCTATTTTGAGCAAAATTTGGGATCTCTGATAAGAATATGGGCGTGATCTTCTTTCCCCGTTTGTATGGGGAGTTGATCGGGTTGGGCCACCTTAACGAAGAATTACATCGATTTGGTCGCGTACGTTCTCCTAGGGCGCCCGGGCCTCTGTAAATGGCTGCAGCCTATTCGTGTATGAGTCCGATCCCGAGTGCAACATTCTTCAGGGGGAATGTGTCGAGGACGTCAGAATTGTGGGTAGGATTAAAAGAATAACTGGTAGGCTTATTTTATTTATTTATTTATTTAGGAGGAAATACAGACACGAACAATGAAAGCAGCAACAATAACAAATAATTAGAATTTCCTCGCATCCAAAGCTATTCCTCACTGACACATATCATATGCTTCATAGGAGCTATGATGTCAACGTGGTACTTGTCGACCAATAAGTCGAGGAGCTTCCTATTCGGCTTTGTGCTTCGTGTTTAGGTCTGCCAGAAGGAGAGAGATACCAAGGTTTAAGGAACGCGTTAATGTCACAGTAGAGAACTTACATATGTTCTTAGATTTACACCGTCGCCGTACGTACATATTTTTTTGAAAACTTACGGTTTTCCGGTGTGCAATGCCGTGCTTGGCCGACATGTTTCGCCTCCAACGACGGAAGCATCGTCAGGGCCACTTCGTTGTCCTGACAGCCCGGCTCGTCAAACGGTAAATGCCGGCGTCGGCTGCGAAGATTGTAGGTGTGGGTAGGTTCGGGCTGCCTCGTGGATGCGGGTAGGTTGTCAATTTGCTGCACCATAGACATATAGGGCTCCGTGCACACATAGCTAACTGGACTTGTGTACGCTTCGGTAGTGAACTTATTTGTCTGGGATTAGGTAGAAGGATTTTTTATAGTCGTTTGAGTGGGACTTTTTTTTCACTAATGCATTTTATTTACTAACTTTCCAAAATGGCTTCGGCTGCTTCGTCTCGCTCAAAAACCATTAGATTAGTTTTTTTATGTAACTGGAAATGGATGGCTAATACAAAACTGAACGTCAAAACACACCACTTGGGATCTAGGTGCCATGCCAGAACCTTCCTTATCATCTAAATCTCGGCTACATAGAAATGGATGGAAAACGGGGACAATTTTCATTGCAGCTTCGACCATCGTTCATTCAATGCTATGGTACCGACCCGGGCGGGATTAACCCTACCGAGGTTAGTATTAGTAAGGAAGGGAACGTTATACGTGGAATTCGAACCATGGCCAGCCTCAAAGGTTGAAAATGGTCACCCATCCAGAACCAAACCGCGCTCAGAGTTGCTTTTATAAAAACACCTCGTCTCGCGAAGCCACGCTCAGCGAGACAATCATACCAGCGGATTTGAGGACTGTCGCTGAGCTATCGAACTTGTTCAAATTACGCTTGAAGAATCCCAGGTTATAAGTATGAGGAAAGGCACCCGCCGGCAGATAGTTCCATATCCTGGAGGTGCGGCAAAGTAATCAGTTTCAGAGAGTGTGGTCGATACGGAAATTATTTTTTCCGGGTTTTCTATGTAGCCGTGCAATATAACGTGTATCTGGCTGGTATCACGCCATATGTGGCCAGATCGAGTTAATTGAAACAAGCATGAGAAACACTGTCTCCTACCACTCAGCAAACATTTCTCATCTTATAGCTAACCATCTTATTTGTCTATTGAATACAGGAAGTAAGTTGTCGAATCTACCAATTCGAACATTGAAATTGAAAGTAAACAAATTAATCAGAATGCTGAAATTGTGGCTTGCGTGCACACGATGACTACGAGTGTACCCAGGAAAACATTCAATTGCCATTGTTTGTGGCTTCAATGATAACTTCTAACTAAGTAAATATACTTTTTCGTACTAAGCATGTACGTCGCTTATTCCAAGGAATGTGATATGCATGTATGTATAATCGACCGTGAAGCAAGGACACATTAATTAAAGAAAGATCCCTGTAAAAAGAACTACTTTACGAACATACTGCAAGGCTGGACCCGAACCAGTAAAACATACCATTTGCGGCAATATGCGTCTAACCAATTTCGCCACCTGCTATATACCCATAAATACTGTGTTAGTAGGAGGGATTAATTACGGGAAGAGGTACTGTAGTATAATTCCAAATGATGTATTGTAGTAGTAATAGGAGTATTATATTGTATTAGAATATAGAGGTTAAGGCCCATATAAAGTTGTTTGCACACATAACGCAAAAAGTATTGCACTTTAAGCCACGAACTAATAATAAAAGTTCAATATAGTCATATTACTTGCAGCGAAAATAATTTCACAATTTCAGGATTGTTGGTTTTTTTACAATTTATTTAAATACGATTTTTATTTAACAGCGCCATCTAACGGTGTAAAACTTCTAATCGGCAATTGCAACGAAACCATTAAACCTGAAATTGTGAATATGTTTTCGCTGCAACTACTATGGCTATATATGATATTTTTGACGAATTCGTGCCTTAAAGTGCAATACTTTTTGCGTTCTGTGTAAGAAAAACATTGTATAGGTCGGAACATCCTTAAGTTACAATTTAGGTTCATTTAAAGAAGTTGAAAGTTGGTTGGATTTACTCGACTCACCGCAAATCAAGATAATTAAAATAAATGGAATCGTGTTCAAGTTGTAGGCTTGTTATTACAGTTTGTTTTCCATTAATTTCCTCTCCAAACCTTGCTCACAAAATGTATTTCATTCCGCCCTCTATAAAGAGGCTGAGAGCATTTTGTGACGTCCTGAAACCCCACGCAGGTCACCCACGCGGCTATAAAGGTTGGACACGTACGTGAAATACTAATACGGTAAATAATTTAAATTGCGTTTCTGCCTGGAAGGATGGATGGATGCCTCGATGGATTTTTTAAAATCCAAAACCTAAGTTTACAAAAGTGCCAGCCACTGCTACAGATATGCGTGTTACCAGTACCAGTTTTGTGTGATTTTTTTTAATGAAAAACCGGTATGGGTGCTGTGTAAGCCAAAAACACCGTGGTTTCGCGAGGCGCCATGCCAGCGGATTTGCGTACTATGGCTGAGCTTTTGTGCTCATTAAAATAACGCTTGAAGACTCGCAGGTTATAGGTATGAGGAAAGGCATCCGCCGGTAGACAGCAATGGAATAGTGGCGCGGGAGCGTGCTTTTCATACCAGAGGTCTGGGTTCAAATCCTCGCCCCGATAATGCACCAATCTCTTTCTCTTACTAAGTTGGATAGGTGCATTTCGCCACGAATGCTAGCTGCTCCACTAGGTGGTAGGGTTTAAGCCCGCCCGGTTTGGTACCATCGCATTGGATGAAAATATGGTCAAGTAAAAATTTCCCGTCTTTTCCATCCAGTTCTATGCAGCCGTGCTCATAAAGGGAAGGTCCTGGCATGGCACCTAATTCATTCGGGAATGTGGTGTATTGGGCTTATATGAAGATCTTCTAAGAAATAACCGTTCCTTCCGATTCTACGTTATTACAGGAAGATCTGAGAAGAGTAGAAATATATTGCGATTTAAATAAACTTGATTTGAACCCCCTGAAGTGTATCAGTATCACTTATTCTCGAACACTTCGCATCCTGGATACTTCTTACGCTATAGCAGGACAAGTTCTAGAAAAAAAAAGTAATGTGCATGATCTGGGTGTATTACTCGACCAGAAACTTATTTATGACAAACACGTTGACGCGATTTTTTCCAAAGCTAGTAAGGCGCTTGGCTTTATATTGAGAATATCAAAGAGCTTTAAGAATCCGAACACCCTAAAAACCTTGTACTTTACATATGTACGAAGCCATTTAGAGTACGCGTCCCAAATATGGAACCCTAGGTACGCAATTTATACAAATAGACTAGAATCTATCCAATCAAAATTTATCTAGAATCTTAATTACAGAGCCGGTAGTCTAAGTTGTCACCTAAATTGGCGTTACGGCAAACCGATCGACTGGCGTTTTCAAATATATGGAGAAATGGAAGAGCGCGCGCAGCGGGCGTTAAGCGAACTAACATTTGCGAGTCCGAGCTTGATTTGACAGCTTACTCAACGTTGCCGTAAATACGTCGACGTTGCCGTTTACGTCCACTCCGCGTTTTCATAGAAATCGGAAGTCCGCGTTTGACTTTGACAGGTTGAAGGAGTAAAACCACAGAATATCTAGTAAAAACTTGTATGGAGTTTGGAGAAAACGCCAGTCGATCGGTTTGCCGTAAACGCCAATTTAGGTGAGAACTCAGACTGACCACTCTGAGCCGGTAGTCAAAGTTGTCACCTAAATTGGCGTTACGGCAAACCGATCGACTGGCGTTTTCAAATGTATGGAGAAATTGAAGAGCGCGCGCAGCGGGCGTTAAGCGAACTAACATTTGCGAGTCCGAGCTTGATTTGACAGCTTACTCAACGTTGCCGTAAATACGTCGACGTTGCCGTTTACGTCCACTCCGCGTTTTCATACAAATCGGAAGTCCGCGTTTGACTTTGACAGATTGAAGAAGTAAAACCACAGAATATCTAGTAAACTTGTATGGAATTTGGAGAAAACGCCAGTCGATCGGTTTGCCGTAAACGCCAATTTCGGTGAGAACTCAGACTGCCCACTCTGAACCTTCCAAAAGTTTAACTCAATTGAAGAATCTCGACGTTATCATCACATACTACCACTTGAAGCGCGTAGGGAACTTGCTGATTTTTACTTTTAGTGAAAGTAGCAAACGGTCTGATTGACTGTCCGGATCTACTTGCATGCATTCAGCTTCATGTGCCGAGCCGTGCTACCAGAAATATTCACCCTCTAAATGTTGATCTAGTGAAATCAAAATACAGGCAAAATTTATTTAGTGGCGTGCAAGTAACACTCTTAAGGCGGCCCATCCCGCTCAACTCCCCATACAAACGGGGAAAAAAGATCACGCACATATTACTTGTCAGAGATCCCAAATGTTGCTCAAAATTGCTTTATTTGATCGAACTAGATGTCTGATGACTGTTGGCATTGTAAAATTGTGTTTGGTTTCTAAGTTATAAGGTCCGAAAGTTCGGATTTTTCGCGCGTTTTATATAATAACTTTGGAGGTAGATTACGCAATGACAAAGTAAGAACAACTTAAAACGATTAGTTATCAGACATAGCTTCTTTAATCAAGATTTATAATCTATTTGGTTTTTGTTAGATGTTTGAATACAGCGGTCGTGGTTTACTTTTAGCTAAAAGTCGTTTAGTAATTCGTTTAGAAAAACAATTTTCGTAAATCTTACCAAATCATACACTATGCACATTGTCTTTTTTGTGGACATGTTGCATCTTCCTCATCACGGAGCCTGTCTTTTTCTTTGAAACAGAGAAGGTCCCAGAGCGCAACAGCACGGTTTTGTACTGTGCCCGCGATTGAGTTAGTCCCGCCGGGTTGGGCCACCTTAATCTAAAATATAACCACCTCGACCTATTTTGCATGAACTTTAAGAGCATCAAAAATGAAGTAAATATTCTTTATTTTGGAAATGAACAATAAGAAAAGCGTAAACTCATTAAACCCAGCAATACTATTATTATTTTACCTTTTAAAGTAAGGAAAATTCATTAATTTTGTAACCACCTTTAATTTTTTTTTTGCGACATGTGATGCTCATATTTGAAGTAATATTTTACCGTGTTTTTGTCTAGGTATGTTCGACGACTGCATCTTTTTTTTTATTTGTTAACTCAACTGTGCGAATATGTAACTGGTGTTTATTTTTATTACTTTGTTAATTCACTTTATGTATGAATGCACTGTTGTTTCTCCGAATAAATACAATAAAAATAAAAATATCATATCGGTAGTTGTGTGGTATAAGCCACTTGTCTGTACGTCTGCATTTTTAGGGTTCCATACCCAAAGGGTGAAAACGGAACCCTATTACTAAGCCTCAGCTGTCCGTCCGTCCGTCCGTCCGTCCGTCCGTCCGTCTGTCCGTCTGTCACAGGGCTGTATCTCATGAACCGTAACAGGTAGGAAGCTGAAATTTTCACAGATTATGTATTTACAACCGCTATAACAACAAATAGGTACAATTATAAATTAATAAAAATTATACATACGAACAATACCATACAAAAAACGTGTTTTTTTGTGGTAAATCTTGTACGATGGTACGGAACCCTTCGTGTGCGAGTCCGACTCGCACTTGACCGGTTCTCTGCAATGTGGATACCTCAGCCACTGCAGAAGATCGGGAAGGAGGAAGACGATAATATCGGCGACGATATAGTCAGCTCATTCTACCTGTCGTCTGAAGTCAGAAACGCAATCCAAGAGAATTCCGCAACTACCCGCAACAACAGATACAATCTACGACCACGGCCAGCCTAGCTGTCAGTCGGCTGCTGCGAACGGACCGTGTATTATATGTTACGGACGCAGCGACTGCCTCCTTGACAACGGGCCGAACGATCAGTTCGAAACGTCGCAGAATGTCTCCTTCCGCCGCGTGAAAAGCCGTAAGTTTTCAAACATGTTCGGTAATCTAAAAAGTATCAAGAATAAAAGCTTGTTTTCAAAATATTATTTCATCTTTTTAGTTTTGTCTCATTCTGTTAATTTCTCTGCAAACCCTTTCATGTGATACTCATCTCATGATGGTGGAGAAGAAAAAGTTATCCACGACGTGTCGGGGACGTCCGCCATATTAAATTTAGTACGACGTCATTTTATTTTTCGTATTCTTGTCAGCGATATCATTAAGGTGCATAAAAATGAATGGTCCGCCATCTTTTCGAGTCCGCCATCTTTTCGAGTCCGCCATATTGGATTTAGAATGATGTCACTTATAATCCGGGAGGTCGCGACATTTTTGGTCACGGTAAGGTAAATTGGCTTAATCTGGGTTCACATATTAGAGAACAACCCTCTGATGCTAAATAGGCCGGTCTGCCTGTGCCAAGCGGTTGCGTTATCTTATACCTAAAAACTTAGGTATAAGGTTATTTATTTACTTTAGCCTAAAGTTACCTGTATCTGTAACCTAAATCGCCTACTACTACGAAATGCAGCCAAAGATTAGTTCCGTTTTGGTATTGCTAAGCAAGTATGTACTGATTCTTCCATGCTTCGTTATTTGCAGCCATTTACCTTATGATATATATTTTTGGTCACCATAACTACTTGTTCAGTCGCGTTATCTACGTACGTACGTAGCAACCACTTGGCGCGGGCAGACTGACACATTTAGCTTCAGAGGGTTGGTCTTTATTCTGTGAACCCCGTTACAATTTTTGTCGTGAGCTCCTTGTCTATTAGCGAGTATGCAAAATTTTAGCTATAACTGGTTCACAATTCAGATGCAAGCCTTGACCCATACATACTAACTCGGTATGTTAAATCAAAGCTTGTAAAGACTGCACAAATACTTCCGGGTAATAAAGTAAGTCGTAAGAAACATTAGAGTACACAATCATCGTGAGAAAAAGTGTAAACATCCGCTCTAAACCAGTTTGGCGTGCTAAAAAATAATTATATTCGATATCATAAGTAAAAGCAGTGCGCCTCTCAGCCACACGAAATAGTGGATTAGTGGGCCGGATTCGTTTATCACTCCCTGGCAGTACTTTGTCAAAATCTGATTACGTCGCACTGTTCAATAGAAAGTTTATTTCGCACTATGATGGGTGAATTCCGCAAAACTTATCGGACAAATCGTCTATCTTGCTATCGTCAAGTGACTTAATTATCGCCTTACGATTCGTTACGATACGATTCTATACGATTCTTCTTGGCGATCTTCTTGGCATGACGTATTCTTCCATTTCCATACTCCTACATTACGAAGTAAGAAACATTTTCAGTCTTCGTACTCCACGTGCTCCAAATTGCAGTTTCTGACGAGAATCTACGCGCCGAAATAAGGAACTGTGCTCTATCTCCATACTCTACGCAGTTATGTATTGCAATTCCTGACGATATTTTACGCTGCGAAGCAATATGCTCAATATCCATGCTCTACGTAGTACTTATTGCAGTTTCTGACGAGGCTCTATGCGGCAAAGCTAGGCACTTTGCTCAATCTCCGTACTCTAAGCTAGGTAACATATTGCAAGTCCTGGCGACATTCCACGCGGCGAAAAAAGAAATGCATGACCTCCATACTCTACGTACTTATGTATTGCAACTACCGACGAGACTCTACGGGGCGAAGTAATCTTTTTTTAAATCTCTGAACTCTACGTACTAAACAACATCCCGCTCACCTCCCCATACAAATGGGGAAAGAAAATCACGCCCATATTTCTTGTCAGAGATCCCAAATTTTTGCTCAAAATAGCTTCATTTGATCGAACTAGATGTCTGATGACCGTTGGCAGTGTAAAATTGTGTTTGGTTTCTAAATTATAAGGTCCGAAAGTTCGAATTTTTCGACGTTTTATACAATAACCTTGGAGATGGATTACGCAATGATAAAGTAAGAACATCTTAAAAAGATTAGTCATCGGACATAGCTTATTTAATCAAGATTTATAATTTATTTGGTTTTTGTTAGATTTTTGACTACAGCGGTCGTGGTTTACTTTTAGCTATAAGTCGTTTTGTAATTAAAATTTTCGTATATCTGGCCAAATCATACACTAATTGTTTTTTTGTGGACATGTTGCATCTTCCTCATCACGGAGCCTATCTTTTTCTTGGAAACAGAGTAGGTCCCAGAGCGCAACAGCACGGGTTTGTACCGTGCCCGCGAATGAGTTAGTCCCGCCGGGTTGGGCCACCTTAAAATAAGGAATGAGTTTGTGTACCTAGGAACCATGTTTTCCTTTCATGGAAAGTGTTAAACATTGAATCAAGAGCTAGTTCTGGAAACTAAGTAGACGGTACCATGAACTCCTAGATGGAAAGCTACGTGATTACGCCTACAGCTAGAATGGCAATTCATAACGGCATTCATAGTTGTGTAAGAATGAAATACTTGGGAGTGGCTGATAAAGAATTAATTAAATAAATGCAAAAAAAACTTCTTTTTGTATGTAACTTATGTAGCTTAACACATCACATGGGAACTAGGTTCCATGCCAGGACCTTCCTTATATTGCTCGGCTACATTGAACTGGATGAAAAACACGAAACATTTTCATTGCCGTCAAGACCATCGTTCCTTCAATGCGATGTTACCAAGCGGGGTGGGATTAACCCTATCACCTAGTTAGTAAGGAAGGGTACCTACAGTTTTACGTGGAGTCCGAACCACGACCAGCCTCAACGGTTGAAAATGGTCACCCATCCAGAACGCAACCGGGCTCAGAGGTGCTTCACATACCGTTATCTAATCGCAAGGCGTCGCTCCACTGGGCTACCGAGGCTGACTGAATTTAGAAAGGTATCCCTAGATGATTCGGCGTATGAGTGGCGAAAGATTGACGAAACAAATTTACAGAGCAGAAGCGAGTGGAAGTGCCCGGGCGGTCTAGGAGAAAACACCACGACCAGGGGGTCCATTCAGGGCAAAAGTGAGTTCGAATTCGTCACTAAATATCAACTCACTTTTTTAAATCTTCTTGAATATCATTACAGTTAGGTAAAAATCTGGTCTGTCCCGTAAATACGTTAGAAGTATAAATAACGGTTCCGGTATTTAAATAATAATATATTTCCCAGCTATTTTTAGGTTAGGTTAGGTTCTCGAACTCACTCTTGCCCTGAATGGACCCCCAGATCGACTTAATATTTCGTAAAGGTCAGGTACGTAGCACCCATAATCCTGTGACATGTATGAAAACATGTTTGTCTGTAGAGGAAGCAAAAGAAGTATGCTCAAATCGTACCGTATGGCGCTCTATCATATCTGCTTACCCCTCGGGGAGACCGGCGTGTTGGTATGTATGCATATATGCCAAACACCAGACTTTATTTATGTACTGAACTTTAAATTAAATGTTTTTTTATAATAATAAATAATATATTAAATATTTAATTTCAAATTATAAATCAATATATTTTAAATGTAAATAAACTGTTTTTTTTTTATTGTCAGCATTCTTTCATTCGATCGTTTTTAAATGAATAAAATGTTTTATTTGAAATTGTTTTATAGGGGCGCATTGCTACGTATTTGGTCTTAATTAAAATGTATTTAAGATTATCCTGTTATTAGATATTTGACTAGTCCAAATGTATGTTACCTGTTTATTTTGTGTGGGTTCTTAGATTGATAAATAACATAAACAATAAAAGTGTCCCTGCCAATTTTCTGTTGACGCATATGCTACGATAATTTGCTACGCCGAATGATGTTATTATTTAGTCTACGCCTTATTTTATTAATTGCTAAATCTTCACATACCGTCTAGAACGCGTTATAATTTTCCTTTAGTAGTCGTACTCCACTTCTATTTCAGTTGATATTTTTAAACGAATCCCTAAATAACGACGTTTGAGAATGTTTCTTTATTTTGATAAATTTTGTAACTGTTACTTTAATTAGTTTGATACATCTTAATGAAAAGTTCAAATCGTTTCTCATACTCTAATGCTACACTATCTAGGTAGGTAGCCATTGTCCTATCGATATTCAGGTGCTACGATAAGATGCTACGCATTCTAGGCATCGTAGCAATATTAAAATAAAATGTAAAACATTTGACGCCCCATGTTGCTACGGTTAATGTGGTGCTACGCGGCGTAGCGCTCGAACTTATTAAAATTACCATATATTGTGCTAGATTAATGACCGTTCGAATGCAAGTTATCAAACAGTGGAACAGCAGTTAGTACATACTGTTTCTACCCGACTCTGCTACAAAACCCTTTCAAAGTGAATAATTTCCTGCTTATCAATGTGTCATAATTTGTATTAAAGCTGCCATCATAAAAAATCGTAAACTTCAGTAGAGCCGCGTTGCTATCCACGTTGCTAGGCAAAAAGCCAGCCAATGGGAACCGCGCATAAAATCCAAAATAACCGGTTCGAGCCGGACAAAGATTCAATCGATAGTTGTTATGACTGCCGATTTCCTAAGGTCGTTACGGTCCCGTGTCGGGCCGCGTGAACGCTATCAGTCCTCGCACGAGCCGTTCTCCCAACAAACCACGCTACGCAGCTAGAATGACACTCCGCACGTTTTCCAGCTGATATCGACGGCGCGACGCGTTGGCGCGGGGGCGGCGCGGCGCGGGGCGCGGAGCACAGTTTATAGCGCGGTTGGCGCGCCAGAAACTCAGTTTGTCTCTGGTGTTCGGACGAGCGATACTGTGGGCTGAGCGCGCGGCACGGGGAGCGAACTATTTTTTTTTAATTTGGCTCTTGGCCGTTGTATGGGTGAGTGTTTTTCCACGTATTGTCTACCGGAATAAAGCCTAGTTAAGTTAAAAACGATGGGGTTTGTGTGAATGGCTGTCGCAATGCGGAGCGCGCGTGGCGTGTTGGTTCCCTGCCAAAACGCTACGTAAACAATGGACAAAGATAATGTTTCGCCTGATTCACGTGTTGGACTTCTGTGTGAGGGGAAATACATTGTTGAACGGTCTCGCAGAAACGTGTCACCGGTCTGTCATGTTAATGTTGTAGACATACTTTTGAAATCTACAGCTCTATGTACTAAAATCTCATTGTGCGGTCTCGTTTTCTCTATACTTTCCCAAGCGCGTGCAATTGAGATCAATTCAGACCTTGTTTATCGTTTGGTTATAATACTTTTTGGGATTATAACACTAAACTTCTATATTTTTAGTACTTCCTACATTAATGTTTATATCTCATAGTCCCTACCTATTGTGTGTATGTTTGCGGCTACTTCTGTTATGTACGATGCGCGAGATATAAAAAAAATACATAAAACAGACAAAGTGGAAAACATTAATGATCACATTTTTATAATTCATAGAGATCAATAACGCTCTCAACGATGGTTAGTGAAAATACTTTTTTTTAGAGTTTGCAGATCTAGTGTTTTAATAAACACGCATAAAACATAGACATTTTGCTTTTTATACAGTTACATATTTAGTGCAATCGTTATTTTAGGAAAAAAACCTCATTTGTGGGCAATATGCACAATATGGTTAATTCTGAGTATTCTATATATTATAGTTTTTTTTTATATATTTTTTTTATTCATATAACAATTGAGTACAATAACAGTATAGGTACTTAAAACTAAAAATATTTACTTTTAATTAAACTTAAAAGTATCGAAATCCATTATTGCCGTGTCAGACCTTGCCCCTTAAACTAGCCTTACGTGCTGTATCATAAGGGGCAGTACTTATGTAAAAGTGTGTAATGGCATTTGTGATAAGCTAAAAATCTTACAGAATATTTAAAGTTAGTCAAAAAAAAAACTATTTTAATTTTGTATTTATTACTACTTCATTAAAATACATATGTACACTGTAAACAAAAAACAAATCCCTAAACAAAAGAAAACCAGCAACTTACTATTCATTTGATAAATATTAAAATGATTTTATAAAATTGTTGAAGAGTACGTTAAGGCCCACTTGTGGGTGTGACCCACCCACGTAAATACATCGTGTAGCAGCATTATAACAATGCCTTAAAAAATCTCAATGGGGTGGGACAACAATGCTCATATAAAGTATGAAAGTATTCACGATTTTGGTTGCACTTGCTATAAGTAGAATTTATTTTTGTAGCAGCGAGAGAGACAGACAGAGGGAGTCTGGACTAGGAGGTCGCGACAAAAATGGTAACGATAACGTAAATGGCTGAAACTGGGTTCACGGGATAAAGACCAACCCACTGAAGCGAAATGTGTCAGTCTGCCTGTGCCAAGTGGTTGCGTTACGTAGATAAGTCGCCTAAAAAAGTAGTTTTGGTAACAAAAAAATATAAATTATAAGGTAAATGGATGCAAATAACGAATCATGAAAGAATCAGTACATACTTGCTCAGCAATACCAAAACTGAACAAATCTTTGATTGCATTTCGTAGTTACAGGCGATTTAGGTAACAGATATAACTTTAGGTATATTTAAATATTTAATTAAAAAACCGACTGGTTATTGTTGTATAATTAATAGGTATCAATGTTTCTAGACAATCAGTATATTCATCAGAAGGTACATACCTACATCCATTTTATATAGCCAATCTAGATAACGCAACCACTTGGCGCAGGCAGACCGACATATTTAGGATCAGAGGGTTGGTCTCTAACATGTGAACGCAGATTCAGCCATTTACCTTATCGTGACCAAAAATGTCGTGACCTCCCGGAATAGTCTATCCCATAAGATATATGGAAGCCCTTTGGCTTTCTGGAAACATACAATATTTATTTCTAACATAAATAACATAACATACATTTTCCGTGAACGTTTTAATTGGCTTCTCATATTTTTAGTCGCAGCTTCAAGATGAAATTTTAAATAAACAATATTTTTATTATCTCTAGAAGGCCCGTAAGTTACGTTCCCCATTCAAACGTAGTTCTAATCATTTAAAAAACCCTATTCCCGATTTACTTGATATTTGGTACTTACTTGATATTTTGATATTACTTTACTTGATATTTGGTACTTGGCAACGAATGTCGACACGTTTTTGTTTTTTTTAAACCTAAGGTAATACAATTTTCTGTGTGGTTATCTAGGATACAACTGGCTAAAAAACTCGGACAATTTTCATTGCCGCTTCGACTATCGTTCATTCAATGCTATGGTACCAACCCAGGCGGGATAAACCCTACCACCTAGTAAGTAAGGAGGTACAGCTTTACGTTGAATCCAAACCACGGCCAGCCTCAACGGTCGAAAACGGTAACCCATCCAGAACCCAACCGCGCTCAGAGTAGCTTCACCCAGCTTATCGAACCGTAAAGCGTAGCGCCACTGAGCTACCGAGGTTAACTTCATTCTATAAATTAATTTCACGCCAAATTTTTGAGGATCACTAATCTGATTTAGATGCCATTTTTATCTAAATAAAGCTTGTAGTCTTTCTATTCATTATTATTATACAATCACGCTAAATTACATGCGGGATGACCAGTGGGGTGAGAGAACATGGCAAACACATTTTTCGTTGGATTTCAACGCGGACTGCGCCGCTGTCATCTACTAGTCTTACAATGATTGTATTAACGCGTCGATAATTATATTTATTTCAATAATTATGTGTAGTATAATTAATTTTACATCGTCTACTCTGTGGCCCTGGATTGTCATGCCTCCAATTTGGACGGACGGACGGACGGAAGGAAAGCGGGGGCTTAGTAATAGGGTTCCGTTGGAGCCCTTTGGGAACGGAACCCTAAAAATGGAAGCGTGAGAAAGCCAGTCGGGTGCCTTTCGTGGGCGTGGGATAGTAATGGAATTCGGCTAAATTATACATTATACTCTTCTTTACTCGCGCGCGGAGGTCGGTTGACGCGCCGCCCGCGACACTTTGGTGAAACTCAATTTACTGTAATGGGTCGTCGGCGGCTAGAATTACCCACCCGATACCTGTCCCATTTCGAAATTACCTTTCACGGAACCGAGTAGTGAATAAGTGAGTGGTCTGTATAAAACGCTACTGGAACCCAGCGCCATAGCATAGATTAAAGGGTAATGTATAGATAGCTAACGTCATAGAACGCACAAATCTCCCTGTTTATTTTAGCACATTTCTAACCAGCGTCATCTCCCGTCACTGCCAGAAGTAGTTACACCGTCATTAAAATAAGCTTGATTCAAAATGTTTCCTAGGCATAGGCGTGATGAAAACGTTACATTTCAACTAAAAATTAAGTAATTTCATTGTAAATAAAAAATATCATTGATATTTAATGTGTTCTGGAATTTGCAACGGCACTTGTGGTATGACGTTAGCAATCTATCCCTTCCTTTTTAATCTATGGCGATAGTGAAGTTATGTCAAAGGTTCTTCTTTGGTGACAAATTTAATGTGTTCTAAAATGTGAATTGCAACGGAACTTGTGGATATTACGTTAGCGATCTATCCCTTCCTTTTTATTCTATGGCCATATTGAAGTTCTGTCAAAGGTTCTTCTTTGGTGACAAATTTAATGTGTTCTGAAATGAGAATTGCAACGGCACTCGTGGATATGACGTTAGCAATCTATCCCTTCCTTTTTATTCTATGGCCATATTGAAGTTCTGTCAAAGGTTCTTCTTTGGTGACAAATTTAATGTGTTCTAAAATGTGAATTGCAACGGAACTTGTGGATATGACGTTAGCAATCTATCCCTTCCTTTTTATTCTATGGCCATATTTAAGTTCTGTCAAAGGTTCTTCTTTGGTGACAAATTTAATGTGTTCTGAAATGAGAATTGCAACGGCACTTGTGGATATGACGTTAGCAATCTATCCCTTCCTTTTTATTCTATGGCCATATTTAAGTTCTGTCAAAGGTTCTTCTTTGGTGACAAATTTAATGTGTTCTAAAATGTGAATTGCAACGGAACTTGTGGATATTACGTTAGCGATCTATCCCTTCCTTTTTATTCTATGGCCATATTGAAGTTCTGTCAAAGGTTCTTCTTTGGTGACAAATTTAATGTGTTCTGAAATGAGAATTGCAACGGCACTTGTGGATATGACGTTAGCAATCTATCCCTTCCTTTTTATTCTATAGCCATATTGAAGTTCTGTCAAAGGTTCTTCTTTGGTGACAAATTTAATGTGTTCTGAAATGAGAATTGCAACGGCACTTGTGGATATGACGTTAGCAATCTATCCCTTCCTTTTTATTCTATGGCCATATTTAAGTTCTGTCAAAGGTTCTTTTTTGGTGACAATTTTAATGTGTTCTGAAATGAGAATTGGAACGGCAATTGTGGATATGACGTTAGAAATCCATCACTTCCTTTTTATTCTATGGCCATATTTAAGTTCTGTCAAAGGTTCTTCTTTGGTGACCAATTTAATGTGTTCTGAAATGAGAATTGCAACGGCACTTGTGGATATGACGTTAGCAATCTATCCCTTCCTTTTTATTCTATGGCCATATTGAAGTTCTGTCAAAGGTTCTTCTTTGGTGACAATTTTAATGTGTTCTGAAATGTGGATTGCAACGGCACTTGTGGATATGACGTTAGCAATCTATCCCTTCCTTTTTATTCTATGGCCATATTTAAGTTCTGTCAAAGGTTCTTCTTTGGTGACAAATTTAATGTGTTCTGAAATGAGAATTGCAACGGCACTTGTGGATATGACGTTAGCAATCTATCCCTTCCTTTTTATTCTATGGCCATATTTAAGTTCTGTCAAAGGTTCTTCTTTGGTGACAAATTTAATGTGTTCTGAAATGAGAATTGCAACGGCACTTGTGGATATGACGTTAGCAATCTATCCCTTCCTTTTTATTCTATGGCCATATTTAAGTTCTGTCAAAGGTTCTTTTTTGGTGACAATTTTAATGTGTTCTGAAATGAGAATTGCAACGGCAATTGTGGATATGACGTTAGAAATCCATCACTTCCTTTTTATTCTATGGCCATATTTAAGTTCTGTCAAAGGTTCTTTTTTGGTGACAATTTTAATGTGTTCTGAAATGAGAATTGCAACGGCAATTGTGGATATGACGTTAGAAATCCATCACTTCCTTTTTATTCTATGGCCATATTTAAGTTCTGTCAAAGGTTCTTTTTTGGTGACAAATTTAATGTGTTCTGAAATGAGAATTGCAACGGCACTTGTGGATATGACGTTAGCAATCTATCCCTTCCTTTTTATTCTATGGCCATATTTAAGTTCTGTCAAAGGTTCTTCTTTGGTGACAAATTTAATGTGTTCTGAAATGAGAATTGCAACGGCACTTGTGGATATGACGTTAGCAATCTATCCCTTCCTTTTTATTCTATGGCCATATTTAAGTTCTGTCAAAGGTTCTTTTTTGGTGACAATTTTAATGTGTTCTGAAATGAGAATTGCAACGGCAATTGTGGATATGACGTTAGAAATCCATCACTTCCTTTTTATTCTATGGCCATATTTAAGTTCTGTCAAAGGTTCTTCTTTGGTGACCAATTTAATGTGTTCTGAAATGAGAATTGCAACGGCACTTGTGGATATGACGTTAGCAATCTATCCCTTCCTTTTTATTCTATGGCCATATTGAAGTTCTGTCAAAGGTTCTTCTTTGGTGACAATTTTAATGTGTTCTGAAATGTGGATTGCAACGGCACTTGTGGATATGACGTTAGCAATCTATCCCTTCCTTTTTATTCTATGGCCATATTTAAGTTCTGTCAAAGGTTCTTCTTTGGTGACAAATTTAATGTGTTCTGAAATGAGAATTGCAACGGCACTTGTGGATATGACGTTAGCAATCTATCCCTTCCTTTTTATTCTATGGCCATATTTAAGTTCTGTCAAAGGTTCTTTTTTGGTGACAATTTTAATGTGTTCTGAAATGAGAATTGCAACGGCAATTGTGGATATGACGTTAGAAATCCATCACTTCCTTTTTATTCTATGGCCATATTTAAGTTCTGTCAAAGGTTCTTCTTTGGTGACAAATTTAATGTGTTCTGAAATGAGAATTGCAACGGCACTTGTGGATATAACGTTAGCAATCTATCCCTTCCTTTTTATTCTATGGCCATATTGAAGTTCTGTCAAAGGTTCTTCTTTGGTGACAATTTTAATGTGTTCTGAAATGTGGATTGCAACGGCACTTGTGGATATGACGTTAGCAATCTATCCCTTCCTTTTTATTCTATGGCCATATTTAAGTTCTGTCAAAGGTTCTTCTTTGGTGACAAATTTAATGTGTTCTGAAATGAGAATTGCAACGGCACTTGTGGATATGACGTTAGCAATCTATCCCTTCCTTTTTATTCTATGGCCATATTTAAGTTCTGTCAAAGGTTCTTCTTTGGTGACCAATTTAATGTGTTCTGAAATGAGAATTGCAACGGCACTTTTGGATATGACGTTAGCAATCTATCCCTTCCTTTTTATTCTATGGCCATATTGAAGTTCTGTCAAAGGTTCTTCTTTGGTGACAATTTTAATGTGTTCTGAAATGTGGATTGCAACGGCACTTGTGGATATGACGTTAGCAATCTATCCCTTCCTTTTTATTCTATGGCCATATTTAAGTTCTGTCAAAGGTTCTTCTTTGGTGACAAATTTAATGTGTTCTGAAATGAGAATTGCAACGGCACTTGTGGATATGACGTTAGCAATCTATCCCTTCCTTTTTATTCTATGGCCATATTTAAGTTCTGTCAAAGGTTCTTTTTTGGTGACAATTTTAATGTGTTCTGAAATGAGAATTGCAACGGCAATTGTGGATATGACGTTAGAAATCCATCACTTCCTTTTTATTCTATGGCCATATTTAAGTTCTGTCAAAGGTTCTTCTTTGGTGACAAATTTAATGTGTTCTGAAATGAGAATTGCAACGGCACTTGTGGATATAACGTTAGCAATCTATCCCTTCCTTTTTATTCTATGGCCATATTGAAGTTCTGTCAAAGGTTCTTCTTTGGTGACAATTTTAATGTGTTCTGAAATGTGGATTGCAACGGCACTCGTGGATGTGACGTTAGCAATCTATCACTTCCTTTTTATTCTATGGCCATATTGAAGTTCTGTCAAATGTTCTTCTTTGGTGACAATTTTAATGTGTTCTGAAATGTGGATTGCAACGGCACTCGTGGATGTGAGGTTAGCAATCTATTCCCTCCTTTTTAATCTATGGCCATAGTGAAGTTCTGTCAAAGGTTCAGTCTGGCACCCCGTATGCAGTGTGCATGAAACATGCCTAAGCGGCTCGTACCTCAGGGGTGCGGCGACTTGCCTTCCAGTCGGGGTTCGATCCCCGTCCGTTAATGCGCCACTTTCTTTCTCTTTCCGAGTGAGATAAGTGCATTTCGTTACGAATGCGATCTGTTCCATCTATATTATAACTTAAGGTCCTCTTCCACTACTAACTCACCGTGGTTAGCACCATCGCATTAGTTAAAAAAAGGTTGCAGCAGCAATGAAATTGTTTCCGTGTTTTTTATGCAATTCAATGGAACCGTGCTCATAAATGGAAGATCCGAGCATGGCGCGTAATTCCTTCGGGAATGGGGTTTGAGGGACTATTGTCATGGCATTAGCCATCCATGTCCATTTACATTAGACATGCCTGTTGAAGAAGCAAGAAAACTATGCTGCGATCGTGATGGCCTCTATGATCTCTGTCTGTCTACCCCTCCTAGGACACGGCGTGGTGTCATTTATGTTTTTTATCATTGCAGGCAAGCAAAGGTTTATGAAAACTGTTGCCATTGTTCTAATGAACCCGGATTCAATGCTGTAGTATCCGACCATACCATAGACTAAAGAAGAAAATAGATAGCTAACGTCATACAACGTGCAAACTGCTTATTTTCACTGGTGCTATGACATTACTAACCAGCGCCATCTCCCGTCACTGCCAGAGCCGGTAGTCTAAGTTGTCACCTAAATTGGCGTTACGGCAAACCGATCGACTGGCGTTTTCAAATGTATGGAAAATTTGAAGAGCGCGCGCAGCGGGCGTTAAGCGAACTAACATTTGCGAGTCCGAGCTTGATTTGACAGCTTACTCAACGTTGCCGTAAATACGTCGACGTTGCGGTTTACGTCCACTCCGCGTTTTCATACAAATCGGAAGTCCGCGTTTGACTTTGACAGCTTGAAGAAGTAAAACCACAGAATATCTAGTAGAAACTTGTATGGAGTTTGGAGAAAACGCCAGTCGATCGGTTTGCCGTGAACGCCAAAATCGGTGAGAACTCAGACTGCCCACTCAGAACTTGTTACACCGCCATTCAACTTAGATTAAATATTTTTTTTGCCTAGGTAGGCGTGAACGTCATTGTAAATAAAACAATATCATTGATATTCATTGGATTATATTTAACGTATTCGGAAATGTCAATTGCAACGCCATCTGAGGACTTTTATTATCCCTATTCAGCATTGGTATAACGTTAGCAGTCAATTCATTCCTCTTTAGTCTATGGACCATGCCCACATCACAGAATAAGTAATAGTGCCCACATTGCCTTGACGCCGCCGCGCCGCTGACATTCCGACATTCTCTGCGCCAATCCCAGCCGCTTCAAGGTGCATTGTCTATCATGGCGTGCGTTGCTTCGAGACGTATTGAATGATTAACGTGTTCCTCATGAGGTTACGATAGGGTGGAATGAGTATTTATTCGTTGTGGCCTTTCACTAGCGACGATACACAGCGGTCAAACATTCTTGGTCTACTTTATTTCATTACGTAATGTTTGATGTCCTAAAAATTACAAAGAACGGCAATTTATAGGTGATTCTACTTGTGTTGGGAGGAGATGAAATGTTCAAATACTTAAAATCAATGAAAAAAATATACTTCATCACTTACAAACTGTTTGATTTTTGTATCGGCCATGCATAAAAAAAAGCCAAGTTCGAGTCGGACTCGCACCCGAAGGGTTTCGTAACATCGTACAAGATTTAACACAAAAAACGTTTTTCACGTTTTTGGTAATAAAAATAATAAAAATTAAATTTTTGTTATTTTTTAATTTATAATAAAAATAAATACACAATCTGTAAGAATTTCAGCTGCCTACCTATTACGGTTCATGAGATACAGCTCTGTGACAGACGGACGGACGGTCGATATCGCGTCTCCACCGTATGGCCAATGTGGCCATACAAATGTATGGGAATCCAGCGGCGCGTCGTAATGCCACACAGTCGAAATGCGTTCTTCAAGTCTGTTTCCACCCACACAAATTCTCAAATTCATCAGCGGTGCCATGTACGCTTAAAGTGGTTTAGTAGTTTTTGAAAATTTAAGACAGTAGTGGGTCACATAGTGGCTCGCTATATGTATCTCATCCTTTTTATTAGGGTTCCGTACCCAAAGGGTTCCAACGGAACCGTATTATTAAGCTTCCGCTGTCCGTCCGTCCGTCCGTCTGTCACAGGGCTGTATCTCATGAACCGTAATAGATAGGCAGCTGAAATGTTTACAGAGTGTGTTTTTATTTTGCCCCCATAACAACAAATATATGACATTTAAATATAATGAGAATTGAATGGGGTCCCCATCACAGAATAAGTAATTGTCCCCATACAAAAATGTTTGTGTTAAATCTTGTTCGATGGTACGGAACCCTTCGTGTGCCAGCCCGACTCGCACTTGGCCGGTTTTTTGCATCATCAATGAGAAGCCGTACAAACACCTCGGCAAATGAACGGCCGATCATGTCAGCTGCGCGTGACATCTTTCCACTCACGCGTGACTTCGAACTCGTGTCACACCACACACCACGCACTAACCCACTTTGGGGCGGGTCACACACACCACACACCACCAGCTGGTGGTGAACGTGAACGTGCTGGTGTGTGTATTATACCTAGTATCAATGCATGTATAGTCGAGTGAAGCAAGGACACGTTAAACACATTAATAATAGGGCAAGGCTAGACTTGAACCAGCGAGCAAACCTATATGATAGATAATACAAACCTATCTAATAATAAATAACATATAATAATCTAATAATTCCACCACCTGTGACCCCTGTATCTGAGAATTTTCCTACATCCTCTTTGTCGTTATTGCCAGCTCTTGAACTGTTCTTGAAACTTATTGGCAGACCATCACTCTAATAGGCTAATAGATTACTTGGACGCAATCGCATGTCTGGGAAACTCAAACCATTTACAACATGCCACGTATAGGTGTGGTAGTGGTATTGTCAATGCCGTAACATTGTAACTGTACTGGTGACGTTCAAATCCAGTATTATCGTCATACGACTGCATAGCTTAAAATATCATTAGTCAGTAAATAATGACCGGTAACCCAGTGCCGCGACCCCTTGCCGTTCGACAATCGAGGTGCGGTCAGATCCTGGATGGGTGACCGTTTTCGACTATATAGGCTGGCCGTGGTGCGTTTTCCACGTAACGATTCTACTTCCTACCCTCGGTACCATCGAAAGAGGGTCGAAGCGGTAATGAAAATTGCCTAATTTTGGTGTCCAGTTCACTGTAGCCAAGTCCTGGCATGACACCCAGTTTTAATCCCGATACGCCACGTTGGGCTAATCATAGCTAAATCGTGTGGTATTAGCAATCTATGAGGACTTCCATATGCAAATAATTAATTCGTTGCACACAGTTAGGTTAGGTTAAGTTTAGACTGGAGTGCATCAGTAATTAAAAAAAGAGATTTCGACGAATTGAGAATTAGCAATAAGGGATTATTTAATATAATTAGTTAGTGAAATTATAATACCACGGCTTTGTCAGCATCCTTGTAACATGGATGACGAGGCCGCGGTAGTGTGTCATGCTTCCGTGATAAAGTCGTGATGAACCGAATCCACGTGACTTGTTGCTTGCAGGCGACTCCATTGTCCGTTGAAGCCGAAGCAGGTGGCTTTTATTCAGAACTCACATGACATACTCATATTTTGTACATTGTAATGGCTACATTACTCGTTTTACCTTAAATTTTAGTCGACCTAATGTTCAAAATGGCCCAAACAAACGGGAAGACATTTTTATTGTCACTGAACATGGCTAGCTAATACCACACCCACCGTCATGATATTAGCCCAACACACCGCATTCCCGAATAAATTGAAACAAAATATCTTTGATGTGTCAATAATGATCAATCGGTTTGTTATGAACATATTTTTTATCCTTTAGGTTTTTTTTCTAGTAAATACAAAGAATAAATAGTTACAAAACAAAAAAATAATCAAATAGTTCTAACCTAGGTCGTTAAAAAGATCAGTAAATAATGAATGAACCACTCTTAAATAAAGACGCATTTAAAGAAATAAATTATGTATTGTGCGCTATGATATATATTAAAATTAATACACAGAAAAAAATATCAAACAAAGTGGAAAGGCGAACTTATCACTAAAAGATATTCCTGCCAGTCAACCTGTATAACATCTTTATGAATAATGATGTACATGAACTACCAACAACAAAAATTGTGAGAAGAGCAGAGCATCCATTTTCATTAAAAAAACCGGCTAAGTGCGAGTCGGACTCGCACACGAAGGGTTCCCTACCATCGTACAAGATTTAACACAAAAATATAACGTTTTTTTGTATGGTTTTTTTATATATTTTTTATTTTATTTCTTTGTTGTCATAGCGGCAAAATAAATACACATTATGTGAAAATTTCAGCTGCCTACCTATTACGGTTCACCTATACAGCCCTTTGACAGACGGACGGACGGACGGACAGCGAAGGCTCAGTAATAGGGTTCCGTTTTCCCCCATTGGGTACGGAACCTTAAAAAAAGCGTACGTGGTACTTGCGTTTTTCAACCGCTGTATACTATGAGCCTTCAGTGGTGAGCAACGACCTTCCATTTACAGCTAAGATATAGAAAAGTTCAGAGTTCGCTACCCTTCCATTAGGGGCTGACTCAATATTCCGGACAAGATTGAACTTATTAAGAATACCTACTTTATTTCCATTAGCAATTTCTAATCGTTCCATTACTTATATTGGCTGGAAACTGAAACGAGAATATTAATTGGGCCCATACTCAATCTATCTAGCCATTATATGTCATTAAAATCCAGATTTCGTAAATACACAATATCAGTTGCTCAATGTACATTTATTTGAATGTATTTATTAATTAAAGTAACTCGTATTGTCCGGGTTTTCCATTCAATTCATTGACCTCATAATCATTATACAATAATAGTAACTAGTAATTGTAACTACCTAGGTAGATTCATTACTTTGGAAAAAATAACTTAGTAATATCACATCGCCATAGACAAATCGATGCAAACACTATTGATATTAATACTGGAATCTACTCGTACATTACTGAGTTGGATAAAGGCATTTTGTCACGAATCATGGAACATCTGTTCCATGGTTCTGAATCCATGTAAAACTGTAGATCCCCTGCTATTAGATGGTAGGGTTAAGCCCGTCCGGGTTGGTACCATCGCATTGGATGAAATGATGGTCGAAAAGGCAATGAAAATATTGTCCATCCAGTTCAATGTAACCGTGCTCGTAAAGCCACAAATTGGAGGTGTCAACCTAATTCCTTACGGAATTTGGTGTGTTGGGATAATATCATGACGGTTGGTGTATCCATCCATGTCCAGTTGCATAAAAAGATATAACAGTTTTAAATAAGAGGTTCCAAAACCTTGTGTTTTGTGCACAGTGCATGCTGGTTATTTTTTATTACTTCGCATTCTTCTCGTTTCTAGCGAATGTGCGATAGGAGCTCGCTAGTCGTTAATGCCAGAGCAGAGGGGTTCGACCCTCGGAGAGTCCACCCCGTGGCGAGGGGTGGCGGCCCACGCGTCATTCTAGACTTTCCTAACTGCGTAGTACCTAGTATAGCTAGGTCGTAGCACGTTTGAGGTCATGAGTTGACTCATCTGGGGATTAAATGGTAGAGCATGATTGCGTCATTTTATTTTTCAGTATTCATTACTATCAGACAAGATTTCTTGGTATCGTGTATTGCGCAATTTTTCGACATGATAACAAATTGACGTCACATCGAACCACATTTGCAGCAAGAAGACACACCTGTAGCGACATCAGTGACAATACACACTTATCTCTACCGTGACAGGAAATGAAATTACGTTTATAAATGCGATTGTGAGTTTGTTTGTTAGGCTTTCACGACAATTTGGCTAGGAGGCTGTATCCTGAGGAAGGATAAAGGCTAACATTTGTTTAAAAAACCTTGGAGGGAGTGACATAGGGGGTTAAAATGTTTATGGAAAACCAATAATTCGGGATATGAAAAGTGATTAAGTTCTAAAATTTATCCGATTTCGATGGTAATTGCACCTACTTATGGGCCGTTGCACCCACAACTTCGGGGCGAGATATGAAGAGTGGGATGAAATACTTATAACTTGGGAACGATGCGGCTCGTATCTTTATCTAATTTTTTATTCTGATTCTACTCATAACTTATAGGCTACATAACATCACGCGTAATTACAATACAATAGCGGTGGGCAGTGGGGGTTAAATGCTTATAACTTGCGAACTACTCACGCGATTATATGCGGGTTGTATACACGTATTGCATCCCTTGGCGCGGTGGGTTCCGGATGGCTGTCCGTTTTCAATGTTTAGGCTGACTGTAGTCGGCGGCCCGCCATTGCACTGAAGGAAAGATGGTCGAAGCGGCTTTTATTTCTTCGTCAAAATGCAATGTAAACCAAAATTATACATGGTTCCGAACATGTCAAGGGAACGGGTACTAGCTAGGTGGTATGGTTAGGCCCGTCCAGGTTGGTATCTTCTTGCAAATGCAGTTGGGCTTCATCAAAGAGAAAGCCGTAAGGATTTCTTGATATGAACATTGCTCTGTCTCCTTTGCAGAGCGTGAAAAACCGTCAATAGTAGCGGTCGAGTGCGCGCTCGTGCGGGGCTCCCTGGAGACTGGCGAGGAGCATGGCGGCGGCGGCGGCAGCGGAGGGGGGTGGGGCGAGGCGGCGGCGGCGGCGGCGGGCGCGGGCGAGGAGCGCGCCGCCGCGCCCGCCGTCGGCCGCTGGGGCGCCGAGTGGCCGAGTTGACTCGACAGGGACGCGAGCCGAGCCCCCTCGGCCGGCCTGATCGACTCGGCGGCCTGGCCGCCCGCGCACCCGCTGCCGCGGCCGCGCTGGGGCCCGCCGCGCGCGCCGCTGCGGCTGCCGCTCGCGCGCTACGAGGAGCTCGTGTCGCGCGCGGAGACCGCGCTGCGCCGCCTGCTCGCCACGGACCCCTACGACTCGGTCACCAACTTCCTGTCGCTGCGCGACGCGTTCGCGGCGTCCGGCGGCGGCTCGCTGCGGGAGTTCTTCCCGCGGTACGCGCCGCAGCTGCGCGCGCACCGGCACACGTGCGTGGGGCTCGGCCTGGCGCTGGCGACGCGCCTGCGGAAGCTCGAGGCGGAGTTCCCGGGCGTGGGCGGCGCGCTCGCGCTCGTGTCGTGCGAGGAGGCGATAGAGGACGTGCGCGCGTACGCGGCGGGCGGCGGGCCGGAGCAGTTCGCGGCGGAGGTGGAGAAGGAGCACGTGCTGGTGTGCGTGCGGGTGCGCGTGGAGGGCCGCGCCGGCGTGCTGCTGGCGGACCCCGGCTACCACGTGGCGCGCATCGTCACCGTAATGGCGGACCGCGCCTACCCCCATACAGGTGACTCATTCATTACGATCGTGTAATTCACAAACCATGTGACGGATTTAGGGGGGTCTGGCTCTCGATCGAGGGGGGTGGGGGAGTTGGGACCCGAGGCACATGACGAAATGCACCGAAGCCAAGTCGTACCGAACTTGAGAAAATTCAACAAATTACTAATAATATCGACAAAATTCATACTTTTTCGATAATGTACCTTATAAGCGCATATAGTTTGCATTGATAAAAAAAAAGCAGGTTTTTCGAAAAGTTGTGAAAAATGCGTTCTTATGAATGTCACGTAACTTTGCTGGGGGGGCGGGGGGGGGGGGGTTAGCCAAAGTGTCCAAAAGTGCTATAAAATCCGTCACATGGCCTAAGTTGTCCAAGTAATGCTCATACCGATTTATTCATGTAACTTCTTATGTTTTGGAAATTAAAACCACTCTGTAGCTTCTTAGGATGGCAATGAAAAACTTTGATCAGAAATAGTCTTCATGAGCGTTGACTTATCTGACTTCAATTTTTAGGAAATTCATGTAGCTTCTTTGAACACTTTAATAAACTTTGATGGAAACGCTCAAAATTGCCTTTACCAAGATGTGGAGAACCTTGTCAATAGATGTAGTTTTAATTATCAGCACCATCTGATGCCGGCATGCTGAACTTGGTTCATAAGTATAAAGTTATGGTCCCTGGCTTGCCGTGTGTGCGTCCATGTAGATGGCGCCACATTAATTTGTCGCTATTTCTGCTAGAACTCCCCAAAAATACGAAGTTTCTAGCCATAACTGTAATAGCAAGCACACTACGCAGTATTTAATCGCATGCAACACTTTTTAAATAAAAAAGGCTATAATTTGTAAGATTATTATGAGATAAAGTGCAAAAAGTTGCTATTGTAATTGGCAATTTTTTGCACGCATCCTTAGAATAATTTACGCGATTCCAGTTTATTTTTGTAATTGTTTAATTAGATTAAATACATAACCGAATAATGTGCTCGCCACTACAGTTATAGTATGCAACTTATAGCAGAAATAACAACGAACGACTGTTGCGTCATCTACTTTGACCCACTTCCCCCCTAACCCCCTAGCCAAACAAAGTTCGGCTGAACACAAAATGTTAACATCTTATGCCCCACGTTGCTAAATTTCGATTTGTCTGGTCGCATTAAGCGGTCCACAGCTTCAACTGGTGTGTGTCGCAGGGTGGTTCACGCAGAGCGAGGAGTCGCACAGCACTAAGGAGTACGCGTACTGCTTCCACCCCGCCAACGGCAGCTACGTGGAGTGGAACGAGCGCGAGACGCGCGCCGCCGGCGTCAAGCGGCAGACGTCGCTCGTGTACGTGGGCCGGCCGTACCTCGACGGTGTCAACGTCACCGAGCGGCGCAACCTCGTCTACAACTTCAGGTACCTACCAATCTGTGAGCCAATGTCGCATAGCACCAAGGAGTACGCGTACTGCTTCCACCCTGCCAACGGCAGCTACGTGGAGTGGAACGAGCGCGAGACGCGCGCCGCCGGCGTCAAGCGGCAGACGTCGCTCGTGTACGTGGGCCGGCCGTACCTCGACGGTGTCAACGTCACCGAGCGGCGCAACCTCGTCTACAACTTCAGGTACCTACCAATCTGTGAGCCAATGTCGCATAGCACCAAGGAGTACGCGTACTGCTTCCACCCTGCCAACGGCAGCTACGTGGAGTGGAACGAGCGCGAGACGCGCGCCGCCGGCGTCAAGCGGCAGACGTCGCTCG
Source organism: Incurvaria masculella (assembly GCA_946894095.1). NCBI lineage: Eukaryota > Metazoa > Arthropoda > Insecta > Lepidoptera > Incurvariidae > Incurvaria > Incurvaria masculella. The sequence goes on along the minus strand of OX335657.1, from coordinate 15,350,627 downwards.
TGTACGTGGGCCGGCCGTACCTCGACGGTGTCAACGTCACCGAGCGGCGCAACCTCGTCTACAACTTCAGGTACCTACCAATCTGTGAGCCAATGTCGCATAGCACCAAGGAGTACGCGTACTGCTTCCACCCTGCCAACGGCAGCTACGTGGAGTGGAACGAGCGCGAGACGCGCGCCGCCGGCGTCTAGCGGCAGACGTCGCTCGTGTATGTGGGCCGGCCGTACCTCGACGGTGTCAACGTCACCGAGCGGCGCAACCTCGTCTACAACTTCAGGTACCTACCAATCTGTGAGCCAATGTCGCATAGCACCAAGGAGTACGCGTACTGCTTCCACCCCGCCAACGGCAGCTACGTGGAGTGGAACGAGCGCGAGACGCGCGCCGCCGGCGTCAAGCGGCAGACGTCGCTCGTGTACGTGGGCCGGCCGTACCTCGACGGTGTCAACGTCACCGAGCGGCGCAACCTCGTCTACAACTTCAGGTACCTACCAATCTGTGAGCCAATGTCGCACAGCACCAAGGAGCACGCGTACTGCTTTTAGCCCGTCAACGGCAGCTACGTGGAGTGGAACGAGCGCGAGACGCGCGCCGCCGGCGTCAAGCGGCAGACGTCACTCGTGCACGTGGGCCGGCCGTACCTGGACGGTGTCAATGTCACTGAGCGACGCAATCTCGTCTACAACTTTAGGTATCTATCTATGAGCCTACGGGGAATGCTAGTTACCTGTGGTCTTGTACTTATCTCGGCTCATTGTAATACAACGTGATTCACGGCAGCAATGATTCGGTAGATCACTAGTGCGAACTACTGTACACGGTAGAGACGTTCTCCTGGGTATCCTTAACAGGTGTGCTAGAGTATCTCATAAGATTTATTAAATCTTGATTAGTTCCCGACACGAAGGAGGCACGTAGAGGGGAGTTCGTTTAAGCAAACTGGGTGTGTGCCCACGAACTAGGCCCTACGTCACAGCTCACGTTAGTTGCTGGCGGTGTTGCCGACAGTTGGCAAAGTATATTTACCAGTTCCTATATACGTGGAAATAGAGCATGCGACTTTTACATTTTTGACATGTGCAAGTGTTGGTTACTTATGAATGAAGTTTAAAAAAAAATGGGGACGAAAACTGCTTAATTATCACGACAGGTGGCGTCTAAGCGAGCTCACCTAAAAGATCTGTCAAAGCTGTCAGATACCATACAAAATAAAACAGGATGGATTTGAAAATTTGATTAACTCAATCTATGTTATTAAAGTGACTCCATTTTCTCCAAGTTATTCCGAAAAGAAATTGTTCTTAATTATGCTAATCAAAAGAAGTCATGGAAAAAGAAATATCACAAAAACATAACCTATAATATTTTGTTTCATACTTTGTGCTGGTCAGTGGTATTTTAATTCGTTTGAAGACAAATAGAAGCTCTTCTCTTCCTCTAAACCTCATTCTTACTGCATCATGGAGCACATCTTTCATCTCAAAACTTGTAAATGAAACTTGACAGGAATGACAGTTTTTACGTCTTTAAGGTGAGCTCATGCGACATTTACAATAAGCTTTGAGTTTTGTTCCCCATTGTTACCGATCGAATAAGAAAAAAGAATATCTCATAAAAAATATGAAACCCTTGGGGTTTTCCCTTAAGGGTTTCATGGGGTGGTGGGGAGAACGAATAGTTCGAAAGCCAAGTCTATGGTAGGTATCTGCTACAGCGGGTGTCCATTGCAGGAGCCTGCTGAAGCGCGACCAGAAGGGCCACCTAGTGGCCGGGCTGTACTTCCCGGTGGCGGAGAAGGACGCGCACGTCACGCTCTTCCACACGGCCGACGGCGGCGTCGACGGCAAGCGCAAGCTCAAGGTCAAGCTCGCGATCTTCCTCGAGCCGGACAAGGTCAGACACACTTTATGCTATGTCCTTGTGTCTTACCTACGAGCTGTTTCGCTCGCTTGTCTTGTTCAAAAGCTAAATGTATGCTGTATGTAAGCTAAAGAATGGGCTGAAGAAGTTTATTTATTAACTTTTTGCAACCTGACATGGATGGATGGACTACCGTTATGATATTAGCCCAATACTCCACATTCCCGAAAGAATTAGGTGCCATGCCAGGACCTTCCCTTTATGAGCGCGTATACATTGAACTGGATGGAAAACATGGACAATTTTTCATTGCCGCTTCGACCATCTTTTCTTCCAATGCGATGGTACCACAAAATAATAATAATCACTGTTTTATTATTATTATTATTTTTACGCAGACATTCCCCATTTACATCTCTACTTGTAAAATTATGACATGACACGATTACAATCGACCATTCTCTCCTAACAGATCCCGGACGCCATAATGGACGAGGTGTACCTCTGCAACAGTCAGATGGCGTACGAGGACGGAGAACTGCTGACGACCCTGCAGCGCCTCGCACGCCTCATGGCGGACGCCGGCTACCTGCAACAGCTGCTGTCGATCAACGATGACATCTGCCAGATCACCAATGTCATCTGACAGCGGCCGAACGTCACTGGCGAGCCACTGACGACACCGCCCGGGGGCGCCTCCCCTTAGAGTTCCGTTCGTTCGTATTAGTTGCCACCTACGCTGTACTGTGGTGTGTGAAGGTGATTCCTGACTGCTAAGCGTACGCTGAAATTCCAAATTACAAGCTGCGATCGCGGGATAATAAGGCAAAATACACTAAAGAAATCACAACTACCATATTTTGGGCGGAATTTATTACAAAAATTTTAGGGAGATTAAAAAGAAGTATTAATTTCACTTTATTTGGTTTTTTTTAAGAATAAACACCAGAAGTTCTTTAAGATAATGGAATAATCTGTTTCCATACCTTCAGTCCAAATATGATTATAAAACAAATGACATTTTATCTCATACCTTCCAAAACCTCTAACACGGACAAGATGCTGTTTTGATTATGAGTATGATAATAATATCAGAATGCACGCAGTTCATGGAATCACCTGCATTTTCGTGTAGACATTATGAACGTAACATTTTTAAATTCAATAGTGTTTTTGTAATGTTTATTTTTTATGTTCATTATTATATTTTCCTGAAACGTTAATGTTGGTAAACAGGTGATGGCATTTGGTGTTAAAATACTTACTTATTAATTGAACTTATTTTTGCACTTATTTCTTTAATTACAATTATATCTCACCTATTCCTAGTTTCATTTCCACAGCAAACACCCTACACGAGCGGTTCCAAAAGTAAATATACTTTTTCTTCTGTCCTCCCCATACATTTGTGTGTAGGTATGCAACACAAATATGTATGGGAGGGCGTACAACAAAATGTAATCTACCTTATTTGCTCCAAATTTGTCTAGAAATACCTGGTTAACGTTTGGACCATACCTCCGTTACCCCCTGTATGACGTTCGTCGGGTGACATTGTTGTGTTATTTCACGAATGTATGCTTCATGTACTCGCTTGAAATGACTAAGGATATACTAGGATTGCCGATGTCATATTTCTGAAGTAGTTTCACACCTAACAGACTGTGTGAAAGCACAAATTCATGTTGCAAGCCGAGCTCTCTTCATTCGTAGCCTCACAGTAATTAGGTGAATATGTGGACAAGCGTATGTCACTGATACCGCCTCGTCACCCCAGTCCACCAGCAAAGCAACCACCATCTGAATGTACGTAATGTACATAAGATCATCAAATAATACGGTTACGCTGCACGAAATTGCCTACATCATTGAGTAGACCAACCTTAGCAAGCCCGTAGGTAACGAAAGTACATATTGGTGAGAGGATCTCTGGATCTCGCCCGCTACGCGCCAACTGCACGCTGAGTCTATCCTTCATAGTTCACCTGTGGCGTCACCACTGTGCAATGACTGTACATACACGTCAGACTCACTGTGTCAAGGTCAACGTCAAGTTCGACAAGGTGGAGGACTCAAACTATGCGAACGCCTTGTCACCCAGTCCATCAGTAACCACCAGTGGCACTAAAAGCTTAAGTCATTGAGTGGAACAACCCTAGCAACGATGTAGGCAACACAAGACAAATTTTACACCCCTTTGTCATATTGACGTTGACCTTGGAGTTGACAGTAACAACATTAAACATTTGACTGTAATGTAAATACCCTATGTTCAAATGAAACACCAAAATATTATCTACCGATTATTTATTAACTAGAACCCAACTCGGCAACAATTTCGAGAAATTCCACCAAATTATCACAAGATTCCGATTACGGCACAACACTTACTTAACTTCTACAAATTGTTTCTCCCCCACTTCGACGACAGAAAACCGTAAGCAAAATTACTTAATTACAATCTAAATCTATTAATTATGAGTAGGGATATAAATCTAATTAATTAATAAATTATCTAAATCACTAAAAGGAATTGTGCAATGATCCCAGAGACCAGACTATGTACTGGGCTATTTTACTCGCAATTTCCAGTTCGAGTAAAATGTTCGAGCGGCCATTTGGTATTGCCGTCATGTATCTATCAATCAAATGTGTAAAGTTAGTGTACACAAACTGCAAATGCAAACAGACTCGAAGTTCGTGTTTGAGCTCACTAACTTTGTATATTTGACAGATATGGCAATACCAAAATGGCCACTCGTATGTTTTACTCGAACTTGAAATTGCAAATAAGATTCCTTAACATTCCGAGTAAGAGGTCCGGGGGAACTCAACAATAGAACTTAACATACATGTTATAAGAAATAAAACTATAAATAATAACTACATATTGTTGGGTGAAAATTATGTCAGATTAATTTTTTCATAATGGCGGCGGCGTGTCCATTGTGTGGAAAGTTTGGGGAAAAGCCAGGAATTCAGTAAAATGTTGAAATTTTCGGATTCTGAAAAATTGTGGCAGAGGAAAATGTTACTACATAAAACACTTTCAACTTGAACATTTTCTTCGCAAAAAAGAGGCAGTTGTTTTTCCCCCAAATTTCAATTTCCAAATTTCCCCCAAACTTGCTGAAAAAATATTTAACATTTTTTTTTTTTACTGACCTAAATTTAGTAATAAAATATATTAACCAAAAATAATTATAAAACTTATATTCTTGTTTGACAGAACGAAAATATATACTTGTATCATACTAGGCGACAAAATTGTATAAAACTAAAATAGTTCAATTAGTGATAATAAACAACAAATCTTAATCTTACAATATAACACCAAAGTATGTCATTTCATGTTGTAAGCTTACAACGCAGCGTTCTAGCCCTCTCTGCGTGCTAAGCAGGAGTTAACATAGTAATACTATGAGATTGATATCAATGTGTCTCATATGAGATAGACGCATCTATTCAGCTCTCATTGCTCAACCCTCACTATGGAATTGATATCAATGTGTCTCATTACTCGACTCTCCCATTTCATATTAATCCGTCTTATTACTCGATTCCCCCTATAAGATTGACATCAATCCGTCTCATTACTCAGCCCTCATTATGAGATTGATATCAATGTGTCGCATTACTCGATTCTCTCTATTAAATTGATATCAATCCGTCTCATTATTCGGCCCTCACTACGAGATTGATATCAATGTGTCTCATTACTCTGGGATGAACAAAAAAAGCACTCCCCACTTTATTATTTCACTCATGGTCAATCACGGTAATTGATTAAGGGTCTCTTGCACCACATCCAGTCAAAGTTCTATAATCAGTGCAGATGTAACTTGGCTAGTAAAATAATAAAAAAATATGATTACATGATTACTTGATAACATAGGATTTGAACAGGAGGATTGAAGGAACAAATGTGTTCCCTTGTCAATTTACTGTAACTATAATCGGCGATGGTCAAAGAGACCCTGACCCTGATTGAAAGAGAGGCGCGGGGTGGTCTCTTTTCAGTACAACCTTATATATGCATGACAAAGTTATGCAAGTAGTGAAAGTAGTAAAGAAAATATGGTCAGCCATTAACTTTGGATGAAAATACTGTGAATGGTGTCATATATGCTGATGTTAAATTGAACTAACAGTGACTAATGTGCAAAATTTAACATATACACGCTCCCCATTTTTCTGGTTAGAAATGGGCATGACAAATGGAATGCGTTGAATACAGATGAAGTGATGTTTACAATCCCCACCACAGATCAAACTACAACTAATCATTTAACCAGTGAATTCAAAATCTGAAAGTGACACATAGCACAAAACTCATCAAAATTTTAAACTATAACCTACAAGATGTAAGATGGGTCACTAATCTCAAGGACGCTGTTGCATTGAGCATGCGGTCAACTTCGAAAAAAATAAATTACTGCTAACAATATAATTACAAAATAAAATGTTGGGGGAAATTGAGAGTAAATATTTTTATTTATAATTCTTTTTTCTATTCTAATCAAGTGGTTGAGGAAATGTTTGTAATTTTAACTCCAGTTTTCCCCTTCAAAGCGAACTGCGAATACAGGACATTGATACGGATTCTATCCTGACATGTCTATGAGTGTTCAGCGTTGGAAAAGCAGCAATTTCTGACAGTTTCACCGGGGAATTATCCTTTAGGATTGACAGCTCGTTGGTCAAAAGCATAGTCGGTGTCTGCATTTGAGGCACAGCTCAATTTTAAGGCATCCATGATACAATCAAATGTTTTGTATGAAATCTGCATTTTATGTATCTTCGCAACCCACAAATTCAAACAATGTAGTTTATCTGGCCCATTTTTAAAGCTATTAAGATGCGATCGATATAATAATGCAATGGTAGCTTATAGAGTAAAGAACCCAATCAGAAGCTTACATATTAGTGTAGGGCACAAATAATTTTACGAAGACACAAGGGTTAAGAGATTTAATAGTAGAATTAGCCTCGCTTGTACGAAGAGACGGCCGAGTTAATCAATGTTCAAACACGTCACTTTTAGAGAAACACATGGAGTTCCTTCCTTCCATACAAAGTGAAGAGTTTAATCATACGTTTATATACGTTGATATGGCATTGACGACGTTGTTTTTTGTCCTTTCGTGTACTCGGCGTTTAGAGTCGTATTCGTATATACATCTCGATATATATATAATCGTATTCAGGGCCAATAGATTTTCGTTGATAATGCTCGTGTTTAGTTTTAATTCATTTTAAGTAGTTGATGAATGAAAAAAAAAATCCGACCAATTGAGAACTTTTTTTTAAGTCGGTTAAAAATTACCAAGTGTTGCGGTGTTTCTCTGTTCCTACTATTTAATCTCTATCAGTCGTATTCAGAGTGGGCGGACTAACTTCAATCCGCCGGACTAAACCGGTTTTCGTAAGGTTAGTCCATTGCTAATCTCGTACTAAGTTTTGACAGGTGCTCCCTGAACACGACTGCATGTGCAAGCGGTAAGATCATTGAGGATAGGCACCTAACTCTCACCTCCTGTACTTCCGTAAACTTAATGAGCACCGCCGATGGTGGCTACGCCTCCTGCCGGGTTCGTCCCGCGTGGCCCGGCCCGGTCGGCGCGCGTCGCTGCGGGGGCGAGGTAGGGAGGCGTCGCCGGGGCGGAGGCGGGGTGGGGGGCTGGCTAGTGGTCGGGCGAGTGGCGCGGCGCGTGGTGCGGGCGCTGGTGCTTGCCGCGGTGGCGGTGAGGCTGCGCGCCGCTGTACAGCTCGCGGACGCTCGCGCTGCCGACATAGAGATTGCTATAGTAATAGGAAGAACCCAACAATAATTACACCCGCATATTATTTTTATTTGAAATCATAGATAAATGATAGTAGGAATAGATTGCTAACACCATACAAGTGTTGAACAGGGATAATAAAAACTACCCAAGTGCAAGTCGGACTCGCACAGCAAGGTTCCTTACCATCATACAAGATTTAACACAAAAAAAACAATTTTTTTTTGATTATTTTAAAATTTTACCTATTTGTTGTTAAAGCGGCAAAATAAAAACACACTCTGTGAAAAATTTAGCTGCCTACCTATTACGGTTCATGAGATACAGCCCTGTGACAGACGGACAGCGGATGCTTAATAATAAACTCAACTTAATAAAAAATCAACAGACGACATTGCAATTCAGAATAGATTAAATACAAACCAATGAATATCAATGATATTTTTAATTTACAATGACATTACTTAATTAAGGTACTCAACTCCCCATACAAACGGGGAAAGAAGATCACGCCCATATTTATTGTCAGAGATCCCAATTTTTGCTCAAAGAAGCTTTATTTGATCGAACTATATGTCTGATGACCGTTGGCATTGTTAATTAGTGTTTGGTTTCTAAGTTATAAGGTCCGAAATTTCGCGCGTTTTATACAATAACTTTGGAGTTGGATTTTGCAATGATAAAGCAAGAACATCTTAAAAATATTAGTCATCAGACATAGCTTATTTAATCAAGATTTAAAATCTATTTGGTTTTTGTTAGATTTTTGACTACAGCGGTCGTAGTTTACTTTTAGCTATAAGTCGTTTTGTAATAAACATTTTCGTAAATCTTACCAAATCATACAATACGCACATTGTCTTTTTTGTGGACATGTTGCATCTTCCTCATCACGGAGCCTGTCTTTTTCTTTGAAACACGAGAAGGTTCCAGAGCGCAACAGCTCGGTTTTGTACCGTGCCCGCGAATGAGTTAGTCCCGCCGGGATGGGCCACCTTAATAGTTAAAATGTAACGTTTTCGTCATGGCTGCCTAGGCGAGATTTGGAGTTAAGCTTAGTTTGATAACGGTGTAACTAGTTCTGGCAGTGATGGGAGATGGCGTTGGTTAGAAATGTCATAGTAACAGCCATCCTGCCCAATCTGATTATTGACAGTGACAAATCATAATTTTAATTTATGGATGGATGCAGTGATGAGTGTTAGCAGACTTTGATATTGTAATAAGATGGATTGGCTTGTAAAGAAAGGTAATCGTCAAAAACAACATTTACATGAAAGTGACACAAATATGGTGCTTTCATCTTATGGAACATAATCCATGCAGAAGCAGAAATAAATCATGCAAATATATATAAATTGTAACAAAATAATGCGAGCATAACCCTGTACGGACGTTTACTCTTAAACCGGTACACCAGAAATAGAGACAAATTCGAGATCTCATTCAACCATAGAGTTTTACTCTATGGTTGGGGGACGTAGGGACTTAGGAATAATTTCCGTTTCTAATGTTCATGTTTGATCGTTAACGTCCGTACTACAGGGCCATGCTGAACATGAGCAATATCTAGCAGAGGAAGATTCTTAAATTCAAAATGTATATTCGAGCAAACCTAAGAAAATGGTTGCATCACAAACAAGCTAATAGTAGTAGCGATTGCTCCTTGGGTAAGATCTGAAAAGTAAGATAAAGAGAACGTAATGACGATATTTTAGGAAACGACGAAGCTCTTTTTGTTAGTATTCGTAAATCTGATTTAGTTAGTGCTGGTGATATTTTAAAATCATTTAAAACTTTGATAGGACATCCATTTTCGTGGCAACTGCTCATCATAAGCCATATTCAGCCTCGTGGAAAACTTACGGATTTAAGTGCAAAATAGAAATTAAATTGTTGACAGCTAATACTGAATATGACTGCTATTTATTTAGAGGGGTTTTCAGCAGCTTTTTTTTTTTACTAATTTTGGTCTATTTCACTAGTTTTGAACATGTATATGATTTTCAAAAATAGCAAAGGAAATGCTACGCTAACAGGGTAGCGAATGGTATGCTAGCTCAACAGAAACTTTCTAATGCCTCACCAGACAGGTTGACTCAAAAGCCAGATTCCTCCTCGTGTGACAAAAACTTTTCCTGTTACTAATAAAGCCAGATCATCCTTCGAGTAGTTATACAATGTTTAGACCCTTTCTCTTGAATTCGAAACTGCATGTCAATGCAAAAGACGTAAAATTTTATAACTATTCCGAGGACTCTGGGTTTATTAGTAACAGGGTTTGTGTCATATTTCTGTCTCCGAAATGCTCCATTGTGAGATTTCGGAGACATTGGTGTGAAATGAACAAAGAGATGTGGAGGTAAATGACGGAGGTGTCGAGCACATATGGGGTATTAGGGGGTGAACGATGTGGGTGTGGGGTGAATGGTGTGGGTGTGGGGTGAATGGTGTGGGTGTGGGGTGAATGGTAGGATGTGAAGGTTAATTGATTGATTTGCAGTTGTATGTAGGGGTGTGGGGGTAAATGTCAAGGGTGTGGAGGGGGAATGATAGGGTGTGCGATTACCTGGAGTATTGCGAGGCGAGAGGGCTGGACACGTGGCGGAGCGGTCGCCGGGCAGACGGTCGCATGTGTGTCCTCCTACACACACACCCACTACTCACTACTGCTACATATACATACATACTAGATACATATACTGCACCAACCATCTGTGCGTCCTTATTCGTGCTGTGTAGCAAAAGTTTAAGATTATTGTTATTGTCGACTTTAAAAGGCACATATTTGGCCAAAAACTATAATTCTTTATTTTGTGTTTTTGACAATTAAAATTACACAGTATGTAGATCACAGTGTGAAGAGTGACCTTTTCATTATGCTGAGAAGGCTGCCTCTTAATTTCTTAAAACGTACCCATTTTATTGGGGATATTTTTTTTCATATTTAATTGTTCTTATTACATATGCATGATTACAATATTCCAGGGTATAACGTAGACTTAGTATGTCCATCAGGTCTGATAGTTACATACAGAAACATACAAATGGTTGATGCCGAAAAATAATTATACCTTCTAGCCAAACATGCACTAGAAGAGCGAAAAAATCATAATAAAAAAATCGAAAAGCACTTGTCTAGCATTACAAAACACAACTACTATCAAAAATATGACACTTCGCTCTCGTTACCACAAGAGCGAAAAGAAGTGCAAAATAAAAAATAGAAGAAACTCAGTTTCGTCATTGCTCAACTGAGGCCGAGCACAGATTACCAATAAAGGTAATTTGAAACAGTTGCTACTTCTTAAACGGAAAGTAGATGGCGCCATTATCACAAAAATGAAAAAGAATTGCATAAAGCGGCAACCAAATTTTGCGGGTCAACTTAATAATATGACTTTACATGTCTGAAAGCCTTGTATATAAAATATAATTGCCCACACATTTTTCAACACCAAACGCACAGTGAACATATTTGAAAGTGGGAATGTGACTGCAATCAAACAATTTTTTGCATGCATATTTTAATAAGGTGTGCTTTGACGTATTACAAGTCCGGAACTAGTATATGTGCGAGGATTGTATTAACCATCTAGATTTTTCTGAAGAAAAACCTAGATTTGGTTGTCAAAAAATGTATATTATTATTTTTTATATACTAGCAGCTACAAGCTGATGTGTGTATTTTAATTATTGAGTGCACTGTATTCATATTTTTGTAGGTAAAGTTTTTTTTTTAAGTTTAGTTTTTATTTATTGCTTCTCTTCTTTTTAATTGAATACTTTCCAACTTTGAAAAAAAATTGCATGATTAATCTATGAATCAATCCTATGTTTGTGCAGCGCTATCTATTGGCTTTTTCGCAAGTTCTAGGTACGAAAGTGGCGCCATCCTATTTCCATAGCCGTAAACGTGTTTCCATGCAGTTGCGCCATCTATTGTTCGTCGTGAAACATCTAGGTCTTCATTGATCTATGCCGCCACCTTCCCGGCAGCCCGGGCACGACAGCCGCTCACAGTTCGAGTGTCGCCGGCCTAGAGTGCGGGAGACGCGCGGCGGCGCTTACCTGCCGCCGTTGGCGCTGGCGACGGCGGCGGGGGAGGGCGGCGCGGCGATGGCGAGCGGCGCGGCGGCGATGCGCGCGCGCGCCGGCGCCACGTACCCGCCCGCCTTCTCCTGGAACTCCCTGCGAGAGCACACGTCGCACTTTTAAGCCGGTTGTGAAGTCAATTTTAAGTCCGAGATTTAAAAATTTTAAGAAATGCATTCTTTGTTCATTGGCCAAGGCATAATTTTGCACGGCGAGCTTCGTGTTTCGCGTTGTGCAATAGTAGAAAGGGGTTGGAGGGACAGTGTTATGCAGCTCCGAAGAGCATTCTCCATGATAAAGACGATAGAATTCAGAGACCCTACATCCCTCGGAGTTGGAAGCTCTCTAAATTCAAGGACACCTCGGGGTCATCGACAAGATGCACAGCATTACGATGCATCGAATCCAGGGAGCAAAGCAGGTGCTTTGCTGAGCCGTCCTAGAAATGCGAACAATTCTAACCCCTGATTTCACCGCCTCCAGCTACCTGAAACCCGATAGTTAGCTTTCGGTTACATTGCATTTTTACATGGTGTAACGGAAAGATAATTTTGGGATTCTTGTAGCTGGAGGCGGTGAAAACGGGCGTAAGTGGTGCCGTAGGCGACACTGAACGTCTTGTGAGGCACGCACCCTTCGAACTCGTCGACCTCCTCCTCGTCGAGGTTGATGAACTCCTGGCGCTCCTCGCGCTCGCCCGACAGCTCGTTCTGCTCGCGCTCCACGACGTGCGCGCGCTCGCCGATGTGGTGCCCGACGGCCATCTTGCGCGTGCCCGTGCGCGTGTCCTCGAGCGTCTTGCGCGTCTCCTTCACGCCGTTGGGGCCCACCTTGGTGCTGCTCGTCGAGCTGATCACCTGTAGGGAGCGGTGAGTCATAATTGCAGCAAACTTTTTTGCAGTATTTCCTTAAGATAATCACCAAAAAGTGCCTCAACACATGTTTTGCAACTATGTTCTTAATGTATGGCGGATTGGAGCTACAAGGGGAAAAGTGTGCGAGCAGCATGGTTTCTGTCACAGAAAAGTCAACCCATGTTACTTTACGGCCGAAAGGATGACACCCTTAGCTTTCCTTCTAATTCATCCTGAAAAAGAAGCCAGGCATTAATGTCAACCTTCCGAGGCTTCCCAACCGAGGCAATCCGCCGATGTACCAAAGTAGTCAATATTAGACACCGGTTGGCAAAGCTCAAATGGCAGTGGGCTGGTCACGTCAGCCGAAGAGACGACGACCGTTGGAGTAAGAGCGTCCTGCAGTAAAAATGGCTGTGGACAGGAAAACGGAGTGTGGGAAGACCACCTGCCAGGTGGGACGACGACATCAAGCGCGTCGTCGGAAAGGATTGGTTCCGTACCTCTGAGGGCCGGGAGGACTGGAGAAAAATTGAATGTCCAGCAGTGGACGCAAACACGCTGACTGACTGACTGAACGACTGAACCTTTCCGGCCCTGATGCAATACAATGAGTTGGAACTGAAATCAAACGAAGAACTCTGCAACAGTGTGCGTCCATTTCATGAATAAAGGCACCTAGCTCTTTAAGCGTAATTTTGTGTTTAATTTTACGACTAACGCTTGTGAATTGTTAATTTGTCCCACTTTGAAGTGTTTCTTGAGGTAATACATAATTTAGCTTCGTTTTTCATACCCGCGTTTATATCGGGTGTCCCACAACACCTCTTGCATCTTTTTGATGTTCCATTCCCATTTCGACCATATTTTCATCCAATGCCATGGTACCAAACCGAGCGGGCTTAAGCCTAACCAAGTGAAGCTTTTTACTTTCATCTGGACTTGGAGTCATTTTTATTTAAACTGGACATGCATGGCTAATACCACTCCTGCTTTTATGAAATTAGACATTCCCTCTGGAAAGAGACCATCAACATATTATTATCCTCTCTGAATACCTACCTAGAGATGGGCTCAGTTACATATACAAATAGTTAAAACTTCGGCGTAAACGACCAAACCACCTAAAACATTAAAGGAGGCATCAAAAATCCATTTTAGTAGGCACAAGTGATAATTATATTAGCAAGGATAGTAAATTGACATAGGCATCAAGGTCATGACTCCTATTTTGCATGGCATTATAAGCTTTCAACACACAGCACAGAATATAATTTCGCATGTATATACATAGTATAACCAACTTGACATTATTTAATTGGGTACTTTATTGAAAAATATAAGGAGGTTGGTTGAGGTATATTTTTACCTGCATGATAAAAGATGGACAATCCTTTTATTTAGGACTAGCTGCGGTACCCGGATAAAACATAACCCACCAAAAGGCTGGTCCAGGACTATGTATCCATCTACCAAATTTAATCAAAATCGTTTGAACCAATATGGCATGATTTAATGATAAAAATCGACATATTCCCATATAGAGCTTCGTAAACATTGGGGAGCATTTGGGAGTCTTTTAAAAGCTTGTCCCGCCAGACCCTTAGTGCACTGGCACTGCTACATAGAAATTGATACATAACCAACAAAGGCGGGCTTCCTTACTTTTAATATTTTTATGAGGAATACGAATCACAGCCACCTTCAACATCGAAAACGGTAACCCATCCGGAATCTGACTGCGCCCAGAGTTGCTATACTTTGATAAAATACGCAAATAAATCGGGCGAGTGGTTTCGAAGTTATCGCTCTACATGATATCGTGGAACTTTCTGTAGGTCTTTTTAACTCCCACAATTTTCAAGTACATAATTTTCATTTTTCTCTTAAGGTTTGAATTAAATATTTAAAAATTACATACACAATCCTTGCATCTTTGATCGCTCCTTATATTAATTAAAAACCGTATCAAAAAGTCCGTTGCGTGGCTTAGAAGAAGTAAACGAAGAAATAAAGGCAGTTCAATGTAGCCGTGCTCATAAAGGGAAGTTCCTGGCATGGCCCCTAATTCCTTAGGTAATGTCATAACGGTAGCTGTGTGGTATTAGCCATCCATGTCAAGACGGATAAAACAAAAGATAGTGATTACCCTCCAAGCCGCCGCCTCGGGGCATTTCAGATTGTATGACAGCTAGATCTTAAGGCCCTGGTACTAGCCAAATCGCAAAGTTAGACGAGGCACCCCAAGTTAACTAACTAAGTCTGACGATTGGAAGTGTCATTCTTACAATATATGATTCCTTGTCTAGGAATCAACCTATTTTCGTTAATGTAGGTTTCCTCTTTATATACAAAATACATTGCGGAAACGGTGTCCATTTCCAAACTTTTTTGACTAAATGTAGAAATCTAAAAGCAAATGGAATTTTTTGTTTATGCATATATGCTGTTTTTGCTTATATCTATAAATCGAATTACTTTCAGATTTCTAATGAGAAAAATCAACTTTTTTAATATTGATTATTATTTAAATAAATGATGGAATCAAAAAATATTTACAATCCATTATCAGACAAGATTCGCAGACAAATGACGAGGATAGCACCACTGGGTGCACGTCTCGCTGAGGACACATTAACCGATGAAAATCTGACAGCATATTAGATTATTGTTTGGAACAAACAGATTGCTAAGTAGCGGGATACATAAAAAAAAAAAAAAAAAATTTCAGTCTGGAGTTATATTTGGATTTGCTGAAGCGTTTCACTACATATTATTACATTTGTTATAAGGTGTATTTGTATGGCGCGAGTAGTTGGCTAGTCCTAGCGCCTTAATGTAAGCGGAACTGAATTATATATAGCCTATCCTGTGTCCCGTGTATTTACATATCCGTGTAGTAAGTTTCATCGAATACGGATGATCAGTTTAAGAGTTATGGAGGAACATACATACATACAGAACTGATTTCTAAAAATCATCAATTTAGGCTTAGTATCATACATAAAGTCTACAAATGAAGTATCTTAAAAAACAAAGCAACTAACTCCATGAACACCCCTTACAGGTTTATTATTAGTATAGATGTGGACCAGACATTCTGAATGGAACGGATATCATGGTCATGAATTTGCTTATATTCCTCTGTGAGGGTGAGGCTAGGCCTAATTTAGAGCGAACGAACCCCTTCATACGGGGACTGAAATCCGCCATTGTAAATTAATCCAAATTTAGTCAAAGTCAAAGTTTATTATGGCTTCATAGGAGCGCCTCATAATACGCTCCTATGAGAGCACACAGACTCATGTTAAATAATCTTAGTACCTGGGGCCTGCCATTGGGTCCGCTAGACATGACGACAGTGCTGCTGCTATAGGAGCTGCCCGGCATCATGCCACTCTCCATGCCACCTGCAAACATGAAGCACCATACAATATGGCTTAGTTAATTATATCAATGAAGTCTTCACAGAAAACTTCTCATGTACTAGGCCATTAAAAACCCATAAGGGTTTTGCATGCAGTTTTGGCGGGCTGCCTATACCAGAAAGAAACATTGAATTCTTAAAACAATTCCAAAAGAATTGACAATAGTTTGTAAAAAAACAAAAAATCCTAGATAGTTTTTTTAATATATATTTTTTAGATAATTTAATGTTTGTATTGAAACATTTTGTCCGAATTTTTGAATAAATCTAGCCTATCCATATCAGTATCTGAAACTGTATTCCTGCCTTTGGGTGTTCGACAAGTTTCCTGTTCACCGTATATATAAAAAAAAAATCAATTAACTATTTTTAAACTTTTTTTGTATGAGGACAGGAAAGAATATAATGACCTACCTTTTAAGTATTTGGAACCTAAAATAAGACACGGTGCATGCACCTTGATGTTTGCATAAAGCTTGTTGAGTGTCGCCAGTCGCAATTTTCCTCTCACAATGTAACGCATACAACCATGTTCTTCTCACAGTGTTATATGCAGTCAGCATTTTATCAAATTATTTGGAATGGTTATAGATTTGTTAAGGAAAAATCTATCCAGCATAGTATCTTAGTGGCTTGTGCTAACACAGTGAAATAGATGGATTTATTTCAATCTCATTCGATATTACATTGATGAACTTGACATGACCCGAGTAAAGGTTGATGTGAGGACCAATAAATATAAATGATTATATTATATTACATTATTATTGATATAGGTTAGCAACTTTATTCTGATGCGCTTATATCACAATATTTATAATGTTTTATATGATTGTCCAGAAGCTAAAGTCCGCTAATAGACAACTCCACTTTCGAGCGTTAGCATTATGAGATAACACATAATTGTTAATTTTTTTTGTGATTCCGGGGTTAACGCATAGGGCTAACGTTCAAAAGTCCGGATTAGCGGACTTACGCTTCAGTTTAATTTGAAAAAGTTAAGGATACTACATTTACAAATTTCACTTGTCTGACTGTTCCAAGATTCTCTGTTGGTAAGAAAGTGTAATGGGGGTTTTATTAAATATTCGCAACGCTGCGTCTTCCGCTCACCCCGCGTAGGTTGCGCGATCCCTTACCTGCCATCAGTCGGTTTATATTCATGGCGGGCATGAAGGGCATCAAGCTGTTGGAGTGGCGCGGGGCGAGCATGCCGCCCATTCCGAGCATGCCGCCGGCGCCGAGCATGCCGGCCGCGCCGCCCATGCCGCCGAGCATGCCGAACGGGTCGGCCATCATCGACGACATCATGCTGTTCATCTGACGCATGTGGCGCATGTGTGGCCTGCGAAACGGCACGACAGATAAATAAATGCGCTCTCATTCTTCTCAATCGGATCATGCCAGGGAGAAACACACTGCCAATATTCATAGAAGTGCCATGTTGGCTTCGCAAACAATAGTGACATGTCGGAGGTAAGTTTATTGAATTTAAATATAAAATAAATATTGAACCATTTTGTGTAATGTGGGTCAATGTGTCTATGGATTTTTTGGTATTGTAATGTAATATATAAATGTCTACAATATAGATATTATTGTAGCTGGATCGTCATGCCTGTGTAATATGGTATTACCAACAAATTTGAAATAAATAAAAAGACCCCACGTTCAAAGATACCCAGTTCAAAGGATTGTTAACACACACCTTTTTTTGATGTGTAAGTTCCGGCGCGTAAAAACAATACAATTGGACCCACTGCATTTCTTCCCACGCATGCCGTAAGAGCCGACTAAGGGAGTCGTCCCTTGTGGTTCAGATTCCACGATGTTTAACTCTAGGTCCCCTTCGTTACTTTCTAGGTGGTAGGGTAAATCCCGCCCAGCTCAGGTTGGGAACGAGGGTTGAAGCGGGACGGAATTGTCAATATTTTCCATCCAGGTCAATGTAGCTGTGGCGAGTTGGGCTAATATAATTATAGTAGGTGTGGTATTAACCATCCATGTCCAATCACATAAAAAAAACCAGCCGGCAATCCTTCCAGAAAATGGCAGAATGAAAGATTAGACCTGAGCCTCGATTACGAGTTACAAATCACTTATCGATAAAATCGCAAAGATCATCGATTTTGCAGGATTACACCATTGGATTTAAGGGATATCGGTCATGTATTTTTATTTTGTGTACATAAAATACACATATAAATCCACATATAAAAATCCATAGACGGGCAATTTCGTGATAACCTCAAATGCTCTATTCAATGGCGAAGGCCTATGAAATTGATAATCTTAGCGATTTTTCGATAAGTGATTTGAAATTCGTAATAGAGGTTCTCCGCAATCTTTGCGACCTCAACACATTTCTGCCCCCCACAAACGAGAGTTTTACCGATGTCCAGAGCGTGTCAGATTCTGTAAAGCAACCTGTATGGAGTCGAAGACGGAGAGGGAATACTGGTTCGCTAGGTTACATATGTATTGCAACGTTTTTATCAAGAATCTTCCTACTACATTTTCGGCTATGCTGCCAATATTCCATGATCTGTTGACTGGCAGACCTTAGAGAATAGAGCAATTCGTACTGCAAACCTACGAGGTTCGGGGCCTCGCTGTTTTTGTTGTTATTGATCCATCCATTGTCGGAAGTCGGCGTCTAATCGACCGTGAATATCTGTCAAGGGGATAGCTAGGTAGTACCTTATGAATAGATAATGTTCGGAATTATTGTCTATTAGATAGATAGATGTATTGGAAGAATGGAAAACTTACCCAAAGAATGGATCATCTTCAGCGTCGTTCAGAAATGTAAACATCTTGACTGAGGCACTGGCGGAGTGTACAAACGAAAGAACACAGCCTTCACATAAAGTTATAATATAATGATATCAGTCTCTTGATTCTATATTCCTCAACAGTTTCAGAAATGAAAGCCAAGCCAGCCTGCGTGATCACGAAAAGACGAACATGCGAGAAACTGGACGGCGTCCTACTTCTCTGTCGCTAATTTCATGGACGCCGCGCGGGTCGGCCACCAAGCGACTCGGAGGCCGTGCAAATTGAGAGGCCGCACAACTCAGTTATATAGTAAACTCGCACCTAACGGCGAACTAACTGGAGTTTCTTACTGGAAAATGACAAGACATTTATCGTAAAGACAAGTTGTTGTTGTTGTTGTTGTCGGCGAGTGGCTGCCGACGCTTGAACGCACTTGACACGAGGCCGTTGTGCTCAGTAACCCGACTTTTGGCTCACTTCAGCCAGCCGAGCTCTTCCACAAAGCGTAGCAGCCCTTTAGGGTCTTTCCACACTTGCGGGTCGCTCCTTTCGAAGCTAAAGACCCCCGTACAAAATGTCTGCAGTTGTCTACATTCCATGACTATATGTGCCGGTGTCTCCTCCGCCTCCAAGCAGGCCCTGCAGAGGGGACTGTCCGTGACTCCGATAGTGTGAAGGTGTTTGTTGAGCTGGCAGTGGCCCGTGTTTAGGCTTACCACCGTTCTCAACTGTGGTCTGTGCATCTGTAGAAGTTTCCTTGTTAGGTGTGGATCCGGTGCTGGCACCAAGGCCGTCTTAAACTAGGCTGGGGCCCTTGGGCACACAATAATTTGGGGCCCTTTTGGAAACTAAAAAAGCGACATGACAAACAATGCTTCAGAAATATTTATTTTACCATTAGTAGCATTGGCGCGTGCAGACCATCTTGTTTCTTGACTTCAGGACTCTATTCGCACCTAAATGCTCTGTCAAAATTTTCCATCGTTTTGTCAAAGTTGAGAAAAAAATTAAACATTTTTTGTACAAATTGAAAGAATGTTACTGCTTCAGTAACACACTCAACAGCCTGAACGCCCACAAAATTTAGCGAATGTGCCGCGAAAAACGGGTAATGTGCCCGACAAAAATGTTTTGAGAATAAATGTTTGAGAGAAATTGTCGGTCCTTCGGGGCCCCCTGAGAATGGGGGCCCTGGGCACGGGCCCCGTGTGCCCTTATGGTAAAGACGGTATTGGCTGGCACTGCTTCCCTTGATTGTCTACAGTCTGCTGTAGATGACCACCTTGCAGTATGAGCCCGTGTCATTCGTTTCCTCAGCCAGGTCTTGACTTCACTGAAGGGGGTTGGCATGAGTGGCTCTGGTCCGACGGGCTTTAAACTCGAACCCGCCCTGGCGAGATCGTCGGCCGCATCGTTGCCATGGCTCCCGTTATGTCCCTGTCCCAGGAGTGTGATCCTGTTGTCGATTGAGATGTCCTGTAAAGCCTCATGACATTGTTTAATTAGTCCAGAAGTGAATGTTTGATTGGCAGCTGTTTTGAGTTTGGTTCTGGTCCACCATACAAATGCCCCATATGTAATCATAGGTCTGATGACAGTGGTATAAAGCCAGAGCGTGAGTCCTGGTCTTAACCCCCAAGTTTTGCCCATTAGTCTTCGACACTGCCAGAAAGATAAGCGTGCTTTATTTAGTCTCTGTTCTAGGTGACGACTCCAGTTCAACTTGTTGTCAAGTAAGACCCCCAGGTATTTCACCTCGGTTAATAGTGTTACTTCTACCCCAAAGAGCCTCAGTGGCTGCATTTGTCCTATGTCTCTCTTCCTGGTGAAAACTACAAGCTCCGTTTTAGTTGGATTGACACTCAGAGCGTAGTCTTTGCACCATGCTTCTACAATTTTGAGCGCACCTTGCATTATATTACGCATTACATTTGCAAATTTTCCTGCCACTGTTATGAAAATGACATCTGCATAACCTATCGTGAGGTATCCTGCTGCATTGAGTTTTGTAATTAGGTCATCTGCCACTAGGTTCCACAGTAGGGGCGACAGTACGCCTCCCTGTGGACATCCTTTGGCTACTATGCCCTTGATTGGACTCTGACTATCAAAGATAAGTGCTCTGTTCCTAAGCATATTGTCAATCCACCCACTGAGAGTGTTGTTGACGCCGTGTTTACACAGGGCTTGACTTATGCTATGAAACGTCGTTTTGTCAAATGCCCCCTCTATGTCAAGAAAAGCACCCATAGTCATGAATTTCGTTTCCATGCCTGCCTCTATTTTACTTATTACTGAGTGTAGGGCAGTTTCGGTGGATTTCCCTGACGTATATGCATGCTGGTGTTTATGAATGGGATGTCGGGGCAGGATTTCATCCCTAATCTCCCTGTCTATTAACCTTTCAAGAGTCTTTAGTAAGAAAGAAGTTAGGCTTATGGGTCTGTAAGCTTTTGCTGCAGAGTAGTCCTCCCTACCTGGCTTGGGGATGAAAACCACTCTTACCTCCCTCCACGCTTTCGGGACACGTAACGTAACAAATAAACTAGAAAAATTTTTGGGCCTGGCTTTCCAAAAATGTTATCCTGACCCCCAGTGCCCGCCCAGTTCCGAGTAGACGGTGGCGACCGAGTCGCGCGGCAATTGATTCGCGGATTGATCGGAAGACTTCCGAATATTCTATATTCTATGCGTCCGACACGTGTAGTGTCTAAACGATTGGTGATAGAGATGTGTATTACCCATACAACGATAAGAAGAAATCCACAGCATAGAATATAGAATAAAATCCAAAGAAAGCATTTAAAAATAAGCTCTTCTTACCGTATTTTTTTATCTTTCCGGGTTTTAGGGCTAAGATAGAGGAAGATGATGAAAAGTTTAGTTTAGGTTTTTTAATACAGCTTTTGTGCTACCTAATCCAGCGGGAAAAAATCTAATTAAAACATAAGTGATAAGGATCATTAAAATGAACACAGCATCTTTATGAATATGAAAATGCTACGATAAGAATCTTAAATGCTGCATATCGATGATTACCGATATTCGGTACATGTTGGCTTACCGCAGTTGTATTTCGTGGTCTTATTGGCGGAATACGCGCCTCTGCGACAAAGCAATTTCAATCGTCCATAGTGAGCGCCTTTTGCTTGCTTTTGCGGGACGCAGGTGAAAGAAGTTTGCAGGCTACCCGCAGCCAACTCATTCATATGGCGTCTGGTGAAGTTCTTACGTGTTCTTACGTATCGTTGGTTGAAACTCGGGAACATCAATTCTTAAGGTGGCCCATCCCGCTCATCTCCCCATACAAAAGGGGAAAGAAGATCACGCCCATATTTCTTGTCAGAGATCCAAAATTTTGCTCAAAATAGCTTTATTTGATCGAACTAGATGTCTGATGACCATTGGCATTGTAAAATTGTGTTTGGTTTCTAAGTTATAAGGTCCGAAAGTTCGCATTTTTCGCGCGTTTTATACAATAACTTTGGAGGTGGATTACGCAATGATAATGTAAGAATATCTTAAAATGAGTAGTCATCAGACATAGCTTATTTAATCATGATCTATAATCTATTTGGGTTTTGTTCGATTTTTTACTACAGCAGTCGTTGTTTACTTTTAGCTATAAGTCGTTTTGAAATTAAAATTTTCGTAAATCTTACCAAATCATACACTAAGCACATTGTCTTTTTTGTGGACATGTTGCATCTTCCTCATCACGGAGCCTGTCTTATTCTTTGAAACAGAGAAGGTCCCAGAGCGCAACAGTACGGTTTTGTACCGTGCCCGCGAATGAGTTAGGGCCGCCGGGTTGGGCCGCCTTAAGCGATGCGATTCACCGTCGATGCACGTATTCACCAGAAATAAGCTACGCTACCGCTATACGAATGAGGTTCGGTCGCCACTCTCGCCCTTCCACCCACTGCCGTCAGTGCTTCCGTCACAGAACATACATATAATATCCTGGCTTCCACGGCGCGTGGGAGCCATTATGGAATGGATGCCACAGCGCCAGGATTTTTCCTAGGATTTTAAAATGGATTCTAAAATATATTCTATTGTTTTTATTAACTTTTATATTTTAAAATATTGGCAACGTGACATATCGGAAAAAGTGTTTTTTTTTTTAACTAATTTTAGAATATGTTTCGTTGAAAATACAGAAATTTACATAAAAATAAAAACTTACGCACATAGAATCAAGTATTAAAAAAACATTTATTAAAATCTGACAAATTTTTGGGGCAGGGATCAGTTAGGGCCCGAAAGACCATTTCGCATATTAATTTCGCAGTCGGCGTACACAATTATGCTCTGGCCTCTCTTCAAATTTTAAAATCTGAAAGCCCCGCTACATTCACGACAGTCTTAAATAGTCCGCCAATCAGCTGGTATGGTCCCTCGGTGAGTGCTGTTTCGCAAGATGAGGTACCCTTAGTTCTCGGCACAGCCACCTAGTTTATATACTAGAAACTGTTGGGTCAGGTCAGCTCATGGACCGATACCTATAACCGTAAATCGCCAGGAGTTTGTGGCGACATTATTTACAACAATAGCTCTCTAGGGGCTCCACCCCACGTGCTCAATCGAGACCGGCCGTGAATGTATATTTAGCCAATCAGCAAGATTCACAATTATTTATAGGAACAATGTCGCCAGCCAATGCAATTGTAGATAAGATAGGAATTAACAATGAAATGTAATTGCATCACTGTGATATCCTTCTTATTTTGAATTATTGTATTCGAATTGTAGACATTTATAGGGTAAAAGGGGTCCTTGTTGTCTGGCCCGTAACTGGTAAACGGTTGTTTAAAAATACTGAAAACAATTAGATACAGTTATGCTACTACTTTTACTCAAAACTCATTACTTTTACTCAAAACGTCATACTTTTTTTGGAAAAGGGTAAATTTCTGAATCGTTTATTTTGTATGAAATTGTAAAATATAAAAAATACGGATTAAGCCCGCCCGGGTTGGTACCACCGCATTGGATGAAACTAAAATTAAAATGGTAGGTAGTAAAAATGTCCGTGTTTTCCATCCAGTTCAGTTTAGCTGGCAATGGGAAGGTCCTGGGATGTCACCTAATTCTTTCGGGAATTGGGGGCGTAATTCGGTCGATATCGGGCGAATTTTTGCCGCCAAAATATGCCTTATTGCAAAGAGAGAACTAATGTCGATATCTTGGATGGATAATAACATATGTGTATGCCAGTTCTCTCTTTGCAATAAGGCATATTTTGGCGGCAAAATATGCGCTCGATATCGACCGACATATATGTCTTATTATTATTAAGTACTAAAGACAGACTCGCGAGGTGTACAGCTCAAAAGCCATTCAGTGCGATGGTGTGGTATGCACGGTGGTAGGTTAAAAAAATGTAGACAGCCGGTCTAATAGTAGGCGCGCTCTGACGACTGTACCTAGAATGTAACAATGTATAACAAAATGTCGAACAAAACCTGTCTACGTGTTTCGCGCTCTTTTTCATGTCAATGCCAAGGCCACACGCCAATGCGACCCTGCAAATCGGTTCGTTCAGAGCGTAAGTTAACGCAAAATATAGTCTAGAGGGATATTAACAGCGCCCACGCGCGTGACGCGTTCGTTTGGTTTTCTCGTAGAGTCGGCAAACGTTTCTCAGTCAGTCGGTCTGCGTGGTGAGTGCCGCAGTGTCGCATGACGAGCTCGCGTTCCAAGTTCGCGGGAAGCCAGACCGGCAGCTGCTGCGATGGCCTACACCTGGGACAACCGAGTCACATTCATCGTGCGATATCTCTATGGTAAGCTTTTTGGAATAGATAAATTTCGCTTCCTGCAGGCTCTGCCGGCCATCAACCCAGTCCAGACCATGGTGTACAGTAAAACTACCGAACGATAAAGTATTGCATGGTTTTATAAAATACACTGCAAGTGAGCCTAGCTCACAAGCTCGGCAATGAGTGTGGGTTGACCATGGAGTGCTCAAGTCTATCTCCAGCGAATAGTGGTTTTTTATGCTTAGTGCAGGAATATATCGTAAGGAAGCAATATACCTACCGCTCCCGAAACCAGAGTCACCGCAAGAGTTTTATCTGGTCGCCACGAATTTCCAGACGTCAATATGGTGGCCCGACTTGTAACCGGCTATTATCCAAATACAACTAATAAACTGAACAAGTAATTTAAATAGGAAAATGCTAGGTTTCAGAATAAACATTACTAGGAATCAAAAGAAAGTATATTACTAATTGCAATTACCTGTCTGCATCTGAATGTTCTGTGTCTGCATTGCTGTCTGCTGCTCGTCTTGTTTGCTAGGTATTAAAGATCTTTTCAAAATCGTGCCCATACATGTTATTTTATTTCATTAATTTATTATATGCAAAAATTCAAACGCCTTTTATGAAAGTGGACATGGATGGCTTATTAGCCATATCACATATCACAAAATTAAATTAATAATTGAAATTATAATGTCTTACCTATCCAAAAATACACTTCCCGAAAGTTTTGCTGATCCCTGAATGAAATTAACTAAAACCACATAGGTATCTAGAAGCTACAAACAAACCAGAAATGTGTACTGATAGAAAGAGTATTTTTAAGATTGCTTGGTTATTGTTTGTATTATAACCAGCCGAACCTACAAAAAATATAACCGCCAATCAAAATATGACTGCCAATATTTAAAGTTGGGTGTCAACATCTAAAACCTAAATTATTCCGGTTACGTACCGTAAATGCGGAATCAAAACGAAAACCGCGTTTAAAATGTTGACAGCCAACTACTGTTACAATGTTGCCTGGATCACGGCAGTGAAATTAAATTCGCTGTTGCATAAATCACTATTGTTTATCAAATCTATATTTAAATCAGCAATACTTTTCCCGCGCAGAAGCTCGTAGAAAGTTGCGAAAGAGCCGCGGGGCATTTGTCTACGACGCTGGCGCGGAGTCGCGGTGCATTTGGCACGCCCGATACAATCTAATTAATTCTCTCTATTGTTTTCTGCGGGCCGCATCCAATTGGGCAATCGTTCGGTTCGCCCGCCTTCACTTTACATGCCGAAGAACATTAATTATCAGGATGCATGCAGTATACGCCAGGAATGTGATCAAGGGTCGACAGTAGATGGACGATTATATTGTTTTTAGCTGGGATAAGGCAGAAAATTACCTGACAGCGTTTGAACTGTGGCATGTTTTACCAGTTTCAACCTGACGTTCCAATGCAAATAGTTTTGCACTCGACACTCAACTTTAGAGAAAATTAAAACTAACATGAGTTTTAATAAAATTTTTAGTCGGCCTCTTATTCATAATCTTACATGCTTGCAAGATTTTCTCAAATAATCATCTATTCTAGTCTAGGTAGGGCAATAGAAGAGAAGCACGTAATCTCAAATTTCTAATTGCATAAGTCAAAATAAAGGTTCGGTTTGGTGCCTAGGAAAAGGCGGCCCGAGCACGCATGGATGCATTACCTATGCCACACCGGTCATTGTCCACAGATATCGACAACAATGGCTACCTCGACGCGCACGACTTCCATTGCCTCGCCCTCCGCGCCTGCATCATCGAAGGCAAGGGCGACTGCAGCGCGGCGCGCCTCCAGAAGTACCAGCACATCATGACCAGCCTCTGGGAGGAGATCGCCCAACTGGCCGACTTCGATAAGGTTCCAGACTATGTCGGTTTCCCCTTTCCTTTGTTCACGCGCTACGCCTCACGCACTCAAGCATTACACGCCTCTTGAAACGCGACGAAGCTGTCTCGAAGCTGAGAGAACTCGCGAAGTGAAACTCGATGGAGCCGGCGATGAGACGCCATCGGCGCGTTTGGTAATCGCTACACTGCTGCAGCTTACGGCCCGCTACGAGGGAAGCGAGGTGGCTGACTCATCGGTGGTTTTCAGGACGGACAGATCAGTGTTGACGAGTTCAAAGTGGCCGTGAAGAACAGCTGCGTAGGCAAGAAGTACGAGCAGTTCCCCCAGGCGATGAAGGCGTTCATCGAGTCCAACTTCCGCATGATCGACATGAACGACGACGGCGTGATGGGCGTCGAAGAGTTCCGCTACGACTGCATCCAGCGCATGGTCGTCGAGGAGATCAAACTCATCGACGAGGCGTTCGAATCACTTTTGAATGTAAGCTATTCTTCCATGATGCATGATAATTTACTAGATTTTTATCAAGCATTTTTTATGTGGCAGGTGCCCGACGACGCCCATGGGCTTCCGAACTTTCACGAGGGAAGAAAAAATCATGCCGGCCGGCCAGGTGCTTCTTCACACCATGTTTGAAGGACGCCAGGTTATACTTTAGGAAAATACCTCGGCAGGGTGTTAATTCCACAGTTTACCGATCCTATAGATAAAATGATCTAGATAATCGCTGGGCTCTTATTTTGGGAATATTGTTTATGGTTTATTGTTTATTTATCATCCATAGACAGTATACTGCACTCGGATTTGTCATATGTTATCATTAGCCAGTTCGGGGAAATCCCAGCGAAGAAGAACTGGAAAGAAACTCTGCTGGTTTTTTTTTTTTCAACGTCCACTTAGTCTAAATTTACAAAAGTATTTAGACTCACAGATAAACACGCTAAATTAATATGAATTGACGAGAACCAACAATTCATGTCATATGCAACAGTTCATGACAAATATCAGTTTATTAGTAAAGGCCATGCCCGCCATCTAGAATGTTGCCAATTGGAGCCAATTGACAGTGCATAGGTGCATTCCTCACCTGTTTCGTGTCGAGCGATGGTAGAAAGGGGACGGAGGAACAGCGTTATGCAGCTCCGACAAGCATTCTCCGTGTTAGAAACAATATAACAGAGAGAGAGAGAGAGACCTTACATTCCTTCGGAGTTGAAGGGTCTCTAAATTCAGGGATAGCTCGTGGTCGCCTACGAGAACCGTCGTATAAACCCCTCTACCATGCGCGAGCCCATTTAGTAGGAATGTCAATAGCTACATAGATAGAATGTCTCAACAAGAGCATTTTAGCACATAAGATATCACAGCAAACTTCAGAAAAATAAAAATTTAATTATTGCAGCATGGATTCCAAGTGAAAAATACTTACGAAAGTTAGATGTCGTTTGGCGGTTTATTGGGTGGGTTTTATTTAATTTACCCATGACACAAATGTGGCTGTTGATACGAAGTATTTCCGCAGCCAAGCATTTTAATTGATCTAGATAGGTTTTGGATTGCGAATCATTCTTGGAATACAGACAAGATTTGTTGGCAAACTCTCGAAGACGACAGACACGCCACCAATAGATTGATGCCGGTGTCAAATTGAGTCAGCGCCGATTTCAGGGAGCTGTTGATCGGTTTTAAAATAATTACTTATCTTATTTTGGGAGAAACCAACAATGCATGAATACAGTATTGATTGTGCACTATCTAAAGGTAACAATGAGAGTGATTCTGATTCCTTCTATGTAGTGCAGCCAACTATTGGAGTTAAGAAAAACCTAGTTGTTATATTTGGCAGTAAGACTCCGACCGTTTCCGGTTCGAACCAAAGATAAATCCATTGACTTCTGGAAACAGTGGTTTAGCAGACCATGTAGACTAAGAACTTCAAATCTCATACATACAACCATTGTTGCAATTTTCGGATATTTATTATTTACTAATATCAACACTACACAAACAGTTCTTAAGCTTGCTTTCGATTTTTTACCTCGAAAATACATATTAATATGTGCTCTTTCGGATTTGCGTGAATATAACGATTCAACGATTCAAGAAATAGGTTGATGAAGAAAACATTTCAATTTATTCCCAGGATGACGACAGAAGAAAGGGAGGGCTGACGTTGTCTCGATATCAGGAACTGTTCGCGCAGTTTCTGGGAGACCCCAACGACAACTGTGCAGCAAAACATCTCTTCGGACCCCTAGAACTTTAACAATCGTGTAGAATTAGGTCAAAATTTACTTATTAACTTTTATTTGTAAATAAAAGCATTTCGTCGGTTAATGAAATTAACAGGAAATAAAAACAGATTTCAATGAAATAAGAAAGAGAAAAATCGCCCGAAAGCTGATAAGACTACTTCACTTATAATGTTTGGATCCAGCTAGATTATAAGCTGAATTCATTGGCCAGTCGATAGACCAGGCGCAATCTGAATCTAAATTTAATTTTTTTATGGCGCATACATTGGAGACTGGGATAAAAATAAATTTTGTTCAACGTATGTACGCGTACCTACTTAAATGTCTGTTAAAATGACGAAAGACGTACGAACATTTAAATTCAGTATTCAAATGTTGCAACTTTTGGCACGAGTTCGCTGTTCCCACAAATTTCCTTCTACCAAATTTTAAGTGATTTTGTCGGAGTTAATCTTTAGGATACCTACCGATTCACAAGAAACATTTGTACGATGGTTATTAAAAGTAAATATAAACTCGTAGAAACAATAGTTCTACGAGTTGGCGAAAAGGTTCGGTCCGGATAGTGGACTACTATTTTTAAAACTATTTTTAAGAAATGTTTATGTTAAGTTTGTTATATCTAAGGAATGTTAAATGTTTACAGCTGTTATTTACGTTATAATCAAGAATGGTATCATTATATTTATTGCAATACAATAATATTAAGTCAGTTAGGAACGAACGAAAAACACGCATTTCAATCGACCGTGCGTTATTGCGAGATCCCTTGTGTAACCCGCAGGGCCAGCACCGAAGAAATGCGACTTGCGACAAAGGACAAATGTTTTAGCCCCGGTTGCACGAAGGGACGGCCGAGTTAATCAATGTTCAAACACGTCGCTTTTAGGGAACCGCATAGAGTTCCTTCCATACTGTCCATACAAAGTGACGTGTTTAATCGTACGTTGACGTTGATTTTGATTTTTTGTCCTTTCGTGCACTCGGCCCTTAGACTTCCCTACGGTATTAAATGATGTAGTGTTCCCTTTTCTAACCGAACGGTTGGTCGGTTAGAAAAGGGAGCCCTTATTCCCACTAACGTCGTGAAACGCCAGCGATCAAACTCAGTAGGATCTTGCTGCTTTGGAAAATTGCCTCAGTACAATCCAGGTGTCAAAGCTTTTATGCACGACTTGCTCCATGTCTGAATTGTACTGTGATCCTAAGTATTTTATTTTTATTTTTATTGAGCGGCTCGTAGCCTAGTGGCGCGGGGACTGGCCTAGCGTACCAGAGACCTGGGTTCAATACCGACATGCACCACTGTCTTTCTCTTTCCGAGTTCGACAAGTGCATTTCGTTACGAATGCGAGCTGCTCCATGGTTCGGAATCCATGTAAAACTGTAGGTCCCCTTCCCCTACTAGGTGGTAGGGTTTATGCCCGCCCGGGTTGGTACCATCGCATTGGATGAAAAGATGGTCGAAGCGGCAATGAAAAATTGTCCGTGTTTTCCATCCAGTTCAATGTAGCCGTGCTCATAAAGGGAAGGTCCTGGCATGGCACCAAATTCCTTCGGGAATGAGGTGTATTGGGCTAATATCATAACGGTAGTTGTGTGGTATTAGCCATCCATGTCAGGTCGCATAAAAAAAAAAAAAAAGTATTCCGAGTCCCCCAGAGTTGTCTTTCAGCAAGAGCTGGCAACGATCGCCGACGACGTCGATTAGATAATAAGGGAACGCGCCCGTAGATTTGAGAACGTTCGAAATGAGAACAGAGAGCGTTAACGAGGAGGTAAGTATACTTGAACATATTAGTTTTCTTAAATGATCCACGTTTCAACCGTGAGTCAACCGGTATGTCGAAAGCTTATAAGAGCCGCAGTCCAGTTTTCCAAGTTCAACCAAAAATACAATAATCAAGCTAGTTGCGTCCTTCGGTGCTCGCAATGCAGATTTCGAATTTGGAACGCTTCCCGGCAACTTCACCATACAAATGAACAACTGAAGATAGTCACCCGTTTGTCTATCGGTGCTAATTGACAATATGCGGATTATTACCGGACTAACCAGACAAAATCTGATTTAGTCCGGAGATAATCCGCGTATTAAAGTTAGCTCGTCCACTCTGGATATTACTGTAATTACTACCTACTTAGCTTTATTTGATCAACCATCAAGTAGCACACCAAACATTATTTTGCTAAGAGACTTTTTAAGTAACAATAAGTAATTTATAACAAAGTAAAAAACTTTTTTATAAATACCTACTCCTACACAGGATTATAGCTCTACGGAATGAAGGTTCGAAAATAAATGTGATCCTATTGATTTTCTATCTACGTTTGTATGGGGAGAAGACCGAAGCAACCCTTGGCCCCAGAATACCTTTGCGAAGGGCTTAGGGTCTCTTCCACCAAGTACTGATTAGCTCAATCAGCACATTAAAGGGCATTTCTTACCGTCTTGCAATCGATACCAATACAAGATAATCAACACATTAGTAACGCAAGCCCTTTAAGTGTAAATTCAAGATAATCAGCACTTGGTGAAATCCAGCCTTAGTGATGTAGACATATGTTATGGCAGCTATTCAATGGCAGTACTCCCGAGTTAACTTACACAGAGTAATCGTAATATGAAAAATATCCCGATTGCACGAAGAGACGGCTGAGTAAATCAATGTTCAAACACGTGGAGTTAATTCCATACTGTCCATACAAAGTGACGTGTTTAATCATACGTTGATGGTGATGTTGACGTGTAACGAACATACGTGCAACCGGGCCAAAGAGAAGGCATGATGATATGAGTGGTGCGGGACATGGGAACGTCATGTAGGTACACAATTGTACATTTAAGGCGGCCCAACCCGGCGGCCCTAACTCATTCGCGGGCACGGTACAAAACCGTACTGTTGCGCTCTGGGACCTTCTCTGTTTCAAAGAATAAGACAGGCTCCGTGATGAGGAAGATGCAACATGTCCACAAAAAAGACAATGTGCTTAGTGTATGATTTGGTAAGATTTACGAAAATTTTAATTTCAAAACGACTTATAGCTAAAAGTAAACAACGACTGCTGTAGTAAAAAATCGAACAAAACCCAAATAGATTATAGATCATGATTAAATAAGCTATGTCTGATGACTACTCATTTTAAGATATTCTTACATTATCATTGCGTAATCCACCTCCAAAGTTATTGTATAAAACGCGCGAAAAATGCGAACTTTCGGACCTTATAACTTAGAAACCAAACACAATTTTACAATGCCAATGGTCATCAGACATCTAGTTCGATCAAATAAAGCTATTTTGAGCAAAATTTTGGATCTCTGACAAGAAATATGGGCGTGATCTTCTTTCCCCTTTTGTATGGGGAGATGAGCGGGATGGGCCACCTTAAATAGATGATAGCAAAACTTAAACCGAATCCAGTCATCGCTGTTTTTGTAAATATTTCTTCTCTCATTGTGTGCTAAATGTAAAAATTTACGTTGAATAAAAGTGTTTTCAAATATGCTTTTTTATTGTACACGGAAATTGTTTTTTTTTTAAACTTGCTTCCGAATGAGTTTATTTTTGCAACAAACTAATTACTGCGAAGGTTTGAAACGCGCTGACTTGGACAATCCAAAAAGATTAGATTATTGGTTACCCAAATGGCTGAATATCAGATAAAAAAGAAAGGATATATGCTATCTAGCATGCCTACTCTGAGACCAAATTGAAAAAAACAATCAACCCAACGTCCATCGCACATGCAAACATAACCGCAAACGTATTGGAGGGTTTTTATGGGTGGGGACTGACTTGACGAACATTCGCCCCCCATTGGTGGCGATGTTTCGACTGTGTGGCATAATACGACGCGTCTCCGGATTTTCATACAATTATTTGGCCACTTTGGCCATATGGCGGAGTCTCGATATCTACCGCGTGCCTAAGTATTCTCCTTCCTTTTCATAAAGTTCACACGTTGACGACTCTTGCAGGAGTGATTGGGTTGCTAGTTACTCTGTATGTGTTTGAATACATTCCACACGTTGACGACTCTTGCAGGAGTGATTGGGTTGCTAATTACTCTTATTGTGTTCGAATACATTCCACACGTTGACGACTCTTGCAGGAGTGATTGGGTTGCTAGTTACTCTTTATGTGTTCGAATACATTCCACACGTTGACGACTCTTGCAGGAGTGATTGGGTTGCTAGTTACTCTTTATGTGTTCGAATACATTCCACACGTTGACGACTCTTGCAGGAGTGATTGGGTTGCTAGTTATATGTTTACGGATTCGAATGCTATCCACACGTTGACTCTTGTGATTGATTTTTAGTTACTATTTAAGTGTTCGAATACATTCCACTCGTTGATGACTAGCAGGTAGTCGTGGGACGAGAAATGAGAAATGGGTTCGTATAACTGTTACTAGTGTAAATACGAAGTATTCATTTTACGCCGAGCAGTATGGCCGCTACACATTTCTTGTAGCGCACTGGATCGCGCACGCGGCGCGCCAACGAAAGCCCGTAGGTTGCGAGACGTCTAGACGCAACGACCCGCCAACCGCGACTGTCTCGCTCGCGCAATGGCGGGCGGCAGTTAGTAGCTGTAACCGGCTTGGAGCCGGCGACTCTCGTAACTGGAGTTACGAGTAATAGTTAGTAATATTAATAATTACTTCGTTGCGGCTTGTAGCCGGCGACTCTTTACCGCCGGTTACCGCCGAAACTGTAATGCGCGCGCGCAGTGCGCACTGTAGTTGAGGGGCTACATTGTTAACGACCGCCGTTGTGGTTTGCTTACAGGAAAAGTCCAACGATTAGTATTTCTAAATGCTAATAGGCATATAAAATAAATGATAATTACGTTTATTTATCATTTCTATTATATTTTTTCTGGGGATTATTTTGTCGAGGATAAAAAGTTTTGTCTGACTTTTTAATTGTTTGCGATAACTACATAGTAACAAAACCTCTTTCTTGATTTAGATTTTTGTTGAGAATACAGGTCACTGCACTCGAGATTAAAAATTCATGTGAGATGTACGAACCGTGCTAGATGTCATTATACCCATTCATGTCCAGCCAAAAAAAAAACACAAAAAAAAGAAGGAGAAAAGGGAGAGGGATTTTTTTTATTCATTTCTTTTTGCAACAGTTTCCGCAAACGGCTATCGGCATCAGCAATAACAGTTACTAACGTTTTTGAAGACCAGTGGAAACGCCCACGACTACTAGCAGGAGTGATTGGGTTGCTAGTTACTCTTTACGGTTTCGAATGCATTCCACACGTTGCCTCTTGCAAGAGTGAATAAGTTTTTAGTTACTATTTAAGAGTTCGAGTACATTCCACACGTTGACGACTCTTGCCCTTCTTTATGGTGCAATAATGCAATTTTAGATACTTACACGTATATCGAAGCGTATATCTTGCTTACAGAGATGCTTTGGGTAAGCAAAAAATGTCTGGTGTGATGTTAATGCGTGGGAGCGAGCAGCAGAATCGTTAGCAACGTGACGAAAATAGCTCTGTGTGAGAATGCAAACTCAACTAGAGGAAAAGAGGAATCGTACACCAATGTGGCGTTAACATATTTAGCGAAATGTTTGGAGAGACGAGTGAAAAAACCACGACGAAAAAAACCGGCCAAGCGCGAGTCGGAGCACACGAGGTGTTCCGTACCATCGTACAAGATTAAACACAAAAAAATTACGTTTTTTGTATGTAATTTTTATTATTTATTTATTTTACCTATTTGTTGTTATAGCGGCAAAATAAATACACACTCTGTGAAAACTGTCAGCTGCCTACCTATTTCGGTTCATGAGATACAGCCCTGTGACAGACGGACGGACGGACGGACAGCGGAGGCTTAGTAATAGGGTTCCGTTTTCACCCTTTGGGTACGGGAACCCTAAAAAAGCATCGAGCATGTAGGAAGAAATGAATTGTCTAGGTAGAGCCTTAGATGAAAAAGGCCATACAACAAAAGTTGTTTTTTTGCGTAAATTTTGTACGCGTAAGTTTGCGTAAAAGATGGTACGGAAGCCTTCGTGAGCGACACCTACAATAAACTTTTTTATCTTCCTTATTCCGGTGCATCGACATACCAAAGCGAAAGAAATATCGATGTTCCGGTGCAATGCGTAGCCCACAGTAGTCAACCAAAGGTAACGCACGCTCGATTCTCACTCTTATTTATTGCAAGCTAAGAGTTGTATGGGATTTCCAGCATTGGGATTTCGCGCGAACCGTCGCGTTCTGTTAGGTAGAGATAGGGTTGCCATCTCTAAAATTTGCCAACCAGGACAAGACGTGAAAATACGCGTGAAAATCCCGGATTTTAGAGCCCATAACCCGGACATGTCCACAGGTTTTTTAAACAGTCAGTCAATTTGTAAACCCGGACTACAAATGAAGCCCTGCCCGGACGCTCCCCGGATGCCCTCTAAACTGGGACAAATCCGAGGAAACCCGGACGGATGGCAACCCTAGGTAAAGGCAAAGAATGTAGAGGTCAATGGGTAGACTCTCCACTCCATGGAGGTGAGGAAATCAATTAAATTCTTCACCTCCATGCTCCACTCTGACTACCCGACTATATCCTGCATGGAAAAGGTTGTGATCATATTGTCGAGTGTGAGCCGATTGCGTTCACTTCTATAAGAGCGCCAGTAAAACCATTTTGTTTTAAAAACTAGAACTCTTTTTTAAATAAAAAAAAAGAATGATTTTTTATTTGAAACCTGTAATAGTAAGTTCAAACTAATGTTATGAATATTGATGTTGATGTTTGCATATTTGCCTAATTTGAGAAACAACCAGAACCGAAGAATCCAGAAACTTACATATTTCTCTTTAATTAATCTACAATATTATTTGTTTATTATTATATCTTATATATTAAAGGCAACCGTATGGGCTGCGCGCTTTAGCCAGCACCGGCATCCACCGCAGCCATTAGGTTCTGAGGCAGCAGAATAACCAACAAAGGTGTGATTTTTTGTCATTTACTACTAGCTGGCTTTCCATTCTGAAGTTCAAATAAATAAAACAGCGTAGTATTCTTTTGGTATATGTATTTATTTCCATTGAGCCAACACATAGTTCAAGTGCTAAGCAAACTATTCTCAACTAATTTATAATAGGTAAGTACCTAACAAAATTAAAATACCTTCATGTAATAAAATTAAGAGCTAAAATAATATCATGGAAATGAGATAAGATAAAATGTATTTTCATCCACTACCGTCAACTGTTGGGCATAGCTAAGCAAACACGGAGCGGCAGAGGTGAAATACATATTGGATGAATTTTAGTGAAATAGAGTACTTACGAGGAATAGAAATAACTTTTTTTACTTCGCACTTTCTCATTGTTTCTGGAAGACAGCGTGTGGCACCGTCACTCTAATGCTGAGATTCAAAGACAGTTCTCGGGCATCGAGAAAGTCTTCGGAACTGTCAGAAAGAACCGTCTTTGAATATCAGCATAAGTGCACAAAATTACCATGATTGCGCTCAAACAAGAATGAATGGCCATCCAACAGTCTCGGATGTGTATGTTGTACAAATATCAATACGAATTTATAGCTACCGTATTGTAAAAAATTAGTGCTTGACATGAAAACTTTCCATATCAGCTCCAAGAATATTTTTTAATTATTATTAACACAGCAAGCGTTTTGAATAGACATTTTCTGAAGACAATATAAAAAACAATTTGACTAACTTTCAGCTAATCCGATACATCTTAATCAGGGATAATCCACAAACCATGCGAAATATTGTCGCCCCAGAACGAAGTGGTGGTCAATCATTTAAAAGAATTTCACATACCTGACGCATTCTCCGCAGTGGTTGTGATCGCACATGACATACTATGTAGTAAGCAATTTTGGCCTCATCCGTTAGTTGACTGTGTGTCTTTACTAAAGGTCTCTTCCAACAAGTACTGATTAGCTTAATCTTCACATTAAAGGGCCTTTCATACCACCTTGCAATTGATCTCCGTACAAGATGGTCTGAACTTTAGTAATAAAAGGCCTTTAAGTATTGATTAAAATAAATCAGCACTTGGTGAAAACCAGACTTAGTCTAGGGTCTTACAAAAAAAAACATAGTACAATATCAAGATGTACTGTAGGGATTAAAATCTGTAAAATATTTAATGTGGTTGCAAGAGTTGGATGTCAGATCCTCCTTGCGCTGACAGAGATTATGCGCCAATTGTGTCAGCCAAAACTCTCCAAGATACTGGAAGGCACTTTTTTCACTTCAAGTGGTTTATGGAAATCCCTTTTATATATCTAATAAATGTACATTCACCACAGCTGCCCATACAAACCATAGAAAACGGATATTTTTTTACAGTTCCTGCCGATCATAATATTAGATACCTACCTAATATGTAAGAACATACAGGCATATGTACAGAGTGCTCTTAAATATACAGCCATTTTCCCAAAACAGAGAAAGATAATTTTACAATATTTAATTATAATATACGTAGCACAATCGTTTTCAAAGTATATTTTCAACACATCAAATGTGCCTTAACTTTATATGTACATATACTTACTCAAATAAGTGTTTGTTAATATTTATTTTTACCGTGTGGTTTCATTTTGACCAAGCAAAATGTTGTATTCTCAGAACTAAAAGTTAATGCATCTGATATACGAATTCGTTACCTTATGGTCCAGTAATATCCATTTAATGAAGTTGCTAGTCCGGGTAAGAAATTCTTGCGCCCATTTTTGGAGTAGAGTCCTCCCAAACATGACCATTACGAACAAACGTGTCACTTGACTGTTCATTATGGTAGGTACATATTTCGAAATTCCAGAAGTGTCTACTGAATTTGAATATAAGGCACTTCACAACATGGCATTTTAAACGATTACATATATTTCTAATAACAGAAGAGAAAACATACTTTGGAACAATTGTATCATGTGATTATGTTAATTAATATAATGCAATAACTATATGTTTGCCATGCGCCATGTATACCGCAAATCACCTTATTTGAATTCCTACACGCATCTAAATTTTGTTGGTGCTGATTAAAGACTATCGTCCATATTCAGGCACACTTTATGTAATGTGTATGGAAATAGTACGCAAAATGTTTTTTAGGGTTCCGTACCCAAAAGGTCCTAACGGAGCTTCAGCTGCCACCTTAAAAAATATGGTGCAAACGAAAGACTTCGGCTACATGTGAACTTAAAGAAAACTTTCGGAACAAAATTCCCAAATGTAACCGACCATGGTGAAAACGGGCGTAAGCCAATAGATCCATCACACATTACACATTAGAACAGTGCATAGTTACACAGCAGTGATAGTATCGCCATCTATGACATCTTATCGGATTTGATGATGTATATTGGAATATACATCACGAGTTACTGTTAAAAGTCGTCACAATCCAGTACGAATATGACTCAAATGTAAAAGTTTCATCCATATCTGTGAAAGGAATACGGAATAAAAGCTGAGACTAGTCTCCATAGTAAAATGGACTTTCTCCTTCATGTGTCTCCATCGTGAATGCACTAGGGGACGAGGTAGGTGGTGAAAATGGGTCAATTGAGCAATGATCATAGAAAAAGAACTATTATCTCGAGACTGACCACACTCTGCACTGTCACATACCACTTTCTCTGGTGCTTTCATACATTTTGTAAGCTCCACATACACAAATAGAATGATTCTGCCGTTTTCTAAATGTAATGTTCAAGTTTATTAAAATAATGTATGTCAAATTTTTCAGTAATCACACTAGTGTACAGTTATCAGTGGGTAGAGGTGATTCTGTACCCGAAACTGAACTATGGTTCTACAGTATTGTTTTTAAGACCAAAAATTAGATGCTTCACACATTTTTGTGCTATTTATAAAAAAAATATGGGATTTTTTTTTTATTCATACCGAATGCACCAAAACTGCATTGCAGTCACAGTTCGACCATGCATTACAAGTGTCATAAAGTCTCATGATAAAAGACAAACAAATTGGTTATCCGACTAACATAATGCATTGACTTAATTTATTAAAACCTTAACATTAGAATGATACGGGCAGAGCAGCCTGTCGCATGCCGTCAACTACTAAACCTCATCCCATTGGCTACAAGAAGCGATCATACGAGAATCGACATATGCACAGCCACAGAAAGTTATATTAACTCAATTGAAAATAACTTAAAACCCAAACTGTTATAAAATAATCCAATACTTTTTATTTTTCATATTTATCTTTTTATTTATCTTTCATAATCTTTCATATTTTTGATCTTTTTATCTTTCATATTTATCTTTCATATTTTTGAAATTAAAAAATCGGTTGTAGTTATTTTTTAAAAATATTAAAATGTGCTTTCACTTACGCTATTGTGGAACTGAATGTGATCCAATGCTAACACCCCTTTAAATAAATTATAAAATACATTTCAATACCCACATATTTGCATTACGACGAAGCAAGATGGTTTAACATCCATAAAATTATAACAATTGCATACCTACATACACGAATCTAAGCCAAGTCTACAAATGTAAGGCATAGACGACAGTTGCGCAGCGCTAGAGGCAAGGTGAGTTGATGGCGCCGATGGCGGATGGTGGTAGAGATGAGGTCAGTTGACGGCGCCGACGGTAGGTGGCGCGAGGTGGGGCGAGCTCAGACTGCCGTAGGCGGGCCCCCCGCGCCCAGACAGCAGTCCTCTTCGCTCCCCGCTCGCCGCCCTCCGCCCGCGGCCTCGCGTTATGCCTACCACACACACAACGGTACAGCACCCTGTCGGACCAACCAAGCGGGGCTAATAAAGGTGAACTAAAAGGTGGCGGCAGCTAACTAAACCGTAATGGCCACTTGACACTAATGCGAGACCATGGTGGTCCGAATTGAGCTCACAATACCGATAGCATCTTCACGGCCGGTCCGTAGGTCACTGTGTGAACAGCTTTCCGAGTCACATTTAGATTTTCCTATAGTGTTGTCTTCTTTATGTCAAAATTCAAGTTCAGCTTAACTAATTAGATTAGATTAGGAGGTACATACGTTGACAGCTCAAAACGGATCGCGCAATGGGTCGCTTTTGGGCTGGGAATAGAGGGAAGGCACCCCGCCCGGTTTGTAGTTATCTGCCGGAACCTGTGTGGTTATGTGTTCTTTCTAAATGAAATGAAGTGTTAGAAATGACAGTTACTAAGGCTCTTTTTAAATTAATAATTACTTAAAATATCAATTCTACAGCAAACAAAGAAACAACTACACTAAGTGCAAAGCTAGGTAAAGCCAGCTAATTCCAAAACAATTACTTACACTGTTGATCGTGTCAAAATTACTTTTACCACATTGGTGATGGGTTCTTTATTAGATTATAAAACCAAGAAAGATCTTTGAAGAAACAACTCTTCAGAATTAATTTTAGGTTTTTGACTTGATTATTTTATTATAAATAATAATTCCCTTTAGCTCGGTATGATGCAGTTATTATATAAATTGAAATAGATAAAATGCCAAAAACGTTTCAGTTTATTTTGAGCACGTTCAAGTTATTCACGTTATCATGTATAGACGACGGCTTAAACTTTTCAAAACGCGTTCTTAATACATATTGCTTTATATAAATGTGACAAGTGGAGTGCTGAATAACCCCAAGCTACAATTTTGAAGTTTTTATTTATTGTATGGGTCCAAATGCACTACATGATTAAAGTGCATCGTGCGAATATTTGTATTACGTCAAATACTTGTACCTCGCCGGTTTTAATAATAGTATAGTTCTATCAATCCAATAATTCCTTTTGTAGCAATTCATGAAACAAAATAAATAAAACATGTCAATAGTCAAACAAATAAAAAATCTTGAGAGCCAATATTCGCGAGTCTGATGATTCTGCAATCCTCCACCATCAAGTAGTCTATTCAATTACTTTGAACGTTGATGAGGAATAATAATTGACTAACAAAAGAATAAAGTTACATACCTATACTTCGGTAAGATTACCAGGAGTACAGTAGAGCATCAATTATCCGAACTATACAGGATTCCAAAAGGGATAGGTTACAGAACATTTCAGAAAAAAAATGTATCAAGTGACTTACTACGAAATGTATAGGGAGTGGAAAAAACTAATAATTTCGATTTGTGTGACAAGTTCTTCTTATAATAAGGGTTTAATATTCCTGTAGTGTCTCTAACCTATCCCGAAATTGCCTGTATGTATTTAAAGGACTCAATTATCCGGTATCGATAACTGGGGGGAAACGTTTGCAGACTTTCGATCAAGTACATTTGGTCTTTCGCTACACTGGAAATAAAGAAAAATGCGAGACTTGCCATATCTTGGACCTTGAAGTAAAAATTACCAAGCAATTCCTTCTCTTTCCAGAGTAAAAACTTAAAAATATATAAAGGCAAAAGGGAGTGTTGGATAGTGCTGATTTCGGAATATGATGATGAAAACTCTTGACTCTCAGTTTAACTTTATCTTAGATATTTAGGCTATAGGTTGTTCAGATAATCAGTTGTTCGTATACTCTGTTGTTCGGATAATCAGCTGTTCCGATAATCAGCAGTGAAGCCATATCACATAATTACTGCAGATCATAAAACGTCCGGTTTGGAACAAAATACAAAGTTTGAAGCGCGCATGCGAGCTAATAAAGTATAAATAGTGCGTACCTCCACATCGAAATATCTCCGGTGCAGTCAACAATTCATGCAAGCTAAGTGCCGCATTAGAGCTACAAATAAAACAAAATAAAAACATTTTATAAAAAAAATCGTGCTTTATTTCATTCAACCATCAAGTGTTTCCAAACACAATATGTAAATATAATTCCTGTGTTACAATTTTAAATGTTTAATTTTGCTATATTTTCATTTACTTCTATGTTGTTCTGTGATACAAAAATTGTTAAGGAAAGTAATAGTGAGGTAACATTACAACATTTAGCACTAAATAAGAAACGGGCTAGGGCTAATTTTTTTTTTTAATTTTTGAAATCACATCAATCAAAATTGTTCTCAACTTGAAGATAGGAATTTGATAAATAAGTTTCAATCCCTTACAGATGGCTAAATCTGTACTGCAGTTTGATAGACAAAGTTATTAATCTCTGCAACGTGCTTACACAAAAAAATACTATAAAACATACTCTTTTCCTGAGAATCTCCTAGCGAAATAACTATCAATGAAATAGAGTAAAAAATCCTAATAAATAAAAAATATTAAAATCCAATTTGGCTAAGTTTGTTCTTTCACTGCACTACAGTCGTACCTGCGAACACAAAGTGGTATGCCGTTGCAAAATCAGTCCTTTAGTATAACCATAGATAAATGATAGTAAGGAAATATTGCTAACGTCATACAAGTGTTTGATAGGGATAATAAAAGTCCATAGATGGGCAACCCATTCACATTTGAGAATACATTAAATACAAAACAATTAATGTCAATGATATTTTTAATTTACAATGACATTACTTAGTTTATAGTTGATAAATGTAACGTTTTCATCATGCCTACGTAGGAAAAATGTGGAAAAAAGCTTTGTTTAATGACGGTGCAACTAGTGCAGTGACGGGAGATGGCGCTGGTTAGAAAAGTCATATTAACATCGAAAATAAGAAGTATTCATCGAGTTTTTACGTTGTATGACGTAAGCAGTATATCCCTGCTATCCTTTGTCTATAGTATAACTGAACATGTTCTCTAGAGATTTTGAATTAAGGAAAGCAACACGTTTGTAAATAATTACAGGTGTGTGTCCTAAAGCTCGCAAAGTAATACTTTACTTTAAGAGGGCCCTTCCTGACTTATTCGCGGGCATGGCAAAAAATCGTGCGTGTGCGCTGTTTTAAAGAAAAATACAGTCTCCATGATGAGGAGGATGCAAAATGTTCACAAAGCAGACAATGCTTATAATGTTTGATTCGGTTAGATTTAGATTTTTTTTTATTATAAAACGATTTACAAATAGCTAAAAGTAAATCACGAACGCTGTAGTCAAAGATCAAACAAAAACCAAATTGAATGAATCTTCATGACTCAAGCTAGGCGTGATTACTAACATTATTTAGATGTTTTTGTTTTATCGTTGAGTAATCCACGTCCAATCATATTGCATAAAGCTCGGGAAAAAATATAACTTTAACCCCCTTAAGACTTAGGACCCCCAAACACGATTTAAAAATGCCAATGGTCATCAAGCATCTAGTTCGATTAAATAAAGTTGTTTTGATTATAATTTTGGATCTCCGACAAGAAATCTGGCCCATGATCTTTTTTCCACGTTTCTATGGGGAGTTGAGCGGGAAGGCAGACCTGAATACATGACCAATTCAGTAGAAAAATTGCATTCAACTAATAATTTAAATAAGGTAATTTGATCCTTCACCAATCCCAACCAATGAAGTGCGTGTTATATACGCCGTTCCTTCACAGTTAAACATATTAAATATATAACATTCATGACTAACAATATTTTACAAGTAAGCAGCCAGTCGTGTAAATGATTTGTAAAAGAGCTATCACCAGATTCATGTGAATGAGAAAAAATAATAAATTAAGATTCAAATTTGTAGTAAAAATTGTCTACTGGTGCCACAGGTAGCGAAATAAATAAAAAATAGGTATACAATGCAAAACCCAAAACACCATTCACAAACACGATAAACTAAATTGTAGTGCAGGTCCTGAAAAAGGTGATTCTGGTTAAGTTCGTATTCATCTATAAAAATAAAATTAAACAAAACAATAAATATAATTTTACAAAAATATTCACCTCTTCTCGGGTCCCATCTACAATATCAGTTGATCGCATATGTTGAAAATAATAATTACATTATGGAATAAGTTAAAATTATTTCCACTCAAATTAAAATAGTGTTCCAACTCATGAAAACATAATAAAAACTAAAATTACAACTATATCGTCTTCACTTGGAATAAATTATAGGCTGGCATTCACATTACGCTTCACCGCCCCATAAATGGGTCAGTTGGCAACATTCAGTCAATATTCGAATATAGACGACTATTAATAACTGGATCCACTTATCGGTTTTAGTTCTTTGATTGCTTTTTAAGTACCGATTGGGTGAAATCGTTTTTTCCGGAAACTCAAATATGAGTAAAAAATCGGTTCCATGTAGGTAAATAAAATCCTACCAAAAACCTATCTGGCTTCCGAAAACAGTGTTCCATCCCATGGTTCCTAGTAATACGGTTTGACAATGATTTGATAAAAAAACTTAGTAAGTACTTTGCATTAAGTAGTCTTCCTTCTATAAAAAAAAATAATTGAAGAGCAGGGAAAGGTCCGACAGGGACAAGAATCACATTGGGATATGGAACATTGAACAATTACCTAGCGCACATCAATATAATCTACATTCGACATCACTAAACATAAATACACGAGTTAAAAAAAACTCCAGCGCATAAGTTGTATGACAAGGCATATTTACAATAATCGCCAATTAAATATTATCCTGAACAGGTGTCACATAATTGCGCTGAGAAACATGAAATACTGAACATATGTGCCGGGTTCTCTCTGATAGCCGAGGCTCCATTTAGACATGCAATTTCACGACAACAACCTCTCTACTGTTAGAAAAAAAAACATATTTGACATAAATGCGCTATTTACATAACCTAAAGTTAGAACAAACACCATCGTGTGTGTTGAAATTAAGGAACCTGTTACCCCCTGGATTAAACCCATACCTGCGACCGAGCAGTGACGGCGTACTGTCTATACAGGACTCCCGTATGAAAGGTAAGCTGCTCCAAAGGATCAGCCAGACTGACCACTCTAGGGAAACAGTGTGTAATTCTCTGGGGTTTTCACATTTAAGTTGGCAAAAGAAAAAAAAAACACAGAATAAAATGACATTGTATCTGTCACTACTCGGCCCCTCAACCTTTAACAGGTTAGTCCTGCCTCTATTCATAAGTCTCACCGATGGTTCGACAGAAAAAGGCGGGTACCCATCTGTTTTGTATCGTGTAATGTATTTGGAACAGTGAAGATAAATGTGAGTACTCTTTATCTATAGAACACATACTATCAAGCTGCGAGTACACGATCAACCAGTCAATACAAATCACTGAGTAATGATTTCTGGTGAAAGGATAATAGGC
The DNA here is from genome assembly GCA_946894095.1 of Incurvaria masculella. Taxonomy (NCBI): domain Eukaryota; kingdom Metazoa; phylum Arthropoda; class Insecta; order Lepidoptera; family Incurvariidae; genus Incurvaria; species Incurvaria masculella. The sequence continues at coordinate 15,305,763 of OX335657.1, read as the reverse complement.
TTTTTAATATTGTATTGATATTGAATATTTGGTCATAAGACTAAGTTTTTCTCTTGTAAGCATACTTTTTCAATGCAAAAATAAAAAACTTGGAAATTACAAAAAAGAAGTTGTGTTTTTTTAAGCAAACTTGACATGGAAGGCTAATACCACACAACTACCATTATGATATTAGCCCAATACACCACAATCCCGAAGGAATCAGGTGTCATGCCAGGACCTTACCTTTAGCATGATAAAAGTACAATTGTACAGGTGGTGGTGATTTTGATGCCCTAAGGTGCATCCCGCGCTCACTAAGAGTCCAAGTCGATGTGAGTGTGTTACCGTATCATGTTACATCACACGACACACAGCGGATGGGAACCCGCCCGAAGCCGTTAGTGGTGTTACGAGCGAAGCGCATCGAAGTTGTACTGGCGGTACTGAGCGGGGAGCCTAGCGGCGTCGGGCCTTACTCGGCTGAGCGACGTCTCCTGGAGAGCGTGCTGCTTGCCGCGACGCAGGTGCTGCGACAGCTTCTCCTTGTTGACGGGCGAGCCTGCACAGTCAACGTCACACCGCAACCGTCATAGGGCGGAGTCGTACGAATGTACCATCGACGACACAAGTCCAGTAGCACCCTACTGTCGGGATTGTTTCGCACATGTGGCGTGCCCCTTTCCCCGCCGACCGGTCTTCAAGGCAGGGCCGGCCTGCCGGGTGCGAGCACCCCCTCCCGCTTCACCCCCGCGCGATGCGAGCGCTTCAAAGCAATCGCTCTGCGAAGTGCTACTGGACTTTTAGATGCGACCGTACATATGCATCAATGCAACCATATTATTGATTTCGCCACACTGAACAAACATATTGAAGGGTGGCCGCGTGCAAACAACCGCTGAGTTTAATCAAGCACTAGTTTGTTTGTGTGGTTTTCAACCATTATTAAATGTTTAATGAAAAAAAAAGGAAGACAAGTACCACTTTTCTTCGAAATGTAAGTTCTTCTGAATGATGAGATCGTCATAATTTCCCCCCGCCTTATGTGAAAGTATAGATAAACAAAAAAAAGGCACATTAACTTATCTTGCTGAATATTGGTTACCTGATTCGATCCGTTTGCATTTCAAGGCAGAAACACATATGTAAATTACAACAATACATAACCATCTATAAGTTAAAATAACATTACTAAAAACCTAAAATTTACATAAAACTTAAATGTTATGTTTATGTTCTCTGAAGTGTTCTGCAGATAGATCGCTGAAGGGTTAATTTAGAGTAAACAAGGATACTTAAGTTAAAAAATTATAACTTTCGTTTTTTTTTTCAAAATACATACGAAAGAAGCTAACGATGCAACAGTTTTTTAAAATCATTTTTTTAATGTTAAAATCTCTACTTCATACTAACACCACTTTGTTAGTAAAGAAGTGTAATAGGTTTCATGCATAATTTTTTTTCTGGTTCATCTAGAGGTAGATATAATATTATTTCATTCATATAAACCCTGAAAAACAAACAAAAGAAAGTTGAAGATATCTGATCAGTTCCACCTTACCTGTTCTTGAAATTGCGTATGGAGATCACTTTTAACATTTGAATTTAGGAAGCAAAGAAACGTAAGGAAACCGAGCTAAAGAGATATTATTACTCAAGTTTACGAACTATTGAAGTAGTATTTTTTTTATCTCAAACAAATTGTTTACGATGCAAATGTTAGTAGGAAAAACCTCAAGTCAAATTAAATAATGTGTGAAAATAAGATGTACATACTAAGGAAATAAGATGGTTACTTAAATATATTATTTACGCCCTCATTGTAAAGCATGAATCTAAGCAGTTTTATTAAACAAATATAAAAGTTTACGGGCCCTATTTCCATCTTTGAGCCAGTTCAGTTGGCCCCTGGACCAGTTTTACTTATTCAATCTAAGTAGGACTCGATGCAGGATAAATTAAGTTGAAAAAAAAAGTTAAATTAGATCAAAATCGCAAAAAAAGGCTGTATCAAATATATTTTTTTTGCATTTAGAATCCTGCCTGAATAAAAGCATTTTGCATGTCTTAAAGTAGCATTTTGTGTGACAGACTGGATTAGACCGCCGAGTAACCCAGACTTACCGATATAGCTGAGCAGGACGGGCAGGAAAATAAGACCGTGCGCCGCTCCAATTATAACGATGCCCATGTACATTCGGAAGTAGAACACCTGCAAGCACACATTGACACTCAGAAGGATATAAACAATAAAAAACACAAATACACAACAGTCATTATTCTGGAGGAAATAAATTAAGGGTAATAAAATGTTCTGTTTTGTCTTTTGATGATTGAAAGGCACTGTTAATTAATACCATATGTTTATAGGCTATATCTATAATTATGCACAAAATAGAAGATCAGGTCTTAACGACTCACGCGTCGGCGGGCCGCACTGTGGCCCGGCAACAAAAAGTGCGCTCAGTGTCGAGGGCACAGACGTATGGCCCGGTGCCGCAGTCGACTTTCGGCATACAAATACACACTCTTTTAGTATGCCAATAAGGCTCAATTATACCTCTAAAATTAGGTAAAGATATGGCCTTCTTGATATGATTCAATATCACAACTCATAGTAACGGCTCTCGTTGAAAAAAATATTTGAACCACAGCGCCTACGCCAGCCCGCCGTTGAGTGTTAGTGCAGTGAGCGAGTGCCCGTTTTGAACCATGTTTCCGAAGCGCTGACGGTAAGATTATGTCGTACTTCATGTTTTCAGAAGCACAATTCAATGTAGAATGCATATTTGATAAAGCAGTAACCGTATTATTACGATATAATTTAGAAAGTGCCTTAACACGCCGAGTTGCCGTAATTTATTTCCTTGCACTCGCCTCGGTTTGGCGTATTTATGTCGTGGGTGTTTCCTTTTTCCACGAGTATGTAGCATGAAAATACTGGAAATTTTATCTAGTTTACGCATGCGTTATATAGTTTTTGGATAATCTTTGGATTACGAATATTTTTTACTAAATCTGACAACCGAAAAATGGGACGACGTTGTTAGACGCGCGAGATAGCATATGATAACATGTGGCAGCGTGTTGACAGTCTGTCACTCGAATAGCTTGCCAATTCAAAAACGGCTGTAGCCGGCTTGTTCGGCGCTCTTATAAGGTTCGCATTTGCTTGCATGTATGCATCTTTTGAATTCAACAGACGTTTTGCACTAGGTACTGATTGCAAATACGTTCATATACAGTTGTTTAGTGAATGAAGTGAAATGATATGCAAAAAAATATGTATTCTATCGGCGATAAATAAGGTAAGTAATACAATTTATCACTTACATTTAAAAATAATTTCAAAATGGGGACTTGTTGCCTAAGGCAATTAGAAAATATGTCAAATACTTTTCGTTGGTTACATAATCCACATATCTTGCTAGGTGGTAGGGTTCGACCCGACAGAATTAGTACCACTGAAAGCGGGCGAAGCGAATACGTAAATACTTTGTGTTTTCCGTGAAGATAAAATAAAAATAGTTTTTGTACAAGATTTTATTTAGTTTCGCCTGTCTCTTTGTCTGTCTGTCCGTCTAATCTCACGTTAAAATTTGGCCCAAGTTATAGTTATGTTTACGTTAAGTATGGTAACAATGGAACATTAAATGAACATCTAGCTTGTCTGATGATGGAAGGTGGCCATAGCAACTCCTAAACTACAAATGATAAACCTATCATGTTGGGGCTCGTTTTATTTGTCTCGATGAATAAAAAACACAAAATAAAATATAAATAAAAAACTTGTTTTTTAGACTATCGAAGGTAGAGGAATCTCTCTCTCGGCCCCGTGAAAGGAAAGTACGTATATTTATATATTTTTATTTGCGTTTACAAAAAAATTAAATTTCAGTACTTTTCAATTTAACTTTTTTATTCCTGTTTTATCAAGTGATAATATGGCTCTTAAATTGGCACTGATAGTAACCGGTATAAAAGCTAATATTGGAAGTAAAATCCTGTGTTTTATAGTTAACAGACATTTTGCGACAACAAAAGGTTAAGACAACAATGACTAGGCAGAGCGCACCAACGTGTTCTTAGTTTTTGTCCTTTCGTAGTTCCAGCGAAATCATAAAGTTTCATTCTGATTTCAAATGAGTCATAAAAATGGGCTGGAAAGTAATTTGTTTTATGGCGGCCAGCTGCGCCCGCGCAGTGAACACAATGTGGGGAGATACTCTCAAATGTGTTAGATAAATAGATCCTTGGAAGGTATAAAATGCTAAAGGTAGATATTGATCATTCATTTCGTTTCCATGCAGATTTTGTTAAATTTTTCAAATGGGTTTGCAGAGAAGAGAAAACGGTTGACTTGTTTATAATAAACGTTTGAAAAAACAAGTTCGTTGATTCAATGCCTGCTCCTACCGGAGGATCACCTATATAGTGCGTAGATTAGTGTAATAAGTTAAATGTTTTTTAGATACAAAGCCATTGCAGCCGCATACCGGGTCAACGTCACTCCCGGAGGTTCGATCCGGACTCTGCCAGATGACATGAAGGTGGTCGGAGTAAGGCATGTAAAATGATCGTGTCTCTGCCAACCCATTTCTGTTACGGAATGGTATGTTTTGCTGGTTCGGGTCCAGCCTTTCAGTATATTCGTAAAGTAGTTTTATTTACAGGGATCTTTCTTTAATTAATGTGTCCTTGCTTCACGGTTGATTATACATACATACATGTCACATTGCTATATTTTGTATTGTATTAAATGTTATTTGTTTAAAAATACGGTCAACTAATGTATAATTAACAGTGTAAAGACATTTTTTATTATAAAATTGAACACTAATTATTACAAATATAACTTTTTTATGTTTTAGATAATCTGCTTTGTACTTGTATATTATTGTTACATCTGATTGTCCGAATTTAGAGTGGAATCATGAATATATTATTCACAGTCAAATAAAACAAGGAAAAACAATTTGTATTTTTATTACCAAAACGTTTTCCAACCAATTGGCACATTCAGAATTTCTATTTCAAAGTTTTTTTTCATTTTTCGAATCAATGGTACCCCACACCAGGAACAAAATAGTGTTCCCTGCCATATGTTTATAAAAAAAGCAGCCAAGCTTGTCGAGCTCGGGTGGAGAGGGTTTATATACTATAAGAAATGTCCAATATTCATTTTTTTCATATTTAAGACTCAGGAGTATCGAGGACAAGAAAGTTCAAATTCACAGTCAACATTCCAAAAATAAGAACCCACTGGTCTTCTAGATCCTTTATCCATAGGGTCATTTAATAATGAACTCCCACATGAAATGGACCGGTATTTTCCCAAAAGTACAACCTGGGGTCCCTCAAACAAGGTGTGGAGAATCACTTGGCCAGCCGGCATGAATTCCGCAACCCCCTGAAAGTTTGGAATCCCATGGGCGTCGTTGGGCACCTTAAGGTGGCCCAACCCGCTCAACTCCCCATACAAGCGGGGAAAGAAGATCACGCCCATATTTCTTGTCAGAGATCCCAAATTTTGCTCAAAATAGCTTTATTTGATCGAACTAGATGTCTGATGACCGATGACATGGTAAAATTGTGTTTGGTTTCTTAGTTATAAGGTACGAAAGTTCGATTTCGCAAAGTTATTGTATTTCGCGTTTAATACAATAACTTTGGAGATGAATTACGCAATGATAAAGTAAGAACATCTTAAAAATATTAGTCATCAGACATAGCTTATTTAATCAAGATTTATAATCTATTTGGTTTTTGTTCGATTTTTTACTACAGCGGTCGTGGTTTACTTTTAGCTATAAGTCGTTTTGTAATGAAAATTTTCGTAAATCTTACCAAATCATACACTATGCACATTGTCTTTTTTGTGGACATGTTGCATCTTCCTCATCACGGAGCCTGTCTTTTTCTTTGAAACAGAGAAGGTCCCAGAGCGCAACAGCACGGTTTTGTACCGTGCCCGCGAATGAGTTAGTCCCGCCGGGTTGGGCCACCTTAAGAGGTCTTGACGTACGTCATATACCGCGCTTAACCTAAAAAATTACGCTTTTTGTTCGTGATTGGATCATCTAACTATATGAACTAAATGTAAACTTCTTTTGTCCATTAAATTCGCAGGAAATAAACTATGACAGACAGACACAAGAGTGATACGGTAAGGGTTCAGTTTTTTTTAATCTTTGGGGGCACGGAACCATAAAACTATTGCTCATTAAATGATGCTGCGTCAACTTCGTTACTAAAATATTTATTTATTTTTACAGAAAAAAAATGCTTTGGGTTTTTATTATGACCAATTTATGGTAAAGATTTATCCATGTCACATAACATTCTAACATGACGTAAAAGCATTCATAAAATAAAGTTGGTATTGTTTTGTATGCATCCTTAGCATGCTGACCTTACCTAACGTCCGACCGGCCATGAATCACGCACGCCTTCCGTGTTACCTACCTACTTCGCATTAGTCGCGCGTGTTACGGCGACCTCCCGCCAAAAATGCAATTGTTTCAATGGAATTAGTAATTATTTGTTAGGTTTGCGTATGCCAATCGAAAGATAGTGAAATTAGTGAATTGAAAGTGTTTTTATTTAATGACATTGCCATATTGAATTTGGGCATAGTGAATCGAAATAAAACATCACCTCACCAAATGCAACATTCAACCCACGATTTCAAATAAGAAAAAAAGTCAGTTCAAATCAAATTTTACTTAATTTTGTAGGACATTTTATAACTATTACAACCATGCTAAATTTGCTATAGGTGTTCATATATTTTTTCCCAAAAGAAGAGTATTTCCCGGAATCTGTCCCTAACGGGTCGAGGCCGCGATTGTCTCCGACACTAAAGGAATTTGCGCATGCGCGGCAGCCGACGCGTGAGTGGTTAAAGAAAATACAGGTTGCAGATATGGAGGCAAGCTCTCAGATAAGGACAATGGTAATGGAAGATAGTGGCATATAGTCAACAACCAAATAAGAAAAAAAAACTTCAGAAAGAAAATTCTCCTTGTGCATTTTATAGATTATCCATCAAGTCAAATAAGGCATATGATGAAGTTAGGCACAAGTTTCTTCCCTGTAGAATGAACAAAGATGAACTATGGCCTTACGGAAAGACTGTTCGAAAAAATAGAACAACCTTTGCAAGCATTAAGGACAGGTGTGGGACAAGGATCGGTGTTGGGACCTGTGCTGTACACAAGGTAGACAATGTAGAAAAAAGTGTAAATGGACAAGGAACTCATCCCATCGATATTCTAAGCCATCCTTCTAAACATTTTCTGCAAAAACGTTCTGTATAGGAATTTACTTTTGACCTTGGAAGTCCTTTGAACAGACTGAACAATGAGCTAGTTTTCATCTATTTCCTTTTTGAACAGCAAATATTCCTGTTCCATAACAATTTCAGTAGCTACTTTAGAGGAACTCACCTGGAAGATCTGACTCTTGGCGAACCCGAGCACGATGATCCCGCCGAACTTTGTGAGTGTGATGCCTGAGAAGACGGAGCTGCCCATGCTGGCGAGCGCGTGCGCCGCCCGCGCCAGCCGTCCTCCTTCCATGCTCACAGAGAAGCTGTGCACCAGATGCGAGCAGAACTCCACAGCGATGCCCACAGCCATCACCAAATTCACCAGGGACACGGCGTTCAGAGCGATGTCAGCCCAGTACATCAGCCCGCCGAGGTTCACGACGATCATCGTTATCGTGATCACCACCACGAGCGAGGAGAACAGGTCGAAGCCCATCAGGAGGAAGGTCACTGCGAAGATTGCCAGCACCGATATGCCCATAGACTTGAGTGTGTCGGGCCACATGGTGAGGTACTGCTCGTAGAACACGTAGAAGACCGAGTAGGGGAATACTATGATGGGCTTTGACGGTACAATGCCTTCATCGGCAAGGTTTCGGTTGATAGTTTCCGTAAGGTTGGCAGCTATGAGGCGCGCGGCTCGCATTGACGAGTAGTAGTCGTGGCTGGTCTTCAGCACGGTGTGGTAGCCCTGGTAGTAGGTGGCGCCGACCTGCGCCAGCTGCGGGTGGCTCCGGTCAGGGTAGGCAATGTTTACGGCGGGGGCGTAGGCCGCGTGGCCGCCCTTGGCGCACGTATCAGTCGGATTGTCTTGCAGGAAGAACGGCACGAACTCCTTGAAATCTACAGCGTTGACACGCTTCTCTTCTCCCGTTCTGTTCAGTTTGCAGTTATTGCAATATTGTAATGCTGCAAAAATATTAGAATATTTAAATTAAGCTGATTTTTGATGAGTTCACGAATTGTAATGAAAAATATTTCATTCAAATTACATACTTTACTAAAGGTCAAAAATGACATTGTGATGTTTATGACATTTTTTTTGTAATTGAAAATTGTTGTTTATTGTTTATTCATCATCCATAGACCATATAGTACGAGAGCGGACCGTCGTCAACCCTACGTCATCGAGTAACACCATGGGACCCATTTGTGGTTGTGCGGATTAGAATAGGCTTCCTAAAAATACTAGGTTGCCTGACCCAAACCTGGAACGTTTTGTGCAGTAGGTAATATTAAATCACTTTTTTGGTAGAATTTAACGTCATCGAGTAACAACATGAGACCTAGCACAATCGGTAAAGGTCATCAAGAAAAACTAAAAAAAAGTAGGTTGGCTCGTCCTACCCTGGCACGTTCTGAGGTTGGCCGGTTTTAAAATGTCGAAAAATAAAAAAAAATACGTCATCGAGTAACAAGATGACAATACCACCATTCGATAGTCCTATGAACATGCTTAATAAAAAAATTAGGTTGGCTGCCCTCAGCCTGGCACGTTTCCTACGCGGCCATGTTGAACGTCGGATGCGCCCAGTTCCTATATTCAATCAATTGTTAAATTAATATAATATAACAGTTTTGTGATATGTCTATCTATAAACCGGTGATGTTTTTATTAATCTGAACTCACCTTGGATAGGTAAAAAAAACAAAATGAAGTATTTGTGATATATTGATTGATTGGGTGCAATGGTTGCAAATAATTTCATTTCAACAAATATTTTTCTTCTGTCGCGCAAGATACAACTAAATACATCCAATAAATTGTAAATCTCGCATTAGAGCAACTCAAAATATTTTTACCACGCAATAAGAAGTCTGTCACTTTTGAATCTGTTAGCTGTTCTGAGATTCAAAAAGTAACAGACCTTAAGTCCAAAGGACCGCAAGGTTTATGGAACATATCTACTAATCTGTTAAAGTCCAAATGGGGCAGTATTATAGAACCTCTTCGAATTGTATTGAAGATGGCACATTTCCAGACTTATTAAAATTACCAGGGTAATACCATTGCTTAAGGTGGCCCAACCCGGCGGAACTAACTCATTCGCGGGCACTGTACAAAACCGTGTTGTTGTGCTCTGGGACCTTCTCTGTTTCAAAGAAAAAGACAGGCTCCGTGATGAGGAAGATGCAACATGTCCACAAAAAAGATAATGTGCATAGTGTATGATTTGGTAAGATTTACGAAAATTTTGATTTCAAAACGACTTATAGCTAAAAGTAAACCACTGCCGCTGTAGTCAAAAATCTAACAAAAACCAAATAGATTATAAATCTTAATTAAATAAGCTATGTCTGATGACTAATCTTTTTAAGATTTACTTACTTTATCATTGCGTAATAAACCACCAAAGTTATTGTATAAAACGCGCGAAAAATTCGAACTTTCGGACCTTATAACTTAGAAACCAAACACAATTTTACAATGCCAACGGTCATTAGACATATAGTTCGATCAAATAAAGCTATTTTGAGTAAAATTTCGGATCTCTGACAAGAAATATGGGCGTGATCTTCTTTCCCCTTTTGTATGGGGAGTTGAGCGGGTTGGGCCACCTTAAAAAGGGATCTCATAATGATGTTGAAAATTATCGGCCTGTGTCCTTACATTCACAGTGTTATTAATTATAATCAATTTCGTAAGTGTAGGTCAACAGGAGATGCCACTGCCTTGATGTTAATATCTATTTTAACTTCTCTAGTTAAATCTATGAGCACCTACGGCATTTTCTGTGATGTATCAAAAGCTTTGGCTGTGTAGATCACAAAATACTTCCAGGAAAACTAGAACACTTATGGTGTTAGGGAAAATAAATGAGGTATTTGTAAATTATATATGTATATTAAATAGACAACAAAATTGTGAAGTAAACGGTACTAAGTCTGATGTAGAATCAATCACTATGGGTATACCGCAGGGCTCAGTTCTAAGACCGTGGTTTTATATGTTGTTATAAATGATATTTCAAGCTGCATCGCAACAGATAATGATATGATTTTATTTGCTGATGACAAATCATCAATTTGAAAAAATCGTATATCAGAACTACGGGAGTCCTTTATACAAGCTATGAACTCACTTAAATTATGCTGTGAAGCCAATAACCTACTTTAAAAATGACAGTAAAACGAGTTTAATTCACTGGGGACTCAAATACGTAATGTGAATTGTGATGTATTAAATACAGCAAATGATCTATCTTCAGCTATAACTAAAGAAATAACCTTACTTGTGATACTTTTGGGATTACCGTGGTCGTTAAATATATTTGAAAAATGTTACGGCTTTTCACGCGGCGGGAGGAGACATTCGACGTATCGAGCTGATCGTTCAGCCCGTTGTCAAGGAGGTTGTCCGCCACGTTCGTACGCAGCAGATGACTGACAACTAGACTCGCCGTGGTCGTAAGTCATAGAAGTGGGTCGAGGTGGTAGCGGAAATGCGGTGGTAGCGCTTCTACGGTCTTCCTAAAATTCACAAAGACGGGAACCCCCTTAGACCAATAGTCAGCCAGATAAATGCTCCTACCTACCTCCTCGCTAAACATGTCGCCTCAATATTTCAACCCCTGTCTGGCAAGGCGTCGTCCTACGTTAAAGATTCGACCCATTTTGTGGAATTGTTGTCTACAGTGAAGTTTGCATGCATGGATCTATTAGTGAGCTTTGACGTCGAGTCGCTGTATGCAGACGTACCAGTCCAAGAGTCCCTCGACATCATCAGAAACTTAGTTATCAGCAACGAAATCGACACTGAGTGCGTCAAGCTCCTGCCATATTGTTTCACTAAGACATACTTTCTGTGGAACGGACAATACTACATCCAGCGAGAAGGTGTAGCAATGGGATCACCAGTGTCACCAGTGGTGGCAAACCTTTTCATGGAACCGCTGGAACACCGCACATTGCAAACTTCACCTCTTAAGCCAATGTTTTAGGTACGGTACGTAGATGACGTGATTTCAATCTGGTCACATGGTCGCCAATCACTCCACGCTTTCATCTCTCATCTTAATTAGGTTCACACAAATATAAAATATACAGTAGATTGTGAGAAGGAAGGCATTTTGGCGTTCTTGGAAGTACTTGTTGCTCGACGATTGGATGGAATCCTAAGCCACACAGTGTACCGCAAGCAGACATACACAAATCGTTGTCTACAAGCTACTTCGCATCATGCTCCGGTGCATTTGGAATCGGTCGCACGAGCATTGAGACTCAGAGCACAGCGGTTGTGACAAGGACCATATCTTCACCGAAATGGACCCTGTGCTTCGAGAAAATGGGTACAATTTTCGCAATGTCAGTCAGTTAGTCAGCGTGTTTGCGTCCACTGCTGGACATACGCCTCTCCAATCCTTCTCCAGTCCTCCCGGCCCTCAGCGGTACGGAACCACTGCTTTCCGCCGACGCACTTGATCTCATCTTCCCACCTGGCGAGTGGTCTTCCCACACTCCGTTTGCCTGTTCACGGCCGCCAGTGTAGGACACGGTTACTCCAACGGTCGTCGTCTCTTCGGCTGACGTGACCAGCCCACTGCCATTTGAGCTTAGCCACCCGGTGTCCAATATCGACTACTTTGGTACGTCGGCGGATTGCCTCTTTACGTACCATATCCCGTAGCGATATTCCCTGCATGGCTCGCTCCATTGCTCGCTGGGCAACTTTTAACCTTTGGACAACGGCGACCGTCAGAGTCCACGTTTCACACCCGTACGTCATGTCATAACCGGGAGGACGCACTGGTCATATGTTCGGGTCTTTAAATTTTACGGAAGGTCAGACCTCAGAGCGAATTTAAGCTTTCCGAAGGCAACCCAACCCAGTTGAACCAGTCGCTCAACCTCCAAAGACAGTCCTTGTATACCAAGCCGCAGGATTTGACCGAGATATACGTACTCTTCAACCTGAAGCCTTATTCTGCTAATTGATAACTGCTCGCGTTATGTTTGTGTTTTCTCAAAACGAAATGGTATTCTACTAGCGCAGTTTGCAAAACGCATGCGCAAACTCGTAACGCGCGCTCATCTTCTCGTGAGCCGTGTTTTTTGCCGAATACTTGCGGTTTTGAGAATTCTGTTTGTCAAATTCGGAGCATCGCATTGCCGAACTTCGAATATCACTTTTCTACATTACGTTGGCATATCGCTGTCTCTTTCTTTTCGTATGTCATATTTGAGTGAGAAAATAACTGTCAAAATCGTGACAGGTTATTTTACCCTGTAGGCGGCGCGCAAGACAAACCACTCCATAGACAATAACAAAACGCGTGTGTGAATTAGCTGAATACCGATTTTTGGAAACCGCACTCGAAACTTAGCGTGTTATGTTTGACGGAAACATAACTTATACGGAATGGTTTGAAATTGGACAAATAGCAGAATCGGGCTTCTGTTCGATCACTTCTACGTCGATAACGATTTGTCCTCCCGTCATACCCTCAGTCGCCATGACCATGGTTTTATCCCGGTTCATCTTGAGACCTACCTTTATCGATGCTTTATAAAGGTCTTCCAGCATGGTTTAAAGCTGAACTCGGGAATTTTACAGAAGAACAATGTGATCGGCGTAGCGAAGATAACTGAGGAAAATATTCTCTAACGTTGATACCCATGTTGTCCCATTCAAGCGTCTTGAACACATATTCCGATGCGTTTGTGAAGAGCTTGGGTGAGAAAATGTGGGTGAGAAAGTAACGTAAATATAAGATATAAAAACAGAACAAATGGTATTTTCGATAACTCTGTATTACGATTATTTGAAACCGATTACGGAGTACCTCAAGGCTCAGTCATGGCACCATTGCTGTTTATTATTTTTAATAATGACATTGCAAAAGACACTATGCTAGTACTTCTCGCGAAAACCATAGTAATTTACGCTGACGACGCAAATGTAATTGTTACTGATAAAAGTATTGAAAGACTCCTTACAAAAACAACAAAAATAATTGAGGAGTTGGGTAAATGGTTCGCAGCAAATGGGTTAATGTTAAATAGTGCTAAAACACACCGTGTACATTTTAAGATGAAAAATATTAAACATGAAATGAATGATGAGATGTTTATCGAATATAACGATGAAGTCATAACGTTTGCAACATCTACTATATTCTTAGGCTTCACGTTGGATCAAAAGTTACGATGGGACAAACACATTCAAAATGTTTGTGATAAATTAACAAAAGCTTGTTATTGCCTCAGAACTGCTGTGACTTAGATACCCTGAAGAGTGCCTACTTCGGTTAATTTTGAACACGGATATTCGACGAGAAATAAAAATGTGATCCAGCAAACTGCACACTCAACATCAAAATTTGAGAAGGGTGTCCACTTCAATAGTATTAATATGTATAATAAGCTACCAAGAGACTTGCGAGAAGAAACTAACATAAGATTTAAAAAGAATTTAAGTACATGGTTGCTTGACAAAACTTTCTACGATTTAAGTTATTTTAATATTATTATGTAAAACGACGAATTCACATGATTGGTATCAATATTATAATCTGTTATGCAAATTCTTAATATTGTAATCACTGCGAACAAAAATATTTTGATTTGATATTTTTGATTTTATTTGATTTGAAATCACATCCCCCTGCCTAACGCCTTTACCAAGAGGAATGGGTTGGGTATTTTCATGGAGCCTCACAGTCATCGTCGCGGACCGATACAGAATTCGGAGTACCTCGATGTAGCGGTGGTCGATTCTGCACCTCAGGAGGGAGTTTTCGACGGCCCATTTTTCAACTGAGTCGAACGCCTTCTCGTAATCCACGAAGGCTACTAAGAGCGGCTTGTTGTACTCCTCCTTCTAGCTAGCTTAGCCACCCGGTGTCCAATATCGACTACTTTGGTACGTCGGCGGATTGCCATATCCCGTAGCGATATTCGCCAAGGGAACATGAAGTTGGTTGAGCGCGTTATAGAGGAAAATCGACACAGGAAAGTGTTTTCCCGTGCCTTCTCTACAGGCGCTAACTAAATTTCAAAACTCGAGCGAGCGGATGGGGTTGTCACTGCAAAAAAGACGATATACTTGAGGCGGTGGTAAAAAAATATGACGAATTGCACTCCGCAGCAATTCATGCCCCGAGCCCAAGCAAACCACTCGACTCTGATAGGCGTGCGCCGCTCACTAGATACTACACCGAGGATCTGCCGGAGATTAGTGTCTATGAGATAAAGGCTGTTTCGAAAGGACTAAAAAAACACAAGACTCCAGATGAGGACGGGATAACGATGGAACTGCTAAAGTCTGGCGGGAGACCCATCTTGAAGGAACTGCAAATACTGTTCAATGTAGTTCTCAAAAAATAGGGCGAAGTTGAAGAACTATCGACCTATCTCAGTTCTAAGCCACGTATACAAGGTCTTTTCATGAGTCATCACGAGTTGGCTGACACAGAGGCTGGATCAGTACCAGGCTCGTGAGCAAGCTGGGTTCAGGAAAGGATACGGCATAATGGATCACATATTTACTGTGAGACAAGTGGTGCAGAAGTGCGAGGAGTACAACAAGCCGCTCTTTGTAGCCTTCCACTTCTTTTCTAGTCCTTTACGAGAAGGCGTTCGACTCAGTTAAAAATGGGCTGTCGAAAACTCCCTCCTGAGGTATAGAGTCGACCACCAGGCGTTCGAGGTACTCCGAAATCTGTATCGGTCCGCGACGATGACTGTGAGGCTTCATTAAAATACCCAACCCATCCCACTTGCTAAAGGCGTTAGGCAGGGGGATGTGATCTCACCCAAGCTCTTCACAAGCGCATCGGAATGTGTTCAAGACGCTTGAATGGGACAACATGGGTATCAACGTTAATGAATATTTTCCTCAGTCATCTTCGCTTCGCCGATCACATTGTTCTTCTGTCAAAATCCCGAGTTCAGCTTCAAACAATGCTGGAAGACCTTTATAAAGCATCGATAGGTAGGTCTGAAGATGAACAGATGAATATGACGGGAGGACAAATCGTTATCTCGGTCAAATCCTGCGGCTTGGTATACAAGGACTGTCTTTGGAGGTTGAGCGACGGATTCAACTGGGTTAGGCTGCCTTCGGAAAGCTTAAATTCGCTCTGAGGTCTGACCTTTCGCAAAATTTAAAGACCCGAACATATGACCAGTGCGTCCTCCCAGTTATGAGTCACGTCAGCCGACGAGACGACGACCGTTAGAGTAACCGTGTCCTACACTGGCAGCCGTGGACAGGCAAACGGAGTGTGGGAAGACCACCCGCCAGGTGCAAAGACGGCATCAAGTGCGTCGGGGAAAGCAGTGGGTCCGTACCGCTGAGGGCCGGGAGGACTGGAGAAGGATTGGAGAGGCGTATGTCCCGCAGCGGTCGCAAACACGCTGACGGATTGACTGACTGTTCTCAAACCATTATACTCTTATTTTTTGTAGGTGGTAGCATTTAAAGGTTTAATATTATATAATTTTTTTTAGCTGTAAGAATAATAAGGTTTTGTAATTTGTCTCTTTGTTTACAGGTCACTATAGTAGTTCATGACAGAAATAATAGTATTAATTCTGGATCTAACACTAGACTCATCAGAAGGACTAAATCGTACACAGGTTTTAAAATGTTTTCTTGTTGCTACTGGAGTGTGCATCGCTTTAAGGTCCTTTCTTCAACCTTTGTCAGCCCATGCCTACGACATTAGACACTTTACAGCACGCTTTACATTCTGCGATGGAGCTCCTCATTACATAATTCAAATTAGATTGAATGTAAACCTGATGTAATGAAGAATTTTAATAGTCATAATAAAATAAATCGCCAAAAAGTTACTATTCTTTTATTCACATGACTTTAGGTTAAATATTCATGGTTATTTCCATCCTTTAAATATTTAAATGTATATATTTTCTATAACTAATACATAACTATATTTTTACAGAGCTTTTCAGGTATTATTTAAACTAAACCTACGACTTAAGAGCTGTTAATTTAAATTTCCGCTTCGGTTTGGATACATTGCAACTTTTTTATGATAAAATAAAAGAGATACGTAAATAAAGAAAAGAGAGTGACGCCAAAGCTTACTAAACTTCCTTAACATGTGAGTGACGATGTGGACATGTACTTTTGTATAGACCCGGAAACGTTGCGTATATATTTATAGAAAACATATACATTAAAATGTTTAAAGAATGGAAATATACACTAGAATATTTACCCTAAATTCATGTGAATTAAAGAATAGTAACTTTGAGATACTTCACTCATGGGTTTTGTGGCGATTTATTTTATTATGACTATTAAAAAATCTTCATTACGTTATGTTTACATTCAATCTAATTAAAATGTTGTAATAACGAGGGCCGTGGCAGAATTTAAAGCGTGCGCCTCTAATGCCGTAGGCATAGGCTGACTGGAGTTGCGATTCCCTGCGTTGAATGATCCATACGGTAGATTCCGAAAGCATATGTATATGAAACTTCCGGTTTTTACTCTTCAAGTATGCGGAACGATGTGCATCATAACCTAAAGTTAACTTGTGTTAAACTTAGTTAATAATTAGATACGACAATGCCCTAATATCACGCAATCAATCAATACCTATATCACAAATATTTCATTTTGTTTTTTTTTAACCTTTTCAAGATGAGTTCTGATCAATAAAAACATCACTGTTTATAGATAGACATATCACAAAACTGTTATATTATATTAATTTAACAATTGATGAATATAAGAACTGGGCGCATCCGACGTTCAACATGGCCGCGTAGGAAACGTGCCAGGCTGAGGGCAGCCAACCTAATTTTTTTATGAAGCATGTTCATAGGACTATCGAATGGTGGTATTGTCATCTTGTTACTCGATGACGTATTTTTTTTTATTTTTCGACATTTTAAAACCGGCCAACCTCAGAACGTGCCAGGGTAGGACGAGCCAACCTACTTTTTTTTAGCTTTTCTTGATGACCTTTACCGATTGTGCTAGGTCTCATGTTGTTACTCGATGACGTTAAATTCTACCAAAAAAGTGATTTAATATTACCTACTGCACAAAACGTTCCAGGTTTGGGTCAGGCAACCTAGTATTTTTAGGAAGCCTATTCTAATCCGCACAACCACAAATGGGTCCCATGGTGTTACTCGATGACGTAGGGTTGACAACGGTCCGCTCTCGTACTAATACACTGCACTCGGATTTGTCATATTTTATCATTAGCATTGGATTACCATACCCACCGTCATGAGATAAGTCCAACAAAACACATTGTTGAATAAATTAGGTGCCACACCAGGACCTTCCCTTAACAATCTGGTATAAGCAGAACATCTTGAAAGAAGGTTACATTTCACCTTTTCAGATTGCCTAGTGATACAATATCGGACATTAGAGAATAGTTTTCACCTCAAATTATTGTAGTGCTTTAACCTCTCTTCAAAGTGACAATTTTATGGACTCCAAATTTAGTCCTCTATATTTCACATTTATATCAATATATCGCACAAAAGCAGACCTTAGTACCTTAGTACCTACAAATTCAGCTTCACTCCTAAAATAAAACTCAATAAATAAAACATTAATAGAAGTAATGGCAATGCAACATACGTTTCTGGTTGTCGCAAAACTTGTAGGTGGTGTTCTTGTAATATTTGCAGCAGTTGGGGATCACAGACCAGTCGAAGAAGTCATCGAGCCACGAGCTGGGCGCTGTTCCGATGTAGGTCTCCTCGGGATTCTTGTATGCTGCCAAACAAACTATGGCTCAGGGAAATGCAAAAACACTATGTATATTGTTAGTCAGCGGTGTGAATTTCTTCAGTTTAGAGAAGACGATCAGACATGGTTGTAACACAACCGTCCCAAACAATTGTGCTTAACATTCTATCGACTATATTAATTTCATAAAACTGTGTCATGTATTCAAAAGTCAATCAACCCTTAAAAATATCAATCCAACATTTAATAGTCTCGTCACTTTTTTTATATTAAAATCATAGATTTTGAGTAAGTACAGTTCATGAAAAGTCAAACATTTTAAGGTGCAACTAAACATTATGAACGATTATCCGTTTTCGAGTCAGGCAGTGTGGTACAGTTTCAGTTACAAGCCAATCAGAACATTAAAGTGATGGAGAAATATGAAAACAAATGAAATGAGCCATCTGATTGTTTATGAGCTGAAAACGTGAAAAATAAACAGTTTGGTTATTATTGTCCACTTTATCAAATGGTGTTGACAAAAAAAAATATTGACATTTTTTTCTT
Source organism: Incurvaria masculella (assembly GCA_946894095.1). NCBI lineage: Eukaryota > Metazoa > Arthropoda > Insecta > Lepidoptera > Incurvariidae > Incurvaria > Incurvaria masculella. Next base: position 15,287,221 of record OX335657.1, on the reverse strand, counting down.
GATGAATTTCTCTAGTTCCACACCTAAAACTTTACAAAGTAGAAGAGATGTACCTAAGTTACACACAGGGAGATTAGAATCCTACGAAATCATTATTAAAACCAAGACGAAGACTCGAAAATATGAAACTCTAGCAAGAGGACGCGTCTATCCCTCAGAATTAACCAAACAATATTGAACATCTCCGTCGGTTTACCTGCATAGAGCTGGTTGGCGACGCTGTCCGGGCGGCAGTACTGCGTGCCGCAGATCATGTTCTGCACGCGTCGGTCCGAGTAGTCCATCCCGTCGGTCACCACGAAGTAAACGGGCGCGCCGATATTGAGATACTTCTTCAGGTGCAGGAAGTACTTGTGCTGGAAGCTCTCGGGGGACATCGACAACTCCTGCTCCAGGCCTATCTCGATGTGCGGCGCCACCTGACCAGCGAGAGTTGGCAACGGTGTCGATTACAATTCGCTAATATAAGCAGCGGTAAGAGACATAAGCGACTTTGACAGAAGGCGGCACTAGCGCCAAAGTTTTCATAAGAAAGCCTCAGTGAGGCCAAGTTAAAGGAAGTTGAGCTTTTTAGGGTTCCGTACCCAAAGGGGGAAAACGGAACCCTATTACTAAGCCTCCGCTGTCCGTCCGTCCGTCTGTCATAGGGCTGTATCTCATGAACCGTAATAGGTAGGCAGCTGACATTTTCACAGAGTGTGTATTTATTTTGCCGCTGTAACAACAAATAGGTAAAGTTAAAAAATTATAAAGATTAAAGGTGGGGGCCCATACAAAAAACGTGATTTTTTTTGTTAAATCTTTTACAATGGTACGGAACCCTTCGTGTGCGAGTCCGACTCGCACTTGGCCGGTTTATTTTTGATAAATTAACTTATATCCGTGATATACGACTCTAAAAATTCGTATACAAATACAAAAAAGCGTACATGGTGGATACAAGTTAAGTTATCAAAATAAAATAAGACGTACAGACGTAGCTCTCAGTTGGTTTATAATAATGTCCAAAACTTCACAATAATATTACTTAATTCGACTAAGGAAACAGGCACGAGCCATTGTATGGAACTCGATCACCTCATTATCCTCTTAAGGTGGCCCAACCCGCTCATCTCCTCATGCAAACGGGGAAAGAAGATCACGCCCATATTTCTTGTCAAGAGATTCCAAATTTTGCTCAAAATAACTTTATTTGATCGAACTAGATGTCTGATGACCGATGGCATTGTAAAATTGTGTTTGGTTTCTAAGTTATAAGGTCCGAAAGTTCAAATTTTTCGCGCGTTTTATACAATAACTTTGGAGGTGGATTACGCAATGATAAAGTAAGAACATCTTAAAAAGATTAGTCATCAGACATAGCTTATTTAATCAAGATTTATAATCTATTTGGTTTTTGTTAGATTTTTTACTACAGCGGTCATGGTTTACTTTTAGCTATAAGTCGTTTTGTAATTAAAATTTTCGTAAATCTTACCAAATCATACACTATGCACATTGTCTTTTTTGTGGACATGTTGCATCTTCCTCATCACGGAGCCTGTCTTTTTCTTTGAAACAGAGAAGGTCCCAGAGCGTAACAGAACGGTTTTGTACCGTGCCCGCGAATGAGTTCGTCCCGCCGGGTTGGGCCACCTTAAGGTTAGAAGCATGGGAAAAGATACTCACGGCGATGCTGGTGCATAGCCAGCCCATGAAGACGACCATCACGATGGCGCGGACCTTCTTCTGCATGAGGAACGGCACGTAGATGCTCTTGAAGAATGTGTAGAGAAGTCCGTCGGGGATGTCCTCCGGGATCTCCGTCTTGGAGCCCGTCACGCAGAAAAAAATGTCGAATCTGTAATAATATCGGTTTAATTCACCTGATAATATGTTTAAAAAAAAATTACCTATTACAAATAATTAACAACAAAAGTCAACAACATCACCAAAGATTTACAAGCAATTTTGCCAGTGATGAACACAATGAAGAAAAAGTTATAACTTGTTCCCTGAAACGTAAGGTATATTCGTAACCACATGATGAACAAGAAATATAATCGGTGGCAGCGGTGACTTTCGGGGACAGAGGGTTCCTACAATTGGTCATAGCAATCAAATTCCAATCTTCACTAATCTCCTTCACCTGGCTAACCCTGCCACTCACGATCTACGACGGTAGCAGACACTGAATAAAAGAGAAGGAGAAGTGGCATGCGGTCTCCGCAGTATGGTCAAAGTGGCCATATAATTGTATTGGTATCCGGCTGCTTTTATTATTTATTTATTTATAAGTTTCAGCATATGCTGATGCGTCTAAATCCAGTGTTTAACTTGATAAATTTAGTTGCTAAGTGGTTTTTAATTTAAAAAAAGTTGTTTATTTTTTTGTTATTTTTCTTTACATTCGATTTTGTTTGACATGGTTATCCAGTCTATTTTTGAATTGGTTGGTGGTCGTAGCGTTAATCACATCTTCTGGGAGTTTATTCTATGCCTCTACTACTCGGTTGGTTATGTAGTTTTTGCGAGTATTCGTTCTAGAGGCCGTGACTTGCAGTTTCATGTTGTGCCCTGGAAGATGAACATTCTGGTTGCGTGCAAATATTTCAATGAGTTCTGGGCAGTCGTACTTAAAGGTGAGAATTTTGTAAATTTCGATTAGGTCCCCTCTTTGACGGCGTGACTCCAGAGTAGGCAGGTTTAGAGCTTCAAGTCTCTCTTCGTAGCTCAGGTTATGTAGCTCAAGGGGGATCTTGGTGAATCTTCGTTGTACTCGTTCCAACTGGATGTCTTTGATGCCAGTATTTTAAAATGAGTTCATCATGTCAGCTCCCACCCACACAAAGCGCCAAATACGTCTGTGACTATGTTTGCATGTGGCATGTACAGTTTTTGAAAAATGGAGACAGCGGGTCTCATAGTACACCAGACGGTATATTTCATTCCTTTTTATCTATGTTGGTAGACCATGGTGACGTAAAACATCCAAGAGTACATCAGTGCTATTACCTGTTGGAATTCTGCCTGCGCGTGTCGATGGCAAGCAGGGAGACGAAGCAAGAGATCTGCAGCAAGAAGTCGATGAGCAGCGCAAGGCCGGCGTAGAGAGCGAACGCCCGCACGGCCGGCATGTCGCTGAGGGCTCCGAGGAAGAAGCAGACCGACTCCGACACTGACGTGAGCAGCATGGAGGGTCCGACGTGCCCTAGCCTGCAGTGGAGAAGTTTATTAGCAAAGAATGTGCTTAGTGATTACAAATGCATACAAACACGCTGCTTACCCGGAGGGGTGGGCAGGGATGATGAAGCGTCATTTAGTATGAGCACAGCGTATGTTTTCGCTACCTCTCCAGGCTCTTCATAACTATTACGGAAGGTACATACCTCATATTTATGAAGTTATTCATTAGGTTGACCTTCACGCCAACAGTTCTATACACTTCGGTTAAATCAATCTGTGTTATTCCTTCGTCCCTCATTCACTTGACATGTACAAGCCATGTCAAGCTATCCGTCTCAATTCAGAGTTTTAACTTATCGTAGTTTTGTCAACACCAGCACATACTGGCATATACTGTGCCGTGCACGACATTTTTGGAATGCTATTTGAAAGTTAACTCATCCATAGTTAATTAAATGTCTGTTTTTTTTTTTCTTTTTTCCATATTGTAATTAAGTATGCTACATTTCTACGCCTTGGTTTTCTGTTATGTGAAATGTATGTATTTGTCATGTGTTTAAATAAATAAATAAATTTCTGTAAAAGATCTGCTATTGGTGTTCCGTATTCTATATATACTGTTCCGTGGCATTATGTAAAACAAACTCCAACAACAAACTAACCGATGTTGATAGAGTCTATCAACACTCACATTCTGCCGATGTGCTGCGTAAAGCTCTCGTACTGGCATATTCTGTGGTGTAGATGTCAGATGTAATGGTGTTGCCTATTCTATGTATAGTTTTCTGATGCATTGTGTCAAACAAACTTCAACAACAACTAACCGATGTTGATTGAGACTATCAACACTCACATTCTGCCGATGTGCTGTGTAAAGCTCTCGTACTGACATATTCTGTTGTGTAGATGTCAGATGTAATGGTGTTGCGTATTCTATGTATAGTTTTCTGTTGCATTGTGTCAAACAAACTTAAACAACAAACTAACCGATGTTGACTGAGACTATCAACACTCACATTCTGCCGATGTGCTGTGTACAGCTCTCGTACTGGCATATTCTGTTGTGTAGATGTCAGATGTAATGGTGTTGCGTATTCTATGTATAGTTTTCTGTTGCATTGTGTCAAACAAACTTCAATAAAAAACTGACCGACATTGATTGAGTCTATCAACACTCACGTTCTGCCGATGTGTTGGGCGACGCTCTCGCCCTCGCGCCGCGCCTCCCGCTGGCTGGTCTGCACCAGGATGAAGATGTTGTCCACACCCACGGCCAGCACCAGGAAGGGGATCACCTCCGCGATGATCAGCGTCGCCTCCACGCCGGCCAGCCCGAAGATGCCCATCGAGCAGGAAACCGACGCCAGCACGATGCAAACGCCTGTTGATACACATCAAGGCTGGGTCATCGGGAACAGCATTACTCGTGAAATTATCTAGGCTTTGTAATACCAGTTTGATGATCGTTGAATAATTTTAAAGTGAGAAGGCCGTAACCCAACCTGTGCTTGTCTTATGCAAAACATATGGCCATTTTCTGTTTTTATTGTGCAGTTAGAAATGACGAAGTAAACACACTCGTTTAGATTAAAAACATTGGTTATCGGAACTGCATAAAGCTGCCCCTCCGGCCCCTTTCAATCATCACTCAACGTGCCATCGATGACCAATGTCATGGAACAATGTGTCCATAGAGTGTAAATTACTACATTTTGCGCTAAATATTCGTTTTCCGCTAAGCTGCCGCCATACGAATGTGTTTCGATCCATGCTCCCTCCTTCCATGCTCGCTGGGTCTCCTGGACTACAATCATTAAATGCCCACAGTTTTTCTTATAAGGATGCCCGAGACTCACCTCCCAAGCCCAAGGTGACCTTGCTGTCGATGAGAAGCCGCGAGCACGTGGTGAAGCGTCCCAGCGCAATCGCGATGTACAGGAACATGATGAGGTACGAAACGAGGATCGTGGACACATCCGACTTGGACTCCGTCTCGAGCTCGTCCTCGATGGCCCGCTCTGCCGTGTACGCAATGTCCATGTAGCTGGGCATCTCCGTCGACGTGTAGTTCCGCATCATGTCGAGGAATTGCCTCTCCCATGCCATCGCCGGGCCGAGCTGAGAAACAAAAGCATCATTACGGGTGTTCAGTTTACATGACAGCTGTGAGGAAAGGTCCTTTGCTTACCCTCTGAAAAAAAACCATGTCTAAACACAAACTTGTCTTTGGCTGGGTCTGTCAGTGCTGTGACAGATCGCATTGTAGACAGCTACTTTAGAAGAGACGATTTTGTAAGCATTTATGAGAAACTTGTGTGCACACTAACATTTGGAATAAGTGCAGTGTTTTTGCAATAGCAAATCTGCGATGCCGGCCGTGAAGCCAGCAACAGACGTCGATTCGGGCGAAGGAACCTCTGGTACCAGTAGGTAGGGCTTCCTTTCAACAAGCTGGAGTTTTATGGTACCTTCATGGACAAGATGAGTTGGGATTTTTTTTTTTTGTGTAAAGTTGTTAGCTCTTATTATTGGCTACATAGTTTGTTTGGATTAAGTTTTTCGATATTGCATAATTTAGCTGTTTGAGGACGTTCAATTCAAGCTCATTCTTTCAAGGTTGTTGAACATTGCATACAGTTCACGGTGGGCTTGCAGCTTCCAGTCCTCTAAGAGATATGCTCGGCTATCTGAGACACTAAACATTAGATAAACAGGCGATAGTAACCTCAGACTTGTTGTGATGGTTATTGATGAGTATAGTGATGATGACGGCCGTGGCGTTGGTGAAGTGGGCCTGCTTGCTTAGCTGCTCCCCGGGCGCCAGGAACCCGCCCAGCCCCACCTCGGGCAGGATGGGCCCCCCGTACGCTCCCAGGCACTCCACGCTGAACGGGTTGCTGCAAACGTCCACATATGTTGAAGGCTCGTTATAAGCACTTCACGCACAAAGGAGATGTCCAGCTAGAGAGTGACTTCTTAGGTGTAACAAAAAAGTAATCGATAGTGTTTGAAAATGTTGATAACAATTTTTAACCGACTTTACAAAAGGAGGAGGTTCTATGTTCGACTTTATGTATTTTTTTAAAATAGTATTTTCAAACATTCCAACTAACATGACGTAAACAGATGTTGAATAAAAAAGCAATAGCAAAAAGATACCGCCATCTGATATCTGATGTTTCAACAATTTGAGATTACAGAAATGTTTGTAATTTCTTACTATTCTTCTTTTTCAATTAGGTTAGGTTAGGTTAGCCTAACTTAGTTAGCGACGCATAGCGCACGGCACTCAACAAGGCTCACTTTCCCATTGTCTAATGTGCTCTAAAAATGTGTTCGTCAAGTCACTTCACACCCACTTAAACCCTCTAATATGTTTGCGACAATTTTTGCATGTGCATGGACGTTTATATTGGGTTGGGAGTTTTTGAAAATTTGAGACAGCGGGTCTAATTTTAAAGTTCGAGATGGCATATCTCCTTCCTTGTGTTCTAGTCCAAAGCTTATACTAATTCGAGGTTTCCCTCACTTGGTGCACGAGACGATCCGGTTGAGGTAGTCGAAGTCCTCGTTGCCGGTGCCGTTGAAGTCGTCCATGCTGTTCTGCCAGTAGCCGAAGAGGGACTGGATCGCGCAGTTGTCCGGCGTGGGCGGCGAGGTGTACGGGGCGACGAGCGGAGCGAAGCACACCTTCTCGATGCCCTCGTCGGTCGACTGGCCGATCTCTGAAGATGACAAGACAATAAGAAAACTCCGATCTCTGAAGATAATGACAGGACAATACAAAAACTGTCATAAGACAGGCTCTGTCTTCAATGTGAGTGACGACGACACTATTCTTCCGAGGTATCTGTCGCAGTAAAATAAAAAAAAACAGTGATTGTGCTAAATCACTAGAGATTTAGCCAAAGCCTGGCAGCCTCTCAATCAATTAATTTGCTAGTAATATCAGAATCACGGACATTCGATTTCACTACAACAAACATAATCTGAAATAACAACCTAACAACATGGCCTAAGCTAATTTAATTATACCAATGCTTATTAATACTATATTTAGGATTTGGCAATGAGACACATCATTTAAGCCTGGATCTAGGAGGAGAAGTCCAAGATATACGATAATAAAATTTGAACAGACATCTCTCATTCCAGATCGCGATTGGACCCCACATTGGAGTACCAACATGATTGACTAGAATTTCCAGAGATATGACATAATTAATTTTGAATATGGCAAGAACGTAGATCTCGATGAGATCTCTCATTTGAGCACCAACATGTCCGCTCACCCATAATCCTCTGCTGCAGCGTGAACACCTCCAACAGGAAGGTCTTGTTGAAGACCGCTCCGAAGGTGCGATTGCCAGTCTCAGTCTCGTGCGTGAACGGCTGCAGCGTCGGCGCGCTGATGATGAGCTGTGACGTGCGGTAGAAGGGCTTGAAGTGCGAGTCGAAGTAGACCCGCTCCTGGCGCGAGCGCGAGTCCGGCGCCGCCCACAGCTCCACCGGGTCCGTCGTCAGCTTCATGTACTTGACGCCGAGAGATAGAATCACCACGCACGCAATGCCTGCCAAGAAAGCATATTGTTGTCAGGATCGGAATCATGAGGAACTATGCAATTCATTCATAATACTTTTTTACTAATGGTTTGTTTGTGAGCGAACTCTTCGGCTGAAGAGAAGCGCCGACGCTTCGGAAAGGAAACCCTACCTATGAGCACTGCCGAGGTCAGAACCTTCTGCGTGGTACAACTTATGTCGACATGGCTACAAAATAGGACCGTCAAAACAGCTCGAAAATTACGACTACAATATAATACAATTTAATAAATATAATGCAGGGGAAAGCACAGACTCGAAAACTACTGATAAGAATTGTGTTTTCGGTTGTGTGTGTTGCAGTTTTAGGTGTACAACATGCAAACCCTTACCTCGATTCACATCTGATCCTGGGCCAATTGGGAATTTCTTAATCATGGAAAGTAACAACAACAAATAATGACAGTTCATGTTTTGGTAGAGTCTATTTCCTGTGGCTCTTTATTATATATCGCTAATGTCCAACAGTGAAGTTATACGGAGAGGGAGATATTATTACCACAGAATGCCTAAAAACGTCCATTGAGAACTATTAAGTCCAGTAGGTATTGCCTCCTCCGCATAAAGATTTGGTGCTCCTAATGACGAGTAACTCTACCAGAGAGGTCAACTCCCTATTTTCCAGCTATTGGATCCGTAATGCACGCTCACTACCCGCAACCAAGGCTACTAATGTTTCAGAGGCGCACTCACTTGCCAAGATAAATGACATATAATGACAGTGACAGACGATTGAGGTTGCCTAACCGCAAGTGAGCACCGTCAGCGGGAAGGTCGCCATCAGCGTGCCCCACCAGCGGAAGCCGTCCTCCAGCACGCTCTCCGTCCGCGCGCCGAGCTTCTCGAACAGCGACGCGCCGTCGACGGCGCCGTCCGGCACGTCGCCGCCGCCCGCGCTCGCCGCCATCTCCTGCTCCCCCTCCGACGCCACACCTGGACAGACGTCGCACGTTAGTGAGTACGGTCAGCGCGTGGGAAGCCGTCAGAGTGCAGAGCTTATCAAATAGGACTGCATCATGGACGAAATAGTATACCTTGACTGGAATGTCACCAAATGTTATTGCAGCTTGCCCGTTAAGAGGATATATCCATTACCGATTGACATTAAGAAAAAATCATGCATGTTAGTCATATAATGTTATGCGACCATTAAAGGAATTAAATCAACTGAAGTAAAGAGAGCACTGAGTTTGATATCATGTTTTTTTCGGACTTTCAACAGATATTTTTTCCCTTTAAAATAAAGTTTTCACCCCAGTTGTGTCCTGCATGCACAGTCATGAGTCAGATTAAAATTCAGTAAGACAACACATTTTATGAATTGAAACAGTAATAATAATTTTAAGCTGATGCGTTTACGTCACTGCATAGCTACATTCAGATCCCGTCACTAATGTTATGACTAACAACTTATTATTCCGAAAGACATGTTTTCGATTTTTCGATTGTCTGTGACCAATAACTGAATTCACGTGGTAGAAGCGGTTTGATTCTCAAATACGACAATCGTGCCGAAGTTCTGTGCATCTGTCGCTAAGCAAATTTCAATGTAACATAAAACTGCCTCACAACGAATACCGAACAATTTCAATCAAACTTATAGTACAAAAGCCCCTTACTCTTCCAACTCACAATCGACAATTTATAAGTTCTGATTTGGGACGCTGCTTATTTGCAAATGGTTGGCATTCGTCGCGGCCTTCAAAATGTCCATCGTCATTTACGAGTTAACTCGTTAGGGTTGTCGCGTGCGTCAGCGCCCACGCGTGTACGTACTGGAGCGATGCGAGCGCAGTGGCGAGGTTTCGGGCCCGCCGGCGCGGAGGGCGCGAGCGCGCCGCGGGTCGCCCGCTCCCACCCATCCATCTGCACACACCACACGACCCCCCTGTAGCTACACCGTCCACCTCTACCACATTCCACCCGTCACCCTTCAGGCCGGCGTCACGAAACTCGGATGGATGCCACCAACAATTGTGTACGGCGAGATTTATGCGGCCATTCAAGTGACGTGGCTCCGGACAAAGGAACTTATTAATGCATAAATACTTCGAGATGGTGTTAATTGCTGCCTCTTAGCGTAATGATGCTCTCTGAATGTAATGCAGTCATTAGATTAGTTTCCAACTTGCATTCCTTATGAATGGAGCATTTTAGGTTGCAATTCAATAGTCTGTTTATGAAGGCTATTGAATTGCAAGTTATGCTAAGAGGCTACAGTGTAAGTGAGGGCAGATGGTTGTTCACTGATTAATACTTTGCAATGAAGGATGAGAAAAATTTGACACATGCCGGTTTTAATTTCACACTGTGCGTAAACCACAAGGTATAGCTCGATAGATAGAGATATGCTGGCAATATACAATATTCCCTTGATTGCAAAGTGTTGAATTTCTTTCAGATTTGACATAGCATGCCATATGAACCAACATTACTAGACGGTTAATATGTTTTATTTTTTTATTTATAAGGTGTTAAAACTTGGTTATGCTGCCAATGAACTGACATGTTTCATCCGAATGGATTTGCAACAACATGTTGGTGCTGTCCTGTTAATTCTAACCTAGAATTGTAGGTTATCAATATAGGCAAATTTGCATACAATTTGGCTATTATGACCATCCATTAACCTTCCCACCATGCAAATTATCCAATATCCATAAACGATATGAAGATTAATGACAAAGACAGTTCCCAGAATTTGTATATACAATAATTCGGTTAGTCAAAACGAAATTACCACAGCCATTGTAATGAAATGGTGAATTAATAACCATTATCACACGTGTCGCAGCAAATTCAGCTCGGAATTAATTCTGAAAAATAATTGTAAACTCTGCAGTTTCTTTGGATTGGATGACGCTTTTTTTATGTATAACACAGTATACGGCGTACACCAGGCCCTCACCTCAGAGGTACCTGATGGCGCCCATGGGCTTTCAGACCCTTCGGGGGGCTTCCAGCCGCACTGCAATTGCGAAGGGAGACGCGGCTAGGCACACAACTCACAGTGCAGGCACAAGTGTAAGGTGTAACGCTAACCGACAGATGTTGAATGCTAACCGACAGCGTTGGGGCCCGGGTTGCAGCAGAACACGCCGCCGAGGAAGAGCAGCGAGAACAGGAGGAACACGATGGTCATGATGAGCGCGTACCCGTCGAGCCCCGCGATCGTGAAGGGCGGCGGCGGCGGCGTCGGCGGCGGCGGCGCCGGGCACGACTCCTCGCAGTCCAGGCACGCGCACGGTCGCTCCCCCTGCGCGCAATCCGTCAAACTTTAAAACGTCGTCTCGAACAATATCGATATTAATTACAGGAAAAGTGCCAGCAATACTTTTTTCATAGTCACTTTGACTTCTGTACTTCATTTGATGGTAGACGTCGCATGAGCGACCTCACTTTGAAAAGGTCAAAACTGTAATTTCTGTAAAATTTGATTTACGAGTTTTTAGATGAAAGATGTACTCCATGATGCAGTTAGAATAAGGTATAGAGGAGAAGAAGAGCTTTCTATCGTCTTTAAACAAATTTAAATGTCATTGACCAGCACAAAGTATGAACCTTAATAGTATAGGTTACGTTTTTGTGATGTTTTCTTTCCCAAGACTTCTTTTGATACCATAATTGAGAACAATTTACTTACGGAATCATATGGAAACAAATTAGTCATTTAAATTACACAGATTGAGTAAATATATAAAATTTTCAAATCTATTCTGTTTGATTTTGTATAGTATCTGACAGCTTTGACAGATATTTTAGGTGAGCTCGCTTAGACACGCCCTGTCGTGATAAATAAACAGTTTTCTTCCCCATTCTTTTCTTTTGAAAACAATAACAAATTATTGTAAATGGCAACATTCACCCTAGATATTCTTGATTTTGTCCCCAATATTGTGAAAAGCAGGAGCTTCGATTTTATATGAAAGAGTCTTACAGAATCTTTAACAAAACATTAACATTTCTAAAATGACATACACATGGCGCTTCTGCAGTGGTACCAACTTTCCAAAACTTCCACTGGATATAAATTTTATTTTGACATTTCGGTCTTAGTTGCAAAAATGTATGCAAAATAGACAGCACCATTTCTAGTAATTTAAGTACTTTCATTTCACCAGTTTGTGTTTCCAAATGGTTTCAGACATCATCAGATATCAGTTTCAGTTACTTTTTTTCCTCCATGAGATGTATGTTACACACTCTGAATTTCCAAAAAAAATCTGCCAGTTCGACTACCTTTGGTTTGCCGGTTTTTTTTTCCTTTGATACTCACAAACCAGTTTACAGTGGTTGATTGATAGGTTACATTGCCGATCTTACACTAATTGAGAAAAACAATTGAATGAGCAAGCAAGGCCCAATTCACAATACAATACTATTCTCCAACAGCTGGCACCCCCTATCACCTTGATTCCCTGACCGCACGAGAGCGTCGGAGGGCTGTACGGCGTGAGATCCCCGACGGGCGAGTTGCCCATGGGGTAGTTGATCTGCAGCGGCGTGTTCCCATTGGATATGTTCCCCATGAAGTCGAACCACTTGCGCGGCGTGCAGACCGCCTCGCCGCCGCACATGATGTCTATCGCCAGCTGGTTGGACGACGGATATTGCACCTGGAAACGTCGAGTGCATTCATTGTGCGTTGTACAGTTAATGACTGAACCCATCGCGGTCTCACCGAATACATGTGGCACTGCCCACTAGAGAAAGGAAGAAGAATTGGCATGCGGTTGATATCGGTGACCATATAATTCCATGGGAATACGGCGTCGCGTCGTATGCCACAGTTGAAACATCGCCACCGCGCGCGAAAATGCGTTCATCAAATCAGTTCCCACCCACACAAATCCTCCATTACGTCTGAGACTATGTTTGCATGTGGCATGTACGTTTAAGTTGCGTACATAATTTTTGAAAATTGGAGACAGTGGGTATCATAGTCTCATTATCTATGAATGTGGCCTTTGCAGGAAGAATTACATGACAGGCATGTTACATGTTTACGACACAATACAAAACATTTGAAAGGGTCAATGTAATTTAAGACTACCGGTAATAGTCCTATGTTTTTAAGACAAACTAGCAAAATATTAAAGACATGCAAAATCGAGCTTTAAGAATAATCGGAGAGTATTCTAAATCAACAATAACTCATTTTATAGAAAGTGAACTGTACGTGCAACCCATACAAATAACTAAAGATTTTTAGGTGTCTGAATATTTGCTCAGGGCTAAGACACGAACCTATGAATAAAATATTGACAACTAGAAACTAACCATATTGGAATGACCACAATTTTCCCATACAAACTATTAATTATTTACTGTGGCAAGGTAATTGACACGGAAAAAAGTCCAATATTACCATTGTAGCGATTTATAGGATTCCAATAAAATAAATGTGAATCTCTTTTCTTTCACTGGAGCTCTGGCTGTCGAATTGAAAAAGAAAAATTATGAATGATGAGTTTCACATGCAAAACATATTATAAATTGTACACTAATATGGTTCCGTAGACTCCAATACCATTTGGGTACCAAAAAGTCGAGTGAGTACTTTGATAAAAAGATCAGTGGAAAAGAGTATTTGGTGAAAACCTACCACAGTAAACCTACTTTAGATTAAAAGTTTAGAAAAAATCATCTGACAACGGAAAAAAAAGGGATGAGTATTTTTATGAATAATGAAATTCTCCCAACTGAATATATGAATCTCCCAATTGTACTGCAGATGATCAAAGTCATGGATTGACGGAGCGTGCACTAAATGAAACATTGGGAAAAATCTTTTATAAAATTTTACCACGGAAAAAAATTATTCATTGATTGGAACATCCGAACTGAGTGAATGAATAAACGATTTATTGTGCAACATATAGAAAATGTTACAGAGAACAAAACGGCAATCCAGACTTATCAATGAGAGCGGTTTCTTCCAGTTAACCCTTGGGGTGATGATGACTGACTATATAAATATCCGCAGAGGCCAAAAATAAAATCCTCATACAAATTACATCCATACTAGGATTATATTTCGAATAAGTTGATGATTTAATGATGCAATATGATGATACAAACTGAGTGGGCAGGGTAATTTTCGAATGCTTACACCAAAAAATATTAGCCTTCGCAGTAAAAACATTATAAACAACCAATTTCCAAATAAGATGTGAAGAAAAAGGCAGAGTGCTAGAGAAACTTTTTCACTATCTGCAAGTCAAATGTTTGACCTCGAACGATCTGAATTGATAATGGTGGTTATTTGAAAAATCATTGTTTTTATAGCGGTTCTACAATTTACTATTCAATATTTCGAATGTGCATACGAAAGTAGAATGTTTTTTCATCCCAAACGCTTCATCGGTTGGTTGCTGTCAGAGAAGGAATAAATTTTCCGTCGGCACCGTTAAGAATAGTGAATAAGATTTACCTGTTTGCAGGAATTGAAGACACCCCACTTGTAATCATCACTGAGGTGGAAGTCTATCACCTTGACGAGTTTGGTACCTGCAGACAACGATTTCAAATCATGTCGGACTAATATTCTCCATAGACTACAAAGAAAACTCACACAGATAATGATAAAAGAAATGTGCTGGTAACAACTGGTAATAACAGGTGACAACAGAATAACAGAATAACAGAGGCTTTCTTTCTCTTTCTGAGTTCGATAAGTGTATTTTCGTCACGAATGCGAGCTGCCCCATGGTTCGGAATCCATGTAAAACTGTAGGTCCCCTTCCCCTACTAGGTGGTAGGGTTTAAGCCCGCCCGGGTTTGCACCATCGCATTGGATGAAAATATGGTCGAAGCGGCAATGAAAAATTGTCCGTGTTTTCCATCCAGTTCAATGTAGCCGTGCTCATAAAGGGAAGGTCCTGGCATGGCCCTTTCGGAATGTGGTGTATTGGGCTAATATCATAACGGTAGTTGTGTCGTATTAGCCATCCATGTCAGGTTGCATAAAAAAAACCAATAACTGCAGCTGTCACTAGAACTAGTAAAATTCATCATGTCACGTTCAGAGAGGTATGAGGATATTAAAGTGCTTCAATTTACAAGTTCGTAGGGTATTCAAACGTTGTTACTGTTCTGTGGCATATTTCACTATGAAGACGAATTTCTAGATCTATATCGAGTAAATTTATCGTGATACATGTTTCAACAGGGACTGGTAAAGACAATTCGAGGAGGATCGAATAGTCGCTCATGCAGCAGTTCATATCGTAGTTAGGCTAGGTAAAGTTACCACTGATGCAACATTTTATCGTAGAGTGACTGAAATGTGGCGTCACATTACCGTTGGTCAGCGCCTTGGTCTCCTTGACCTCGAGGAAGAGCGACTGGTTGCTCATGCAGTTCATGGCGCAGATGTGCTTCACGAAGTTGTCGAAGCAGGTCGGACAGCGCGAGAGCAGCGTGGACGCCACGTCGACCTTCTTGTTGAAATTCTCAATCTGCTGCTCGTCGCAGCAGAACGTGTCCATGTCCGACATGAATCCGCACTTCTCCATGAGTTTCTCCTGCGGAGAAACAATCGAATATTGTTATGACTACAAACAGGCTTACCCTATATCTGCGTTTCTTAAGCTGGGGTCCATAGGCAGTTAAGGTGGCCCATCCCGCTCAACTCCCCATACGAACGAGGAAAGAAGATCACGCCCATATTTCTTCTCAGAGATCCAATTTTTTTCTCAAAATAGCTTTATTTGATCAAACTAGATGTCTGATGACCGTTGGCATTGTAAAATTGTGTTTGGTTTCTAAGTTATAAGGTCCGAAAGTTCGAATTTTTCGCGCGTTTTATACAATAACTTTGGAGGTGCATTACGCAATGATAAAGTGACATCTTAAAAAGATTAGTCATCAGACATAGCTAATTTAATCAAGACTTATAATCTATATTTGGTGTTTGTTAGATTTTTAACTACAGGGGTCGTGGTTCCCCGTGGTTGTATAAAACGCGCGAAAAATGCGAACTTTCGGACCTTATAACTTAGAAACCAAACACAATTTTACAATGCCAATGGTTATCAGACATCTAGTTCGATCAAATAAAGCTATTTTGAGCAAAATTTCGGATCTCTGACAATAAATTTGGGCGTGATCTTCTTTCCCCTTTTGTATGGGGAGATGAGCAGGATGGGCCACCTTAAGGGAAGATCCTTGCACGGCACCAAATTCCTCCAGGAATGTGGTGTATTGGACTAATATGACGGTCCATCCATGTCTGGTTCCATAAATAAATAAAAAAGGTGGCACTGTTGTCGAGATTCTTGACCATGTAGTACTTTTATTGCTTAAATACATTATAAACCCAAATATTTAATCTCGCAGCATCTCTTAAATTTTTGTAATGCCTCTTAGTTTGAATGTTGCCCATGAAGGTATGTCACTCAGGTGAATCTCCAAAATAAAATCGACCCGAGCTGAGTTGGAAACAGCACCTAATTTATTATATATAACGCTGGTGACGGTAGTGGCAGTATAGGACACCACTCCTTTATACAGATAAGCCATATTGGAATGGAATAGCAATTTATTGATTTATCATAAAACGGTGACGTCATACTTGATACCCTCTCGTCATGTGTACAACGATGATAAATAAAGTCTTGAAAGATGAGTCAATATCTCATTAAAATGGTCAAATACCATCTATCATTTTAGTTTAGCGGTAGACCATTGGCGCGACGGCTCGGCGTGCGATCATCGAGTTTATGCAAGGCTAGGCGCGGTCGGATTCTGGGTGGGTGGCCGTGTGGGTGGATGTGGTTTGGTTTCCAAGTAAAACTGTGGGCCTCCCCTCCTAACAACTTGGTAAGGTCAACCTGCCCGGGTTCGAACCATCGTATTGGACGAAGGATGGTCGAAGCCGCAAAATGCAATGTAGACGTGCAATATAAGGACCTGGCAAGGCACACATGTGCTGCGTTGAGCTAATCATGACAGTAGGTATTATGGTATTTATTAGCCATCCATTTCCAGTTATATTTAAAAATATACTGTCAGGAATGTGCAAAACATGCCACAATTATATTTCCTTACGCAATTGTGACACATTGTGCTTGGTGAGGAAATGTTTGCTAACTGATTGCCCATAAAATTGTCCTGTGGTAATTATGGTTAAAAGGCTTGTTTTTTTTCAATTAAGTTTTTAATAACTTTTTAATAGAGCGGGTCGTAGCCAAGGAGCGCGGCGACTTGCCTTGCATTCCAGTGGCCATGGGCTCAAATTCCTGCCCCGTTCATGGAGCCCTTTCCTTCTATTTGTCAATTGAATAAGTGTATTTGGTCACGACTGCGAGCTGTTTCATGGTTCGGAATCCATGTTGATCTAAATGTCCCACTCCCCTACTAGGTGGTAGGGTTGATCCCATCGCATTGATCGAAACGGCATGTCAAAATTTTCAGGGTTTTCCATCCAGTTCAATGTAGCCGTGATCATAAAGGGAAGGTCCTGGCATGGCACCCCATTTGTTCGGGAATGTGGTGTGTAATAATATACTGATGGTGGGTGTGGTATTAGCCATCCATGTCCAGTTACATATAAAAAAACCGGATAAGTGGGAGTCGGACTCGCACACGAAGGGTTCTTGAGTTGCAGCTCGCTGACAGTCGGACGGACGGACAGCGGAGGCTTGATAATATAGTGTTCCGTTGACACCCTTTGGGTACGGAACCCTAAAAAAGTAAGCTATTATTCGCCCGTCTAGCGATATCATTAAATAAAGTACATGCTTTTTCATATGTAACTTTGGGAAAATTAATACAAATACTTTTAATTAATGTTTGTATTGCTGTATATTATTGTATTGCTATTTTAATTTAAAGTTTTTTTTTTTGGAACCTGACATAGATGGCTAATACCACACATCTACCGTCATGATATTAGCCCAACAGACCACATTCCCGAAGGAATTAGGTGCCATGATCTTACCTTTATGGGCACGGCTACATTGAACTGGATATAAAACACGGACCATTTTTCATTACCCCTTCAACGCTTATTTCATCCAATACCTTGGTACCTACAACCTAGTAGGAGAAGGAGACCTACAGTTTTACATGAGTTCCGAACCATGGAACAGCTCGCATTCGCAGCTCGTTTTGTTTTGTTTTGCTGAACTGGATAAAAAATCCGAAAAAAGCAATACAATTCGTAACGAAATGCACTTGTCCAAGTCGCAACGAGAAAGAAAGTGGTGCACGACCGGGCCGAGGATTTGAGCCCGTGACCTCTCGCATGAAAGGCAAGTCCGCTAGCCCCTACACCACGAGCTGTACACACACACTAGGGTTTATTTAATGAATATGAATCCTCGCACAGAAACCAGTACAACTCGGAATTAAATAGTCTCAAAATGGGCTCAAAGTCACGTCAGGTCAGCACGCACAACTTTCACATCGCTATTTGCCACGACGCAAATTGCCGGCCGACCCACTAAGCAAAATGGGCATCGAGGCAAGATCGCGTTGATCGACACGGGACGGAACGAACTAAAACGGGACGCCGTACATTACTTGAACACATCCTCAGGTGTGTGAGTGAATGTACAGTCACGTACTTCCAAGTCTTAATACACGGGGAAATAGAGACAAATTCGAGTCAAATTTGAGGTGACTCGGCATTTATAATCACAGTGTAAATACATGCCTGTACTTATGTCGAATTGGACAACTCGATTTGGTTTTTTTCCCTGGCCCCTAAATCACAAGACTGACATACCCCCCCTTTCACCGCCTCCAGCTACGTGAAATCCGATAGTTAACTCTCAGTTACATTGAATATTTATGTGATGTAACCGAAAGGTAACTTTGGGTATTTTTGTAGCCGGTGGTGGTGAAGCCGGGCGTTAGTAAACTTATTTTTTTAGGTCCAAGCGCCAGCGCAGTAACCAAATTTTGTTTCGGCGCAGCCGCTGGCGCTTGGAAGGGGAGGGACTCGACTCAAGCCGTGGGCTGTACTTTTTATTGAAAATAATACGGTAAAGAGGCGAACGTTTAAAAACAAACGCTCTATCAGCTAATTGTAAGTGCTTAGACAAATAGTAACATCTAAAACATACTTTTGTGCAGCCTCCGATACATCCAATAACTTTTTTCCAAAATCTTTATACTTTTTAGGGTTCCGTACCCATAGGGTGAAATCGGAACCCTATTACTAAGCCTCCGCTGTCCGTCCGTCCGTCCGTCTGTCACAGGGCTGTATCTCACAGACCTTGTATTTATTTTGCCGCTATAACAACAAATAGGTAAAATAAAAAATATATAAAAATTAAAGGGGGGGCCCCATACAAAAAACGTGATTTTTTTGGTGTTGATGGTACGGCGCCCTTCGTGTGCGAGTCCGACTCGCACTTGGCCGGTTTTATTTACTTTGAAATTCCGAATTCATGGTTTAAAATTTTGATTTAAAATAATTTATAAATACATGTTAATATGAACTTAGCAATTATTGCTTTTGATGAAACGGGCATTCGCCTTTTTATGTCCCTACATATATGAGTTTTGATTGAACCAAACTACATTTGTTGACATTGTTGGCGATAAGAAACATGTGTGAAGAGCGTAAAGTAATGATAACGTTTTGTAATTTATTCAATTTTAACGTAAGAGCTGATAACGAGGTTATCGCTTATCTTTATAATAAAACTGTTTCTGTGACAGTCAAGATGTGGGGCCGAGTGCACGAAAGCACAAAAAATCAAAATCAACGTCAACGGATGATTAAACCCGTTACTTTGTATGGACAGTGTGGAAGCAACTGCGTGCGGTTCACTAAAATTGACGTGTTTGAACATTGATTAACTCGGCCGTCGCTTCGTGCAATCGGGGCTAAGGCTGAGATAAATAGTCGTAACAGAAACTAAGGCTGAGATAAATAGTCGTAACAGAAACTAAGGCTGAGATAAATAGTCGTAACAGAAACTAAGGCTGAGATAAATAGTCGTAACAGAAACTAAGGCTGAGATAAATAGTCGTATCAGAAACTAAGGCTGTGATAAATAGTCGTAACAGAAACTAAGGCTGAGATAAATAGTCGTAACAGAAAATAAGGCTGAGATAAATAGTCGTAACAGAAACTAAGGCTGAGATAAATAGTTGTAACAGAAAATAAGGCTGAGATAAATAGTCGTAACAGAAACTAAGGCTGAGATAAATAGTCGTAACAGAAACTAAGGCTGAGATAAATAGTCGTAACAGAAACTAAGGCTAAAATAAATAGTCGTAACAGAAACTAAGGCTGAGATAAATAGTCGTAACAGAAAATAAGGCTGAGATAAATAGTCGTAACAGAAACGAAGGCTGAGATAAATAGTCGTAACAGAAACTAAGGCTGAGATAAATAGTCGTAACAGAAACTAAGGCTGAGATAAATAGTCGTAACAGAAACTAAGGCTGAGATAAATAGTCGTAACAGAAACTAAGGCTGAGATAAATAGTCGTAACAGAAACTAAGGCTGAGATAAATAGTCGTGACAGAAACTAAGGCTGAGATAAATATTCGTGACAGAAACTAAGGCTGAGATAAATAGTCGTGACAGAAACTAAGGCTGAGATAAATAGTCGTGACAGAAACTAAGGCTGAGATAAATAATCGTGACAGAAACTAAGGCTGAGATAAATAGTCGTGACAGAAACTAAGGCTGAGATAAATAGTCGTAACAGAAAATAAGGCTGAGATAAATAGTCGTAACAGAAACTAAGGTTGAGATAAATAGTCGTAACAGAAACTAAGGCTGAGATAAATAGTCGTAACAGAAAATAAGGCTGAGATAAATAGTCGTAACAGAAACTAAGGCTGAGATTAATAGTCGTAACAGAAACTAAGGCTGAGATAAATAGTCGTAACAGAAACTAAGGCTGAGATAAATAGTCGTAACAGAAACTAAGGCTGAGATAAATAGTCGTAACAGAAACTAAGACTAACGAAAAGTAGTACTTTGTGACTTCACTTTGACATATTTTGGAATCTCAAAGCAATTCAAAGTGACGTCACAAAGTACTACCTTTCGTTAGTCTTAGTTTCGGTCACGTCTATTTATCTCAGCCTGAATATTCACAAATAACATTAAGCCAAACTTGAACATATATTACATAGGAACAATGTAACTTTGACTAAATCGATAAATAAATAAAAGTTTGTTTCCTCGATAATGTATATGTTTGCGATTATGGCGTAAATAGACCCCAGAGTAACTAATTAATAGTTAGTTTCCTCGATAATGTATGTTTGCGATTATGGCGTAAATATACCGCAGAGTAACTAATTAATAGTTTGTTTCCTCGATAATGTATGTTTGCGATTATGGCGTAAATAGACCGCAGAGTAACTAATTAACAATTTAGAACGAAACAAAATGTTAAATATTTTTAATATTATATATATAATATTATTTTTTAATATTAAAGCTTAATTAGATTTAACCATTAAAATCTATTATTTTCCTTTTATAACCAAGTCCCCGTGAAAATTTCAAATATAGTATTTTTGTTATACATTTAGCTTGACGAAAAATCGCTGTTACGAGGATCGCGACACTTTATACAAAATAACCAAAAGACAATAGTTTTTTATGTGAAGCGCGGCATATGGCGTACGCCAGGACCTCTCAAGGTGCCCGACGAGTAAATTTTTTAGCAAAAATATATTATCTGATTTATAATAAAAGTTTTTGTTTAATTTTATAGTTGTTTTAGTTTTGTTTATGTGTCATAATATGAAAAAAAAACATTTTCACAGAGTGTGTATTTATTTTGCCGCTACAAAAACAAATTTCTATTTACATTGTATTTATATTTATATATTTAGTATTTATATTTTTATATTTTATTCCTCGTCCATAGACAGCTTGCTGCACTCGGAATCGTCATAGGTAAAATTTAAAAATAACAACCATATAAAAAAACCTACTTTTTTATTTTTGCACTTTCGTCAAGAATCACGGTCACCATATGCTTCGGAACCCATGTAAAAACGGAAGTCCCCTTCCTTTCCTACGGGGTGGCCGGACTGATGAAAAGGACAACGTGCATTCAATGACAAAAAAATCTAAGTGGCAACTAAAAAATATTCAGTCTTTCCATCCAGTTTAAAAGAGTTTCTTTCGATTTTTATGTTTTACCGTTGAGAAATCCACGTCCAAACGTACTGTTCAAAACGCCCAAAAATTTACAATTTTACAATGCCAATGGTCTATGTAGTTTAATCAAATAAAGCTGTTTTCATTGTAATTTTGGGCTTGCGACAAGAAATTTGCGCATGATCTTCTTTCCACTTTTGTATGGGGAGTGAAACGGGATGGCCCACCTTAAAGGGAAGGTCTTGGCATGGCACCCAATTCCTTCGGTAATTCGCTGTATTGGGCCAATATCACGACAGTTGGTGTGGTATAGAAATCAGGTCCAGTTCCATAAAAAAAATGCGAGAAGCATGAATTAACGCCCTTTCAAACGACACACGCTATCTCACCACAGTTCCTTTTATGTAATATGGTTAAGTTGATAACTATTCAGTGGACAGTCCTTATCACCGCAGTGAGTCAAACTAAACCAATGTTAGGCAGGGTAAAGTGCTGAGGTCGGTTGTAAATCTGGTGACCTCGCGTTATCTGATGGCTGCTTGACTGTGAGTCATCGCGTATCCTATTAGCAGGTTCTGCTCCTTGGGTGGAAATACACGTACTAGATGTCAATGCTTATACATTGTATACAAATATTCATCCATTGAATTTTTGTATCCTTAGAAGTCAATAATAAAGTAATGTGTGAAATTTGGAAAAACGTTATGTTCTCGATATCTGACCTAATAAGCTATTAAGGTGGGCCTTCCCGCTTAACTCCCCATACAAACGTGGAAAGAAGATCACGTCTATATTTCTTTTCACGAATTCCAAATTTTTGCTTATAATAGCTTTATTTGATCGAACTAGATGTCTGATGACCATTGGCATCGTACAATTGTGTTTGGTTTCTAAGTTATATGGTCCGAAAGTTCCAATTTTTCGCGCTTTTTATAGAATAACTTTGGAGGTGGGTTACTCAAGGATAAAGTAAGAACATCTTAAAAAGATTAGTCATTAGACATAGCTTGTTTCATCAAAATTCATAAACAATTTGGTTTTTGTTCGATTTTTTACTACAGCGGTCGTGTTTTACTTTTAGCTATAAGTTGTTATATGTAATTAAAATTTCGTAAATCTTAGCAAATTATACACTATGCGCATTGCCTGCTTTGTGAACATGTTGCATCCTCCTCACAACGGAGCCTGTCTTTTATTTTGAAACAGAGAAGGTCCCAGAGCGCAATAGTACGGTTTTGTACCGTGTCCGCGAATGAGTTAGTCCCGCCGGGATGGGCCACCTTAAAGTCCGAAATTATTTTTTCCTTGAAGTTTTTTTTAGATTTCTGCACTTATAACCATGTTGAGTGCACTAATTAAGAGTTGAAAGGAAAAATAAGTTAAAATGTTTTTGTTTATGAAAAAATTGGTTGAGGTTATTTTTTTTCTTACCATAACCTCTAAATGTGTGCCCTAGACACAGGTGTATCTTGAAAATCTTAGTTACCTTGAAGGAAAAAAATATTTCGGACTTTAAACAACATCGGGCTTTAACCGTAACAGTTACAAATATTCATCCATTGCATTTTTGTGTCCTTAGAAGTCAATAATAAAGTAATGTGTGAAATTTGGAAAAAGGTTTTATTCTCGATATCTGACCTAATAACTTTGACATTTCCATAATTGTTATTAGTTTGTTTAAAATCTATAGAACATTCCCTTTTTAGGGTTCCATACCTAAAGGGTGAAAATGGAACCCATTTACTAAGCCTCCGCTGTCGGTCCGTCCGTCCGTACGTCCGTCTGTCACAGGGCTGTATCTCATCAACCGTAATAGGTAGGCAGCTGAAATTTTCACACAGTGTGTATTTATTTTAGCCGCTATAACAACAAATAGGTAAAATAAAAAAATAATAAACATTAAAGGTGGGCCCATACAAAATCCAATTGTTGTACCTTTTTTGTGTTTTTTTTTTCTTGTCAGCTCGAGCAATGTATAGCACACGAACACATGTATGGCAACAGCCATCGCTCACGATACGCCAAAACTGTCAGATACCATACAATATACATGAAAGTTTGGATGGTCCGTTTCTATAAGTTGAAATGTTTCAATAAGGTGGAAAAAATCTTTACCTCCATGGCTGGATATTATTGCGAAATCGAAGCGGGTATCATATGATGCAAATCCAAGGAAGTTGCGGAAAAGGAATACCAAAATAACATTTCATGACAAACTTTTTAAATACCATCAATTATATTCAAAAGTAGTTCAAAAGCTCTTTCGTTCGTTTACTCTTCTTTAAAAATGTCGCAAGCCCTCAAGGTCGGCGCGGCGGCAGCGCGGCGACAGCGGCAGCACGGTCAAGTCGCTCGGAGCGGCCAAGGTCGCCTCAAGGGCGCGTCGCGATACACTGCCAAGGACACGAAGGATATGCGCTGCTCCGCGGATATAATATGATGTTTACCATCCTACAAACTCAATCAAACTCCGGACCGGTTGGATTAAGTTCGATAAGGTAAGTTCAGGTAATCAGAAACCTTATTTTAATATAACTGGACACGCATGGCTAGGACCATCATGAAATACCGTCATGAAATTAGCCCAACACACCACATTCCCGCAGGAATTAAATCCCATCCATAACCTATGAGCACAGCTCTGCAGGGAAAATACGGACCTTTCTTGGCTACCGCTTCGACTATCATTTCATCCAATGCTATGGAACCGACCCGGGCGAAATCAACCCGACCACCAAGTAGAGGAAGGGGATAGATTCTGAACCATGAAACAGATCGCTTTCGTGACGAAGTGCACTTATCCAAATAAGAAAGATTTGTCAGATCTCTGGCATGTCCGCAACAGCCCCGAGTATGAGCAGCTAAGATTTAAAATTCACTAAACAATATTAGCACAAAGTAAATGAGTAATAACACGCCGTTTCCAGAAGAGGTATAGGCAGAGATTACAAGGGCCATGAAGTACGATCACAGCATCCTTCTCAACACAAACATGCTCCTCGATTTCGAGTGTTAGAATTTCTGAAGCACATGATCTATCTGTCTATCGTTCTTCGGGGAATGCCAGTTCCTCCAATTCCGCTCTGTAATCTGCTTTGTCATTGGTTCATCATTTATTAGCTTTACATGTACGACGTGTCCTTATCTATCAATGTCACTACTTTTCTTTCAGCTGACATAATACAATTTGTGCTGTGTGGGTACACAAGTGGGGCCCACGGCATTTCTTCGCGTGCATGTTGTTTTATTCGTCGCTCGTGGTTCGGATTCCACGTAAAGCTGTAGGCCCCCTTCCTTACTTATTAGGTGGTAGAGAGAATGCCACCAGGATTGGTAATATCGCATTGAACGAACGATGGTCGAAGCGGCGTTGAAAATTGCCCGTGTTTTCAATCCTTGTCAAGGTAGCCGTGCAATATAAGAAAGGCCCGGCATGGCACCTAGTTTTTCAGGGTTCCGTACCCAAATGGTGCCAACCGAACCTTATTACTAAGCCTCCGATGTCCGTCCGTCCGTCTGTCACAGGGCTGTATCTCGTGAACCGTAATAGGTAGGCAGCTGAAATTTTCGCAGAGAGTGTATTTATATTGCCGCTATAACTACAAATAGGTAAAAAGTAAAAATAATAAAAATTTAAGGGGGTCCACATACAAAAAAAAAAACCTTTTTTGTGTTAAATCTTGTATTATTCCGGGAGGTCACGACATTTTTGGTCACGATAAGGTAAATGGCTGAATCTGGGTTCACATGTTAGAGACCAACCCTCTGATGCTAAATATGTCGGTCTGCCCGTGCCAAGTGGTTGCGTTTTCTAGATTGGCTATATAAAATAGATGCTGGTATGTACCTGCTGATGAATATACTGATTATCTGGAAACATTGATACCTATTAATTATACAACAATAACCAGACGGTTACTTAATTAAATACTTAAATATACCTAAAGTTATATCTGTAACCTAAATCGCCTATAACTACTAAATGCAACCAAAGATTTGTTCCGTTTTTGTATTGCTAAGCAAGCATGTATTGATACTTTCATGCTTCGTCATTTGCATACATTTACCTTATCATATGTATTTTTTGTCACCAAGCCTACTTTTTCAGGCGCCTTATCTACGTAACGCAACCACTTGGAACAGGCAGACTGACACATTTAGCTTCAGAGGCTTGTTCTTTATCCCGTGAACCCAGTTTCAGCCATTTACGTTATCGTTACCATTTTTGTCGCGACCTCCTAGTCTATATGATGGTGCGGAACCTTTCGTGTGCGAGTCCGACACGCACTTGGTCGGTTTTTATGGATTTATATTGATATTTTGATAATATCATGACAGTGGGTTTATCATGCTGTCGTTGTCCAGTCACATAAAAAAATACACAGGTCAAATTAACATTTTCATGATGAGTTCACGCATAACGCATATAAGGCTGGAGTGCACAATCTCTGGTTATTATTATAGTTATGTGTGTTATAGATCTAATAGGTCGGGGAAAAAGTATTTTCGCATTATAGTATGTATGAACTTGTAATAAAATCTCTTTGGCTATACTATTTGTATCTGGCTGGTTTTGGTATCATTGAAAGTTTAAATTTTAAAGAACATAATTCCAAATTCAAATTAGGAAAATGTGTGATTCTCATTTGTTTTTCGTACTGTCAAAATGAGTGAATCTAATGAAGAAATTCGATACATTTTAAAAACGCAAGCCGCGAAAAAAATTTGCGATGTTTATGGACCTAGTGCAGTGTCTGTGAGAGTAGCACTAATTTGGTTTAAGCGTTTTCAATCCGGAAATTTTGATGTCAAAGATGCACGTCGCTCTGGTCGCCCTATTACGGATAAAATGGATGCCATTTTTGAAAAAGTGGAGCAAGATCGGCATATCAGTAAATACGACGTAGCTGAAGAACTAGGAATTGACCACAAAACAGTTTTGGCGCATTTGAAAAAAAGTGGGTACACAAAAAAGCTCGATATTTGGGTACCTCACGAGCTCACTGAAAGAAACCTAATGAACCGTGTACTCATTTGTGATTCTTTATTACGACGTAATGAAACCGAACCATTTTTGAAGAAGCTGATAACTGGTGATGAAAAGTGGATCACGTACGACAAGAACGTGCGAAAAAGGTCGTGGTCAAAGGCCGGTCAAGCTTCACAGACTGTGGCGAAACCCGGGTTAACTCGCAACAAGGTGATGCTGTGTGTGTGGTGGGATTGGAAGGGCATTATTCATTATGAGCTGTTACCACCAGGCAGGACCATCGATTCTGAACTCTACTGCGAACAACTGATGAGATTAAAGCAAGAAGTTGAGAGAAAGCGGCCGGAATTAATCAACAGAAGGGGTGTGGTTTTTCATCATGATAACGCTAGACCTCACACATCTTTAGCCACTCAGCAAAAACTAAGAGAGTTTGGCTGGGAGATGTTAATGCATCCGCCGTATAGTCCTGACCTTGCACCTTCAGATTTCCACCTGTTTAGGTCTCTTCAGAATTCTTTAGGCAGTGTCAGGTTAACATCACGAGAGGACTGCCAAAACCACTTGTCGCGGTATATTGATCAGAAGTCCCAATATTTCTATAGCAATGGGATCATGTCCCTACCTACAAGATGGCAAAAAGTTATCGAACAAAATGGTACCTACATACTTTAGTTAAATGTAAATAAACCATATTAAAAAATGTTTTGAATTTTCTTAAAAAATGCGAAGAAACTTTTTCCCCAACCTTTCCCCAACCCCCATATTCTTTCTCCTTCAGGCGAAAAATAAGGACGGATATATTTTAATTTTAAATTTATCACTTGTTAACTCCAGCCTAAGATCTGTACCCGAAGTCTTAGTTCTCACCTAAATTGGCGTTACTGCAAACCCATCGACTGGCGTTTTCAAATGTATGGAGAAATTGAAGAGCGCGCGCAGCTGGGCGTTCAGCGAACTAACATTTGCGAGTCCGAGCTTGATTTGACAGCTTACTCAACGTTTCCGTAAATAAGTCGACGTTGCCGTTTACGTTGACTCCGCGTTTTCATACAAATCGCAAGTCCGAGTTTGACTTTGACAGCTTGAAGAAGTAAAACCACAGAATATCTAGTAACAACTTGTATGGAGTTTGACGTTTTTGCGGAACTTCGAAGTTACGTAAACGCCAATTTAGGTGAGAACTGAGACTAACGGCTCTGCTCCGATGCCAATAAAAAATAGTAAAACTCCGTTTTTATCCAAGCATTCATAAAAAGCACACCATTTTCTGGCGGACCTTGCGAGTTATTGCGATAAGATTAGCGTCATGAACCTTACATCACCTGGATTATTCATATCCACCAAAGCCTTTCGCACCCGGCCATCAATTTCAGGCGACCAAGTGCGAGTCGGACTCGCAACGAAGGGTTCCGTGCCATCGTAAAAGATTTAACACATAAAAATCACTTTTTTGTATGGAGGCCTCTTTTAACTTTAATTTTTTTTTAATTTTTTTGTTATAGCGGCAAAATAAATACACACTGTGAAAATTTCAGCTGCCTACCGGCGTGACAGGCGGACGGATGGACGGACGGGACGGACGGACGGACGGCGGAGGCTTAGTAATAGGGTTCCGTTAGCACTCTTTGGGTACGGAACCCTTTAACAGTCATGCAGAGGATGGTCTTCCGAAATGAAACTTACGCTCAAAACTATCGTGCTAAAAAATTTTAATGCCAAAAAAAAAGGTCATTCATGCGGACATGTTTCTTGGGAAGAATTTCACCCGCGCCTAAGATTCCCCGAAATTACCATGAATTTGGTAGGATTGCCATTGATTTCCTTGGGATTCGGAGATTCCCTGACATTACTCCAGATTACCTAAGATTCCTCAGACTCCCACCAGATTCCCCGGAGTGCCACCTGAGATTACCTGAGTTACTGATGTTACCAAACAATTTGTACACCGGATTCGCTGAGTGACTGACCCCTGAGAGAACAAATTATTCGACACGTGTGAAGCCTAAACTATGCCTGAACTGAAAACATGACGCACCCAGTCCATATCCACTGGGTACGGGCGAATGCGACCGGTTTGTTTTGGTGGTGGCCATCGATATACAAAAACATTTAGATCCGTACTGAGCTTTCCCCTGCGTGTCAAGTCAGGTACTCTAATTCGAACTATTTAGAGTACCTGAGCTGTCAGTTTCGATCACCCGTCACGGCGTCCGCGCGTGTTGCCGATTGTATAGGTGCTACTCTATGGTAGAAGAAAGGAAGAATTATGCCGTCGTTTGTAGTGTAAACATGTAAATACTATAACGGGAAAGCCAAGAAGTAAGATGGAATCACATATCACAGGTTTGCTATCAAAACTTTATCAAATGGTGCTATATTATGGTGATATGTGTAGCAAGTACGGCGTACGGCGCGGTGTCGTTATCGTGATATCCATCATTGAACGACCAAACTATCGGAAAAGCCGGTATCTCTTTCTAGCATACGTATATCCTATGAAGTACTTCACTATAGGTCTCTGTCAGTCATGCATTTGTGGTGTGAGTGTGTGTTTCGCGTTCACCGGAGGATGGTGTTCTCTCAGACAAGTGCGCGCCCTTTCTAGCATACATGATTTTCCTATTTAGGTCCCTCTCGCTCTCATGCAACAGAATGGGACGGATAACTGAGTGATACCAGGTTAAGAAAAAGATCTATGAGATGAGGATTAATACGAAAGTTGGAATTTTAAAATACCTGATTTGCGTAATGTTTTGTTTGTTAATGGAATATTCAAATTGTATATTTGGTTATAAATAGTAATATGAGTATTTTATGAATAATTTCGATGGCAAAACGCTTGCTGATTAAAAATTATAACTGAGAGCGGGAAAATAAAAATTTCATGAAGGCAACGCCATAGGCTAGAAAGGAAAACGAGTTGAAACGATCACTTGTACGATGTTTGACTCTGATGGCCCTTCTTGTTGTTTTTTTAGTTCAATGGTGGCGGCTCTTGGCAAGCGAAGCGAAATTTCACACGTCAACGATCCCCGTTTTCAACAACTCTAAATAGAGCACAGTTATGAACAGGAACGTTAAGAGCATCCTCATACCTAAACATTTCGGACCAATTTTTGCGATTAAAACGAGATAGCCAGAGCCCGACGTCGCTTAGTTAGAGTAGCTCGAAAGAATTCTTTCTAAATGTGACCAACCCGCATAACGCATGAAACCGGTTAATTAATTGTTTCGTTAAAGAAATTGGGAGAAGTTAAACATGTTCTTCGCTGAATGGGTAGATAATGTTAAGGTCTTTGAAATGGTATTAAAATAAATATTAGTTAATATCAATATAAGCCGCAAACTTGAAAAGTAATATATTTGAGACCTGACAAAAAATTTTTTCATGCATAAAATATCAATTTCTGTAACATTTTTCTTTCGGTTTTGGTAGAACGTTAGCTGGAATTATACATGTTTTTGTTTCATGTTCTCATTCCATAGAGATCAGGAACTTATCGCAATCAAACTATTCGCATTGGCTAGTATAACCATCTTAAAAGGGAATGGACGCAAGCTGCTCATAGCTAGCTACCACTAAAAGCGTTTCGCCTTCATAGTTTTTATGGGGTTTACAAAGAATTACAGAAAAAATTTGATTGAAACATTCGCCGGTTAATTTTTTATTTTTCCGTACCCAAAGGGTGCCAACGGAACCCTATTACTAAGACTCCCCTGTCCGTCCGTCCGTCTGTCACAACTACCGTAATAGGTAGGCAGCTGAAATTTTTAGTGTATTTATTTTGCCACTATAACAACAAATACAAAACATACACATGCAAAAAATGTTTCTTCGTGTGCGAGTCCGAATAGGCGGGTCCACACCGGACGATCCATCGATCCCGCGATCCGCGATCCAGGATCGCGGAGCGTGGATCGTGGATCGTGTTATGCCGATCCACTCTTGGAAACTTGCGATCCCAAATATGCGCTCCAAGCGATCCTAAGGCGATCCGTGATTCAGCCAGTCTAACTCTTGTACGATATGGAGTCACACGTACAACGGCGGCGTCTTGCCGTTGCAGCAGTAACTTTTATTTTGCTTAAATGCTTGCGCAAAAAATCACAAAAAAGAAAACGACGGTTTTGGGTGAAACAAATTTACAAAAATCGCTTGGAATCTGGGACTCAGCTGTACGCAGAGTTAGTGTCAGATAAAGTTGAACACAATTTTGCAAGAATGAATGCTAATCAATTTGAGATATTGTGTTCATTATTAAATAACAAGCTAAGAAAGAATGATACAAATTATAGAGATGCCATTACTGTGAAGGAAAGATTATTACTAACATTGAGATTTTTAGCAACTGGAGATTCGTACGTCAGTTTGCAGTATCTGTTCCGCATTTCCAAACAGTCTATATCGATAATTATTCCTGAAGTTTGTGAAGCCATCATTGACCTGTTAAATGATTATGTAAAGGTAAGTAAAACCATACTTTATTACTCAATAAAAAAGTAGTGTATTACAATCATAATTTAAAGAAGTAACATGTTTACAATTATTAATTATTTTTTGAAAACATGATATAGGTAGGTACTTATTTAATTCGGTGGTGACTGTGGAAGTGAATAATCCTGAGGTTTCAGAAACTGGGACTGCGATGAATTGGAGGCTAGATGAGCAGACGGTGATGTCTGTGGAATTGGAGCTGGATAATTTTGAGGTTGTAGAGACTGGGACTGTGATGAAGTGGATGCTATTGGTGTGCCAGGGTATGAATTAGTGTAATATCCATAATTGCTATCCCCATATCTTCCTGTGTCAGCTTGAAAAATAACTTGGCATATAGCATTTTTGACATTAACTAATGTTACTGCATCATATTTCCGCAATTCAGTAGATATATACTGCCCGAAAGCAATGTAAGAATCAGTTTCCGGTTGTGGTGGCTGAGCACATTGTTGCAGAAGTTGGAAAGCCTCTGAAAGAGTTTCATCTGATATGTCATCTGCATTATTAGAAGTAGTTTTCTTTCTTTTTTTTGTTCTTTTGTTTGTTGTTTGGACACTGGATTGTGCATTCTGATCATTCTGCTCTCTACTCTGATCTGTGTGGTGGTTGGCTCTCTCCGGTTGTGTGTCACTAGTAATGTTACTGTTCTCGTTTTCGCTCACTGTAGTATTAACTTCAAGTTCCCCTTTAGTCGTATCAGATTCTACCTGTAACAACAATTATTATTACTATTTACTGCTTATTCTTATTTTCAGCTTTATATTATAATTAAGATCTCCTTTATTTTCAGGTGCCGTCAACTAAAGAAGAATGGCGTACAGTTTCTCAGCAATTCGAGAATAAGTGGAATTTCCCACACGTGATAGGAGCGATGGACGGCAAACACGTCGCTATACAATCGCCTTTTAATAGTGGCAACGACTTTGATAATTACAAATTATTTCCTAGTATTGTTCTTTTTGCATTAGTAGATGCAAATTATAGGTTCCTGTATGTGAATGTTGGGACTAAAGGCAGAATATCAGATGGAGGCGTGTTCAAAAGCACAAATTTATATAAAAAACTTGAAAAAAAAGAGCTAAATATTCCTCCACCGGAGATATTGCAAGTTCCCTATAAAATTGAGGTACCCTATTATATACTAGGTGATAAAGCTTTTCAGCTTAATGATTATACTATGAAACCATACGATGGTACACGGGAAAGGGGTTCTTGTGAAAGAATTTTCAACTACCGACTGTCAAGAGCACGTAGAGTAGTTGAAAACGCGTTTGGAGTACTTAGTTCTGTCTACAGAGTCCTGCGTAAACCTATGCTTTTGGAACCAGAAACTGCGACTAAAGTCGTGCTGGCAACGGTTCATCTATATAACTACTTACGCAGTAATCCTAACTTTATATCGCCAGGAACGTTTGATACAGTACAGGAGAATGGAGATGTAATACCTGGAAGCTGGCGAAATGAACCGCCATCACAATCGCTACAACCGATGGCCGTCGTACCAAGAAGAGCAACAGAAAATGCCACTACAATACGGTCCCACTTAGCAAGACACTTTGTTACAAACCATACAATAGTTTGGCAAAATGAATATCAGTAAACTAATAGCTCACATGTTCCAATGTATCGCGTGTGGTTCCGGGTTCATTTTTATCCGCCATAAAGTCGAAGTCATCATACGCAAACCACTTTGATTTATATGTATCTTGAGCACCTGAAATAAACAAGTTACTCATTAAAATAACCACGTGTATTTCTAACAGCTTAAATGTAAAAAGCGAAATCACGTGAAATCCACAGTAAATATTATGATGTAATTACTTATAATAAAATATATAATTTTAATACCTACAGATAAAAAGTAGCTTTGTTTTCTTACCGGATCCAGTTATACGGCTTTGCTTCTCTCTGTATTTCTCCCTTCTGTAGCCTCCCGCCAGAGATCGCATTTTTTTCTTTAGGTTCTCGATCGACTTATTCCCCATTTCACGAGAAATCTGACACCAAGCATCATCTCTAACACCTCTATTGGTGTAATTAGAATCTTTGGGATCCCATAAACATTTAAATTCTTTATAAAGCGATATCAAACGGCGACTTTCTGAGATGTCCATGGCGAGGTGGATCGCGCGAACCAACACAACCGTCCACACCGCGCGCATCACGCAACTGAGGCACCTTTGAGGCTGGCACAAAAACCGACCGCACACGGATCGCGCGAGGTAGGGAGCGCGCGCTCCAATACGTGCGCATGGATCGCGCGCGGCACGTCCACACCGCCTGCATCTTTGGATCGCGCTGCTGCCGCGCGCGATCGGAGCGCGATGGATCGTCCGGTGTGGACCCGCCTAATCGCACTTGGCCGGTTTTTTTTATTTATACTTCCATTTTACATCACAGCGAGTGGCGCGCGCAGGCGACATTACTGTGGGCTCCTTGTATGGAGTTTGCCTCTTTGGGAAATACGACTTTACTACGTTTCGCTGCCCCTTTACAAGAGTGTTGTGGTTGCCACTCACGTATATTCTTACTCGATACAACCCTACCTTACACGAATTCCGAACCCTCGAACAGCTCGTGTTCGTGACGATCAGAAAAGTAAAGAAAGCGGTGCATGAACGGGGCGGGGACCGAACCCGTGACCTCTGGCACGGATGGCAAGTCCCCGAGCCGCGAGCCGCTCGAAGATGACATGCGGAATGCACGTGCGAGCGCAGCGTACAATTCGCTGAATGAACAAGAGGAGATCCGCTTAGTACGTCCGTCGCGATCGGGGGAGGCGTGTCCCCCTCCGCAGCTCTCAAGGCCAGCCCGTCCCCTTGGACACGACCCAACTATTACAGCGTAAACAAAACACAACGCAGGCCTTTTTGAACAAAACAATCGAATCGAGACCTAATAGAGGAACTGGCAATCAAAGCGAACACGAGAGGTTCTCACAAAGAAATTAAAAGAAGCCTTTCTCACAAGGCAATAGATGCGAGAGGCTGTCTTTTACATTTTTTTCAATATGGAGTTTGACAGCTACTCTTAGGTATGCGTTGTGACAACTTTTCGTATTCGCTTCATGAGTGCATAAACTGAACGACACGATTATGCTTTAATCTTCACGGACGATTCTAGAAACATAACACATTCGTTGAGAAAAGCGACCTAATTGCTTGAAAAAAAGAACTGGCTCTAGCGTCTTATGCCAATTACGACGGTAATATGTTTGAATGCATATGTCTTCAATCTTTGCAGTCAATGTTTATAATGCCAAAAGATCGCTTTATACTCGCTCTCAGGTAAAAACATTCAATGATTTATGCAATGGATTTATGAATTCATCCAGTCCAGAGACGTGGCGCGAAATTTAAATATTTTCCGTCTAAATGTAAATCCAGGATACTAGGAAGTTCGTATGCTAATTTTAGATCGCTCATGCGGAATAGGAAATTTGTGACCGCCTGTAGCGCGAGTTGGAATTCTGCATGATTCGTATCTCCTCGCATTCAAATCCACCGATCCTATAAATCCTTTATCTGTAGGTTCGGTAAACTGTGGAATCAAATCAAATCAAATCAAATCAAATTTTATTTTATAAAGGTACAGTAGAAAAACAGATATGTTCCCTCTTTCCCAAACTAGTGCTTGACTGTATCATGGGAAAGAGGTTGCGCATTAAAAAATAATAAACAAATACATAAACATCGATCCGAAGTTGTGATTTGGATGTTATGAAACGCTTTGATTTTGTGTTAGTGTATGTGTATAGGTATTGTGTGTGATGTTGGGTTATGTGTGTAGGGTGATAGGATGTGTGGTGTGGTGTAATGTGGGGGAAGGGAGGGGACTTGTAGAAAATAGTTGGCTTCATAAAGTCGTTACTAGCTAACTATACAGAGTAGATTTTCTGTCTGTTCATAGTTTTGTGCTAGTAGCCACCCATTTATCTGCTGTTTAAAATCGTGCTTGTTATTCCTAGTAAATTTGTTGTAAAGTAATATTCTGTTATATATGTACGGGCCAAGAAAGTAAGCGAAACGCTGAGCGAAACGAGTTTCAGTTTTAGGAACTGACATTTGATTTGAGGAACGTGTGAAACGAGTTAGTTCGCTTGCTTGGAAACCTTTAGAGCGCTGTTCGTTCAGTATAGAAGAAATGAAAAGTTGCCTTACTGTTAAGAGATTGCTCTCATTGTGTAGATTGTGCGTTGGGTATCTGTATGGCTTTTTTTGCATTACCCTCAGCACAGCTCGTTGAGCTCTTTCTATCTCTAGCATAAGGGTTTTGGCAGCACCGCCCCAAGAAGTAATACAGTACGTGAGTATAGACTGGCATAGAGATGTGTAAACTAGCTTCAAGATGGATTTGTCAGAAATGTTGCGAATATTGCGAAAAACATAAATAAGTTTTCTCACTCTTGATGCCAATGTTCTGATATGCACCCGCCAGGACAGGTTTTCATCTAGAATTACTCCTAGGTATTTGATCTGCGTAACCTTTTCTAGAGTTTCGCAGGAGCACTGAGCGAAGTTTCTTTGGGTGGCGTTCATGTCGCAAGAGTGAATACAAAGGGAGTGTGTTGAGTCAGGTTGAGTTGCCTTTGTTATGCTAAAACTCATGTACTTAGTTTTATTTATGTTTAACGTTAGGAGGTTATTGGATAGCCAGTTTTTAATCATTGCAAGACCATTGGCTGCAAGAGTATATGCTTCATCCCAAGAAGACGCTGTGAAGATTAATACAGTGTCATCTGCGTATGTGATTATTTTACATCCTTTGATTATTTTTGAGCACAGGTCATCAATGTAGATAAGAAATAAGACTGGTCCTAAAACGCTTCCTTGTGGAACACCGTATTCTACGTTTATGTGAGAGCTTACTACTTCATTGACGCGTACTTGTTGTTTTCTCTCGCATAGGTAGCTTTCAAACCATTTTAGTGGACCTCCTCTGATACCTAAGCGTTCAAGTTTGGCAAGCAGTATTGGGAGTGAGACGGTATCAAAGGCTTTTGCCAAGTCAAGAAAGACTCCAAGGCAGCGCCGTCCAGAGTCCAAGTTTGTTGACACATGGTGAGTGAGATCTGCAACAGCTTTTTCCGTAGATTTATCTACTCGGAAACCATATTGGTTAGAAGTAAGTAGATTGTTAGTCTCTAGGAAATCACTAAGCCTTCTTTTTACGATTTTTTCTAGGATTTTGGACAGCGTTGTTAGCAGGGATATTGGTCGATAGTTGCAGACTAATGTTTTATCACCGGCTTTGTAAATAGGGACTATGACTGATTTTTTTAAGGAATTAGGAAAAGTGCCAGTAGAGATACTCGTATTAATGATGTGGGCTAAGGGTTCTATTATGTGGTTGTGCATTTTTTTTAGAAATATTGCTGTGATATCATCCCATCCTGCGGCACTGTCAGTTTTAAGGGCATTAATGGTGTTATATATTTCCTGTTCGTCAGTTGGGTACATGAAGAAAGAGAAGGTGCTTTTGGGCTTTGCCTTCTTGCTCTAGAGGTAAGGGAAGCTTCGGTAGTGTTAAGTTTAGTCAAAGTAATATTTGCAAGTTTTGGTCCAACGTTAGCATAATATAAGTTAATGCAGTCCGGTCCACTGATTTCACTGTGGTTTTTTTGTTTGGAAGGTAATGCAGCAACATCTTTTATTATTTTCCATACCTTCTTCGGGTTATGTCTATTTTTGAGTAAGTCCTTATTTATGTAAAGTTCCTTTGCGACCTTTGTGGCTTTGATGCATGTGTTTCTGTAGCGCTTGTAAGTATTTTGAAGTGTAAGATTATGTTTGTCGGCTTTAGCCTGTTGATGCATGTGGTCTCTTTTTTCAATACATTTAATTAATGCTGGGGTAATCCATTTTCTTTTATTTCGATGTTTTCTTGTTAAGGTGCGTATTGTTGTGTTTGTATGCATAAGTGTTTGCAGAATTTCTATAAAAGTATCAGTAGCACGGTTAACATCGTTGCACGTTGTCACTGCTGCCCAGTCTCGTGTCTTTAGTATTTCCGCTATGGTTGTGTAGTCAATGTATTTAGTCTTAGTAGGGCGGCGCTCGTCAACTGTTGATATGCATCCAACGGAAGCAAGAACAGGAGAGTGATCCGTAAGGGGTGACTCGCATATGGCCGTGGATACTTTGAGGCGACTTCGAATCATGACGTGATCTAGGCATGCAAGTTCCCTAGTTGGCCTAGTGATATATGGGTATAATCCGTGCTCTGCGAGCAGACAAAGGTATCTTGATGTGTTATTGTCATTTTACTTTATAGTATCAATGTTTATATCGCCAGTGAGAATCAGTGTTCCGAAGTCTTTATTTTTTTCTAAAAGTTCATCTAAACTTACAAGAAATCGATCTATGTTTCTAAAACTAGGCGAGCGGTACACTGCAAGTATGTTAATTTTATTGTCGAACTGAATGGACAGACAGGTGGCCTCATTGAGTTTAGGCTCATTCACTATGACGTCGTACTTGTCTCTAACATAAATGATTACCCCGTCATTTTGATTATGATGTATTATTGTGTTATAATTGTTATAGCCGTGCATTGGTTTCGGTAAATATGTCCTGTAAAAAATCCCTGTTAAGGTTTTACCCCCAACAAGGTACAACCCGGGGCCCTTCAAATACGGTGTGGTCGACCGGCATGGTCTTCGCAGCCCCTGTAAAAGTTTGGAAGTCGTTGGGCACGTCTTACGTGAGGGCAACACTCCTCATTAGTCTCACCTACTCCGATTCCTATTCCTCATTAAAACACACCCATTCCGCTTATAATAGTAATTTACAAACATTTGTGGAGACGGAGGCGGTCGACCTTTGTTTTGCTCCTTCAAAAATTCCCAATTAAATCCTGGATCCGATTCCGGACTTTTGCGGGTCCTTAGGATACGGGTCCTCAGGATACACTCCTCCTGCCATTCCCGTATAAACATTCAACCTGTCTTGTTGGTGACCACCGTTGGCCTAGAATACCTGAGCCACAGACAGTTTGTGGGGTCGCTCAGTCTGTTCTACAGGTACTACCATGGTGGTTGCTGTGTGGAACTTGCATCCCTTATTCATTTCCATTCAACCTATATCCAAACTAGTTCCAATTCCAACCCAAGAAAGTACTTTATAACTAACCGAGCAGTGGACCCTTGGAACAAGCTACCACAAGAAGTAATAAGTCCTGTATCAGTAAACAGTTTTCAAAATCAACTTTGAACAAAAATAAAACTAATAAGCATTCCTAACAGAAACAAAAAAAAATTCAAAGATATTTAAAAAGTGCACTCAACACGTAATGTACACGCATCAGCTTGAAGCTGTATATAAATAATAATAATAATAATCTGGAGCACCCTCCGCATAGAATCAGGGCACCCCCTTGTGAACTGTCTACCGACGAATGGCTAACCTCGAACCTACAACCTGGGAGTCATTTACAGATATAATCTGAACAAGGTCGTCGAAAAAGAAGATGGTCGAAGCGGCAATGAAAAATTGTCCGTGTTTTCCATCCAGTTCAATGTAGCCGTGCTCAAAAAGAGAAGGTCCTGGCATGGCACCTAATTCCTTCGGGAATGTGGTGTATTGGGCTAATATCATAACGGTAGTTGTTGGAAAAAAAAATCCGCTGGTATTCTGTCTCGCAAATCGTGGTTTCGCGGGGTGAGTTGTCTCAGCTTTGGTCTCTCAGCACAGTATACGGTATACAGGTTTTTTGTAAAAATAAAAAATAAATCGCACGTTCCTACGCAGCATGGAGTCCGAAGGTCTCCACTCACCCTGGCTTGTGTGCTAATGTTCTTGGCCGGACCCGTGTAGAGGATGTTCTTCTGCTGGCTGCAGTCCTTGTTCTCGCAGACCATGCCGTACCAGATGCAGTGGCCCTCCGCAGCCGCCGCCGCCGACGAGAGCTGCAGAAAAAAAAGAACCCAGTCACAATTTGCCCGCCAGAATATTACATTCAAACACACGCGCTGTATATTCGCAGTGATATGTTAAAGGTAAGGCCAAGATATGGCCTTTCGTACATTTCTGTCGCCTGTTGCTGCATTCCGATATTCCATCTTTCTTCGTGTTTTTAGAGTTCCGTACCCAAAGGGTGAAAACGGAACCCTATTACTAAGCCTCCTCTATCCGTCCGCCCTTCGGGGCCTAAACACAAAACTAGTTTTTTTGTGTTAAATCTTCTACGATGGTACGGAACCCTCTGTGTGCGAGTCCAACTCGCACTTGGCCGGTTTTTTATGTAATTATTGCGCGATTTTACCACACAATTGGGCATTTTTGGGGGTGCAATATTAGCCAGAGGCCCATGACGACAGCGAGCGGCTGCTGACGACAAAGTTGGTTCCTCGCGACGCATAGAAAACCACTTTTGTTTCTCTATTTGTTTAGTATGGAAGGACCTGTCCTTACGTAGTAATATATATGTCGATGTATATTCGGGTATATCTTTACGAGTAGTAGCTGAGCTTCCGGCTCCGCTCAGACATTGTTTTCATGTGAGAGCAGCGCTACCTAGCGGTTCTAATTGTGAATCCAAACCATTCAGGGACCGGTCAAACAGAGAAACATGTCATCAAAATCGGTCCAGCCGTTTAGGAAAAGTTCACAAAAGAAATATACATAAATATAATTAAGCTGAAGAGTCAGACAGCAGGTGACAACTGGCGAAGAAGAGCAGGAGACCGCACAACTTGGCGAAGTCTGGGGGAGGCCTACGTCCAGCAGTGGACAACAAAAGGACGAAGAAGAAGAGTCTGTTCGGTTCGTTGAAAAATATATTTTCGATTGCCCGTGGAAGGTTAAATGCTATTTAACATCACGCTACGGCTGTTAGGAGCCTAGCAAAAATAAAAATTCAGTAAACGAAGAGGGAGATGCGACGCGGCGAACGAGTTTGCATCTTACCAAGCTCCGCCCGGGTTATTGTGCAAAACTAAATTTACCTCAGCGAGTGCACACCATATATACAAAATGTAAGCACATTGTATTTTGTTGTTTGTAGAGATAACGTTTAAATAAAAACTTTCAAAATAAATGTTAACAGTTCAATTTATCAGCGTGTATAGAGTTTGGCTCGGGTCAGCACAGTTCATTCACAGGTTAATCGACATTGATATAACCTGAGATACATACATACTTGCACAATCAACATAAATTTTATGTAACGATGATATTAGTTCTTAACATAACATTTTTGGATATTTTATTCGTGTTAGGTGGCGTCCATTAATTATGTGAGGCGTTTTTGGCGATTTTTTTCGACCCCGTCCGAGATGTGAGATTTGGCTCGACCCCCTCCCACGCCTCCTAATCTCACGTGAGATTTTTCAGAATGCGTATTATTTAGTGTAAATGTATGTCAGTTCAACAACAGAAACCATAAATTTTAACGCCAGGAGCAACGAATTTAAATGCCAGGAGCAACGAATCTAAACGCCAGGAGCAACGAATCCAAACGCCAGGAGCAAGAAATCTAAACGCCAGGAACAACGAATTTATACGCCAGGAGCAACGAATCTAAACGCCAGGAGCAACGAATCTAAACGCCAGGAGCAAGGAATCTAAACGCCAGGAACAACAAATTTATACGCCAGGAGCAACGACCATTCCATCCAGCCATTCCAACCATGTTTTCCATCCAGTTCAATGTAGCCGTGCAATATAAGGAAGGTCCTGGCATGGCACCTAGTTCCCATGTGGTGTGTTGGGCTAATACCATGACAGAAGGTGTGGTATTAGCCATCCATGTCCAGTCACATAAAAAAAACGAATCTAATCGCCAGGACCAACTAATTTAAATGCCAGGAGCAACTAATCTAAACTCCAGGGCTAACGAATTTAAACGCCCAGAACAACGAATCTAAACTCCAGGGTTAACGAATTTAAACGTCAGGAGTAACGAATCTATACGCCAGGACCAACGAATTTAAACGCCAGGAGCAACGAATCTAATCGCCAGGACCAACTAATTTAAATGCCAGGAGCAACGAATCTAAACTCCAGGACTAACGAATTTAAACGCCCAGAACAACGAATCTAAACTCCAGGGTTAACTAATTTAAACGTCAGGAGCAACGAATCTAAACGCCAGGACCAACTAATTTAAACGCCAGGAGCAACGAATCTAAACGCCAGGACCAACTAATTTAAATGCCAGGAGCAACGAATCTAAACTCCAGGACTAACGAATTTAAACGCCCAGAACAACGAATCTAAACTCCAGGGCTAACTAATTTAAACGTCAGGAGCAACGAATCTAAACGCCAGGACCAACTAATTTAAACGCCAGGAGCAACGAATCTAAACGCCAGGACCAACAAATGTAAACGCCAGGAGCAACGAATTTAAACGCCAGGAGCAACCAATCTAAACGCCAGGACCAACCAATGTAAACGCCAGGAGCAACGAATTTAAACGCCAGGAGCAACGAATCTAAACGCCAGGACCAACCAATGTAAATGCCAGGAGCAACGAATTTAAACGTCAGGAGCAACGAATACATACTCCAGGAGCGAGATCGCGTTTACGCGCAGCAGAATGAAAGAAAGTGGTGCCGGAACGATGCGGGGATCGATATCTGGCATGTAAGGCCCCGCGCCCTAAACTACGGCTGTTCAAAAACCCTGATCCGAACAACCATACCCGTAGAATGCGAAACCCGCCAGATATATTATAATGATTGTTATAATGTTAAGGAGACAGAGTACAATACAAAATTAGGCCAAATCGCAAGTAATTCTTATCTGCAGGTGTTCTTTGTGCATGTCGATAACATTTTATTGTTTTCCGAACAACTCGAGATTAATATGAGGTTATACAATACACTATAACTCTAGATTTCCAAGTTATCCGATTAGATCACCTTGCCTGAAGAACCACATCAAGTGGAGGCCGCAGCCCGAACTAGGTCGGGACTGGATCGGCGTGCTACGCAGTCAAAGGGGCCCGGCCCACCGTCGACTTTGGACGATTGAGGCCAGGCTAGTAGGTGGCAAGCAGCCTCGGTTGAGCGGCTCGTAGCCTAGTGGCGCGGGGACTAGACTAGCATACCAGAGGTCTGGGTTCAAATCCTCACCCCGTTCATGCATCACTTTCGTTCTCATTCTGAGTTAGATAAGTGCACTTCGTCGCGAATGCGAGCTGCTCCATGGTTCGAAATCCATGTAAAACTATAAGCCCCCTTCCCCTACTAGGTGGTAGGGCGGGCGCCCGGGTAGTTACCATCGCATTGGATGAAAAGATGGTCGAAGCGGCAATGAAAAATCGTCCGTCATTTCCATCCAGTTCAATGTAGGCGTGCTCATAAAGGGATGGATGGTTATGGCATGGCACCTAATTCCTTCGGGAATGTGGTGATATCATAACCGGACCGAAAAGCTGTATAGAAATATTGGGCTCTGCTTACTTTATCCAGCGCTCAATGACCAACCGTTGGGTTACAGCAAATGGAAGGGCGCTAATGTAACAAACACCGAAACTCCAGTACGCCAAAGGCCAGTAGGTCTTGCCACAGAAATCGGAATATACTAAATTCCGTTAAAATTAAGTATTTTCCGATTTCTGTGGTCTTGCCGCATTAGCACAATGCTATGGTACTCTTAAGTGCCCGTACATGGGATTTTTTGAAGCAATTAATCGCTGGCAACTGTTGCCAAACATAGATACCAATATAGAGCAACCCCAATATATTTTCGGCAATTATCCCAGCGGTCGGGTCGGAGCGATATTGCTCTACATCGCTCCATACTTTTCGTGTCGCGCCGGTGAGTTGTTAATCGAATTGTCACGTATCCATGCACTTGCTCCCCACGTTTGGCCAATTAATTGCCTCATTAATAGTTCCATACTTGTCCATAAACCATGTTGCCGGAGGTGGCTGGATGTTGCCGTGGCGACGAAATCGACAGAGATTGCTGCAAGTTGAGCAACTGTAGTGTATCCTATTTACAAAAAAAAAAAAAAAACATACATAAACAGATATTATTTGCCTGTACAATGGCGACTAAATTAAGACGAAATAAATGGAACAAAAGTGAGTGAAATTGTCATCCCTGGGCCCTAGGAGAACGTACTACGACCAAATTGATGTATTGCTTTGTAAAGTGTAGAAGCGAAAAAACCGACCAAGTGCGAGTCGGGCTCGCACATGAAGGGTTCCGTACCATCGTACAAGATCAAACAAAAAAAAAATTTTTGCCCCCTTTAATTTTTTTTATGTTACCTATTTGTTGTTCTAGCGGCAAAATAAATACACACTCTGTGAAAATTGCAGCTTTCTACCTATTACGGTTCCTGAGATACAGCCCTGTGACAGACGGACGGACGGACAGCGGAGGCTTAGTAATAGGGTTCCGTTTTCACCCTTTGGGTACGGAACCCTAAAAAAGCATGAAGCGACGTGATGGTATGTGTAAGTGCAGGTTTCGAAATAGAATGTTTTTTTTCGTGTTTCGACCAAATCATGATTTAAGTGATTTAAGTTTATATTATTATCAGACTTATTCAGGTTGGATTAAAATTTTAAAAGCCTCGTAACTTTTAAACAAAGAAAATGATAATGTTCTTCTTCTATAGAGACATCTGGTTCGATGAAAGGTAAACAACATGTCGCTGTTCTACTTTCTTCTATAGAGACATTTGGTTCTATGAAAGAAAACCAAAACATTGCTGTTCTTCTTCTATAGAGACACCTGGTTCAATGAAAGACAAACAGAATGTCACTGTTCTACTTCTATAGACATATGGTTTTTAATGACAGACAAACAACTTGTTACTATTCTACTACTAAAGAGACACCTGGTTCGATGAAAGGACAAACATAATGTTAGTGTTCTACTTCTATGGAGACATCTGGTTTAATGACAGACAAACAAATTGTTACTATTCTACTTCTATAGAGACACCTGGTTCGATGAAAGACAAACAGAATGTCACTGTTCTACTTCTATAGACATATGGTTTAATGACAGACAAACAACTTGTGACTATTCTACTTCTAAAGAGATACCTGGTTCGATGAAAGGACAAACATAATGTTAGTGTTCTACTTCTATGGAGACATCTGGTTTAATGACAGACAAACAAATTGTTACTATTCTACTTCTATAGAGACACCTGGTTCGATGAAAGACAAAAAATATGTCACTGTTCTACTTCTATAGACACATGGTTTAATGACAGACAAACAACTTGTGACTATTATAATTCTAAAGAGATACCTGGTTCGATGAAAGGACAAACAGAATGTTAGTGTTCTACTTCTATGGAGACATCTGGTTTAATGACAGACAAACAAATTGTGACTGTTCTACTTCAAACTTCTGTTTGAAATGTGTTCTGTTACAATCAAAATATTATTGTTTTTCTTCTATTATTGAGACATCTAGTTCGCTATAGTAACACTATTTATAGTATTATTATGTATTATTTATTCGTGTATTTGATCCGCTTTCTACTTTTGTACGAAGAGCTGACCAAGAAGCGTACCCTTAATACTAATAAGCCGTTTGCCTCCCGTCATAATGAGTCAGCAAACATCGAAGGACGCCACAAGATCATCACGATAAAATTATGAATACATTATGCGAGTAGGTATTTCTAATCAC
Organism: Incurvaria masculella; assembly: GCA_946894095.1. Classification (NCBI taxonomy): domain Eukaryota; kingdom Metazoa; phylum Arthropoda; class Insecta; order Lepidoptera; family Incurvariidae; genus Incurvaria; species Incurvaria masculella. The sequence goes on along the minus strand of OX335657.1, from coordinate 15,242,267 downwards.
ACCATAATGCATATCTAATGTCACAACGCGTCAATATTCCGAACCGAGCATCAGAAAATGGTAAATTTTTTAATAATCTGTCATTTATCTAAATGATAACATTCATTTACATAAACCACGTGAGCCTCTCGCTTGTTTTGATATTCTTTTGTTTTGTCACTTGCTTCTCTTTTCTCTCATTTGTTCGTCGATAAGATATTTAGTGGGGTTTAGTTGACTTAGAATATTAGTCTAAAGTTAAATAGCTCAAACTTCCTCCAATGTCACGACACACTACGTTTGCGAAGGAAGTGTCATGCCCAGAATGTTTCTTGATCTATAGTATTTACTTCCATGATTCAATCAGTTTGCATAGGCGTCCGCCTTATAACGTGGTGGCTATATACTCCTTGGTTTCAGACGTAAGACAAATCAATAATTCTGGACATTTCTCGGAGTCGATGTATCACGTCGTCGCCTACTTATTGCGTAAAATGGATGTTTCTTCGCCGAGCGAGACGAAGCCACAGAGCTGTTGCTCCAAGGCCTAACCGCATACACCGATCCCCAATCAGCAGAGCACACGCAGCGGTAACAGAATAAGTAATATTACGGGGGTAAATATTTTAGCAACACTATTTTCCGAACCCTGAGGCTGTTATACGTAGTCAAAACTCAATTATACTTGTGTGATCATTTGATCATTCCTATTCGTTAAAATGACCCTCCATTCGCGTAGCTTTCGTTTCGTCATTACTATTCCTTAAAATGGCCCTCAATTCGCGTAGCTTTCGTTTTGTCGTCATTACTATTCGTTAAAATTACCCTCCATTCACGTAGCTATCGTTTCGTTTTCATTACTATTCGTTAAAATGACTCTTCATTCGCGTACCTTTCGTTTCGTCGTCATTACTATTCGTTAAAATGACCCTCCGTTCGCGTAGCTTTCTATTTCGTCTACAGTAAAACGGCATTTCCATTTTGCAGTCGTTCGCTACTTGGTGAAAGAACTTTGTCACAAACAAACACCATGTCTTTCGCCGCGCGTGTACGCTCGGTGCAGAGAAGGTATTTGATAGTTCTGCTGGTTTTCGCGATGCGAGGTGGCATGATCGCAGAAACTCCGCCACAGTACACGACGCGTCCGAAGCAATGGCGGCAGCCGCCGGACCGTATATGCTCTGTGCCCCTGCGATGTATGCAATGGCTGCACTGGGGACACTTGCAGGGGTGGGGGCATTAAATGACCGGCATTAAAATGCACATTCAAATATCAGACAAGTAACAGAGCGGTAAGCACACTCGGATTCCAGTTTCACAGACCAACAGGCGTTACCCCTACGGCTAGGACTTTTGTACAAGTTAGTATTAACAAACAAAATAATGCAGACCATATCAGGCATCCTGAGTAGATATTTTTATAGATATCCACTGAACTCAAATTGTCTTTCTGAAACGTAATGTTTGAGACTATCAAGTCTTATTTTTTATCTTTATGATAACCGCGACATATGGCATACGCTTGGCCCTCACCTAGAGGTGCCCGACGATGCCCATGGGCTTTACTTACTCTAGAAACGGTGTAATCTGTATTTTATTAACTTGCCTAAAAGGCATCGCGTAAGTTGATTAATTTTTATGAACACCTCACGCGTGAGAAGGGTCTAACATTAATTCAAGGGTCTCACATTCATCCAAGGGTCTAACACAATAATAAAAGTTTCGTGATTCTTGGCGAAAATATACCGTCTAACTAAATTAACAGAGAATAATAAAGATACGATTATTGCGAATTCCCAAGCAAACATTGGTTAATTCATGAGCCTGAAATAACGAAATTAAAACGTGATCCCATTCACCGCAGATCTCCTATTTTCGGCAGCTTTATTCGAGGATTTCACAGAATCATCGCGCTTAAGGGGGTGTGTGCGTCCAAGTAGATGGCGCCACGGTCGTTGGTAGCGATTTATGCTATAACTTACTAAAAAAATAAACTACAAACTAAAACTTTAGTGGCGAGCACATAACGCAGTGTGTATTTAATCTCGTAATAAAATAAAAATAAAACCTTTTAAAACCCATTTAACCGACTTCAATCACTAAGAGGAGTAATATTCTTTAATAACATTTATGGAAGGACCACCCCTGAGATATAACCTACAGATGAGAAAAATAATTATTCACATCTGTTGACAATTTCCGGAGATATCAACGAATTAAGAACCTCCTCCTTTTATAAAGTCGGTTAAAAATATGGTGGTTTCCATTGACAATTAGCAACTTTTTGCACTATGCCTGATAATCATTTCACAAATGCTAGCAACTTTTGAACAGACTTCAAAAAAACCGGCCAAGTACGAGTCGGACTCGCACACGAAGGGTTCCGTACCATCGTACAAGATTTAATACAAAAAAAAACACGTTTTTTGTATGGGACCCCCCCTTTAATCATTATTATTATTATATTTTACCTATTTGTTGTTATAGCGGCAAAATAAAGACACACTCTGTGAAAATTTCAGCTGCCTACCTATTACAGTTCATGAGATACAGCCCTGTGACAGACGGATAGACGGACGGACGGACGGACGGACGGACGGACGGACAGCGGAGGCTTAGTAATAGGGTTCCGTTTTTACCCTTTGGGTACGGAACCCTAAAAAGGAGGTTCTCAATTCGTCTGTATTTTTTTATTTTGTTTTATGAAAGTCGTACATAAATGCTTTAGGTGCTCGCCAATACAGTTATAGTATGTAACTTCCTATTTTTGGAGAGTTATAGGCGCCGCCATCGGCATGAACCCTCAAGCCCCCTTAACGGACTGCGGCGAAAATTTTCCAAGAAGGGCGCAATTCGTGCTGGATGAATGAGAGGCCCCAAAAATAGATTGGATTTTTGCGGCTTCGCAGTTCTCTGAACTCGAGAGTAACCCAGTGGTCGTTGCTCTCGCAATGCGGGAAAATGTTTTTTCTGGCCCTTCAGTAACAAGTTCAGCTAATAATAGTTCGATTCATAAAAGCGTTTTAGAAAGATTGATAGCCAAGCACAGTTTTTGTGGTGTGTTCTCTTATGAGAATTCTTATTATTATGCCGGAGCGAGAAGACAGTGGGTTGGCATCCCGGGGTATGCATCTATTTCTAAACAAGATTGAAAGGGCATTTTCGTTGAGAGCCCAGGGGAAACCGTGAAGCTGAGGTTTAGTGGTTTAGACCTGGATCTTCAAAGGTGACTCACCGCCATACCACACAGAATAATATTGGTGACACACTGTTCGGATTCCTCGTCGACGTTGTTGTTGTTTTGTTATAGTTGTGTGACCCGAATTGCCGCCATATTTCGATGGGGCGAATTGTCATCCTGCTGCACCGGTCCCGCTGAATTATTTTCGTTATGTGCTGAGCTCTATAATTACACTGATATTATTCGAGTGTTATGACTGGAAAGCTAAGAATCCTAATCAATTAAAGAGTGACCTCCATAATTAGATAAAAACATTACATGCCGAGCTGCATTATTTGCAGGCCTTTTTTCTACTTTTAAAATTCTGTAGAATATGTTATTAATAAAATACAGGCAAAATGCTCCTGACTTGATTGGCCACAAGCCTTGTTAAGCTCTAAAACTTTTCTTTAGGAATCATTCATATTAGATCTCTTAGCGTTAGCTCTCGACCGTTCTTTGGTACTCTGTTCTGGCATGTTTCTCGAACCACCAAAACTGAATCACAACTGCGATAGAAACAGTTTGCATGTCAATATCGAATGATACTATAAACGATTTTACTTTGACCATGAAAAGCTAAACTTACGGAGTGCTAAACAGTTCATTGTATTGTTACATTTGATTTACGGTAGCATTTTAGGCGTAAAATTATATCAGGTACCTGAGGAAGGGACGAAAAACGTTAAAAAGCCTCTAAGTGTTCTAAATAATGTAATGGCTGTTTTCCAGAAAAGTTACTTTGAACATATCTAGCAATAATCGTACAATGGAACATACAACAAAGCATTGAGGTCAAAATCAGTTAAATATTCCCATCTCGTGAATAACTGGAGCAGATCCCTGAAGGTAAAACGAGTGGAGTCAAACTGAAATTCCCATGAGCCGTGGCAGCGAATGCAAGGTCGGAATGCACACGGCGCGGTGCTGTATTCCCTAGTGACCATGGCCTCTCTCGACGTCGGCGGTTCGGCATCGAACGACTCCAATCATGACGTCAAACATACAACGTCATCCTACGGGTTGCACTACTTACTCCAGTAATGACGCCGCAGACCTCGAACGTCGTCCACCGCGCTGACTTGACAGAGTAAAGCGGGGCGCGTTAAGAGGCAGCCCGAGCACCGCAGCCGTCGCAGTGACTTTAGTAGATGTCGCCTCACTTGTCGTGTCGCAAGTTAGAGTGTGATAGCATCAACGGGATTCGCTACGATGACTTCCGTGCTCGACTGGGCAGTTATTGACGGCCGTACCCAAAGGGTGAAAACGGAACCCTATTACTAAGCCTCCGCTGTCCTTCCGTCCGTCCGTCTGTCACAGGGCTGTATGTCATGAACCGTAATCGGTACGCAGCGGTATGTATTTATATATACGCTATAACAAATAGGTACAAATAACATGATGTTTTTGTGTTAAATCTTGTACAATGGTACGGAACCCTTCATGTGCGAGTCCGACTCGCACTTGGCCGGTTTTTTTATGTGAGCCGCGGCATTTGGCGCATGCCAGGACCTCACATAGGAGGTCCCCGATGACGCCCATGGACTTTCAAACTTTCACGGGGGCTACGAAAACCAGCTTCTTAAAACCATGTGGAAAGTGTACCCTGGAAGTTCGGAGCTGCATTTAACGAACACACACGCCTGCGTCTTGCTCGCGTTAAACATGACGAGGTTCTGGAGACCCCATCCGCCCGGCTCGCGGTCCGGTGAATGGTGTACCTGATTTACACCGTGCTGTCATCTTCGTAGAGAGTTGACCTGGGATCGAATGATCTGAACATTAATGTTTGGCAATCCCTTAATTCCTTGAATAGCTTTCATTCATCGGTGTTAAATATTAGGTTTTTCCAGAAAAAAACCGCTAAGAAAAGTTCCGGGTTGGAGACGGTACAAGAGTGACTGACCTCGACCTATCTTGACCTAATTTTGTCATCAGCGCTGCCTAATTTATGACTCGATTTTGAAAATATCTAGAAAGAAGAATCAGGTCAGGTTCGTGTTCAGAAATATACACATAATTCAGGTCAACACTCGTGTGATTCAAGGACAGGATGTGAAGAGATGGAATCACACACTGTTTATTCACCTATTCTAGTAGTGCGGTGTGGTTCACGACAGTACGAACATGCAAAATAACACTACAAAACATTGAGACACGGGCGATTGCCAAGGTTCTAAAATGACGTCATATCGCTTAAATGCCTGCGCCATCCCGTGTGCAGTGGTTTAGGAAGCGGTAAGCTTTGGTAAGCCGCAAAGACCATGTCATCCCCTCCAAACAGCATGAACGCAAATAAGTAAGGTTAGGAAATAAGACGACTCTTTTCTGTGTTCTCGCGTGCAAAGTTGTCGGCGAGACCGCACGCGTTGACGCTTCCAAGAAATGACAGTGGAATGCGTTTTGAACAACACAAGTTGGCATACCGACGTGCATACACTTTCACTTCCATGGAACTGAAGTATTGACAGGCGGCGTCCAATTTCGCAATCCAACTGAGACGCACAGTCATTAGTCGCTGTCTTTTGTGTCGAAAACAGCAGATTTGAATCTCAGAGTATGCTTTCTATCATATCAACATAGAAATATGCTGGAAAATGGTTTGGATGCCATGTACAACTAGTCCCTACTTAACAGATGATAGACCATCGCATTGAATCAATCGATAGCCGAAGCGGCAATTAAAACACGTCGATGTTTTCCATCCAGTTCAATGAAGCCGTAGTCGCGTAAAGCGAGGTGTCTTGTCTTCTTGGAGACCAACAAAGCACCGTTGGCCTGCAGACTAAGTCCGCTAATAGATAACTCCACTTTCGTGTGTTAGTGTTATGAGATAACCCAGGATTACCACAAAATTGTACCAAATGTTGGCACCATGCTAAGCTAACGCTCGAAAGTGGAATAATCTACTGGCAGACTCAGGCTCCTGGATTCCCTGAACCACAGACGGTTTTTAGGGTAGCTCAGTCTGTGTTTCTACAGGTACTCTCATGGACGTCGCTCTGTGGAGCTTGCATCCCTTATTCCTGCCCATTCTACCTAGATCCGGAGCACCCGCCGCAGAGAACCAGAGAGCACCTCTCTGAACGAATGGTTTCTCAAAGTCATTTCTCTGCCGCGTCGCCAGGATACGGAACTGTCTCCTGGCGGTTGCCTTTCCTCAAACCTACTACTTGTGGGAGTCTTCAAACGTATTTGAGAAACCCTGAAAGCTTTGCGATAGTCCACAAATCCGCTGGTATGGATGGAACCATACCGGGTATAGGTAATACACAGGTAGCAGAGCGTGTGCGCCTTGCATCAGTTGGCTTACTACGACATACATATCTATATAATTTACTAACAAAGATCTGGCAATACGGAGCAACGAGACAGCAGACGAGTCAAGGAAGGAAGTTGAAACCTGCCAGCAAACCAGAATACATCACTGAGCCCCAATACCTTACGAACTACAAGGATTAACCTGATGTCAGACCTCCCAGAGACGGGACGCCGTAGCTGTTGAATGTTGCATTCTCACGTCTGCGACGAGACCTTAGCAAGACATTGAATCTCATTGTCTTCGCAATCGCTCTGCCTACGTTTCTGTTTACCGTTCACATTGTTTGACCTATACATTGAGTGCCTTATCGGGCAAGCCGTGCTGGAGCTCGTGCGCAGAGAAATAAGCGATAATAACCAAAATAATCCAGAAGCCGATGCTCGGTCCGTGCGAGCTGCGCAATTTTCGTATTTAGCTAAAACTTGACGTCATCTGCAAGCAAGAACATAGACACAGATGATACGGCGCGGCCCGAAGGTCACAACAGACAGCGGAATAAAGATGACAGCTGATAGCGACTCGCCGGTTTCGAAATAAACTCGATAAACTCTTCGAATGCGTCTCGCCCCCTCGCAAAGCGGTGACGTTGAACGACATACGGGCGGACGGATACGTGCAGAAGTTATCATAATTTCGTTTAAAAATAATTTAAATCGTCGGGAAGTAATTGCTTAAAATGTGTTGTCGCGTCGATCGTTTGGCTGGGTCCATTCAGGTCACATTATTGAGTCACGGCACTTTTGATAGGTACAGTAGGAGACAAACGGAAGTGAACTAAGTAAAAATAAACAACAATTATAATGTAGTAATGTATTTATTTCTAGTACAACGTCACATACAATGCCCGCGAAGGTTTCTATCTTATTTCACTAGTACAATAATAAAACCCTTTTAATATACATATTATTTAGTTATGCTTATTGTATGTAAAACAATATTCGTCGGTTCATGTGATGTGTGTACCTACCTATTTATAATGAAATGTTGTGTGTACCCATTTATAACGAAATGTTTCTATGCCTGCAAGGTGATTATTCCGAAACAATAAACAATAATCGCCTCGAAATAGTTCCTATTAGACGATGTCACTTCCAGCTAACCGGCGAAGGAATGTCGCCTTTTGTATGCGCAGTACTTCTAATCAGTCAAACCGTTCTCACCGAACATGCCAGACGCGCTACACTGCCACAAAGTACCAATGTTATTGAAATCGTTTTGACAGTTCGTCTTTTCCTTTAACCGAATGTGTATAATTTGTACTGTTAAATAAGTTTTAGTAGTCAAGTATTTTCATATTTTTCTATTTACGGTGCAAATAGAAAAATATTCGAGATCCCGTTGTGTCATGTTGAGATCGACATTGGGGGTAAATGGGCACCAGTGTGACGACATTTAAACACGTAACTGTACTGAAACATAACTAAAATATCTGGAGTGCTCTAACTATTGCTAGACGAATTTATGATTAAAAAATCAAACGTTGACTGGCAGGAAGGACGTTGTTACTTATTCAGAAAGATGGTAGACGCGACAAAAAAAAATTGACCGTGGTTTCCAGTTTTATATAGCCCTGGCATCACACCTTATTCCTTCGGTAATGCGGTGTGTTGGGCTGTAGATCACCACAGTAGGCCTCGTATAAACACTCAATAGTCCATTAACAAACCATTATTGATCTGCATCGTCTATTGTCACGATATTTTCCATGATGTCTTCTTACCTATGCCCGCGTATACGAAGTGTACGCGGTAAGTGTTATCTTCTCAAACATGTATTGTCTGAGGGGTTTGAAAATTGCTATCACATTCAAGCCAAGGGCTTCGACCCACTTAAAAATATTCGTCGCCTATATAACTGATTGACATAATTAACAACGAACAACATAATAAGACGATCCATGATATTATTTTAGGTTTAACAGCTAAAGCTAAAAAAAAATATGTACAGACGTAGATTTTGACAACATCTTTTAGAATACAAAATTTCAAAATCCTAGTCAAACATTAAGAGCATGTAAACCTTATTACTCGCAGTATGGGGAATTGATAGGGTAACGACTCTCTTAACATAAAGGCAGTCTAGCACTTACGTATCTAACCTACCTTTACACGTGTAAGGGCCCAACTCAGAGCTCAGGGTGACCAACCTGTCGCCCTCGCATATTTGGACGTCGAGACGGTCACACACTGGTATAGCCACTGAACTAAAAAACCGGTCAAGTGCGAGTCGGACTCGTACACGAAGGGTTCCGTACCATCGTAAAATATTTAACACAAAAAATTACGTTTTTTGTATGGGGCCCCCCTTTAGTTTATATTTTTTCATTTTACCTATTTGTTTTTTTTTTTATGTGACTGGACATGGATGGCTAATACCACAAGTTCTGTCATGGTATTAGCCCAACACACCACATGGGAACTAGGTGCCATGCCAGGACCTTCCTTATATTGCACGGCTACATTGAACTGGATGGAAAACACGGACAATTTTCATTGCCGCTTCGACCATCGTTCATCCAATGCGATGGTACCAACCCGGGCGGGATAAACCCTACCACCTAGTAAGTAAGGAAGGGGACCTACAGCTTAACGTGGAATCCGAACCACGGCCAGCCTCTCTCAACGGTCGAATGGTCACCCATCCAAGACCAGACCGGACCCAGCGTTGCTTAACTTCGGAGAGCGATCGCCGAAGTGTCGCGCCACTGGGCCACCGAGGCTGTTGTGCTGTTCTAGCGGCAAAACAAATACACACTCTGTGAACATTTCAGCTGCCTACCTATTACGGTTTACGAGATGCAGCCCTGTGACGGACGGACGGATGGAGGCTTAGTAATAGGGTTCCGTTGGCACCCTTTGGGTACGGAACCCTAAAAACCGTATAGCAGATCTTTCGCGTGACTGCCAGTCTAATCTCGACCGACGTTTGAGCTTACTGCTCAGCAGCCCTACTCATAGGAACGTCAGTCACTTGCAAGGAGCGAGTAACATAGCATTCACCCCGATGATTCACCCTAATAAACATGTGTTAACCACTCAATGAATCACCCCGAAACCATAGATTTCTGAGTGTACCTAGACGGCATTGGTATATTCTATTTGTTTGATGATGAAGTACTTCTTGCTGGCCGGCGGGCATGCGTTTTGACAGTCCCCGAAAAAGTTCATAAGCCCATGGGCGTCGTGAGGCGCCTCTTATATGAGTCGGGGGTACATCCTGTTTCGAGCTTTGAATAATGAAAAAAAATATATAGAATGACAGTATTTTCATGCGAGTCCTATGAGAGCACACCAGGGTTCCGGTGGCATGTAGTGGTAAGTGGTAATATATCAGCCGTTCTTATGTAAAAATGACCACTGGCAGTAGCGTGCTGATCCATAAGAGCAACATGTATAGCTTAAAACATTAACGTTGCGCCAGTAAAATGATTTCAATTTTTTAATTAATTTGGCCACATTTCATGTCGTCTAAGCTAATCACCTCTTATTGGAAAATATTACTTTAAAATTTTATTATCTATTCAGAGTATGAAAATATCCTTACGACAATATCCTTTTTTTTTCTCTTTTTAATTTTCTTTGTTATTTTTCTTTTTATTCTTAAAGTTTTTAAGTTTAAAATACATCATTTATAACATCCATCGATTTAAAACTTAAGAGAGATACCCAAATATAAACAGTAAAGGCACAACTGAAAATGCCACCTATAAAACAGCCTTGTGGCCAGTTTAGGTGGCAGAATACGATCAATCTTACCAGCCTCTCGCTAGTAGAGTTAACAATTTCGTTTTTATTTTATATTGTATACATTTAAGTTAGCTATTGCCCTTTTCTTAATATCGATGATTATCTGTACTGGCGTGTGTAAATAAATAAATAAAAAAATATATATATAATCTAATCTAACCTAACCTAATTGAAAATATCCGTATTCATAAATAATCTGGACAGTATGTGTTTTGGACTGTAGATGCGTCCCCACGACAGGACCCTACAGCTAACGCTAAGGCCGCCAGCCCGCCCCTCACCAGCTCCGCGAGCTTGCCCACCGTCACCCTACCCGCATAAGTGTTTCTTTTACGAACTTGTTACTTTTCATACATTGTATACGCTTAATACAGCAAAGTGGCATCTAATTTTATCGTTTGACCTCAAGAATCACCCCAAAGTTATTGCAGGGAACGCTTGTACAATTCTTGCAGTGACTCAACCAGTAATCGTTTCTTTGTTTGCATGCCTCATTCATTTATCAGCACACGATGTCAGCACAGCTCGATTACGGCGAACACGCGAGGGTACATGACGTATGCTATGAGCATGCTACAGGTTTTGTGCACAAATGTGCAAAAATGGTTTTTTTTTTGCGTCTGGTGAAGGTGTTGGCTTAATTTAAGGTGGCCCTTCCCGGCGGGACTAACTCGATCGCGGACACGGTACAAAACCGTGCTTTGCGCTCTGGGACCTTCTCTGTTTCAAATAAAAAGACAGGCTCCGTGATGAGGATGCAACATGTCCACAAAGCAGACAATGAGCATAATGTTTGATTTGGTAAGATTTACGAAAATCGTAATTGCAAAACGACTCATAGCTAAAAGTTAATCACAACCGCTGTAGTTAAAAATCGAACAAAAACCAAATTGATTATAAATCTTCATGAAACAAGCTAGGTCTGGTGACTAATATTTTCAGGATATTTTTATTTTATCGTTAAGTAATCCACCTCCAAAGTTATTGTATAAAACGCGAGAAAAAATCGAACTTTTGGACCTTATAACTTAGAAACCAAATATTATTTTGCAATGTTAATGGTCATCACACATCTAGTTCGATCAAATAAAGCTGTTTTTAGTATACTTTTGGATCTCTGACAAAATATGAGCATGGTCTTCTTTCCACGTTTGTATGGGGAATTGAGCGGGAAGGCCCACCTTAAACCAAATATCTTCCATTTTTAGGGTTCCTTACCCAAAGGGTGAAATCGGAACCCTATTACTAAGCCTCCGCTGTCCGTCCGTCCGTCCGTCTGTCACAGGGCTGTATCTCATCAACCGTAATAGGTAGACAGCTGAAATTTTGACAGAGTGTGTACTTATTTTGCCCCTATAACAACTAATAGGTAAAATAAAAAAAATAAAAAACATTAAATGGACCCAAACGTTTATTTTTTGGGTTAAATCTTGTACGATGGTACGGCCGGTGTTTTTATATGGCCTATCTCGGCCACAGAATAATTAATAGTACCTACCATCGACGCACTTCAAATCTCCATACATTTCAAAACTTGAATAATATTTAGTAACCAATACATAAATTAAGCTAATCGGCATCATGTTTTCAAATGTTTTTTGTTTGGGGAATATTGCTTCACCCAACCGCACGATCATTAATTCTTTTAATTTCATACAAAAATATTAGATTAGAAAACATCAGACAAACATTTTGATTCGAATAGTAGATAAAAAAAAAAAGGATTGAGGTTCCATTTAGGGAGTACATCCCTAAATGGAACCTCAATCCTTTTTTTAAAGGATTTTTGTAACCAATACCCTGGCCGCTTCGTATTAAGCAAACATATACCAAAGAATATCTTATAAATACTGGCGTCTCACACGCTATGCATTCTCCTTCTGAAGTACCCGAGGAAGCGACGGAAACATCGAATGCACCTTGGGAAAACCCCGGAAAACCACAAACATTATTGTCACCAAAGTAGGCTCCCAAGCAAGCCGTATTGCAGCAGGGAATACCTATATTTACCTTAGCATCATAGGGAAATTATGACAGTAAATATTGAACAAAACGCATAAACATATATAGTCGTATTCAGAGATCACCTGTCAAAACTTAGTACGAGATTAGCACCGGACTAACCATACAAAAACCGGTTTAGTCCGGCGGATTAAAGTTAGTCTGCCCACTCTGAATACGATAGATAAACGTTTTTTTTTTAAAACGACTATCTCAACAGTGCGAAATGTCTTGTGACGTGACGGTTAGGAATTTATTCGTCATGTCGTTCAAGGAACGCATAAGGAGTTGCAACTGGCTAATGACTTCTAATGAAGTGCGATGCTTTAGTAGGCCGTCGTCACGAACGAGTATTATGTCACAGATGCGCCTAAAATGCGTCGATTCCTCATCCCAAAACTGTGAAGAAAACGCAATACCTCAGATTTGGTGTGTTCACCAAATTTGTCAGTAGGTGTGGTATTAGGCATCCATGACAGGTTTCACCAATAACATGTCTGGATAGCTCAGCTGTTAGAGCGGTCGACATGTAATCCAAAGGTCACAGGTTCGAATCCAGATTCAGAATGTCCAGGCCATTTTTTCAAAATCTGATCTTGGCGAGTTGTCGCTGAAATCGCTTTGACAACCGCTATAAAAGCGGTTTTCTCGACTGAAACATTCCCGATTCCTGAGCACGTAATTCCAAGAAAAGGCATACAGGAGTGATGTGACGACCTCGGACGAGCGAGGCGGTCGATTCACTGCCGAAACGACGCGCGCGATACGGCAACGCTGTTGCATTGCGTGTTGCGTACGGCTGAGGATGTCACGCCGTGTGTTGCGTGCCGATTCCTCCACGCGCGATTGAGTCATCGGCGGCCCACCAGAGTTGCAAATTGTATGCAATCTCTAGGAGACGGGATCCCCAAAATGTTTGAATCAATGCAGACAGCTAAAAACATAAAATTTTAATACCCTGACACTGTTGCCAGGCAGCAGAGAAAACTAAAAACCGGCAAGGACTCGTCCACGAAGGGTTCCGTACCATCGCACAAGATTAACCACAAATAGATGTGGTTTTTTGTATTTGTTGTTATAGCGGCAAAATAAATACACACTCTGTGAAAATTTCAGCTGCCTACCTATTACGGTTCATGAGATATAGCCCTGTGACAGACGGACGGACGGACGGACGGACAGCGGAGGCTTAGTAATAGGGTTCCGTTGGTACGGAACCCTAAAAACGTGATTATGGTCTACAGATAGTTTAAGTTTTCACCTGTTAAAATGATTCAACAAAGCGAATTAAATTAAAACTCTGTTTTCGATTAAAATCTCTGACTCGATTAAAATTAAAATTTATTTCGAATCAAACAGAAGGCGTCAGTGGTTCTTCAAATGTCGCTTTCGTGTTAGGATATAGCCTGTTCAAATAGCGAGTCAATTCACCAGTGGTAATCGCCCTGGACAGAGCAAAACCGTTTCTGCTCGATCACAACTTGAGTCTCACTCTTGAGTCAACTCCACCCGGATGATTGGATGCAGCTGCAGGCCTATTTCTGGAATTCCGTAATCAGAACTCCTTTCCGTCCGGCCGCATTTATAGCGGTTTTCAAAGCGATTTTTTTTTTCAACGGAAAACCTTGATTAATTTAAATACTGTGCTCCGGAATCTTTTCGCAATGCTAGACTCAGGATTCCTGATTGCGGATTATGCCAGGAATAGGCCTGCTGAACAGGTAAAACGGTACAACGAGAAAATAGAGGTCACGTTCAGGCTGGGCGATTCGAAGTTGAGTTCGTCTGAGATTCTCAATAGACGAGCGCGCACACTACACAATTTGATCAATTAGGCAAACTGTTTATTGCCTTTTCCGTCCGCTCTTTGTTCTTTGACTGTGGTATTAATTAATATACCTGCCTAAGGCATATTCTAATCGGTGTCCATAGATATACAAGCTACAAACTCACGAAATGTTTTTTTAACGAATTAATAAGTGGTTATTCTCATTATTCCCGCTTAACATATTTAAGAATGAATTACTTTACTGAATTATCACCTACCTTCATTTTAAAGAACTCTTGCAGGCCTGGCAAAATTTAAAGACAGGAAAAGTAAAATTCGGGATGCCAAAACTCCAAGATGTTCGTTTTCTGAGCAAGGTGAAAAGGTCATAACCTTGTTATGACACCGGAAGGCTTTGACCGCAGCATCGATTAGCTGATGAAAAGTGTGCCATTACACTAATCGAATGTGCATTATGTATTTCGTGGATCATATCAGATGTCGAATAGCATCCGTAGTTTTAATACTTAATGCAGGATGCAATTAGGCTACCAAGGTGTGTTTCGGCAAGGCTGTTTTACGGATCCATAAAAAGTTATGCAGCCCTAATGGTCCCACTACAGTGTCTGTCAATCTGTCAGTCCACGATGATCATTATTTTCACCATTCAAAAGTCCAAATACCTAACGCTAAATTCATAATGCAACGCCGTATAGGCAGAGACAGTGCGATCCAAAAAATTAAAAAAATCGGTCAACTAATCGATAGACACACAAGCAAAACAGTTGACCCTTGATGATGATTAATGAGAAGTCAATTGCCTTTATTGAAACAGACATGAGCAGAATCAAGAGAATGAAAGCAATACATTGATTAATCAATGGATTACAATGCCTAACCGTCAGCTATCTAAGGCAAAAGCTTATATAGATATGACAGCTGGTGACAAATGTACATAGTTGGTTAGTAATTAGGTAAATTTTAATAATACCTAAAGTATTATTACTTTGAGGAAAGAGGGTTAAAATACGTGTATGAATAGGCACATGAGATTATTTACACAAGGGCACATGGTTTCGCAACGGTGACTACAATTTGGAGAAAATCATGTATTGCGTCCTGGAAATTAGACTACTCCAATAATGAAGAAATGGAAGAAAGGGAGAAAAGAAATAAAGAGAGAGAGACAGAGATTTCAATAACATCGTAATATAGTGATAATTTTAACCGTTGTAAAAACAAAAGTGTAAAACAGTATTTTTTTAAATCCTGTATGACTTCACACGATCAGTTAATGTACAGAGCGCCAAAGTTCACATTTGTATTTGCAAGGAAAATGTATGTGGGTCAAAGTCCAATGTGTGGCTAGGATGATCCCGTTCGACATGGCATGTGTTTTTTTTTTTTGGCCGGTGTATTCACTTTCTCATAACAAAGTAATTTATTATTTTCAAAAATTATAAAGCCAGAACTGATTTTTTAATACGGGTAAAACAACAAAAAAAGTAAAAGTAACCAACATCTTTAAATATTCATCAGATCATAAGATTAGTTATTTATGAACTGAGGTTACGTGTCGATAGGAAGGAACCAGTAAATCTGCACGCGCTGGTTCTAATTTTATACATTATGACCAGACTTCAATTGGAATCCCGCCCGGAATAAATATTACTTGTAAACATACACTGCCTTCACAAAGTACTCTCCAAGGAGAGAATCTTCACCGTACAATTTGCAAGATGGTTACAGAACATAAATTGTATACCTAGCATAAACTAAGAAGTAATTAAAGTTTACATATAAAATAACGAATTATTATTTATAAGGACTTACATAGTTTAGTATGTTTCTTTTGTCACAGTCTGGTTAAATAAGTCGACTAAGGGCTGATTTTTCAATAGTCTGATAAACAGCTAGATAAGTATTCGACGGATTTATTTACGCTTCTGCTGATCCATCCGATATTTTTTATTTACGCTTCTGCTGATCCATCCGATATTTTATGTCCATATGTTTGTTAGTAAAATTATAGACAGATAATTGTAATAGAAGATATAATTCCCCGGTAATGACTATCCATCTTGAATTTATACTATCAGTCCAATAAGTACTATCTTAGGATTGAAAAACCGGCCAAGAGCGAGTCGGACTCGCACACGAAGGGTTCCGTACCATCGTAAAAAAATGTATACAAAAAAATCACGTTTTTCACGACCCCCTTTAATTTTAATTATTTATAAATCTTACCTATTTGTTGTTATAGCGGCAAAATAAATACACACCCTGTAAAAATTTCAGCTGTCTATCTGTTACGGTTACTGAGATACAGCCCTGTGACAGACGGACGGACGGACGGACGGACGGACAGCGGAGGCTTAGTAATAGGGTTCCGTTTTCACCCTTTGGGTACGGAACCCTAAAAATCGGCCCTAATACATTTAAAAGAGCTCTGAGGTTTCTTGCCAGTTTCTTGCCTGTTTCTTCCTTAATGATTGTGCATCACAGAACGCAGAATAAAATTTAAAAATTACCAGTCATACTGAACGTTCATTGTGTGCCGTAAACAGATAGCGGAAATGATGCTCTTTATGACGAATAAAGTACCTGAATCTAGGTATGTCAATATATACAATATAGTGTTATTAAAGACGTGAGATGATCGTAAGTGAGTACCTAATTAAAATTGCTAGAAACCAGATTTTACATATTCGGTGAGTCTTACCACAGACAGATTGAATAATGTAAAACTGGTTTTCTAGTTTTAATCATGAGTTAATTATTTCGCTTCGGCAACGCGGCCAATCCTGCCCAAAATAATGAACCAAATTTGTGAACATTTAGTACATAAGTACCTAATAGTCATATTGTAAAAAATACTTGTGCTGCCAAAATTATGAAATCATTTGTAACATTTTAACACTACTACTAAGCGTTGGGCTCCTATTATGACAGTGGTTGTGGTAGGTATCAACTATTCATGGCTGATACCTACCACAACCACAACCACTTTAAAACTTAGATGGTAGGGTTAGGCCCGCCTAGGTCGGTAATGTTGTATTCTATGAAAATATCGTTGAAGTGGCAATCGATCGTGTCTTGTTTTCCATGCAGTTTATTGCAGTCGTGCTGATGAAGGAATGTCCTAGCGTAGCACCTAATACCTTCGGGAATGCATTACGTTGGAAAAATATAATGGCAAGTGTACATGCCACCTATGTCCAGTTACAGAGAAAAATGTTAAAGACAACCATTGTAGCGACATTAAAAGGGATTCTGATTTTACGAAAGGACCCTTAATATTGGTAGAATGGGCTTTTAATGGCCCTTACATGAGAACAATTGTCACGCCTATTGAAGGGTCGGACTTCAAATGATTTCCTGATTGGTCATTCACGTCCCCTGATCCGAAGTGAAGTCAGCGTCCATCACGACAATCACACGCAATCTAAACTAAGTAATTGTGAGGTACCAGACAATTCGAGCTCGTTGCTACCAATTCATAAAAAATTCATGAAATTAACTAGGGAGATAAAATCCAGATTTAATTAAATAAAAGGTACATTTTCGTGGATCATTCATGTTGTAGTGACCAATTTTTATTTTGGCTAAGATTTTTTTTCTGTCCACTAAACATAATGAAAATAAACTCGCACAGAGCACCAAAATTTAATAAATCATGAATTTCTGAGAAATTATCAACACTCGAATGATCACTATGAGTCCTGCGTGTACTCATCTTAAGGTGGCCCAACCCGGCGGGACTAACTCATTCGCGGGCACGGTACAAAACCGTGCTGTTAGCTCTGGAACCTTCTCTGTCTCAAAGAAAAAGACAGGCTCCGTGATGAGGAAGATGCAACATGTCCACATAAAAGATAATGTGCATAGTGTATGATTTGGTAAGAATTACGAAAATTTTAATTACAAAACGACTTATAGCTAAAAGTAAACCATGACCGCTGTAGTTAAAAATCTAACAAAAACCAAATGGATTATAAATCTTGATTAAATTAGCTATGTCTGATGACTAATCTTTTTAAGATGTTCTTACTTTATCATTGCGTAATGCACCTCCAAAGTTATTGTATAAAACACGCGAAAAATTCGAACTTTCGGACCCTAAAACTTAGAAACCAAACACAATTTTACAATGCCAACGGTCATCAGACATCTAGTACGATCAAATAAAGCTATTTTGAGCAAAATTTGGGATCTTTGTCAAGAAATATGGGCGTGATCTTCTTTCCCCGTTTGTATGGGGAGTTGAGCGGGATGGGCCACCTTAAGTTATTTTTTCGTGCTAAAGAAAGTAAAGTAGGTACATGGCTTTTCAAACCAATAAATATGTGAATGTAGAAATGACCATGAACCAAAGACATGACCACTAATGTTGCAAAAAAAACTTACTAACAATTTGAAATAACTTCTTCAAGAAACCACGCATACTTTTAATTGGGACAGTCCCTTGCTCCAAATGAATTTCTTAAAGGTTTGGTTTGGGTAGGCAACTTTTTGAAGAATATGTTTTTATTGGTAGTTGTAAAACTTCGTGTGATGGTTACCAGTGCCATAGAAGGTACTTTTCAAGCGGTAGGAATAATTATGTACATTTTTTTGCATTTGCAGTTGAGTCAATTTTCCCGTACATTTTCCAGTCGATATCAGCTGAATCACAGATGGTTTAAATTAAGAGAGCTATGGTATTGTGCAAGGCTGGAATCGAACCAGCAAGCAAACCTTTTCGCAGGCAATCCATCCGACTAATGTAGTCGCTTGCTCAATGATCCATAAAGCTGAGAATTCTTCTAACGTGTCTCTGCCCTTCAGATAGCTCCTAATAACAGTGTTTAATATTCCACATACTTAATTCATGTTTAACTTAAACCTTGTCCTTGCCTTTTTATGCCTATTCTATATACATATATTATTTCTTCTATGAAGCCTGATACAGTATCTAATAATTTAAACATGTAACAGAGGTGTTCTTTTATGAAAGAATGAGTATGCAACATCTTCAAGCCGTCAAAGTCAAACTCGGACTTCCGATTTGTATGAAAACGCGGAGTCGACGTAAATGGCAACGTCGACGTATTTACGGCAATGTTGAGCAAGCTGTCAAATCAAACTCGGACTCGCAAATGGTAGTTCGCTTAACGCCTACTGCGCGCGCTCTTCAATTTCTCCATGCATTTGAAAACGCCAGTCGATCGGTATTATATATATATTAGTTTATTTTATTCAAAGTATGTTTGTATTGTTATGAAAATTATGGTTTATGTATGTTTGTACTGTATGTATATATTTTTATTTTATTTGCTTTATTCTTTTCCTTTTTGTGTGTAGGTACCTACCTACAGATATTTTAGATTGTCTCTCATCACCCCAAAGGTTGACTGGAAGAAATCACTCCTAGTGATAAGTCCGCCTTTGTGCAATTTTGTTGTTGTTTCGAATTGTTTTTGTAATTGTACTTGTTTTCTATTGCACAATAAAGAATTTATTCATTCATTCATTCGGTTTGCCGTAAACGCCAATTTAGGTGACAACTGAGACTAATTTACGAATGGAAGTACCATACAACTTAGCTGCTGTTAGTCGTAAGTTGGTGGAGATATTGTTATCAGAAAAGAGCTGGACACAGATAGTATAATTTCAATATATTACACATTACATATTGAACTGGATGGACAGCACGGACAATTAGAGAATACAAAACCGTTAAGTCGCTTCTTACGAGATGTACGGGAAATAATGCAGCGGGATCAATATGTGCCTGGACCTGGAAAGCGCAAAGGATTTCGCAAGTGCAAATAAATAACTACATACTAGCCAACTGGTTACTTACTGACTCAAATGTGATTAACGTTAAATACACAATGATACCACATCGATAGTTGAATGCTTGGATGATCTAAGAAAACAAATAAAGATTCGATCTTTTGTTTTGTTTGAATTGTTTTTTAGGGTTCCGTACCCAAAGGGTGAAAACGGAACCCTATTACTAAGCCTCCGCTGTCCGTCCGTCCGTCTGTCCGTCTGTCACAGGGTTGTATCTCAGTAACCGTAACAGGTAGACAGCTGAAATTTTAACAGAGTGTGTATTTATTTTGCCGCTACAACAACAAATAGGTGAGATTAAAAATAAATAAAATTAACGGGGGCTCCCATACCATAAACGTGTTTTTTGAAGTGAAAACTTCTTTAGCGGCGCTGAGCACTTTTTGTTGGATGGGTAAAAACTTCCAAACTCGCGTCAGGGTCACGTGATGCTGATCGAAAAAGCGTAAGATTGAAGTGAAAACTTCTTTAGCGGCGCTGAGCACTTTTTGTTGGATGGGTAAAAACTTCCAAACTCGCGTCAGGGTCACGTGATGCTGATCGAAAAAGCGTAAGATTGAAGGGAAAACTTCTTTAGCGGCGCTGAGCAAACGATGGTGAAAAAGTCGTCGAAATTATGGATGAAAGTTGATTTTTCTAAGAGATAAAAATTAATGTAATTTATAAATAAATAACGATATAATATTATGAATAATAACATGTAAATTGTCATATTTGTGTACGATAGCGCAATAAATAAACATTGTATTCTACCTCATAAATGATAGTATTTTTGTACTTATAATTAAACACAACGTTAATACTAAAGTTTTCACTTCTGCCGGCACTCCCGGAGTGCTACCGGTGTTTTTTTTTTTTTTTTTTTTTCTACGATGGTACGGAACCCTTCGTGTGCGAGTCCGACTCGCACTTGGCCGGTTTTTATCTATGAACTTATCAAAAACATTGGAATTTATTTCTCTAAGGGCCGATTTTTCAATCCTCAGATAGCACCTATCGGACTGATAGTACAAATTCACGTTTGTCAAAAGATGGATAGTCATAGCTGGATAATAATAGTTATTTCTATCACAATATGGACTTACTATATCGGATGGATAAGCAGAAGCGTAAATAAATCGGTTGAATAGCTATCTGGCTGTTTATAAGACTATTGAAAAATCAGCCCTAAAGTAAGTAATGTTGTAGAGGGAATAATATATATAATAATAATAGCTATAATAAATAATAATCAATTATTTTCCTATTCCTACTATACTCGTAGGTTAGGACACAGGGTCTTAGTTCTTATGCGACACATCTCTGGTTCAATCGCCGTTCCGTTCATCCACCAACATATTTCTCTTCCAAATTGCATAAATGCATTTTGACACGAATGTAAGCTGTTCCATGGTTCAGAATTCATTTAAAACTTAATAGGTGGTAATTAAGCCCATCAGGGTTGGTTTATCGCATTTGATGAACATATGGTCAAAGCAAAAGTTGTCAGTGTTTTCCATGCAATTCAATGTAACCGTGCTTACAGGCAGAATCCTAGCATGGCTCCTAATTCCGTAAGTGTGGTATGAGACATCAGATGGTGTATTTGTCCAGTATTTTTTTTTAAAGTACACGATATGGTCTGGGACACCTAACAGAGGCAAAGCTTTTATGCATTTGTCAGATTTCATTTGAGTACCAAGACGAAGGCCTTAGGTTAAGAGATTACAAAGATACACAGAATGTCTTGAGTTTTCATATAAAGTGCATAGAAACTTTTTCCCTGACCTTATATGTGTACAATGTTATTATGTTCAGTGCGAATCACTGTAGACGTTGCATTGTCTGTCCTGTGATTCGCATAGTTTAATAAGTAAGTCATCAGTTTACATTACAATTGTTACCTACTAGTTGACACTTAATAGAAAATTTTTTTAATGCTCATCACACTATACACCCTAATCATTCTTCAGACTTTCCTATTCCACAATTCACACGAGTAAACGTGATTATTTTGTCTCATCAAAAATGGATCTGTGTGCCATGCTTGATAAAAAAATTCATAAGAAAAACCATCACCTTATCTACATAAGTTACATGAATTATATTTAACTTGAGCGTGCAATTTCTTGATCTATAGGTTTACACGTCACACGTCCATAATTGCGCCCAGGGTTGCTTAACCTCGATCATTGAACGCCGAGGCCAGACAGCTACCGAGGTGCACATTATACCTGATGTATATCAGAATTATTCCCTAACAAGTGATTGTCATAGGTTGATGGTTGTTTTATCTTTCTACCTTCATTAAAAGCCTGCTATGAATGCCATTTTACCTCTAAATAAAGTCATTATTTCTTAAGTATGAAGAGAGAGCAAGACTTCAAAGGTAACGTCCTGAGTATTATCAAAAAATCCAGCCGACCGACGGTCTGACATGTGTATCGATCGATACTATTGCGTTCTACCGCCTGCTCTCCTACGAATGCACCTAGAAATGAAAGTACTCACCCATCCAGCAAGACATAGCAGCGCGAAGCCCCCGTACAATTTCAAGTTGCGGTGCTCCATTCTGCCGCACGCAAAACTCGCACTATCCGGGTTATAACAAAGTTAGTTAACATACAGTCCGCTCTCGCCAACACATTACACTTCAGCGGCCGCCGTCCAATCGTTTGATAAATATGATGATTGTTCACAATGGAAGCGGCTCCGTCGCACAGCCGACCTCCTCAGCGAACCGAAACCAACAAAACGCAACAAACAAAATGGATTCTGTATTTTTTTTATCACTTTTGTGAAATTCAATGAAATCGCGTGATTGCTCACTTTCGACCACAGAATATAGCACAGAAAAACAATGAAAAGAGGCTGTGTCAGAAAAAGTACCATGTTTCCCGTTTAGCGCTGTAGTAGCCACGAAAATATAGCCTGTGTTCGGGCAAAGTCCTCCGTACCATTCGGTCCAAGAAGGAGCAAGAAATTGGGTTTGGCTTAACATTTGACCGCATATCAACCAGGAAAGCGAAAGCGACTAAGCCCCGGTTGCACGAAGAGACGGGCGAGTTAATCAATGTGCAAACACGTCACTTTTAGTGATCCGTATAGAGTTCCTTTCATACTGTCCACACAAAGTGACGTGGTTGATCGTACGTTGACGTTGATTTTGATTTTTTGCCCTTTCGTGCACTCGGCCCTAAGTCACGGATTAAAATGAAACGCTTTCGCCTGACGCCATCAAACATAAAATGGTATCTTCATGTTATAGCACTATATTTAGAATCATTAGAAAGGAATAACACTAGGATAACTCGTGACTGTCATTTCATGAGTACGAAAGATTCGGAGGCGTTCAGAAACATTCCTTTTTGTTCCACCTTTCCGAAGTGTAACGCGGAACCGGAGCAAGGTCTGTCAACTGTTACAGTAATAAAAATTACGTATATACGTACATAATTATTTATATTACGTATATAATTACATTATTTCGAGTCGAATATGATATCAATTGGAAATTGGGTGAGTTTTTAATCAATTAAGTTAAGAATTGCCTGGTTTTTCGCGTGAGTAATGAGGTTAAAGGAGATATGCTATCGGAGCTCCATTGACATTTTTGGCGTAACAGAAATAGAATCGATAGTGTTCGAAACCATCGATAATTATTATTAATGATTTGAATTTTCAAATATTTCAACTTTCATGAGAACTCCAGCTAATATAATTCGATCTAAACAGACTTTGAACATATAGTTCCCTTGCAGAAAGAGTAGAACCATCTGTTATCCGATATTTAAACAATTTAAGATTATAGTAATATTCGTAATTTATTACTACAATCCTTTTTTCAATTAGGTATATTGTGCCACTACCTGTACCGTACGTATTTATTTTCAAAAATACATTGACACACAATATATCTTAGCTTAAATAATAATCCGATGCACAGCGCCATCTATTGCATAATAGTGATAATATGTTGTATTTGTTTTTTCGAATCGCACGTTTCTCTCGCATATCCACTTTTTATGCACTTTTATGCTGTTTTTTTGTAAAAAATCGAATTCGTATATTTCGAAAAGTAGACACAGCCGTCAATAAAACCAAATGAGTATTATGGGCCGAGACACCAAGTTGTTTCCGTAAGGTTTTCCCAATTCTTGAACACACACAGCACTGCGGAAAAATAACCACATTACAATTTCTTTCTCTAATATCAAATAAATATCTCAGTTCACATACTATTTCATGTAACTTCGATACGAAGTGCTTGAACTAGCAATATTCTTATTTTATCCTTCAGAATAACTCTCTACGGTGGTGTGCCCACTAAAATGAGCAAGAAAATCTAAGAATAACCTGCAAATGATAATAACATAAAAAAACTGGAACGCGTTGCGGCGCGAACCTCGGACCTCTGGCTCAGGAAGCAACGCCCAGTGCGCTGCACTAAACAAGAAACTTGTTCAAATTTCGAAAATAGTAATCACTTCAGTAAATGCATCACTGAGACTTTAGATGCATCTGCTGACGTTTCTATGAGTTTACACTGTCTGAAATGTATCAATTCGGATTCACCTTAGTAAAAACAATTTAACTGTGGTAGTTCGATCCAAAAACACTTAAATTAGTGACGATTTTCTAACCTATACAAACTTTGCGATGTCCTTTTTTTTAGATTGTGTCAAAGTGACGTTCATCTCTGCGGGTTTACTCATGAGAATATCACCTGTGAGTCACCGTTGGGTAGTGGGATTTGGGATTGTTGGAAATCGGCAGCGGGAGTGCGAATTAAAGGCAGAGTTTTATCGAGACGTTTTATTGTTTTACGTTTTGACAACACACAAACTTGCAGCGAGCAGCAGACATCTTATGCTTTTTTATGTATATGTAGTTTTCATATAGTTTACCAAATTACATACCAGGACTTTTTGTTTGCATTCCAACACCCCCCCTCAAACAAAACATTCCTTATCTTGACAATAAAAATAACTATGTTTGTATTAAATGAGTAAACCCATCATTTCTCGGAATTTTACAAATAGCACTTTACTTAAAGGTTTTGTAAAGCAATCTGCTACTTGTTCGTTAGATTCCAAGTATACATTTTTTATCTTTCCCATCAATAAAGCTTCCTTTACAAAGTGAGCTCTAATATCTATATGTTTGATTCTTTTTGAACTGTCAGGCGTTTGCGCCAGCTTTATAGCAGACTGGTTGTCTTCATATATAGTTACAGGTTCACTTTCACTCAATCCCAAATAAAAAAAAATTTTTTTTAACCAGCAAGCTTCACTACCCGCAACACTCAAAGCAACATACTCGGCTTCAGTAGAAGACAATGAAACACATTCCTGCTTCTTGGTACTCCAAGATACGGTACAGTCGTACACTTTAAAGATCCATCCTGTTGTAGATTTCCTATCGTTAGTATCACCGCCCCAGTCAGCATCAACATAGCCTTGTAGCACAAGATTCGACTTGTTACACATATAGGTCAATTTCGCAGTAATGGTACCTTTTACATATCGCAAACAATGTTTTAATGCAGCATACAGTTCTTTGCTAGCACAACTTTGGAAACGACTCAGAAAACTAAGGCATGCACATAAGTCAGGTCGGGTTCCTAACATCGCATACATCAGGCAACCAATCAAGGATCTACACGATGATTCAATTTCATTACTTTCTGGTTCGCTACGCTTAAGCAATTCGAACTTAAAATTCGAGTCCATGGGTGTTGACGCAGGTTTACAATCTGTCATGCCAAATTTTTCAAGAACATCTGATAAGTATGTTGACTGATCTAGTTCTGTAATACCTTGTTCCAAATTTTGTTTTACATTTATGCCTAAGAAAGTCTTGATATAACCCATATCTTTCATTTTAAAGTTTTCACTCAATACCAACTTAAACATTTTTATATCATCGACATTATTACCTAAAATTAATAAGTCATCGACATATACAAGGACATATAAGAAGTTCCCATTTGCATATTTCGTATACAGGCAGTAATCGGACTGAGATCTTACAAATTCTTCACTTTTCATGACACTGTCAAACTTATCGTTCCAGTATTTAGGTGATTTCTTTAAGCCATATATAGCCTTATTTAACTTGTACACTTTTTCTGATTTTTTACCCAATGGTAACTTCAAATATACTTCTTCCTCAATTTCTCCATAGAGAAAAGCACTTTTAACATCCATTTGATAAATAGGCAACTTCTGCTTATTTGCTACAGCTACTAAAATCCTAAACGTTGATAATTTAGCAACAGGCGCATAAATTTCTGACATGGTCATACAATCCTTTTGTTGAAAGCCTTTTGCTACTAACCTAGCTTTATACATACTGTTTCCTTCACAGTCCCTTTTAATTTTATATACCCACTTAGTATCGATAGCATGTTT
This sequence comes from Incurvaria masculella, assembly GCA_946894095.1. NCBI lineage: Eukaryota > Metazoa > Arthropoda > Insecta > Lepidoptera > Incurvariidae > Incurvaria > Incurvaria masculella. The sequence continues at coordinate 15,216,001 of OX335657.1, read as the reverse complement.
GCCACTTGGCAAGGGCATTTCTGTCCATGTATTATTTTCCCGCAGAGCCTGCAACTCTGTCTTCATAGCACTTTCCCAATGTTTCGCAGCCGCATTACTTACAGCCTCGTCATACTTTAAGGGTTCTTCGCACAAACCCATGAACACATTATTACAGTTCATGTCATAGTCCTTCTGCCATACAGGTTTCTTGCGCACGCGTTTTTCATTTTCATAAATTTCGTCACTTTCCCAATTCATTTCTTGTTCTTCGCTATCAGTCTCGGGGAGAACCGGTGTTAAATCCGCAGGCGATTTTTGTTCACCTTGCTGTTGTACACAATGTTGTTTTTCTTCTTGTAACGGTAGGTCCTCATCATCTTGTATTTCCACCTTTTCAGTTATAGCTTTCACCATTGTTTCTTCTCTGCTTTCACTGTTTGTCCTGGTTAGAAATATTACATCTCGTACTATATCGACCTTTTTGGTATTAGGATAGAATACCCTAAAACCTTTTGTTTCTTCTCCGTATCCAACAAAAAAGGCCGGTTTGCTTTTCGAGTCCCATTTAAGTCTCTTCTGATGAGGAGTGTTTACATACACATCAGACCCAAATTCTTTCAACCTTTTAATGTCAAATGTTTTTCCACAATGTAACTCATATGGTGTTTTCCCTTCTATCGGACTCTTACCAGTGCGATTTAATATGAATACAGCTGTATTGACCGCCTCTGCCCACAGTTCCTTCCCGAAGTTCTTCGCGATCAGCATAGTCCGTGCTGCCTCCACAATAGTTCGCATCTCCCTTTCGGCTCTTCCATTTTGCTCTGGAGTATATATCACCGATGTCTGGTGCCTTATCCCATTATCATTGCACAGTTTACTAATGTCTTCATTGATAATTTCTCTTCCATTATCCGACCGAATGATTATAACAGGTATCCCTTCTTTTTGTAACATCAATATGTGCAATTTTAATTTCTGTGCAACTTCACTTTTCTTTTTAATAAAATATACTGTTCTAAAGCGCGAAAAATCATCTTTAAAAAGAACGAAGTATCTCGAACCTCCAATTGATTCCTTTTCCATTGGTCCACAGACATCAATATGGATAAGTTCTCCTGGACTTGTACTCTTTGAATCACTATTATTAAACGGTAGTCGAGTGTGTTTTCCTTCCACACATGCAGTACATCTATCATCACTATTGTCATACTTTATGTCATTTTTTTCTAAAATCTTCTTTACATGAGCAACATTCTGATGAGCTAACCTTTTATGCCAGGAACTTAGATCATTTGCACTGCCCACGTATGCAGTTTCTGGCGGAATATGTATTGTACGGAACTTCATAAAATACAGCTTACCGTTTCGTTCCCCAAGCGCTTCCGTCGCTCCGGCTCTTTTTATTTTACTCAGGTTACTGTCCGTCACCACCATATAATTTTTATCGATAACCGTACTCAAAGAAAATAGGTTAGGTTTCAAATCCGGAACATAAAGAACTCTTTCAATCACTTTTTGATTCCAATGCATACCATCGTACGCTTCCACCATTATTGTTCCATAGCCAATTGCTTCAAGTTTACTTCCGTCTCCTATGAGCACGAATTTTGGGTTTGATAACTCACAGTAATCCATAAACCAGTCCTTTCTATGAGACATATGATCACTCGCTCCCGAGTCCATGATCCATATATCATTATCATTTATCTGATATGAAGATTTGCTCGCATACGCAAACTCTCCTTCATCAGATGCATGCAACGCATTACTGTTAGTCATTTTTGTTTCATTTTTAATCCTATTTTTATTAAAAAAGCAATTTTTCATTTCATGACCAACTTTTTTACAACAAAAACACAATTTTTCCTTTTTCGGGGTATTTGTAGCTTTACAATCCCTTTTAAAATGACCCAATTTGCCACATGCAAAACATTTTACATTTTTCTTATAAGTCACCAGTGCCGAACAGACATTCTTAGATTTCCATTCTCCATTTCGTTGTTCTTCAATAAGCAATCTTGAATTTAATTGTGACAGAGTCTGCTCCGCAGTTGGTACAGACTCCCACGCTGACACAAAATACTTGTACTCCTCCGGTAATGCCATGATTACCTTAGTTATTGTCATACGTTCCGATATTTCTTCTCCTTGTTCACGTAATTTATTTACCAGCACCTCTACCTTTGCCAGGAATGCGGCCATTCCCTCTCCTTCGTACTTCAGTGAGAAGAAACGTTGTTGAATAAGATGTAGACTTGTGGCCGACTTGGAGTCGTATACACTGTTTAGTTTTTGCCACATTTCTGCCGCGGTTTCGCATGTCATTACGTGTAACATGACGCTCTCGTTGAGCCGCGTCACAATAAAGCCCTGAGCCTTGGCATCTTTCTTGCTCCAGCCTTCGCTGTCCTTTTTTATGGTCCCGTCGATAACTCCGTATAGTTCCGCCGACTTCAGTAGAACTCGTACTTGGAATTTCCATACGTTCCAGTTACATTCTCCCAGCAACTTCAAAACCGGCACACCAGCCGTCGTCGCTGCCGTCTCCATTTTGCGAGCGTCGGTCCTGTTGATTCGCCAAACGCGAACTCCAACCACCGCGCCTCCGCACGACCTCTGATCCCGAATTCTTCGCACTCACCACATGTCTGGGCCCATAACCTGTTGGAAATCGGCAGCGGGAGTGCGAATTAAAGGCAGAGTTTTATCGAGACGTTTTATTGTTTTACGTTTTGACAACACACAAACTTGCAGCGAGCAGCAGACATCTTATGCTTTTTTATGTATATGTAGTTTTCATATAGTTTACCAAATTACATACCAGGACTTTTTGTTTGCATTCCAACAGGGATGTAGATATGTTGGAGATTATTATTTACAGCACCATTTTTGGTTAATAAAAAAATATTTTGTGCATGATTTAAAAGAGATGTATCAATAATAACCCCAACTATAACACCAACCGAGATGGTGCGCTCCAAACTTAGTCTAACTTAATGCTACTGAGGGTACTGAGTGGTCAGTCTGAGTTCTCACCTAAATTGGCGTTTACGGCAAACCGATCGACTGGCGTTTTCTCCAAACTCCATACAAGTTTTACTAGATATTCTGTGGTTTTACTTCTTCAAGCTGTCAAAGTCAAACGCGGACTTCCGATTTGTATAAAAACGCGGAGTAGACGTAAACGGCAACGTCGACGTATTTACGGCAACGTTGAGTAAGCTGTCAAATCAAGCTCGGACTCGCAAATGTTAGTTCGCTTAACGCCCGCTGCGCACGCTCTTCAATTTCTCCATTCATTTGAAAACGCCAGTCAATCGGTTTGCCGTAACGCCAATTTAGGTGACAACTTAGGGCCGAGTGCACGAAAGGAGAAAAAATCAAAATCAACGTCAAAGTATGATCAAACACGTCACTTTGTGTGGACAGTATGGAAGGAGCTCTATGCGTATCACTAAAAGTAACGTGTTTGAACATTGATTAACTCAGTCATCTCTTAGTGCAACCGGGGCTTAGACTACCGGCTCAGATGATGTGGTTTAGGGGCCGTTTTCTTCTACAATCTGGGAGAGTGTATCTTTCTTCAATCCGGGAAGTAAGGGGTTTTTTGAACTTCCTCAGTGCCCGCATGATGTATGAGGGTCGTCCGCGCCGGGTAACACTTAGGTTTGCGTCCATCGCACGCCTTGTTTTATGTACATGGCCGACGTGGTCAGCTGATCATAACTGAACTGGCTAATTACCTTTGCCTGCCCTTAACAAAAATTATCAGCGCTAGCAGCGCCATTGGGTCTCCTGGTAAACTAATGGCATGCTTGTTACCGTCCCAGCTGTTCCATACCAATATTCAGTTGATTGTAACCGTAGAAAGAGAATCTCAGCGACTTCTCGGAACTCTTTGATAGTACCTCTCTCTCTCTCTCTCTCTCTTTTATTTGGGATCATTGTCTGTCATGTGAAATGTCCGTCTGTGATTTGCTCAGTTCTTTTTCCTTTTTATTCTTAATTTGGAATAATATGTTTAGCAAGTCTTTGCGAGATTTTAAATTAAAAAAAAATGGGCATTAATTAAATTCAGTCTTAATTATTTTCACCCATTATATCGTCAATAGTTAAAGATAGAATGCCAAATTTCTATGTGATGTGTTAATTATGAAATGATCAGAATTAAATACATACGTTCAAGAATTTGAGTTTCAGCGACATCTACATTTTTTTTTCCTGCTTCCGACGAATGTCACGACCAATACTTTTTCAGATTATTTTCAAAATCTGATTACAATGCTTAAAAAAAAAAAAAAATGTAGATGTCGCTGAAACTCAAATTAATGAGATAACGGTAATGTCGTATCCATTAAATACATAAAATTATCATACGTTCAAGAATTCAATAATCAAGTAGAGAAACTTAAATCAGCAAATTGTCAACAGAGTTCTTTCCAGAGATTGTTGACAGAGATCAAGAAAATAAAAAGATACATACTTTTTCTGTACCAGTATAATATTCTGTTCTTCTCCGAACTCTTTGGTTGGATGGAGATTGTGAATTTGTAATTTGTGATGTTCAACAACAAAAGTATCAAAGAATTTGTCTTCGGTGTGCTGTGGAATATTCGATGGTCTCCAGCCGTGTGCATGCGGCGAAAATTTAAAACACACATTTACCAAAATAATGTCAACTCAAATATACAAAAACTTTGTGCGCGCTAGTGAGGCATCCCCTGTCGAAGTAAGTCCTTCGTTGCCGCTTCGTCGTTACATCTCAGGACACGACGCGCGTCGTATTTACCTCGACGTCGTTAGCAATCCCAGCTCTCAGCCTTCCCGGCTCGACACGCTTGGGTCGACATTAACAGTCAATACCAAACGAGTCATAAAGCCGAACGACAACCGTCTACACTCAGTCAGGCAAGTGTTCTTAGCTGCCCAGGATAACAACCACGAGGCTATACAGTCTTATATTTCTTCAAACCCAGAACAAATAAACATGATAGACGAGTATGGCTGGAGCTTGCTGATGATCGCTTGCCAGGCGAACTCAAGGCAAACTGTCGAGGTGCTATTGAAATTGGGCATTGATGTATCCATAAGAGATAAAGCAGGAAACTCTGCCAACTCGCTACTGATAAAACAGAAGAATGTAGAACTTATTAATTTAATGCTTAATCACAAATCAAAACAGAAAGATATACCAAAGACTGAGAGGAAAAGAAAAATATTTGAACATTACGAGTGTCCAGAATGCCAAAAAAGATATAGAGACCGGAGCGAGCATTTATCGTCAACTGTTCATAATATCAACCTCAGTAAAGGCAAACGACCAAGAATGTGGTATGGAATCCCTGAGTCTAACCGTGGCTATCAAATTCTTATAAGGGCTGGCTGGGACCGCGAGTGTGGACTGGGGCCAGAAGGTGAGGGGAAGAGGTACCCCATTAAGCCTGTGATGAAGCAGGACCGGAAGGGGCTCGGTGCATTAAAAAAAAAGTCAGCAGAAAGGAGTGATTTGGAGAAAATTAAGAACATTAAAAGTAAGAGACAAATGGAATGTGATTTAAGTATTGCGAAAAATACTGAAAAGAATTTTAGAAGACAATTTTACGATTTTTAGACACTAAGTTTGGATGAGATAAAGTATTAAACATGATATTCTTGAACCTTCTTTTTTATGGTGCGCAATAACAGGTTCGTCAGGCCCTAGCGTAAAAGTTACCCGACGACACCTTTGAACTTTCACATAACCTGCAAAAACCATGCGGGCTGGCCAGAAACCTTATTCTGCTAATTGATAACTGCGCGATGTTGGCATATCGCTGTCTCTTTCTTTTCGTATGTCATATTTGAGTGAGAAAATAACTGTCAAAATCGTGACAGGTTATTTTACCCTGTAGGCGGCGCGCAAGACAAACCACTCCATAGACAATAACAAAATGCATGTGTGAATTAGCTGAATACCCATTTTTGGAAACCGCACTGGAAACTTAGCGTGTTATGTTTGACGGAAACATAACTAATTCGGAATGGTTTGAAATTGGACAAATAGCAGAATCGGGCTTCTGGTGCCATGATTAAAGGACCCCAGGTTGTACCTTGGGGGATCTACCTCAGCAGGGAGTGCATTCCACAGTTTACTGAACCCTGTGAATAAATACCTAACCCTTTACGATTAGTTGGTTCTAGTTCAAATCTATACTATTATATAAAGAGGAAAGGTTTGATTGTTTGTTTATATGAACCGAATAGGCTCTGAAACTACTGAACGGATATAAAAAAATATTTCACCGTTGGAAAGCTACAGTCTATCCGACGGACATAGGCTATGTTTTATCTTAAAAAAATTAGGGATCCTTACCAAAACTCCGATAACGTAACCCTAGGTGCAAAAAAATTACCAAGAATGTTCCTTACATCGCGTGCGCTGCGAAAACTATTCACGCTAGAACAAAATGATGTACTACAATTTTATAGAACACATTACTATCTACAAAAAATGTCGCGACAGCATACATCTAACTATTATAGTTATGACACAATAAGTGTGCATTTATTTTAAAATAAAAATTTTAATACCGCCGCTAGAAAAGGCTCTTTATTTGTACCTAGATATTAATCCTTACCAAAATAAATAAATTATTATTTAAGACTGTTTCAATACCTTTATATTACTTTTTGAATTATTCGATTCGGACATTTCATTCGAAAGATATCATGAGTTTAAAAATTAGAAAAAACTCCGCTCGGCCAACTATGCGTTTTAGAGTTTGTAGGCGTCACTCCAATGATGACACACGAAGTAATATATAAGTCAATGCGTCACTCAGAGGTACGGGAGGGGCTCCCTACGCAGCAGCTGTGTGCGGAATTTAAGAAATCGTCGCTTGATAATATTTTGTCGCTTCATGATAATTAGTTTAGTAGGTGACCCATTAATATATGTTGTTCATTTAGTTATCCTAATAAATTAGTGATTTAAAGAGTTTTTTTGATTTTCGATTAAATACTTTTTAGTTGTAGGTTATAGTAGTAGTTGTAGGTAGCTAATAACAGATAAAAACATGTTTGAAAAATGTTACGGCTTTTCAAGCGGCAGGAAGATACATTCTCCAAAGACATTCTCAAAAGCCGTAACATTTTTCAAACATGTCTAACGACCGCAGTAATCTCAACAGCATCAATAACAGTTAAGCTAATTATTTAGTGAAAAATAAAACAACATCAAATAATGTTTACTTCCTGGCTTTAACTCATTAAATTATTTGTTTAATGGCTTTGTTTTGTGGTTATGACCTTTTTACAATAATTAATAGTATGAAAAATACATAAAAGTAAAAAATACAAAAAAAGAAAAAAAAAACAAAAAAATTTATTCACAAAATTTGTTATTTTTATTTCAAATATTTAAATGTAGGTATATGCTCTTTTATTAGGAACTTTACGTAATAAGGGGTTTATTTGTGTATCATTGTGTCAAAATAATATTTTTTCAATTATATTATGCCCGTGCAAAGCCGGGACGGGCTGCTAGTAATTTATATAGTGAATGAGTGCATTCCTTGCATATGATCTTTGGCCTCCACATTAGGTCAGAGAATCTGCTGTGATCTTGACCAGGGGGCCCATTCAGGTAAGAGTGAGTTCGAGTTCGGGAGTGAGTTAACCTAAAAATTGCTGGAAACAAAATTATTATTTAAAAAATTTCCAACGTATTTATGGGACAAACCAGATTTTACCAAACTAAAATGACATTAAAAAAGAGCGGAAACATAACCTATTTATAAAAGTGAGTTGTTATTTAGCTCCTAATTCGAACTCACTCTCGCCAGGTCCATTTCCATATCAATATAACCGTATGTGCATAAACTGAGGTTTTTCTTCTGTTCATGACAAAGATGCCACTTGTTTGGAACTGTGGGTAATTTTGGTCATGCCAACAGAAATTAGATACTCCTCACACATTTGCTCGGCACTGGCAAGTTATACATTTTTGTCAAGATTGGTTTTTTACTGAAAAATTAAAAAATTAACTTGTGAATTGGATTTTTTTTTCTAAGAGAATCAGGCGGGAATATGCTCAGTCATGAAGCTCACTCTATGAGATTTATTTATTATTTATTATGATTTAAAAAAGGATTAAAACCCCAATAATGTTTTGAATAATTAAATAGTTCTTTTGGTGAGTCTGCTTGTTCACGAGCAACAGTTACTTTGAAGCTTTGAAGACAGGTCGGCCACCAACTGCGGTCACTCAAGAAAATGTCCGAGACGTCTAAAAACTGATTCGTGAAAACCGAATTTCTATTGGCATGACCTGTTGTGTACCTGGTTTAAAAGATACCCTTTTTTACCAATGTTTTAACCCTTCGAAATATGTAGTATGATTACAGTCAGAATATAATTTTTTGTAAAACCTATGCAATCTTTTTTTTTTTTTTTTGCTCTCAATAATTTTTTGGGACTTTAGCCACATTGTGACTATGTCAGCCCCATAGTACATTTAATATTTCTAGTTTCTTAATTCAAGAGATGCTTTCATAAAACTGATCAAATGTATGCAGTCTGCTGATAGTGGCTCAGTTAGCGCATTGTGAATTGCAAAAAATAAGTTAAGCCTGTCAGTTTTGAGTTTTGCAATTAATGCATGACGCAAGCTCTCGTTCCGTTCACACTCCATCAAAAGGTGGTATTGATCCTCGACTTTTGGGCATAAATCACAGTTTGGTGAATTTCGTTTGCGCATGAGGTGTGCATCTCTGTTTAATAGAGTATGTCCGGATCGGAGTCTTAGAATTATAACAGTGTCAGCACGTGAGAGCTTCGATGCCATGAACCAGGGCTGTCGGGGAGGCTCTGTTTGTATAGTCTTAAACCAAATGCCTTTCTCTAACGATCTTCTATCAAAATGCTCTCTCCAAAAGTTGTAGCAAGAGATTTTCACTTTTGACAGAAAATCGTCAGGGATTTGTTTGCTGATCAAGATGTTATCACATGCAACAGCCTGATTGGCCAACTGGTCGGCTTTTTCATTTCCCTCTATTCCTACATGTGATGGGATCCATTGAAATACCACATCTCTGCCCTGGGAATGTAAATGCATGAATAACTTCAGGATTTCAAAGGCCTCATGTCTGCCGCGCGACCCCATCGTGCAATTAAGCAAGTGCTGTAGTGCGCTTTTTGAATCTGTTAGGATAACAATTCTTTTAATATTCATACTTGTGCCATAAGAAAGAGCCTCGAGTATTGCTGTTAGCTCGACCGCCATGATTGGTATATGGGCTTCGATGTGGAATTTCATCCCACAGTTACTCTGCGGGTCCCAAATTGCAGCACCAATACCTTTCCCATCCAGAGATCCGTCTGTGAATAGTTTGTAATGCTCATGGTATTGGTTTTTTAACATTATTTCTGAAGCAAGACATAGGTATCCACTATTGCACAGTATTTTCGCTCTATCTATGGAAGGAACACTAAGCTTAATTGCTTAGTTGCTTATTTGAATGCCAGCGATCCATTTAGATAGGGAATACATTGGTAATAAATCAAGTCGTTCTACAGCACACTCTTTAACATATTCATAATTAGCAGCTAAGAGAGGTAATCTATGGTTGTGCCAATAATTGTGTCCAATTGTTTCTGAAATCTTTTGGAGTAACAATATTGTAGGATCATTGAGGCGTGACAATGCTTTAAGAATATACTTGCTAGCTAAATACTTAGTTCTTAAGTTCAGAGGGAGTATGCACAATTCACTTTCCATCACATGTATTGGGGTTGTTCTGCTATAGCCACCGATAATTCTTAAAGCTCTGTTTTGGATGACATTGAGTTTTTTGTACGTTGATTCAGAACTATTACCATAGAACATGCATGCATAGTCTATCCGGCTGCGCACAAGGGCTATATAAAGCCGTCTCAGATGAACCGGATGTATACCCCATGTTGTGCCCGCTAGTGTCTTAAGAATGTCCAAATATTTACATATCTTTCCATAGCTTTCATTTACATGTTTTCCCCATTTCAGGCCCTCATCCAGCCATAGCCCTAAGTATTTTACAAGTTTGGTACGCTTTATATGATATCCATTAATACAAATATTTATAGGTGTCCTTTTATGCCCTCTAGAGAATAGACATATTTCTGTTTTTGTTGGAGATAGTTGTAAACCCATTTCACTTAGCATTTCTACAATTGAAGTAAGTGCATTTTCAATCAGATGGCTGGCGCTATTTAAGTCTGGGGTGGTAATATAGAGGACAAAGTCATCAGCATACTGCATTATCATAACATTACCAATTTGTTTACAAATTTCAGCTGTAATTAAGTTAAACAGGACCGGTGCCATTGGGTCTCCCTGTGCAAGTCCCTTGGTGCATTTCCTTGTGATTAGTGAATCCGTGTCATAGCTTATCTCCAAAGATCGTTTGCTTAGAAAATTCCAAATATAATTGAGTATATGTTTGCCTATTTTGTAATGTTTCAGTTGGGAAATGAGTGATGTGATATTTACATTATTGTAGGCGCTCTCTATGTCTAAGAAACAGGCTAAAGTGGGTTGGTTTGCGAGTTGCCCGAGTTGTATCGAAATTACAAGTGTGGATAAATTATCAAGGCAGGATTTACCGCGCCTGAAACCAGTTGTTGTACGAGAAAATATTTTGTTTTGTTCTGCAAACCACTCTATTCTTCTTGTGAGAATAATGTTAAGAATTTTGCATGGGCAAGAAATAAGGGAGATGGGGCGCATAGATGAAAGTAGTGCTGGGTCTCGGCCCGGCTTCGGTATCGCGATAACTCTAATTTTTCTCCACTGGTTAGGCACATGTTATGCAATCTTTGCACTATTGTTTGTTTATGCCGATGACAGCTGAATCAGAAAGTATGTGTTCACATTTGAAGCAAATGAATAAAAGCACAGAAATTAAATAGGTAAAACTTTTGATGTTCAACATTGTTTATTTAAATAGTAAATGAAAATACTTTCAATTCACCTAATAAATAAAATTATCAAAAGGTCAGTCACCTAAAATAGTTCCTTTTAGGTGTTGTGATCTTGGGAGGATCTTGGTAATTCAAAATATCAGCTTCATAATATTATTTAATATAACAATATGTACAACAGGAAGAGAATGCCTTTTGGCATCGGCAAATAATGTGTGAGCGCATCACCGTAAACGCCACAGCAGGCATTGTCATTTGTAAGGAAAAAATATGTGAGTCAAAGTCCAATGTGTGGCAGGTACGGTGATCCCGTTTGTAAATAAATCATTTTATTTTTTATATTACAATTATAAGGCAATCGTTTACTGCATCTAGAAAAATATATAATGCAAAGAAATGTTTTCATATACTTATTTAAGCCTCTGGCTTCCGTTAGGTAGATATTGAGTTTTGGGTGCCAAATCCACCGTATTGCCAAGTGCAAAGTAAGGTCGTTATTGAATGAGATTTTTGAGCAAAATTGCACCTTACAGCACAGGGCAAATTGAAGGCAAATCTGGCATGCATTAAAAATACCTAAGGAAGCCTAAGGATTTAACATATTCATCTTAAATGGCGCACATAACAAGGGACTAATAGTTGAATGTTACACTGATGTGGATTCAAATTATATTCGCTTAAACCATTATTTATGTGCAGTAAATAAACTCACTAATCATAACAGAACAATTACTAATTATAAATAATTGGAAATATATGTATATGAATTTAAATCTTTTTGGAGGATTTTTCAAAACTATTATACATTGCTAATACCAGCAAAGATATTTGGCATTCAAAGAGAGCATGAAATTAATAATCCAGCTATTTTCTCAGTCCTTATGACGCTTATTAGGTAAATATACTTTTGCAAGTACAATATGTGATATTATTGTCATTACAACATAGAGGATGTTAACAGAGAGGTTTCCCTATCAATTCCCCATACTGCAGGCGATAACTGTTCCCATGCTCTTAATGTTTTACTAGATTTTTGAAATTTTGGATTCTAAAATTTATTATAGAAATCTATGTCTGGATGTTTTAATTTTTTTAATAAACCTTTTAGATTGGAAAATATTGGCTAATAAACATTGGAAAAAAGTTGTCTTTTTTACGTTTATTTTCGAATTTAATAAATACAGACATTTAAAAAAAAAAACAAAACGTACAGACATAGAATGAAGCTTTTTCAAGTGATATACAAAATTTGAATTTGATCTGACGACGTTTAGGGCTAGGGAAACGTTAGGGGGCCTGGAAGACGATTTCGGTATTTTAATGGCAGTCGCCGTGCAAAATTGTGCCTTGGCCAATGGACAAAGAATGAATTTCTTAAAATTTCCAAATCTTAGATATTCTGTGACCTCATGACAGCCTTAACAACTGATTGAACCACCAGGAAAACAGATTCTTGAGTGTACGTAGAGCACCTTTTTTATTGCATGTGTAAAAGGAGGCGCACTTGAATGGTGGAGGGAGGGCGGAAGTGTTCGAAGCGGGACATTGCCACACCTGATAATATCTGTACGGAAAGTTAAGTAATAAATACTGGGTCTAGGATTTATTTTTATTTTTTGATACCGATAAGCTCAGGAATCTATTGTTTCCGGACGATTCATTGAGTTATTAGCACCTGTATAACATCATATATATATTCCATTTACTTAATTTATCTATCTTCAATCACATGTTGCTGATAAAAGTATAAAAACAGTGAACCCTCATTTACAGCAGGACAGTCTATTCTTCATTTTTAATTACCACCTGAAGTGTGTTTTGGATTATCTCTATGTACATTCTTCTTTTATATTATCAATAACCTTGGATAACAGTGTAATATCAAAGTACGAGCATCTTTTCTGTCACAATTATTATTATTATCATGATGCAACAACTGCAAACTTTCAATACCTATTTATTTTCAATTTATTATAATAATTATTTTCACTTTTTATGAAAAAATTAAGCAAAATTAATTGCTCGACACATTTTAGCCTCAGGGAGTTCCAAACCTGTCTTCCCTGTACAAAGTTTCATGTTTACATACAAAAAGTAGTGGACTTTGAGGCGCTATGTTGCCGCAAAATTATATTGGCAACCATGACTATGGCTATATTTAACTGATGCAAGAAACATCGTTGGGTCGGTCAGGTTCAGAACCCCGTCAATAACTTGTTGCTGGCAAGTTGTGCGCTGTGGATTTAGATGAGAATCTGATCAAAAGCTCATTTATAGATCAAAGAAGAAGGCCTCATTAAAGCCTATACGGTCTTCCCCTCTCTGATCTATGAATATGCTTCGAATACCTGTACGGAAGCAATCAACTTCATACAGGTCAACCATGTCAACAATGTACCAGTGATATAAAATGGGAAGACATGGCATTGTCAAATATTGGTTACGTCAAATCTTGTTACTGCTAAGATGCATTGACAACGGATGGCGTTGAAGTGACAAAGCTAAGTGTAAGCAAGAGCTAACACTATTTGCCCAAGTTGGCAAATCGATGACAACTTCTAAGGTGCTTTGCCCAATCTTCCCATTTATATTGCTGGGATGTATGTACATTATTGTTATGGAAGAAGTAGTTCTACTGGACATTCAATGAAAACTTTTCATCAGTCTACTTTTTCTATCTACGACCACGGTGCTATCTCAAAGATTGGGTGCGACATAATTTAAAAACTTAACAGCAATCTCAAATCCAACAAAGCAAGCAGCATTGGCAGGGAACGCTCTCAGCATGACAGGAGTCACCCCTTTGTACAGTGCTGTGGGTCCTTCCTTCTCCATCAACTGCTTAAAGACATCTCGCATGCCGTTCGGATAGGCACCCTCTGGGGCACATTGTAACCGGCTTTTCAGGACATCGGCTGGCATCGCTACGATCCAGTTGGCAATACCGGCGCACCCACCGGCCATAATGGTAGCCAGCAGGCCTAGTTTTGCAGACGAGTCTTTGGGGGTCAAATACTCTTTGACCCACTCATAGGTCATGAAGTACATGCCGCTGGCGGGAACGTCACGCATGATTGTGGCAACACTACCTTTGTAAATGCTCCGGATGCCTCCCTCGCGGTACAGCTGCCGGGCGCAGTCAACCATCCCATTGTACTTGTGCGGGACATTGCCGCCCTGCTGGATTTGCAGCAGGCACTTAATTCTCTCGCCGGGAGCCATTATCGATGTTGTGAATACTCCCGAGAATGCTCCAGCTAGGAACAGCTCCGGTTTGGTGAGGGGCTGCTCCTCGTTGGACTTGATCAATTTCTTACCGACGCCGAAACCGAAGAAACTGATCGCGAAGATCGGCGCCACGCCGGTGAGAGGAGCAGACATCCCTTTGTAAAGGCCTCGGAAGCCTTCTCTTTGAACGGTTTTTCTGAAGCAGTCCCAGGTCCCGGCATATATAACGGTCTCGCCGGGTTTGGGGATTGCCATAGTTTGTAGGCGCACCTTCACGGTGTCCATTGGATGTCCCGCCAGGACTGTGCATACTCCACCGAATCCTCCCGATAGGAAATATTTAACCGGGCTGCTGTTCTCCGACATTTTTATTCAGTCACTATATTACGCGAAAGGTGAACAACGCTGCTGGAGCTTTTGAAGTGAAAGTGCCTGAGTTTGGATTGGAGCCAGCCTTGAGACGGGAACCCACAGACTAATTAGGGATGGGAACCCTATTCAATAGCGGAACTGGTTCAACCAACTGGCGGCAGAAAGCAAGTTTGTGAAATTGACAAGTCAAAGTTCAGCTGTCAAATTAGATAACCTACCAACAGCGTTTTTAAATATGTGCCCAGTACTTGAGCTGCTTGCATTGCAGTGTTTTTTAGACACGACGATCGTATTCAGAGTGAACTGCCTCAAACTTAGTATGCGGGCTAGCACCGGACTAAACATACAAAATGCTATTTAGACCGGCAATAATCCGCGCACTAAAGTTGGTCCGCCGACTGAGAGAATTTACACATAAAAGCAATTTTCAAATAGTGATCTAACCTAAAGAGAAAAATAAAAACTAGGTACTTGAAAATTGTTGGTGTTGAAAAGGTCTACAGAAAGTTCCACGATATCATGTAGGGCAATAATTTCGAACCACTCACCCGATTTATATGCGTATTTTTTATCAACGTATAGCACTGGGCGCAGTCAGATTCCGTATGGGTTAAGTCCGTATGGGGTCTCATGAAACTTAGTAAAAGTAAGGAAGGTGGAAGTCCCGCCTTTGTTCGTTTTGTATCAATTTCTATGTGCAGCATTTCTATAGCACTGCCAGTGCAGTAAGGGTCTGACGGCACATGCTTTTAAAATTCACTCCCAAATATTTACAAAGCTCTAAATGGGAATATATGGATGTTTCTCATTAAATCATGCCATAACGGTTCACACGATTTTGATTAAAATTGTTCGATGGATACATAGTCCTGGACCATCCTTTTGGTGGGTTTGACCCACAACGCGACATTGACCCGAGCGGAGCCGGGTACTGCAGCTAGTATGAAATAAAACATTAACTTTTTAGCTACATATGTTTCACTAAAAAGGTATAATATACATATATTTATGCGATGCACATATTGGCGATGAAGCTTGGCGACGGAGATATTGGCGTTGTAGATGCAGGGCTCCTAATTTGATATGTGGTGACCACAGAGCACATGATATCCTGGTGGTGAGGTTTACATATTCTTTGGTGGTGACCACAGAACATAATAATGGTGACAGCTGTGGTTAAGTCGTTTTTTCAATCTTATACAATTTTCCGTGAAAATACAAACCTATTTCTAATCATTCCAAACATAACATATCTAATTCCAAATCCTAACCTTGGTCTATCCAATCGTCTGTGTTAAATATCAAAAACACTTTTCTAAAAGTAGGGTTGGATTAATTATCATAGGAATGGTAAATCGTCGTTTGAAAAAGTTCAGCAATTTGGTCGGTTACCGTTCGAAGACTGCAAAAGTTGATCAACGAAAATAGTTTGTGATAAAATGTCATTGAAATAATAGCTTTCGATGAATTGTTCGAAAGAAGAGATTGAGCGCAAGCGGCTCGCTGCGCTTGCCAAACGCCAAAGTAAACTCGTTAACGGAGTTAATAAAAGTTCCACCAACGCATTTACTTCAGCTCAATCTGCTCCTCAGACATGTAATTCATGGTCGATTACTTCTCATCATGGCTCTTGGCAAACTAAAGTATCTAGCCCCAGACCAGGCAATGAAAGTACTTCATCAAAGAGAACGAAGAAAATGTCACCAGGCTCATTTCATCCATACCGTAAGCCTGATGCCTGGTCACAATCGAACAATGCCAACACAGCGTCGCCTGGAAGCACTATCAAGGTGGTCAAAGGGAATGTGTATTTAATATCGGAGGAAAGATTTGAAGTTAATCCGTCCGAGTTCTGTGCTCCACTCATAGACATTTTTAAAACCTTACCATCCAGGAATTATGGTATATCTAAATATTGTTTTAAGCCTTATTACCTATCATGTTCAGTATGTTATTATAACAGTTTGTAGTGATTATTTGAAACTTTAAACTGGCTCTTCTTAGCAGCAAGTGAACCACACACAGGAGAGCGCCAATCACTTTGTATTTAACATGAAGTCATGAATGCTGTGCGTAAAAGATTTTTCATTGGCATTAGTTATTAACAAGTTTAATAGCAAACTGGTCGTAGATTTAGGATCTTACACATATTAAGTTTTTTTTTTTTAGACTTTCACTGTTGTTACACATTATTATTAAAATGTTTTCGGATTGACAGTGTTATAAATCGCTTACTTGTTTAAGTCTACGTTTCGTCCACCGCACTGTGGACTTCTTCAGGACTCGCGCCGCGACCTGGAGGACTTCCGACACGTCGTCCAGTCAGAAGTCAACTGCAGGACGCCGGCTGCGAAGATTGTAGCTGTGGGTAGCTCCAGCCGCCGATGAGGGTAGTTCCACAGCACGTTGCTCAGCGATGAATTCGTCCGTGCAAACGATGCTAACGGTGTCCCTACTCGATGGTATCGGCAACTGAAGCCTCGTAGTGCTATGTTGCGCCAATAACGGAGACCACGACGGTGAAAGTTTCATGCTGTCATCTCTGTTGAAGTTGTGATTCCTTGAAATCTCATTGGATTCTCGGACCAAGCGTGGGATGTAGTGCCGATACCATCGAGTAGGGACACCGTTAGCATCGTTTGCACGGACAAATTCATCGCTGAGCAACGTGCTGTGGAACTACCCTCATCGGCGGCTGGAGCTACCCACAGCTACAATCTTCGCAGCCGGCGTCCTGCAGTTGACTTCTGACTGGACGACGTGTCGGAAGTCCTCCAGGTCGCGCCGCGAGTCCTGAAGAAGTCCACAGTGCGGTGGACGAAACGTCGACTTAAACGAGTAAGCGATTTATAACACTGTCAATCCGAAAACATTTTAATAATAATATTAAGTTTTCTTGCCAGATATGGTTAGTAATTAAAAAAATCATACTTAAGGTGGCCCAACCCGGCGGGACTAACTCATATGCGGGCACGGTACAAAACCGTGCTGTTGCGCTCTGGGACCTTCTCTGTTTCAAAGAATAAGACAGGCTCTGTGATGAGGAAGATGCAACATGTCCACAAAAAAGACAATGTGCATAGTGTATGATTTGGTAAGATTTACGAAATTTTTAATTAGAAAACGACTTATAGCTAAAAGTAAACCACGACCGCTGTAGTCAAAAATCTAACAAAAACCAAATAGAATATAAATCTTGATTAAATAAGCTATGTCTGATGACTAATCTTTTTAAGATGTTCTTACTTTATCATTGCGTAATCCACCTCCAAGGTTATTGTATAAAACGCGCGAAAAATTTGAACTTTCGGACCTTATAACTTAGAAACCAAACACAATTTTACAATGCCAACGGTCATCACACATCTAGTTCGATTAAATAAAGCTATTTTGAGCAAAATTTGGGATCTTTGACAAGAAATATGGGCGTGATCTTCTTTCCCCTTTTGTATGAGGAGTTACGCGGGTTGGGCCACCTTAAAAAGAATCCACCATTAACAAACGAAATGTCTTTAAAACGGACGTTCTAACCTGACATACATGCATAGTTAAGATTATTCAAGGAATATGTAATATTTAAAGTAGATTACCAATTTTTTTCAAACGGCTTTGTTAGAGGACAGGCTGGATCTAGAACATACATTTTTTTTCAGATTCCAAATCTAGGCTATGGAGTTTTTCTATTCAGGATTATGAAGCATTGATGGATAAAGTTGTGCCGCTCAGACCCGACATAGTTTTGGGCCCTTTGCCTTCTTTCGTTCTTAAGGTAATTTACATACTTACATGTTATCTTATTTGATACGAAGAAAAAAAAATCAAGGATTGAAGATAATAATGTGAGTTTTGCAGGTTTTAATTTTGAAATTCATTTTCACCGTTGGCTTGCTTGCGAAGGCTGTCATCCGCTAAGCAGAAAATATGTGGGATTTTTTTTGGATTTACTATTTTTTCACCATATGGTTATTTTCTTCATTAGTGCTTATTTTAATATTCTTACATTTTGGTGTCTTTTATTTCATTAACATTGGTTTTTGCATTATTCTACACCTCTCACACAGTTGTGACCCAAAATAATATTCATGCAAGAGGATGGTTACCTGTAAAAATGGAAAATCAATAACTCGAGGATGTAATTTTCAGATTCTTAAAGAGCCATGTGTGAATCCAGAGAGCATAGACCTAAGTGCGATCGAAGCCACTCTAAGAAACAAGCTGATGCCGTTTCAAGCCGAGGGTGTCAGGTAAGTTTAATTAAGGAGAAGAACGCAATGATGTATTCGTTCAACATTTTTAGCCCGAGTCCATACGAGCTTACGCTTTGATTTGGAAAAGTCCCTAGGGGATTTTGTTTTGTTTTTGTAAATCAAAACGGTCATCAATCCAAACCGCGCGCTTAGCCAACGTAGCTTGTCCATTTGACTCTACTAATGGCGAAGTACTTCTTAAAGTACGGGGGAGAGGAGTATTTTTATAATATATGCTAAGAAAAACCATAAAACAAAAAAAAATCATTTCGGGGCTGTTGAAGGGTTTATGGTTTTCTGTGCGAGTGTTAACTGAAACTATAACTTTTTTTAATAAAATTCATTAATTAGGTATTGGAATTCATGATATCCTACATACCATTTACATTGTTGTTGAATTTGACAGGTTTGGCATTGCAAAGGGTGGTCGGTGCATGATTGCCGACGACATGGGTCTCGGCAAGACTTTCCAGGCACTTGCCATCGCTGATTACTACAAAGAGAACTGGCCACTACTGGTTGTCACAACATCTTCTATGAGGTACTGAGGTGTTTTAATTAGTGATCATAAACTTATTTATAAAGCTTAAAAGGACATATCAAATGATAACCATGCAATCTGGTCACAGTTGTCACCTAAATTGGCGTTTACGCCAAACTGATCGACTGGCGTTTTCATTTGCGAGTCTGAGTTTGATTTGACAGCTTACTCACCGTCGCCATAAATACGTTGACTTTGCCGTTTACGGCGACTTTGCGTTTTCATACAAATCGGAAGTCCAAGTTTGACTTTGACAGCTTAAAGAAGTAAAACCACAGATTATCTAGTAAAAACTTGTATGGAGTTTGACGTTTTTTACATAACTATGAAGTTCTGTAAACGCCAATTTAGATGAGAACTCAGACTGACCACTCATATTGTACTTTGAGGAAAATACCTTGGGAGTTCATTATGCACTTTACATACCATATAAACAAATTATTCACGTGATCAGTTGGTTATAATTAAAGAATTGTGGAAAGTGAATGGGTGTGAATTTCCTGCCTGGTACATAAAGATGGCCACAATATCCGATACAAAACTGGGATCCGTTAGAGTGGGAAACGTCGGCTACTAGGACTGTGGAACTGTTTTTTTTTTATGTAACTGAACATGGATGGATAATAACAATCTGACCGTCAGAAATTAGCCTAACACACCACACGAGAACTAGGTGCCATGCCAGGAACTTCCTTATATTGCTGACTACATTGAATTGGAAGGAAAACAGACATTTTGACTGTCGCTTCGACCATCGTTAATTCAATGCGATGGTACCAACCCGGGCGGGATTAACCCTACCACCTAGTAAGTAAGGAATCCTACCACCTACAGTTTTACGTGGAATCCGAACCAAGGCCAGCCTCAACGGTTGAAAATGGTCACCCATCCTGAACGTAACCTCACTCAAAGGTGCTTCACCAGGCTTATCGAAACGCAAGGCATCTCTACTGAAACTGACATTAATCTAATACAAAATTTCGAACAAATCTTATTAGTTTATCTATTTAGCCACAATTTGGGGACATCCTCCAGGGAGACGTGGCAGCGGACGATCCACGAGCTGCTGCCGGCCACGCCCATGATGAACGTGGTGACTCTGAGCGGCGGCCGCGACTGCGAGCCCGTCGCCGACAAGCACACGGAGGTCGTCATCGTCAGCTACAAGATCACCACCATGCACCTCGACCTGCTGCGCCAGAAGAAGTTCGGCGTCGTCATTATTGTGAGTCTTCAATCGCATTCGATCTGCACAGTGCCGATCGGGCACGCCATCGAGCAAGGAAGGACCGGATTGGCTACCGAAACTTTTACATACAACAGCTCGTGGTCTAGGGGCTAGAGGACTTGCCTTTCACGCAAGAGGTCTGGGTTCAAATCCTCGCCCGGTCATGCACTACTTTCTTTCTCTTTCTGAGTTGGATAAGTGCATTTCGTTACGAATGCGAGCTGCTCCATGGTACGGAATCCATGTAAAACTGTAGGTCCCCTTCCCCTACTAGGTGGTAGGGTTAAGCCTGCCCGGTTTGGTACTACCGCATTGGATAAAAGTATAGTTCAAGCGGAAATGAAAGATTGTCCTTGTTTTCCATCCATTTCAATGTAGTCATGCTCATAAAGGGAAGGTCTTGGCATGGCACCTAATTCCACCTAATGTGGTGTATTAGGTTAATATCATTACGTCAGTTGTGTGGTATTTACCATCCAATGTCAGGTTGCATAAAAAACTTACACTAGCAGTAGCGACCGGGCCAGCTCGTTCGGTTACGAATTTGCTCACTCCTGATTTTTAGGGTTCCGTACCCAAACGGTGAAAACGGAACCCTATTACTAAGCCTCCGCTGTCTGTCCGTCTGTCCGTCTGTCACAGGGCTGTATCTCATGAACCGTAACAGGTAGGAAGCTGAAATTTTCACAGATTATGTATTTATTTTTCCGCTATAACAACAAATAGGTAACATTATAAAACAATAATAATTAAAGAGGGGCCCCATACAAAAAAAGTGTTTTTTATTTGTAAATCTTGTGCGATGGTACGGAATCCTTCATGTGCGA
This sequence comes from Incurvaria masculella, assembly GCA_946894095.1. Taxonomy (NCBI): domain Eukaryota; kingdom Metazoa; phylum Arthropoda; class Insecta; order Lepidoptera; family Incurvariidae; genus Incurvaria; species Incurvaria masculella. Next base: position 15,194,635 of record OX335657.1, on the reverse strand, counting down.
GTCCGACTCGCACTTGGCCGGTTTTTTTTATGAAATCTGACATGGATGGCTAATACCACACAACTACCGTTAATGATATTAGAGCAATACAACACATTTCCGAAGAAATGAGGTGCCATACCAGGACTTTCCCTTCTCCAGTTCCAACGAAACGACAGAACTACGGAGTTACCATGGTAAACTCACATGCCGGGTAATCTGGAAAGTGAGTGATTAAAACTGATGTTTAGTAGCATTTCGTACCATGGCATATATTACATTTTAGTTCACTTGGCCGAATGACACGTCATTTGACAGTTTGCATGGTACGAAATGCGACTAAACGTCAGAATTAATCACTAGATTGTCTGTTCACCCGGCGAATGAATTTACCCATTGCAGGATGCTATTTAGTGCACGCAACGTTCGATGATGGACGTCCCGAATTCGTAAGCGAACTGACTGATCGGCGCTACCGTCAGCGTAATTTCGCTAGAACGTGGCTACATTAAACGGATGAATTTCGGTCACCACTCAATCCTTTGTTACTCGATCGGACACTCACAGCTAACTCAGGATAAGAGGAGCCTTGCTCAATATTGCATAGAGTATGGATAAAACTGGTTCAAACTGAACTGTCCGCTCTCACCCGTGCATGGGTTGACATTACTAGGTTGCAGCAATACATATGCTATGTTTAAATTAGCTGAAATACTTTTTTTACAATCGAATAAAGTTCCTAGGTTATAACCTAAAATATGATTGATAGTTACCGATGGCAGGGAAAACCGGGCACTGAATGAAAGATGGTCAAAGTGGCAATATATTTTTTTACCTTTTTCCATCCGATTTAATGCAGCATTCAATTTATTAAGGAATGCGGTGTCTCGGGCTAATATCATGACGGTGGGTTTAATTTTTGTAATCGTTATAAATGACAATACTAGATTTACTGGAGCCCTACTACGAACTTCATTGAGTATGCGCTGTCGAGAAGGCGATTTCGCCTGTCAAAAATATTGTATGCGTTGGATAGATGGTGTCGAGAGCGCTTTCGATACCAACTGTCGAAACGCATACAATATTTTTAACAAGCGATATCGCCTTCTCGATAGCGCTTACTCGACAGCGTACGTAGTATGGGGCCTGGTAAATGTAGAAAAATAAGTAAATAAATAAATATAATGTTAGCTATCCACGCTCCAAATATGAAATATTGAAAGGAAAAACACAATCGCAGGACGAGTCGCATTACTTGAAGTCGCCAAAGGCGCAATGCACGACTGCCCTGCAGAGCATCAGCCGCGGCGCTCGCCGGGTCGTCCTGCTCAGTGGCACGCCGGCGCTCAGCCGCCCCGCCGAGCTCTACACGCAGCTAGCCATCATCGAGCCGCGCGTCTTCCACAACTATGTCGAGTATGGTACGTGCTTCAGGCGACACGGACTATGAAGTAAACTAATAAGCCTTTTCGTTTTATTTTATGAAGATTTTTAGTCTCACATGTTTGCGCACTTGGGTTTTTGGTCTGACATGTATTTACTTGGGTGCTACACTTTAATGCAACACCTTACATCATCTTACATAGATTCCGAACCATGGAACAGCTTGAGTTTGTAACGAAAAGTACAAGAGGAGACACCGATCCACCTTCTGTGTGAATGTTGACCACTAATTCATAAAAGAAATGTCATCCTTGGGGATTCTTACTAGACCCAGATGATATCAAAGTTATCACACCTCAAAAAATCCTGCACTTCCTGGAGAAGGCAGGAATTGAGGGTGAAATGTAAGAAAGGAAAAGTCACAATAGATCTGTAAAGGTCGCAGTGACAGCGAGGCTAAAAAGCTCGCCGCCCAACTTCAAATACTAATAATATACAACATTTTAACATTTCAGGAAAGCGGTACTGCGATGGCAAGATGGGCAACTTCGGCTGGGATATGACAGGACAGTCGAACCTGGCCGAGCTGCAGGTGCTGCTGCAGAGGCGCTTCCTCATCCGCCGCACCAAGGAGCAGGTGCTGACATTGCAGGAGAAGAGCAGGTAGCGTGGCCCCATAGAGATCATTCCATACGAGCAAATAGTTACAAGTAGGTATGAATCGTTTTACTTGCATCAAAGTGCAAAGGAGTGGGTGCGTTTTACGTGTGGAACCCAGGACTAGCATTTATCAGCCTGAGCTTCGTAGCCCTGGCACCACTGGGTTCGGTACCGATGGGTGACCGTTTTCGACTATTTAGGCTGGCTTTGGTTCGAATTCAACAATAAACTTATTTACTACGCGGTAGGGTTAATTCCGTCCTGGTTGGTGCCATCCCATTGAATGAACTATGGTCGAAGCGGTTTGTTTTCTATCCATTTCATTGTAACCGATCTGTACAAGGAAGGTTCTGGCATCGCGCTTAGTTACCATGTGGTGTGTTAGGCTAATATCATGACGGTCATATTGGTATTAGCTATCTATGTCCAGTTACATAAAAAAACGAATTTATTTTTAGCTGGATGACTTCTGAGTCGTCAGTCTGAGTTGTTACCTAAATTGGCATTTACGGCAATCCGATCGACTGGCGATTTCCGAAAAAACGTCAAACTCCATGCAATTACTAGATATTCTGTGGTTTTACTTCTTCAAGCTGTCAAAGCCAAAAACCTGGACTTCGGATTTCTATTAGACGTATTTACGGCAACGTTGAGTAACCTGTCAAATCAAACTTGGACTCGCAAATGTTAGTTCGCTTAAGGCCCACTGCGCGCGCTCCTCAATTTCTCCATACATTTGAAAACGCCAGGTGATCGGTTTGCCGTAAACGCCAATTTAGGTGACAACTAAGACTTCAAGTACTGGTTGGTTGATGGGGGTGTCATATGTGTGTCGAAATTGTGACGAAAACTGAAATGCGCCATATAATAACGCAATCTGCTCTACCATCGCATATTAGTGCACCCTGCTAAAGTGAAAGTACTGAGAGAGATGCATTCGGTGCTCGCCCTGAGGTTTGAATGTGATTTGCTCACGAATAAAAAAATAAAAAAAATGTTGTGTTAACAGGAAGTTTATATCTAATGTTAACTAAATTTATCATTTACCTTGAAGTGAATGAATTGAATGAAGAAGTATGTAAAAAAGTTGAACATCATTCTTCTCTGATTTGTTTATTTATTTTCTTGTACTCTTTTTATCAATCATTTACATAATGAAGGTCATTGGAATAACTATATCTTAACAGTTCTGTGAGGTTTACCTATAAAATCAGTTCAGTCCTCACAGTGCTGAGCGCTGCGCAAAAAATCGTTACCATACAACAGGTTAACTGATTGAGAGTATTGACCTCTAAATTGTGCCTTTAGGCACATATAGCACTGACAGGATGTAACCCGAGCGTGGCTACCTCGTCCCTCGCCCCGCCTGCCGTCACCCGTTGACATACGTGCCTATCGCAGACAAGCTCGACAGTCTTCCTTTCATACTCGCATCGACGTGTCGTGCCCATGAACATTCCATATTATACTTCTTTAACGTAATCCAAAGTATTTGATTTTCCGGCCTGTAACACGCATAACTCAGTGACTAACTCTATTCTTTTGCCGAACAACCTTCTGATACCTAAGTTAACTACTACTCCTAGAGACGGCAAAGACGGCCTTCTATCAGTACGCACGCGTTTCACTCCGGCCTAGCGAGCCGACACTTCATCCCGCTAAAAAATCACTGACAGAGCTATCAAGCAAGATGTCTTTTCCACCATACTTTAATTTTCGTTAATTGGAGAAAAACAGTGACAATACCTGGCTATGACGTCCGCAGGGAGTCTGTGATACTGGATCCTTCCCTGATGAAAGTCTCTAAGGAGGATCGGACGGAACTGACACAAATGGCGAACAAACTGACGAGCAGCAAGTCATTGGAAAAGCAGGCGGCTCTTCTCACCTACTTCAACGAGAGCTCACGCGTCAAGACACCAGCTATTTGGTGAGTTGTTGTTGTTTGCTGTTTGCTAGAGTAACGGTGTTCCAAACTAGATACTTTTAATAAATAGTTTCACCCTCACACCACATGACACTACAACGCACCAAATGAAACGACCACACCACATAATATCGCACCGCGCCACACCACACAACATCACACCACACCACATCACATCACATCACATCACATCACACCACACACACAGTCATCCTAACTTATATGTTATATAATCCTTAAAAATGTATTATGATAATGAAAGTTGAAATGCTCCCATACCTTAGCTAATAAAATTTAATGAACTAAATAACTCTCCCTTATGTTACCTGTGATCCTAGTTTAGTGAAAAGGGAAAAAACATATATTAAATTTAATAAACATTTAATTTTAGTTTGTTGTAATCGCAAATGCCGCATGGTTTTGGAAATCAACAGAAATGCATGTATACCTACCAATGCTCACTACAAAAGAGAAACTAAATAATGCTTCTATTTGCTGAAAAAAAAAACTAGCCCTACACTTGACGGACTCGTAGTTCAGGGGAGCAGGGACTTGCCTTCTATGCGGTAGTCATAGGTTAGTTCTCCGCCCAGTTCATGCAACACTTTCTTTCTCTTTCTGAGCTGGGTAAGTGCATTTCGTTACGAATTCGAGCTATTCCAAGATTCGGTATCCATGTAAAACTAGGTGGGTAGACCCCTACTAGGTAGTCGGGTTCAAGTCCACGTGGGTTGGTACAATTGCAATGCATGAAAAGTTGAATAAAGTGGGAATGAACAAGTATCCAGTCCAATGTAGCCTTGCTTGTAAAGTTAAGATCTTGTCATGGCACCTAATTCCTTCTGGAATGCGGTGTGTTGGGCTAAGATGACTGCGGGTATGGTATTAGCCATCCATATCCAGTTACATTAAAATGGTTAACATGCCGGCTGTTGTTCATAGTGATACTTCAGATTCCAAGAAGATTCCACTCTCCAGGCCATGTTACTTCGATGTACTCGAGACCACCGAGCGGCCTTTCTAGCCCATATGTAACCAAGGCAACTATCTTTAACACGTCTTTAACAATGTCTGTGTTGGCAGCGCGTACATCGCGTCGCTGGTGCGCGACAGCGAGGCAGGCAAGTTCCTGGTGTTCGCGCACCATCGCGGCGTCGTGGAAGCGGTGTGCGCGACACTTGATGAGCAGGCAGTGCGCTACGTGTGCATCGTGGGCAGCACACCCACTGCCGTTCGAGCGGTCAGTATCTCTCGACTTGACTTTAAGGGGGTGTGTGCATCAAAGTAGATGTCGCCACAGTCGTTCGTAGTTATTTCTGCTGTAACTCCTCAAACATAGGAAGTTACAAACTATAACTGTAGTGGCGAGCACATTATTCAGTTATGTATTTAATCTCATTAAACAATTACAAAATGAAGATGTAATCGCTTGGATTATTCTGAGGATGTGTGCAAAATGCTGCTATTTACAATTAGCAACTTTTTGCATTACGTCTCATAATTATAACCTTAATGATAGCCTTTTTTACAAGGTGTTGCACAAACCCCTTTAACTGTGTTTAGTTTATATGAAGAAAGGTCCTTTGCCTACCGTTTGGTAGAAACTACAAAGTTAGCCGTCACTTGAGTCTGTCAAGATGATGAGGGAGGGACGCTCGCTCTCCGACATATCTTAGGGCAGCATCACCAGAGCAGTGCCAGCCCAGTGTGTGTGTGTAGCAACGCCCAAGATCCATCACTCCCCCAGCACCAAGCGCCGAATTCGTAAGCCCCATATCCCATATTAATTGCATTATTATGTAGCGTATGTCAGCTTTAAAATTCTTTACATGGCCGCCCCCATTCATCCACCGGCTTATACGGCTAGTTTTGGTCTGATGTCGGGCTAAATTAGTTCCTGGATATTATATGAGTTTCCCATACAAACTTTCGTTACCTATTTAACTTCACCGCCTTTAAGTAAAATTTTCGCCACAAAAGGTGATAGGAAATGTGCTTTCACTTACGCCCTTATGGAACTGAATGTAGTCCGGTGCTTACACCCCCTCAATATGTAGTAAACATTTTTAGATTTTTTTTATTAGTTATTAATTTTATTAGTATGCTTTCCGTGCAAAGTGGAGGCACCCGCCTTAACTACATTACTAGTAAGTAAATAAAACCTGATTTCTTCTATTGCGCTGACAGGGTTTGGTGGAGAAGTTCCAGCTGTCGGAGTCGTGCCGCTGCGCCGTGCTGTCCATCACCGCGGCCGGCGCCGGCATCACGCTCACGGCGGCCCAGCTCGTGGTCTTCGCCGAGCTGCACTGGAACCCCGGGGTATGGATCGCGTTCTTGTCGGACCATTCACGTGACGGCACTGACGATATGCAGCGTGTTTACAGATAGTCGCTGCACACGGAAACTGTCAGGAAAGGATTTGCGCAATCGACCATCCATTTTCACCATGTCCAGTTCGTCATTTCGTGCATCAATCCGAAACTCCAACTAAAAAAGTGAAACATTGACCACCAAAAGGAACATTTAGGGCGGAGTGCACGAAAGGACAAAAAATCAAACTCAACGTCAAAGTATGATTAAACACGTCACTTTGTGTGGACAGTATGGAAGGAACTCTATGCGATTCACTAAAAGTGACGTATTTGAACATTGATAAACTCGGGCGTCGCTTCGTGCAAAAAGAGACTTATTTTCTTCTATGCTATAATACATTTTATTGCTTACTGTTTGGACAGACCATGAGTCGAGAACTCAAACAGGCCCAAAATGTGACGCGCGCGTGTCGGCGCAGGTGCTGACGCAGGCTGAGGCGCGCGCGCACCGCATCGGGCAGCGCGGCGGCGTGAGCGTGCGCTACCTGCTCGCGCGCGGCACCGCCGACGACTACATGTGGCCCATGCTGCAGCATAAACTCAACGTAAGCTCGCCGCCGCCGTGAGGTGGTAGGGTTAGGCCCGCCCGTGTTGGTGCCATCGTATTGGTTGATGGACCGTCGAGACGGCAATAAAAAATTGTCTGTGTTTTCCATCCAGTTCAAGGTACCCGTGGTTATAAATGGAAGGTCCTGGCTTGTCATTCTAATTCACTGCTGGACGTGGGAGCCTGTTGATTATTTTGCAATTGCAATTTGGGACAAAACGCATGTGACCAACAGACGCCAGAGCCAGACCCTTTTTTCGGTTTTTACGACGGGACCCCAAAAATATGATTAAAAAGGAGAATGCCCAAATCGAGTCTTTTATTGACACATATGCGATAATTCATATTTATTATTTAAACATATTTTAAACTATCTGAATCCCCATTTTTCACGGCCGGTTACTCGTTAAATAATGAAAATGAATCGTTCACAGTTACTTCTTTTCTTACTAATAATATGAATAAGACAAGGACAGAACATAGCTTAGTACTTCCGTTGTCACTAGACGTGTTCGGGTAGCCTGCTTCATGCCCTTCCGTCCGGTAAGTGAGAAAAAAAAAGGCATAAATACGTATGTAAAAATTATTCCTAGGACCAATTTGAAGGATTGTTGCTTATGAAATATCAAAGAGACATTGAACTCTGTCCATTTTTATTGCAGTTGGGCTGGATAATTTTGCTCTGCACCAAAGTCTCTGGTGTCTCTAAAACTTTAATAACCTCAAATCCGCATTTTGTCAATAACTTTAAAATGGCAATGAATATGGTCTTCAAAATTCATAACTTGAGAAGTTATATTATTTTCTAAATTATAACACTGGTTTGGAAGATAGACACTAAAATTTTGAGGGGCCCAAAATGTATGGGGCAATGGCCATTCTCCTTTTGACAAAATTTGTCTTCACTTAGCTATTTGCACATACATCCATATTTTTACATTCCTATCTGTAAAGTGACATAATTTTGATTTATTTACAGGTTTTGAATGAAGTTGGCCTCAGTAAAGACAACTTCGACGACACTGCCTGCACTGTACAGGTAAATGGGTGAAATCATGATGGAATAATTTAATTTTATTTATTTGAACTTTTGGTAGTCAAACGACACAAAGACAAAAACACTTAAAATGCTTTATTACAAGTTCACTAACCTCAATAGTAAATATAAAAATTATAATTTACAGGAGAGCAAAAATGGAATGTTGCAGTATCTTACAAGTCCAATGTCGAAGAACAAAGACGACTATGTGCCGGGAACGAACATCAGAAAGGATGCATGCACTGCCTCGGAGAGCGCTTTAAGTCATAGAGCAGAGGAAGGGTGGAATGAATGTAGCCATATACAAAGTGAGACTGATGAAGTCGATAGATCATTCCTTGAAGATGATGAAGGAGATGACATGTTGGCTAATTTGGATTTATAGTCCAACAAATGCTACATTTCACGTGAAGCGGACAGGGAAAAAAAAGTGAGGTTCTGAAAATCGACCACATTCGGCCCAGTTGTACTTCTGGTAGGTATGAATGTGTACGCAAAATATTTTTTTTGTATAGTGTATATTTACCAAGTTATAGGTTTCAAAAGAATTGTCGTTGATTGGTACTACAATTTTTCGAAAGTAATTTTTCGAATATAACAAATCTACTATAAAATATTTTATATAGCGATACATATTAAAAATATACTGTTCTTTTTGACAGTAAAAAAAAAAAAAAAAAAATGGCCAAAACCGGAAGTAAACTTTTCAAACAAGAATTACAGTCACTTCGACCAATTTTTTTATATTTTTTTTTCTTTCAAAATATAGCTTAAATGATAATGAAAGTACACTAGAAAATTTAAAATGGGATCTCTATTAGTTTAGGAGATACGTTGAATAATACACACCCGCGTCGCAAGGGGCGTCATATGTAGCGCTTGCAAGGTTAAGCAGTTTGCGCGAAATTGCAACTTTATTAATATTTTATATCGTTTTAGCGTTTATTTAACCTCATTTAATGATATGAAATAATTGTTATTAATATAATATAATATAAATATAACTACATAATACAAATATAAGTTAATAATATATTACAAAGAAAAAACGTTTTTGGAGCAGTAGAAAAGTTTTATTATTTGCGAACCGTGACTAATAGCGCCATCTGTTAGTAACGTGTAGTACTTTTTTGTCTCAGATAGAGTAAAACCTATCTACAAGAAAGAGATAGAAATATGACGCCTAGCGGTTTCGTAACTTAAACTTTAGTGTTGCTTTAACCGCTCAGCGACTTGTGCACGTTTTAATCTGTGACAGTTGTTATTATTAAGGGCGCCGTACGGTGATCGATGTTTTAACCCATTTCACGGAGGAGATTCAGTCAAAAGTCGTTTCCTGCAGGAGGCACATACGTAAAGATCTTGTAAAAAACTCCACTTTTGAGCTAAACATTTAGATATTTTCCTTAAATTTTTTAATTTTCGATGAAGTACCAAGTGAAATGGGTTAAAACATCGATCACCGTACGGCGCCATTAATAATAACAACTGTCACAGATTAAAACGTGCACAAGTTGCTGAGCGGTTAAAGCAACACTAAAGTTTAAGGCCCTGGTACTAGCCAAATCGCAAAGTTAGACGAGGCACCCCAAGTTAACTAGCTAAGTCTGACGATTATAAGTGTCATTCTTACAATATATGATTCCTTGTCTAGGAATCGACCTATTTTCGTTAATGTATGTTTCCTTTTTCTATACAAAATATATTGCGGAAACGGTGTCCATTTCCGAACTTTTTTGACTAAATGTAGAAATCTAAAAGCAAATGGAATTTTTTGTTTATGCATATATGCTGTTTTTGCTTATATCTAGAAATCGAATTACTTTCAGATTTCTAATGAGAAAAATCAACTTTTTTATTTTTATTATTATTTAAATAAATGATGGAAATTTTTTTTATTAACAATCCATTATCAGTCTGGAGTTCTATTTGGATTTGCTAAAGCGTTTCACTACATATTATTACATTTGTTAAAAAGTGCATTTGTATGGCGCGAGTAGTTGGCTAGTCCTAGCGCCTTAAGTTACGAAACCGCTAGGCGTCATATTTCTATCTCTTTCTTGTAGATAGGTTTGACTCTATCTGAGACAAAAAAGTACTACACGTTACTAACAGATGGCGCTATTAGTCACGTTTCGCAAATAATAAAACTTTTCTACTGCTCCAAAAACGTTTTTTCTTTATAATATATTATTAACTTATATTTGTATTATGTAGTTATGTTTATATTATATTATATTAATAAAAATTATTTCATATCATTAAATGAGGTTAAATATACGCTAAAACGATATAAAATATTAATAAAGTTGCAATATCGCGCAAACTGCTCAACCTTGCAAGCGCTACATATGACGCCCCTTGCGACGCGGGTGTATATTATTCAACGTATCTCCTAAACTAATAGAGATCCCATTTTAAATTTTCTAGTGTACTTTCATTATCATTTAAGCTATATTTTAAAAGAAAAAAAAAATAAAAAAATTGGTCGAAGTGACTGTAATTCTGGTTTGAAAAGTTTACTTCTGGTTTTGGCCATTTTTTTTTTTTTTTTAATTTTTTTTTACTGTCAAAAAGAACAGTATATTTTTAATATGTATCGCTATGTAAAATATTTTATAGTAGATTTGTTATATTCGAAAAATTACTTTCAAAAAATTGTAGTACCAATCAACGACAATTCTTTTGAAACCTATAATTTGGTAAATATACACTATACAAAAAAAAATATTTTGCGTACACATTCATACCTACTAGAAGTACAACTGGGCCGAATGTGGTCGATTTTCAGAACCTCACTTTTTTTTCCCTGTCCGCTTCACGTGAAATGTCCCAAATGTGTATTAATTTATCTCTGAACTTCACCAAATATTGTAAAATTTTCCCGACCAACTGATGAAGTGACAAATAATATTAAATGTTGGTTTCGTTGGTGAAGCTAGCATGTTGTAATGTTTTTTTGTACCGTTACTGAGTTAACTTGTAAATATAAATTATAAATGTGATCAGTTGTGTAAGGTTTTCTTAAAATACCTGCCGAGTATTTCTGCAGTGGTACAAATTAAGCATTCTATTCGGCAATACTTCATGGGTAAATTCATATACATTACATAGACATTAAATATAATAAGAACCTAAAAGTCGCCCATAAAAAGAAGTAAGTTTGCAACCATTTTCTTATTTATATTCTATCTTAATTTCCTACTACTTCAGGGTAAATTTTGTAAACCAAACTGAACCAAGACCAAAACGAAAATTTTGTTCAAATACGTAAATACCTAACCCTATTTCTGAAAATCATTTCTATGAAGCATTATCGCCCGTGTGCACTACCTCCAGCAGATGAGAGTGAATAATTTCAGTTCAGGGGGTCTGAGTCCGTAGTCCCAGCTGTCACCTAAATTGGCATTTACGGCAAACCGATCGACTGGTGTTTCCCATTGTATGGAGAAATTTAAAATCCCTCGCAGTGGGCGTTAAGCGAACTAACATTTGTGAGTACGAGTTTGATTTGACAGCTTACTCAACGTTGCCGTAAATACGTCGACGTTGCCGTCTACACCGAGACACGGGTTTGACTTAGCCCCGATTGCACGAAGAGACGGCCAAGTTATTCAATGTTCAAACACGCTACTTTTAGTGAACCGCATGGAGTTCCTTTCATAATCTCCATACAAAGTGACGTGTTTAATCGTACGTTGACGTTGATTTTGATTTTTTGTCCTTTCGTGCTTTCGGCCCTTAGACAGATTCAGATTGTTTCATTGATGTTTCAGATTGTATAGAGTTTGACGTTTTTACGGAACTTTGAAGTTCCGTTAACGCCAGCAGATGAGAGTGAATAATTTCAGTTCAGGGGGTCTGAGTCCGTAGTCCCAGCTGTCACCTAAATTGGCATTTACGGCAAACCGATCGACTGGTGTTTCCCATTGTATGGAGAAATTTAAAAACCCTCGCAGTGGGCGTTAAGCGAACTAACATTTGTGAGTACGAGTTTGATTTGACAGCTTACTCAACGTTGCCGTAAATACGTCGACGTTGCCGTCTACACCGAGACACGGGTTTGACTTAGCCCCGATTGCACGAAGAGACGGCCAAGTTATTCAATGTTCAAACACGCTACTTTTAGTGAACCGCATGGAGTTCCTTTCATAATCTCCATACAAAGTGACGTGTTTAATCGTACGTTGACGTTGATTTTGATTTTTTGTCCTTTCGTGCTTTCGGCCCTTAGACAGCTTGAAGAAGTAAAACCACTAAAAAATTGTGTAGAGTTTGACGTTTTTACGGAACTTCGAAGTTCCGTTAACGCCAGTTTAGGTGACAACTGGGACTAGCAGCTCTGCTCATGAGACCCTCACCTGTAAGTCACTGGTGAATCACTAGTGAGTCACTGGTGAACCACTAGTGAGTCACAACGGTTTCGTACTCATTAAATGACAACCACGACTCACCCTAGTGTTGTCCCTTTCTAATTATTCCAATTAGAGTGCAATGACGCAAGCAGTTTTCAGAGTCGGCGGACTAACTTTAGTACGCGTATTAAGATCGTACTAAACCGGTTTTTGTATGGTAAATCCGGTGCTAATCCCGTACTAAGATTTGACAGGTTCACTCTGAATACGACTGTTAATGTTTGATGACGTCCGGCGAAAGCGTTTCAATTTCATCTGTGACTAACTAATATGGTGTATATCTACTCGGGAAAGCGAAAGCAAGAAATTATTGTGTTCGATTCTGTCAAACTCTATGTGGAAAAAGATTCCAACCTTATTTTTTCTTAAAGTTTTACGAGATCTTCTCGTGTTCGCTTTCATGAGTAGACCCAGCATTCGCGTTGCGTCAGCATTGCTGATATGTTTATGTTGTACGGTCGTTTTGTCTGAAATCTATACACCGGAAATAGAGACAAATTTGAGATCTCTTTCCGTCATGCTGAAGTCAACCATGGAGTAAAAGTGACTTAGGAATTCCTTCTTTTTCCAGTGTATACAATTGAGAGGAAACGACCGTACTCTAATTAGAATCATTAGAATGGGACAACATAGAGTGACTCTAATAAAAAGTTTGAATGCGGATAGTCGTCATGCATGAAAGTATTTACAGGTGTGACCCTACAGTGAGTCCGTCAGTGCGATTAAAAAGAGCGAAATGAGGTGTAGGTGCTGCACCTAACCCAAACTTACATTTTGTATAGGACATTTTTATTTTCAAACAGTGGGCGGTACTAGTAGTATTACGAGATTGTTCGTTTGATCATAAAAAATTCTAACACCTACAGTGCCTACGGTATCGCGAGGCGGCGGAGTCACTGGTGACTCACCGGTGAGTCATTAATATTTCTTCGTGGCTGTAATTGAGTACGAAAGTATTGTGAATCACCATTAACTCACAGGTGAGATTTTATGAGTAGACCCGCAGTGCTGTTTTATCGATTTTTTTCTACGCTTTAGTAGATAGGTGTACGAAAGTGGTGCCCCGCATCTTTTACATCCCAGCATCGCTGGCGACGGGTCTGCGGCCGGGCCGCAGATGCCTCGCCGGCGATGGAGATATTGGCGAGGCAGATGGTGGCGATGGACATATGCGGACGATGGAGTACATACCGACAAAAAGTAAAGAATTTTGTTTCCTGTGAAACTTACTATTCTGTGAGTGTCTGTGACAGCCTATCATATAAAAGCGAAGCGTGACATACTCTTTGATCATATATTCTGTGCTGCTGATAAGGTAATTTGTGACAATAGAGTTCGGTTTTGGCGGGAATCCGAACAAGTCGAGATTTTTTTGCTATCGAGTTTTTATTTGCCAATTCGTTTGTTTGTGGTCTTTCTTCGCGGAAAACCGGTCGAGAAGATGAAGGCGAAGAGGAAACGGAAAAAGGAAGACAAGAGGTCTCCAGAGGAGTCACTTTCGTCCGATTTATCGGACTGTGAAAATTTGGCGGGAAAAGATGATCTTGTGGAACAGGCGGGAACTACTGAGCTCAACATCAACACCACAGCTACTACATCAAAATTGAATTCACTCGATAAGTACCAACCATTCTTCATTAAAGACTACACCCGTGCATACCCTGAGGATTCGGGAGCACTGGATTTTATCGTATTCATAGAAAGCACAGAACCTAACAAGCCGATTGGAGACAGAGATATTATGAGCTTATCAAACTCTTTCAAAAGATACATTAAGGGCATCAAACAGTTCAAGAGGATAAATCGATACAAAATAGGCGCAATATTTGAAAAACCAGAGCTAGCCAATGCAGCTCTCGGTAACAAAACTTTTTTGGATCAATTCAAGCTTAAGGCTTCCATACCTGCATCTGCAACTGAAACCACTGGTGTCATCACCTCGGTCCCTACCAACTTATCCAATCATAAAATTTTTACCAACATAACAAGCACAAAAAAAATTATATCAGTAAGAAGATTCATGCGTAAAGTAAAGAATGAAAATGGTTTCCAACTAGAACCCACTCCTACTATTTCCATTACATTTGCATCAAATACTCTACCGGACTATATTGACATGAACTTATGGAGATTTAGAGTGGCTCAATACATACCCCGTTTAAAACAGTGCTTCCGATGCTTGCGCTTTGGGCACATATCAAAATATTGTAAAAACGGAGAGAGGTGCTCAATATGCAGTTGCGAAGGGCACAATTATAGAAATTGCTCTACGGAGCATGCCAATGCTACCTGTTATAATTGTCAAGGTAATCATGTCGCTATATCAGGGTTATGCCCTATAAAAAAGAAGAAAATTGAAGAAAACAAAAATAAAACCAGAAAAGTTCAATACAATGAATTATTTAATGAAAAGTCATTCCCTTCCTTACCTACCACTAACACAGATCAAACAGAAAAAAATTATAATACGCAACTAAAATATAACCAAATATTACACACGAATAAAGAAAATTCAGTCGACTCTATCCTGAATAATTTGTTAAACTCTGAAAAAGCAATGAACATACTTCTCGAAATGATTGTAAAAGTTATAACAATGAGCAAAACTGGCGAGGCTCCTATCTCTGCGCAAAACATAAAAAGCGTTATTCACGACTCTATTAGAAAAAATAAACCTGTTATATAATGTCTACTTTGAATGTTGTACAATGGAACGCGCAAAGTTTGCTATGTCATCGACATATTCTCACTCAATTTTTATATGAAAATGATATACATATTGCAATAATTTCTGAAACTTGGTTAAAACCACAACAACGTTGTAAATTTAGAGGATATCAATTGGAAAGATCTGATTCTGGAAATTCACACAATGGAGTAGCAATATTAATTCATAATAGTCTAAGCTACACAAAAATTATCACCACAAGTGACAACTCGATACAAAATATAGCTATCAAATTATCTTACAACAACAAATTTGTAACTATAGTTAGTTTATACAGTCCCCCGAATTGTACTCCACCTTTCACAAAAAGTAAGTTCGATAGATTAGTAAAAAATATCTCTGAGCCAACGATTATTGCGGGCGATTTTAATGCTCATCACACTTTTTGGGGATGCAATAACACTGATTCACGTGGAAGGGACATTTTGGAAATAATTGATGACAACAATCTTGTTCTTTTGAATAACGGTGAAGTGACAACAGTTGGTTCCAGTAGATGGCGGCCAAATGCACTCGATCTCACAATGGTATCTTCTTCTTTAGCATTGTCTTGTAACTGGACGGTCCATGATGACCCTCTCGGAAGTTATCACCTGCCAACAATAACAAAAATATTATTAGCCAACAACACATACAACAATCAAGAGACTGCAAACAATTTTCCAAAGCATCCAAACTTTAGACTCGTAAATTGGAAAATATACTCAGATTTAGTTTCGAGAGAGCTCGAACATTTTAACTTTGATAATCTTAACCCAATAGAATCTTATGATTCTTTTTGTAATATTTTAAATGCAGCTATTGAGAAGTCTATACCCAAACGGAAGCATTCATCCACACCTAACTCCACTTTTCGGCATTCAAAACCCAAACTTTCTGTTCCCTGGTGGAATGAAAAATGCAGCTCAGCTGTAGAAAATTCCAGGAAAGCATATGCAACATTTAAACTAAATTGTAATGACGAAAATTACATAGAATTCAAACGATTGCAAGCACTTAAAAAACTCATTTTAAAAAGAGAAAGAAGCGAAAGCTGGCAAAGGTTATGTGAATCATTTAACAGATATACACCCGTTTCTAAAATTTGGAACACTATTAAAAAATTTAATAATACCTACCAAAGTAATAGTCACAACACAAATCATGACTGGATTAATGATTTTTTGCAAAAGTATACACCCGATTATGTTGAAAATCAACTACATTCAATCAATAGTTCTGTTCCTAACAATAATGAAAATGAGTACCTTACAAAATATTTTACTTTACAAGAACTGAAATCTGCCTTAAATTCTAGACGAGATACTGCATGTGGATTAGATATGATTCCATATAAAATGCTACGTCACTTAAACCACAACAGTCTGGTAATATTTTTAAACACGCTTAATAAGCTGTGGTGTACTTCCATAATTCCATGGGAATGGAAAATAGATTGTCTCATCCCAATACTTAAACCAAACAAAAGTAAAGACGATGCAAATTCTTATCGACCTGTGGCATTGACTTCGTGCATTGGAAAAATTTTTGAACAGTTAATTAAGCAACGTTTAGAATTTTTTATAGAAAGAAACAACATTTTACCTAGCAATCAATTTGGTTTTAGGAGGGGTCGATCCGCTAGAGAAAGTTTCAGCCATCTACATCTGGATATTTCAAAAGCTTTCTCATTAAATCACGATACCGTGTGTGTTTTTTTAGATGTCGTCGGCGCATTTAACAACATCGATCACTTTACACTTGCATCGATCTTGAACTCTTTGGGCATTCCAGCAAAATTAATAAATTGGATATATAATTTTTTAAATGGCAGGGAAGTATATGTGAAAGACAGCAACTCTCTTTTTGGTCCCAGATTTTCCTATAGGGGAACGTCTCAAGGTGGGATATTAAGTCCCCTCTTATTTATAATTTATATTCACAAATTAAACTCAAAACTAGGATTTGATGTAAATAACCTCCAATTTGCAGATGATTTGGTTATTTATTGTTCCATTGGTGATAGAGCGACTACATTGACTTGTATAAATAAAGCCATGGAGAATTTGTATAAATATTTTACTGAGTTAAATTTAGATATAAGCCCAGAGAAAAGCAAAGTTGTTATATTTAGTAAAAATAATTACAAATTAAAAGCCGAAGTCTTCTACAATAACACTCTTCTTCCGGTAGTTGAAACCGTTAAGTTTTTAGGAATAATATTTAACAGTAACTTATCTTGGAACTCTTATGTCGATGGCATAGCAGACAAAGCGTTAAGATCATACAACATTTTGAGGTCCTTAGCGGGCACCTATTGGGGCGCGGATCCGAAAATCCTAATAATGCTTTTTAAATCTTTGATACGTAGCCATTTTGAATATGGTTTTCTATGTTTTTCTCATCATTGGAAACTTATAGAGAAACTGGAAAAAATACAAAATAAAAGCTTACGTTTAATAACTGGAGCGATGATGTCAACTCCCATAGTATCCATGCAAGTAGAATGTAACATTCCTCCACTGAGAATCCGCTTCAAATATCTGAAATTAAAATTTTTGTTAAAGCTTCTATCCATATCAAATCATCCTCTGTTTACCAAAATTCAACATCTCCTTTCCATCCCATCCGATCCTAGTCATCATCCTTACATCCTGAGAGACTTTTCAAATATATTACATTACAAAAATGAATATGAAATACAAGCCAATTTCAACTTTCCTTGCTATTTGGGAAAATATGACAGCAAATTCTACGGAATTCCAATTCAAATAGACGAAAACTTGGAGTGCAAAGAAGAATTTTTAGAACAAATTTCAAGTTACAGAGGTTACAGAAGAATATATACCGATGGTTCGAAAACAGTTCGTGGGGTCGGCTGCGCGATCTATGACGAGACAACCAAGAGAGGTTATGGCATTAAGATTCCTAGTTCTGCATCAATATACACTTCTGAAGCTTTGGCAATTCAAATCGCACTCGAGTTCATCGAAGTTCAACAACACTATACGTGGATAATAATAAGCGACTGCATGAGCGTTCATAGAGCCCTACAGAATACGAAACTAGATGCCAATACTCACTATGTCATACACCAAATACGGGATAAACACTTTTCCTTGATACAGCAAGGCTACGAAATATGTTTTTTCTGGATTCGCGGCCACATAAATTTGAAGCCACACGACTCAGCAGATTATCTAGCTAGAACGATAGCTGACAGCAACCTGAATATTTGCCATATTAAGAATGTTGCCCTACCGCAATCGGAATTTGTAGCGAAAATAAAACAGGAAATTATCCACGAATGGACCGAACAATGGAAAATGTCCAATACGGGTCGTTGGTACGCCGAAATAAACGATTTAGTTGGGAAAACACCTTGGTTCAATAAAACCTTACCAAAAAGAAGAAAATATTATACAACAATTTGTCGTCTACGTTTCGGACATTGTCTTTTTCAATCCCATCTTTACAGATTAAACCTTATCGACACCGCCGTATGCCCACACTGCAACTTAGCTGATCAATCCCTGGACCACCTCTTCTTTCATTGCTGTGCTTTTGATGAGCAAAGAGAAAAACTATATAAATGCTTAGAAATTACATACAAAGAAAGAGAAAAAATCCCGCTCGACCTGAAAAAGATATTAAGTCAACCGACCAACTTTGAACCCATATTTCTATATATACATGAGACAATAGAAAGTATTTAACTACATGACACTCCAGAATTGACTACAATCCATAAGATACAATAAAGAGAAGGCTGTATAGCGAAAGCTTTTGCCTGTCCATTGGATAAAGAAACAAAAAAAAAAAAAAATTTGTGACAATATTGTGTTTTTTAAAATCGAAAAATCATAATGATAAATTACTACAAACTGCTGGTCCTGTTTCTGGTTACTTCGAGTAAGTACACAACATTTTACAAGTTGTTATACTTGCTTAAATATTGGTGCACGTTCTTTTTGTTAACGATTTTATTCATTTTTTCGTAAAACCGGATTTCTGCCCAAGAGTCTAAATGAAAGCTATGGATTTACGAATATTCAATGGTGTTAAAATGCATGCACATGTCTCGGTTTCTACGACTTCTTGCTGCAATTACTACTCTACAACTCCAACTATATCTACTACATAGCATTGGTCGTTAAACAATATTCAACATAACCTCCCCAACCGTGAATTTTACTTCTGACAGGCCTGTACAGAAACCTAGTTAAAATAATCGACATGCTGACCAGATTCAGAGTTGGAAACCGACCTTCTTGAGTTGATTTAATAATGTGTAATAACCTTTTTAAAAAGGTGCAGCAGATACAGTTAACATTAATTCATTCATTTATTCACGTTTATTGCACAAGAAGTTCCCCCTGTATCTGTGCCTTGGTGGGATTAATCTCTTACATTACGGTGCAAGAATTAATTACTTATGTGACATCCTACACAAAATTCGTTGCAAGCAATTGTCCTGCTTATTGCAATTAATTCCAAAATTTTAATTTGATTTGAGTTAGAACTAATAAAGCGGCACTTATTTGGCTGCTAGTATAAATATTAACACCATAAATAAATGTTTCAGGAGCCCTAGCAATTCAAGATAATGGGGAGGAAGCGGTAGTATCAGACTCGGCTGAACTAGCCAACATCGAGCCAGAGGACATCACCAACTTTGATGACTCAGAACCTCTGCTCAGCAACATTGTCTCCGACGTTAACCGTACGATCAACAGCCTCTACAACCAACTGTCATCAGCCAACGTTAGCTCAACCAATGAAACAAACGTGAATCAGACTCGCAAACATGTCAAATGCAAAGATATAGTTTACAACACAACCGCAGAGGAAGAAATTGAATTATCCGTGGAGATAATCAATAACACTAGACTGGTAACACTGTTGACACCTAATCCGGAAGTTACAAGTCGAGATATGGAAGCGGACTGTGTACTGGTTTTGTTCTTTTCGAGAGCCTGCCCGTTCAGCAGTCACGCTGCCCCACATTTCAATGCTCTCGCCCGGTCGTACCCAAATATAAAAACGGTCGCATTGGACTCTATGAAATACCATGGCATCAACGCTCAGTATGGGATTGTCGGTGTCCCGACGATTAAGATGTTTCACAACGCTCGGCCGGTCGGCAAGTTTAATGGGACAGAATACAACATACATTCGTTTAGTAAGTTCGTGAATGCGATAACTGGACAGCAGCCCGGGCAACTCGTCGTGTTATCCAAGGATTTCCAAGGGCCCGTATCGAGCGTGGTTGAGAATGAAATAGATTACTTCTTGGTACTTTCGTGGATGTTCATTATTGTTTGTGCGGTGTACTACTTCGGCAAGTCGAGGTGGTGGCAGACTATTGTAGAGACCATACAGAATATCTGGCGGGAGTCGGAAGCACAACATGACCATGTGGATTAGATCTCTTAATATCAGTTTTGTAAATAAAAATTTAAAATTATTTGTAAAATAAAGTTTTAGTAAAGTATCTGAATGTTTACACTGAAATGAAATTTCATCCAGCGTGAGTTGACATACTTTTTCAGATTCCCCACACACATTCAGGTCAGATTTTAAAGCAATTTCGTGTGTGTAAGATTTGGTGGTGAAGACAAACCACCACCAGAAGCCCGATTCTGCTATTTGTCCAATTTCAAACCATTCCGTATTAGTTATGTTTCCGTCAAACATAACACGCTAAGTTTCGAGTGCGGTTTCCAAAAATCGGTATTCAGCTAATTCACACACGCGTTTTGTTATTGTCTATGGAGTGGTTTGTCTTGCGCGCCGCCTACAGGGTAAATCAACCTGTCACGATTTTGACAGTTATTTTCTCACTCAAATATGACATACGAAAAGAAAGAGACAGCGATATGCCAACGTAATGTAGAAAAGTGATATTCGAAGTTCGGCGATGCGATGCTCCAAATTTGACAACTACAATTCTCAAAACCGCAAGTTTTCGGCAAAAGACACGGCCCACGAGAACATGGAGCGCGCATTACGAGTTTGCAAACAAAACACAAACACAACGCAAACTGCGCTAGTAGAATAGCATTTCGCGCGAAACATGCGGTTTTGAGAAAACACAAACACAACGCGCGCAGTTATCAATTAGCAGAATAAGGCCTTAGATCACGAATTAGAGATCACCCAGTGTAGATTGCATATTGCTAGCAATTCGACTCTCTTACTTTTGCATATTACTCACCAGATAGATTTGTACATGAAATTTCTTAGTCGCCTCTTACAAAATGCAGAGGAGGAAATGCAGTTCGTGCAGTATTGTGCATCCTATATGATTTTTGTTTTTGCCGGAACCAACACCCCATAATATGTGCATTCTCTTTCTAACTTAATATAACCTCAAATACAGTCCACCCCAAAGCAATCAAATCAAAAACACTACGCAACAAAGCTCGCTAAAACCTACACCATAAACAAGGCACTGCTGAGTATCAGGCCTGAAAGTCAACTGCAATGAATTATTTCATTAAAATAATACAAAGCGGAAAAAATATTATAATACATAGATCTTTATTTTGAAATTTATGTTCATGGAATGAATAACTTATATCTACATAATACAAACCAGTTTTTGTGAGGTTTCTTCACTCTCTTAAAATCTATTGCTAATATTTTCTAAACAAGCTCCGCTGGCATTTTGCTGTCATTGAGTGCCCCAAGAATGTTGCCAGCGGTCATTTCACTCATAACATTCCTTGCCTCGATAGCGGCGCTCCCGATATGCGGCAACACCACACAGTTTTTCATCTGGAACAGAGGACTGTCAAGGGGCAGTGGCTCCGGTGTCGTCACATCTAATCCAGCCGCTCTTATTTTATTATTTTTCAGAGCTTCTATAAGATCGTCTTGATTGACAGTAGCTCCACGACTCGTGTTCACGAATATGGCCGTATTCTTCATTTTATTAAATGCCTCCTTGTTGAACAGTTCCTTAGTATCGGGTGTTAATGCGGCGCAGCAAATGACAAAGTCGCTTTTCTCCAGTAACTCATCGAAGGGAACTTTTTCCGCTCCGATTTCCTTTGCCTCGGCTCGTTCGCTGCGGTTGTAGTAGAGGATGCGAGAGGTGTTGAAGGAGTGGACGCGCCGGGCGACGGCTTGGCCGATGCGTCCGAAGCCTACCACGCCGACGGTGGCGCCCGCGAGGCCGGGTCCCGTCATCCAGGTTGGCGCCCACGAGAGCCAGCCGCCCGAGCGTGCCTCGTGCTGCGCCTCCGGCAGCCGCCGAGACGTCGACAGCAGCAACGCTAGCTGTAAACAATGTGTGTTTTGGAGATGTTTGCCTGCATGTGCTTTTCTTATCACCATAACTTTAAAATCGTATGTATGTTTCCAATAGTATGTGTCATGTAGTTTTGGAAAATTATTTTACAATTTACTGACAACCATATTTATAAGTGTATTAATTTGTGTTAAATTTAACATATTTTTCATTTTAATTTTTAATTGCTCGCCATTTTCAAGGGTAAATTTTCGTGTCAGCCATATTTTGTTTTGTTTGAATAATTAAAACTAACATTAACGAAAATGGTGCATTACAGCTTGGAAGAATGTTTGTTAATAGTGAAAAATTTGTTAAATATCTAGTTTTCAGGTCATGTCATCTCTCGTTTTGGAGACCAAAATTGGCCACCAAGTAACTTCTCCGCACTGTTTTCTCTGGAGTTTTTTTAAATGTAAGGTCCATGAAAACAACCCTAAGATAACTGAGGAACTCAAAGAAGAAATTGCACGTCAAATTCGTCAAAAAAAAAAAGTCAAAAAAGAGCATACCTGCCAACACGGAGGCCATTTAACCGATATTATGTCATCACTCCCTAAACGTAAATGGCTGAATCTGGGTTCACGGGATAAAGACCAACCCTCTGAAGCTAAATTTGTCGGTCTGCCTGCTAGCCCAGCGGCTAGAGCAATAAAGGGTTCGATAATTCTAAAGTCGCTGATTTTTTTACAGGCGATGTAGTTTACTTATGGAAGGTTGGGTGCAAAAGATTAGAAAATTCGGACTGGTGCGTTTGAAATTATTTAGGTATTTTCAATAATTCGATCTAAAAGATTGAATGAAATATTTAAGTCAAATTTTATGATTGTATATTGCTTAAAACTTTATTTCCATATCTTAAGAAAAAGTTTAGAAAAATTGCGTTTTGGGAGCATAGCAAAACAAAAAATCGCTCATTATAATTACAATAAAATATTTAAGTCTCTAAATTATTGTTTTCCATATTAGGAATGAACATTAGAACCTGCTATAAAAAGTTTAGAAATCTATGTAGTTGGCTTTCAAAGTTATTTATGTTTTTATCTTTAATTCAACCAATAAAATATTTAAGTTATTGGAGTCGGCGGCAACAAGCATACAAAAGATTAGAAATATTCATATAGTGCATTCAATTTAAATAAGAATTTAATTCATTCGTTGTACTCGCATAACACGCGGCGCGCAATCTCATTCCGCGTCTCTTGATACCTATGTGCGTAGTGCATAGAACGAATTTAATTCTTATTTGACTTAAATGCACTATATGAATATTACTGAATAATTACTATAAATCGTCATAATTACTTCAAGGTTATTTTGCAATTTTGTAACAATAGAAAATTGTCCACTTACTATTAAATACAAAAACAATGCACCTTTGTACTAGATAGAGAAAATAAACGAACCTTCGGTCCCCCGGTAATATATTTCAAGGAAATTTGTTTGATTTGGTAATGAATTACATACTTACAGTGAGTTCGGCCGTTGCGTCAGTGAGCACGTCTGGTGTGTACCCCACTCGTATTCCCCGCTTCTTGCATTCGTTCACGTCGATGTGTTCGTATCCTACGGATATAGTGGCCACCACCTGCATCAAACTCACACATACATTAAGTAATCAGAAAATTGACGCTATTACAATAGGAGTACCGCAAGGCTCTATCGTTGGTCCATTATTCTTCCTGATTTATGTGAATGGCATTTCCGGTTCAATTGGGCAAGACATAGAACAAGTCATATTTGCAAATGACATGTCAGTAGTTTTGAAAAACAAAAACATGATTGACCTACGTAATTCTTTCTAGTCAATAATTAAGTCACTCACATCATGGTTTTAACGTAATAATATATTGATAATGATTTAGGGTGCAATAGAGAAGTGACAGGACATGGGATTTCCTACGACTAATTCAAATTTGTATGGAGAGTTGGGCACGAAGGCTCATGCAAACTAAACAGACAAAGCTTCATCGAGCAGGGTAAGCGTCAAGGGCCCAGACACAATCGGTGAAACTACCGATAGCTTTTATAAGAATGACAGCAATTTTTTTAAAGCAGTACATTGGCAGACGTACCTTCAAGCTAGGACCGGCTGCATCCAGGACCTCTTTGTCAATCTTTTCGTTGAGAGAGCAATAGATACCATTTTGGCCGGCGACGTGGCTCAACAGAGCGGCACGGGGAAGTGGCGATGGCTGCGGCCACAGAGTCACGTCGCACCTGAAGCACAACTTTATGATGTAACAAAGAAGTAGAATTCAGTTAATTTTTTATTTTCAATGGCATTACAATAAATTATTTAAGGGTAACAGTCTAGGTCACCAAATCGCACCAAACCGGTGAATGGCGACTATGCAATATTGCGCAGATGGGAACTATGCAATATTTTGCACAACTTCAATACAGTTCTACATAGGGAAGCAGAACAAACGGGCCATTTGTTTGATGCGCCAATTTACTGCCTTGAAAAAACTTAATTTAAGGTAAACTTCTAAAATACAATTTTTAGAGCACTAAAAAAATCTCCAGTTTTTACATAATAAAAAAAGGAATCGTTTTACTTTTCTTTAAATGTTTCATATTTTTGTAAGCACTATTAAAAATATATGAAGCGAGGGTCAGTTTGAAATATCTTGTAACAGTTTGTTACACATCAAACTTGTTTTTTTAGGGCAATGTATGGTGGATCTAGTAATTAATTCTGGAATAGGTCAGCATTCAATAGGTTAAGTTGCGTCTTAACCAGAAACGTTTTCACTTTATTATGGTCTCCCAGCCAGCAGACAATATTGTATTGAGTGTGTAGATTAAGGTGTACTCACTGCTGTTTAAGTAGATCAATCCCAACCTCTGGCATGTCAGGGCGCGTCACGAATACCTGGTACTTCTTCATGTCTGCAAACCTCCGACTAGAACTAATCCAATTGAGTAAACCAGACGGCCGCATGGAGGCAGTTAGCTATTGGAGGGGTTCTTGGGCATGTAAGCAGGGGCAACGGGGGGCCTGGACTCGTCGGACTTAAAAAGGGAAGGCTTGGCGATGTAAATCACGCCGTGAAGCGTGATTACGGTCGCCAAGATGACGCGGCCTTTTGTAGACTTAAAGAATGCGGTCAGAGCGCTCATATTTAAATAGTAAGCTTAACACAAAGTTTGTTTAGAAATTTTAGTGTACAAAAGGATCTTTCGCGTGGATGATTTTTGAGATACAAATTTGGTTATCGCAGCAATTACGCAACAAGAATGTGTCTAAACCATCACAAGAAAGTGAAATATTGAAAAACTAACCTAGAATATCTGACAGCTGATTGGAAGGAAATTGTAACTACATTTTCTGCGGTGCCATTTGTCTGTTCCGTAATACGTTTGTCTTTTTATAGTCTGCAGCTGCCTACTAACCGTGAACGCGTCAACCTTCAAATTACTCTTTTTAGGGTTCCGTAACAAATAATTCCACGAAAGTATCGCTATCTAAAAGATATACATAAAACCTCGCATAAAACTGATGGATATTAAATAGTTTTATTCGAGAATGTTTAAAAAAACATAATCATTGTTTGGTCATCATAAAAAGTATGTATCCACATGAATCTGCTTGCAATAGTTTCTATTGACACAATTAGCAATTTTATTACCTTTTTTTAGTTTTTTCCCCCTTATTTTATTTTTTTGGAACTATGTTCCTATTGGTTATTCTGTGTGTATGTTCCTTATCACGCGTTTGGCGGATGGGAGCTACACGGGTAAAAGTATCCGAGAGACACTTTTGGTATCACAGAGACAGAACTTTAGTGCTACCGTCAACCCGAGCGTCATCTCATTACTAAGCGGCCGAAACGATAACACCGTTACCTGTACCGTGTCAATTTCTTAGCGAGGGCGTTATAATAGTGTCAACCTTCGGCCGTAATGCAATACAATTGGGACCGAAATGCAAATGAAGCGCTCTGAAACTTTGCGTCCATTTAATCAAAATAGGCGTAACTATAGCGCTTCAAGCGTAATCTCGTGTTTAACTTGACGACTTTTAGCGTAAGGAACTTCGTTCCTACCTGATGTCCCACGACACCAGGATATTCTAAAACTATTATTTGCACGACACCATTTTTTATCACATCTTTATTGAAATTTAATCGAAAAGTCAATCGTTGAAGATGAGTAAATACGTTAATCTTACTTTTCTTGGCGTTCAGTTGTGTGGCGTATTGCCACACAAGTAATGGTGCTACTGCCTACTTATACTTCGCGCAATACATCGATCGAATCAAACTCCTGCTTGACCGTTTTTAATATCAATTAACAGTAGACGACATGATTTAGGTGATAAGGAAAACGCACGGGAAAACTGCGTTCAAGGAAATCGAAAAGCAAATTAAAACAACAAAAACACCACATCGTTAAACAGCAACGTATAGTATGCAGAATTTGAAAATAGGTTATTGCTCAGAAATTATTTTGGTCTGGACATTCCACAATTCGAGCCTGCGACCTTAAGATTAGGTAGATACATGTGCGCACCAACTACATAGCTTACGTCAACCAACATTTTTGTTTGTAAACATTATCATCACAGGGGCCATTTCTGGCTCCTGAGCACCGATATACGGTGCTCGTTGTCAGCGATTGACTATTGCCAGTTGCTGTGCTGCCTTGTCGCTACCGACGGCGAGTGCCGTGCCCACGGAATATTGAGGAGGCGTACCCGTCTAGTATGGGCGAAAAAAGGGAGCAGTGTCAACTTGAATGTTTGTATATTTTTAATCTTATTATAGAGTGCCACATAACTCTTTTTGCGCGTGGCCAAAATCGGAATTTAACGGTCGCCATCTTGAACGGTCATCTTCGCGGTACGGGGATATGTTGCTATTATAACAATGCAAGTTACCCTCTGCTTATTCATGTTAAGCTAAGGGTATTTTTTTGTTAAGTAATTATTAGTTTGTAAAGATACGTTTGTGCTTTAGGTTAGCCATACATACATACCTTCACGCCGTTTTCCCGGAAGGGTAGTAGTAGTAGTAGTTTGATACCATCGCGAGTTGTACTCGAAAACTCCTTGTTAGATTATAACGAAATAAAAAAAATACTTTATAAAGTCTAATCTAAATTTGATGGCAAAAAATATGGTTTGACAGAGTTATAACCTCCGGGATTGACGTTGGGGTTTATTTTCTTCATATAATTCAATTAGACAAAACTAGCGGTAGTAAGTAACCCGACTTCTAAAACCCCCATTTTTTTATTAAAATGATGAAAGATCAAAGTTAGATATATTTTGTATAATATTATTTACATAAAATAATAATTTTCATTTCCTCAATTTTTTTTCTTGCAGCAGGCTGTAAACATTTTCCCGATCAATGGGGTTTTTTTTTTCATGTGGTAACTTTTAGAAGACAGTGGTGCCCTCTGCCAGGCGCAAAATAACGTATGTGGGTAGTCCCACATACGATATATTTCAGTTTTCCTTACGATGGGAAACTACAGATATTTGATTTTACTGGTCTAATTAATTTGCCTGCTCCGTATGGGTGACAAATGAAAAAGTTTTTTTTTTACTTTTATGTGATTGTTCAGTAAATAAAGCAATATTTTTCTTGAAACCGTGTCAACAAAGGAAATGAAAACAGCTTGATGCGATCGACATGCGGAGACTTGCGTAATCGTGGTTTGTTTGCCGTGGCAAGCCGTTAAACTACATACTATTATTATTAGGTAATGTTATGATTTGCAAGGAGAGGAGATGCTAAAATGTCGAAAATTATTTTATTTCGACTTATTCGCTTTTCTATTGGCGAAACCTTAGGTAAAGTTTCTGTAATTTGCTCCAATATGGCCTCTGGTATTGACGCTAAATGTGCTGACCTTACATGATTCATCGTGGATTGGTCGAGCGCAGGGGGTCTACTCATGAAAGCGAACACGAGAAGTTCTCGTGATCGCTTCTTTCAAACTCTACAAAGAACAAATTAGGCATATTTTTTCTACATAGAGTTTGACAGGAACACGAGAACTTCTCGTGTTCGCTTTCATGAGTAGATATGCTGGGACCTCAGTTTGAATTTAGAAACTGACTTTTCTCCGCTTGTTTTACTGTGAATCAGTGAATCAGAATCAGCAAGACTTATTCTGCGGTTATGTTAAAGTCAAAGAGCTAGGTATATGAATATTTCATTTGATAAGTCAAGTCGAACCTAACACTGGTGGGGCGGCTTGTAGGTACTCAAAGAATACCTATTCTACTTACCGCCAAATACATAAATTAAAAATATATTATTTACCACTGAAAGAACCTACCAGAACTCAGCTTAGTGGAAGAGGAACTAATTAGTAAAGATAGGAAAGGGTGTCATGCCAGGGCATGCACACATATATAGACAATATATTATTTTATATTTAATATATAAAATTTACGCTCATGCGTGCAAATCAGGTTTTATTGTTTTTGTTTATTTATTTATGTTTTATTTCAATATTTATCAAGTATTTTTTTAACCCATTGACTGTTTTGGCCCTTATGCCTTCCTGTGGTAGTTGATTCCAGGAGTGTACAACTCTTTTGCAAAGAAGAAAAACATTTAGTTGAGTTTGGAAGTGCTGTAGCAATAATTGAGGATCTTATAGACTTCGATGAGGTCTCCACGCTGCCTTTGCTCATATTCGTGTTGCTTTAGATGCACAATCATTTTTGTAGCTCTCCTTTCGACTATTTTTGGTAGTTGCGAGGGGCCTTTTTTTATTCCCTTCTCGTTTTTTTGGGTTCCGTACCCAAAGGGTTCCAACGGAACCCTATTACTAAGCCTCCACTGTCCGTCCGTCCGTCCGTCCGTCCGTCCATCCGTCCGTCCGTCCGTCACAGGGCTGTATCTCAGTAACCGTAACAGATAGAGAGCTGAAATTTTCAAAAAGTGTATATATATTATGCCGCTATAACAACAAATAGGTAAGATTAAAAAATAATTAAAATTAAAGGTGGGCCCCCCTCAAAAAACCCGATTTGTTTGTATTTAATCTTTTACGACGTTACGGAACCCTTCGTGTACGAGTCCGACTCGCACTTGGCCGGTTTTTAAAGGACATGGCAACGTTTGTATGGGCTAGAAATTCGTCACTAATTTAAGGATGTTCCGACCCATACAATGTTTTTTTTTACACAGAACGCAAAAAGTATTGCACTTTAAGGCACGAATTCATCAAAAATATTAAATATAGCCATTTTTAAGGTTTAAGCCAGGTTTAATAGTTTCGTTGTAATTGCCGATTAGAAGTTTTACACCGTTAGATGGCGCTGTTAAATAAAAATCGTATTTAAATAAATTGTAGCAAAACCAATAATCCTGAAATTGTTTTCGCTGCAAGTAATATGACTATAATAAACTTTTATTATTAATTCGTGGCTTAAAGTGCAATACTTTTTGCGTTATGTGTGCAAACAACTTTATATGGGTCGGAACAGCCTTAAGTGTTTTAGGATCGAACTACACGGTAAAAAAAGATTGCTTGAATTAAGAAAATAAATATTGTCAGCATTTAATTCTTGGATTAAGACAACAATTTCTTAAGTTTACTCTATGAACTTGAACTAAAGTAATGAAAATTCGTAATGTAAGAATTTAATAGTGTCAAAAATATTTCTTGGATGAAGACAATTTATGTTAATCTAAGACTTGAGAATACTTCGAATTAAAAAAAGATAGTATG
Organism: Incurvaria masculella; assembly: GCA_946894095.1. Taxonomy (NCBI): domain Eukaryota; kingdom Metazoa; phylum Arthropoda; class Insecta; order Lepidoptera; family Incurvariidae; genus Incurvaria; species Incurvaria masculella. Next base: position 15,164,611 of record OX335657.1, on the reverse strand, counting down.
CTTAATCCAAGACATGTTAAATTCTTATTGCAACAATTCTCGATGTTAAATTGAGCACACGTAAGTCTTAAAACTAAACAGTCATTAATATTCTTATTTTAAGAATATATTGTTGATGTAAATCATTAAATGTTATGTCAAAATTCAACATTGTTATGGTAAAACAACGACATTCATGTTTTAAGAAATTAGATCTTAAATTAAAACCAACATGTTTCTTCCATTAAGCATACATTAACGTTATTCTAAATGACAAGAATCTCAAAATGAACTCTGCAAATGTTAATGTAAAACTGATTTAGTCAACGGAAATTGTTGTTAGAAAACATTCTTCAATTTTTAATTCAAGCAAGAATTTCTTCGTTCAAAATGTTCAAATTCTTAAAGCAAACTATAATAGTGTTCATGTAAAACTGAAAGTCTTAGATTAAGATAAGGGCAATTCTCAAAAAAAGAATCATGAATTTTTTATTGAAGAGACACTTTCTTCATTTGAAATATTTGGATTCTTGAAATAAACTTTGATAGTGTTTCTGCAAAACTGAAAGTCTTGGGTTAAGAAAAGTGATCTTCTCAAAAACAAATATCATAAATTTTCCATTCAAGAAATGCAGTCTTCATTTGAAATAATTTGATTCTTCAGATAAATTATGCTAGTGTTAATGCAAAACCTAAAGTCTTAGATTAAGACAATGGATTATGTGGAAAAAAGAATCATCACGTCTCAATTGAACAGACAATTTCTTCATTTGAAATATTTTGATTCTTCAAATAAATTATGATAGTCTTTATGTAAAACGGAAAGTCTTAGATTAAGATAAAGGATATTCTCAAAATAAGCATTATCAATTTTCTATTGAAGAGAGATTTTCTTCATTTGAAATATTTGGATTCTTGAAATAAGTGTTGCTGCAAAACTAAAAGTCTTGGGTTAAGAAAAGTGATCTTCTCAAAAAAAATATCATAAATTTTCCATTCAAGAAATGCAGTCATAATTTGAAATAATTCGATTCTTCAGATAAATTATGATAGTGTTAATGCAAAACCTAAAGTCTTAGATTAAGACAATGGATTATGTGGAAAAAAGAATCATCATGTCTCAATTTAACAGACAATTTCTTTATTTGAAATATTTTGATTCTACAAATAAATTATGATAGTCTTTATGTAAAACTGAAAGTCTTAGATTAAGATAAATGATATTCTCAAAAACAAGCATTATCAATTTTCCATTGAAGAGAGATTTTGTTTATTTGAAATATTTGGATTCTTGAAATAAACTATGATAGTGTTGCTGCAAAACTGAAAGTCTTGAGTTAAGAAAAGTGAGCTTCTCAAAAAAAAATATCATAAATTTTCCATTCAAGAAATGCAGTCATAATTTGAAATAATTCGATTCTTCAGATAAATTATGCTAGTGTTAATGCAAAACCTAAAGTCTTAGATTAAGACAATGGATTATGTGGAAAAAAGAATCATCATGTCTCAATTTAACAGACAATTTCTTCATTTGAAATATTTTGATTCTTCAAATAAATTATGATAGTCTTTATGTAAAACTGAAAGTCTTAAATTAAGATAAATGATATTCTCAAAAACAAGCATTATCAATTTTCCATTGAAGAGAGATTTCTTCATTTGAAATATATAGATTCTTGAAATGAACTATGATAGTGTTTCTGCAAAACTAAAAGTCTTAGGTTAAGAAAAGGGTTCTTCTCAAAACAAAAATATCATAAATTTTCCATTCAAGAAATGTTGTCTTCATTTGAAATATTTAGATTCTTCAGATAAATTATGCTATTGTTAATGTAAAACCTAAAGTCTTAGATTAAGACAATGGATTATCTGGAAAAAAGAATAATCGAGTCTCAATTTAACAGACATTTTCTTCATTTGAAATATTTTGATTCTTCAAATAAATTATGATAGTGTTTATGTAAAACTGAAAGTCTTAGATTAAGATAAAGGAAATTCTCAAAAACAAGCATTATCAATTTTCCATTGAAGAGAGATTTTCTTCATTTGAAATACTTAGATTGTTCAAATAAATTATAAGAGTGTTTATATAAAGTCTATTCTGATTAAGAAAAGAAGTCTTCTCGAAGTTTTAACCGAACCGAACGAACCTACGTTTCTAGTATTTACATTCTTCTACTAAACTAAGCTTCAAATAAATTATGATAGTGTTTATGTAAAACTGAAAGTCTTAGATTAAGATAAAGGAAATTCTCAAAAACAAGCATTATCAATTTTCCATTGAAGAGAGATTTTCTTCATTTGAAATACTTAGATTGTTCAAATAAATTATAAGAGTGTTTATATAAAGTCTATTCTGATTAAGAAAAGAAGTCTTCTCGAAGTTTTAACCGAACCGAACGAACCTACGTTTCTAGTATTTACATTCTTCTACTAAACTAAGCTCGTGTTTTAAAAGAATGGATTATCTCAAAAAAAAAGCTAGGATGGGTGTACTTAAAATACTGGTGTAGTCAAGCAAAACGATTTGATTCCAATGTACATATAATTTTTTGGACGATCATCCATTACTAAATATTTTGGCTAATATCTATTTGTCCTCACGCCAATGTGATGAATCCAATTGGGTGATTATCTATACTTGGATTTAGTAAGATAAAAACATTGGAAAGAAAAATATGTTTGTATCCAAAATTTAAATGACTAACATATTTGTACTTGTAAAAATCCATAGTTATTAGAATATCTGTTGTTAGATTACGACAAAGGATGTCATCGAAATATATATCATCATTCAAGAAAGTTTTTCGTTTGACAAAGCTGGATTTTTAAAATTAATGTTGGTAGCGTTTATGTAAGTAAAACTGAATGTGTTGCATGCGATACATAATTATAAAATAAAAAAAAACAATTTCAAGTGTTCATTCAAGCAAGTGTTCGGTAGGACAAATTTAGATTACCTATTAACATAAACTATGCTAATGTTTACGTAAGCCTGAATATTTTAGATCGAATCAATTTTGAAAATAATAATGTTCAAGTTTTAACGTTCAAGAGAGATTTACTTCCTTCTAAATAATTAGTTTCTTTAAATAAACTCCTTTAATGTTCTCTAAGACTGAATGTCTTGAAATAAAACAATTTATATAAAACAATCTTCAAGTTTTCATTCAAGACTGACTTTCTTAATTTTAAATATTGAGATTCTTATTTCAAGACTTCTAACTTTGATTTAAGATAATGAATTCTTCAAGTCACGCCACCCTAACCGACCAATCAACGGCTAGGACTGGAACGGTAGAAAGACTGTTGTAAAATGAAAAACGACCTAAATGCAAAACAAATAATTTTAAACGATCGAAACAGGATATTTCGTTTCCAGTGCCAATATTAATTTCTCACTGGTCATGGATGGCTAATACCACACCAACTATCACGATATTAGCCCAACACAACTCTTGGGAACTAGGTGCCATTGCAGGATTTTCCTTTTATAGCACAACTATATTAACCTGAATGGAAAACACGGACAACATTCATTGACGCGTCTATCATCGTTCAATCAATGCAATGGTACCAACTTGAGTGGGATTAGCTCCACCATCTTAGTGTGTTAGTATTAAAGGAGACCTACAGTAAAACGTAGAATCAGAATCATTGGCTTCATGCAAGGAAAAACATGCAGTCGGCCCTGTGCGTGCCCGCACGTTGCTGAGGTCGGGAAGTCCGGTGGGGGTGATGATTTGCGATGGAAACAGCTTCTTTTACTTATTCACTTTTATTTTCAAGAGAACTGTTATACACGAACCGGCAAGCCGCCATGACGATGCAAGAGAGAGAGTGGGAGATGCAGGAGTGCCAATGTTATAAATTGACCCTATAAATTAGCATACAATAATCAGTTGTATTTCCACATAATGATTAACACAAACTTGAAAGTTTAAATATCCAACATTCTCCCGACCTTGAAGTATTAACTTCAACATAATTCACAATAACATTACTCTGAATACTTATAATACATTTCGAATGAGTGGACTGTAATTAAATGTAATGACATAGTTGATGGCACTATAAGTTCATGAGAGTAACTAACATGACATGGTCTGAACAGTTATGTGATTATTTGACTTGAACCTTATCGCTAACAAATTAACTGGTAATATGAAAACATAGATTGTGAGACATTAACAATTGAGTTAAATCTAATACATGACATGACAAGAACATGACAACATCAATGATAGCACATTTTCCATAACGGTGAAAATTTTAATGAACATGAATTCACTTAATAGGAAGTTTGCATAGTTTCACAATAGGTCTCTTTAAAAGGTTACCATTTTTTGTTCGGATAACGGCCACTCTGGCTACCTTATCATTTCCTAAAATTACCTGAGTAATTCGGCCCAAAGCCCAGTTCAATGGAGGAAGTTTATCTTCCTTGATAAGAACGAGATCGTCCAATTGAAGGGTACTAGACAACTTGGTCCACTTGGGAAACTGTTGTAGAGTAGTCAAGTACTCACTTGACCAACGTTTCCATATATCCTGCATGAGAGCCTGAACTAGTTTCCATCTTTTGAGATGAGTTTGAGTTGTAGAACATAGGTCAGGTTCGCTGGGTAAAACCAGCGAATCTCCAGTTAGAAAATGACCTGGAGTTAACGCTGACAGATCATTCGGATCATTTGACATGGGCGTAAGAGGTCTGGAGTTGAGACATGCCTCTATCTGACTTAGTAATGTATACATCTCTTCAAATGTTAAAACACTATCACCTATGACACGTTTCAAATGATGTTTGACTGAGCGCACTGCTCGTTCCCAAAGACCTCCAAAGTGAGGGGCATTGGGAGGTATAAAATGCCATTCTATTGCGTTCGGCCTTACAATAGCGGAGAATTGATCCTGTGATTTCCTTGTAGAAATAGCCTTATGAAATAAAGACAGTGCTCGATCAGTTCCAGTAAAGTTTGTAGCATTGTCTGAGTACATATGAAAAACGTTACCTCGTCTCGCCATGAACCGACGTAGAGCTGCTATGAATGCGTCAGTTGTGAGCTCGCTGACTAGCTCGATGTGAGTCGCCTTGGTAGACATGCAAACAAATATTGCTACATACGCCTTGACAATGGCTGACTTCCTGTTCAGAGACTGCCGCAGCGGTATAGGTCCACAGAAGTCGACCCCTGCCCTAGAGAAAGGTCTCGATGGTGTAACTCGTGAAGCTGGTAGCTGCCCCATGAGTGGAGCTGAGGCTGTCGGGTTAGCCTTAAAACATGTTACACAATGACGCACAACATATTTTGTCAAAATCTTACCATGAATCGGCCAATATTGTTGTCTCATTATCGCCAGCAGACATTGAGGGCCTACGTGGAGGTAGGTATGATGTAAACTTAGAGCAATGAGCTCAGCGACCCTATCTTTAGAAGGTAAAATAATTGGGTGTTTTTGATCGTTTGATACCTGTGAATTTCTGAGTCGCCCACCGACTCTTAACAAACCCTGTTCATCCACAAATGGATGTAATGATAAAATCTTGCTTTTTGTGGGTAACACTTTGTTTTCTTGTAACAATCGCATTTCACGGGAAAATTCTTGTAATTGTGCTTGTTTGCACCAAAATGCGGAAGCTCGCTGGAGCTCTTGGTTATTCAATGAGGTAAACGTTTTGTTAACCTTGCCAGTTAAGCAGTTTTTTATGAATCTTAAAACATAAGCGGTAACCCTAACCACTTTGTTCCAAGATGAATATTTGTTGGGTAGGTCAAGTTGATTGAGATTGTCTGTATGGAAGCTGCTCACCTTTTTTGTCCTCAACTCTACCTCAACTGTCTCGTCAGCCGATGGAAGTTGCACAGGCCAAGAACTGGCTGGCTGTTTCAGCCAGGTTGGTCCGTGCCACCAAAGAAGAGGCAGGTCCGGGTCGGTGCCCCGTGACACCAGATCAGCCGGATTGTCGGCGGATGCCACGTGCCTCCACTGGTATGACTGTGACAATTGCTGGATTTCTGTGACGCGGTTTGCAATGAAGGTTTTCCACTTACTTGGATGAGAACGGATCCACGCTAGCGCGATAGATGAGTCACTCCAGCAGAATGTCTCGTATTCTGGCAGGGCAATGGCCTGCGTCACCTTATGCAGAAGTCGTGCAAGCAATAGTGCACCACAAAGTTCGAGGCGTGGGAGGCTGACCTTCTTGAGAGGTGCCACCCGCGACTTAGCTGTGAGTAAGTTGACTGTTACCTGGCCGTGCACGTCCTCAGACCTTATGTATATTGCTGCACCATATGCTGCTTCGCTGGAATCACAGAAGGCATGCACTTGGATATTCACACAATCAACAGTGATACAAACTTTTCTGTTAATACATAGAGCATTTACATTAGGCATTTTTTCCTTGAAACGTAACCACTTGATTTTTACAATTTCACTGACGGGATCGTCCCATCCTAGCTTGTCTAGCCACAATTCTTGTAATATAATTTTTGCCCTCACTATGACTGGTGCTATGAGTCCAAGAGGATCGAAGATTTTTGCTGTTTCTGAAAGAATTGCACGTTTTGTCACATTATTGTTATTTTCACACTGAACATGAAACTGAAATATGTCCCTTTGGGGATGCCACAATAATCCGAGCGTACGCACTGAGTTATCGTGGCTAGGGATGATTGTGAAGCCTTGGTCTTGATCCTCTTCGTGGGTTGGTAATAGCTCAGAAGTGTTGGAGCGCCACTTGCGAAGCTCCATTCCTGCCCCTGCGAGTAGATCGATAAGTTCTCGTTGAATCGCCCTTGCTGCATGAATATCATTGGCTCCAGATAACATGTCATCAACGTAGAAATCTTCACGCAGCACTTTGGCGGCAACCGGAGCCTTGTGGTCTCCGTCGTCCGAAGCGAGTTTTTGTAAAGTCTTTGTAGCCAGATACGGTGCTGCACTAGTTCCATATGTAACAGTTTGAAGGATGTAATGTTTTAATACCTCAGACGGATCCTTGCGCCACACTATACGCTGCAGATCCTGATGGTCTTCATGAACTCTGATTTGTCGGTACATCTTGGATATGTCCGCTGTCATGACATGCTCGTAGAGTCGAAATCGTAGTATGATTGAGATGAGATCTTGCTGAACCATTGGCCCAATCATCAAAATATCATTTAAGGATTTATCGCTTGTGGTTTTAAAGGAGGCATCAAATACAACCCTGCATTTTGTGGTCAAACTACTTGGCTTCAACACTGCGTGGTGGGGAAGATAGTAGTGAGGTTTGTGAGCTGTCACCTTGGGAACTTCTTTCATGTGACCAAGTTGTTCATATTCGGCCATGAAGTCTATATACTGCCTCGCGAGATCGGGATTGTTCTTCAGTCTCTTTTCCAGACGTTCAAAACGTGAAACCGCTCCAGACAGTGAATCACCCAGGATGTCGACGTCATCTCGCAATGGAAGCTTGACTATGTAACGTCCCAAGGTGTCACGTGAGGTTGTCTCTTCGTATGTCTGTTCACATAGAGCTTGCTCTGGCGTGAGCGCCGGCTTGAGCGGCAACTCCTCCAGTTCCCAGAACCGCCCCAATTGACGTTGGAGGTCATCGTCACTAGAGGCGTGAAGACTATTGATGTGATGTGATTTTTCATTATGCTTTTGGTGCACTCTTCCCGTTGCAATCCATCCAAGAACAGAATTCTGTAGAGTGATTTGGCCGTGTCCGGAGAGTTGTCCAGCCAGCAGTAGCTCGTAAAATACGTCAGCCCCCAGCAGGATATCCACCTTGCCCGGAACATTGAAGCTAGGATCAGCAAGACACAAATTCGGTGGGATGCGAAGGCTTGATGTGTTGATGTAGTACGTAGGTATGTCACGCGTGATGACATCTAACACCAGGCAGTCGACCGAACGCATGTATGATGACACGCGAGAGCTGATTTGCACACGAGTTAGTGCATTCACTTTTGATTGTTTTTGGCCAATGCCAAACACCACTGTGGAGCTTGTCTTCAGTTTGAGACCAAGACTGTTTGTTAAGTCACTGGAGATGAATGAACATGTACTACCGGAGTCCAGTAGGCACCGAGCTGGTCGAGAGTTACCCTCGGCGTCGAAAACATTGACAATTGATGTCGACAGTAAAATTGTTTGTGGTTGACTGCAATTTGTCATACTGTCCACTGTTTGTAATGTTATGTCACTGTTTGTAGTTGGATCGCTTGCTTGTTGTGATTGATCGCTCACTGAAAGCTTACTTATGTGAAGCAATGAATTGTGTCGCTTGCCACACTGACTGCACGAACGCGATTTGCATTGTCCAACACTGCACCCTTTCTTAAGGCAGTTATAACACATATTGTTTGTTTTTATGAAATTTACTCGTTCTGGTATGTCCATATTTAAGAATGCGGGACACTTGTACAGACCGTGTTTTCCTTCATTACACGCCTGGCACTGTGCTTGCTGTCCTTGATATTTGGTATGTTGCATTGAATTGCAAACATTCACTGTTTTTGTTCTATTCTTGGCACTTTCTTGAGGCCCATCGAACTGTTCAAGTGCCAGGCACCGCTTCTCTAAGAAGTTGAAGAAATGTTCACATGATGAGCTGTCCAGATTATTTGCACGAAACAGCTCCCACTCACGTCGATTGTGTTTGTCCAGTTTCTGCGCTAGTATGAAAATAAGTAGGACGTCCCAGTGCTCAACTGGAAGCTTCAAGTTCTCCAATGCACGAAGTTGTTGTTTTGTTTGTATGCAGAATGAGCGTATTGATTGAACAGATCCGTTTGCTGACTGTTGATCGATCATCGCCTTGATGTGTGAATTTATGATGAAATGTCTATTTTCATATCGCTCTGTTAGAGCCTTCCATGCGCTGGCAAGGTTGTCACTTGTTACCGGTATTGAATCGATGATCTGTAACGCTTCACCTTCTAACACTGACTTCAAATAGTAGAACTTTTGAATGTTTGACAGCTGTGTGTTTTCATGAACACACGAGTTGAACATGTCTCTGAACGAGCACCACTCTTGATAGCTACCAGAGAAACGTTTCAGGTTAAGCTGTGGCATCTTAATGTGGTTCGATTTCCGTGACACATTTTCACTATTAGAACTATCCCCACACACGACTTGTCGACAAAACTTTCGGTATTTAGCTTCCGTAGTGTAGAACAGTGTGTCGAATGAGTCTTGGAAGGCCTGTCTGTCCTTTTCCGTTTCATCTTCTATGATTATTTCGGAGAAGTTATCCTGCAACGACTGAAGTCGAGATTGTCTCACCAACAGTTCTTCGATGTCGCCTGTTTCGGGATCGTAGTTCGCGGCATACTGATGTATTGATCTCAATTGCCCAAGTAGTTTGTCCCGCATGATTCGGGTTTTCGTTTCTTTCGACATGTTTGCAAAAGATCGAATGGATATTGACAGCTGTTTGTTGTGACAGAAGTCAAGTTGACAGGCTGTGCTTCAATGGAGTGAAGTTGCTTCGCTTGTCGTGCTCCTGCGCGCAGTTGTTGCACCTGCGCTTGCGCCTGTCGCCGTGGCTAACTTCACGACGGTCCTGTCGCTGGTTCCCGCTGTGTTGCGGCTTACAAAATGGCGTCTTTTGTATCTTCACCCATGCACCGAGCGAGCCGACGATGCTGTATCCGTGCTCGAAGTGACCAAATATGTGCGTGCCCGCACGTTGCTGAGGTCGGGAAGTCCGGTGGGGGTGATGATTTGCGATGGAAACAGCTTCTTTTACTTATTCACTTTTATTTTCAAGAGAACTGTTATACACGAACCGGCAAGCCGCCATGACGATGCAAGAGAGAGAGTGGGAGATGCAGGAGTGCCAATGTTATAAATTGACCCTATAAATTAGCATACAATAATCAGTTGTATTTCCACATAATGATTAACACAAACTTGAAAGTTTAAATATCCAACAGGCCCAATGGCATTATTATTGACGGATGATTACGGGAGAAGGGAATGTGGGATAATTCCAAATTTTGGGTATACAGCAGGTGGCAAAAATGGTATGTATACACAATACCCACGAATAGTATGTTTGGCTGGTTCGATTACAGCCTTGCAGTATGGTCGTAGTTATTTTTAAGAAAGAAAGAAAGAATTTCTTTATTGTGCAAATAACATTAAAAATAATACAAGAATACGATACAATACAAATACAGAACAATAAAATCTAACAGAGCGAAACTGCACAAAGGCGGGCTTATCACTAAAAGTGATTTATTCTAGTCAACCTTTAAGTTCGAATTATTTTTACTGGGCTCTTTCTTTAATTAATGTCTCCTTGCTTCACGATCGATTATACACACATACATATCACATTTCTTGGTATAAGCGACGTACCTGCTTAGTACGTAAAAGTATTACGTACGTAATACGTACGTTATTCAACCTAGGACCGGCTCTAGCGTCTGATACCAAATACGATTTTTGTGACTACGGCAATATGTTTAAAAGCTCAATCTTTGCAGTCAATATCCGTATTGCAGATGAAACGTTAAATAAATATATGTAGGTATAATCTTAAACAATATGTTAGTAGGAGGCATTGATTACGGAAGGAGGGACTGTAGGAGAATTTCAAATGATGGGTATACAGAAGGTGGCAAATTTGGGGGAATTTTGCTGGTTCGAGTCCAGCCTTGCAGTATATTCATAAATCCATAATGGAGTTATTTTTACAGGACTCTTTTTTAATGAATGTGTACTTGTTATACATACATATCACTTTCCTTTACAAAAAAAGTAAAAATTTATCTAGTACTTGAGATACCTAGTATTTTTAAATTTCTTATTTCTTCAAGCATAAAATTGTCCTAACGGTAGCGGCAAAGCCCTCAGACCTCTCTCTCATATTAGTTAGTCCCCTGTACAATTTCACGATAAATATGATAATGCAAAACAAAAATTAAGCCAATTCTTCGGTGCGAAACTAGGTGAACTAATTGGTATTTACTTAAAGTGCGGCATGCGTAGTGGTTTGGCTCCGACAAGACCGACTATACTGGTAGTGCTATGTGCAGCTTCCAACCAGTTTTTTTATGGACATCAATGGCTAATACCAAACCTACTGTCATAATATCTTATTTATAAGCGTGGCAATATTTACCTGAATAAAATTGATGACACAGAAAATACCCTAATTTTAAAGCAAATAAAATTTAATGATAAGTGCCAATGTAAGCCATCTTGACACTTCTATCTAGTAAGTAAGGCCGATACTTTTTTGAGTTCCGAAGTATACAATTTCGCAAAGGAAAAAAAGATACCCACAGTCTTCGGCACAAAAAAACAACAGCCGTTAAACATTAAGCTATTATTTACAAAAAGTTTTTTTTTCTTAAAAAAAAAGTGGGAAAGACAGTATATTCATATGTAACGAATTTGGCAAATTATTATGTAAAAACACAACGTTTCTATGCATATAACCAAAAATCTTCATGTAATGTAATCCGATGTACATTTTAGGTAGCAGACCGGTGTTATGCGGTAAACATAAGTAATCAAAAATAGACCAATACAATTTCAATTATTTAAAATGGGGACTTGTATCTTTTTACCAATTACGAAAATGTATCCACGCGTACGCAAGCGTCGTCGCGCGCCCAATCCGCTCGCTCGCTCATTCACTCTTGATTCGTACCGCTCGAGGTACGTGATGGTTGTTGTTCGTTTTTTTTATTTGGTGACGTGCTGAGAACTTACTTTATTCATCTATGGTGCAGCAGAAATAATGTCTGACGATATTCCTACAATCATAACTACCATTGAAAGCTTACTGCAGTGCTGGGACGTTCCATCCGACAACATCCAAATGTTTATTGGTGAGTAATGTAGTATTATTGTACTTTCATGTCGAACATCACTTCAAGCACAGCGTTCTTTAATAACTTACGATAGTTGACAGTATTTTGTTATCATTGGTATTGAAATTAAGATATGTCCACCTGGCCTTCTCTGCATGGCCCTTCGTACATCTTTTTCCACACTCTGTCCCAGCACCAAACAATGTAGCAGAGATGTATTTTTTCTCAGAAAATACACAACTCATTATATTATTATTTTTCTAGAAGCGACTGAAGAAGACATAACCTGGCTTAACAAAAACAAGGAACCGTGGGACACGGTAATCTTCAAATGGAATCATGCTTGACATTGAGATCAACATAAATGGACTGACGGTGCACGTAGTTCGTGCAACTATTTCCCGCTCTTAATGATTTGATAAGCGACACCTTGGTAAGATTTTTTTTATGTTTCTACTTAAGCAAGACTTTTTTATTTAAGATATTTAGATCCTTACCTTAAACTCAGCGAGATTTTATGTAAAACTGTCAAATGTGTGTGTGTAAAACTGTTAATACAACGAATATTCTCAGTTTTAATGAAAATTCATGTTTTCATTCAACAATGACTTTCTTAGTTTGACATATTTCGATTCTTCAAATAAAAATGTCTAGCGTACATGTAAAACTTAATATATTGCATCAAAAAAACGGATATTCTTTGAATAATGTTGTCTTTAAGCTTCCCTTTAAGTGAGGTTTTCTTCGCATGAATATTTAGATTCTAAAAATAAACTTTGCTTTACCTAGGTATGTGTGTGCTTACCACGACAAGAAATTATATGCTAGAAACAATAATATGAAAAAATACGGTATTTAATATACGGTTCATAACAATCAATTACGATATTTTACATTTACGTGTGTTATAATTTTCAGATTAACTAGGATTTTGACGAATCTTCCCTGAAAAATCAGCACCTCAATTAATCGAGTAAACCAGGTGTATTTAAAAGCTGCGCTGCGGGCAATGCGGCTGATATAAAGGTATTTAGATTATAATCATTATTATTGTTATGGAAAACGGTAAAATTGTTTGCTTGAGCTATCTTCCCCATACATTTTGGAAATAATTTTAGAACCACTGCAGATTCACTTGTTATTTTGGTATTTAACACCATTCAGTCGATATTTATTGGCATACTTAGGTTTTTAACCATAACTGCATTAAATTACGACCAAAACTAAAAATATGCTACCACATTTCTTTTTGCTATAATTTGACGCCGGATACATTTTGTCAACTTTGGTAGCCCAATGGTGCGACGCATTGCAATTCGATAAGCTGGGGAAGCACCTCTGAGCGCGGTTTGGTTCTGGATGGGTGACAATTTTCAACCGTTGAGGCTGGTCGTGGTTCGGATTCCACGTAAAATTATAGGGGACCTAACTCCTTACTAACTAAGAAATCCCGCCCGGGTTGGTACCATCGCATTGATTTAACGAAAACACAATGAAAATTGTCCGTGTTTTCCATTCAGTTAAATAAAGCCGAGCAATATAAGGAAAGTCTGGCATCGCAACGACAAGTCGCTAACTTTAGCTCATGTAAAAACATAATCACTCCTAAAATGTTTAGTGTAAATTCCTTATGTAAAAGATTGTCATTACGAAAAGGAAACATATTTTTATGATCAATGTATTAATTACATTCTGTGTAATATTTTTGGGATTTTCAATGTTTAAAATTATCTACAAATCACTATACAATTAATGATTAATCTCTAAAACTCTTTTTCAGAATAGTGGAGATGTCGAAACCAAAAGGAAAAACACATTAACACATAAAAAAAAGGCCCAGCAACTGTATAATCCTTAGAACATATGAAGCTACTTATTGTTGTTACATCAGATAAAACATACCGATTCGTAATTGTTTGTTTTTAAAAATTAATTAGATAATAAATATTGAAAACAATACAATTCTTATTTTATTATTTTACTTTAATAATTGTGAAATTCAGAAGATGTTAAATGTTCACAGGAAGCTGAATGTATGTTGAAAGAAAACAAAGTATGTAAGGGATGATGTTCATTAGACGTCAGGAAAAAATATTTTTCTTTCTTCTAATTAACATCGTTTCCGAAAGTATTAGCTTTGTTTTCTTTCAAGATTACATTCGGCTTGCTATGAACATCTTACATCTTGGTCTAAGAATTTCAAAATTTGGATCCAAGAAAAGATATTGGTACACTAAGAGAGCATTTACTTCAATCGAAGAAATATATATCTTGATTTAAAACCTTCATAATCTCGTTCTAAGAAACAATATTTTTATATCAAGAAAAGTATTAGCATTGACTAAGAAATAATTTCCTTCATTTAAGGAACAAATATTTTGGTCTAAAAATTTAATTGATTTGTTCCAAGAAATGATATTATTACAACAAGAAAATCATTAGCATTAACCAAGAAATATTTTTGTTAATTCAAGAAACAACTGTCTTGGTATAATAATTTTATAGTTTAAATTCAAGAAACGATATTGATAAACCGAAAAAAGTACTACGCCAAGACAAGATATCACTTGCTTCCTTGAAGAAACAAATGTCTTGGTCCAAGAATTGTACACTTTTAATCCAAGAAACGGTATTGTTATACCAAGAAAAACATTAGCATTGGCTAAGAAATTATTTACTTCATTGAAAAAAAATATATATTGGACTAATAATGTTAGAGTTTTAATTCAAGAAACGATATTCGTTCACCAAGAAAAGTATAGACATTGACCAAGAAACCATATTCTTAATTCAAGTAACAACAGTTTTGGTCTTAAAATGTTATAGTTTTCTTACAAGAAACGATATTGGTAGACCAAGAAAAGTGTTAGAATTTGCCAAGAAAATATTTACTTCATTGAAGAAAAAAAAATCTTAGTCTAATAATATATAGTTTCGTTCGAAGAAACGATATTATTACACCGAGAAAAGTAATGGTTAGGCCAAGAAAATATTTACTTGAGGCAACACAATGCTGTTTAATTTAAGTAATTAATTTGTTGCATATACTATTTATTTTCTTATAACAAGAATAATACATTTTCAACTAAGAAAAGTGGCAACTTAAATTAACGTTACGATAATCTTGATTTAAATACTTTAACAACTTATAGCAAGAGACCAGCAAAATCTTATATCAAGTATATAATTTCTTGGAACAAAGTAACAATTTTAAGAATATAATTATTCTATTTTAAGAAAATATTTTGTTCCCGAATATGTGAATCACGCATTGCTTTGAATCAAAGCAATTAGCTTTATATCAAGAAATTATTTTTTACCGTGTACCATACCAACTGTTTATTTTGACGTAGGAACTCACACGAAAATTGTACGAATTTTCAGTTTATCCATGGCGCCAAAAACGATTGCACAAAAACCTAATACTAGCTAAAAACAAATGACTGAATTGAAAATTAAAATGGTATGGCTTTCGAATACAATTTATTGGAATTTCGAATTACGCGCCAATACACAGATAATTAAATCTGAAAATGCTGCTTATAAAACTCCAATTTCATACCTATTTATCAACCGCCTAAAAAACATTCCATGTAGATAATTTGGGACAGTACATTGATTAGCTAAAATAAACAAAGTTTTTATTTTCACAATTTTCATACAAATCTCTAATTTCATAGGTAAATACCTCATAAATTCAACACATGGAGTTTGAAGCAGGCAAATCCGAAAGCCACATTATCGTAGGTACATATTAATATTTCTAATTTCCTGCTCACACGCTTTAGCAGAGTCGATGTAGCACTATATGTTCCCGCAGGCGAAACGTGTGTGCCGTGGAGGTAGTGTGTGGTCCGACGACGTGGTGCGCTTTTAGGTGACATAAGACCCTAGAAGGACCAATCCGATAAGAGTTCGTTTTGATTATTAGTTTTCTTAATAAGCACTTTTCTGCAAACAAAGTTATTGGAAAAAGTTAACATTGGACTATTTTATGATTAAGCCACGGTTGCACGAAGAGATGGCCGAGTTAATCAATGTTCAAACGCGTCACTTTTAGGGAGCCGCATAGAGTTCCTTCCATACTGTCCACACAAAGTGACGTGTTTGATCATACTTTGACGTTGATTTTGATTGTTTCGTGCACTCGGCACTAAGACTAACAAATGTTGGGTTAGGTTAGGTCAGGTTGCCATTGCCATTCAAATTCAAGCCTTAAGTTGATTTGAAAAACTTTGAAATGCCTACAACATAAGCGGTGAGGGTATTTTTTAAATTTAATTTAATTCAGTAATCGATTATCTAGTATTCCGCTTGGAAACATTTTTTTTATTTTGGCTATATACTAATTACTATCGTTTAAAACATAACCGATTCTGAGCATATCAAGGACGAATTCCCCCAGAATCGCTCATATTTTTATTCATTATAATTAATTTAAAGCCAAAATTAAAAATGTTGTGAAAGGGGAAACTAGAAGATCAATTGGTGAATATAATAAAATTAAAATAATATACCCTTACGTATGTGTTAGGAGTTTTCGTGTTTAAAAAAAATCAAACCAGTTTAAGGCTTCAATTTCAACGGCAAGGACCAATTTTTATTAATCTAAATCATAAAATGGTTTCATGTTAAGGTTTTCCGATAATTATGTTTGCTAATAAGTGCTTATTAAGTACACTAAAATATCAAACGATAACTAGTTGTTCTAGGGTCATATGTCCACTTAAGACATCGCAATGCTCTGGATCTACGTATGTCTGGCATGGGTGAGTGGTTTTAACCCGATTACCCAATGAAACTCTTTTGGGTCCGGGATATCATTAATTGACGATCTGCCTTAAGGCTGTCGTCGTGACAGCGGAAATCGTAAATTATAAAAAAAAGAAATGCATTCTTTGTCCATTGGCCAAGGCACAAATTTGTACGGCGACTGCAATTAAACTATCGAAACCGTCTTCCAGGCCCAAACAGTTTCCTACCCCTAAAAGTTGTTAAATTTTAACAAAATGTTTTAATCACTTGAGAAAGCTCTATTATGTGCATATGTTTTTATTTTTTCATAAATATCTGTATTTGTCAGCGTAGACGTCTGTTATCGTACAGCCATTGACGTACATAAAGCTTATGTCGATGCGTACAGCCAATAATTTTTTTTTGGCGTACGCCAGGACCTATTCAGGTGCCCGACGACGCCCATTGGTTTTCGAACATTCAGGGGGGCTGCAAAAACCATGCCGGCCAGCCAGGTGCTTCTTCACAACACGTTTGAAGGACCCCAGATCTTAATTTGAGGCAAATACCTCGGAAGGGAGTTCGTTCCATTGTTTACCGACCCTATAGATAAAGGATCTAGACGATCGGTGGGTTCTTTTTTTGGAATGTCCACTGTGAATTTGTGAATTTTCTTCCTGTTCCGCGTTGAGCGAAGCTAAAATGTACCTACAACCTACTATATGTACTACTACTGTCCTGATATTAGCCTAACACATGACATGCCATGCCACGACCTACCCTATATGTTTATAGTTTTTATGTAATGCAATATAATTGTGCAAAGTAGATTAACAAAAAAATATAGCTTGAACTGTAAATATGTAATAGTCCACGTAATAAGTAAAGTCAGCATAAGTAATGTAATTATGTGTGTTTCTAAAATATGAAAAAAGAACGCCATTTTGTGGCAATGAACTGTAAACAAATCAGAGATTGTGCACCCCAGCTTAAGTTGCTATACGCATGTGATGTGTCTTTTATCAATATATATTATTTTTATGTTGTCATATTTTTTTTACTTTGTCACTTTATGAAAGTATTTTCATGTAGTTATTTAAAATTCAAATGCCGAGTCAGCAGCAAGTTTAAAAATAAAAAAATACCAGGCAATAACCGATCAAAATTATTTATTTGTTCCTTTCGCGGTTGAAACCTTCGGCCCGTGGTGCGAGAGCGCCAAATCCTTTATTTATGAAATTGAAAAGAAAATCATTGACTTAACAGGAGACAAAATGTCAGCAAGTTATTTAACACAAAGACTGAGCATTGCTATCCAGAGGGGCAATGCAGCAAGCGTGATGGGAACACTGCCATACGTGTCGCCGCTGGACGAAATCTTTTATCTTGGCTCTTAGGGTGGCGCAACCCGGCGCGGGCCTAATATTCGCGGGCACGGTACAAAACCGTGCCGTTGCGCTCTGGGACCAAAGAATAAGACAGGCTCCGTGATGAGGAAGATGCACCATGTCCACAAAAAAGACAATGTGCATAGTGTATGATTTGGTAAGATTTAGGAAAATTTTAATTTCAAGACGACTTATAGCTAAAAGTAAACCACGACCGCTGTAGTAAAAAATCGAACAAAAACCAAATAGGTTATAAATCTTGATTAAATAAGCTATGTCTGATGACTAATCTTATTAAGATGTTCTTACTTTATCATTGCGTAATCCACCTCCAAAGTTATTGTATAAAACGCGCGAAAAATGCGAACTTTCGGACCTTATAACTTAGAAAACAAACACAATTTTACAATGCCAATGGTGATCAGACATCTAGTTCGATCAAATAAAGCTATTTTGGATCTCTGACAAGAAATATGGGCGTGATCTTCTTTCCCCTTTTGTATGGGGAGATGAGCGGGATGGCTCCCTTTTTTTTCTTTTTCAATTTGTTCAAATATATTACATTTATAGCATTAAAAAAAAGAGTTATTTCAAATAGCGATATATGTAGCGATAGGGCAACAGCTTACGGGTTTTACCAGTCAGCTAACAAGGAAAACCGACTTCTTTTTTAATATTTTTCCCCTGGGCTCAGGGAAAACATATCCGTAATTCTACTAACACATAATTTGGCTTGACTCCACTAATTATAATTTGACTCTAACGATTATAATTTGATTCTACTTACTTTGGTTTGACACTCGTTACTGGCGTTGCGCACATTGAACACTCACAGCTCTATTCAGAGTGGGCGGAGGTCCGACTAAACCGGTTGTATGGTTAGTCCGGGGCTAATCTCGTACAACATACATAAGTTTTGACAGGTCCTCTCTGAATACGACTCTTCCAACAAGTACTGATTAGCTTAATCCGTACATTAAAGGGCCTTTCTCACTATCTTGCAATCGACTCCGTCCCCTTTCTACCTTCGGTTAACGCGGGACAGGGAGAAAATGCACACATTCACAGTCGACATTCCAAAAATAAGAACCCACCGATCCTCTAGATCCTTTATCTATAGGGTCGGTAAATAATGGAATGAACTCCCTTCAGAGGTATTTCCCCCAAATTACGACACCGGCATGGTTTTCGCAGCCCCCTGAATGTTCGAAAACTGGCGTCGTCGGGCAACTTTAGGTCCTGGCGTACGTCATATGCCGCGTTTAAGGCGGCCCAACCCGGGGCGGGCCTAACTCATTCGCGGGCACGGTACAAAACCGTGCTGTTGCGCTCTGGGACCTTCTCTGTTTCAAAGAATAAGACAGGTTCCGTCATGATTTAGATGCAACATGTCCACAAAAAAGACAATGTGCATAGTGTATGATTTGGTAAGATTTATGAAAATTTTAATTTCAAAACGACTTATAGCTAAAAGTAAACCACGACCGCTGTAGTCAAAAATCTAACAAAATTATAAATCTTGATTAAATAAGCTATGTCTGATGACTAATCTTTTTAAGATGTTCTTACTTTATCATTGCGTAATCCACCTCCAAAGTTATTGTATAAAACGCGCAAAAAAATCAAACTTTCGGACCTTATAATTTAGAAACCAAACACAATTTTACAATGCAAATGGTCATCAGACATCTAGTTCGATCAAATAAAGCTATTTTGAGCAAAATTTTGGATCTCTGACAAGAAATATGGGCGTGATCTTCTTTCCCCTTTTGTATGGGGAGATGAGCGGGATGGGCCACCTTAACATATAAAAAAAGTATTAGATAATCAGCACTTTAGTAATAATGGCCCTAAAGTGTCAATACAATAAATCAGTACTTTGTGAAAACCAGGCTTAGGGTCTCTTCCACCAAGTACTAATTAGCTTAATCCTCACATTAAAGGGCATTTCTAACCATTTCTCAATCGATACCAGTACAAGATAATCATCACTTTAGTAATAAAGGCCCTTTAAGTGTCGATTTAAATAAATCAGCAATCGGGTGAAAACGGAACCCTATTAGTAAGCCTCCGCTGTCCGACTGTCCGTCAGTCCGTCTGTCACAGGGCTGTATCTCATGAATCGTAATAGGTAGGCAGCTGAAATTTTCACAGAGTGTGTATTTATTTTGCCGCTATAACAACAAACATGTAAAATTAAAAAATATTTAAATTAAAGTGGGGCCTCATACAAAAAAACCAGATTGTTTTGTGTTGAATCTTGTACGATGCTACGGAACCCTTCGTGTCCGAGTCCAACTCGCATTTGGCCGTTTTTTCGCACTAAGCATGTAGGGAGCGCGTCACCCTCAACGCTACAGTAGGCTTTGGCCTTTGCTAAGAAAACGTATGTGGGTCAAAGTCCAATGTGTGACGTCTAAGGTGATACCGTTGTGCGTCGCCTTTTTTAAGGAATCTGATATCTATGTATGTACCGTGAAGCAAGGACACCCCAGGGGGCCCATTCAGGTAAGAGTGAGTTATAATTCGTCGCTAAATCTCATCTCACTTTTTTAAATAGTTCATGTTTCCAAATTTCTTGAACATCATTTTAGTTTGGTAAAAATCTAGTTTGTCCCATAAATATGTTGGAAGTATAAACAGTTCCATTGTTTAAATAATAATATATTTCCCAGCTATGTTCAGGTTAACTCACTTCCGAACTCGAACTCACTCTTACCTGAATGGGCCCCCTGTTAAAAGAACTACTTTACGAATATCTATCTAATATAAATATTATAAAGGGGAAAGTTTGTAATGATGGATGGATGTTTGTTACTCTTTCACGTAAAAACTACTGAATGGATTTTAATGAAACTTTACAATAATATAGCTTATACATCAGAATAAGACATAGGCT
The DNA here is from genome assembly GCA_946894095.1 of Incurvaria masculella. NCBI lineage: Eukaryota > Metazoa > Arthropoda > Insecta > Lepidoptera > Incurvariidae > Incurvaria > Incurvaria masculella. The sequence goes on along the minus strand of OX335657.1, from coordinate 15,143,786 downwards.
ACAATTTATAAAGATATTGTGCCCATGGGCTTTAGAACTTTCACGGGGCTGCGAAAACGATGCCGGTAGCGCTACTTCACACCGGGGGGAGCGGGGCCGGGGGCGGTGGCGGGAGCGGGGCCGGGGGCGGGGCGAGTGAGGGGGGGCGGGTACAGCTTGGTATTTCTCACAACTTTAGGACTACTTGGCAAAATCCTTGAGAACCAATTACTCGATTTAGATGCGGATTGTATCTACGTCTAGCCTGATTCTACTCAAAACTTATAGGCTACATAATATAACGCTTCATTATGAAGGGTGAGTAGTGAGTGTTAAATTCTTATAACTTGCGAACCACTAACCCGATTTATGTGCGTATTTTATCAATGTATAGGATCTCTGGGAGCTGTCAGGTTCGAGATGGGTTACTGTTTTCGATGTTGAGGCTGGCTGTGGGTTGGAGTCCACGCAAAACTTACCTACATTACACGTTACTTACTTACTAGGTAAACAATGTTGCAGTGCAAGTGCAGAAAGGTTCTGGCGGCAAATGCTTTTTTTTTAAATAGCCACCAAATGTCAACGAAGCTCTAAATGGGAATTATTGGATGTTTCTCATGAAATCATGCTATTTCATCTCGAACGATCTTGATTAAATTTGGTAGATGGATACATTGTCCTGGACCAGTTTAACCCTATTTTGGATCAGCCATGTCGGATACTTTTTATCCATGAAATAATTTAGCCGACGCTAACCCGAGCGGAGCCGGGTACCGCAGCTAGTACTGCAATAAGGCAAAAAACGACGGACAATTCGCAAAAGTATATTTACTAAAGACTGAACCCCCTTTATTTAATGGCGCCCCTCCCCCTCGTTTTATGTTAGGGGGGGGGGCATTTGGGCCCTCGGCCTTCCAAGTATAATTTTATTACGTTTATTCTTCACACGTTATTCTTCAGCTAGAGCTTCTGGGGATGATGGTAGCGGCGGAGGCCTCGGCAGAGGCGACGAAGCCTCATTGCATCTGGTATGGCCTGTACAACAACGAGACTGCTAGGAAAGCATACAACATCCTGGATGGAGAACCGGGCAGAAGTATCAGCGATTCAGCGAGGGTGAGCCCGACTAAATATCATTTTGTGTGGTTATTCCGAGTACTAAATGTTGTTTTACTCTGATTACGACCGTTACAGTTACAGTGGGCGGACTAACTTTAATACGCGGATTATGCTCATACTAACCCGGTGTTTGTATGGTTACTCCGGTGCTAATCCCGTACTAAGTTTTTACAGGTTCACTCTGAATACGACTACAACTGTCGTATTCAGAGCGGGCGGACTAATTGTAGCGTTCTTTCCCTAAGGGCCGATTTTTCAATACGCAGATAGTACTTATCGGGCTGATAGTACAATTAATTTGTACTAAAGACGTCAAAAGACGAATAGGCATTGCTGGAGAATTATATCTTCTATCCCAATTATCTGAATATAATTTGACTAATAAACCTATGGACTTACTGTATCGGATTGATAAGCAGAAGCGTACATACATCCGACGAATAGTTATCTGGCTGTTTATCAGACTATTCAAAAATCAGCCCTTAATACTATATATTACCGCAAGACCGATATTAGCGACACTTCAAAGTAGAACAGAATAACATTTCACAAGCGCCAGTCGTCAAGGTAATATTTTAATTAAATTGACGCACACTGTTGCAGAGCGCTTCGTTCGCATTTCGGCCGTGTATAAGGTAAAATCGGGTAATTCCGAACGAGTTAAAAAATCCCACCTAATTATCGAACGCTTTTATTTTGTCTGTATTCTATTAATTTTGTGCTATTTGACACAAAATTTAAAAGCAAAAACATCCAGAATTTATTAAGGAAGAAAATGGCTTACAATAATTAGAATATATATTAGTCAAATTTGTTAAAATTCACTCAGTCCCGCGCCGGAGAGCATCTGCCACGTACGCCCATACAATTTTGGCGCGAATCCCACGGGTGACGTCTTCTCAGAAGTGATTTAGCGGCGGCAAACATCGTGACATGCAAGACTATTTTGATATAGTGAGGAAGGTGATAAGTTTTTCTGTGATTTGAAGTGAGTGAAATTTCAGGATTTTATTTAGAATTGTAGAAATATCGTAGTTCGGATTTACGATGATTTGTTGTATGGACTATCTAATTCCGAACGACGTTCGCAATTAGGTATTTCCATTGCCTATTTACTATAACATTTGCACAGAAAACACATTGCTTAGCAAATTTCTGATTAGTTATTAGAAAAGATAAAGACTTTTCAAGTTTATTTACCAAAATCCGTCGTTCAACCTGTTAATTGTTAACATTTTAAAGACTAAAGAATTTGGGTAAAGTAAGTATTTTCAATAATCAGAGAAACACGTTTTTCTGCCAAAATCCTAAAAACATACTTAGTTTGGCGGTTCAAAATAATAAAGTAATGTTATTAAAAATTTTATTACTTAAAAAAAAACTATTTCACAGTATTTTTCTCGTACGTAATTAGGGTCAAACAGTTTGCCATACAATGCCCTAATTCCGAACGATACTATTCACTTAAGGGGAGATACTTACTTATTTATTCACATTTTTTATTCACAGGTTTTTGCGGGTGCATGCTAAGGCATGTAGGCACATTTTTGTTTAAGGAATTGGCATTTATAGTGTTAAATAAAAAAATAAAAATAAAATGGTGGTTCGGCTTATTGTAAAAATAAAAATGTTCATTTGTCTATTTAGTTTCAGTTTAAATTCAAAACCGCGGCTCAAGCAAGTTGACGTGAATCAATAGCGCTACGGATTTAAATTGAAACCGAATTGATAAATGATAATTGTATCACACCTGAGGAAGTAAGCTTTACCACAAATCAAAGATTCCATCTTTTTTTTAATTGGTTACGATTTTTTTTATCAATATTGCGTAATTCAGATTGTGCTTTTTTATTTGAAAATTGGGGTTGAAATAAAAAAAATTAAAAGAATAAGACATAAACTTCTAAACGACAAAAAAATACATAACTTCTGTTTGTCTGTTTAGATTTTCACATTTTTTTGACAAAATATTTTTTATTTACGGATAAACAGTGTTCAGCTTACTTAGCTCCACCACGACGTGGACATCTTCAGGATTCGCTCATAGTACTCCTAGCGCTCTATGGATAAAGCAGACGACAGTCGCGAATCCAGAAGATGTCCGCAGCGTGGTAGACGAAACGTTGAGCTAAATAATTAAGCTGAGGACTGTTTATCCGTAAAAATAAAATAATTTGTCAAACAAAAGTGAAAATCTAAAGAGACGAACAGGTAATCTGACTTTTTTCTTAAATATTGGCACAGGGTAGCATAAAACTCGACGTTTATGGACGTTTTGGACCATAAGGCATGTTAAAGTCAAATAGGCAAGCATTGTACAAACTTTATTTAATTATTTTTTTCAGTTAATCATGGCACCGATTTGAAGAAAACAGTATACTAAAGATGATGTAGCAAATGCGTTACGTAAAAATATAGCAATAAAATAGATTGACAAGCCAGGTTCAATTAATTGTGAAATTAAAAATACCGAAAATGCTACTATAATAATTATATTACATTTTAGGAGAGCGGCGCCTTAAATGTGGTGTTTGAACACAGAGAGGAAATATCGTTTTCTTATGGAAATCTTGGTAAAAATGACCAGTTATGTGAATTATAACATGTCTAGATTTATTTGGTAACTATTCCTTTTTTCCAAAGTAGAATTATTCGATTTTTTATGAAAATAATATGTACGTTCGGAATTAGGCACTCATCATTCGGAATTAGATTTTTACGTTCGGAATTAGAAGGTTCTGCTTTCTGGCGCATTTTAATTTATTTTATTTTTGCTCTTTGATAATATAACTCTATTCGCACGGATTAACAAAGATTAAAATATTCTTACCTTACAAAAAAAAAACCTTCAAAGAAAAGTTTCACTGATAACGCACAATTTGACGCCGAAGTAAAATATCGTAAAAAGCGTTCGGAATTACCCCAGTTTACCTTATATTCTTTGATTTCGGTCCCAACCGCATTAACCAACAACCAGGGCGGTAAGGTTGACACTAATCCTGTCTCATTTTCCGCGAAGAAAAAGACAAGCGAAGAAAGGGACAGGTAATGGTGTTATCTTTTCGGCAGTATTTATTAGATATTCTTTGCTAAAGCTCTGTCTCTATGAGAGCAAAACTGTCGGGCGCACAGTTTTTCCCGAGTCCCGTCCATCCAACGCGCGATCAGAAACACCATTCCAACCATAGAAATAGGATGTACGATTTTGAAAGTGGTCTCATCGGGAATTATGTTCCATCCCCCTCTAACTCACGGTAATTATATTTGAAATGGACTTTCGCTCCCACACTCTTTTCGTCTTGTAAGGGCGTTGCGCGCGCATGCTAGGTCTATGATTACAACAGTTCCAATAACATTATTACACTTTCACAGAATAAGCTGATGGAGCATTGCGGCTTTCTTTCGGAACAGAAAACCTTTTGTTGCGACGAGAAGCAAATCGACTTCTTCAACGAGAAAGTGCAAATGGCGGCCAACTTACTCTCGCGCTGCCCTACCTGCTTCGACAACTTTGTTAAACACATCTGTGCCATGAACTGCTTAAACAATCAGTCGCTATTCCTGGAGGTCATTGAGACACGAAACATCAACAAAGGTATCGTAACCATAGGCTGAGAGTGTAAAGACATACAGAGTCGACTGACGGATGAGACCAAAATCGTTTTATACAATATGTACTGAAATTACTTTTTTATTTAAAACAATTTCTATATCGCTGTGTAGGTAGCTTCGAAATAGTGATCTGAAGTTATGTTTTAAGTTTTAGATTGAAATAATAAGGAAAAGTTGAGAAATTTGATCGATAAAAATCAATAGGTCACCCCTTATTTACCACGAGATTTACCATCAAAAAAGGGTTTTTTACTCCCGTTCACTAAACAATCTATAAATGCACAGGTAACCATACTTTATTTAAGGAAAACTAGAGAAATCATAAAGATTTCACAAAAAAAATCTTCAGACTTCAATGTATTGATAACGATTTCAGTAGTTGTATCATCAGGCAGATGTGTTCAATCTCTGTCTAACTCGCGGTAGTGGTACGTTGAGTTGACGTCTCACTCCAACACTTTGTTCGTCTTGTAAGCACAGCGTGCTATGCTAGGTCTATGGGCGTAACTATATTTTGGTTGTGTAACTGTAGTCTGGGGTTGTAAGAAAATGGTTACTAATTTTTTCAGCTAATCAGAATATTACGCGATAGTTTCAGTATGTCCTAAATATCAAGTGAGGTACAGCTGTTTCGAATTAAATGTTTGCACCAGTTATTGTCCGAACGTTCGTAAAACTTCGAGACACTTCAATTGCAGCTCCCGCAATTTTCTTGGATTTCTATCTTTCAAAATAAAGATTTAGGTGGTATAATATTTTAAGTTCGTAGGTATAACAAAATTCTGTAATGATTTAATTTGAAAATTTACTCATTTATCTCGGCATGTTTTAATGACTGTGTAAGTCACTTATAATTTTTTTTTTATGTCATTGCGGGATTCTTAGTTTGAGTTAATCCTGCTGCTATTTCCGACTCTGATTCATCTTCATTTACTACATCTTCTTGCTTCCAGATATTGAAGTTGTAACAGGAATGAATTACTACCTCAGTGAAGAATATAAATTGGGTGTTTACGACTCCTGCAAAGAGGTATGTATATTGTATTAAATGCCCGCGGCTCCAACAGTGCCTAGACTTCTCTCAAATTCAACTCTACTGCTCATCCCTTAGGTAATATTGCCTGATTGTAAATAGCCTATAATTGCAGAAAATATTCAAGATAAAGATAAAATTTAGAAAAGAATATAACTTTTCGAGTTATGAATTAGCCAAAACCAGCGGAGTTTCTTGCCAGTTCTTCTTCGTTGGGATTGCCGAACTGGCTAATGATAAAATATGACAAATCCGAGTGCAGTTTACTGTCTATGGATGATGAATAAACAATAAACAATACTCTACGCACCGCTTTGTGCCTCCGATTTGGCGTTAGGATGTGCGAGTCTCACATATGTGTGTGCGGCCAATCGGTGGAAACGCTCGGTCACCACAGCCTTTCATGCCCAGGAGTGCCGGGAGGTTTTTCGCCATGCTGACATCAACTGTATACTCAAGCATTCCCTTGCTTCCGCACGCATAGCCAGCGTTCTCGAGCCGCAGTGCAATTACGAAGCACAAAATTGGGTTTAGATTGCTGTACTTACAGCAATATGACAGCTTTTGCGATTACGAAATCGATGCATTCACTAATGGTGCGGCACTCAGCGCTACCCGCAGCAATTAGGTCAACTCCATACATTTCGCGTCGAATCGGTATTACGAAACGGCAAAGAACTGTCAAATGCGGGGAGGTAAACGCCTATTTCGTCTGCTCGTCTAGTCAAGTACCTCAAAAGTTGACCTATTGTCGACACAGATTGGTCCGTACTGGATGTAGGTGGATGAAAAACGGCTTCGTAATCGCGCTTTAGAAATGACGGGGGCGCACCTACACGTACCGCGGCACCATCCTCAAAGGAGATATGCAACCGGAGCTCCAGTGACTTTTTTGGCGTAACAGAAATGTAATCGATAGTGTTCGAAACCATCGATAATTATTATTAATGATTTGAATTTTCTAATATTTCAACTTTCATGAGAACTCCAGCTAATATAATTCGATCTAACCAGACTTTGAACAAATAGATCCCTTGCAGAAAGAGTAGAGCCATCTGTTATCCGATATTTAAACAATTTACGATTATTGAATTGTTCGTAATTTAATACTATAATTCTTTTTTCAATTAGGTATATTGTGCCACTACCCGTACCATTATACTTATTTTCAAAAATACATTGATACACAATATATCTTAGCTAAAATAATAATCCGATGCGCAGCGCCATCTATTGCATAATAGTGATAATATGTTGTATTTGTTTTTTCGAATTGCACGTTTCTCTCGAATATCCACTTTTTATGCTTTTTACATAGTTGACCGCATATCTTTTTTTGTAAAAATTCGAATTCGTATATGTCGAAATGTAGATACATGTAGATACATGTAGATACTGGCTCAGGAAGCGACGCCCAACGCGCTGCACTAAACAAGAAACTTGTTCAAATTGCGAAAATAGTAATCACTTCAGTAAATGCAACACTGAGACTTTAGATGCATCTGCTGACGTTTCTATGAGTTTACAGTGTCTGAAATGTATCAATTCGGATTCACCTTAGTCAAAACAATTTAACTGTTGTAGTTCGATCCAAACACACTTAAATTAGTGACGATTTTCTAGCCCATACAAACTTTGCGATGTCCTTTTGCGTAATTGCACTGCCGGTTGGTTTGGTCCGAGACGACGGAAATCGAGCAGACGGCATGTCGTTGCTGCCATGGAAGCAAGGGAGGGCCTCGTCTGGGATGTCACATGCGCGGATACCTTAGCCCCCTGTCACACAGGCGACTCTTGTCTGGAAGCTGGCTATGCCGCGGCAAACGCGCAAACCTTAAAATATAGAAAGTATCGTGACGTTAAACCAAATTACGAATGTGTCGCTTTTGTTCAGTTTCAGTTTCAGTGCCACCATCGTGGCGTTTATTTAATAAATATAACTCTGAACAAAATTACTGCACCTGTACACGCGAAGCTATAGGTTATCTGCGTGTGGCAGCATTACACGAGCACACGAGCGAGCGATTACAATCATTTTTTTGAGTAACAGAAACACAAAAATTACATTTAAAATCAAACAATCAAAATTAAAACAAAAAAAGCAAAAATTATAATAAACAATAAAAACAACGAGAGATTAGAACAAAAAATAACAAAATCGTTCTTGAAAAAAAAAATACATGAAAAAAAGTGAAATAAACAAAAATGACACTTGCACAACTTATCCTAGAAGCAAAGCAGCAATTAATTTCAACCTGCATAACTATGACAATTAGTGCATATTTAGACAGCTTACAATTTAATTAACAAATGTTCCTTTAGATACACTTAAATTTAACCTAAGTTCAGGCGGCAGCTCGTTAAATACAGATGGTATCACGTGATCAAGTGATCTTCGGCCATAATAATTTTTCATGATAAGTACTAAATACTTACCGCCCTTTGGGGCATGGAGCCCGGACGCCAAAGAACTGGTTGGCAAACTGCTCATTGAGAACTCCGGAGACCGTCGTGTCAGAGCTGTCCTTACCCTTAAGGCCCTGGTACTAGCCAAATCGCAAAGTTAGACGAGGCACCCCAACTTAACTAACTAAGTCTGACGATTATAAGTGTCATTCTTACAATATATGATTCCTTGTCTAGGAATCGAATTATTTTCGTTAATGTATGTTTCCTTTTTCTATACAAAATACATTGTGGAAACGGTGTCCATTTCCGAACTTTTTTGACTAAATGTAGAAATCTAAAAGCAAATGGATTTTTTTGTTTATGCATATATGCTGTTTTTGCTTATATCTAGAAATCGAATTACTTTCAGATTACTAATGAGAAAAATCAACTTTTTTATTTTTATTATTATTTAAATAAATGATGGAATAAAAAAATATTAACAATCCATTATCAGTCTGGAGTTCTATTTGGATTTGCTAAAGAGTTTCACTACATATTATTACATTTGTTAAAAAGTGCATTTGTATGGCGCGAGTAGTTGGCTAGTCCTAGCGCCTTAACATATGTTTGGCCATTCAGCGGGGGAACGCTGTTTTGGTCATTGGGACAATGCCAACGGTCCCAATGGAGGAGCTATTTATCTAAATTAATTATTTAGTTTTATATTCATTGTTAATTTTTCTCCTTTTTTCTGTTTTATCCTTTAATGTTATCCTATCAAAATAAAAAAACAGAAATGTATTAGATAAAGTTGAAATACTCGTAAACCTTTAATAACTCTTTTATGTTTTTTTTTTTATGTGACTGGACATGGATGGCTAATACCACAAGTTCTGTCATCGTATTAGCCCAACACACCACATGGGAACTAGGTGCCATGCCAGGACCTTCCTTATATTGCACGGCTACATTGAACTGGATGGAAAACACGGACAATTTTCATTGCCGCTTCGACCATCGTTCATCCAATGCGATGGTACCAACCCGGGCGGGATAAACCCTACCATCTAGTAAGTAAGGAAGGGGACCTACAGCTTAACGTGGAATCCGAACCACGGCCAACCTCTCTCAACGGTAACCCATCCAAGACCAGACCGGTCCTAGCGTTGCTTAACTTCGGAGAGCGATCGCCGAAGTGTCGCGCCACTGGGCCACTGAGGCTGACAGCTGTAAAGCTAGTTTAGGGGAGAGAGACTGCGTAATTTACGTTTATATATGTTATATCCTAAAATATTTCAGTTGCAATCCACAAACAATTTCTGGTCGTATTTTAAATGTAATTTAATACCTTAGCTCGTGCATTACCTATTATGAAACTCTCTATGAAGTATGCAATTTTGAATATCTTCCGATTAAAATTAATTATTTTTGACATTTCCAGGTTCAATTTTCATCCGCCAACAAACTGGCCTTGGATGCAATTAACGAAGAAATCTCCAATGCGGCGGAAATGTTCGATGCACTTGCCGAGCAAGCGAAGGAATATATTAATATATTTTTTTCTGTGGGATGCGGCACACCCTGCCACTTCACACCCTACAATCCGTCGACGCGTTCATGTCACGAAGTAATCGAGGTATTCAGGTCTATTCCTGGCTTTCAGTAATCAGGAATCAGGAATCCTGAGTCTAGAAAACAGTTTTTATAGTGATTTGTTCATTTATTAGCGAGTTTTTCGACGGAAAACCTTGAGGTCCGCAATATTTTCGTCAAGACAATCGCTTTGAGAACCGCTACCAACAAAAGCGGTTTTCTAGACTCAGGATTCCTGATTCCTAAAAACGGAATGCCAGGAATAGACCTGCTGATTGAAGACAAACAAGGATTTTTAGTTTTCTATCGATATATTATATTATAATCATATTTATTAGTATTATTTTATTGTTTTTGTCTAGCAGCATCATGCTGATAAGTGCACGGCTTTTTTAGCACTTGCACTTATTTATATATTTTCTTATCTCTTAATTATTTTATTTAAAGTAAAGATTCCGTTTGTTTTTTTTTAATATATTTATTGACGATCCAATTATTATTTCCTCAGATAGCCTGTTCATTTAATGTATGCCTGTTCCAATTATCCACAACTCTGTTTTATAGAAAGTGACACAAAAAAAAATCATGTTTTTTATATGGGGCCCCTTTCATTGTTATTATTTTTAAATTTGACTTATATGTTGTTATAGCGACAAAATATATACATATTCAATCAATACATACATTTCAGCTGCTATATATTACGGCTCATGAGATACAGCCCTGTGACAGACGAACGGACGGATGGACGAACGGATCGACAGACAGACAGACGGACGGATGGACGGACGGACAGCGGAGGCTTAGTAATAGGGTTCCGTTGAACCCCTTTGGGTACGGAACCCTAAAATCACTGTTCCAATTGAATTGATATTTAGTATCTTGTATCGGGTAACATATATCTGTGCCTGCACGTTGTTGTTTTTTTGAAAAATCTAAATAGAATCAAATTAAAAGCTTTATACTAATCTTTCTTCAAAAAAATCTTCATATGAATATTGTTTTCTCTGTGGTTTGATCCAGGATATATTTGTTAACCTCGGTAGCTTAGTGTGCGACGCCTTGCCATTCGATAAGCTGGGGAAACACCTCTGAGCGCGGTTAGCTTCTGGATGGGTGACCATTTTCAACACTAGAGGCTGGCCGTGGTTCGGATTCCACGTAAAACTGTAGGTCTCCTTCCTTACTTACTAGGTGGCAGGGGTAATCCTGCCCGGGTTGGTACCATCGCATTGAATAAAAGATTGTCGAAGCGGCAATGAAAATTGTCCGTGTTTTCCATCCAGTTCAATGTAGCCGAGCAATATAAGAAAGCACCTAGTTCCCATGTGGTGTAATAGGCTAGTATCGGACGGTCAGTTCGGTTTTAGCCATCCATGTCCGGTTAGCTAAAAAAAAACGAAAAAACAAAGACATGGAGACACAGATATATGTTGCCTAATATCAGATACCAAATATCAAGAAAATTTGAATAGTGGTTTTAAAATTTATTAGTAAACTACGTTTGTATGGGAGGCGACATTTTCTGAGGTATTCCGAGGTCACTTTGTGATTTGACTGATTTTAATTGATTATCATCAATTATGTAGCTGGTTTAAGGTTTTTAGGATGTAAAACAGTGTATTTTCTGGGTTTAGTGTCAATCCTTATTTCGCCAAATGTTTTAAAAGTTTGCTATGGCAGGGTAAGGAGCCGTGCGCTTGCCGGGACTGCGACAAGTCGTGCCCGATGGCACCACCACCGAAACCGCCAACTCCGTTCACACTCGCTGGGATCGACGGCTACACACTCATCATGACGATCGTGTTCCTGCTGTCCTCGCTGCTCATCCTCGGCGGTGTGTACTACTGCAACCTGGGGTCCAATGCTTCCGGTAAGCAATACACGATACATAAGGCCTGCGCCGTGAGAAGTATGCATCGCCGCCGTTTCACACTCGCGAGCACGGATATCGAGATCTCTGTGCTGGCGAGGGTCGACAGCTACGCACTCATGTCGATCGTGTTCTAACTGATCTCGCTCCTTATCCTCGGCGGCGTGTTCTTCTGCAACCTGGAGTCCAATGCTGCCGGTAAGTAATAAACGATACTTAAGGCCTGAGTGGGCAGTCTGAGTTCTCACCTAAATTGGCGTTTACGGCAAACCGATCGACTGGCGTTTTCTCCAAACTCCATACAAGTTTTTACTAGATATTCTGTGGTTTTACTTCTTCGAGCTGTCAAAGTCAAACGCGGACTTCCGATTTGTATAAAAACGCGGAGTGGACGTAAACGGCAACGTCGACGTATTTACGGCAACGTTGAGTAAGCTGTCAAATCAAGCTTGGACTCGCAAATGTTAGTTCGCTTAACGCCCGCTGCGCGCGCTCTTCAATTTCTCCATACATTTGAAAACGCCAGTCGATCGGTTTGCCGTAACGCCAATTTAGGTGACAACTTAGACTACCGGCTCTGGACCGTGAATAGTTTGCATCGTCGCCGCTCCACACTCGCGTGCACGGAGTTCAAGATCTCCGTGCTCGCGAGGCTCGACAGCTACGCACACATGTCGATCGTGTTATAGCTGATCTCGCTCCTTTTACTCTGCGCCGTGTTCTTCTGCAACCTGGTGTCCAATGCTGCCGGTAAGTAACCTACGATACATAAGGCCTGGACCGTGAGTAGTTTGCATCGTCGCCGCTCCACACTCGCGAGCACGGAGTTTGAGATCTCCGTGCTCGCGAGGCTCGACAGCTAGGCATTCATGTCGATCGTGTTCTAGCTGATCTCGCTCCTTTTCCTCGGCGGCGTGTTCTTGTGCAACCTAGTGTCCAATGCTGCCGGTAAAACAATACACGATACAAAATGATTGGACCGTGAGTAGTTTGCATCGCCGTCACTCCACACTCGATCGCCGTGCTCGCGAGGCTCGATAGCTCTATCTCTATCCTCCGTGCTCGACAGCTACGCACTCATCATGTCTATCTGTTCACAGAAAGGAGATCGTGTTCAAGCTGTAATCATTTGTTTTGTTTTTGCGCAGCCACTGCCGCTTGGAAGGGGAAGGACTCGGCTCGCGTCGGGAACTGTACAAGCTGTTAAAGAATATCAGTGTACGAGCGTACAGCGTGCAGAATTGCGGTTTACGCTAGTGGTGCACACTGATGGGCACCTATCCGCTGACAGCGTTCACTAAAGTTCAACGTATGTTCAGGTGTGGAGTCTGAAGGGTGAAGAAGATGGTACAGAGGCGGGAATGTACCGGGCTGTGTGATCGAGGGCGTCCGGGTTCAAGGAGCTCTGCGCGTAGACGGAGAGTGCGCTAGGGGGCAGTTTCCGAAGATGAGGCAAGCTGATTGCCATCTACTCGTTGTAGGTGCTCAATAACATTCCGGACGGTGCAGTCCAGGGAGCGCTGTTCTAGAAGTTTTGCGCTAAGGTGAAGAGCTGGCTGGAAGGCGGCTTCCGCTGACGGGGAACACCGTTAGCTACCTACACGCAGACGGAGTTCACTAACGTACGACGTATGTCCAGGTGGGGCGTATGAGGGGGAGCAGAACACATCGGACGGTGCGGTCGAGGGCGCGTCGAGGGTCGAGAAGCTCGGCGCGTGGACGGAGAGCATGCTGGAGGGCGGCTTCCGCTGGTGGGGCACACTGTTGAACACCTTCTTGTGGACGGAGTTCACTAACGTGCGACGGTATGTCCAGGTGGGGCGTATGAGGGGGAGCAGGATGAGGCGCAACGGTCCGGCAGCTGCGGCGGCAACGTATCGGACGGTGCGGTCGAGGGCGCGTCGAGGGTCGAGAAGCTCGGCGCGTGGACGGAGAGCGTGCTGGAGGGCGGCTTCCGCTGGTGGGGCACACTGTTGAACACCTTCTTGTGGACGGAGTTTACTAACGTGCGACGGTATGTCCAGGTGGGGCGTATGAGGGGGAGCAGGATGAGGCGCAGCGGTCCGGCGGCGGCGGCGGCAACGTATCGGACGGTGCGGTCGAGGGCGCGTCGAGGGTCGAGAAGCTCGGCGCGTGGACGGAGAGCGTGCTGGAGGGCGGCTTCCGCTGGTGGGGCACACTGTTGAACACCTTCTTGTGGACGGAGTTTACTAACGTGCGACGGTATGTCCAGGTGGGGCGTATGAGGGGGAGCAGGATGAGGCGCAGCGGTCCGGCGGCGGCGGCGGCAACGTATCGGACGGTGCGGTCGAGGGCGCGTCGAGGGTCGAGAAGCTCGGCGCGTGGACGGAGAGCGTGCTGGAGGGCGGCTTCCGCTGGTGGGGCACACTGTTGAACACCTTCTTGTGGACGGAGTTTACTAACGTGCGACGGTATGTCCAGGTGGGGCGTATGAGGGGGAGCAGGATGAGGCGCAGCGGTCCGGCGGCGGCGGCGGCAACGTATCGGACGGTGCGGTCGAGGGCGCGTCGAGGGTCGAGAAGCTCGGCGCGTGGACGGAGAGCGTGCTGGAGGACGGCTTCCGCTGGTGGGGCACACTGTTGAACACCTTCTTGTGGACGGAGTTCACTAACGTGCGACGGTATGTCCAGGTGGGGCGTATGAGGGGGAGCAGGATGAGGCGCAGCGGTCCGGCGGCGGCGGCGGGAACGTATCGGACGGTGCGGTCGAGGGCGCGTCGCTGTTCGAGAAGCTCGGCGCGCGGACGGAGAGCGTGCTGGAGGACGGCTTCCGCTGGTGGGGCACGCTGATGGCGACCCATCCGCTGAGAGTGTTCACAATCGGTCAGTCCAACTCCCCATTGCTCTTTCCAACTGAGTGACCTGCACCTACTCAATGAAACCACAAACACCTCGCCGAGGTTAGTTTGTTCTGAATCAAGGAAATACAGAGAGGGTTTCATGAGATACAGCCCTGTGACATACGGACGGACGGACGAGCGGACAGCGGAGTCTTAGTAATAGGTTTCCGTTTAGCACCCTTTCGGTACGGCACCCTAAAAATTTGTACGCAGTTTAGTTTTCGTTGATTTCGAGAAAAGGTGAAGACTAAGGTTTTGAGCCGCTTTGACGGGACTTCTAGCACGCTCAGTGGAAAACGCGTAGCCAGGCGTGACGATGCCAGTCGCTTGTCAGAGAAATGGAGTCTGGATAGTCGGATCCCCATAGGAGCAGAGCTCGTTGTTTAGGCTTATAAGGGCGGAATAGCGAAGCACTAAGTGCCTTGTAACGAGAGCCAGCAAAAGAAGTTACGTACAGAATGTATTATAGTTAACTAATTTGAAGGGGCTTAGGCATCGCGGGATATTGGATTGATTAGTAAGTACCGAACAGATAAAGAGTGCTGCAGGTTGCCGGGTTGTAACGCGATGCTTGAGTGTTGATCGGGCTGGAGCTGATGGGAAATAAATAATAAAAGTAGGACAGCCAGGCAGGTTATATTTGGCCGGATGGATCGTGGCCGGTCCCCTTCCTGCACGAGTAAACGGCTGCGCAGAGAGATCTATAAAACCGGCCAAGTGCGAGTCGGACTCGCACATGAAGGGTTCTGTACCATCGTACAAGATAGAACACAAAAAAATCACGTTTTATGTAAAAAAAATAAAGGGGGTCCCCCTTTAATTTTTTTTTATTTTACCTATTTGTTGTTATAGAGGCAAAATAAATACACACTCTGTGAAACTTTCAGCTGCCTACCTATTGCGGTTCATGAGATACAGCCCTGTGACAGGCGGACGAACGGACGGACGGACGGACAACGGAGGCTTAGTAACAGGGTTCCGTTTTCACCCTTTGGGTACGGAACCCTAATAAATACCCGACTCACTACCGGTGTTACAGTGCGCGCACTACGCGCCGAATGTATATGGGCCTCACGTTCTTCAGCTAGGGCTATTTAGAGGGAGAGAAGAGGGTGAGTAATATGGTGGGTGGTGAGTTTTCTCACTCTCATGTTCGTTTTTCCTCCAGGCATAACGTGCGTCGTGGTTCTCTCCCACGGAGTAAAGTACACGGAGCTGACGACGGACCCGGTGGAGCTGTGGGCGGCGCCGGACTCGCGCTCGCGCCAGGAGCGGGTCTACTTCGACTCGCACTTTAAACCCTTCTACCGCACGGCGCAGCTCATCATCAGCGCGCCGACGCTGCAGCCGTTCACGCACGAGACGGAGACCGGCAATCGCACCTTCGGAGCGGTCTTCAACAAGACCTTCCTGTTGGAGGTGTTCACGCTGCAGCAGAGTATTATGGGTGAGCGAACCTGATACGTCAAGTACATGAAGCTGACGACGGACCCGGTGGAGCTGTGGGCGGCGCCGGACTCTCGCTCGCACCAGGAGTGACTCTAAGTCGACACGCAATTCAAACCCTTCTACCGCAAGGCGCAGCTCATCACCAGCTCGCCGATGCTGCAGGCGTTCTCGCACGAGACCGGGACCGGTAACGCACCTTCGGAGCGGTCTTCAACAAGGCCTTCCTGATGGAGGCGTTCACGCTGCAGCAGAGTATTATGGGTGAGCGAACCTGATACGTCAAGTACATGAAGCCGGCGACGAGCTGCGGCGCAAAGCTGGTCGAAATTCAGTCGTCAGATTTTCCAGGTCTCCATATAGGCGAAAGACGTTAGGGCTCCTTACGGTTGAAGTTTTTGTGTTTGCGGTGGATTTGAGGCTTAACACTGAGCATCTCCATATACAAAGTCATTCAGGATGCGAGTGCGATTGAACGGGGTTTTTAGCATGCTTACTGAGTCGGTAGTCTCAGTTGTCACCTAAATTGGCGTTACGGCAAACCGATCGACTGGCGTTTTCAAATGTATGGAGAAATTGAAGAGCGCGCGCAGTGGGCGTTAAGCGAACTCCCATTTGCGAGTCCGAGTTTGATTTGACAGCTTACTCAACGTTGCCGTAAATACGTCGACGTTGCCGTTTACGTCGACTCCGCGTTTTCATACAAATCGGAAGACTTTGACAGCTCGAAGAAGTAAAACCACAGAATATCTAGTAAAAACTTGTATGGAGTTTGACGTTTTTACGGAACTTCGAAGTTACGCAAACCCCAATTTAGGTGAGAACTGAGACTACCGGCTCTGAATATAACATTGACATTAAAACGCTGGCATATCGCTGAGTGCCCTGAGACATAGGTGCTTGGAAGACAGATGTGTCCGATGGAGACCGAAAAGTTTGGGCCGTTTCTATTTTATGATCATTTACTATTAGTAGATATTCGGAGGACCTTACATATTTTAGGACGTTGGCATTGGACGTTGGTTATTTTTTAAATCGATTATAATGCTTGCGTTGCAGATATCGACAATGGGAGCATAAAGGACATCTGTTTTGCGCCACTAAGAAATTCTAATGCTGCACCCGAGATTAAACATTGTGCAGTACAGTCGATAATTGGCTATTGGGGTGACAAAACGTACAAGCTTAGCGATACCAACGAAGATGACAAGTTCGACTACCTCAATGAAATAATTGAATGCACGAGGTAAGTGGCAACCAGGTGGCACATGCCAAATAGCTGAAAATCTAGAAAGTCTGACATAAACCAATCTCACCTAACCTTACCTTTAAACATAAACGAATATACGTACCTAACGTGGGAGGTTTGTTATTGACGTAGCCATTTATCTTGTTTCAAGCTCTTGTTCGTTTGGAGCCGCCGGTTAGACCGGGATAGATACGGTTTGAAAGGCACATGAAATCCGAAATGATTTTTTTTTTCTCAGAAATATATAATTTCATGTTCATATGCTTACATTAAGTTTGCAACATTTAGCGGGGCTCGGAAGATAGAAAAAAAATAAAAAAATATATATCTCCTAGAAAAATATTTAGAAACGGTATTAAAAAAAATTATATGTTAAGTCTTTTAAGGCGTAATGTAACTGTGAATTTGCAACAATTTTGTAATTACGGAAATGTATTTAAAAAAAATGTTTTTACTAAAAAAAAATCTATGCCGCGAACCTAACTTGCTATTGCTATATTTATTTCAAGAATATGTAAAAGAAAATTAAATTCTTTAAAAACTATACAGCGAACGATTTTATACGTATTTCGAATTTTTTGTTTAGCTTTCGTGTGAATGCAAAAATTATAAATGAAAAAAAATGTGCTTCTAATATTTGCAACATTTTACAAATTTCACAGAATATAGAGTTTGCGGTCAGTTTCAAATTTCTGAAAATAAAATAGAATTTTCATTATTTGCTTTGCAGATATTATGAAAATAGTAAAAAAAATTTATATTTACACAGTTCCGTAAATAAGAAATTGTTGCAAATTCACAGTAATATTACACCTAAAATTAGCTAAAACATTTTTAAATAACATTTCTAAATATTTCTTTAGGAGATATAATTTTTTAAACATATTTCATATTTTATTTATATCTTCCGGACCCCCCAAAATATTGCAAACTTGATGTACACACGTCCACATGAAATACTACGTTTATGAGAACAAAAATTGCATTTCGGATTTAATGTTTTTCTAAGTGCTGATTTAAGGCTAAAGTTCCTGGAGTAGGTACCAAAGATATGAAATCATTGCATTTTTAACCGACTTCATAATGTTTATCGTGGTATCAAATTAATATGTCTCTGAATCGTTAGTATCGTTTGTAGACCAGTACCGCTCGATTCTGGCTACTTGGGTACTATTCATTTACGAACTGGCAGCATCGTCTAGAACTAAGTCAGGGTTATAGGTGTTTTAGAAGCTTCGACCGATCTAGAGAGAGATGCTTATGTCTCTTGAAATATAGGTAGAATGTAGTTCAGCTTAAAATGATTTCCACCCAATACGCGCTAGAATTGTATAGTGGAGCAATCGCATTTCGTCACGAACGCGAGCTGCTCCATGGTTCGGAATCCGTGTAAAACTGTAGGTCCCCTTCCCCTACTAGGTGGTAGGGTTGAAGCCCGCCCTGGTTGGTACCATCGCATTGGATGAAAAGATCGTCGTAGCGGCAATGAAAAATTGTCCGTGTTTTCCATCCAGTTCAATGTAGCCGTGCTCATAAAGGGAAGTTCCTGGCATGGCACCTAATTCCTTCGGGAATGTGGTGTATTGGGCTAATATCATAACGGTGCGAGTAGTTGTGTGGTATTAGCCATCCATGTCAGGTCGCATGAAAAAAAAATCTGTTGAGGGGCCTCTGGACAAACATCGGATCTCTTACGAAGTTGTGGTGGCGTTGTTTGTATAGTAATATCATTCTTTAGTTAGATTTGTCCAACTTTGATAGCAGTCTGGATTAAAACAGAGCTAGTCCGAAAACACCTTCAACATTGATCCAAAGAGAATAAATTTACTCCTTGATCTTGGCTCTATGATTCTAGGAGCCCATTAAGATTCAAGTGCCTGGCAGCGTACGGGGGGCCCGTGATCCCTGAGGTTGGACTGGGAGGTTTCCTGGCGCCTGGAGAGCGTCTCAGCAAAGGAACGCGCTTCACTGATGCGACCGCACTCATCATCACCATACTCATCAACAATCAACGCCACGATTCAGAGGTTCTATTAAATGCACACGGCTCTTGAAAGCCTCATTCTCCTTAGGTACCTTTCACATCAAAGGCCACGGGTTCCAAAGTAGGTAGGTACAGCCAGGGTCGGATTTAGAGTTGTGGAGGCCCCAGGGCAACAAAGGAGTGGATGCCCCTAATTATTATTCAAATAATCTGGAAACGGCGGTGCATACGTTTCACAGAGACATTGAAGAGGGGAAGGAAGACTGGTCGAACTGCTTTTTGCATATGTTCCAAATAATGTAAACAATCATTTATTGTGAAAAACTATAAATGTATCACTAATGTAACATCTGGTTTTGCTTATCAGAAGCCAAAAACTTTCAGTATTCCCTAAGTGTAATTGTAAATGTTAAAAAAACACACTGTTATAACGAAAACATATTGAAAACTGCTAAATCGATGAATTGAACATATTTTCGTTATAAAATTAGTGCTCAACCTTTCCTTAAATAAGTAAAATTTATGTAGAGGCCCTCTCTTGTGGAGGCCCCGGGCAGTTGCCCCGGTTGCCCTCCCTTAAATCCGGCGCTGGGTACAGCTTTAAGAAAGGCTGGCATTGTTCCTAGCTCTTATAGAAATGATGTGTGCAGTAGGTGCGGTAGCCAGTCATTTATAAAGTTCTATAAAATCTTCCCAAAACAATCTATCGGTCAGGAAAATAAGTTATATATACCTTTTAATGATAAGCACGCACGTAGCTTTCTTCCAACTTTTGGTTTTTGAGGGCTGATGCAAAATTCTTAAACCATAAAATCGTTTACAATCATCAAAACTTTAGGTAGCAGGATTCTCATATGTCATAAAGCAGATAAGCAGAGAACCAATTAGACTATATTTCCAGGCCAGTAAACATTTTAAGACGTTGTTATCGACCGGTCAAACGCTATCTTTGTCTACAATGCTTATTAGTGAGTTACACAGATACTAACTATAAAACAACGTTGAAACAACGATTTTTTTTCCTCGTTGCATAGAAATAATTAAATTGTATTTATTATTTCAGCTTGCCGCAGCATTGGCTTGGGAACAGAAGTTCCTGGACCTGATGAAAAATTACACAGAAACGGAGATGTCCGACTACATGGACATAGCTTACACGGCGGAGCGCGCCGTACAAGACGAACTGAAAAACTCTTCGGATTCCGAAGTGGGCACGATTATCATCTCCTACGTCGTCATGTTCCTGTACGTCGCTATTTCGCTGGGACGCTTCACCACCTGGCGTCGTTTGCTTATCGACAGCAAGGTCACCCTAGGGTTTGGAGGTCAGAGGCTTTCGTGATTTGCCATTCAGTATTGTCTGTGACATTCAATGCTGCGACATGCTAAAACGGTTCAATAAATAAACTTATGGGTAAGCTTGTAGTCTTTGAAAGGAGGCAACATATTTCTGTGAGCACAACAGGTTTTGATTTAATTTAATCGAAGGCGAGTTCAGATAGCAATCATTCAAGCAAATAAATGGAAGTATCCAACTTCGTTACATGGAACATAGTTGGATACTTCCAAACATCGAAGGTGAGTTAAGATAGCAACCATTCAAGCAAATAAATGGAAGTATCCAACTTCGTTACATGGAACATAGTTGGATACTTCCAAGCATAACTTGTGTTGATTTAATTTATTCGAAGGTGAGTTCAGATAGCAACCATTCAAGCAAATAAATGGAAGTATCCAACTTTGTTGCAGGTGTATGCATTGTGCTAGCCTCGGTGCTGTGCTCGATAGGCGTGTTCGGGTTCGCCGGCGTGAAGGCGACGCTGATCATCGCGGAGGTGATCCCCTTCTTAGTGCTGGCCGTGGGCGTGGACAACATCTTCATCCTGGTGCAGACCAGTCAGCGGGAGGCGCGGCGCGAGGGCGAGAGCGTCGCGCAGCACATTGGCAGGACGTGAGTGTTGCCGTACTCAACCGATATGCGATAAAAGACGGATTAATTTGATTTGTGATTTTTAACCTATGGCACTATACTAAATTTTGTTTGTAAACCAAAGGATAAATTAAGTGAATGATTAAAACTAGGACCAAACTATATGGCTGATCTGAATACACGTCAAGTCCGAGCTTGCGCGGGGTACAGAACGCCCTCTGCGCTCCTATAAATTTGTGTTCTGCGCAGCGAAATGCGCCAACTTCACATCGGCCATAAAGTTTGGTCCGAGCTGTACATGGAAATGTATCGATATCGGAATCGATTTGTTTCAGGCTGGGTCACGTCGGTCCCTCCATGCTGCTCACGTCAGTGTCGGAGTCAGTCTGCTTCTTCCTTGGGGCTCTGAGCAACATGCCGGCAGTGCGCGCGTTCGCTCTGTACGCTGGCCTCGCCCTGTTGATCGACTTCCTGCTGCAAATAACGTGCTTTGTATCATTACTTGCAATCGATGTGCATAGACAAAATTCTAACAGGTGATTTGAGTAAATGAATGTAATTTTACGTATAGTCCCACATAGATCATTTTGGGCTTGGCTGGGGGCACCACTGTCGTCTTATGGTTACCACAAGAAATAAAATCCCCCCATTTATGGGGGACCATTTTACAATCTACCTTTAAAGAAAACTCAGACTAGAGGGAATAATTAGTGAGTAACTCGATTTCTTGCAATGGCAACACATGCCTGTAACGGCGAAGGCGCGTTCGGTGAAGTTTGGAAATGGAATTTAGCCAATTTCTTTTATTTTCGTCCTCGAAGAACTTTCTCACATTCAAGACAATCTCTCGAACTCCACTTTTGTACACAGCATAAGGAGAAATCTGACAGCCGAATGACGTTCAAGATGGCGACCGTTTAGTTTCGGTTTTGGCCACGCGCAAAATAAGCTATGTGGGACAAGGATACATTTTAAAAACATGTGTGCTCGTTTCTGGTCTGGATGGTAACGTACTTATCGCCGGAGACTGCTGCAAAGGCTGTGGTGACAAGTCGTCGTTTGTGTTGTAATTTATACCCTAGTAGAGGCTGTGGAATTAGTTATTCTGTGGCTGTGGTGCTAGCAAGGGACGTCCTCTGAATCGGTCCGCTTCAAGGCGGCTTTTCCCGTTCGGTGGCTGTGCCTTATACAGTACCGTATATTTGGCGGAATCGACGTCGAAAAACTTTAGACAGCAGGTCCAAAGATTCCGGAGCATAGTATTTCAATTTAATGAAGGTTTTCCGTCGAAAAAATCGCTTTGAAAACCGCTATTAAAGAGGTTTTCTAGATTCAGGATTCTTGATTCCTGATTACGGATTTCCAGGAATAGGCCTGCAGCTCTCATGCGGCCCCAAGCTCCGATGATTTTCGTTTCGTTGTGCGAAAGAACGGGTTCTATCGCGCTTTGTGGGTTGGTGGGAAAGTAGGTGATTTGAGTGATGTACACAGTTTACGAAGTGTGTACTTGTAATGTCCTAATGTTTTTGTTACAGATTTGACTTAATATTCTGCATGAAAGCGTCGAAGGAAGATGTCCCTAGTGTAATCCCCGACGGCCTACTTCAAAAGTTCTTCAAAGTCGTCTACTTGCCGTTCCTCATGCGGAAGACAGTGCGGATTGTCGTCATGCTCTTCTTCATTGGGTGGCTTTGCTCCAGTATAGCTGTGAGTATTTGGACACATTTGGGGTTAAAAACCAATCAAATATGACCATCGATTTGCTGACCATGCGGCATGCATATTTTTAGGGTTCCGTACCCAAAGGTTGAAAACGGAACCCTATTACTAAGCCTCCGCTGTCCGTCCGTCCGTCTGTCACAGGGCTGTATCTCATGAACCGTAATAGGTAGGCAGCTGAAATTTTCACAGAGTCTGTATTTATTTTACCGCTATAACAAAAAATAAGTAAAATTAAAATATAATAAAAATTAAAGGGCCTCATACAAAAAAAACTATTTTTGGTGTTAAATAATTTACAATGGTACGGAACCCATCGTGTGCGAGTCCGACTCGCACTTGGCCGGTTTTTTTATGTCTATCCCGAAGGCGCTATGAAAATTCTGAATAAATTAGTTCCTTTCGCTGCCAAAACTACTGTGGACGACCCCTCTTCTCCCTGTATAAGATCATGCCAATGTGTGTTACCTTCATCGTATAAGAAACGAAGGGCGGCAGTGGCTCACTCAAAACGTGTCGGCAGGTGGCGCCGCACATCACGATAGGACTGGAGCAGGAGCTGGCGATGCCTTCCGGCAGCTCCCAGCACAAGTATCTCGTGCACCTGAAGAGGTACCTCAACATCGGCCCGCCGGTCTACTTCGTGGTGAGCGAAGGCATGGACTTCTCGGAGCGACGCGTGCAGGACATGATCTGCGATTCGCCCAGCTGTCGCCCCGACAGCGTTGCTAACCAGCTTTACATAGGTATAGAGTTCATTATTTTACGGGATACATGCTGTAGCGGAAATAGTGGACTGTATCGATGTGGGCAGACTCGCCAGCTCTCTCCCCAGCCGCACCTTCAGGAATCTAGCGCTCCCAGCTGGACGTCACCAGACCCTTGCACGACGGGACGAAGGCTAGTGCTGCGTCGATGTGGAGAACTCCATAGGCACCAGTTCACTTCCCAGAAAAGAGCTGAGCTTGTGCTTGTTTCTTCTTAATATGGCAGGGATCGAAAAATGTTCATGGTACACGCGCGGCGGAGCGTTACGAGTAGACATGCGCTCGCAGAATGCGCGGGAAAAGCAGACTGACCGTTAGGTCGCATTCGAAACCATCCAATGCAAATGAATTGAACTGAAAGAACTGCCCACATTCCACAAAGATAACTGAATTTTACCAAAATCTAAATTGTGCTGTCATTCTTGTCATTTCTGGGATAGCTGCAACATGACTCCATTAGTATAGCCTTGATGGCTCAGCAGCGGTGCGACGCACTGACGGTCGGGCTCTGAATGTCCCTGCCTCGGATTCCGGGTGTAGGGTTCACTGTCTTACTTACTAGGAGGTTTATTTTGCTTGGTTTTATGGAACCTGACATGGATGGCTGAAACCACCAAGTAGCCTTTGTCAGCCTCAATAGCCCAGTGGCGCGACACTTCGGCGATCGCTCTCCGAAGTTAAGCAACGCTGCGTCCGGTCTGGTCTTGGATGGGTGACCATTCGACCGTTGAAAGAGGCTGGCCGTGGTTCGGATTCCACGTTAAGCTGTAGGTCCCCTTCCTTACTTACTAGGTGGTAGGGTTTATCCCGACCGGGTTGGTACCATCGCATTGGATGAACGATAGTCGAAGCGGCAATGAAAATTGTCCGTGTTTACAATCCAGTTTAATGTAGCCGTGCAATATAAGGAAGGTCCTGGCATGGCACCTAGTTCCCATGTGGTGTGTTGGGCTAATACCATGACAGAAGGTGTGGTATTAGCCATCCATGTCCAGTCACATAAAAAAAAACTACAGTTATGATATTAGCCCAATACACCACATTCCTGAAGGAATTAAGTGCCATGCCAGAACCTTTCATTTATGAGCACGGTTACATTGATGTAGGTAGAAAACACGGACCATTTTTTATTTCCGCTTGACCACAGTTTCATCCAATGCGGTAGTACGAACGCAGGCGGCCTTAACCCTACCACCTACATAGTAGGAGAAGGGGAGATGGGTTCCGATCCATGGAACAGCTCGCATTCGTAACGAAATGCACTTATCCAACTCAGAAAGAGATAGAAAGTGATGCATGACCGAGGCGAGGATTTGAAACCAGACTTCTCGCATGAAATGCAAGTCCTCTAGCCCCTAGACCACGAGCTGTACCAGGTAGGGTAGGTACGCCTATGGGGAATGATTGAAAGATGATCGAAGCGGCAATGATTATTGCCCTTGTTGATGTATTTTTACCCACCCAACCCTTTTCGAAATTCATAACGTTTCTAAAATATTGTTTCTCGACGCACGGAAATACAAATAATGAGTATATCTAAGGAGAACAGAAAAAATCAGCCTTTCTTTAACTTCAACTGTGGGTTTCAACTTCAAGCTCGTATCTCCAGGGGCTGAGTTCGTTTATTCGATCCAACTTTATTCAATGTGATGGTACAAATCAGCGCAGGATAAAGCCTACCACATAGGAATTACCTACAGTTTTACGTGGAATCGGAAACAAGAACGGCAAATTCCTCCTACGACATGCACGGGGAGAAATGCGTTGGGACCGTTCGTAATATTTGTTGTTGCCGGAACCCGCACAGTACAACGTGACCACCGGCACAAGTGTATGATTAAATACGTAAAACCGGCCAAGTACGAGTCGGACTCGCCCGCGAAGGGTTCCGTACCATCGCACAAGGTTTTTTGTATGGGAGCCCCCTTTAATTGTAATCATTTTGAAATTTTACCTATTTGTTGTTATAGCGGCAAAATAAATACACACTCTGTGAAAATTTCAGCTGCCTACCTATTACGGTTCATGAGATACAGCCCTGTGACAGACGGACGAATGGACGGACGGACGGACAGCGGAGGCTTAGTAATAGGGTTCCGTTGGCACCCTTTGGGTACGGAACCCTAAAAAAGCACCAGACAATCCGTGAAGGGAACCTTTAAAAATGCATTTTCTTATTATAACGTTTTGCAGCATCCAAGAATCCTACGGAGACATACATCGGAAAGGCGCCAAGCACATGGCTTGATGATTATTTCGACTGGTCTAGGAGCTCTCTATGCAGTAAGTATTACTATAGGTAGGACCCTTTTATATCGACGGTCTAATCATCATCAACAGATTCACATTTTACTAAACCTATTTCAGCTGCAAACTACTACAAAAACGGCAGTCTGATCAAACCGGGAGAGAAGCGCATCGGTAAGACGGAATTTAAGGATTACATACCTTTCTTCCTGCAAGACAACCCGTCTGCCTTATGCGCCAAGGGCGGCCACGCAGCCTACGCCACCGCCGTCAACATTACCCGCGACCTGGTCGGTGCTACCTACTATCAGGGCTACCACACGGTGCTCAAGACCAGCCACGACTATTACTCCTCGATGCGAGCCGCGCGCCTCATAGCTGCCAACCTCACGGAAACCATCAACCGGAACCTCGCCGAGGAGGGCATCGGAACCGCCGTGCCCATCACGGTGTTCCCTTACTCCGTCTTCTACGTGTTCTACGAGCAGTACCTCACCATGTGGCCCGACACGCTCGAGTCTATGGGAATATCGCTGCTGGCGATCTTTATCGTGACGTTCCTCCTGCTGGGCCTGAACCTGCTCTCCTCGCTCGCGGTGGTGGTCACGATAGCGATGATCGTCGTGAACCTCGGCGGGCTGATGTACTGGGCGGGGATCCCTCTGAACGCCGTCTCCCTGGTGAACCTGGTGATGGCCGTGGGCATCGCTGTGGAGTTCTGCTCGCATCTGGTGCACAGCTACTCCGTGAGCGTGGAGGGAGGACGGCTGGCGCGGGCGGCGCGCGCGCTCGCCAGCATGGGCAGCTCCGTGTTCTCGGGCATCACGCTCACCAAGTTCGGCGGCATCATCGTGCTCGGGTTCGCCAAGAGTCAGATTTTTAATGTGAGATTATTTTACTTTTATTTAATTGAGGGTACCTCTGTCACTCCCGTACTTCGTCAAACAATCGTAATTCAATTATTTATTTTTGGTCGCAGTAACAACATTATACTCTTCATAGACTATGCTACTAAAAGCAATGCCTTGCAAAGACGTTTTGAGAGCCTCCTAAGTTTTGAATAAAAGTCTGAGATAAATGGTCCTAACAGAAACTAAGGGTGACATAAATAGTCGTAACAGAAAATAAGACTAGCGAAAAGTAGTATTTTGTGACACAAAGTACAACTTTTCGTTAGTCTTTGTTTCGGTTATGACTATTTATCTCAACCTTAGTTTCTGTCACGACTATTTATCTCAGCGTTAGTTTCTGTCACGACTATTTATCTCAGCCTTAGTTTCTGTCACGACTATTTATCTCAGCCTTAGTTTCTGTCACGACTATTTATCTCAGCCTTAGTTTCTGTCACGACTATTTATCTCAACCTTAGTTTCTGTCACGACTATTTATCTCAGCCTTAGTTTCTGTCACGACTATTTATCTCAGCCTTAGTTTCTGTCACGACTATTTATCTCAGCCTTAGTTTCTGTCACGACTATTTATCTCAGCCTTAGTTTCTGTCACGACTATTTATCTCAACCTTAGTTTCTGTCACGACTATTTATCTCAGCGTTAGTTTCTGTCACGACTATTTATCTTAGCCTTAGTTTCTGTCACGACTATTTATCTCAGCCTTAGTCTCTGTCACGACGATTTATCTCAACCTTAGTTTCTGTCACGACTATTTATCTCAACCTTAGTTTCTGTCACGACTATTTATCTCAGCCTAAGTTTCTGTCACGACTATTTATCTCAACCTTAGTTTCTGTCACGACTATTTATCTCAGCCTTAGTTTCTGTCACGACTATTTATCTCAGCCTTAGTTTCGGTTACGACTATTTATCTCAGCCTTAGTTTCTGTCACGACTATTTATCTCAGCCTTAGTTTCTGTCACGACTATTTATCTCAGCCTTAGTTTCGTTTACGACTATTTATCTCAGCCTTAGTTTCTGTCACGACGATTTATCTCAACCTTAGTTTCTGTCACGACTATTTATCTCAACCTTAGTTTCTGTCACGACTATTTATCTCAGCCTTAGTTTCTGTCACGACTATTTATCTCAACCTTAGTTTCTGTCACGACTATTTATCTCAGCCTTAGTTTCTGTCACGACTATTTATCTCAGCCTTAGTTTCGGTTACGACTATTTATCTCAGCCTTAGTTTCTGTTACGACTATTTATCTCAGCCTTAGTTTCTGTCACGACTATTTATCTCAACCTTAGTTTCTGTCACGACTATTTATCTCAGCCTTAGTTTCTGTCACGACGATTTATCTCAACCTTAGTTTCTGTCAAGACTATTTATCTCAACCTTAGTTTCTGTCACGACTATTTATCTCAGCCTTAGTTTCTGTCACGACTATTTATCTCAACCTTAGTTTCTGTCACGACTATTTATCTCAGCCTTAGTTTCTGTCACGACTATTTATCTCAGCCTTAGTTTCGGTTACGACTATTTATCTCAGCCTTAGTTTCTGTCACGACTATTTATCTCAGCCTTAGTTTCTGTCACGACTATTTATCTCAGCCTTAGTTTCTGTCACGACTATTTATCTCAGCCTTAGTTTCTGTCACGACTATTTATCTCAACCTTAGTTTCTGTCACGACTATTTATCTCAGCCTTAGTTTCTGTCACGACTATTTATCTCAGCCTTAGTTTCTGTCACGACTATTTATCTCAGCCTTAGTTTCGGTTACGACTATTTATCTCAGCATAGGTTTTAATATGAAAAGTCTTTGTTCCCTGAGGTCAAAAAACATGTTTTCTCTTTTCGGTGGGTTTTCTGGTCAAAGCTTATACATTTATGTTGCTTAAAATAGCTTAAGTATGATAATAGATAAAATGGTTAGTGGATGCAACACAAATATAACCCTTTATTTTTTAATATGTTTTAATTTCCGATTCACACTATAATCGCCTACACGCTTCTTGCAATTACCCTCATACGCATGGTTAGATTTATCAAGAAGATTTAAAAAATGGTTTCTCTTCAGGTGTTCTACTTCCGAATGTACATGGGCATCGTGCTGATCGGAGCGGCGCACGGCCTCATCTTCCTGCCCGTATTGCTCAGTTTTGTGGGTGAGTTTTTTTAGTGCTGGGCATTTTGAGCAATTAAAATAGAATAGAATACTCGTAGGGCGTCTCAATGTTATGACCGTTTTTAGGGTTCCGTACCCGAACGGTGAAAACGGAACCCTATTACTAAGCCTCCGCTGTCCGTCCGTCCGTCCGCCCGTCTTTCACAGGGCTGTATCTCATGAACCGTAATAGATAGGCAGCTGAAATTTTCACAGAGTGTGCATTTATTTTACTGCTATAACAACAAATAAGTAAAATTAAAATAAGAGAAAAATAAAAAAAAGTGAGTTTTAAGTGTTAAATAATTTACGATGGTACGGTACCCTTCGAGTGCTAGTAAGACTCGCACTTGGCCGGTTTTTTGTATTGTATTGTTTGTTAATCATACATTGACAGCACACTGTCACTGTCATATTTTAACATTAGGTAGTTCAGCAAAACAAAACACAGGGAAGAAGAACTGGCAAGAAACTCTAAGGTTTTTTTTTTCAACGTCCTCCATGTTTAGTATGTTCATGCGCGACCTGCCTTGTGTTTGGAGATATTATTCATCTATGCAGGAAATAATTAAATTTACCTACTAGGTATTCATTGTTCGAACCACCATCTAGTGATATAAATAGATTCCGAACGTGTACAGTCGTTTCCTCTCAATTGCATACACTGGAAAGAGAAGGAATTCCCTTTTACTCTAGTTGACGTCTAACATGCCAGAAAGAGATATATTTTTTTTCTCTATTTCCGGTTTATAGATTTCAGACGAAACGAGTGTACAGTTCATACAAAGTTTCTTCTCAAAAACAGTTTACACAAAGTAATGGACCCTGAAGCACTATTATATGTATTCATATTTTATTATTAATAATTTATAAAATAAATGAAGTAGTTAATTAAAAAAAAAAACATAAATCCTAAAAATGATTTCGCCATAACATATATGGCAGTATTTAATTTATAATATCAATTTAAATAAAATTAATGCATTAAAGTCCATGACTTTTTGTGTATTGTTAGAAGTAATTTACCGTAATATGATTTTACATGGGTTCCGAGCCATGGGCTGATCTGCAGTCTCAACGTCTCTTCTGCTTCTCACGCCTCATACCCAAAACCTCCGTGCCAGAAAACACTTTTTGCCCAGGATCGCCCGTCAACAAGGTAAAGCTGGCGCTCCACCGGCGCAGCGAGCAGCGGTCACCAACTCGAGAGCACTCCATCGGCGAATCAGAACGCGTAGTCATTGAAGCAAGGCTCTAGACTCTTCGAACCCTTAATTCTTTGCGATAGTGTACAGGATGCTACGTTAACGAAATCAGTCAGTCAGTCAGTCAGTCAGTCAGCGTGTTGGCGTCCACTGCTGGACATACGCTTCTCCAATCCTTCTCCAGTCCTCCCGGCCCCCAGCCTCAACTAAATACATGTACTATTTTACTGGTGCACAGTGAACAATTTTACTACTTTTCTTTATCTCGTCAACCACGTTGCGGACATCATCAGGATTGCAGACGCGGCGCCGCTGGGCATATATCGAAAAATGAAAAACATATGAAAGTATTGAAAAATTAATATTAGTGCCATTTCATGCATTTTTTGTCGTTTTATTATTTAAAACCGCTCCATAGTAAAAATTGTCTACGCCCGTGAAGTAATAATAATAATAATATTCTGCATTGCAATCCATACAAAGTACAAAGCAAAGGCGGATTTATTGCCTAAGGCAATTTCTAACAATCAACCCTATCATAGGGAAATTTTACAGCTTAGGGTAAGCAAAGAAAAACAACTAATTAATACAGAACAATGTAAATGAAAACTTAACTAAAACTAAGCATAGCTACTTATTTTCTATATATTACTGTCCGAAGTAGACTTACAGCATATGATGGATTCCGAACCATGGAAAAGCTCGCATTCGTGACTAAATCCAGCTATCCCACTCAATAAGAAAAATAAAGTGAGGTAAAACCTTACTTTACGGTCCAATGTAACCAATAATACGCATCACTTTAGCAATTCGAAGCGATAACCAATTACAGAGAACTTGCAAACAATGGAGCTGTCCGTCGACAAGTAACTAGGAAGCGCAGGCTACTAACTAACCAGCAATACATGGATGCAGCAAACAAAATAAATACTCCGAAAACATGTGTTTTGTTTTGTATTACACGAGAGATGAAAACGCTCAACTTTGTTAATTTGAGGATACTATTTTAAAATTACGTTGAACTGAACGTTACAGTCGTAGATTTGAGGAAGAATAGCATATGGCAGATCATTAATCAGTTTGAAATCGGTAACAATTCGTCGAGGGGTCAGTCACTCGAGTGAAAAGTGTACACTAAGGTATTTATTAGATATTCTTTGACTAAGGGCCTATTTCAACTGCTGCTGATATACCAAGCTATACCAGTACAAGATAAATTCCTTTTAAGTGTCGATCAACATAAATCGGCGAAAACCATGCTTAGATTACCAGTTGTCAAAAATACCAGGATTACCTTGTGATTTCTAGATTTCTAAGGACTCCCGAGGACTCATATCGTTCCATACTTTGTGGTGGAAAATAACATTTAAATATGTTTGACAAAAACAAAAGCTCTTCTTTTCCTCCATCTTTCATCTAAAAACTCGTAAATCAAAGTTGACAGGAATGATAGTTTTGACGTTTTTAAGGTGTGGTTGCTCATGCGACATCTACCCACAATAAGCGTTGAGATTTCTTCCCCATTTATGTGTTAGATTTAGGCTACTGAGATTACTAAACAATTGTACACCAGATTCCTAAGATTTCCAGATGCCCAGAGATTAATCCAGATTTCCATAGATTCCTCCAACTCACACCAGATTCCTCGGAACCTGAGATTAAGATTCCCAGAGTGACTGAACCCTCGCTATATCTTCGGTTCGGATGATACTAATTATACTGCTAAATATCACTTTAAACTAGTATCATGTTTAATTGCCAAGCAAATAAAAAAAAAAAACTTAGTCCGTGCATCTGAGTGGATGGAGTGACTCAGTTGCCGGCCAGCGCGCAGACGGTGCTGTCGTTCACCCTGCGGGGCCGTGCGTCGCGTCGTTCGACTTTCCCGCGCTGCGCGTGGTCCAGTGTGGCTAGGTTGAAAAATTCAAAATCTACAGTCGTCACAAGATTACCATCTCAGCAGTATTTTTACTTAGGGCTTCTCAAATTATTATAAAATTACCTAATTTAGCGTTGATTGTTTTGTAAAGCGCGTCTAAAGTTTGTTCACGTTCAAAGTCATATGAAGATGGGTTCGTGAACTATCTCGCTAACTTCACGACAGCGGAACTATCGTTATCTTTCCAGCTTTTTGTAAGATTGATCTTCAGAAGATTGAATTTTCGAAAGGACATCAATTAATAGAAGGTGGGTCACTTATTTTTTCATATATTTGATTGACAGTCTAATTTTATGGACCAGGTAAAAGACACAAATTACATCGTTGCTTGCTGCTTGCACACACACCTATTCCGTGTGTCGGGATTAGTGTTCTGTATATGCATCGTCAGTAATGTTCTCTTCCACTGTTTGACTACTGACGAAGTGAAATATAATTTTTCGTGCCTGCTAAGCATGTAAAATGTAAATAGCTTTTTCTCAAAAAATATGATTTGTTTGTTACTTTCAAGTTGGGGCTGCGAAAAATATGTCGGCCGCCCAGGGGCTTCTTCACACCATGTCTAAAGGACCCCCAGGTGGGAAATACTTAGGCTGGGAACCGATTCCATACCGACACTGTAGATAAAGGATCGGTTGGTTCTTATTTTGAGAATATTGACAGTGAATGGGTGCATTCCCTACCTGTTCTGCGTTAGGCGATGGTAGAAAAGTGACGGAGGGACAGCGTTATGCAGCCCCGACGAGCGTTCTCCATAGTAAAGACGATAGAAGAGAGATCCTGCATGTACAAACGGCATCACCTTAGACGCCACTGAACTTTGACCCACTACGTTATCCTTGCCAATGCCTACCGTGGCACAAAGGTGATGCGCTCCGGACACTTAGATTTTTTATGTTACTGGACATGGATGGCTAATAAATACCACAACTACTGACATGGAAGGGTTAGATGGTCAGGCGCATTTCTTACCGTGCTAACTGTGTGTTATTCGGCCAAATGAACAAATTACCAGTTCACTCAATTTGAATTAATCACCGTGGTAAGGGGAATTCGTAAGCGAACTGATTGGCCAGGGTAACAGTGTGTTTGTCACTAATAATACAGTATCCACGTATTGGCGTTCCATTAATCGCATGCCTAAATTATAGATTCCTAAATGCTTGAGAACATAGCAGTAGACACCATTACCAATAACACCTCATAAAATTAAAATACAGTCACTGACGACGCCGCGCCGCGAACCGAACATCGCCGCCAATCAGACAAACCCGTGCGCAGAGCGTAACATTCTGCTGAAAAACCTCGCCCAATTAGTGAATTTCCTCACGTGAAATGCGCGGGAGAAAGTCGACTTCACTTTTTCCGGGGCGATTCGACTGGAATTCACAGTGGAATGAAGAGTTTCATCTCGTTATCTCCGCGCTGGATTAACTGATTCAATTCAAGTTTCGAATAGTATTCAAGTGATTCGAAATCTCACTATAGAATCAATATCTTTGTTGAAAATTGTCCGTATCGCTGTATGCCAGTGCTAAAGTTTCAGGATATGGACCAGCTGATGCTGCCCTTATTCAGTCTCAGGCTTTCATGTGGGCTTTTCAGTTATGTAGGTATGCCGAATATCGAAATAAATATATTCACATAGGACCAAATCATCATTACTATTATGACATTTGTCAGCATCGCAAAACGTACGATAAATATCGATCAAGAGTATGATAATGGTCGACAAATTAAGTGTGACCGAGAATAAACTTTGGATTTGCTAAAATTCCTTAAATACATATATGTATACACAGAAATACATATATATTAAGGACATTGCTTTTAGGTTAATCTATGCTTTTAGGTAGTCCGGTCATGCATTCCGCCAAATTTAAACCAAATAATAAGCGGCCACAATTTATTTAAATGCGCCCGGCAAAAATGTGGGTGTGTCACGCAAACTTCGTTGTAGCGTTCGAGCGCATAGTTGAGCGAGTCTCATTGCTTTTTGACCGGTTATCTTTCCGTTCGCATTCTATCACTATCTATAAACGCTAGCCAAAAGCTTGCTTTGTAAACGCTAACTACATAGTTAAGGAACGTGCTTGCATAACGACTATGGTGACCAGTTCTCTCGGGAGTGCCTCAAGGCATATCGCTTGGCCCCGTACGTTTGGCACGTTTTATTTTTAGCGAGTTCTGTGATGTCTGCAGATAGCGTCTACCTGCCTGGATTTTTTATGATGGCATCTGCCGCCAGCCCGCCTAACTTATACCACTACTTTATCATGTATTTTTTTAAGTAGATGAAATATGTTTAGCTAAATTATGTTTGGTTGCTGTGATCTGTGCTTGCACCAGTTTATCCGATTGCCCTTATATCTTGTTAAATTAATCTTTCATGTTGCAATGATGTATATCAGCAAGCATTGATGATTTATTAAACATCGGTTGCTTTTGTCTTAGGCTACAAAAAGCAGTGGTAACGTCCGCAAAGTCGGAGAAGGCGAGTAAAAAATAAGCTGGTAAATTTGGCCTTGAACTCAAATCGAATTAAATTTTATTGCGGCAATATGCAGATACTATTATTAACCACTGCCAATTAAAATACTGTAATCCAGTTTTGTAACATTCATTTTGCAAGATTCTTACCTACTTAAATACTTGTTCACTAGATTTTTTCGTTCGTTGGCTGGTGTACAATAGTTTGGTAATCTCAGGTAATGTTAGGTGGCGGTTCGAGGAATCTGGTGGGAGTCCGAGGAATCTGGAAAACTTAGGTAATCCTGAGGGGCCATAGGGAATGTGGTAATCCAAAGTGTCCAAACTGTAGGTCTCGCTGTAGGTCCGTCCCTTACTTACTTGACTAGCCCCTGTTTTCACCTATTAGCCTAACGCACGACATGGGAACTGGGTGCCATGACAGGACCTTCCTTATATTGCTCGGTTACATTGAGCTGGATGGAAAACACGGACTACTTTCATTGCCAATTCAAACATCGTTCATTCAATGCAATGGTACCTACCCGGGAAGAAATAAACCCTACTAGGTGGTAGCAAGGGCGTCGCCAAGGGGGGGCAGGGAGGGGCAGCTGCCCCCCCTAGAGATTCTAAAAAAGTTGCCAAATATAATGCAACCAACGTCCTAAGTCTTTGAGTTGATTTGCTTGAAGTTCAAGGCTTGAACAATCATTCCCGTACGTCGAAACTCGAATTAATTTAGCAATGAGAATGAGAAAAGTATGAATTGTAGTAGGTAAAGTCAACTTGCCCTCCCCTGCGCCATCGGCTGGCGACGCCCTTGGGTGGTAGGATTAATTCCTCCCGGGTAATTCCTTCCAAGTAAGGAAGGGGACCTACAGTTTTAAATGGAATCCGAACCACGAACGGTTGAAAATGGTCACCATTCAGAACCCAACCGCGCTCAGGGGTGCTTACCCAAGCGTCACAACACTGGGCGACCGAGGCTAACACTGGGCTACCGAGGCTAACAAAGGCTAACCTAACCTAACCATACAAAATATTATTTATTCCGGCGATAATCCCCGTATTAAAGTTAGTTCATCCTACAGCTACTACTGCTACAGTCGTTTTCAGAGTGAACCTGTCAAAACTTAGTACGGGATTAGCCCCGGACTAACCATACAAAAACCGGTATAATCCGGGCACAGCCCGCGTATTAAATTTAGTCCGCCCGAATTTAAATAAAAAAAAATGTTCCATAGTTCGTGCTGAATTTGTTTTAATATCACCAGCCAATCGATAACCGATATTATGTAAACACAAGCATTGTTCGATCGTATTACCTTCTCGCAGGCTGTGGCCACCTACACAGGTGAAAACTGATGAGCCGTGACGAACCGCTGTGGAATTTATCGGATCATTATTAAATGTTTCGAAGAAAATGTTTCGAATATGGGCACACTTAAAAAATATCAGTGAATCTAAGCCGTAATGGTCAGTTAGGATAATCGTTTAAATATCATCTAATCTGTGACACGTGTTATTTTCGTCAAGCTGTATGAACAATCGGTTCAAATAACCGGGCCCACAAAAACGTGGAAAAAAGGTCATGTGCACATTTCTTGCCGGAGATCCAAAATTATACTCAAAACAGCTTTATTCGATCGAACTAGACCTGCAAAATTGTATATGGTTTTTAAATCATAAGGTCCGAAAGTTCGTGATTTTCGCGCGTTTTATGCAATACGTTTGGTCGTGAATTACTGTAAAACAAAAAAATAAATAAAAAAAAACTTAGTCATCAAACCAAGTTCCATGATGATCCTGTTTTCACAGTCATATTAATATATATTTTTCTAAAAGTTGCACATTCAATAAATCATCAAAGCTGATTTACTACGTCTGCCACAAGTAAAAGCGCGACCTTTCTTAAATGTGATCTCATAGGAATTTATATTATGTTATCTTTCGGTAATTTTGATGAACAAGTAAATTTTTCTTGCTCTTGACGGTTCAACTTTACATAGGCATTGTGAGTTTTTATGGAACAAAACCAGGGTTTTGGTGAATAGTCTAGGTATAATAAAGACAATAGTCAGACTTTTAACGCCACGACTGAAGCAGTAATTAAAAGGGGGCTACTTAAAAGGAAACGCTTATCTAAGTTCAAGTGTACGGAAAAACAGGAGATTGACCAGCTATTGGGCAATGATGATAACGACACCTCTAAAGCTAAAATCTATTAAGCCGTTTAGGCTGCACAGCGTGCCAAAGAAATATACATACATACATACACTCGAAAAAAATAACCCTCCTTGCGCAGTCGGGTAAAAAGAAAGGCTTAATGGAAAACGTTCAAGACAAACGCCGTCATGGTCAGCCATTCTTAATTATTTCAGAGGCCAAGAGGAAGCATACTTTCCGTTCGTTCCTACTTGAGCATTGAATAAACAGAGGTCATAGATCTCCGGAACACGGTCTCGGACCTTTTGTTTGTCCATTACTCATGTCGGTGGCGTTTCGTCATCGAACGGCAATGTTACAAGCGAACGTGAAATGACCGCCGTGCTTGTGGCTATAACGGTAAAGCGCTTAACCGATTGCGATGCCACCGGAGTCGGCGTCATGCTAAACATTTGCACAAACAGAATTGTCACAAAAGCCGTCAAGGTGAAAGAAAGTTAGGTGTCAACGATCACAGCCAACCAAGACGGCTGACCCAAATAACTCATCACCGTTAACGAGAAGGCCGGGGTCCACGTTTAGAAAAGACGCGAGGGAGTTAGAACCGAGGTTAGAACAAGAGGTAGTGAAACAATGTGAGAAATTGAATCAACCTGTAACACTAAAGAATTCGTACATTTACATTAAGGTGGGCCTTCCCCCTCAACTCCCCATACAAACGTGGAAAGAAGATCATGCGCATATTTCTTGTCATAGATACAAAAATTTACTTAAAACAGCTTTATTTGATCGAACTAGATGTCTGATAACCAATGGCATTGTAAAATATTGTTTGGTTTCTAGGTTATAAGGTCCGAAAGTTCGATTTTTTGGCGTGTTTTATACAATAACTTTGGACGTGGATTACTCAACGATAAAACAATATATTCCTACTCGTAAATATAAATTCTGGTAACTTTTAAGACTTTTCCATGTAAACACGGCTCACAGAAGCAAATGTTAGTTTATTTTCACTAATTGCTTACTGATGATGTAATGGAACGGCCATGTTATAGCGGATCATTGTCGAAACGACGAGTCTCATTTTCATAATTTGTGCTGTCTAACAGCGGCAGCGAAGCGTACCCGGATAATGGTAGGTTCTGATTCACTCATTTTCCTTTTGGGTTAGTGCTTTCCGATTATTGTATGGGAGCATAATTCCCGACCACAAAATTAAAACTAGTTTGTAAGTGTCAATGGAAAAAAAAATACCATGACCAACCTGGCGAAGTTTCTTGTCGGCTCTTCTTCGCCAGAAGTAATCCAACCGACAGGAAAAAAAATACGAATCCGAGTGTGTAATATACATCTAATGGAGGAAATAAAGAAACTGAACTGAAAACTGAAATCATTTTAAAAGTAATAATTTCTCTTATTTATTAAGATTACACACCCATCAAGTTGCTATGATTGCGATTTTAATGGAAACTTTGCAATATTTTTTAAAACATGTGAACACAATCATTTTTTTTAAAGATATTATTTCTATTAAGTTTTTTCTTAGGATTTGAACGTGGTTGATTCACAATGTCGCACGCCAATCAAGAAACACACTGGATTTAAACATACGTGAAGCAAAAAACTTCATAAAACTGTAGTAGAAAGTGTGTTTTTTGTTGCATAAACATATCTAAAAACTGTCTTCATTCGGTCTATGCTATATTAGCATCTTAAGGCGCTAGGACTAGCCAACTACTCGCGCCATACAAATGCACTTTTTAACAAATGTAATAATATGTAGTGAAACGCTTCAGCAAATCCAAATAGAACTCCAGACTGATAATGGATTGTTAATATTTTTTTATTCCATCATTTATTTAAATAATAATAAAAATAAAAAAGTTGATTTTTCTCATTAGAAATCTGAAATTCATTCGATTTCTAGATATAAGCAAAAACAGCATATATGCATAAACAAAAAATTAAATTTGCTTTTAGATTTCTACATTTAGTCAAAAAAGTTCGGAAATGGACACCGTTTCCGCAATGTATTTTGTATAGAAAAAGGAAACATACATTAACGAAAATCATTCGATTCCTAGACAAGGAATCATATATTGTAAGGATGACACTTATAATCGTCAGACTTAGTTAGTTTACTTGGGGTGCCTCGTCTAACTTTGCGATTTGGCTAGTACCAGGCCCTTAACAGTTTACAAATTGGTCCTATTCAATAACACGGTTGACTAGGTAGCCTGCCATCTTGTGCGGAGAAAGTACATTGTATGCAAATTGGCGCAATGCGTTGTATGGCATGATATTGCCTTCGACATCCACGCATTATGCGTGCTGATTGCTGTCCAAAAAGTTTCGTTTTTTCTACTTAAAATACTGGTATGCCTTAACAAACGACATCTTTGCGGTGACTAGATGTAGTGATATTTCTTGCGATTGATAAGTTAATCTTTGGCTAAGGTTATCATCAAAATTTCCAATGCATATTCTTGTTCCCATGACGTCTGCTTTCGCTTTCAAAACTAAACTTAGCCCTGACTCGACTAATCTCTCGACTAATGACTCGAATCTATTAATTCACTTGGGTGACTTAATACTGTAGAACAGGTTGGTTTCTGTTTTACAGCATTGGTAATTTACAACTGTAAAACAGGTTTGTTTCTGTTTGACAGCATTTTGGCATGTATGCGGTAATATCTCCGGAATCGACAAAAAAAAATGCACGATTGCTAAGGACTTGAATTAATGCGTATTGTTGCATTTTTCACGTTCGCATAGAATACATACTCAATCTGCTGATGACTTATTCAAGTCACACTGCAAGCGACACGTCTGTAACAAGAATCACGGGCCGTGTAGTGGAGCGTTCGCAATGAGAGACACATGACGAAGTGTATTGGATAATGGACAATGCTTGATTGAGCCAGATTGTTTGTCCTCCGTAAGGAGCACGCCAGGAGCAAGGCCATCGGATATCTGACTTGTCATCCCAATTAGAATATTAAGCCTTTAAAACAATGCATTGAATGAGAGAAGAGGAGAGGAGAAGCGGAGGAGACGAGATAATGGATGGAGGAGAGAAGATTATTATATAATGCTTCTTTAGATTTTAGTTGTCCGATTGATCAAAGGTTAAGTATATTCAATATGATAATATATTAAGTACTTATAGAGGGATATAAAATAATAAGAGTGATATTAAACAGAGAATCTATAAGATTGTCTGAAAGCATCGCCAATATACTATATGCATGAAGGCACATGAGGACGATAAAGAATTTGATACTGGCGAAGACCATATTCCGGATCCCAAATTCAGGAAAGAGAATAAGAAATACATTGATGATTTAGAAATAGTTTCCATCAAACTTTTAGGCAATCAAAGAATGACAGCTATAACCGAAGATCGTAAACGTAAGACAGAGAGTAAGGATTGATATAACTTGATTTCGTTTAATTGCATAAAATCTCCTTGAGCGTTACTTATCTACGCACTGAATAGAAGTCGATATAAAGTTAGATATTGCGAAAGGATACCAAAGATGTTGGAAAGAAAATGCATTACAACACTCTGTGATAATCTAAACCGAGACTGTGTGCTTATCATTTTCTACTGACAATGTCAAGATAGTAAGAATATCCTTTGGTTACGAATTCATAATAAATATTATAAAAATAGAAGAAATTCAGCAAGACCTACGTAATATATATTTACAAATAGATGATAATAAAAGTGGAACGAAAATAATTATACACAAAAGTATGTATTTAGGTAAAAGACCGGCTTGAAAGTTGAACTTTAAAAAATCGGAAGTGTGAGCCCATGAATAAATGTATGCAA
Source organism: Incurvaria masculella (assembly GCA_946894095.1). NCBI lineage: Eukaryota > Metazoa > Arthropoda > Insecta > Lepidoptera > Incurvariidae > Incurvaria > Incurvaria masculella. The sequence goes on along the minus strand of OX335657.1, from coordinate 15,103,302 downwards.
ATATGAAGATTAATTCGTTCTAACACACCGTAGCGAGGAAACCCAAGTTTTTATGTAACAAGATAACGAGATATTACATAATATTATGTCATTGCAGATCATATGGTTCATGATTGTGGTTCATGGTTCAGTTTCGGATCTCGAAGTGAAAAAACGAGATACTTACCGTATCAGACAATCTTTGCATATCTTTAGATAAGATCTGTATCTATAGATATAGATATGGATATGTATCTGGCTCAACCACTGAAGAGAAAGGGAGGAGAAGTGGCATGCGGTCGATATCGCGTCTCCGCTATATGGTCAAAATGACCAAATCATTGTACGGGAATACGGCGGCGCGTCGTATGCCACACGGTTGAAACATCTCCACCGCGCGCGAATGTGCTCTAAAAATGCGTTCGTCAAGTCATTTCCCACCCACACAAACCCTCCAATACGTCTACAGCTATGTTTGCATGTGTCATGTACCACAGAATAAGTAATAACGCCATGTTATGAGGCGCGCTCGATGCCATATCTCCTCCCTTTTTATCTATGGTGTCTATGCGCTCAACGAATATCAAGGATGTATGGAGGAAAGGTGGATTATAGCATATTATAGGTACAGGACTTAGAATTCCCTGTTCTAAGTTACATAATGCAATTTTGGCAGATCCGCATTCCTTCAAAGAAGAAACAGCCCAAATTAGAAGAATTATTTGATGATTGAAATTTACATGAAGTATCCACACGTCAATATGTGAAAAACATATAAATAATACTTTTAAGAGGCTGTTATATGGCAACATAATAGAGTACAATTTGTAGATGTAGATTGTGAAATAATCCAATTGGAATGAAACATTTACCATCCTAATTTAGTTTTGGATTTAATGGAATAAGAATCCTGAAAAAAATGCATTTGCTAACTTGACAAATATTCCAAGGAAGGAAGATTTTTTTGTATTTTTAATTTAAAATATCGAACCAAATAATGGATGAAACATTTATATGTATAATATGTATAATAATGACCTTTATCTAGTCTTTCGCGTCAAAAATGAAATTTTCTGGTCATGATTAGGTTTATATTTTAGTTTTTTAGGGTTCCGTACCCAAAGGGTAAAAACGGAACCCTATTACTAAGCCTCCGCTGTCCGTCCGTCCGTCCGTCCGTCCGTCCGTCTGTCCGTCTGTCACAGGGCTGTATCTCGTCAACCGTAATAGGTAGGAAGCTGAAATTTTCACGGAGTGTGTATTTATTTTGCCGCTATAACAACAAATAGGTAAAATAAAAAAATAATAATAATTAAAGGGGGGCCCCATACTAAAAATGTGTTAAAATATATTTTTTGTCAAATCTTGTACGGAACCCTTCGTGTGCGAATCCGACTCGCACTTGGCCGGTTTTTGTTAAAATGGAATAGATATTCTAAAAATTATTGAAAGTTTAATATAATATCATCTTCCTTCCATTTCAACGATCATTGACACGAGGCGAAGACAAGAGGTGTGATATTGGTGTAACGGTGTCGCGTTTGTAATCGGTCATTATTTTCGATTTTAGAACTTGGATAACGGTATTGAATTGAAACAAGATTACTGCTGAAAGAAACCGTACGGCACTTTTTTGCCACGGAAAATTTGGCGTAGGATTTTTAATGAAGCTTTTTTTTTATGGGACCTGACATGGATGGCTAATACCACACAACTACCGTTATGATATTAGCCCAATACACCACATTCCCGAAGGAATTAGGTGCCATGCCAGGACCTTCAATTTATGAGCACGGCTACACTGGACTGGGTGGAAAACACGGACAATTTTTCATTGCCGCTTCGACCACAGAACAATTGAGAAAGACAGTGGTGCTAGTTGGAATTGAACCCAGGCCTCTGGTACGCTAGGCCAGTCCCCGCGCCACTGGGCTACGAGCCTAATGCTGAATAAGGCTCGAGCCTAAATGTGCTTGTCAAACTTTTTTTTTTATTATGCTCCAGCTAACATTTCCATCGCTCAGTGCGGAGCAGTCTGGGAATGTAACCATTTACTGTCGGAAGGCCCAGAACAATCTATCGTCTAGTGTATATCGTTTATCCACAGGGTCCGTCCCCGAAGTACAACCTGGGTTCCTTCAAACTTGGTGTGAAGAAGCTCCTGATCGGCCGGCATGGTTTGCTCAGCCGCCGTGCAAGCACGCCGGGGATCGTCGGGCAGCACCCCTTATGTGAGGGTTTGGCGCCCGAAAGATATGTGGACGGAGACGGGCGGACTCGCAGACGTATGAGATGAAGGATCAAATGTTCCTTTTTATCCTCTTGAGCAATGTGCTCTTAAGGTGGCCCAACCCGCTCATCTCCCCATACAAAAGGGGAAAGAAGATCACGCCCATATTTCTTGTCATAGATCCAAAATTTTGCTCAAAAATTGGCATTGTAAAATTGTGTTTGGTTTATAAGTTATAAGGTCCGAAAGTTCGAATTTTTCGCGCGTTTTATACTAACTTTGGAGGTAGATTACGCAATGATAAAGTAAGAACATCGTAAAAAGATTAGTCATCAGACATAGCTTATTTAATCAAGATTTCTGATCTATTTGGTTTTTGTTAGATTTTTGACTACAGCGGTCGTGGTTTACTTTTAGCTATAAGTCGTTTTGAAATTAAAATTTTCGTAAATCTTACCAAATCATACACTATGCACATTGTCTTTTTTGTGGACATGTTGCATCTTCCTCATCACGGAGCCTGTCTTATTCTTTGAACCAGAGAAGGTCCCAGAGCGCAACAGCACGGTTTTGTACCGTGCCCGCGAATGAGTTAGGCCCGCCGGGTTGGGCCACCTTAAGGTACGGTACCCTAAAAACCTGGCTGTAATAATGGCGATGCAGACGCAAGAGCGCTCGTAAGCAGTGAAAGTGTGGAACGTGCATATAATACAAGTGTTCTGTGCGAACCTAACAAATGCAGACTAACAATTAAAACAAAAAACGCTCGCCTGAACATTACATAATTGCCGCCAAGAAAGTATGTAACGCACGGAATTCTAATCAGCGCGTGCGTTCGACATTTCTTCGCTGGTTCGATCAGTCAGGCTATTTATGCAAAACCAGTTTTTAATTGGTTTGTAGAATTTAAAAGAGGAAGAGGCTTTAGCCTTGGTAGCCCAATAGCGCGCGACGCCTTGCCAGTCGATAATCGAGGAAGCGACTATGAACGCGGTCAGGTACTGGATCGGTGACCGTGTTCGACCGTTGATGCAGGTCGTGGTCCGAATTTAACCTAAAACTGTAGATCCTCTTCCTAACTTTCATGGAGTTGGTACCACCTCGATTGTCGACATCGCGACGAATAAAATTGTCCGTGTTTTCGATCCATCCGTGCGATATGAGGAAGGTCCAGGACATGGCAGCTAGTTCCCATGTGGTGTTTTAGGCTTATAATAATGACAGTAGGTGTCGCACTACGGTGACCTATAGCATGGATGATCTTTGTTTACGAAGACATGGTTGTTTACTTTGGATATGGTGTAAGGACAGGGGAACTGATCACCACCAGTGCTGATTTAAAGTGGATGATTTATCCAGGAACCTTCGCGATTTTTAATGAATACCTTCCGAAAATCAATCCACAAAAACCAATAAACATCCGAATCATGTGCGACTATCGATGTGTGCGACGCTTTACGCGGTCAGATTTTGCACATATTTCGAATTTAGAAAACGGCTTCATCCGATAAAGACCAATAACGTGATAGCGTGCGCGTCTCCGCAGCTTCCGCGGCTGCCCAGATAAAGAAGCGCCGAACCCCACCGTGGCGCGCGTTAGCGCAAACTCGCGCGCGCGGGGATTGGCCTGTGCTGAGCGAGCACAGAATAGTCGTACAGATTCAGCTGGGGCTGGTAGTCAGTCAGTCAGTCAGAGTAGCCGCGTCGTGTCGTCGCCTCGCGCTCGGCTGACGTGTCGCGAGCAGACTGTTTGGTCGGCAGATTTCTTAAAGTGACAGAACTGTTGTTCTTCGAGTTACGATCGCGTTTTCGTCAGACCGACTGAAGTGAATTTGTGAAACAGTATCTAATTAGAATTACTTAGTAATTTCTTAAAGTTCTAATTTATCATTACTTTTAAAGTTGTCTTCACTATCATTGTAAATCTCGTTGTAAATCGTATCATTGCTACTTGGTGTTTTGGTGACTATTTGTGTCCCGGTTCAGTGTTTAGACGGATAAACAAGGCACTGTTTCAAGGAATATTCCTGATATCAGTCCGTCATATGCGGAGGGCATCAAAGCGTAATTCTTGGTAAGTTTAATTTACTTTACCGTGTCACTGTTTGAACAGGAACGATAACGATTCCATACACGCGTATTCTCGCAAGGTCTATTTGATTTAAAATTATACGAGACAATCTATCGTGCCTTTGTTACGGAGGACGTATCTAGGATGAATATCTAGCACTGGAGTATCGCTTTCCGGGAGATGACTATCAGAATGAATCTGCCGGTGCGACTAAAAAACTGGCCAAGTGCGAGTCGGACTCGCACACGAAAGGTTCCGTACCATCGTCTAATATTTAACACAAAAATCACGTTTTTTGTATACCTTTATGTTTTATTATTTTAAAATGTTACCAATTTGTTGTTATAGCGGCAAAATAAATACGTACCTACTCTGTGAAAATGTCAGCCGCCTGTCTATTACGGTTTATGAGATTCAGCCCTGTGACAGACGGACGGACGGACGGATGGACGGACGGAAGGATAGCGGAGGCTTAGTAATAGGGTTCCGTTGGCACCCTTTGGGTACGGAACCCTAAAAAAAGATCTTAAAGAAAAGTATTTGAATTTCGTGGTTTTATAGGTGGGTAGGTAGGGTAATTGCGCTGGTTTCCCGACCGGGTTCAGTTTACGACCATTTCGTGGTCGTGTTGCTTACGAAACAAGTTAATAGGGATTTGGGGGGTAATATGTCATTATTTAATTTTTGAAACATATTGTCAATAACTATTCTTTGAGTAAAAACACAAATCTAACCTGGCTACACTATACGGTGGAAAAGACACATTTCTCAGTTTTTCGGTTACATTTCAGAAGCGAATACGTGCAAGTATTTGCAGGAAAAATAGTGCAAGGGGATCGACGCGAGGTGAGTTTTAAGCGATTTTTACTCACTTCTGCTACGTAACTGGGTCCTTTTATCAAGATTATAGATCAAACAAGCCTTCAGAATGGTTATTATTCATGTGTATTATCAATTACTTGTAAAAACGTGGTGGTCGGAAAGTGGAATAGGAATTCAACCACAAATTTAGTTTTCGACCGGGTGGTCGGATTACTAACCTAAACGTAGAGAAACTGATTTGTCTTTGTCTTTCAAAATAACTTCTTAAGAGCCATTTTCTTTTGTCTAGCTCCCTCCTTCTTTATTTTAAATCAATCCAGTTAGTTTACGACCACTAAATATTGTAATATTAACGAAATATATCTTAAAATATCAATAGTGGTCGAATACTAGAAGAAGATGCATTTTTATGGTTCAGTTTCCGACCTCCAAATTTTGTATGGGTAATTTGGTGGTCGTAAAATGAAAACTACCTTTTCCACAATCTGGTATGCGACCAGCCAAAAACGCATAAATTTCACCTTGTTTAACATAAACTTTTAACAAAATAAAGGCGTAAGTGAAACTGAAAAACAAACCCATAATCACACTAGACAATTATTTAAAAATCTGGAATCTACACATAAATTTAAATCTAATCTAAAAAATATATCTACGTAAAAACAATACTTAAAGAGTTGAAAAATTCAAGAAAGCTCTATGAAATATCGAAGAGATCATATCATATACACGACATGATCAGAGGATCAAACATAATCCACTATCTACAGAGGGTAAATCTGAAGAGGCAACTCAGTTACGTGACCAATCAGTTAGCTAAGTAATCAGAATAATAATTGTAATTTAGTTGAACTGAACTTCTTTCTGAATCCAGATCAAATTTCCGATGAAGAAGTTTACAACTTTTTAATACCGCTAGAACGATGACCTGACTCCTTTCTCGAAACTCCATCTACATAACACATTTCACGATTTATTTAAAAATTGGATCGTTGGTGTCAATGAATGAAGCACCTACTCAAGTCATCAGGAAAGCACCAATATCATTCCAAGTCAGGAGACTAAAGGATAAATATGATCATATTATAATATAAATAGAAACACCATATAAATTATGCATAGCAACAGAAACACTAACAAAATTTGACATTTCTATTGAAGCTATGCCTCAAATTCACATATCAACGAAAAACCATATCAGGTAACACAAAAGCACAATCATCGCCTTAAGACAGCGCTCTAATAACCACTCCCACTTTGGTAATGAATTCAGACGTAATATGAAGTAAAAATGCCAAAACAGTTCGAATCACCTATGAAAACGTTAGTTCAGATACCGAAGATTTAACTAAAGTCACCGAACATGCACAAATGCGAAGCTTAGCCAACACAACGTCCTTAGCATCTCATTCAAAAGCAAAAGACATTCAAGACTGCATGAATGACTATTACTTACTAAGGCGATGAAAACAGTGACACTTTGATACCGATTATGACAGTCTAAATAGTAAACAGTATCTATATCCATTTATTGAACATCTTTATCTTCCTGAGCTAAGAGAACTTAAAAAAATACTAAAGCTAAAAAAAAAATGCAATCAAAAAAAGACATGCCGAACACAATAAGACAAACCATCTACTAAACAGATAAATACTCATGTTTTACAGACGATCGATACCAATATAGTTACTGAAATAAAGCAGAAAATCAAATATAATATGGTTCTGAAATACCACAGAAAATTAATTGTGCACTCTTTGAAAACCTATGAATAAGTGACTGTGAAGAAGATGGAAAAAATCGCCTGTTACTTCCGAGTTTGTAAGTACCACCTCAAATGTACCGACTTTTCAGGACTTTTCAATGAGGCAGTACAAGAAAAACCTTTTTAATGTAACAAGGGCTTGGTTAGAAGTAGTGAAGTAACATCAAATGTTACATTACACTTAGGATTTGAAGAAAATGAATACGTAATTATCTAAACATGAAAAGTATTCAAACTAAGCCATGGTCGTAAACTAGAATATGTGGTGGTCGGAAACTGAGTAAAGTGGTCGAAAACTAATTTTTTTACCTTTTTCTAAGTTTGATTTTTTTTTTAAATAACTACTGATTCTGCACTGATTTCATAATTTTAACTTTCAACTAAAATTACCAAACTCCTTTTATGAATACTAAAAGTCTATAGACCATGAATGAAAATATTTTTTATTCCAATTTGAAGTTCGAAAAGTGACTAACTGGTCGTAAACCGACGCACCTACCCTACCTACCTGTAAAACCTACTTACTGCTACTTCCGGGAAACGGGATATTTTTATTTGAAGGGTCCGATTCCGGGAACTCCCACAGGAGCAAGAATTATTTTATTATGTAAAACCGGTATGGGCGCATGTCCTGTGTGAACAAAGGTCCTCAGAAAAGCCAAATTTACCTCGCCTCGCGAGACCACGCTCAGCGAGGCACCATGCCAGCGGATTTGCGGACCATCGATGAGCTATCGAGCTTGTTCAAATTACGCTTGGATAACGAGAGCTTGTATGTGAGTGTTCTTAGTAGCTTTGAAAAGGTTTTTTTTTACGAACCTAAATGGACATGGTCATGATATTATAACACCACATTAGAACTAGGGCCATGCCTGGACCTTCCTTATACATATTGGACGTAGAATGTACCAACCACCCACTTATCTAATATAGGATTGCTGGGTTTAATTGACTAGGTAGGTGGGGTCTATGTAGCTGGTTTTTTTTTGTATTTTGATATTGTGCAAAACTCATTATCTTACTTTATTTCCGAATTAACTAAGTGGCATGCCTACCACGAAGTGGCATGTCGCCCGAGTTTCCATTCAATACAATAAGGATGACCACATTTCAAGAGATGCCTGGACATGTTAGGCTTTTAGGCTCTTGTCTGGTTTCGTTTTCGCAATGACAAACAACTTTATCCGATACAATTATTTTATTAATTTACAGTATCTAAGCAAATAGCTGAGCTTTTTTGCTATAAAAGGTATCCTTGCATGTTTACTCTGAAAAACAACGAGCGCTATTTTTTTTTTAACGGTTTTTTTCCGGATTTTTCTACTTCACTTGTGGTTTACCCTAGGTGCAAAGTAGCCATTGGGTTTCGAGCATGTGCGGGTACAATACTGGACTGCAAACCAGGACAATTTTCCGCTTCTTTGTTTAATTCAGTAGGGTAGGTTGGCACGTTTCAAAGCTTGAATTACGGACGTTTGTTCTGAAAGCTATACACACCGGAAATAGAGATAAATTCGAGATCTTGATCTGGCAACCATAGAGTAAAAGCGACGTCCGTCACTAACCCGCATTCGTTTGAAAATGAGTGTTTTGAACGCAGATAAGGGAAGGTGCATGACCGCGGCATCGATTGACTAAACACATTCGTTGACTGCCGACGCGGCGACGCTGTCATGGCACAGATGAAAACAATTTAAAAAAATAGAAAGTTTTATGTGTATAAAACATTGACATGTCACATAAATGAGTTTAATTTTTATTTTGAGGTTATCCCAAGACATCGCTATTGAAGCATTGTAATCGGATTTTTTAAATTATCAGAAAACGTTTATAGTTTGGACAATCGTCGGAAGCTGCATGAATCTGTTGTGAATCTGAAGTATCAACAAAAAAACTAGGTGGGAGATTATGCATCAGGAACCATGGAGGTGAACACCTCCATCAGGAACTCAATGACAATGTTTCCTCAAACTCAAATGCAAAGATAATGAAATTAAAAAAAAATCTTAAATCTGAGTTCAGAAGAAAGTTGTCAGTTGCTGTGTCACACCTGTAAAGGATGGCCATGAGAACGTCTTCACCAGTATTTAATGTGAGCCTTCCTGTCATCTCCCCATGCTAACATGGAAAGAAGATCATGCGCACATTTCTTGTCGGAGATCAACAGTTTTATTTAATCAAACTAGATGCTTGTAGGCCATTGTCATTGTAAAATTGTATTTGGTTTCTATTATGAGGGCCGAAAGTTCGAGAGCTGAATACAATGGACAATGTACAATTTAGGGGAGTCGCCGGCAGTGGCGTAAGACATCGCTAAAGCCTTTGACCGGGTTTGGCACCGGGGCCTTCTAAGCAAACTCGCGCCCTCTGGCATCCACTCAAGCTTTGCTCGTGGATCGCCAGTTTCCTGTTTTTTTTTTAATGAAAAACCGAGAGGCTGTGCTGAGAGACAAAAGGTACTCAGAAAAGCCAAATCTACCTCACCTCACAAAACCACGCTCAGCGAGGCACCGTACCAGCGGATTTGCGTTATATCGCCTAGGTATCAAGCTTGTTTAAATTACGGCTAAGGACTTTTCAAATTTTTTGATATTCAGAAATGTTTTTCTGAATGTTAAGTGTATGCTTCTTGTATTGCCTCTCGTCACATGATCATGTCTTTCACCCCTAGAGTTCATGGGAATACATCGCTCTTAGTATGACGTACACCTTAGTGCTGTTTTGTAGTTGTTTGTACGTCTCTGTAACTTTTTCCATGTTGCATAATAAATTATTCACTTATTCATTCCTTCAATGACACAAATGTGAAGTTTAGTATGAACTTAATGTCGCATTTGCATAATACTGTCGACCCAAATCAGCCACCATAACATTGTAAACTTGACAAAACAATGGAGTCACAATAGTTCGTCCATTGTTTGGTTACATCACGTTGCACGCGTCCATTTCTCCGGGCGGGCGCGATCGCACTGTTTCCAAACGATTCGGTGTGCCGACACCATTTTGGGTATTTCGCAAGCCGGTTTGCGGTTGCAAATGGAGTTTTGAGTTTTGAATTTGGAGTTTCGTCAGTTAATAATTATTCTCTATTATATTTGGTTCAGATTATAACCTATGGGCTTAGAATTGGTGCACACCGTATGTGCAGCGTGCACACTTTAAGTTGACACTTTGTACTTGCTGCTCAAGTGAAGTCAGGAAATGGCGAGAAAAGTTGAGACATGTTTAATCAATCGAACTACATAGTTGGAAACATATACGCTTCTAAAATTATTAAACTGCATAGGTTTTCACAAATTTTGTAAAATTTTCGGCATGTGAAGACGCGGGTATTGAGAACTTTATCAAAATCTGTTGTACGGTATTTCTTTTTTCTCTACAATGTAATAAATATTCAATAAATCAACATGGATACCGTCAATTAGTATCAACCCATCTTCGGTATAATTTCGAAAGGTGAAAGTTCTGACGAAAAAACATGAAATTTCCAAAGTTATTCGGACCATTGATTCTAAAAAAGCCGAAAAAGGGGGCCTTTATGAATGGGCGCTTGCACTTCATGCCCCAAAGAAAGATTACTTGTCAAAACTCCCCATCTTGTGATACTTTTGAGGTTACCGCGGTCCCCATCTTGAGTCAGCTATCCTTAAAAAAAAGGTTCCAACAAATTGAGAACCTCCTCCTTTATTTTGAAGTCGGTTAAAAAACGAGCTCATTCCAAAGCAAAATGTCCAGCTATCCGAAAATCAACGTTTGGAGTAAAACAAATATCCGGATAAATTAAATGTTCGAAAAAATCCGGACGGATGGCAACCCTTACCGCACCATTCATATCGCACCTACATATTTGACGATCAATAATTTCTGCCATCCCCTACACTGGAGCGGCGTGATGGCGAGTCATCCGAGTGGTGCAAGAGTGGGTGAATGCCTCCGTACCAAATATCTGTGCTCCGTGCCTATTGTGCGCTTGTTTCCTGGTTACGTTTTTAGGGTTCCGTACTCAAAGGGTAAAAACGGAACCCTATTACTAAGTCTCCGCTGTCCGTCCGTCCGTCCGTCCGTCCGTCCGTCCGTCCGTCCGTCCGTCCGTCCGTCTGTCACAGGGCTGTATCTCATTAACCGTAATAGGTAGGCAGCTGAAATTTTCACAGAGTGTGTATTTATTTTGCCGCTATAACAACAAATAGGTAAAATAAAAAAAATATTAAAATTAAAGGGGGGTCCCGTACAAAAAAACGTTATTGTTTTGTGTTAAGTCTTGTCCGATGGTACGGAACCCTTCGTGTGCGAGTCCGACTCGCACTTGCCCAGTTTTTCACAAACATGTAAAATATTCAGGGCCGAGTGCACGAAAGGACAAAAAATCAAAATCAACGTCAAAGTATGATCAAACACGTCACTTTGTGTGGACAGCATGGAAGGAACTCTATGCGGATCACTAAAAGTGACGTGTTTGAACATTGATTAACTCAGCCGTCTCTTCGTGCAATCGGGGCTCATTCTTTTAATGCTTTATGGTTTAGAAACCATGCAATACTGTAGGTCTCCTTGCCCAGTTAACCAAGATTAATTCACGCATTGTAATGATTATTTCTTGAATTGTCTTTGGTACAGTATTTTAATTGTATTCAAATGTTATGTAAAATTTTAACGTTCAAACTGGAACACGAAAAATTGTCTTACTATCTCTATTTCAGGCGTGAAGATTAAAATTTGTTACTTACGTTACGTATGTGCTCCTCTGACATTATTTTCGATTAGTTGTAAATTGTCTTGCTCACTGGGTTTACACATTTTTGATGGGCCTGGCGTAAGCACCTCTATTACAATTATTATAATCAAATCTTTATATTGTTTCAGAGCAGCTGTCGTCGGTGCAAAATCTGATGATTGTTACTCGGTCGATATAAAAAGCAAGTATCTACTTTGTTAGTAAAATATGTAGATACCTTTTTTTTTATGCGACCTGACATGGATGGCTAATACCACACAACTATCGTTATGATATTAGCCCAATACACCACATTCCCGAAGGAATTAGGTGCCATGCCAGGACCTTCCCTTTATGAGCACGGCTACATTGAACTAGATGGAAAACACGGACAAGTTTTCATTGCCGCTTCGACCATCTTTTCATTCTACCCGGGCGGGCCTAAACCCTACCACCTAGCAGGGGAAGGGGACCTACAGTTTTACATGGATTCCGAACCATGGAGCAGCTCGCATTCGTGACGAAATGCACTTTTCGAACTCGGGAAGAGAATGACAGTGGTGCATGTCGGAATTGAACCCAGGCCTCCGCTACGCTAGTCCAGTCCCCGCGCCACTAGGCTACGAGCCGCTCAATACCTACTTGTTTCGTCAAGTTACAACTAAAGGTAATACCTTGATTCAATTATATTGGTTTATTTGATCCTTCATATATGAAGCTTTTCTCAAGGTACTAGGACGGACCAGTGATAATATACGAGTACATGTTTTTTTTATTTTTTATAACTAAACTAATATCGATGGTATACGCCCTTAAACATTTTGATACAAATCTTTAGTGGCTTGTCATGGATAAGTTATAAAAAAACTCGTACAGCTAATTATCCTCTTAAATTGGCCCAACCGCGGCGGGACTAACTCATTCGTGGGCACGGTACAAAACCGTGCTGTTGCGCTCTGGGACCTTCTCTGTTTCAAATAATAAGACAGGCTCCATGATGAGGAAGATGCAACATGTTCACAAAAAAGACAATGTGCATAGTGTATGATTTGGTAAGATTTACGAAAATTTTAATTACAAAACGACTTATAGCTAAAAGTAAACCACGACCGCTGTAGTCAAAAATCGAACAAAAACCAAATAGATTATAGATCTTGATTAAATAAGCTATGTCCGATGACTAATCTTTTTAAGATTTTCTTACTTTATCATTGCGTAATAAACCACCAAAGTTTTGTAAAAAACGCGCGAAAATTTCGAACTTTCGGACCTTATAACTTAGAAACCAAACACAATTTTACAATGCCATCGGTCATAAGACATCTAGTTCGATCAAATAAAGCTCTTTTGAGCAAAATTTGGGATCTCTGACAAGAAATATGGGCGTGATCTTCTTTCCCCGTTTATATGGGGAGTTGAGCGGGTTGGGCCACCTTAAGTTGAACCGCGCAATCGTTATCGTGTTAAAACCGCACACAACTCACGCGTGGATCCGGGTCCATTCACTATCGTGCAACCACATTTAGGTCAGCATTTCCAACACACAGTTAATTGCAGAATTGACAATACAAGCGACAAGCGAACGACAAACAGCATTGGACACACAGCGGCGAATCGCCATCGAACCGCGCGGTACAGTTCGGTCACAGAAGTGATAATTGGGTACGGTACGGTACACCCTCCGAGGTACACTCAGTAAGAAAATTGAGAAGCGCGCGCAGTGCGTCAAAGTACGCCGCGGCGCGCCGCGCCGCCCCGGCGGCAGTAGTGTTTCTGCTATAGAAATTACAAACTGTATTGGGGAGCACCCTAACCAGTTTTGCATTTAGCCTGATTTTCACCAACTGCTGATTTATTTTAATCGACTCTTAAAGGGCCTTTATTACTAAAGTACTGAATATCTTGTACTGGTATTGATTGCGAGATGGTAAGAAAGGCAAAAAAAAAACAAAAAAATATGAAAATTAAGCAAATCGGTACTTGGTGGAAGAGACCCTTAATCTCGAAGCTGGAATTAATTACTTTGACAGGGTCACTCTGAATACTACTGTGTGCTCGTGATTGTAAGGTCGCCGCGCTGTGGTCGTTTGACGTTGTACAAATCGGCAGTACGAGTTTATTTTGACAGGATGGCAAACTAAAACTTCAAACGTTCGGCGATGCATTTTTGAAATATTTTTCTTTTAAAAAAACATTGGTCCTCTTGTTAAACACTACCATCAGTATTCAGAGTGGATGGACTAACTTTAATACATAGATTATGTCCGTACTGAGACGCATTTTGTATGGTTAGTCCAGTTATAATCCCGTATTAAATGTTGACAGTTCACTCTGAATACGACTGTAAATTTTTAACTTGAATGTCTTCGGTTGCGTTGCCGTGTTTTTTCGACAAGCTCTAAATTGTTAAGCGTGCGGTTTTGCTGTCTCCAAACGATCGAAGTCTCCGTTATTACGTTTATCGTGTCGTTGACTGTACACCGGAGCGTATCGACATCGATCAGTCAACTGGGCCGGGGCGTTAGTGAGGCTAACTGTACCCACAGAATAAGCCCGCGGGCACACGTGGCCACGATGCAGTTAGATGCAGTGTCTTATCGCAACGGATGAATTCCTTGGTTCGATTGCACGAGCTCAAAAATTTTAATTCGATTTGGTGGCTTCGGAATACATTTTAGAATATGAACGAAGTTGGGTGATACCATAGAAATAGGATGTGCGCGCTGCGTGCCCATGCTAGGTATATGGGTGATACGGCCATATGGTTACCAGATTCATTATTTATATTTTTTAGACACCTAGATATGAATAGCTAATACCGAACCGTCCGTCAGATATTAGCCTAATACACCACATGGAAACTAGATAACATGCCAGGACTTATATTGCTCGACTACATTGAACTGGATGGAAAACATGGACAACTTTCATTGCCTCTTCGACTATCGTTCATTCAATGCAATGTGGTACTCACCCGGGCAGGATTAACCCTACCATCTAGTAAGTAAGGAATGGAACCTACAGTTTTTATTGAATAATTAAGATATTAAGTATTTTATGCATTGGCTTATATATTTATTAGTCATACCTATACAGGTTGTCGTAACGGCCAGTACATTAATTTCGCCAGCGTAATCCTCATGTTTTTCCGAGAAAAAAAATTTTAATTTTTTTTTCTGTAAAGTGTCTAGTTACCGAGGTGCACACTTTTGAAATTCATGTTTTCGTTGTAACCGCGCATAAGGAAGGTCTTGGCATGGAACCTAGATCCCACGTGGCGTGTCAGGCTGCTATTATAAGGTATGATATTCCAGGTGTCCAAGTACATACAACGTTCCTACGTTCTTACGGAACATTCGATTCTTTTTACACTAAATTATTGAATTACTTCGTATGGAAAGTCTGACTTTTTATTTAGAGAAATTTGTTTGTTTATCCCAATAATCATTTCCCAAATTTATTGTGCTGGCCATTGTGCGACCTGTTTATGACGAATTAATATATAAGTAAATGCAACAATTTTAATCAAAGATACATGAACTAATTTTGACACCATATTTTTATTTATTGTTAAAATACGCTTTAAGGGTTCCATACCTATTACTAACCTTCCGCTGTCCGTATGTCATGAACTATAACAGGTAGACAATTTAAATTTTTACACGGTGTGTATTTCTTTGCCCCTATGATAACAATAAATATAAAACAAAAAATGAAATTAAAATTAAAGGGGGGCTCCCATAGCATAATCGTGATTTTTTAGCATGGTACGGAACCCTTCGTGTGCGAGTCCAACTCGCACACTTGGCCGATTTTTTATCACAATCGTTGATGTTTCACGGTTCAGGAGCAAGTCATTACAACGAGCCGAACCGACCTAGCGTCTGCTCTCACTTTTGTGGCAAGGTCTAATTTTTTTCACTTCTGTCTCTTGAATGTTCTAGAGCAAATTGTTTTATCTAATGTATTCGGTCTAACTGAATCAACGACGCATACACGTTTGAATATGCCCGCCGGAGGTTGTCCGTCACTTGCGGACAGATCCACGGAACAAATACGAAAGTGAATGAAGTTTCACGAAGTGAGAGCGTATTGTAATAACTTCCCTACTAGCTAGATATAAGAGTTAACCCTGACCGGGTTGGTACTATCGCATCAGATGAAAAATGGTCGAAGCGGCAATTAAACATTGTTCAATGTAGCCGTGCTCATATAAAGGAAGGTACTAGCATGGCTCCTAATTTCTTCAGGAATGCGGTTTGGTATGTTACTCGATATCTCCGGAAATTGTCAACCGATTTGAATAATTATTTTTCTCATCAATAGGGTATATCTCAGGGCTGGTCCTTTCATAAATTTTATGAAAGAATATTACTCCTCTTATTTACAGAATTGTCGGAAATAACTAAGGGCCGATTTTTCAATCCTCTGATAGTACTTATCGAACTCACGTACAAATTCACGTTTGTCAAAAGACGGATTGTCATTACCGGAGAATTCTATCTATCTATCTATCTCTATATCTATCACAATTATCCGACTATAATTTTACTAATTAACATATGGACTTACTATATCGGATGGATAAGCAGAAGGTTAAATAAATCCGTCGAATAGTTATCGGGCTGTTTATCTGAATATTGAAAAATCATCCATAAGTGGGATGTGATTTTTAGGGTTCCGTACCTAAAGGGTGAAAACGGAACCCTATTACTAAGCCTCCGCTGTCCGTCCGTCCGTCCGTCCGTCCTTCTGTCACAGGGCTGTATCTCATGAACCGTAATAGGTAGGGAGCTAAAAATTTCACAGATTGTGTATTTATTTTGCCGCTATAACAACAAATAGGTAAAAATAAAAAATAATAATTAAAAGGGGGACCCATACAAAAAACGTGATTTTTTTAGTTAAGTCTTGTACGATGGTACGGAACCCTTCGTGTGCAAGTCCGATTCGCACTTGCCCGGGTTTTTATACTTCACTTAAAACTCAACCTTGCCTTTAATGAATTTTATCACTTCTATTACCGAATTCCGCTAAA
Source organism: Incurvaria masculella (assembly GCA_946894095.1). NCBI lineage: Eukaryota > Metazoa > Arthropoda > Insecta > Lepidoptera > Incurvariidae > Incurvaria > Incurvaria masculella. The sequence goes on along the minus strand of OX335657.1, from coordinate 15,086,682 downwards.
GTCGACTAGTCGACTTATTACAACAAATTAAATATCGATTAGTGAGTCAATCGGAACAAGGAAGTAACCGTCACTATAGAAACGAGATCAGAAACCGGTCAATGTCCGGTAATGTCATTGAAGCTGTTACACACTTGGACATAACTAGTTCTGTCATGAACTGGATTGAGTAGTGATATTTAGTATCGGTATCATTGTCAGTCCGTCATTTGTGGGTTTTTAAATGCAGCGTCTTTTGCATGGATGTCTAAAACCACAAAACTACCGTTATGATATTAGCCTATAACACCACATTCCCGAAGGAATTAGGTGGCATGCCAGGACCTTCCCTTTATGAGCACGGCAACATTGAACTGGATGGAAAACATGGACCATTTTTCATTGGCACTTCGACCATCTTTTCATCCAATGCGATTGTACCAACCCGGGCGGACTGAAACCCTACCACCTAGTAGGGGAAGGGGACCTACAGTTTAACATGGATTCCGAACCATGGAGCAGCTCGCATTCGTGACTAAATGCACTTATGTAACTTAGAATTAGAAAGAAAGTGGTGCATTAACGGGGCGAGGATTTGAACCCAGAACTCTGGTATGTTAGTCTAGTCCCCGTGCCACTAGGCTACAAGCCGCTCAGCTGTAATAGCCGCTTCGTGTATAACTCTCTGCTAGGCTTTATATGTTGCCTCTGCTGTTGAGAGCATGAGCAGAAAGGTAGGGGTCACCACTGGTCATCAACACGTGCATAGTGTTTCGCGTCACGTCATATTAAAAGATATATATGTATATATTTAAAGAGCGTCTTAAATGTCATTTCCTTACTTCCTGATTGTTTCTTGTCACATTGTTCTCAAAAATCAAGAGTATTTTTTTTTCTTTCGCACTATTTATCAAATATATATATTTATATATATATGTATTTTTTTAAATGTGTAAATCTGTTCATATGTTCTAAAATAATATTTGTGTATTTGTATCTTATACCTATTAATATGTTTAAGTGTATGTACATATTTGTATGTAATTTATTTTAATATTGGTTGGGGAAAAAGTTTCTTCGCATTTTTTAAGAAAATTCAAAACATTTTTTAATATGGTTTATTTACATTTAACTAAAGTATGTAGGTACCATTTTGTTCGATAACTTTTTGCCATCTTGTAGGTAGGGACATGATCCCATTGCTATAGAAATATTGGGACTTCTGATCAATATACCGCGACAAGTGGTTTTGGCAGTCCTCTCGTGATGTTAACCTGACACTGCCTAAAGAATTCTGAAGAGACCTAAACAGGTGGAAATCTGAAGGTGCAAGGTCAGGACTATACGGCGGATGCATTAACATCTCCCAGCCAAACTCTCTTAGTTTTTGCTGAGTGGCTAAAGATGTGTGAGGTCTAGCGTTATCATGATGAAAAACCACACCCCTTCTGTTGATTAATTCCGGCCGCTTTCTCTCAACTTCTTGCTTTAATCTCATCAGTTGTTCGCAGTAGAGTTCAGAATCGATGGTCCTGCCTGGTGGTAACAGCTCATAATGAATAATGCCCTTCCAATCCCACCACACACACAGCATCACCTTGTTGCGAGTTAACCCGGGTTTCGCCACAGTCTGTGAAGCTTGACCGGCCTTTGACCACGACCTTTTTCGCACGTTCTTGTCGTACGTGATCCACTTTTCATCACCAGTTATCAGCTTCTTCAAAAATGGTTCGGTTTCATTACGTCGTAATAAAGAATCACAAATGAGTACACGGTTCATTAGGTTTCTTTCAGTGAGCTCGTGAGGTACCCAAATATCGAGCTTTTTTGTGTACCCAGTTTTTTTCAAATGCGCCAAAACAGTTTTGTGGTCAATTCCTAGTTCTTCAGCTACGTCGTAACTACTGATATGCCGATCTTGCTCCACTTTTTCAAAAATGGCATCCATTTTATCCGTAATAGGGCGACCAGAGCGACGTGCATCTTTGACATCAAAATTTCCGGATTGAAAACGCTTAAACCAAATTTGTGCTACTCTCACAGAGACTGCACTAGGTCCATAAACATCGCAAATTTTTTTCGCGGCTTGCGTTCCATTTTTACCTTTTTTGTAGTAAAATTTTAAAATGTATCGAATTTCTTCATTAGATTCACTCATTTTGACAGTACGAAAAACAAATGAGAATCACACATTTTCCTAATTTGAATTTGGAATTATGTTCTTTAAAATTTAAACTTTCAATGATACCAAAACCAGCCAGATACAAATAGTATAGCCAAAGAGATTTTATTACAAGTTCATACATACTATAATGCGAAAAGACTTTTTCCCCGACCTATTATATAAATCCTTATTTTTAGGTTAGTTAATATTTTTGCTAATTCATTTTGTTTTACGTTTATTTTTTTGCCCGCCTCACTGCACCTCTCCTACATCTCTAAGGTTGAATGGTAGAGAATGCCTTATGGCATTAATTTCCGCCTTTTTGTACCGTATGGCTGCAAATAAAGTATTTTTTCATTTCATTTCATTTCATATTACTTAGGAAGCATTCATTTTGGGTGACTGAGCATTCGAGCCCTGCAAGATCCTTATTTTATCTAAGCTTTTGTAATGTAACTGGACATGCAAGGCTAGTACAGTTATACCATATCTCCTGTCATTATGTTAACCTTACACACCCTATTACCGAAGGAATTATGGCCTACGACCTCATTGAACTCGATGGGAAACACGTACAATTTTGCATTGTCGCTCGACCATCTTTTCGATGACATACATCCAGTTACTAACCTGAGCGATCTTACAGAATAATCCTACCACCTAGGAGGGGACTTAGTTTTACAGAACAATGGAATGGCTGACATTCGTGACGAATTGCACTTATCCATTCCAGAATGACAAATAAAGTAGTGCATGAACAGAGCCGGTAGTCTCAGTTGTCACCTAAATTGGCGTTACGGCAAACCGATCGACTGGCGTTTTCAAATGTATGGAGAAATTGAAGAGCGCGCGCAGTGGGCGATAAGCGAACTAACATTTGCGAGTCCGAGCTTGATTTGACAGCTTACTCAACGTTGCCATAAATACGTCGACGTTGCCGTTTACGTCGACCCCGCGTTTTCATACAAATCGGAAGTCCGCGTTAGAAGAAGTAAAACCACAGAATATCTAGTAAAAACTTGTATGGAGTTTGGAGAAAACGCCAGTCGATCGGTTTGCCGTAAACGCCAATTTAGGTGAGAACTCAGACTGACCACTCTGGGCAGAATTGTAAAACATAATATCTCGCATGGGAAGCAATGCCCGTGCTCTAAGCTACGAGCCACAATGTAACATTGAAATGTTTTTACTAACATTTATAGCCTAGCATTCAGGAACATAAGACTTAGGAGACAAACCGAATCGCCTATACGAGAGTGGATCATAAAGTTTTTGGAATGACCATGAAAACAATGAAAATTTGATTGAAACGTAATTTTGTTTTCTACATAATCTCCTTCTAATTCGATACACTTAGTATACCGCTATTCTAGATTGATTATTCCATCCTTAAAAAAATATTGTTCATGAGCCTCGAAAACGTCCTCCACATCAGGCATGACCCCGTCGATATTCTCGAATTGGGTTCCACTGAGATTTGCTATCAATTTTCGAAATACATGACAATCACTGGGGACTAACTCCAGTAAATATGGCATGTACTCATAAAGGTCGAAGCCAGCATCACTGATTGCAGTGGGGGCGATTACAGATCTGTGAGCGGGCGCTTTGTTTTGATGATTCAGCACGCCGGACGTCAACTTTCCTCGTCGTTTTTCTTTAATGGTATCTCGCAATTTCGCGATTAAAGCTGCCTAATATGAACCGGGAATTGATAAACCTTTAGGGCCCATACGCACTATGCGGTTACCCGCAATGCGGCTAGCCGTCCGGCTGACCGCAGGATGCGGTTGCGAATGCGGCCAGCCGGATCGCGGGCAGTCGCATTCGCAACCGCATCGTGCGGTTGAAGAACCGTTGCGATTTGCGGTCATATCGATCCATTTCAAAGATGGACGTGGACGAAGTTGCAGCTATTTACTACATTTACACACGTTACGTAAAGAAGAAAAAACAAAGAAAGAAGTACTGGGTGCATCCTTATTTGCAAACACGAGATGAGAGCAAGCACTTTGAAATATTTTTCGAAGAACTAAAAAAATATGAAGATAAGTTTTTCGGATTTACTAGAATGAGCATAAAAACGTTTGAAGAATTATTGAACATTTTAAAAACATTTATAACGAAGCAAGACACACAATTTCGCAATAGTATTAAACCGGAAGCAAAGTTAATAATAGTGCTACGGTAAGTAAAATAAATATTTATAATTAAATTTTTATTAAAATAATGTAGGTACACATTTCAAGCATCATCGTCAGTGATGGAATTAAAAAGTTCCAGATAATCACTATTCTGAGATTTTTCGCTTTCAACAGTTGAAACTGGCGATTGTGCATTCGTCGGATTCCTCACAATTTCTTGAGACGTGTCTCGTCCAAACTCCGAAGACTGCACAGGCTGCATGTAGACATTACTTCCTGAATATTGTGCCGTTTGATATCCATGATGGGTATTCCCTCGTCCAACCTCCGAGAAGTTTGTACGGTGAGAATAGGGACTATTACCAGAATAATGTGACGTTTGATATCCCCGGTAAGAATTAGGCCTTGGATAATCAATGTTCGAATAATTGGAAATCTGCGCATCTCTAATTACCTTTAAAATATCTAATTTACTTTGCATTTGCATATGCTCTGGAATTTTTTTAAATTCTTTTACTAGAGACAAGAAAAAGAGGCGATCGTCGTCATCTTCAACACTCTTTCTTTCTAAATTTCTATTCAAGGCCCCGACTAACTCTCTACCGATAAGATCATCATTATTATTTTTCTTGCTTCTCTTTGGTGCCCATGAAATATTTGATGGAAGTGTTTCTTCATTTTGCATAGCTGTGTTACCATCTTCATTTTCTGTAGTTACATTCCCCGTTGTGCTATTGACAGTTACAGTATCTTTTAAAAATAACAAACTATCGTAGAAAACATATGAAGTCTTTTTTTTTGCCGCTGATCCGCTCTTAGTCTCTTTCGCTTTATGGGCCTTCACAAAACAGTCGCGAATATTTCTCCATTTTTTTTGAATACTCAAACCTAGAAAAAAACATTGTTTCAGATATTTGGCGACAGGGTGTTCATTCGCAGAATTGCATTATATGTTTAAGATTGGAATTAGTACTATCGCCGAAATAGTTCGAGAAGTATGTGCAGCTATATGGTTTTGCTTAAAAAATATATGCCTACCACAACCAACCAAAGATATGTGGCTTCAAATTGCAAATGGTTTCTCTACTAGAGCACATTTTCCAAACTGTATAGGTGCTTGTGACGGAAAACATATTAGAATTATAGCACCTAACAATAGTGGATCAATGTGCTTCAATTATAAAGGATATTTTTCTTTGGTATTGCTAGCAATTTGTGACAGCAACTACAAATTTGTGATGATTGATGTTGGAGCATATGGAAGATTCGGTGACTCAGCAATCTTTCAAAACTCAAACTTTTATAAAAAAATTCAAGAGAACCGCTTGAACATTCCTGAACCAGCACCTATTTCAGGAAACAATGCAACTTGTTTTCCCTTCGTTTTTGTAGGAGACGAGGCATTTGCTTTAAGTACGAGTATGATGCGCCCTTATCCGAGAAATAATTTAAATATTACAAAAAGAATATTCAATTATAGACTTTGTGTGGCTAGACGTTACATTGAATGTACTTTTGGCATACTTGCGAATAAGTGGCGCATTTTTCACAGACCAATTAATGTTCACATCGATTTAGTTAGTGATATTATTAAGTCTGCTTGCATTTTACACAACTTTGTAAGAGACAGAGACGGATATTCTTTTAGAGACTCATTAAGTAATCCACTAACTGAAACTATTGCTCGAGATAACGTGCGAAGAAACAATAGAACTGCTTTCGGATATCGAGAATTATTTGCAGAATATTTTATGCATGAAGGGAGGGTAGAATGGCAGGATAATTACATTTAAATAAAATGATTTTGATAATTACCTAGTTTTTGTTTTTCTTCCTTTGTCAATTCCGTACCGTGATAAATATGCACTAACTCTTCCCATGCTCTTTGTTTTAATATTCTATCAGAATACTCTGGTAATTTGGTGTTCCAAATTGCTGGCCGACTCTGGATTTCGATGATAAATTTTTCGGTATCGAATTCCATTTTAGCAGACGTACCACGTGCACACTCAAAGGCGGGCAGCCGCAAACTGAGCCGCACAGTGCGTATAGCAACCGTGCGGGTGGCCGTCACTCGGGCCGCAGCACTCCGAGCGACCGGAGCGGTCTGCGGGCAGCCGCATCGCAGTGCGCATAGAAATGAATATTACGTACATAATTGTACTTGCGGTCAGCCGGACGGCTAGCCGCATTGCGGGTAACCGCATAGTGCGTATGAAGCCTTAGGCAAGTAGGCAATTAGGAGAATTCCTTCAACCTCCTAGAACACAGAGGCCATAACTTTGCATGCAGTCGCAGCAACACGAAATTTCTTCATGGGAGGAGAAGACGGTCGTTTCCGGTACATGCTTTGTCGTTTCGTCTCGGTATTGAAGTGGTGCACCCATGTTTCATCCATGGTTACAAAAATACCTAAGAAGAGTTCAGGATCTTCTTGAAAGATGTCAAGATTCCGCTTAGAAATGTCAAGACGTTGCTTCTTGTTCTCGTCAGTGAGCATTCGTGGTACCCATCTTGCTGACACTTTTTTAAAGTTCAAAACATCTGTAAATTTTTTTTTACCGCTGCTATAACTAATCTTTAGGGTCTCTGAGAGGTGGTTTATTGCAACTCGTCTGTCTTCCAAGACATTTTTTTCCACTTTTTGGACCTTTTCTTCTGTGAGGGAGGAGGACGGGTGTCCAGAGTGGGCGTCATCTTCACAGCTCGATCTGCTACGTTTGAAATCAGATATCCAGTAAGCAACGGGGGAATATGGTGGTGCACTGTCCCCTAATGGTTGCTGCATATCCAGAAAAAAATTCTTAGCAGAAATGTTTTTCAGAAACAGGTACTTTATAACCGCACACATTTAGTTTTTCTCCATACTTCGTAAATTTTGGCGACCACTTAAATTAAAAATTAAATTTCTTAAGAACTTTAAACCATAGCTGAATTATATTTTACGTCAATACACTACAATAGTGACTGGTCACTTTCATTACAGACTACCCTCAAAATATCTGTTAGAAGTATGTGATTCCAAAAACTTTATGATCCACCCTCGTAGATAGTTTTGATAGCTCCCTTCTAACATTTTTATATGGAATCCGATCCAAACCTTTATAAATGAACTCCTAACTCGGGATAAAGAGAAATTAGTGATGCACTCGAATTAGACTCCTTGGACCAAGCCATAAAGTCTACTTGGCGACGGACAACGCGTCTTCTCAACATTCTCGTTCATGTGTCAAGCGGCTTTCTTGGATACATACATGACTGGACGGCTTTTGTGTCCGACACGAAGAAAGCTAAGTCGCTCCAGATTAGAAATTGTCGACGTCTCGTGATCAATATTTGTGGATTCCGTGCATCGCTTTCACGCTGCGCGCGTAGTGACGGCCTATTCTTTTAATTCCGTGCTCAGGAATGAGGAATTCTTCAGCCTCGGTAGCCCAGGGATGAGACGCCTTGCGATTCGATAAGCTGGGTGAAGCCCCTCTAAACGCTGGATGGGTTAAAATTTGTTAAATAAATTATTTAAAAATTAACGCCCTTGCAAGTGTTCTTAGTGTTTCATTTAAGATAATAATAAATACCCCAAATTAGAACATATAACATTGACATTTATACATACCAGCACGCTCCGCTACCCAGGGGGGTGGCAGAGATGAAAGAGTGCTATGAAATTGTGAAAAATATGGTTTTCATCAAACCTCGCAAAAAATATCAAACAAAGCGTGTTAATTAAAAATTGGCCGTCTGCCACTTTCATTTTCGCTAATGAGAGAAATAGGCGAGCGGAGGAATTAATTAATTATAATTATAAATGTTTAATTAATATAAGGTTACGCAACGCGCCGTTCTGTCAAACTATAAGCGAGCCTTATATCTCACACATTCCTCACCTCCCTGTATGAGATGGTATTAGTCCGTTTTTGTAATCCCGGAATTCTTGAAATGCATCTAAAAGCCATACGTAGAAATAGTGCACTTGCAATGCATTTCTTGCGTATTCACACGATAAATCGACGTACACTGGAACTCTTTAGTTTTAATTTGCTGTAAAAAATCATAAAATGTCGCCACAAGTTCCGTCGGCGAATTTGCTTCTAAAACATTGCAAACGTTCCTGATGAGTGCAACTACATCGATAGGACATTGAACGGGGAGATTTGATTTCCAGCAATTCTCTCGCCAGAAAATTTAGAATGCAAAAAAACCAGCAACTTTTTTTTCCTTTTTAGTAATATTTTTTTTTATGTGACTGGACATGGATAGCTAATACCACACCTTCTGTCATGGTATTAGCCCAACACACCACATGGGAACTAGGTGCCATGCCAGGACCTTCCTTATATTGCACGGCTACATTGAACTGGATGGAAAACACGGACAATTTTCATTGCCGCTTCGACCACCGTTCATCCAATGCGATGGTACCAACCCGGGCGGGATAAACCCTGCCACCTAGTAAGTAGGAAGGGGACCTACAGTTTAACATGGAATCCGAACCACGGCCAGCCTCTCTCAACGGTCGAATGGTCACCCATCCAAGACCAGACGGGACCCAGCGTTGCTTAACTTCGGAGAGCGATCGCCGAAGTGTCGCGCCACTGGGCCACTGAGGCTGACAAAATATAAAAACATATCAGTTAATCTGGAATAAGAATCCAACAAAAACAATATTTGCAATACTTACTATTCTGTCCTATCTTTTAGATCCTTTCTGCCAATTTATGGGCCTAAGAGTGACCTTGGTATGTTTCTTTTGATGAAAATTAAATACACATTTTGGGTTTTTATAAACATCTACTTATCCTCTGATTATTTCCATAACCTTGCTTGATCTACCATCACGCAAGATAACCGAAGGGGTGAGGAGTGGAGTTCGACATAAGATAATTCAGGGCAATACCTACCGACGTTTTTTTGCACTAGAAATGGAATCACGTATAAGCCTTGAATTGATTGATATGTGATTGGTTACCGACTGGAATGATGAAGTGGTGGAACCCCAGAAGTAAGGGATGCAATAAAAGGAACGAATCAAATATATTGATCAGCAAAAGCGTACCTATAGCACGCTATTCTCGAGCCGTACGCGTCTACCGTTGATAGAGATATCGAGTTGCTGATAATATCGTGGGAAAATACGCTTTGCTGTAAGATTGGACACGCCTTGGCGCGTGTTGACGCTATCTTGCAGATTGTGTAGACACGAGAAAGTCAGAAACGTTGACGCATACATGCTCTATCTCAAAAATAGCGGCATAATTCCTCAATGCATTCTTAAAAGCGATTGTCATAAATGATTTCATGTCCGGATCATTGTAAGCTTTGTGATGTTTTCCAGCCGTTTCCTGTATATATAGCAGGTTTTAATCTCGTACTTGACTGTGGGCTTTTTTTTTATGTGACTGGACATGGATGGCTAATGCCACACCTTCTGTCATGGTATTAGCCCAACACACCACATAGGAACTAGGTGCCATGCCAGGACCTTCCTTATATTGCACGGCTACATTGAACTGGATGGAAAACACGGACAATTTTCATTGCCGCTTCGACCATCGTTCATCCAATGCGATGGTACCAACCCGGGCGGGATAAACCCTACCACCTAATAAGTAAGGAAGTAGGTCTATGTAGGTCCCCATTTTAACGTGGAATCCGAACCACGGCCAGCCTCTCTCAACGGTCAAATGGTCACCCATCCAAGACCAGACGGGACCCAGCGTTGCTTAACTTCGGAGAGCGATCGCCGAAGTCTCGCGCCACTGGGCCACTGAGGCTGAGTTTCCGATACATTGATGTTTCAGAACGTAGTTCTATGCTCTTTGAATGATATGTTTTTTAAATTTACACCGTCGCTGTACATAATGTTTTGAAAACTTACGGTTATCCGGTGTGCAATTTCGATGATGTTTAATGTTGCGTCGTTTGCAGAAGTCTAAAACTGGACTCCATTTGAGCATTATAGCTTGAGGTTGATTTTGTAGCTTTGACTCCATAGCCAGTATATGTAAGATACATTGCTGTTGTTCATATTTTCTCCAATTTAACTGGCGATCCAGATAGACGTTTCACTTCACCAATACCCGCGCTGGAAATATAAACGACCCCGAATTGGATGGAGTTTTCATAACACAATCCTCCATACCCAGCACGGGGACGCATCATAAAGTCCAAAAAGCACAAAGTCCAAAACCCATACCGTCCAAAACACTAATGAATTCGGAACTTTTACAATTAGGTTAGGTTAGGTTAGGTTAGATTATAATATTTGCATTTATAAATATATGCAAAAATACATACTTTTGGATGTTCTGGGTTTTGGACCTTATGCTTTTTGGACTTTATGAAGGCGACCCATCAGCACAATAGTATTCATCAGTTGAAAGAATTGCCAACGCAACCAAACTGAATGAAAAGCTTTCTTTTAAAACAAAAAACAGTTTGGGTGGCTGTGCTGAAGTACCAAAGTTGCTTAAAAAAACCGGCCAAGTGCGAGTCGGACTCGCACACGAAGGGTTCCGTACCATCGTAAAAAAAAACAAAAAAAACACGTTTATTGTATGGGAGCCCCCTTTAATTTTTATAATTTTTTAATCTTACCCATTTGTTGTTGTAGCGGCAAAATAAATACACACTCTGTGAAAATTTCAGTTGTCTACCTGTTACGGTTACTGAGATACAGCCCTGTGACGGACGGACGGACGGACGGACGGACGGACGGACGGACGGACGGATAGCGGAGGCTTAGTAATAGGGTTCCGTTTTCACCCTTTGGGTACGGAACCCTAAAAATTAAAAAATAAATCGCGAGCTACGCAAATCGATGCACCATTCTATATAGGATTTGCGGATTGTCGCAGAGCTATCGAGCTTGCTCAAATTACGTTTGAAGATTTCCAGCGGCCTTATTGCCGAACAGCGACTGTCGCTGCCAGCGTCGGTATCGCTGCTAACGAGTCATAGCACACAACATTTTGCGGCTACCATCGACTTACCATGGATTACCGATACCGACGACATATACTATGCGGTTGCCTATCTTTTATCCGCAGCAACGGTAGCCACAAAATTTTGTATGCGATGTTTCGTTAGCAGCGACACTGACGCTGACAGCGACAGTCGCTGTTCGGCAATAAGGCCGCAGGTTGTAGGATTGAGTTTATGCCGCTCGTGGTGTAGGGGCTAGGGCATTTGCCTTTCGTGCTAGAGGTTTTGGGTTTAAATCCTCGCCCCGGTCATGCACCACTTTCTTTCTCCTTTGTTACCGAGTTGGATAAGTGCGTTTCGTTAGGAATGCGAGTTCAGAACCCACGTAGGTCCCCTTCCCCACTATGTGGTAGGTTTAAGCCCGCCCGGGTTAGTACGAATCGCATGAATTTCATCCGCATTAGATGAAACTATCGTTGAAGCTGCAATGAAAGACTGTTCGTGTTATCCATCCAGTTCAGTGTAGCCGTGCTCATAAAGGGGAGGTCCTGGCATGGCACCGAATTCCTTCGGGAATGTGGTGTATTGGGCTAATATCTTGACGGTAGTGTGGTTTTAGCCGTCCATGCCAGGTTCTACATATAAAAATAGGCACCCGCCGGCAGACAATTCCATATCATGGCGGGACGGCCAAGAAATTAGTTTGAGAAACGATTCGTTCTCAAAAGACTAATATCAACAACAAAGAGGTGCTCTGTTTCTCTGCCTTCGTTTAGTTGTGCATATGGGTTAGGTTAGGCTATAACTACTTACCAACGTACTAGTTATACCTACATTTAACGACTCCTCAGCCTTAATATATCATCAGCTCGAAGTAGCTGCAGTGGCCTGGTATTTCCGCGCGGCGGGAACTCGCGGTATCGTGCGTCCCACTGACCTTTTACCGCAGAATATTATGCCTTTACCGCAAATTGTGCGCTAGCCGAGCGTGCGTGAGAGGGAAAGGATTCATGCGGTGGAAGCTGCCTTCGAGGAAAATCCAAGGATTTCAGTAGAGATCGCAAGGACGTAACCTCATACTGGAACTATTTTCGACGGTATTGGTGCCCTGTTCGAATCCTGCGTCAATCCTGCCTGTTCGAATCCTGCTTCAGAAAAAATACACCCAACAAAATTTCTTCCTTATCTTCGAAATCGAATAACTTTTCGGTATTTTCCGTTCTTGGTAAAAATCATCAGAATTTATCATTCAATGTTACATACTTGTTTTAAGGTGGCCCATCCCGCCCATCTCCCCATACAAAAGGGGAAAGAAGATCACGCAATATGGGCGTGATCCAAAATTTTGCTCAAAATAGCTTTATTTGATCGAACTAGATGTCTGATGACCATTGGCATTGTAAAATTGTGTTTGGTTTCTAAGTTATAAGGTCCGAAAGTTCGCATTTTTCGCGCGTTTTATACAATAACTTTGGATGTGGATTACGCAATGATAAAGTAAGAAAATCTTAAAATGAGTAGTCATCAGACATAGCTTATTTATTAATTTGAATTTCAGCGACATCTACATTTTAAGCATTGTCCTGCTTCCGACGAATGTCACGACCAATACTTTTTCAGATTGTTTTCAAAATCTGATTACAATGCTTAAAATGTAGATGTCGCTGAAATTCAAATTAATGAGATAACGGTAATGTCGTATCCATTAAATACATAAAATTATCATAGCTTATTTAATCAAGATTTATAATCTATTTGGGTTTTGTTCGATTTTTTACTACAGCGGTCGTTGTTTACTTTTAGCTATAAGTCGTTTTGAAATTAAAATTTTCGTAAATCTTACCAAATCGTACACAAAGCACATTGTCTTTTTTGTGGACATGTTGCATCTTCCTCATCACGGAGCCTGTCTTATTCTTTGAAACAGAGGAGGTCCCAGAGCGCAACAGCACGGTTTTGTACCGTGCCCGCGAATGAGTTAGGGCCGCCGGGTTAGGCCACCTTAAGAGAGTCGTTACCCTATTATTTCCCCATTCTACGGGCGATAACTGTTTCCATGCTACAATATATTGTAGAAATCTATATTGAAATCGTTTAGATTGGAAAATATTGGCACCTTTTTTGAAGTTAATAGATAACCCATATTTTTTTCTGCCATTCTATATTTTCGAAGAGCCTATTTAGTTGATTCCACGTGTTGCATACAAACAGTTCGTGAAGGCGCAGCTATGTCCGTCTTTTTGTCAGATGAATACAGTTGGACGGTATAGAACTGCATTCTAGAACTACCAGGATTTGTGCAGAGGCCAGAAGCACCGGACAGTTAAGCAGAACCGGCTGGCGGCGGCGGTGGAAGTAGACCAGCCAGTGTTTCGCTTCCTCCGCCTAGAATGCTTAATGGCCGTCAGGGCCGGATTATCCATAAGGCAGTGTGGCCAACTGCCTAGGGGCCCAGCATCGGATAGGGGCGCACCATGTAAAACATAAATTTCATCGAGTGAAAATTTCCTTTTTTTTTGTAAAGTATCGGATAGGGTTTCTAGGACGGACGCATTTCTATCATTAGCTAGGTGGATAGGATGAAAGTGAGAGTCTAAGGGTCTCTTCCACCAAGTACTGATTAGCTTAATGTTCACATTAAAGGGTCTTTCTTACCATTTCGCAATCGATACCAGTGCAAGATAATCAGCACTTTAGTAAGAAAGGCCCTTTAAGTGTCGATTTATATTAATCAGCACTTGGTGAAAACCAGGCTAAGGAAGCTTGGCAGATAAAAAATATCGTCCGAAAACTACTCCTTCATAGAAAAAAAAACTGTCAATGTGTGCATTTTTAATTGCCGCTCTTTTAAATTATGTTGACGTCAGCAATGTTTTTATTACCAGGTGGCAAGAAGTTCGACAATAATTAAGGGGCGCCGAGGATTACATTGCCTAGAGGCCCCGACAGTGTTAATGCGGCCCTGCTTAGCACGAGCAGGGCCGACTTATCTCGTAGCCCATGTTAACCTACTGACTTGGTACATGCATGCATTAACCTGTATGCAGAAGGAACAGTGTCTGAAGTCGAAGCTAGAACAGCGATGCCCATTATTATGCCCTAACAATTTTTTTTAAGCGCGGCATATGGCATACGCCAGGACGCATGCCTTGGAGATGCCCGGCGATGCTCATGGGCTTTCGAAATTACCCGGGGGCTGCGAAAACCATGTCGGTCGCCCAGGCGCTTCTTAACACCATATTTGAAGGACCCCAGCAGCCGTTCCTTATACGTTGCCGTTGAAGATGCGAATTCGGACATTCGAACACGTCCGGAGCATGAGGAGTATTTGAGGTATTGGAGGAGCAGAGATCCACAACCCAAGCGAGGCGCAACGTTCTGTTTAAAATAAACTAGACATTGTTCTCGAGAAAGTAGTTAACTGAGGCCAGCAGAACCTTGTCGCCTTCAACGTTCGCTAGACCCAATGCTGTGTTTTCTCTGCCAAGGCAGAACCCTTTCCGCTCTTAGCAAATTTTCAAGGCAACGTTATAGCTGTCACGGAGCACCTGGACCTACTGGGCTGCAACATCTCCAAAGACGTGGTTTTTCGGCGTTTTATTAAATCCAAGGAAACAAAATTGCATCGCAGAAACTGGGAATCCAGAATAATCCGGGATTCCCGGAATTACAGAAGGTTCTTTTCACCCGTAAAACGACTACTTCTGTACACATCACACATTATGCCGGTGATAGAATACTGTAGCAACTTATGGGGAGGTAGTCCCCAGTTGTTGGCCCAGCAGCTGTTAGCGTCCTTGGACTCGATTCAGCGCCAAGCTGTTCGTCTTCTTGGGGACCCACAACTCACCGCCACGAGCCACATATGGTTTGTGGAGTCGCTCAGTCTGTTCTACAGGTACTATCATGGACGTTGCTTTGTGGTACGTGTATCCCTTATTCCTCCCCATCCTACCTATATCCGGAGCACCCGCGGCAGAGAATTAGAGCACCCCCTTTTTGTTGACATTGGGCTTTTGTCAATGAACTGTTTCTCAAACTAATTTCTCTACCGCACCGCTAGGATATGTTTTTTGCCAATTCTGCCTATATGCTCGAACATTGTTCTTGCAATTACGCTCTTGCTGAATCGGGAGGCTACGTTAAGGGCCTGTTTCGTTGCCTTTACGTCTGGGTCACGTCGTGATCGCGCACGGAACAAGTAATGATTACGATTTTGGTTTTAAATGTATTTTTTTGGGGGCGCTGGAAAATAATAGATTCTCAAAGTGGGCGGTAGCTCCAAATGTTTTACTCAGTTTCTGAAATTTTGAATTCTAAAATATATTTTAGAGATCTACATCTGTTTTTTTATCTTTTAGATTGGAAAAGTGGTGTTTTTAACTGTCATTTTAGTTTTTTTTTAATTGAAAATACAATTATTTTCATACAAATAAAAAATAATGGACATAGGATCGAGCTTTCTCAAGTGATTAAATTTTTTTGGTTAAATTTTTTAGCGTTGGGCCTGGAAAGAGATTTCGCTCGTTGTATTCACAGCCGGTGTGCAAAATTGTCCTTAGGTCTATGAAGAAAGAAATTATTTATTAAAATTTTCAATCTCAGAGCCCCGCTACGCCCCGCTACCATCGCCGCGCAGAACTGAGAATGTTACTTTGCAAAATAACAAAAATCGCATGTGCGACTGGCTTGCTCTACGTTCTGATATATTGTGCAAACAAAGGGAGTTTAATACGTACTTTTGTGGTGTATGTATTCGTGTATTCGTATAGGGTCTCATGTATGTATATGTACATACCAAGTTGCAGCCAGCGAAGCTAGATCCCGCTGCCAACCGCTGGCCTGAATCTTCTCTAAAGTGCAATAGTCAATTTATAAAAAAATCATGAATTGATCTATGCTATCATGAATAATATAATACGACAATTCGTTTTGCGAACATTTCATGAAAAATATCGAAGACATAAAAAGCCCTTTGTAACCATGGGCCATATTCTCGTCATTATTTACCTTTTTTTTACTTATTTTATTTGTATCTATTATTTAAATGGTAAATGACGTAATTGTTTTAGGTAACCGATCCACTTGTAAAAGGACCAAATTAACGCATCAAAAATGTGATAGATTGAACGCAGCCACATTGAAATGTGATTTTTTGTTAAGAATGCGGTTCACTCCATGATTCGGAACCCATGTAAAACTGTTGGTCCTCTTTCCGACTTACTATTGGTATAAAGATGTTCGAAGCGGCAATGGAAAATTGTCTGTTTTTCCATCCAGTACATTGTAGCCGTGCTCATATAAAGACCACTGCCAAACCTTCGGTAATGGTGTGTTGGCGTCAAAGCAAAGTCAGTTAGGTATGTCTAATTCCATTAAATGTATTCCAAGTAATTATACCTTCTGTACCATAAACACTTTTGCTAATGGGCTTTGTAGGCCCGCCCTTGTTCTCATGGACACGAGTTCAATTCACAGATGAAAGGTTTTCACTTACGCACTTAAGGTGGCCCATCCCGCTCATTTCCCCATACAAAAGGGGAAAGAAGATCACGCCTATATTTCTTGTCAGAGATTCAAAATTTTAACCTTAAGGCGGCCGAACCCGGCGGGCCTAACTCATTCGCGGGCACGGTAAAAAATCGTGCTGTTGCGCTCTGGAACCTTCTCTGTTTCAAAGAATAAGACAGGCTCCGTGATGAGGAAGATGCAACATGTCCACAAAAAAAACAAAGTGCATAGTGTATGATTTGGTAAGATTTACGAAAATTTTAATTTCAAAACGACTTATAGCTAAAAGTAAACCACGACCGCTGTAGTCAAAAATCTAACAAAAACCAAATAGATAGAGAACATCGTAAAAAGATTTTTTACGATGTTCTTACTTTATCATTGCGTAATCCACCTCCAACGTTATCGTATAAAACGCGCGAAAAATTCGAACTTTCGGACCTTATAACTTAGAAACCAAACACAATTTTACAATGCCAATGGTCATCAGACATCTAGTTCGATCAAATAAATCTATTTTGAGCAAAATTTTGGATCTCTGACAAGAAATATGGGCGTGATCTTCTTTCCCCTTTCGTATGGGGAGATGAGCGGGTTGGGCCACCTTAAGTTTTAGCTTTCGCATGACATTATCGTTGATAATTTATGTGGTTTTTATCGGGAAAACATGCATTTTTACCAACATTTTACCCATGCAGCACCCTCTAATTAAAATAATAATAAGGGACAACACTAGTCTCACGCGTGTAGCTGTCATTCCATGAGTAAGAAAGTGTGTGTAATCTGTGAACTGTGAATCACCGGTAACTGACACAATCAGACGAACGCGCAACTATTGTCGTATCCTGTTTCCATTCGTCTGATTGTGCGTTATCGGAACGCGTTCAAACGAGTGAGGTCTCGTTTTGCAAAAGTACTCGATTGTGTATGCTGCACAGTTTGCGTCAAACTTAAATATGCCTCTAAAGCTCGCGCGTGTACTCTATATCCATAGCTCAAGAGCGATTTTTGTACGCGTGAGGCGCATGTTAGTTTAGCGTGTGGTTTGGCGCGTACTTTAGTTTTGTTGTTCCTGCGTTTCGTCGTCGAGTCGCAAGAGAGCAATGTCCTTCGTGACTCCCTCCAAGCACTAAATGTATTTATAGTTCACTTGGAGTGCCACACCCGCGACTTGACAGTTGTTCTTTACGATCGGCGCGCAACGGATTCATGAATCAGTAAAGTTCGCAGATACTGGATGATACAGCATACAGTAAAAACTTGGCAACATTTTCATTTTGAGGTTGGGAATAAATTGTGTAAAATGTTTTAAGGTGGCCCATCCCGCTCATCTCCCCATACAAAAGGGGAAAGAAGATCACGCCCATATTTCTTGTCAGAGATCCAAAATGTTGCTCAAAATAGCTTTATTTGATCGAACTAGATGTCTGATGACCATTGGCATTGTAAAATTGCGTTTGGTTTCTAAGTTATAAGGTCCGAAAGTTCGCATTTTTCGCGCGTTTTAAACAATAACTTTGGAGGTGGATTACGCAATGATAAAGTCTTATCCAGTCTTAAAAAGATTAGTCATCAGACATAGCTTATTTAATCAAAATTTATAATCGATTTGGTTTTTGTTCGATTTTTTACTACAGCGGTCGTGGTTTACTTTTAGCTGTAAGTCATTTTGAAATTAAAATTTTCGTAAATCTTACCAAATCATACACTATGCATATTGTCTTTTTTGTGGACATGTTGCATCTTCCTCATCACGGAGCCTGCCTTATTCTTTGAAACAGAGAAGGTCCCAGAGCGCAACACCACGGTTTTGTACCGTGCCCGCGAATGAGTTAGGCCCGCCGGGTTGGGCCACCTTAACGTTCTGAAATTAACATAGAAATATCGACGTCATTGCGGGTGGTATGGATGTCGTTGGTATAATGCTAATCAGTAAAATAAATGTATTTTTAAAGTACCTACTGGATACCTAACCTAACCTAACCTATTGCATAATTGTAATGATGTTAGCCCATCACACCGTATTCCCGAATGAGGAACTTGGTGGCAATGCCAGGATCTTCTGTTAATTTGAGGATTATGCATTGCTTTTCTGATGCAGAATGATGCATTTTAGTCATATTTATAAAAAAAACCGGCCAAGTGCGAGTCGGACTTGCACACGAAGGGTTCCGACTATCGTACCTACAAGATAGCACACAAAAATCACGTTTTTTTGTATGGGGCCCCCCTTTCTTTATTTTTTTATTTTCATTTTACCTATTTGTTGTTATAGTGGCAAAATAAATATACACTATGTGAAAATGCCTATCTATTACGGTTCAAGAGATACAGCCCTGTGACAGACGGACGGACGGACGGACAGCGGAGGCTTAGTAATATTGTTCCGTTTTCACGCTTTGGGTACAGAACCCTAAAAAGCATAGAAGTATGGCTAATAAAACTTTTTACTTACAACGTGTGTAAACTACTTGAACACTACTTGCGTCATACGTACCTAATTGATTTATGACGCGACAGTGGATGTTCTCTCTTTGGCTCTCTCGATTGAGAATTTCTCAGAAAACATATTGTTTTCTATTGAAATGGAATCTTTAAGATGAAAGATGGGATGAAACTCATTCAGTCCGTTGTTCATAAACTGAATCTAAACCAGAATATGAATCAGAAAGTAGAATATCATGTGTAATCTGGATAGATCTCTGTCGCTTGCGGTGATCACCACATTCCGTGTGGATTCTCGTTGGTGTCTGTCATCATCTTATAATTTAAAAAAAACTGCATCTATATGTAAGGTGTATCGCCGAGGGGTATTTTGTTTCTAGGACCTTGACAGTAAACAAATATAATAACCAGTAGATGGTGGCTCAAGGGCCTGGAAAACATTCAGAGGTCTTTTTTGCAATAGATATTTTAAGTAGTCGACACATATTCGTGTAACGGGACTTCTTCCAAGTACCTCCAGTATCAAATTAATATGCTATTGTAGAAATAACTTCATTTTAACAGGGATTATCGAAAAAAATAAACAACTAGAAATTGATGTGACTTCAAAATTGTCATCATAAAAAAATCTTTCGATTACGGAACAATATAATAGATATTCTTGCGGGCATATACATTTGGAGTCGACGGAACAGCTCAGTCCTTCCTCATCAGGTCGGACAGCGGCACGTGCTTGTAGAAGTTCCTCTTGTCCTCGAAGAACTGGGGGTGCACCTTCTCAATGATGCCGACGGCTAAGCCCTTGTGGTAGTCCAGACGGTTCTCCTTGATCTTCTTGACAACTTCCACGGTCTCGGGGGCTGAAAGGGGGTTTGGAAGTCAATGGACACAATTGAGAATAAGTGAAAACTATAATGCCTCCATGTTCTAAAATTTAACTTTTTCTATAATTAAAAGGGAGCCAATTTTTTATTGTGCCAACATTATTAAATTAAAATTTTAACAACATGAAAAAGAAAAAGGGGGGGGGGGACAAGGGTTAAGAACCGAGATAAAAGACTTCGTCCAGCGGCGACACGTATGGCAGTGTTCCCACCACGCTTGCTGCGTTTCCCCTCTGGATAGAAATGCTTAGTCTTTGTGTTAAATAACTTGCTGACATTTTGTCTCCTCTTAAGTCAATAATTTTCTTTCCAATTACATATATGAAGGATTTGGCGCTCTTACACCACGGACCGAAGGTTTTAACCGCAAATCAAACTGCGACATTCACATTGTCATGGCAAATTAAGACATTGGTCAGATTTAGTAAAATAATATTTATTTTGTCTGGGCACTGAAGCAGAATTCGAAACTGCGACCTCTGGACTGAATATCTACCGCTACTGCTGAGCTTTGTAAACAGCTTTGTATTGTATGAATAGATCAGTGGCAGAGCAGTGGACATGTTTTACCAAGGGAACCTGCGTTCGAATCTTGCTTCAGACGATAATTTACGATTTTTTTTAAACCTTAAATGCAACGCTACAAGGTACATAGATGTCGCTGTTTAGCCTCAGATTAATGAAGTGAGAATATCAGATGTGTGAAAATATCAGAGGAATGCACATCTTTGTTGCTCAAGAGGATTATGTGTGATTCATATCAGGTTTTGTTTATGCCTGTTATCCCATGCAAAACTATAATTCACTGCCACAATTAATTACTACCAACGGTGACGGAAGCCTTGATCGGATTTGAAACGTCATCGAAAATAGTTAATATTTTCCATCGAGTTCAAGTTGGCCATGCTATTTAAATGATCGTTCTGTATTGCTAAATCGATCGTTACTGGTGCAGGAGCAATTGCAATTTTATCTTTAAACACGTTAACCAGCAACAGCACTCGTGAACTAACCGCTGTTAAAAAGCTGGCGGCGTACCAACCCGTGGTACCAATGAGCTGGTATATACCAAGCAAAAATATGAACGGCTCACGAAGCTGTCGTGCTAATAATTGCTCCAGTTTTCGTACATACTAACCACTGGTAAAGCTGGCGAGCTGCTCCGCGTTTAAGACGGGCGCGTTGGGCATTTCAACCAAAAGCAGCGTCTCCTGGCCGAGCTCCAGATAACGCTCGCCATCCTTCTCCACCTTCTTTACCGGGTACGAGAACTGCGTCCTTAGTCCCACTGAAATACATTGCAATTTAGGATAAAGTATCCTGGAAACTTAGTCCGTTTCTTTGGTGCTGAGTTCATGAATTGTTTTTTTTAATTATCTTCCAGTAACCATTGACTATGACCACTGCAACATGTAGCTGGACAATCAAATGGATTAACACTTGATTTACCTTTTCTGAACTTTCAACTAGTTGGTGTCCCCTGATGAATAGACATATCTTGAAGATATAGTCACCACAGTACATTAGATGGTATTTTCATTGTTTGGCGCAATGCTGTTACCAATCCTTAGTATTAAAGCATTATTTATGCAGCTGCAGTGAAACAATATCTTACCGAACTCTCCGGAAATTGGTCCCTCGCGAGTCAGCTCAGGCTCGATGTGGAACATAACCTTCCCCTTCGCAGAGAACTTGAGATTATGCTCGTAGGTTACAACGACTTTCTTTGCGCCTTCTTCTCCTTCCAGTCTGTTGAAGATATTAACCAAAATTGTATTACGTTGCTGCCTAAATAATAATAGAAAACGGCACCAGAAGCACATAAGTGATATAGATGCTAGTGTTAAAATGGAAATCAAAGTGAAGCAGCATTTGGTGAAGAACGTTGCTGGTTCTAATCCAGCTTTGCTCATATCATAAAGAAGCTCTTTTTACAGCGACTTTGATTTTAAATACCGAGAATTATGAAATTTGGCAAGAAGCAAGGTAAACACACAACACAGGTAAAAACTCGGAAAATCGTTAATTTGCAGTTAAATCACATCAGAGTCGCGGTCATAATGATCGTACGTATGTGCCGGATAAATATAATTACAGGATGCACACATTACACATTTCAAATATAAATGACTCACTTTCCGCTAATAGTCTTGGTGTCCCCGAGCCCAGTGACCTCCAGGTCGCTGAAGTATTGCGTAACATGAAAGTCGCTCCTGTCCACCGTGAGCTCGCCGATCACGATTGGGTCGTAACCCTTGATGGAGTAACCGGGGAAGGGCTTCGAGATCGCCTTGTTGATGCGGTCGGAGGCGGCGATGATGCAGGTCTCCTCGCTGCGAGCGCACTTCGGGAGGTCCTCCACTGAACAGTAAAGAAAGGACTCGAAAGGATTCTAAATAAGATGATCTTAAAGAATGAATCTTCAATATTCAGGATTTTTTCTGCTATCATCATAATTATCCATAGGAAAACTCAAGACATTGCAACGATTTCGGCACTTTTTGAGATTTGTTTTGGAAATTTGAAATGTAGAGAATTTCCTAAAGTCCTTTTGGAGCGCAAACAAACATATTATTGACTTTCTCAACATTTCGTCTACTACTAAGCTTTGGTATGATAAGGTCTTATTATTTACTTATTACATATACTCATTACAGATTTCGTTAAAGAAATAAAATTTAATGAAATGTTTTTGCGAGCAAAACGGTTTTGTGTACCTAGCCACAAAAAGTGTTGTTCGATGTTTTATAGTATGTAGATACTCGAATAGCTTTGGTCTGTCTTAAGGACTCGAAAGAGCAGGAATTGTTAATATATGCTAATTAAAGGTGTAATAAAACTCATGGTTGCCACAACAGATGAGAAATCAACATTTTGAGTAAGCTTCTTTTGCCACCCTTTTATTTCATTTAGAATAGAAGAGAAAAGAATGGAATAAACGTTTATTTCCTCATTTAAACAGTAACAGTTTTGTATACAATACTCGTAACTTAGAACTAAGAGGAAAAGGGAGCCAACTCAGCTAACGTACAACTCCCTCGCGATGAGAGCGATGCAGCGCTGATCTTCCGTTGGTCCTAACACATATACTTTACTGTATGTTTGAGTCATTATGGCTTTAATCAATCAATCTAACAGGTTGTGATATGATAAAACTATAGATTATAGTCATAAAAATCCCATGGCCAATCTATAATTGATATCATACTTTTCACTGAAAATCCGTCTAAGGATAAAATGCTGTTATAAAAAATTGTGTTCGTCTGTTACTGAAAAGTTGTCGGTGTTTTATTGAATCCAAGTTGGAAAGGTACTTTTGCTGATAAACCTAAAAAAACCTGCTTACAAAACATCAGTTTACTCTCTAGATGCAACCAAAACATCACAGGTAAGGACCCCAGATGTTATGCAATATTTTAAGAAACCAGTTACTCACGTCCAGGTATTTCAATTTTAGCTTCGCACGCCAAAACTGAGGCGACGACCAAAACCAACACTTTACTGAACATCTTGGATTGTTAGGTTCCTCTTTCTCGCAAAACCTCCTTAGACTGACGCTCTGTTCGATACCCGTCGATCCTTTTATACGGAGAACGTGAATTTTTTGCTGACACTCTCAAGTTCTAAAAACCAGTGGATAACACTGAAAAAATCTAATGAGCAAACCACTCGGACGAACAGGTTCGTCATTACTCAGCGGTGTTGCACAGGGTTACGTGAGGATCCTTTCTTAAACATGCTTAAAAACGTTCGGTTGTGGACGACGTATGCCACAATACGCGTGGAATCTTGGAAGCCTTCAGACAGCGCTTTCTGGATCGAGGAAAACTTTCTCAGAAAATAGTTCCACATTTTTTTAGCCTTAGAATACACAAGAACCTAATCAGGTATAAATAATACTTTTCCGAACCCTTACCTAGGGCGTTGAAGGTAGTTTTAATTTTACGCGTTATTGCATTCCTAGAAGTGCTTCGCTGTAATTATCGAACTGTCTAAATATTTAATATATCAAATCCGTGTGCTGTTTACAGTCTATGGACGAAAGATAAAGAAAATGCCCTATCGGCTGTAGACTAATACATTATTTACTAATATACTATGCGACGGTTCCTCGCTGAGCGACGACGAACTCCTAGAGCGAACACACAATCTATTGTTCGTGCAAGTCGAATCGGGTTCGTGAAACTTTGCCTATATCGAATTCCAGGCAAATAAGGTAAATCCTCAGCAAACACAGCGATACTCATTAACTTGACAATATTACCTCAACGGTAGCCGTCTATCCTGCCTTGGCTCGGACCATTCCATGACGAGGAAGTTGTAAGGTAGGAGAATAATACATTACAATATGAGCGATCTCCGTAAAATGTATTATATCATCGGTAGGTACTTCATAATCGAGTGTGCCCAGTGACATCAGAATCAAATCAGACATAAGGTCGTTTCGAAGCAGTAATCTGTCGGGCTGTCGACTAAACCTTGGGAGCACACAACAGCCTTTTCTGCCGGATGTTTGGTGTCGCCTCTCTTTGTTCAGTGTTCAGGTGACATTGTGACTGCTGTGGTAACACCAACAGGGCTTGCTGTTTATCCCAGTAACACCTGTCTGACTATCTATATGATGGGGCATGTATTCGAATTTTACCACACCAAATTCTAATAGTTACTCAGCGGAATTTGTTATGTATCTGAGGTTAGTTGCAATCAAGTAAATGTAAACCTAATAGGCTTCTTGTGTTTTTGTCGTTGGCCTATTAGACAGAAAGATTCAAATGGCCAATATACATTGGGTGATCACTTGCATACTCGTATTTCTTTATTCCGATGGCAAATGATACTTGCTCATCTTGATAATATTTTTTATTACATCAAACAAAAAAGTTAAGCGAGATTCTCAATTGCAAACGTTTAGATTACAGCAATCAATCAATCCTCTTGATGATCATTAAATTATATTTCATATCATATATTAAGTATATGATTATGCAAGTATAATGTTCCTTATGTAAAAACTACTGAGGGTTATTATTTTGAAAAACTTTGCGATGCGTAAAAAATAACTAAAATAGAAAAAAATTAAACAGGAAATGGATCCACAATATGAGATATAGATTCCTCGCTAGTACCTTCCTGAAATTGGACGGCTACAATAACAACACGCATATTTCATTCAATGCGTTGGTTTCAACTTTCTCATATTTTAGCATTGACCAGTTAAACATTCACAGCGAATAGATCTAGAAAGAAAATACGCTTGATGTTTTCAATGTCAACTTTGCAATACCACTTTGCCTAAGTTAATATGAATCCAGGAATAGGTACCTACCTAAAACATCAACAGTCCTTACCACGTAATGAACAAAGGAGTGGAAACAAGCTTAGAGTATGTGTATATCTTAGCAGTTTGTATTGACGGATGCACGTCACCGGATTGGTATGTCCGGGGCGCAAGCTGCATGCTAATTGCCATCAATTGTATCTGCGCAGTGTACCGTCGGCAAAACAACTCCGCTTACAGTGAAGGAAAGAAAAAAAGATTCGATGAATCTAGGTTCAGAGCCGGTAGTCTCAGTTTCTAAATTGGCGTTACGGCAAACCGATCGACTGGCGTTTTCAAATGTATGGGGAAATTGAAGAGCGCGCGCAGCGGGCGTTAAGCGAACTAACATTTGCGAATCCGAGCTTGATTTGACAGCTTACTCAACGTTGCCGTAAATACGTCGACGTTGCCGTTTACGTCCACTCCGCGTTTTCATACAAATCACAAATGTTAGTTCGCTTAAAGCCCGCTGCGCGCGCTCTTAAATTTTCACCATACATTTGAAAACACCAGTTGATCGGTTTGCCGTAACGCCAATTTAGGTGACAACTGAGACAACCGGCTCTGAAATCATGTTCTGTGCTGAATTGATTTTCGAAGATGCTGCTGTTTTGGGAATGTCTTGAAAGCTCAAGCGTTGGCGACGTCGTATTCCAAATCTCGAAATCCAAAATTCAGGGTACACGAGTTGCTTTATTGCGTATATTGTTTTGGACTAAACTTGAGACCTTGAGGTCAATGGCAACATGTTTTTCTGAAGTAAAGATTTCACACAATCTCGTTGTATGTCTATCCTTATCATGAACGCAAGTTATAATGTTAAAATCATGCGTAAACGACCGCCAGTCCTTTTTATTAACCACGTACTAAATATATGATGTAAAACTCATTTGAAGGAAACAATTGTTAATTTATTAATTCTATTAAAAACTGTTCGTAAAAGAAAACGTATTTGACGCCAGCCCTGCATTACTTAGTGCGCGTGCCAGACTGGTTTGTTGCATAGACGAGCTCTATAAGTAGAGGTTTGTAAACAATTTAAGAAGAAATTAATTGTAATATCTCGGAATATACTGAAAGCACTGCACTGTCCATGCTTTCAAAAATCGTTTACACCCTGTATACTAACTTCATTACAAATTTTTGATCAAAGTATGTAAACTCCTTATTCTGCCGACTATACAGAAGCTTACGTTCATACTTGATACAGTAAGTTCCCTTGATATATTCCTTTTATCGTCTCAAGTCGTGAAAAGGCACTGCGTCTGCATTCATCCGTGCAATCATGTCAATGCGATACTAAAAGGAAAACTGAATTCATTGAAGGCTTCTTACTGTGAAGTGACCTTACCGGTCAAGTTTAGGTCTTTTGTCTTTTAGCGTAACCATACCGATACACCCATAACCCATCCATACAGTTGTTTTCATAAAAAAACCCGTATTTTTGCTGGTTCTTGACGGAGGTCATTCCGGACTTTTGAAGTAGGAATGGGAATGTTTTCCTCTCCGAAACCGGACTGACGGGTCAGGACTGCTGGTGCGGAATGTGACAATTATGAACACTGGAAAAAGCCTAAGGTATTCTAGGGTTGAAGTCAAAATGACAGAATGAGATCTCGATGGTCTCTATTTCCGGTGTATAGGTTTCAGAGTAGACGAAATGATATGGCTAGCTAGAGGAAGCGAAAGATATATGTACTGACCGTCCGTATGGCGCTTGTTCATCTCTGCTATCCCCCCGGGAATGTGGCGTGATTGTCTTTAAGTTAAAAATAAATCTTAGTTACGTAGCAATGTGATTATTATTCATTTGCTTTGTGTTATCATGCCATTCTCATTTTTATGTATTATTTTAAGTCTTGGCTAATGGCAGTGCTGCTAATCGATTTTAATCTCTGGCCAGATGAGTTTTATTTATTTATAAAAATATACAATATTTAGTAACAGGATATGTTGAGTCATGTGTTTTAGCGAATATGATATGCGTATAGAATCGGCCTTAGAGCAAGGACACGTTAATTAAAGAAAACACCGAAAGTTTTTCTTGCTGGTTTGAGTCTAGCCTTACTTATGCCTTATTAAGTTGGTTTATTTACGGAATATTATACATATTTTTTTTAATGTAACTGCCCATGGCTATACCATGGCTATAGCTACTGTCATCGTATTAGCCCCATGCGAGGCCTGGGCTATGGAAACTAAGTGACATGGTAGGAACTTTTTTGTATGCAACCTGACATGGATGGCTAATATCACAAACCTACCGTTATGATGTAGCCCATTACACCTCTTTCCCGAAGGTATTAGTTGCAATTCCAGGACCTTCCCTTCATGAGCACGGCTACGTTGTACTGGATGGAAAACGCGAACAATTTTTCATTGCCGCTTCGACCATCTTTTCGTCCAATGCGATGGTACCAACGCGGGCGGGCTTAAATCCTACGACCTAGTAGGGAAAGGGGACCTACAGTTTTAGATGGACTACTATACGACCGTACGTTTTAGTCTGGTCATCCAAATAAAAAAGGGAATCTTGCTCGTATACGAGTCAATGATTTCTGCGCATTTACGTATACGTATCTTTGAGTGCCATGTATTCATTGACTTTTATACGTATTACTTGCCATGTTCTAATAAGCGAGATCTCTGGTTGAGATGGTTAGTCGTAAGCGAAGAGAAGTTAGTCTTTGGTCGCAAGCAACTTGAAATATAATATAATAAGACTAAACATGGACTAAACCAAAAGTAATGCTGCATACTAGTGAATTTTCGTCCATAAAAATGTGTCAAAGCGACGCACCACTTTTCAGTTTTAGTTACGATTATTTATCTGAAATTTAATACAAAGGTTTCAACAAAGAGGGTTTGGGAGTCCTCAGAATGTGAACCGTAGCGAGACGGCACGACCTTAACCCACATAATGTCACGCCGCGGCGGGCGGGCCGCAGCTGCCACCCGAATGTTACGTAACGCAGGTAACACGAGTGCAGTCCGGGGACGGCCACAAGACTGAGTCCACTAATAGATAACTCCACTTTCGAGCGTTAGCGTTACGAGATAACACAAAATTCGGTACAATTGTGTGTGATTCCGGCGTTATCTCATAACGCTAACGCTCGCAAGTAGAGTTATCTATTAGCGGACTCTTGTCGTCAAGAAAGTCGTTTTGAAAACCGCTACAAAAGCGGTTTTCGAGACTCGGGATTCCTGATTCCTGATTACAGAATTCCAGGAATAGGCCTGCTGGCCGTGGTAGGTTTTTCTGCCGCCCGGCCACGGCCTTCAGTGGCCACGACAAATCCACTCAGTTCCGCTCGGTAAATCTGTTTTGTCATTCTCTCGTCATTTGATAGCTCAGTGTGTCCAAATTATCTAAATTCTTGTCACTGCATTTTCTTTCAGTTGACAATGCTCTACCCCCCATAAAAACTCAAATGTAAAGAACGAAAAAACTCACCACCCATAAAAACGTAATAGATTACATAGAAAGTTATTGTTCCAATTTAGTTGATATTTGGTATCTAATATCAGGCAACGAATATCTGTGACTGCGCCAGTCTAATGACAGTATAAAGAAAATCTACACACAATGTTCATTTGGTTTGAGTTTTATTGAAAAAAAAATCCTTGATACTTATAATTTGTTGCCTAATATTTAATACAAAATATTAATTAAATTGGATAGTAATTTGCTAACTGTTATTAAACTACGTTTGTATGGGAATTGTAAGCCCACCATAAGTAACGCAATTCTAATGCATTCATTCTACAATCGTGGCCTTTATTACCAATATAAAGATAGCAGACAAGTCTAAATCATCACAGATTAGATCTGTTTATTAGTGTTGTATTCCGATGTAATTTCGCGATGGGCTCAAGGCAGTTTCGGAGAAGTGCCAGACAGAATGGCGATTCGTTGCACGTAACGTACGGTATTTTTTCATTATTCACGCTTTTAGCGTTTACGGGCCGGTGATGCAAGGCGAAATAACGGTCACAAATAACGTTAGCAAACTATCTGCGACTTTTGGAATTTGTCCTACAACACAATTCTCAAAAACACTCGAGCAAAAAGTGTAGGTAAACCAAGATTATCGGTAGTCAATGTTACCAGGATTACCTTGCGATTTCTAGATTACCGAGGATACCTAAAGGACTACTACCAAAGATTCCTAAGGGATTACCAAATATTCTTTGGATTACTGAAGACGACTATACTAGATTTAATTTGATACTCGAAATTTGGAATTCCAAAAGAAACTCCAGGTGGCAAAGTAATACTAAGTTAACAGAATCGGCAATTTAATATAGCGACCTAATATCACCAAGAACACTTCTTCCTTTTTAGGGTTCCGTACCCAAAGGGTGAAAACGGAACCCTATTACTAAGCCTCCGCTGTCCGTCCGTCCGTCCGTCCGTCTGTCACAGGGCTGTATCTCATGAACCGTAACAGGTAGGAAGCTGAAAATTTCACAGATTATGTATTTATTTTGCCGCTATAACAACAAATAGGTAACATTATAAAATAATAATAATTAAAGGGGTTTAATATTAAAAACGTGTTTTGTTTTGTAAATCTTGTGCGATGGTACGGAACCCTTCGTGTGCGAGTCCGTCTTTTTTTTTTTCGTGAGTAAGTTATGTTTTTATTCAGTGCATACGGATATTAAGTTGCACGTAAAACTAACAAGTTCACGTAGCAAGTTCAACGGCATGTTTCAATAGAGCCATTACCAGCGTGCGACGCGGCTTGCCTTCCATACCGCTTAAGAGGATAATGAGGTGATCCAGTTCCATACAATGACTCGTGCCTGTTTGCTCAGACAAATTAAGAAATATGTTTCGGAAAATGTTCACATTATATAAATGAACTGAGAGTTACGTCTGTACGTATTGGTTTTTATGATAACTTATCTTATATCCATGATATAAGCCTTTAAAGATTTGTATTAAATATTTAAGTCTCTAACCATATCGATGCTCTGACCATAGTACATCTTTATGATTAGGAAAATGACATACTTAAATTATTATGAAATGATATAAATGAAAAAAAAAAAACTACAGCGTGTTTGCGTCCACTGCTGGACATACGCCTCTCCAATTTTAATTTTTTTTATGATCAGTCATTTGATCATAAAATAGTAATTCCTTAAACTAGAATATAAGATCTCGACTGTAACAAAATTATAAATGTTTGCTTTCTTTTATAAGAAAATGAATTCCCACGAGTACAATGCGCTTGATATCTGGAGACCAATTAGTTCATCCGGATAACATCAGTTATCCGCCTAGATCCAACACCGAGCTTTGCATTGTCTAAATAATCACTTTGTCAAAAGTATAATTTACAAAAAGCGGTTAAACATTCGTCATAATCAACAGTGCGTTCACACGTCAGCGTCGGCTGTGTGAATAACGGCGCTCTCAACAATGCGTTCTTCGTTTTAACGCTATTTTGCGGCCATTGAGAAATCTTGTGAAATTGGCAAAGAAAGATCTAATTAATCGAATTTCGTGAACGCGCTGCGTCGCGCCGGAACCACGGAAGCGTGTCGCGGGGCTGATCGATAGATGGCGGCACGCGCAACACGCGAACGCGGCTAGTTTGACAGAGCGCGGGCATGCGTAGTAGCGTGCGGAGACGCTCACTCTCAAAACTCTCGATTGTGTGGATAGATTTTATGACATATTTTAGATTCCAAGTCGATGTTTTATTCGTTCATGTTTATTGTTTCACCGTCTATATCATGCTGCCGAAGAGACGACGACCGTTGGAGTAACCGTGTCCTACACTGGCGGCCGTGGACAGGAAAACGGAGTGTGGGAAGACCATCCGCCAGGTGGGACGACGGAAAGCAGTGGTTCCGTACAGCTTAGGGCCGGGAGGACCGGAGAAAAATTGGAGAGGCGTATGTCCAGCACTGGACGCAAACACGCTGACTAACCGACTGTTTTATTGTGTGCAGAATTGCCCTTATAGGACGTTTAAAACCTTATAGAACGACCTAATGTAGAGCATGCCCGACATCAGTCCGATACTCGGGCACAGGTAGGTATTGCGCTGCGGTTTTAAGATCAAGTAAACTTTCGACTCGAATGTATCGTTTGCTTCTGGATCTTAAGGTATTCTATTTTTATATGACACCAGTTGAAAAAACATCACTGTTGCTCACGGAATTTAGAAAGTTTATTTAATACGACAACGTCACAGAATTATGCTTTGTTGATGATGCGGATCAACTTAATCAAGGCAAATACACCGTGTAACAAGGCTGCGTCTGTTAGCTCACAGATTGTAATGTTGACGGGCTTGCGAATGTCACCCACTAATCCATGGTGATGTCAGTAATTTGAACACCACAGGCCACAGACATCTGCAGCGGGGACGTTATTCAACTTTACTATCACAATCGCTCCAGACTACAATGGCGGTTGTGAAATAGAATATTAAACAACCTACGCGCCACACCTGCGTGGGCTACAGGCGGAGCGGAGGCCAGGTTAAGGTGGCCCAACCCGGCGGGCCTAACTCATTCGCGGGCACGGTACAAAACCGTGCTGTTGCGCTCTGGGACCTTCTCTGTTTCAAAGAATAAAACAGGCTCCGTGATGAGGAAGATGCAATATGTCCACAAAAAAGACAATGTGCATAGTGTATGATTTGGTAAGATTTACGAAAATTTTAATTTAAAAACGACTTATAGCTAAAAGTAAACCACGACTGCTGTAGTAAAAAATCTAATAAAAACCAAATAGATTATAAATCTTGATTAAATAAGCTATGTCTGATGACTAATCTTTTTAAGATGTTCTTACTTTATCATTGCGTTATCCACCTCTAAAGTTATTGTATAAAACGCGCAAAAAATGCGAAATTTCGGACCTTATCCCTTAGAAACCAAACACAATTTTACAATGCCAATGGTCATCAGACATCTAGTTCGATCAAATAAAGCTATTTTGAGCAAAATTTGGGATCTCTGACAAGAAATATGGGCGTGATCTTCTTTCCCCTTTTGTATGGGGAGATGTGCGGGATGGGCCACCTTAAATCGAAACCACAGAATCAGCAATAGTGTTATCGAAAGGCAGTGCACACTTAGCTTAGGTCGAACCGGGACTAATAAAATATAAGATACTAGCGGACCCGAAAGGCACACATTGTCCTACCACTACTACAGTTTGCCACCTGGACCTACCAGGTGGCAAACTGTAGTTAAGAACCTTCCAGGTAACCTCATGCTCGCCTCATGCATAAGTACAAAGAATCATCCAAATCGGTCAAGCTGTTTTGGAGGAGAAGAATTACGAACATACGCACACATAGAGTAATTCGAAATTTAATACCTGTGTAAAGATATTCACAAGGATGCTATTTAAGGAGAGGGGGGCCTAATTTTTTCACGGGGATGTAAATCCTGCGTGGATATCAAGATAGAAGAGATTCTCAAGATTAAGCGAAGAGACAGACATAAAGCCAGAAAGATGCCGGACGTAGAATTTCCAAGAGTTAGCGAAGAAGTACTGTTTCAATTATGTTTTAGAAGAAGTGTTTCGTGTCAAGGTAAAGTGGAATTGGAATGTGACGAAGAATTCCATCGCAGCGAACTGCAGGAATGCGATTGCACATTCTATTTCCTTCGTCGCGTTCACGCGAAGCGAACACAAGCTCGACACATTCCCGGTGACACTGAGAACAGAGCGAATGGAAAACATTAGCACTAAAAATACCAACTATATTCGCACGCATCGAATTCTTCAATTTCCCCAAATGAGAGATAGTGAATTGTAATCTTGAATTCTTCCTTATCCGATGTTCTTATCATGTTGTTAAACACCAAATCCTAAAACTGACAATAATTGCCACCCTAAAGAGGTACGGATGCAAATGAACACCTTTCAGCTTGTTGTGCAGTTATACATAGTTTGTCGGGGTCATGTTAAGGGCCTGGTACTAGCCAAATCGCAAAGTTAGACGAGGGACCCCAAGTTATCTAACTAAGTCTGACGATTATAAGTGTCATTCTTACAATATATGATTCCTTGTCTAGGAATCGAATTATTTTCGTTAATGTATGTTTCCTTTTTCTATACAAAATACATTGCGGAAACGGTGTCCATTTCCTACTACTAACTTATCTCGCGTGCCTGACTAAATGTAGAAGTCTAAAAGCAAATGGAATTTTTTGTTTATGCATATATGCTGTTTTTGCTTATATCTAGAAATCGAATTACTTTCAGATTTCTAATGAGAAAAATCAACTTTTTTATTTTTATTATTATTTAAATAAATGATGGAATAAAAAAATATTAACAATCCATTATCAGTCTGGAGTTCTATTTGGATTTGCTGAAGCGTTTCACTACATATTATTACATTTGTTAAAAAGTGCATTTGTATGGCGCGAGTAGTTGGCTAGTCCTAGCGCCTTAATATCCGTTAGGCTATGGTTCAGCGTGTGTGATCTAGGGTTCCATTTCTAGCGTAGTAGAAAACGTAAACTTGCAAGAAGAAATCAATACGTGCAAACATCATCCAGTTCCATGTAGCTGTGATAATGTTGAGATGGCATTATGTTCTTTACTGTATATTACGACAGTATCTGAGATATTAGCCTTTAATGTCAGTATGAATGTAATATCTATTCATACCCATAAACATTTACATACGGCTCAATATGGCAGTGCTCAAAATAAAAATGTTCTGGATGGTTCTGGCACGTACTGCACCTCATCTGATGATACAAAAAACATTAAACGCACCCAACGTTCTCCTGAATGAATCCCCTCGAAAACTTCAACAAGTAAATCAAACTGCAATACAGTCGCAGCGCCGCGCACCGCCATTGCAGTTTGCAGAAACTCCCACCGCGGATGCACTAACATCACGCACAATTAGCTCTCCAAACAGCGCGATTCTCCGGCGCGCATCGACTCATCTAGAGCACCATGCGTTGCGCTGCGGAAGCGTGCAACGACTTTCACTCGAGTAATGCACGAGCACTGTTGACTATGGGTTCCGATGCTTGTAATTTGAATGCGTAAACTAATCATCGAAGTATTTTACCTTTGTTAATAATACGGCTTCGATCAGTTATTGAGTGCACCATATTTAAACATGTCGACGAGCAAGTACCATACTGGCAAGTATTTTTGGGCCAACTTAATACGGCGTCGTAGCTGGAAGTGAATCTACGACGTAGTGATTGGAGATACGCTTTGATCAGTGGACATGCGAGTATTAAACACTTTGTTGCTCACTGGAGAAACCTTCTGTCTCGAGCGCTGTGGGTGGCAGTTAACTAGAAACTAACGCAGACGTTACACTTATATTTAAGCTACGCAGAGGGTAGACGGCCTAACAGAGTTCACGTTATCTGCCTGTGGCTAAATCAATCTCGGCCATAACACCCGCTTAGAAATCATGCGGTCGTTTTGATTTATAGTCAAGGCCCGCCCTTTGGGTGCCCCTGAAGACAGTTCATGTCACCGCGAAGTTATGAACATTTAGAGCCATGATCCAAGTTCCGGAGCGTGTGAAAGCTAATCATGATTTCATCTTGTTGCAGACCGGCACAATGCTGCAGCAGATCCTGCGCGACATGTGGGTGGACCCCGAGCTGCTGGCCGAGCTCGATGACACTCAGAAGCAAACCCTCTTCTGCAAGATGCGCGAGGAGCAGGTATGTACATATTTCCTCGGATTTCTTTTATTTTATTTGTTCAAGAGATAATTCTGTAAGCAAAATAGAAAAAAACTTTGGTTGGTTTTAGTTGTTGCCATATCAGCTCAGACGGTTCGTTTTTGATGCATAGAGGAATCACATTATATGAGTACAGATTTTCTAAAAATAATTAATAAATCGAATTCTCAAAATAATATGACAAATTTAATGGAAAACATGTAAGTATAAATGAAAATATTCCTGACGCATCCTTCACCTTAGTTTCCTGACCATGGGTATTTCCGGACCATTGGTATGGTTCCCATCAGGGTAGCAGCGATCCCGCGCTTCTCCAGCTCTGGGTTTTTTTTTTTTTTATGTGACGACATGGATGGCTAATACCACAAGTTCTGTCATGGTATTAGCCCAACACACCACATGGGAACTAGGTGCCATGCCAGGACCTTCCTTATATTGCACGGCTACATTGAACTGGATGGAAAACACGGACAATTTTCATTGCCGCTTCGACCATCGTTCATCCAATGCGATGGTACCAACCCGGGCGGGATAAACCCTACCACCTAGTAAGTAAGGAAGGGGACCTACAGCTTAACGTGGAATCCGAACCACGGCCAGCCTCTCTCAACGGTCGAATGGTCACCCATCCAAGACCAGACCGGACCCAGCGTTGCTTAACTTCGGAGAGCGATCGCCGAAGTGTCGCGCCACTGGGCCACTGAGGCTGATTATCGGAAACTTAAACTTGAAACGATTTCGTGCTGGCTGGGTCTATACCGCGAAGACTCGCGCGAAAAAGGGCATTGTGACAGCCACAGAAAGCCAATTCCCATTCCCAATACTCATTAAGTTATATCCATTCCGTCTTATTATAGTCATTTCAGGTGGCTGAAAAAATTTTCGTCTGTTCGCACTTACTTCCATGTTTTTTTTTAATATCAAAACGTGTGCCGCCAACTTCACGTGACGGCACACAATTTGAATTTTATTATAATACCGTATAATAATACCTATGCTTCGGCGTTAGTTTAATCCATAGATAATATAATATTATGGTTTAATCACTAGTTTTCATCGCTTGTTTATTTACCTTTGCTTTTAAATCGGAAAATCACTTATTTTCTATGTCTTGTTATGCCTACTGAAATTATGTTCACTTGTTTCATTGTTATTTTTGCTTACTAGTATGTTTTTGTTAAAATTTAAAGAGAGATTCCTCTATGGGTGGGCACATTTATCGAAGACTCTCGCTAAAAAGGGCATTGTGATAGCCACGGAAAGCCAAGTCTGAAGAAAACAGGGGTATTTGGAGGATTCCTCAATACGGTGACCGGCTATGAGTCAGCAAAGTGGACGTGACTGCACTATCCTGAATCCTATTATAGAGCCGAGTCGATCGGCAGAGTCCGCGCCAATATTAGATCGATCGGTATCAACTGAAGAGTGACTATGCGAATCGTGGACAGTGCGCATGTGTCACGGAATCGAACTCGACGGAGCGTGTAATGAGTGCTTGCGTCCTGCTGTCAGCGACGATTACTCCGTCAGGGACGACGGGATATCCGCAATGTATGCGTACGCGCACCTCCGTGTGATCGACGACCTGCCATGGCATTTCAATGTTTCATTTATGGGCATGGTGTTTGACGCCATTGTGCGTCTGTAAAGTCGTGTGCGTTGGAGGTTGGAGTGTGAGATAGACACATAGAATAGCGTTTCCCGGCTGCTTCTGTTTTTTCGACAGCCATGCATGTCTTGGTAGTGGCATTTAGATTACGGGTGCTACGAATTAGACCTTCATGAAGCACATCTGGTCATTGGAAGCTCTTTACGGTTGTCGGAGCATGCCAGTTCCACCCACATATGCTCTTTTCTTCAACATTCTATAATCATTAATTCGTTCCATCCTCAGATCAAAAATTAGGGAGATATCTGTGGCACACGATGCGCGGCTGGCTTCCCATATGTTTATATGCACAATTCGTCCATACGGCAGAGTCACGAGTAACGACCATGTGACACTTCTCCTTCATTTTCTTTTCTGTGGTTCCATCACTGCAGGCGATAGGTTTTCTCATGTGTCAAAAGTTTGTTTATGATACTTTTATGAAAGTTTGTTTGTTTCACCCCATTCCGAGAACTCGCTTCCTTTGGTTTAGTTATTCCCTTTAATACTTCTCATTAGCCTTCCTGACTCCTATTCCCATTCCCACTCCTCATTAAGTTATATCCATTCCGTCTTATTATAGTAATTCCAGGCGGCTGAATAGTAATTCCAGCGGAGAACCTTACCTAATTCGTCCGAACCACAAATTTTTTTTTCATTCGAAATGTTCAATGAAAACTTGGATCCCATTTAAGATTTTTGCAGTTTCTCGGATTACCCACCATTCCGGTATTAGCCATTGAAAAGTGAAATTATAGCCACCCCGGGGTGGAAATGCAATAATAACGGAATGAAATGATGGCCACTTCGGGTTGAAAATTCCATTTCGGACGTTTGGAGTAGGAATAGGAATGCATTCCTTTTCGGAGCCGGAGTGACGCATCGCTAGCATGTACCCCTTTTAGCCATTCCTTAGTAAATAATACTTCTGGCGCCCAACAGCGTCGAAATCGGAAGTCGAAGTTTTGTCATTGATTGATTGATTGACTTGTCATTGATCGGATCGCCCCTGTCGTGCAGGTTCGCCGCTGGCGCGCCTGGGACCAGAAACTCAGCGCGGATGAGGGGGAGCGGCGCGCGCACGCCGGCGGCGGTGGCGGCAAAACGGTGCAGTTCATGGAGGGAGATGACGGCGAACCCTGGGTGCGTACGTTCACACTTTGAGAGACTCCTAGGGCTGAATTCACACCGGGATGGCAGCGGCCGGCAGCGGCCCGACATTGTCAAATCATTTTAAACCTTAAACTTCATTTGCAGAATGCGTAGTATCGCTTGAGAGTCTAAAGCGTCCACGGCCACGACCATTTCTGGGTTCTCAAGCGATACTATTCGTTCTACTAATGAATTTAAAGTTTTTGCTTTGACACTGCTGGGCCGCTGCCGGCTGCTGTCATCTCGGTGTGAATTTAACCAGGGGAGACATTCACGGACTCTTTGCGTGAGTGAAAACGGACGGTAACGCAAACGCTGGCGCAAGGTAGCGTGAAATTCGCAAATTGGTATTCACGAGTGACAGGTGACAGCTCTAGCTTGCTCCTGGCGACCGCGACGCTTGCGCTTATTTGCGTTAGCAGCGTCGCCTCCGGATTGGTCAGTTTGTAGAATAAATACCATTTGATAGCGGAAAATGCGCTGCCAGCGTGAATGACGCACGATTGCGTAGCGTTCGGAAGTTTGCGAAAAGTCCGTGAATGTCCTCCGTGAATGTTCCTCCAGGACTCCAATTCTGGGAATTGCAAGTTGATGAATCTAATATAGTAAAAACATGTATGGAGTTCGACGTTTTTACGGAAAACGCCAGTCGATCGGTTTGCCGTAAACGCCAATTTTGGTTAGAACTCAGACTGACCACTCAAAGTACGGCCCAACAACCGTACCATTGAACCTATTTGGTATTTACGAAGCACTAATAACGTACCAACGGCATCACCGTAATCGCCACACTTTGAACTTTGATCCACATACATTTTCCTTGAAAATGCGCTATGAATGTTTAATCCACGCTAATCTTACCACCTCTAACCACTAAAAAGTAGCCTAAAACTAATTTTTGTTTACATTCGTGTTTTTTTACGTTCGAGGTAATGTGCCTTCGCTGCGCTCGGTTAAATACGGTCAAGTGGCGAATCTCTATCGCACTCTATTTGAGGATATTTATTAAAGTAAACTAGCTCTTATCTGGTCAGGTTATAAGAGCCATCTCTGTCTACCCAATAAAGTTAATGGGCATGCTTTCAATTGAGTCGTAAACCACTGGCTCTTAGTGAGTTATATGTCTGGAAAGCATAATCAGTAATTACCCAAACTCCCAAACGAAGCGAAGATTAGTGTTAAACTAACTGTTGTTAAATCTGAAGACGTCGTTGTCGCGTCGGTTTCTAAACACAGACTGCTTTACTAATAAATATTTACACCATCGCTATTACTTCGTTATTTCTTGTTTTCCGATGAAATACCGATAGTGCAAATCTTTATTAGTAATGACGTAGCCGACTATTATGACAGCAGGAAATAATAGTCGGCTATGGTAATGCACACCTCTACGTCTGTAAAGTTGGCGGTAACGTCACTTCGATCACTCATTGATCATAGTCATGGGGTGATATTGGTTGACTAAATGTTTTTGTCTGTTCGCTTAATTTTTTCGATTGTTCGCACTTATTTCCATGTTTTTTTATATCAAAACGAATGCCGCCAACTTCATGCAACGGCACACAATTGAATTTTATTATAATACTGTATATAACACCTATGCCTGGGCGTTAGTTTGTTCACTAGTTTTCGTCTCTTGGTTATTTACTTTTGCTTTTAAATCGGAAAATCACTTATTTTCTGTGTTTTATTACGCCTACTGAAATTTTGTTTCCATTGTTAGTTCCACTAGTTTTCATTGTTATTTTCGCTTTTTATGAATATTTAAAGAGACATTTCTCTATAGGTGGGCACATTTATCTTTGTTGCAATCTGCT
The DNA here is from genome assembly GCA_946894095.1 of Incurvaria masculella. Lineage (NCBI taxonomy): Eukaryota > Metazoa > Arthropoda > Insecta > Lepidoptera > Incurvariidae > Incurvaria > Incurvaria masculella. The sequence continues at coordinate 15,046,986 of OX335657.1, read as the reverse complement.
CAATACCTCCTGTCACGATATTTGAGTTGAACACAATCGTCACTTGAGACAAAGTCGCAATGTCGGCGCGGCGCACCTTTGTTTCTTTGTTTCGTTGAAATGAGCAAGGTCCCGCATATATCCCGCGCATCCGAGCAAGGATACGCTTCACGTATAACAGTACAAAATAATCCATCATACACCTACTGAAACCGCCTGACCCACTTTTAATCCTCGTTCAAACAAAGCGTGAACAGCCTTCAGCACTCATCGCACATGTGTGGCCAGCGTGGGCAGTCTGAGTTCTCACATAAATTGGCGTTTACGGCAAACCGATCGACTGGCGTTTTCAAATGTATGGAGAAATTGAAGAGCGCGCGCAGCGGGCGTTAACATTTGCGCATGGAGGGTTATTTCTTCACCTCCATGCATTTGCGAGTCCGACTTTGATTTGACAGCTTACTCAACGTTGCCGTAAATACGTCGACGTTGCCGTTTACGTCGACTCCGCGTTTTCATACAAATCGGAAGTCCGAGTTTGACTTTGACAGCTTGAAGAAGTAAAACCACAGAATATCTAGTAAGAACTTGAATGGAGTTTGACGTTTTTACGGAACTTCGAAGTTACGTAAACGCCAATTTAGGTGAGAACTAAGACTACCGGCTCGTACTTCATAAGCCTCACAATATGTTTGCACCCGATTGTTTAGGCCAAGTTCAATTCGATTTGCTCCAATGTCGATTACTCAGATCTGTGTTTGCACTTCTTTGAGGTAATTGTGCGTTGACTTCAAGGTCCGTTTCAATTTGAAAGTAGCGCTTTGTACGTGAAGTTAAGTTAGTGGAAATGAAGCGAGAAATACTTTTTGCTAAGCCTTGAGAATTAATTGCATTTAAGTTGAATAATGCACTGACGGATGTTAGTAGATTAGCCATAGAAATATAATATATTTTAAATTGGCAATCAAATTGATTCGACACTCTTAATTTTTAGTGAACCTAGTGGTACTTCGTCAAGATGGCAGTTATAGCGAAACGAATTAAATTCACTTATTAGAAGTGTAACTCAAGCGAATTGTGATTTTATTACATATACAATCACAATTCGCTTGAGACGTCATCTAAAATCATAAAAAAAAACACTTCTCTTACACAGCTTACTATTTAATCACAAAGGAACGGCGTTGTTGAGAAAACGAAAACATATTTTTAAATGCACTTCAACATTGGGCACCCATTCCAGGTGCAGAAAGCGGTTCTTAACTCGAATATGAGAAACTTTCATAGGTTTCTGTCTCTGTACCTCAGGACGGACTTATAGACCTCCCTAAGGTTTAGGTTTATATTTTTTGCCGTCCTGATTTTCCTCTCGAAACGCAAACAGATATGTCACTAGTGCAAATTTTGCCAGAAATGAGACAATAAGGTATCGCATCATGAGAAGAATGTATAAATCGTTTCAGGTATGGGTGATGGGAGAACACCAAGACGACCAGTCCATAGAGAGCATCCTGCTCACGGAGGCGAAGGAGAAGGCGCGGCGGCTTGCGGTGCGCGAGGCCGAGCAACTCCGCAGGTCCGTGGAGCGGGAGCTCACGCAGCTCATAGACTACCAGCCGTCGGACGCCGTGGAACAGGTGAGGCGAGAGAATTCTGCTTGCGTGTACGAGAAGACGCTACAGATCGCGGGGCGCGAGGCCGAGCAACTCCGCAGGTCCGTGGAGCGGGAGCTCACGCAGCTCATAGACTACCAGCCGTCGGACGCCGTGGAACAGGTGAGGCGAGAGAATTCTGCTTGCGTGTACGAGAAGGCGCTACAGATCGCGGGGCGCGAGGCCGAGCAACTCCGCAGGTCCGTGGAGCGGGAGCTCACGCAGCTCATAGACTACCAGCCGTCGGACGCCGTGGAACAGGTGAGGCGAGAGAATTCTGCTTGCGTGTACGAGAAGACGCTACAGATCGCGGGGCGCGAGGCCGAGCAACTCCGCAGGTCCGTGGAGCGGGAGCTCACGCAGCTCATAGACTACCAGCCGTCGGACGCCGTGGAACAGGTGAGGCGAGAGAATTCTGCTTGCGTGTACGAGAAGACGCTACAGATCGCGGGGCGCGAGGCCGAGCAACTCCGCAGGTCCGTGGAGCGGGAGCTCACGCAGCTCATAGACTACCAGCCGTCGGACGCCGTGGAACAGGTGAGGCGAGAGAATTCTGCTTGCGTGTACGAGAAGGCGCTACAGATCGCGGGGCGCGAGGCCGAGCAACTCCGCAGGTCCGTGGAGCGGGAGCTCACGCAGCTCATAGACTACCAGCCGTCGGACGCCGTGGAACAGGTGAGGCGAGAGAATTCTGCTTGCGTGTACGAGAAGACGCTACAGATCGCGGGGCGCGAGGCCGAGCAACTCCGCAGGTCCGTGGAGCGGGAGCTCACGCAGCTCATAGACTACCAGCCGTCGGACGCCGTGGAACAGGTGAGGCGAGAGAATTCTGCTTGCGTGTACGAGAAGACGCTACAGATCGCGGGGCGCGAGGCCGAGCAACTCCGCAGGTCCGTGGAGCGGGAGCTCACGCAGCTCATAGACTACCAGCCGTCGGACGCCGTGGAACAGGTGAGGCGAGAGAATTCTGCTTGCGTGTACGAGAAGACGCTACAGATCGCGGGGCGCGAGGCCGAGCAACTCCGCAGGTCCGTGGAGCGGGAGCTCACGCAGCTCATAGACTACCAGCCGTCGGACGCCGTGGAACAGATGAGGCGAGAGAATTCTGCTTGCGTGTACGAGAAGACGCTACAGATCGCGGGGCGCGAGGCCGAGCAACTCCGCAGGTCCGTGGAGCGGGAGCTCACGCAGCTCATAGACTACCAGCCGTCGGACGCCGTGGAACAGGTGAGGCGAGAGAATTCTGCTTGCGTGTACGAGAAGGCGCTACAGATCGCGGGGCGCGAGGCCGAGCAACTCCGCAGGTCCGTGGAGCGGGAGCTCACGCAGCTCATAGACTACCAGCCGTCGGACGCCGTGGAACAGGTGAGGCGAGAGAATTCTGCTTGCGTGTACGAGAAGACGCTACAGATCGCGGGGCGCGAGGCCGAGCAACTCCGCAGGTCCGTGGAGCGGGAGCTCACGCAGCTCATAGACTATCAGCCGTCGGACGCCGTGGAACAGGTGAGGCGAGAGAATTCTGCTTGCGTGTACGAGAAGACGCTACAGATCGCGGGGCGCGAGGCCGAGCAACTCCGCAGGTCCGTGGAGCGGGAGCTCACGCAGCTCATAGACTACCAGCCGTCGGACGCCGTGGAACAGGTGAGGCGAGAGAATTCTGCTTGCGTGTACGAGAAGACGCTACAGATCGCGGGGCGCGAGGCCGAGCAACTCCGCAGGTCCGTGGAGCGGGAGCTCACGCAGCTCATAGACTACCAGCCGTCGGACGCCGTGGAACAGGTGAGGCGAGAGAATTCTGCTTGCGTGTACGAGAAGACGCTACAGATCGCGGGGCGCGAGGCCGAGCAACTCCGCAGGTCCGTGGAGCGGGAGCTCACGCAGCTCATAGACTACCAGCCGTCGGACGCCGTGGAACAGGTGAGGCGAGAGAATTCTGCTTGCGTGTACGAGAAGACGCTACAGATCGCGGGGCGCGAGGCCGAGCAACTCCGCAGGTCCGTGGAGCGGGAGCTCACGCAGCTCATAGACTACCAGCCGTCGGACGCCGTGGAACAGGTGAGGCGAGAGAATTCTGCTTGCGTGTACGAGAAGGCGCTACAGATCGCGGGGCGCGAGGCCGAGCAACTCCGCAGGTCCGTGGAGCGGGAGCTCACGCAGCTCATAGACTACCAGCCGTCGGACTCCGTGGAACAGGTGAGGCGAGAGAATTCTGCTTGCGTGTACGAGAAGACGCTACAGATCGCGGGGCGCGAGGCCGAGCAACTCCGCAGGTCCGTGGAGCGGGAGCTCACGCAGCTCATAGACTACCAGCCGTCGGACGCCGTGGAACAGGTGAGGCGAGAGAATTCTGCTTGCGTGTACGAGAAGACGCTACAGATCGCGGGGCGCGAGGCCGAGCAACTCCGCAGGTCCGTGGAGCGGGAGCTCACGCAGCTCATAGACTACCAGCCGTCGGACGCCGTGGAACAGGTGAGGCGAGAGAATTCTGCTTGCGTGTACGAGAAGGCGCTACAGATTGCGGGGCGCGAGGCCGAGCAACTCCGCAGGTCCGTGGAGCGGGAGCTCACGCAGCTCATAGACTACCAGCCGTCGGACGCCGTGGAACAGGTGAGGCGAGAGAATTCTGCTTGCGTGTACGAGAAGGCGCTACAGATTGCGGGGCGCGAGGCCGAGCAACTCCGCAGGTCCGTGGAGCGGGAGCTCACGCAGCTCATAGACTACCAGCCGTCGGACGCCGTGGAACAGGTGAGGCGAGAGAATTCTGCTTGCGTGTACGAGAAGACGCTACAGATCGCGGGGCGCGAGGCCGAGCAACTCCGCAGGTCCGTGGAGCGGGAGCTCACGCAGCTCATAGACTACCAGCCGTCGGACGCCGTGGAACAGGTGAGGCGAGAGAATTCTGCTTGCGTGTACGAGAAGGCGCTACAGATTGCGGGGCGCGAGGCCGAGCAACTCCGCAGGTCCGTGGAGCGGGAGCTCACGCAGCTCATAGACTACCAGCCGTCGGACGCCGTGGAACAGGTGAGGCGAGAGAATTCTGCTTGCGTGTACGAGAAGGCGCTACAGATTGCGGGGCGCGAGGCCGAGCAACTCCGCAGGTCCGTGGAGCGGGAGCTCACGCAGCTCATAGACTACCAGCCGTCGGACGCCGTGGAACAGGTGAGGCGAGAGAATTCTGCTTGCGTGTACGAGAAGACGCTACAGATCGCGGGCCGCGAGGCCGAGCAACTCCGCAGGTCCGTGGAGCGGGAGCTCACGCAGCTCATAGACTACCAGCCGTCGGACGCCGTGAAACAGGTGAGGCGAGAGAATTCTGCTTGCGTGTACGAGAAGACGCTACAGATCGCGGGCCGCGAGGCCGAGCAACTCCGCAGGTCCGTGGAGCGGGAGCTCACGCAGCTCATAGACTACCAGCCGTCGGACGCCGTGGAACAGGTGAGGCGAGAGAATTCTGCTTGCGTGTACGAGAAGACGCTACAGATCGCGGGGCGCGAGGCCGAGCAACTCCGCAGGTCCGTGGAGCGGGAGCTCACGCAGCTCATAGACTACCAGCCGTCGGACGCCGTGGAACAGGTGAGGCGAGAGAATTCTGCTTGCGTGTACGAGAAGACGCTACAGATCGCGGGGCGCGAGGCCGAGCAACTCCGCAGGTCCGTGGAGCGGGAGCTCACGCAGCTCATAGACTACCAGCCGTCGGACGCCGTGGAACAGGTGAGGCGAGAGAATTCTGCTTGCGTGTACGAGAAGGCGCTACAGATCGCGGGGCGCGAGGCCGAGCAACTCCGCAGGTCCGTGGAGCGGGAGCTCACGCAGCTCATAGACTACCAGCCGTCGGACGCCGTGGAACAGGTGAGGCGAGAGAATTCTGCTTGCGTGTACGAGAAGACGCTACAGATCGCGGGGCGCGAGGCCGAGCAACTCCGCAGGTCCGTGGAGCGGGAGCCCACGCAGCTCATAGACTACCAGCCGTCGGACGCCGTGGAACAGGTGAGGCGAGAGAATTCTGCTTGCGTGTACGAGAAGGCGCTACAGATCGCGGGGCGCGAGGCCGAGCAACTCCGCAGGTCCGTGGAGCGGGAGCTCACGCAGCTCATAGACTACCAGCCTTCGGACGCCGTGGAACAGGTCAGGCGAGAGAATTCTGCTTGCGTGTACGAGAAGGCGCTACAGATCGCGGGCCGCGAGGCCGAGCAACTCCGCAGGTCCGTGGAGCGGGAGCTCACGCAGCTCATAGACTACCAGCCGTCGGACGCCGTGGAACAGGTCAGGCGAGAGAATTCTGCTTGCGTGTACGAGAAGGCGCTACAGATCGCGGGGCGCGAGGCCGAGCAACTCCGCAGGTCCGTGGAGCGGGAGCTCACGCAGCTCATAGACTACCAGCCGTCGGACGCCGTGGAACAGGTCAGGCGAGAGAATTCTGCTTGCGTGTACGAGAAGGCGCTACAGATCGCGGGGCGCGAGGCCGAGCAACTCCGCAGGTCCGTGGAGCGGGAGCTCACGCAGCTCATCGACTACCAGCCGTCAGACGCCATGGAGCAGGTGAGGCGAGAGAGTTCTGCACGCAGAGAGAACGAGAAGACGTTTTAGATCGCAGGGCGCGAGGCCGAGTGGCTTCACAGGTCCGTGGAGTAGGAGTTCATGTAGCTCATCGGCTACCAGCCATCGGACGCCATGGAACAGGTGAGGCAAAATCATTCTGCTCGCATAGTAAACGAGAAGGCCCTTCAGATCGCGGGGCGCGAGGCCGAAGGAGTTCACGCTGTTCATCGACTACCAGCCGTCGGACGCCATGGAACAGATGAGGCGACTGCATTGTGCTCGTAGAATTAATCTTCCTACGCAATACGGAAATAACTTTAACTCTGGCAGAGCGCTTATCCTCTGCGCAGCTCAGTTCGCTCTTCTGATGCGATCTTTTTTTTTATGTGGCTGGACATGGATGGCTAATACCACACCTTCTGTCATGGTATTAGCCCAACACACCACATTGGAACTAGGTGCCATGCCAGGACCTTCCTTATATTATATTGCACGGCTACGTTGAACTGGATGGAAAACACGGACAATTTTCATTGCCGCTTCGACCATCGTTCATTCAATGCGATGGTACCAACCCGGGCGGGATTAACCCTACCACCTAGTAAGTAAGGAAGGGGACCTACAGTTTAACGTGGAATCCGAACCACGGCCAGCCTCTCTCAACGGTCGAATGATCACCCATCCAATACCAGACCGGACCCAGCGTTGCTTAACTTCGGAGAGCGATCGCCGAAGTGTCGCGCCACTGGGCTATTGAGGCTGATCTAGAAAATACTTTTGTACAGGCGCGTAACGTGGGTCGGGACGCTTGGAGTTTCTATTGGTTGACATATCTCATCATCATTTTCGTTGCCAGGTGCATTGTTAGGACCGCTCTGGTGTTCAAAAGATTAGCTTAACCTTAAATATCATCGGTAATTTGTCTTCTTGTAGAAGTTCGACATCTCGCCGAAGCAGTCGGAGCTGGAGGAGGCGATGGAGCTGTACTGCTCGGTGGGCGAGCTGCGCACGCGCATCGCGGCGCTGCGGCCCGAGCTGCCCGACCTCGGCGACGCGTTGCGCATCGAGGAGTCCCAGTTCGGAGAGCGCAAGGAGGGCCTGCATTTCAGTTTCGTCGAGGGCAAGCGAGACGTTCTGCAGGTGGGTACGTCCGTGTCTTCTTAACTAAGTAGTTGCATAATTTTGATTAGATTGATACCGCTTTATTTGAGGTTGATGCTGACACGACATTTTGGACAGTTCAGACGATTTATGCTCACCATTAGGCGAGAACATGCCTGCGGTGGGTATATAGAATAAATTAAATATTGCTAGCTCACCGGCACTCACAGATGGTAACATATTTTGTAATGCTTTAGATTTTTCATACCTCTGTTGTTTTTGCATGAATATTTACCACAAACTGATTTTTGCATTGACATGCGCGTAATCAGAAAGATTACCGGTCACATTTGGCTGTTGGAGCAAATGTTTGGGGCTGCGGTTGCATTTTTCAGCATTCTTGGATGAGATATTGTTTGTATATCTACTTAAAAAAAATTGCACCATCTTCATACGCAAGAAAACCATTATTGTGGTTTCCTATATAAAATTATATTGCAGTTTCCGCTATAAAAATAACTTTTTTAAAGCCCGAACAACGAGGGACCTATGTCCTTGGGGATCAACATCCTTGGAGTAACCCTGAGCAGATTTTTACAAAATCTTATTTGTATCCCTTTTGTTTGATTCAACAACAAAAACATGTTTTCACAGATACAATTTACAATTTGAGTAGACTGCTATCTAAGCGTAAATAACCTTACCAAATTAATACACTAAATAATAACAATACACTGAATACAAAAATAAACTTTCGCATTTATAATATTAGTATTGATTCATCGTAACGTTTCAGGAGATGGGCATCACAGTGGGTAGCGGCGGCGGCGGGGGCGGCGGGGGCGGCGGGGGCGGCGGCGGAGGCGACGGCGGCGTCAGCAACCGCGTGGCGGCGTGGGAGCGGCGCGTGGCGGCGGCGCGCGCCGGCGAGATCCTGCGCGGCATGCGGCAGCGGCGGGCGCGGCAGGCGCGCGACGCCGAGCAGCTCGCGCACCAGCACGACCTCAGCTGGCGCGAGCGAGGTAGCCTACCGCCGATTTAAAACCCACAATCACGTAAAATCCGTGCGGAAAGAGAACCGGCGTGGCGTACAATGGAACTAACATTAAGATTTTTACATGGCAACCCAACTCAGCTATCTGTCAAATGTCGTGCATGATGACCCGATGGGTAGCTATCATTTTTCAACACATTTTTTTTTGTATGTGAAGCCTTTAACGATCAGCGTTTCAGTTTGTTCAATGATATTAATGACATTTCACTTCAAAACTCGTTAAATATTGTGTTTTTTAAACCTATATTTAAGTTTATTTCTAATACTGTGGAGAAAATCTAAAACGATTAGTACCTATATGTTATGTTGGTATTTTTAAATTCTAGCATAATTGTATCTTACTTCACCAGGAACTTTGAAATGTATATAACTTAATTTTGCGACTGAAGGACTTGTAACCATGGTCAAGAATTAATAAAAATAAAAAAAACTGTCAAATGTCAAACTTCATTTCGTTTTGAGACAGTTGTTACAGTTGAGACAAGTTGTTACAGTCATACTATAATGACTTGCCAGTGTTGTCAACAGGACAAATACGGTAAATGTGCACATGTGCACCCTCAAATCTTACGACGGTTCTCTTTTCGCACCGACGCTACCATTCTTACCTCTAAGTAGCTAGAAGCCCTATTCTTCTAATTGATAACTGCGCGCGTTATGTTCATGTTTTGTCAAATGAATGGAATGGCCTCACTCACAAGTTTATACTTGCTCCACCAGTGGTTAGCGAAGAATGCAATTATTTACTTCTCTATGATGTTTTAGTGCTCTGTGTGTGCCACCTCATCTAATGGGCAGCGGAGTATGTGTCGCATCATTAAGAACGGCCCGTAAGCTATGCTCGCCATACAAACGTAGTTTACTAATCATTTGGAAACCGCTATTCCAATTAAATTGATATTTAATATCTAATATCAGGTAACAAATATCTGTGTCTGCATGCTTTTGTTTTTTTGAAAAATCCAAACCGAATGAAATAAATGCAAAAAGAAAATCTTCATACGAATTTTGTTTTCTCTGTGGTTTGACCCAGAATACATTTACCGAAAAAACAAAGGCATGCAGACACAGATATTTGTAGCCTAATATTAGATACAAAATATCAAGTAAGTTGGAACAGTGGTTTTCAAATCATTAGTAAACTACGTTTGTATGGGAGGCGAAATTTTCAGGTGCTTACGGGCCGACCTTAACGACTTAGAACTCGAGGTATCCCTTCCATCATTGCCTAACTAACAAGGAATAAAGAAAAACAAATCTGTGTGCAATTACATTAAAACTAGAACTATTAAATCTAACAAAGCAGAGCTGCACAAAGGCAGAGTTATCACTACCAGTCAACCTTTACCAAGTTCGATGGTACATTTACAACTGGTAGCCCTTACTTTACTAGCCAGATAGACCCTTTACCCTACCTACGACTCTAATAATAAGTTATTGGGTTTACAACGTTGCTGTACATAATGTTTGTGTTACTTACGGTTTAACCGTGCGTGCTGACAGCCCAATACGACATTGCGTACCGGGAAACTGGTATTTCAACAAATATTATCTAATAAATAAAATAGATAAAGTAAAATAATATGACCATGTTATTCACGACATCACTCTCCTCTCCTAACTATACACCTGCTCACGTCCGCAGAGCGCAAGGCGAAGGAGGCCGAGCAGCAGATGCGCGAGATAGCGCGGGCCGCGCGTGCCGAGCACCGCCGCTCCGTCGCCGCGCCGCCGCCGCCCGACGGCGAGCGCGCATACTCCGAAGTCTGCGTCGCTCTTGGTACGTTGACACAGTGAAAAATACACCTCTGAATTAACTCAGAATGTACTGTTGTCACTACACCTCCGGGTGTGTTTACAACAGTTAAGGGAGTGACCTCTGGTACCTTCAAATTTTGGCAATGGCTTGCTCGTGAAGTGGACTGTATTTCTTCAACATGATTGAAGCTTGCAGGTCAGGACAGGAAACAAAACTCTCTTTGGAAGATCGTGTCAGAACATATTTATTCAGTGAAAGCTGCTCCCCTCCATTGCGCCCAAAGTAATAAAATAGGCGGCCGGTCTCACCTAGACCGGTCACAACACTTTCCTACTTGATTGTGTAACGTTTATGTCCATTAAATTAAAGCTACTATTTATTTTCAACCTCTTATCATTACAAACGCCTAGCCAAGACCTATCCAGTAGCCATACATTTTAGCCATTGATGCCTGTACACAGAGTGATGGCTCGATGAGAGTGATTAGCCATCCGTGACCTTTTATTATTCTTTATTTCCTAACTGGCTCTAACGTCTGATATGTAAATGCATTCATTCTGTAAGCCTCGGTGAGCTCTATACTTTAAATACCATACACAATATTAGCACTGAAAGCGTCTTTGAAAGTAATTAGTACGTCGGGTCGAGATGTTGTGACGTGACGTGCGAGTGTGTCGATTGCAGCGGGCAAGCCGCCGAGCCGCGACGCGATCGTGGAGTGGTTCGCGAGGGAGGAGCGGCCGCGCGGCGCGGGGCTCGACGACAGCGGACGGCCGGCCGACTGGTTCCACGGTACGTGTACTGCCAGACAGAGCTTCCTGAAGCGACCACTCCGGTACTATAACACGAGTTCCATGGTTCCGACCTCCACGTTATTACATTTACAGAACTGCGCCGGACTAAGCGCAAAAGTCTATTAATATGTGCGACTATGAATATCGGTCGCCAACAATGCGGGGTTGCGTACCGCCCCTCCGCGCCCTCCGCAGCGCGGGGGTGGCTTCATGGAAAGCAGCCTCCGCAGCGCGGGGGTGGCTTCATGGAAAGCAGCCGCCGCCGCATCCGTCGGTTCAGAGTCCTTCCGCAAGAGCTTGTTAATACATGCTCTACAAAATTATCAATACAGTATTTTATTAAATAGTCCTAATCACTGAGTTTTTTTTTTATGAAAAACTGGTATGGGAAAAAAAGCCAAATTCACTTCGCCTCGCAAAACCAGCTGATTTGCTGACTATCGCTTAGCTATCGAGCTTGTCTAAATTACGCTTGAAGACTCCTAAAGACACCTGCCGGCAGACAGTTCCATATCCTGGCGGTGCGGCAGAGAAATGAGTTTGAGAAACGGTTTGTTCTCAAAAGCCTAATGACAACCACTATTGGGAAATGCCGGTATAGATCACATATTCTTCTATTAACACTTATGGCCCACCAACGGCGTTGAGTGTGAAAAACAAACTGCCAACTAACTGGAGAACCATGGTTGATTGTGCAGGGCTAATAACGCGATCCGAGGCCGAGAGCATCTTGCTGGGCCAACCGGCCGGCTCGTTCCTGGTGCGCGTCTCCGAGCGCATCTGGGGTTACGCCATCTCGTACCGCGCGCCGCAGCGCTGCAAGCACTACCTGGTGGACGCCGCCAGCACGCGCCACTACCGCTTCCTCGGCGACAACCAGATCTCGCACGACTCCTTAGGTGAGCTCTCGCGACCGATGGCGCTTCAGAAAACACTGTTAATTTTTTTTAGATGCGATTTTTTTACCTCCACAACATGATAGAATATGTACATGGTGTTTGGTAATTCGATACATTCCTTCTAAGGGGTCATTCTAGAGCTCATTTGCAACGAATTTGTCCCAATGAACTGTAGAACTGTAAAATGTAAACTCAATAGTTTTTGAGTTATTTAGGTTATTACACCTTGATAAGGACTACTTAAATGAAATGGTCAGCGTAAAACAAATTAAACAATAAAAATATGTAACTTGTGTGCAACTGTACAACATTTATACATTTTCTGAAAGCCTATGAAATGATGGAGTTAGAAGAAGACTAGAATGACCACTTAGAAGGAATGTATCGAATTACCAATTATAAATGAAATAGAGCTATGGATACTATGCAAAAACTAAAATTTCAACCCAACGCATTGAGAATGTCTTTGCGCCCTGGAAGAAGTAGCGAAAAGCAATCATGTAACTCTGCAGTAGATAAAACGGCAAAATTACATTTGCATTTCTCATATATTTCATCTTCCTGCCTTAAGGTGGCCCATCCCGTTCTTCTCCCCATACAAAAGGGGAAAGAAGATCACGCCCATATTTCTTGTCAGAGATCCAAAATTTTGTTGAAAATAGCTTTATTTGATCGAACTAGATGTCTGATGACCATTGGCATTGTAAAATTGTGTTTGGTTTCTAAGTTATAAGGTCCGAAAGTTCGCATTTTTCGCGCGTTTTATACAATAACTTTGGAGGTGGATTACGCAATGATAAAGTAAGAACACCTTAAAAAGATTAGTCATCAGACATAGCTTATTTAATCAAGATTTATAATCTATTTGGTTTTTGTTCGATTTTTTACTACAGCGGTCGTGGTTTACTTTTAGCTATAAGTCGTTTTT